>CM076270.1:24431250-25817500 GCA_038380795.1 Pyrocephalus nanus | reverse complement strand
AACCCTAAAAATAAACCTAAAAATAACCTTAAAAATAATTCTAAAAATAACCCTAAAAATAACCCTAACCCTAAAAATACCTCTAAAAATAACCCTAAAAATAACCCTAACCCTAAAAATAACTCTAACCCTAAAAATAACCCTAACCCTAAAAATAACCCTAACCCTAAAAGTAACCCAAACCCTAACCCTAAAAATAACCCTAACTCTAACCTTAACCCTAAAAAAAAACCTAAAAATAACTCTAAAAATAACCCTAAAAGTAACCCTAACCCTAACCCTAAAAATAACCCTAAAAATAACCCTAACCCTAAAAATAACCCTAACCCTAAAAGTAACCCCAACCTTAACCCCAAAAATAACCCTAACCCTAACCTTAACCCTAAAAAAAAACCTAAAAATAACCCTAAAAGTAACCAAAACCCTAACCCTAAAAATAACCCTAAAAATAACCATAACCCTAAAAATAACCATAACCCTAAAAATAACCCTAAAAATAACCCTAAAAATAAACCTAAAAATAACCTTAAAAATAATTCTAAAAATAACCCTAAAAATAACCCTAACCCTAAAAATACCTCTAAAAATAACCCTAAAAATAACCCTAACCCTAAAAATAACTCTAACCCTAAAAATAACCCTAACCCTAAAAATAACCCCAACCCTAAAAGTAACCTGAACCCTTACCCTAAAAATAACCCTCACCCTAACCTTAACCCTAAAAAAAAACCAAAAAATAACCCTAAAAATAACCCTAAAAGTAACCCTAACCCTAACCCTAAAAATAACCCTAAAAATAACCCTAACCCTAAAAATAACCCTAACCCTAAAAGTAACCCTAACCCTAAAAGTAACCCTAACCCTAAAAATAACCCTAAAAATACCTCTAAAAATAAACCTAAAAATAACCCTAACCCTAAAAAACCCTCTAAAAATAACCCTAAAAATAACCCTAAAAATAACCCTAAAAATAATTCTAAAAATAACAAAAAAAATAACCCTAAAAATAACTCTAACCCTAAAAATAACCCTAAAAATAACCCTAGAAATAACCCTAAAGGTAACCCTAACCCTAACCCTAAAAATAACCCTAAAAATAACCATAACCCTAAAAATAACCCTAACACTAAAAATAACCCTAAAAATAACCTTAAAAATAATTCTAAAAATAACCCTAAAAATAACCCTAACCCTAAAAATACCTCTAAAAATAATCCTAAAAATAACCCTAAAAATAACCCTAAAAATAACCCTAACCCTAAAAATAACCCTAACCCTAAAAGTAACCCCAACCCTAACCCCAAAAATAACCCTAACCCTAACCTTAACCCTAAAAAGAAAAACCTAAAAATAACCCTAAAAATAACCCTAAAAATAACCATAACCCTAAAAATAACCCTAACCCTACAAATAACCCTAAAAATAACCCTAAAAATAACCTTAAAAATAATTCTAAAAATAACCCTAAAAATAACCCTAACCCTAAAAATACCTCTAAAAATAACCCTAAAAATAACCCTAAAAATAACCCTAAAAATAACCCTAAAAATAAACCTAACACTAAAAATAACCCTAACCCTAAAAATAACCCTAACCCTAAAAATAACCTTAAAAATAATTCTAAAAATAACCCTAAAAATAACCCTAACCCTAAAAATACCTCTAAAAATAACCCTAAAAATAACCCTAAAAATAACCCTAAAAATAACCCTAAAAATAACCCTAAAAATAACCCTAACCCAAAAAATAACCCTAAAAATAACCCTAAAAATAACCCTAACCCTAACCCAAAAAATAACCCTAAAAATAACCCTAAAAATAACCCTAACCCTAAAAATAACCCTAACCCTAAAAGTAACCCCAACCTTAACCCCAAAAATAACCCTAACCCTAACCTTAACCCTAAAAAAAAACCTAAAAATAACCCTAAAAGTAACCAAAACCGTAACCCTAAAAATAACCCTAAAAATAACCCTAATCCTAAAAATAACTCTAACCCTAAAAATAACCCTAAAAATAACCCTAAAAATAAACCTAAAAATAACCTTAAAAATAATTCTAAAAATAACCCTAAAAATAACCCTAACCCTAAAAATACCTCTAAAAATAACCCTAAAAATAACCCTAACCCTAAAAATAACTCTAACCCTAAAAATAACCCTAACCCTAAAAATAACCCCAACCCTAAAAGTAACCTGAACCCTTACCCTAAAAATAACCCTCACCCTAACCTTAACCCTAAAAAAAAACCAAAAAATAACCCTAAAAATAACCCTAAAAGTAACCCTAACCCTAACCCTAAAAATAACCCTAAAAATAACCCTAACCCTAAAAATAACCCTAACCCTAAAAGTAACCCTAACCCTAAAAGTAACCCTAACCCTAAAAGTAACCCTAACCCTAAAAGTAACCCTAACCCTAAAAATAACCCTAAAAATACCTCTAAAAATAACCCTAAAAATAACCCTAACCCTAAAAAACCCTCTAAAAATAACCCTAAAAATAACCCTAAAAATAACCCTAAAAATAACCCTAAAAATAATTCTAAAAATAACAAAAAAAATAACCCTAAAAATAACCCTAACCCTAAAAATAACCCTAACCCTAACCCAAAAAATAACCCTAAATATAACCCTAAAAATAACCCTAATCCTAAAAATAACTCTAACCCTAAAAATAACCCTAAAAATAACCCTAGAAATAACCCTAAAGGTAACCCTAACCCTAACCCTAAAAATAACCCTAAAAATAACCATAACCCTAAAAATAACCCTAACACTAAAAATAACCCTAAAAATAACCTTAAAAATAATTCTAAAAATAACCCTAAAAATAACCCTAACCCTAAAAATACCTCTAAAATAACCCTAAAAATAACCCTAAAAATAACCCTAAAAATAACCCGAACCCTAAAAATAACCCGAACCCTAAAAATAACCCTAAAAATACCTCTAAAAATAACCCTAAAAATAACCCTAACTCTAAAAATAACCCTTACCCTAACCCAAAAAGAACCCTAAAAATAACCCAAAAAATAACCCTAATCCTAAAAATAACTCTAACCCTAAAAATAACCCTAAAAATAACCCTAAAAATAACCCTAAAAATAACCCTAACCCAAAAAATAACCCTATAAATAACCCTAAAAATAACCCTAACCCTAACCCAAAAAAATAACCCTAAAAATAACCCTAAAAATAACCCTAACCCTAAAAATAACCCTAACCCTAAAAGTAACCCCAACCTTAACCCCAAAAATAACCCTAACCCTAACCTTAACCCTAAAAAAAAACCTAAAAATAACCCTAAAAGTAACCAAAACCCTAACCCTAAAAATAACCCTAAAAATAACCATAACCCTAAAAATAACCCTAAAAATAACCCTAAAAATAAACCTAAAAATAACCTTAAAAATAATTCTAAAAATAACCCTAAAAATAACCCTAACCCTAAAAATACCTCTAAAAATAACCCTAAAAATAACCCTAACCCTAAAAATAACTCTAACCCTAAAAATAACCCTAACCCTAAAAATAACCCTAACCCTAAAAGTAACCCAAACCCTAACCCTAAAAATAACCCTAACTCTAACCTTAACCCTAAAAAAAAACCTAAAAATAACTCTAAAAATAACCCTAAAAGTAACCCTAACCCTAACCCTAAAAATAACCCTAAAAATAACCCTAACCCTAAAAATAACCCTAACCCTAAAAGTAACCCCAACCTTAACCCCAAAAATAACCCTAACCCTAACCTTAACCCTAAAAAAAAACCTAAAAATAACCCTAAAAGTAACCAAAACCCTAACCCTAAAAATAACCCTAAAAATAACCATAACCCTAAAAATAACCATAACCCTAAAAATAACCCTAAAAATAACCCTAAAAATAAACCTAAAAATAACCTTAAAAATAATTCTAAAAATAACCCTAAAAATAACCCTAACCCTAAAAATACCTCTAAAAATAACCCTAAAAATAACCCTAACCCTAAAAATAACTCTAACCCTAAAAATAACCCTAACCCTAAAAATAACCCCAACCCTAAAAGTAACCTGAACCCTTACCCTAAAAATAACCCTCACCCTAACCTTAACCCTAAAAAAAAACCAAAAAATAACCCTAAAAATAACCCTAAAAATACCTCTAAAAATAACCCTAAAAATAACCCTAACCCTAAAAAACCCTCTAAAAATAACCCTAAAAATAACCCTAAAAATAACCCTAAAAATAATTCTAAAAATAACAAAAAAAATAACCCTAAAAATAACTCTAACCCTAAAAATAACCCTAAAAATAACCCTAGAAATAACCCTAAAGGTAACCCTAACCCTAACCCTAAAAATAACCCTAAAAATAACCATAACCCTAAAAATAACCCTAACACTAAAAATAACCCTAAAAATAACCTTAAAAATAATTCTAAAAATAACCCTAAAAATAACCCTAAAAATAACCATAACCCTAAAAATAACCCTAACCCTACAAATAACCCTAAAAATAACCCTAAAAATAACCTTAAAAATAATTCTAAAAATAACCCTAAAAATAACCCTAACCCTAAAAATACCTCTAAAAATAACCCTAAAAATAACCCTAAAAATAACCCTAAAAATAACCCTAAAAATAAACCTAACACTAAAAATAACCCTAACCCTAAAAATAACCCTAACCCTAAAAATAACCTTAAAAATAATTCTAAAAATAACCCTAAAAATAACCCTAACCCTAAAAATACCTCTAAAAATAACCCTAAAAATAACCCTAAAAATAACCCTAAAAATAACCCTAAAAATAACCCTAAAAATAACCCTAACCCAAAAATTAACCCTAAAAATAACCCTAAAAATAACCCTAACCCTAACCCAAAAAATAACCCTAAAAATAACCCTAAAAATAACCCTAACCCTAAAAATAACCCTAACCCTAAAAGTAACCCCAACCTTAACCCCAAAAATAACCCTAACCCTAACCTTAACCCTAAAAAAAAACCTAAAAATAACCCTAAAAGTAACCAAAACCGTAACCCTAAAAATAACCCTAAAAATAACCCTAATCCTAAAAATAACTCTAACCCTAAAAATAACCCTAAAAATAACCCTAAAAATAAACCTAAAAATAACCTTAAAAATAATTCTAAAAATAACCCTAAAAATAACCCTAACCCTAAAAATACCTCTAAAAATAACCCTAAAAATAACCCTAACCCTAAAAATAACTCTAACCCTAAAAATAACCCTAACCCTAAAAATAACCCCAACCCTAAAAGTAACCTGAACCCTTACCCTAAAAATAACCCTCACCCTAACCTTAACCCTAAAAAAAAACCAAAAAATAACCCTAAAAATAACCCTAAAAGTAACCCTAACCCTAACCCTAAAAATAACCCTAAAAATAACCCTAACCCTAAAAATAACCCTAACCCTAAAAGTAACCCTAACCCTAAAAGTAACCCTAACCCTAAAAGTAACCCTAACCCTAAAAGTAACCCTAACCCTAAAAATAACCCTAAAAATACCTCTAAAAATAACCCTAAAAATAACCCTAACCCTAAAAAACCCTCTAAAAATAACCCTAAAAATAACCCTAAAAATAACCCTAAAAATAACCCTAAAAATAATTCTAAAAATAACAAAAAAAATAACCCTAAAAATAACCCTAACCCTAAAAATAACCCTAACCCTAACCCAAAAAATAACCCTAAATATAACCCTAAAAATAACCCTAATCCTAAAAATAACTCTAACCCTAAAAATAACCCTAAAAATAACCCTAGAAATAACCCTAAAGGTAACCCTAACCCTAACCCTAAAAATAACCCTAAAAATAACCATAACCCTAAAAATAACCCTAACACTAAAAATAACCCTAAAAATAACCTTAAAAATAATTCTAAAAATAACCCTAAAAATAACCCTAACCCTAAAAATACCTCTAAAAATAACCCTAAAAATAACCCTAAAAATAACCCTAAAAATAACCCGAACCCTAAAAATAACCCGAACCCTAAAAATAACCCTAAAAATACCTCTAAAAATAACCCTAAAAATAACCCTAACTCTAAAAATAACCCTTACCCTAACCCAAAAAGAACCCTAAAAATAACCCAAAAAATAACCCTAATCCTAAAAATAACTCTAACCCTAAAAATAACCCTAAAAATAACCCTAAAAATAACCCTAAAAATAACCCTAACCCAAAAAATAACCCTATAAATAACCCTAAAAATAACCCTAACCCTAACCCAAAAAAATAACCCTAAAAATAACCCTAACCCTAAAAATAACCCTAACCCTAAAAGTAACCCCAACCTTAACCCCAAAAATAACCCTAACCCTAACCTTAACCCTAAAAAAAAACCTAAAAATAACCCTAAAAGTAACCAAAACCCTAACCCTAAAAATAACCCTAAAAATAACCATAACCCTAAAAATAACCCTAAAAATAACCCTAAAAATAAACCTAAAAATAACCTTAAAAATAATTCTAAAAATAACCCTAAAAATAACCCTAACCCTAAAAATACCTCTAAAAATAACCCTAAAAATAACCCTAACCCTAAAAATAACTCTAACCCTAAAAATAACCCTAACCCTAAAAATAACCCTAACCCTAAAAGTAACCCAAACCCTAACCCTAAAAATAACCCTAACTCTAACCTTAACCCTAAAAAAAAACCTAAAAATAACTCTAAAAATAACCCTAAAAGTAACCCTAACCCTAACCCTAAAAATAACCCTAAAAATAACCCTAACCCTAAAAATAACCCTAACCCTAAAAGTAACCCCAACCTTAACCCCAAAAATAACCCTAACCCTAACCTTAACCCTAAAAAAAAACCTAAAAATAACCCTAAAAGTAACCAAAACCCTAACCCTAAAAATAACCCTAAAAATAACCATAACCCTAAAAATAACCATAACCCTAAAAATAACCCTAAAAATAACCCTAAAAATAAACCTAAAAATAACCTTAAAAATAATTCTAAAAATAACCCTAAAAATAACCCTAACCCTAAAAATACCTCTAAAAATAACCCTAAAAATAACCCTAACCCTAAAAATAACTCTAACCCTAAAAATAACCCTAACCCTAAAAATAACCCCAACCCTAAAAGTAACCTGAACCCTTACCCTAAAAATAACCCTCACCCTAACCTTAACCCTAAAAAAAAACCAAAAAATAACCCTAAAAATAACCCTAAAAGTAACCCTAACCCTAACCCTAAAAATAACCCTAAAAATAACCCTAACCCTAAAAATAACCCTAACCCTAAAAGTAACCCTAACCCTAAAAGTAACCCTAACCCTAAAAATAACCCTAAAAATACCTCTAAAAATAACCCTAAAAATAACCCTAACCCTAAAAAACCCTCTAAAAATAACCCTAAAAATAACCCTAAAAATAACCCTAAAAATAATTCTAAAAATAACAAAAAAAATAACCCTAAAAATAACTCTAACCCTAAAAATAACCCTAAAAATAACCCTAGAAATAACCCTAAAGGTAACCCTAACCCTAACCCTAAAAATAACCCTAAAAATAACCATAACCCTAAAAATAACCCTAACACTAAAAATAACCCTAAAAATAACCTTAAAAATAATTCTAAAAATAACCCTAAAAATAACCCTAACCCTAAAAATACCTCTAAAAATAACCCTAAAAATAACCCTAAAAATAACCCTAAAAATAACCCTAACCCTAAAAATAACCCTAACCCTAAAAGTAACCCCAACCCTAACCCCAAAAATAACCCTAACCCTAACCTTAACCCTAAAAAGAAAAACCTAAAAATAACCCTAAAAATAACCCTAAAAATAACCATAACCCTAAAAATAACCCTAACCCTACAAATAACCCTAAAAATAACCCTAAAAATAACCTTAAAAATAATTCTAAAAATAACCCTAAAAATAACCCTAACCCTAAAAATACCTCTAAAAATAACCCTAAAAATAACCCTAAAAATAACCCTAAAAATAACCCTAAAAATAAACCTAACACTAAAAATAACCCTAACCCTAAAAATAACCCTAACCCTAAAAATAACCTTAAAAATAATTCTAAAAATAACCCTAAAAATAACCCTAACCCTAAAAATACCTCTAAAAATAACCCTAAAAATAACCCTAAAAATAACCCTAAAAATAACCCTAAAAATAACCCTAAAAATAACCCTAACCCAAAAAATAACCCTAAAAATAACCCTAAAAATAACCCTAACCCTAACCCAAAAAATAACCCTAAAAATAACCCTAAAAATAACCCTAACCCTAAAAATAACCCTAACCCTAAAAGTAACCCCAACCTTAACCCCAAAAATAACCCTAACCCTAACCTTAACCCTAAAAAAAAACCTAAAAATAACCCTAAAAGTAACCAAAACCGTAACCCTAAAAATAACCCTAAAAATAACCCTAATCCTAAAAATAACTCTAACCCTAAAAATAACCCTAAAAATAACCCTAAAAATAAACCTAAAAATAACCTTAAAAATAATTCTAAAAATAACCCTAAAAATAACCCTAACCCTAAAAATACCTCTAAAAATAACCCTAAAAATAACCCTAACCCTAAAAATAACTCTAACCCTAAAAATAACCCTAACCCTAAAAATAACCCCAACCCTAAAAGTAACCTGAACCCTTACCCTAAAAATAACCCTCACCCTAACCTTAACCCTAAAAAAAAACCAAAAAATAACCCTAAAAATAACCCTAAAAGTAACCCTAACCCTAACCCTAAAAATAACCCTAAAAATAACCCTAACCCTAAAAATAACCCTAACCCTAAAAGTAACCCTAACCCTAAAAGTAACCCTAACCCTAAAAGTAACCCTAACCCTAAAAGTAACCCTAACCCTAAAAATAACCCTAAAAATACCTCTAAAAATAACCCTAAAAATAACCCTAACCCTAAAAAACCCTCTAAAAATAACCCTAAAAATAACCCTAAAAATAACCCTAAAAATAACCCTAAAAATAATTCTAAAAATAACAAAAAAAATAACCCTAAAAATAACCCTAACCCTAAAAATAACCCTAACCCTAACCCAAAAAATAACCCTAAATATAACCCTAAAAATAACCCTAATCCTAAAAATAACTCTAACCCTAAAAATAACCCTAAAAATAACCCTAGAAATAACCCTAAAGGTAACCCTAACCCTAACCCTAAAAATAACCCTAAAAATAACCATAACCCTAAAAATAACCCTAACACTAAAAATAACCCTAAAAATAACCTTAAAAATAATTCTAAAAATAACCCTAAAAATAACCCTAACCCTAAAAATACCTCTAAAAATAACCCTAAAAATAACCCTAAAAATAACCCTAAAAATAACCCGAACCCTAAAAATAACCCGAACCCTAAAAATAACCCTAAAAATACCTCTAAAAATAACCCTAAAAATAACCCTAACTCTAAAAATAACCCTTACCCTAACCCAAAAAGAACCCTAAAAATAACCCTAAAAATAACCCTAATCCTAAAAATAACTCTAACCCTAAAAATAACCCTAAAAATAACCCTAAAAATAACCCTAAAAATAACCCTAACCCAAAAAATAACCCTATAAATAACCCTAAAAATAACCCTAACCCTAACCCAAAAAAATAACCCTAAAAATAACCCTAAAAATAACCCTAACCCTAAAAATAACCCTAACCCTAAAAGTAACCCCAACCTTAACCCCAAAAATAACCCTAACCCTAACCTTAACCCTAAAAAAAAACCTAAAAATAACCCTAAAAGTAACCAAAACCCTAACCCTAAAAATAACCCTAAAAATAACCATAACCCTAAAAATAACCATAACCCTAAAAATAACCCTAAAAATAACCCTAAAAATAAACCTAAAAATAACCTTAAAAATAATTCTAAAAATAACCCTAAAAATAACCCTAACCCTAAAAATACCTCTAAAAATAACCCTAAAAATAACCCTAACCCTAAAAATAACTCTAACCCTAAAAATAACCCTAACCCTAAAAATAACCCCAACCCTAAAAGTAACCTGAACCCTTACCCTAAAAATAACCCTCACCCTAACCTTAACCCTAAAAAAAAAACCAAAAAATAACCCTAAAAATAACCCTAAAAATAACCCTAACCCAAAAAATAACCCTATAAATAACCCTAAAAATAACCCTAACCCTAACCCAAAAAAATAACCCTAAAAATAACCCTAAAAATAACCCTAACCCTAAAAATAACCCTAACCCTAAAAGTAACCCCAACCTTAACCCCAAAAATAACCCTAACCCTAACCTTAACCCTAAAAAAAAACCTAAAAATAACCCTAAAAGTAACCAAAACCCTAACCCTAAAAATAACCCTAAAAATAACCATAACCCTAAAAATAACCATAACCCTAAAAATAACCCTAAAAATAACCCTAAAAATAAACCTAAAAATAACCTTAAAAATAATTCTAAAAATAACCCTAAAAATAACCCTAACCCTAAAAATACCTCTAAAAATAACCCTAAAAATAACCCTAACCCTAAAAATAACTCTAACCCTAAAAATAACCCTAACCCTAAAAATAACCCTAACCCTAAAAGTAACCTAAACCCTAACCCTAAAAATAACCCTAACTCTAACCTTAACCCTAAAAAAAAACCTAAAAATAACTCTAAAAATAACCCTAAAAGTAACCCTAACCCTAACACTAAAAATAACCCTAAAAATAACCCTAACCCTAAAAATAACCCTAACCCTAAAAGTAACCCCAACCTTAACCCCAAAAATAACCCTAACCCTAACCTTAACCCTAAAAAAAAACCTAAAAATAACCCTAAAAGTAACCAAAACCCTAACCCTAAAAATAACCCTAAAAATAACCATAACCCTAAAAATAACCATAACCCTAAAAATAACCCTAAAAATAACCCTAAAAATAAACCTAAAAATAACCTTAAAAATAATTCTAAAAATAACCCTAAAAATAACCCTAACCCTAAAAATACCTCTAAAAATAACCCTAAAAATAACCCTAACCCTAAAAATAACTCTAACCCTAAAAATAACCCTAACCCTAAAAATAACCCCAACCCTAAAAGTAACCTGAACCCTTACCCTAAAAATAACCCTCACCCTAACCTTAACCCTAAAAAAAAACCAAAAAATAACCCTAAAAATAACCCTAAAAGTAACCCTAACCCTAACCCTAAAAATAACCCTAAAAATAACCCTAACCCTAAAAATAACCCTAACCCTAAAAGTAACCCTAACCCTAAAAGTAACCCTAACCCTAAAAATAACCCTAAAAATACCTCTAAAAATAACCCTAAAAATAACCCTAACCCTAAAAAACCCTCTAAAAATAACCCTAAAAATAACCCTAAAAATAACCCTAAAAATAATTCTAAAAATAACAAAAAAAATAACCCTAAAAATAACTCTAACCCTAAAAATAACCCTAAAAATAACCCTAGAAATAACCCTAAAGGTAACCCTAACCCTAACCCTAAAAATAACCCTAAAAATAACCATAACCCTAAAAATAACCCTAACACTAAAAATAACCCTAAAAATAACCTTAAAAATAATTCTAAAAATAACCCTAAAAATAACCCTAACCCTAAAAATACCTCTAAAAATAACCCTAAAAATAACCCTAAAAATAACCCTAACCCTAAAAATAACCCTAACCCTAAAAGTAACCCCAACCCTAACCCCAAAAATAACCCTAACCCTAACCTTAACCCTAAAAAGAAAAACCTAAAAATAACCCTAAAAATAACCCTAAAAATAACCATAACCCTAAAAATAACCCTAACCCTACAAATAACCCTAAAAATAACCCTAAAAATAACCTTAAAAATAATTCTAAAAATAACCCTAAAAATAACCCTAACCCTAAAAATACCTCTAAAAATAACCCTAAAAATAACCCTAAAAATAACCCTAAAAATAACCCTAAAAATAAACCTAACACTAAAAATAACCCTAACCCTAAAAATAACCCTAACCCTAAAAATAACCTTAAAAATAATTCTAAAAATAACCCTAAAAATAACCCTAACCCTAAAAATACCTCTAAAAATAACCCTAAAAATAACCCTAAAAATAACCCTAAAAATAACCCTAAAAATAACCCTAAAAATAACCCTAACCCAAAAAATAACCCTAAAAATAACCCTAAAAATAACCCTAACCCTAACCCAAAAAATAACCCTAAAAATAACCCTAAAAATAACCCTAACCCTAAAAATAACCCTAACCCTAAAAGTAACCCCAACCTTAACCCCAAAAATAACCCTAACCCTAACCTTAACCCTAAAAAAAAACCTAAAAATAACCCTAAAAGTAACCAAAACCGTAACCCTAAAAATAACCCTAAAAATAACCCTAATCCTAAAAATAACTCTAACCCTAAAAATAACCCTAAAAATAACCCTAAAAATAAACCTAAAAATAACCTTAAAAATAATTCTAAAAATAACCCTAAAAATAACCCTAACCCTAAAAATACCTCTAAAAATAACCCTAAAAATAACCCTAACCCTAAAAATAACTCTAACCCTAAAAATAACCCTAACCCTAAAAATAACCCCAACCCTAAAAGTAACCTGAACCCTTACCCTAAAAATAACCCTCACCCTAACCTTAACCCTAAAAAAAACCCAAAAAATAACCCTAAAAATAACCCTAAAAGTAACCCTAACCCTAACCCTAAAAATAACCCTAAAAATAACCCTAACCCTAAAAATAACCCTAACCCTAAAAGTAACCCTAACCCTAAAAGTAACCCTAACCCTAAAAGTAACCCTAACCCTAAAAGTAACCCTAACCCTAAAAGTAACCCTAACCCTAAAAATAACCCTAAAAATACCTCTAAAAATAACCCTAAAAATAACCCTAACCCTAAAAAACCCTCTAAAAATAACCCTAAAAATAACCCTAAAAATAACCCTAAAAATAACCCTAAAAATAATTCTAAAAATAACAAAAAAAATAACCCTAAAAATAACCCTAACCCTAAAAATAACCCTAACCCTAACCCAAAAAATAACCCTAAATATAACCCTAAAAATAACCCTAATCCTAAAAATAACTCTAACCCTAAAAATAACCCTAAAAATAACCCTAGAAATAACCCTAAAGGTAACCCTAACCCTAACCCTAAAAATAACCCTAAAAATAACCATAACCCTAAAAATAACCCTAACACTAAAAATAACCCTAAAAATAACCTTAAAAATAATTCTAAAAATAACCCTAAAAATAACCCTAACCCTAAAAATACCTCTAAAAATAACCCTAAAAATAACCCTAAAAATAACCCTAAAAATAACCCGAACCCTAAAAATAACCCGAACCCTAAAAATAACCCTAAAAATACCTCTAAAAATAACCCTAAAAATAACCCTAACTCTAAAAATAACCCTTACCCTAACCCAAAAAGAACCCTAAAAATAACCCTAAAAATAACCCTAATCCTAAAAATAACTCTAACCCTAAAAATAACCCTAAAAATAACCCTAAAAATAACCCTAAAAATAACCCTAAAAATAACCCTATAAATAACCCTAAAAATAACCCTAACCCTAACCCAAAAAAATAACCCTAAAAATAACCCTAAAAATAACCCTAACCCTAAAAATAACCCTAACCCTAAAAGTAACCCCAACCTTAACCCCAAAAATAACCCTAACCTTAACCCTAAAAAAAAACCTAAAAATAACCCTAAAAGTAACCAAAACCCTAACCCTAAAAATAACCCTAAAAATAACCATAACCCTAAAAATAACCATAACCCTAAAAATAACCCTAAAAATAACCCTAAAAATAAACCTAAAAATAACCTTAAAAATAATTCTAAAAATAACCCTAAAAATAACCCTAACCCTAAAAATACCTCTAAAAATAACCCTAAAAATAACCCTAACCCTAAAAATAACTCTAACCCTAAAAATAACCCTAACCCTAAAAATAACCCCAACCCTAAAAGTAACCTGAACCCTTACCCTAAAAATAACCCTCACCCTAACCTTAACCCTAAAAAAAAACCAAAAAATAACCCTAAAAATAACCCTAAAAGTAACCATAACCCTAACCCTAAAAATAACCCTAAAAATAACCCTAACCCTAAAAATAACCCTAACCCTAAAAGTAACCCTAACCCTAAAAGTAACCCTAACCCTAAAAATAACCCTAAAAAACCCTCTAAAAATAACCCTAAAAATAACCCTAAAAATAACCCTAAAAATAATTCTAAAAATAACAAAAAAAATAACCCTAAAAATAACTCTAACCCTAAAAATAACCCTAAAAATAACCCTAGAAATAACCCTAAAGGTAACCCTAACCCTAACCCTAAAAATAACCCTAAAAATAACCATAACCCTAAAAATAACCCTAACACTAAAAATAACCCTAAAAATAACCTTAAAAATAATTCTAAAAATAACCCTAAAAATAACCCTAACCCTAAAAATACCTCTAAAAATAACCCTAAAAATAACCCTAAAAATAACCCTAAAAATAACCCGAACCCTAAAAATAACCCGAACCCTAAAAATAACCCTAAAAATACCTCTAAAAATAACCCTAAAAATAACCCTAACTCTAAAAATAACCCTAACCCTAACCCAAAAAGAACCCTAAAAATAACCCTAAAAATAACCCTAATCCTAAAAATAACTCTAACCCTAAAAATAACCCTAAAAATAACCCTAAAAATAACCCTAAAAATAACCCTAACCCTAAAAATAACCCTAACCCTAACCCAAAAAGAACCCTAAAAATAACCCTAAAAATAACCCTAATCCTAAAAATAACTCTAACCCTAAAAGTAACCCTAACCCTAACCCTAACCCTAACCAGTACCCTAACCCTAACCCTAACCAGTACCATAACCCTAACCAGTACCCTAACCCTAACAAGTACCCTAACCATTACCCTAACCCTAATCAGTACCCTAACCCTAACCAGTACCCTAACCTGTACCCTAACCAGTACCCTAACCCTAACCAGTACCCTAACCCTAACCAGTACCCTAACCCATACCCTAACCAGTACCCTAACCCTACCCAGTACCCTAACCCTAACCAGTACCCTAACCCGTACCCTAATCAGTACCCTAACTCGTACCCTAACCAGTACCCTAACCCTAACCAGTACCCTAACCCTAACCAGTACCCTAACCCTAACCAGTACCCTAACCCTAACCAATACCCTACCCAGTACCCTAACCCTAACCAGTACCCTAACCCGTACCCTAACCAGTACCCGTACCCTAACCCTAACCCATACCCTAACCCTAACCAGTACCCTAACCCTACCCAGTACCCTAACCCTACCCAGTACCCTCTTTCCAAAGCTTACCTGGGCAGCATCTGCAAATAGAAAAGGCACACGCTCCATCGCTGAGCCCTGTAATACTTTGGCATTACTCACAAGGCCAGCCCGAAACCCCCAGCCCAGCACATGCGGCCCCACGCTCAGCTCTCCCATTCCACGAGCACAGAGGACATGGCGCTCTCCCCCCAGCACAGCACAGCACGGCCTCAAACAAGCCCCAGCTCCCCCATTCCATGAGCACAGAGGACACGGCGCTGTCCCATTCCCCCCAGCCCGGACAGCACCGCGCAATCAAACACTGCCCCAGCTTCCCCGTTTCACAAGCACAAAGGGCACGGCGCTCTCCCCCCACGCAGCCCCAGACACGGCCCAGCTCCCCCGTTCCACAAGCACAGAGGACACGGCGCTGCCCCCCCCACAGCCCCAGACATGGCCCAGCTCCCCCATTCCACAAGCACAGAGGACACGGCACTCTCCCCACCTCAGCCCAGCACAGTGTAGCCAAACACCCCCCAGCTTGAATGTCACAGATCTCCTTTCCTACATCTGTGCAGATGCCACACATGGGTACCTATCCACGTTTTCTCAAGCCTACACAGAACCAAGATTTCCTCACCCTCCATATCCCGAGGTGAGTATTCTGGTTAGTTAGTACAGCGAGCCCCCTCCCCTTGCAAACAAGGGACCATTTTCCCTGGCAATTTCTCTAAGGGTTAGGATTTCTTAAAAAGGCTGTTGTGCCACCAAACCTACTTGGGATCTTTCCCAGCTTTTGGCTGTCCGTGGATTTAAAAAGCACATACTCTCTTCCATCTTCCAACAGCAAAACCACAAAATGCTCCTGACCCACAGTGTAACCCTAAGGATGGGCACCCCCACCTCATCATTCTGACAGAGCCATCCAGCACCCCCAACCCACACGTCGGATCTGAGTAGAGCAGCACAGATATGGCAACACCAAGAGTGGAAACAGCAGCCCCACTGATGGGATTCCCGCAGCAGGAGACACGCACAGAGGGACACCTTTGGCCTCATACAACCAATACTGATTTTCCTCCCAATCTGTTCCCCAAAACCATCCGCTCACAACACTGTGCCAAACAGCATGTGGCAATAAAACTTTGATGCCTTCAAAACAGCCAAGTTGTTGGGTGCTTGCTATTTGCTTCCCCTTGCTATTGTTAGTCCCCCAGAAACTCTGCTCATAGCCCAGTTACCACTACTGCCTCAAGCATTTCCCTCCGTGGTATTACCAGCGCATTTACACAGGCAAGGAACTTAACAGCTCTTCTAAAGTTATCCAGCTGTCAATTACAGCCACAAAAGAAAAGCAACAGGAAAAGAGGGCTCTGGCAGCCAGAGAGCTCTGCAGGTGGCACCAGGCAACATCACACTTGCTGAAACACATCCTTTTGCACAGAGGAGGAGATAGGTCTATATTATGGCAGGTTGTGCCCTTCCCACAGTGCCAAAAAAAATCACACGCAGAACCAAGTAAGACTCATAGATAAGCTGAGGGGAAAAAAATGGCAAAAGCACAAAGCCCAGGACATTCTCTTGCTTCCAAACCAAGACCAATCATTCCTCTAGGAAAAGAGGCAACGGTTTATCAAGCAATGCACAACTTAGCAAGTCAGTTTACCTAGTACCAGCAGGTTTTGTGCACAGAGAAAACAAAACTCCCTAGTTTTAGTAGCAAAAATATCAGTGGAAACTACAGTCTGGTTACAGCAGTAAGCTTCCCACAGCAGTTTCAGGTACCTTCCTTTGTAGCTCAGCCCCAAAGTAGAAACTCCTCTCGACTGCTCCTGAGAGAGGCAATTAATTGGAACTTTTGGTGCTCAGGAAAGCTAGTCCCTCCTCTAAGTCCTGGCTCACCTGCCCGAGCACCTAGAGTGCTTATATTCCACCTCGCTCCCTGCTTTGCATGTTCATATCCAGAAAAGAAACCTCCAAGCTCTTCCTCCAGTCCGAGCTGCATCTTCCCTGCAACTGTCCCCGTCCCTTACCTGTTCATGTGCACTGCTCCCCGGCACATCCCTCGGCCCCGTCCTTGAGCGATGATCCAGGTACCTCAGATGCTTGGCCCAGCCCCGGCGAGACACCCTCACTGTCACTGCTGGAGAGACTCCTTGAAATCGACTGCTCCTCTGCAGAAAATCCCCATCTAAAAAAGCACCCTTTCCAAAAGCCCCAGATAACCACCCAGCAGGGCCCGCCCCTCATCATCCTCACTGGCCACACCTGAGGCTGTCCCGCCCCTCGTCATCCTCAGTGGCCACACCTGAGGCTGTCCCGCCCCTCATCATCCTCACTGCCCACTCATGGGACTGTCCTGCCCCTGGTCATCCTCACTGCCCACACCTGAGGCTGTCCTGCCCCTCGTCATCCTCACTGCCCGCACCTGAGGCTGTCCTGCCCCTCGTCATCCTCACTGGCAACACCTGAGGCTGTCCCGCCCCTCATCATCCTCACTGGCCACACCTGAGGCTGTCCCGCCCCTCGTCATCCTCAAAGCCCACTCATAGGGCTGTCCCGCCCATCGTCATCCTCACTGGCCACACCTGAGGGGAGAAAAAGGGGGGGCGAGAAAAAACAGGGGGAAGAAAAGGGGGGACGAGAAAAAGGGGGGACGAGAAGAAGGAGGGACGAGAAGAAGGGGGGACGAGAAGAAGGGGGGACGAGAACAAAAGAAGACGAGAAAAAGAGGGGGACACGAGAAAGGGGGGACGCGAGAAAGGGGGGACGCGAGAAGGGGGGAAACGAAAAAGAGGGGACGCGAAAAAAGGGGGACGCGAAAAATGGGGGACGCGAAAAAGGGGGGACGAGAAGAAGGGGGACGAGAAGAAGGGCGACGAGAAAAGGGGGGAAAAGAAGAAGGGGGGAAAAGAAGAAGGGGGGACGAGAAGAAGGGGAGACGAGAAAAGGTGGGGCGAGAAAAGGTGGGGCGAGAAAAGGGGGGACGAGAAAAAGGGGGGACGAGAAAAAGGGAGGACGAGAAAAAAGATGGACGAGAAAAGGGGAGACGAGAAAAAGGGGGGACGAGAAAAAAGGGGGACGAGGAAAAGGGGGGAAGAGGAAAAGGGGGGACGAGGAAAAGGGGGGACGAGAAAAAGGGGGACGAGAAAAAGGGGGGACGAGAAAAAGGGGGGACGAGAAAAAGGGGGGGAGAGAAAAAGGAGGGACAAGAAAAAGGGGGGACGAGAAGAAGGGGGACGAGAAGAAGGGGGACGAGAAAAGGGGGACGAGAAAAGGGGGACGAGAAAAGGGGGACGAGAAAAGGGGGGACGAGAAAAAGGGGGGACGAGAAAAAGGAGGGACGAGAAAATGAGGGAAAAGAAGACGGGGGGACGAGAAGAAGGGGGGACGAGAAAAAGGGGGGACGAGAAAAACGGGGGACGAAAAGAAGGGAGACGAGAAGAAGGGGGACGAGAAAAGGGGGGACGAGAAGAAGGGGGACGAGAAAAGGGGGGACGAAAAAAGGGGGGAAAAGAAGAAGAGGGGACGAGAAGAAGGGGGGACGAGAAGAAAGGGGGACAAGAAGAAGGGGGGACGAGAAGAAGGGGGGACGAGAAAAAGGGGGGACGAGAAGAAGGGGGACGAGAAGAAGGGGGACAAGAAGAATGGGGACGAGAAAAGGGGGACGAGAAAAGGGGGGACGAGAAAAAGGGGGGACGAGAAAAGCGGGGACGAGAAAATGGCGGAAAAGAAGATGGGGGGACGAGAAAAAGGAGGGAAGAGAAAAAGGGGGGACGCGAAAAAGGGGGGACGCGAAAAAGGGGGGACAAGAAGAAGGGGGACGAGAAGAAGGGGGACGAGAAGAAGGGGGACGAGAAGAAGGGGGACGAGAAAAGGGGGGACGAGAAAAGGGGGGACGAGAAAAGCGGGGACGAGAAAAGGGGGGAAAAGAAGAAGGGGGGACGAGAAGAAGGGGGGACGAGAAAAAGGGGGGACGAGAAAAAGGGGGGACGAGAAAAAGGGGGGACGAGAAAAAGGGGGACGAGAAAAACAGGGGACGAGAAAAAGGGGGGGGCGAGAAAAAGGAGGGACAAGAAAAAGGGGGGACGAGAAAAAGGGGGGACGAGAAAAAAGATGGACGAGAAAAAGGGGGGACGAGAAAAAGGGGGACGAGAAGAAGGGGGACGAGAAGAAGGGGGACGAGAAAAGGGGGGATGAGAAAAGGGGGACGAGAAAAGGGGGGACTAGAAAAGGGGGGACGAGAAAAGGGGGGACGAGAAAAGGGGGGACGAGAAAAAGGGGGGGCGAGAAAAGGAGGGAAAAGAAGAAGGAGGGACGAGAAGAAGGGGGGACAAGAAAAAGGGGGGACGAGAAAAAGGGGGGACGCGAAAAAAGGGGACGAGAAAAAGGGGGGACGAGAAAAAGGGGGGACGCGAGAATGGGGGTACGCGAAAAAGGGGGGACGCGAGAAAGGGGGGACGAGAAAAAGGGGGGACGCGAGAATGGGGGTACGCGAAAAAGGGGGGACGAGAAAAAGGGGGGACGAGAAAAAGGGGGGACGCCAGAAAGGGGGGACGCGAGAAAGGGGGGACGCCAGAAAGGGGGGACGAGAAAAAGGGGGGACGAGAAAAGCAGGGACGCGAAAAAGGGGGGACGCGAAAAGGGGGGGACGAGAAGAAGGGGGGACGCGAAAAAGGGGGGACGAGAAGAAGGGGGACGAGAAGAAGGGGGACGAGAAAAGGGGGGACGAGAAAAAGGGGGAACGAGAAAAGCGGGGACGAGAAAATGAGGGAAAAGAAGACGGGGGGACGAGAAGAAGGGGGGACGAGAAAAAGGGGGACGCGAAAAAGGGGGACGCTAAAAAGGGGGGACGCGAAAAAGGGGGGACGCGAAAAAGGGGGGACGCGAAAAAGGGGGGACGCGAAAAAGGGGGGACGAGAAAAAGGGGGACGAGAAAAAGGGGGACGAGAAGAATGGGGACGAGAAGAAGGGGGACGAGAAAAGGGGGGACGAGAAAAGGGGGGACGAGAAAAGGGGGGACGAGAAAAGGGGGGACGAGAAAAGCGGGGACGAGAAAAGGGGGGAAAAGAAGAAGGGGGGACGAGAAGAAGGCGGGACGAGAAGAAGGGGGGACAAGAAGAAGGGGGGACGAGAAGAAGGGAGGACGAGAAAAAGGGGGGAGGAGAAAAAGGGGGGACGAGAAAAGGGGGGACGAGAGAAAGGGGGACGAGAAAAAGGGAGACGAAAAAAAGGGGGGGAGAGAAAAAGGAGGGACAAGAAAAAGGGGGGACGAGAAGAAGGGGGACGAGAAGAAGGGGGACGAGAAGAAGGGGGACGAGAAAAGGGGGACGAGAAAAGAGGGACGAGAAAAGGGGGGGCTTGAAAAGCGGGGACGAGAATAGGAGGGAAAAGAAGAAGGGGGGACGAGAAGAAGGGGGGACGAGAAAAAGGGGGGACGCGAAAAACAGGGGACGAGAAAAAGGGGGGGGAGAAAAAGGAGGGAGAAGAAAAAGGGGGGACGAGAAAAAGGGGGGACGAGAAAAAGGGGGGACGAGAAAAAAGATGGACGAGAAAAAGGGGGGACGAGAAAAAGGGGGACGAGAAGAAGGGGGACGAGAAGAAGGGGGACGAGAACAGGGGGGATGAGAAAAGGGGGACGAGAAAAGGGGGGACGAGAAAAGGGGGGACGAGAAAAGGGGGGACGAGAAACGGGGGGGCAAGAAAAGGGGGGGCTTGAAAAGCGGGGACGAGAAAAGGAGGGAAAAGAAGAAGGGGGGACGAGAAGAAGGGGGGACGAGAAAAAGGGGGGACGAGAAAAAAGGGGACGAGAAAAAGGGGGGACGAGAAAAAGGGGGGACGCGAGAATGGGGGTAGGCGAAAAAGGGGGGACGCGAGAAAGGGGGCACGCGAGAAAGGAGGGACGAGAACAAGAGGGGACGCGAAAAAGGGGGGACGCGAAAAAGGGGGGACGAGAAAAAGAGGGGAAGGGGAAAAAGGGGGGGCGAGAAAAAGGAGGGAAAATAAAAAGGAGGGACGAGAAGAAGGGGGACGAGAAGAAGGGGGACGAGAAGAAGGGGGATGAGAAAAGGGGGGACGAGAAAAGGGGGGTCGAGAAAAGGGGGGACGAGAAAAGGGGGGACGAGAAAAGGGGGGGCGAGAAAAGCGGGGACGAGAAAAGGAGGGAAAAGAAGAAGGGGGGACGAGAAGAAGGGGGGACGAGAAGAAGGGGGGACGAGAAAAAGGGGGGACGAGAAAAAGGGGGGACGAGAAAAAGGGGGGACGAGAAAAAGAGGGGAAGGGGAAAAAGGGGGGGCGAGAAAAAGGAGGGACAAGAAAAAGGGGGACGAGAAGAAGGGGGACGAGAAGAAGGGGGACGAGAAAAGGGGGGACGAGAAAAAGGGGGGACGAGAAAAAGGGGGACGAGAAGAATAGGGACGAGAAGAAGAGGGACGAGAAAAGGGGGGACGAGAAAAGGGGGGACGAGAAAAGCGGGGACGAGAAAAGGGGGGAAAAGAAGAAGAAGGGACGAGGAGAAGGGGGGACGAGAAGAAGGGGGGACGAGAAGAAGGGGGGACGAGAAGAAGGGAGGACGAGAAAAAGGGGGGACGAGAAAAAGGGGGGACGAGAAAAAGGGGGGACGAGAAAAAGGGGGGACGAGAAAAACAGGGGACGAGAAAAAGGGGGGGGAGAGAAAAAGGGGGGGGCGAAAAAGGAGGGACAAGAAAAAGGGCTGACGAGAAAAAGGGGAGACGAGAAAAAGGGGGGACGAGAAAAAGGGGGGACGAGAAAAAGAGGGGAAGGGGAAAAGGGGGGGCGAGAAAAAGGAGGGACAAGAAAAAGGGGGACGAGAAGAAGGGGGACGAGAAGAAGGGGGACGAGAAAAGGGGGGACGAGAAAAAGGGGGGACGAGAAAAGCGGGGACGAGAAAATGAGGGAAAAGAAGACGGGGGGACGAGAAGAAGGGGAGACGAGAAAAAGGGGGGACGAGAAAAAGGGGTGACGCGAGAAAGGGGGGACGAGAAAAAGGGGGACGAGAAGAATAGGGACGAGAAGAAGAGGGACGAGAAAAGGGGGGACGAGAAAAGGGGGGACGAGAAAAGCGGGGACGAGAAAAGGGGGGAAAAGAAGAAGAAGGGACGAGAAGAAAGGCGGACGAGAAGAAGGGGGGACGAGAAGAAGGGGGGACGAGAAGAAGGGGGGACGAGAAGAAGGGAGGACGAGAAAAAGGGGGGACGAGAAAAAGGGGGGACGATAAAAAGGGGGGACGAGAAAAAGGGGGGACGAGAAAAAGGGGGAGGAGAAAAACAGGGGACGAGAAAAAGGGGGGGGCGAGAAAAAGGAGGGACAAGAAAAAGGGGGGACAAGAAAAAGGGGGACGAGAAAAAGGGGAGACGAGAAAAAGGGGGGACGAGAAAAAGGGGGGACGAGAAAAAAGATGGACGAGAAAAGGGGGACGAGAAAAAGGGGGGACGAGGAGAAGGGGGACGAGAAGAAGGGGGACGAGAAAACTGGTGACGAGAAAAGGGGGTGGAGAAAAGGGGGACGAGAAAAGGGGGGGACGAGAAAAGGGGGGACGAGAAAAGGGGGGACGAGAAAAGGGGCGGCGATAAAAGCGGAGACGAGAAAAGGAGGGAAAAGAAGAAGGGGGGACGAGAAGAAGGGGGGACGAGAAAAAGGGGGGACGAGAAAAAGGGGGGACGCGAAAAAGGGGGGACGCGAAAAAGGGGGGACGCGAAAAAGGGGGGACGAGAAGAAGGGGGACGAGAAGAAGGGGGACGAGAAGAAGGGGGACGATAAAAGGGGGGACAAGAAAAGGGGGGACGAGAAAAGGGGGGACGAGAAAAAGGGGGGACGAGAAAAAGGGGGGACGCGAGAATGGGGGTACGCGAAAAAGGGGGTACGCGAAAAAGGAGGGACGAGAAAAAGGGGGGACGCGAAAAAGGGGGGACGCGAAAAAGGGGGGACGCGAAAAAGGGGGGACGAGAAAAAGAGGGGAAGGGGAAAAAGGGGGGGCGAGAAAAAGGAGGGACAAGAAAAAGGGGGGACGAGAAGAAGGGGGACGAGAAGAAGGGGGACGAGAAGAAGAGGGACGAGAAGAAGGGGGATGAGAAGAAGGGGGACGAGAAAAATGGGGGACGAGAAAAGGGGGGACGTGAAAAGGGGGGACGAGAAAAGGGGGGTCGAGAAAAGGGGGGACGAGAAAAGGGGGGACGAGAAAAGGGGGGGCGAGAAAAGCGGGGACGAGAAAAGGAGGGAAAAGAAGAAGGGGGGACGAGAAGAAGGGGGGACGAGAAAAAGGGGGGACGAGAAAAGGGGGGAAGAGGAAAAGGGGGGACGAGGAAAAGGGGGGACGAGAAAAAGGGGGGACGAGAAAAAGGGGGGGAGAGAAAAAGGAGGGACAAGAAAAAGGGGGGACGAGAAGAAGGGGGACGAGAAGAAGGGGGACGAGAAAAGGGGGACGAGAAAAGGGGGACGAGAAAAGGGGGGACGAGAAAAAGGGGGGACGAGAAAAAGGGGGGACGAGAAAATGAGGGAAAAGAAGAAGGGGGGACGAGAAGAAGGGGGGACGACAAAAAGGGGGGACGAGAAAAAGGGGGGACGAAAAGAAGGGAGACGAGAAGAAGGGAGACGAGAAGAAGGGGGACGAGAAAAGCGGGGATGAGAAAAGGAGGGAAAAGAAGAAGGGGGGACGAGAAGAAGGGGGGACGAGAAAAAGGGGGGACGAGAAAAAGGGGGGACGAGAAAAAGGGGGGACGAGAAAAAGAGGGGAAGGGGAAAAAGGGGGGGCAAGAAAAAGGAGGGACAAGAAAAAGGGGGGACGAGAAGAAGGGGGACGAGAAAAGGGGGGACGAAAAAAGGGGGGACGAGAAAAGGGGGACGAGAAAAGCGGGGACGAGAAAAGGAGGGAAAAGAAGAAGAGGGGACGAGAAGAAGGGGGGACGAGAAAAAGGGGGGACGAGAAAAAGGAGAGAAGAGAAAAAGGGGGGACGAGAAAAAGGGGGACGAGAAAAAGGGGGACGAGAAAAAGGGGGGACGAGAAAAAGGGGGGACGAGAAAAAGGGGGGACGAGAAGAAGGGGGACGAGAAGAAGGGGGACGAGAAGAATGGGGACGAGAAAAGGGGGACGAGAAAAGGGGGGACGAGAAAAAGGGGGGACGAGAAAAGCGGGGACGAGAAAATGGCGGAAAAGAAGACGGGGGGACGAGAAAAAGGAGGGAAGAGAAAAAGGGGGGACGCGAAAAAGGGGGGAGGCGAAAAAGGGGGGACGAGAAGAAGGGGGACGAGAAGAAGGGGGACGAGAAGAAGGGGGACGAGAAGAAGGGGGACGAGAAGAAGGGGGACGAGAAAAGGGGGGACGAGAAAAGGGGGGACGAGAAAAGCGGGGACGAGAAAAGGGGGGAAAAGAAGAAGGGGGGACGAGAAGAAGGGGGCACAAGAAGAAGGGGGGACGAGAAGAAGGGGGGACGAGAAGAAGGGGGGACGAGAAGAAGGGGGGAAGAGAAGAAGGGGGGACGAGAAGAAGGGAGGACGAGAAAAAGGGGGGACGAGAAAAAGGGGGGACGAGAAAAAGGGGGACGAGAAAAACAGGGGACGAGAAAAAGGGGGGGGCGAGAAAAAGGGGGGACGAGAAAAGGGGCGGCGATAAAAGCGGGGACGAGAAAAGGAGGGAAAAGAAGAAGGGGGGACGAGAAGAAGGGGGGACGAGAAAAAGGGGGGACGAGAAAAAGGGGGCACGCGAAAAAGGTGGGACGCGAAAAAGGGGGGACGCGAAAAAGGGGGGACGCGAGAAAGGGGGGACGAGAAGAAGGGGGAGGAGAAGAAGGGGGACGAGAAGAAGGGGGACGATAAAAGGGGGAACAAGAAAAGGGGGGACGAGAAAAGGGGGGGACGAGAAAAAGGGGGGACGCGAGAATGGGGGTACGCGAAAAAGGGGGGACGCGAGAAAGGGGGGACGAGAAAAAGGGGGGACGCGAGAATGGGGGTACGCGAAAAAGGGGGGACGCGAGAAAGGGGGCACGCGAGAAAGGGGGGACGCAAAAAAGGGGGGACGCGAGAAAGGGGGGACGCGAAAAAGGGGGGACGCGAAAAAGGAGGGACGAGAAAAAGGGGGGACGAGAAAAAGAGGGGAAGGGGAAAATGGGGGGGCGAGAAAAAGGAGGGACAAGAAAAAGGGGGGACGAGAAAAAGGGGGACGAGAAGAAGGGGGACGAGAAAAATGGGGGATGAGAAAAGGGGGGACGAGAAAAGGGGGGACGAGAAAAGGGGGACGAGAAAAGGGGGGACGAGAAAAAGGGGGGACGAGAAAAGCGGGGACGAGAAAATGAGGGAAAAGAAGACGGGGGGACGAGAAGAAGGGGGGACGAGAAAAAGGGGGGACGCGAAAAAGGGGGGACCGGAAAAAGGGGGACGAGAAGAATAGGGACGAGAAGAAGAGGGACGAGAAAAGGGGGGACGAGAAAAGGGCTGACGAGTAAAGCGGGGACGAGAAAAGGGGGAAAAAGAAGAAGAAGGGACGAGAAGAAGGGGGGACGAGAAGAAGGAGGGACGAGAAGAAGGGGGGAAGAGAAGAAGGGGGGACGAGAAGAAGGGAGGACGAGAAAAAGGGGGGACGAGAAAAAGGGGGGACGAGAAAAAGGGGGGATGAGAAAAAGGGGGAGGAGAAAAACAGGGGACGAGAAAAAGGGGGGGGGCGAGAAAAAGGAGGGACAAGAAAAAGGGGGGACAAGAAAAAGGGGGACGAGAAAAAAGGGAGACGAGAAAAAGGGGGGATGAGAAAAAGGGGAGACCAGAAAAAAGAGAGACGATAAAAGGGGGACGAGAAAAAGGGGGACGAGGAGAAGGGGGACGAGAAGAAGGGGGACGAGAAAAGGGGTGACGAGAAAAGGGGGTGGAGAAAAGGGGGACGAGAAAAGGGGGGGACGAGAAAAGGGGGGACGAGAAAAGGGGGGACGAGAAAAAGGTGGGACGCGAAAAAGGTGGGACGCGAAAAAGGGTGGACGCGAAAAAGGGGGGACGCGAAAAAGGGGGGACGCGAGAATGGGGGGACGCGAAAAAGGGGGTACGCGAAAAAGGAGGGACGAGAAAAAGGGGGGACGCGAAAAAGGGGGGACGCGAAAAAGGGGGGACGCAAAAAGGGGGGACGAGAAAAAGAGGGGAAGGGGAAAAAGGGGGGGCGAGAAAAAGGAGGGACAAGAAAAAGGGGGGACGAGAAGAAGGGGGACGAGAAGAAGGGGGACGAAAAGAAGGGGGATGAGAAGAAGGGGGACGAGAAAAATGGGGGACGATAAAGGGGGGACGAGAAAAGGGGGGACGAGAAAAGGGGGGTCGAGAAAAGGGGGGACGAGAAAAGGGGGGACGAGAAAAGGGGGGGCGAGAAAAGCGGGGACGAGAAAAGGAGGGAAAAGAAGAAGGGGGGACGAGAAGAAGAGGGGACAAGAAAAAGGGGGGACGAGAAAAGGGGGGAAGAGGAAAAGGGGGGACGAGGAAAACGGGGGACGAGAAAAAGGGGGACGAGAAAAAGGGGGGACGAGAAAAAGGGGGGACGAGAAAAAGGGGGGGAGAGTAAAAGGAGGGACAAGAAAAAGGGGGGACGAGAAGAAGGGGGACGAGAAGAAGGGGGACGAGAAAAGGGGGACGAGAAAAGGGGGACGAGAAAAGGGGGACGAGAAAAGGGGGGACGAGAAAAAGGGGGGACGAGAAAAAGGGGGGACGAGAAAATGAGGGAAAAGAAGACGGGGGGACGAGGAGAAGGGGGGACGAGAAAAAGGGGGGACGAGAAAAAGGGGGGATGAGAAAAAAGGGGGCGAGAAAAGCGGGGACGAGAAAAGGAGGGAAAAGAAGAAGGGGGGACGAGAAAAAGGGGGGACGAGAAAAAGGGGGGACGAGAAAAAGGAGGGACAAGAAAAAGGGGGGACGAAAAGAAGGGAGACGAGAAGAAGGGGCACGAGAAAAGGGGGGACGAGAAAAGGGGGGACGAGAAAAGGGGGGATGAGAAAAAAGGGGGCGAGAAAAGCGGGGACGAGAAAAGGAGGGAAAAGAAGAAGGGGGGACGAGAAAAAGGGGGGACGAGAAAAAGGGGGGACGAGAAAAAGGAGGGACAAGAAAAAGGGGGGACGAGAAAAGGGGGACGAGAAGAAGGGGGACGAGAAGAAGGGGGACGAGAAAAGCGGGGACGAGAAAAGGAGGAAAAGAAGAAGAGGGGACGAGAAGAAGGGGGGACGAGAAAAAGGGGGGAAGAGAAAAAGGGGGGACGAGAAAAAGGGGGGACGAGAAAAAGGGGGACGAGAAAAAGGGGGACGAGAAAAAGGGGGGACGAGAAAAAGGGGGGACGAGAAAAAGGGGGGACGAGAAGAAGGGGGACGAGAAGAAGGGGGACGAGAAGAATGGGGACGAGAAAAGGGGGACGAGAAAAGGGGGGACGAGAAAAAGGGGGGACGAGAAAAGCAGGGACGAGAAAATGGCGGAAAAGAAGACGGGGGGACGAGAAAAAGGAGGGAAGAGAAAAAGGGGGGACGCGAAAAAGGGGGGACGCGAAAAAGGGGGGACGCGAAAAAGGGGGGACGAGAAAAAGGGGGGACGAGAAAAAGGGGGACGAGAAAAACAGGGGACGAGAAAAAGGGGGGGGCGAGAAAAAGGAGGGACAAGAAAAAGGGGGGACGAGAAAAATGGGGACAAGAAAAAGGGGGGAAGAGAAAAAGGGGAGACGAGAAAAATGGGGGACGAGAAAAATAGGGGACGAGAAAAAGGGGGGACGAGAATAAGGGGGACGAGAAGAAGGGGGACGAGAAGAAGGGGGACGAAAAAAGGGGGGATGAGAAAAGGGGGACGAGAAAAGGGGGGACTAGAAAAGGGGGGACGAGAAAAGGGGGGACGAGAAAAGGGGGGACGAGAAAAAGGGGGGACGCGAAAAAGGGGGGACGAGAAGAAGGGGGACGAGAAGAAGGGGGACGAGAAGAAGGGGGACGAGAAAAGGGGGGAAGAGAAAAAGGGGGAACGAGAAAAGCGGGGACGAGAAAATGAGAGAAAAGAAGACGGGGGGACGAGAAGAAGGGGGGACGAGAAAAAGGGGGACGCGAAAAAGGGGGGACGCTAAAAAGGGGGGACGCGAAAAAGGGGGGACGCGAAAAAGGGGGGACGCGAAAAAGGGGGGACGAGAAAAAGGGGGACGAGAAAAAGGGGGACGAGAAGAATGGGGACGAGAAGAAGGGGGACGAGAAAAGGGGGGACGAGAAAAGGGGGGACGAGAAAAGGGGGGACGAGAAAAGGGGGGACTAGAAAAGCGGGGACGAGAAAAGGGGGGAAAAGAAGAAGGGGGGACGAGAAGAAGGCGGGACGAGAAGAAGGGGGGACAAGAAGAAGGGGGGACGAGAAGAAGGGAGGACGAGAAAAAGGGGGGACGAGAAAAAGGGGGGACGAGAAAAGGGGGGACGAGAAAAAGGGGGACGAGAAAAAGGGGGGACGAGAAAAAGGGGGGACGAAAAAAAGGGGGGGAGAGAAAAAGGAGGGACAAGAAAAAGGGGGGACGAGAAGAAGAGGGACGAGAAGAAGGGGGACGAGAAAAGGGGGACGAGAAAATGAGGGAAAAGAAGAAGGGGGGACGAGAAGAAGGGGGGACGAGAAAAACGGGGGACGCGAAAAACAGGGGAGGAGAAAAAGGGGGGGGAGAAAAAGGAGGGACAAGAAAAAGGGGGGACGAGAAAAAGGGGGGACGAGAAAAAGGGGGGACGAGAAAAAAGATGGACGAGAAAAAGGGGGGACGAGAAAAAGGGGGACGAGAAGAAGGGGGACGAGAAGAAGGGGGACGAGAAAAGGGGGGATGAGAAAAGGGGGACGAGAAAAGGGGGGACGAGAAAAGGGGGGACAAGAAAAGAGGGGATTAGAAAAGGGGGGGCGAGAAAAGGGGGGACGAGAAAAGCGGGGACGAGAAAAGGAGGGAAAAGAAGAAGGGGGGACGAGAAGAAGGGGGGACGAGAAAAAGGGGGGACGAGAAAAAAGGGGGGACGAGAAAAGGGGGGACGAGAAAAAGGGGGACGAGAAAAAGGGGGGACGAGAAAAAGGGGGGACGAAAAAAAGGGGGGGAGAGAAAAAGGAGGGACAAGAAAAAGGGGGGACGAGAAGAAGAGGGACGAGAAGAAGGGGGACGAGAAAAGGGGGACGAGAAAATGAGGGAAAAGAAGAAGGGGGGACGAGAAGAAGGGGGGACGAGAAAAACGGGGGACGCGAAAAACAGGGGAGGAGAAAAAGGGGGGGGAGAAAAAGGAGGGACAAGAAAAAGGGGGGACGAGAAAAAGGGGGGACGAGAAAAAGGGGGACGAGAAGAAGGGGGACGAGAAGAAGGGGGACGAGAAAAGGGGGGATGAGAAAAGGGGGACGAGAAAAGGGGGGACGAGAAAAGGGGGGACAAGAAAAGAGGGGATTAGAAAAGGGGGGGCGAGAAAAGGGGGGACGAGAAAAGCGGGGACGAGAAAAGGAGGGAAAAGAAGAAGGGGGGACGAGAAGAAGGGGGGACGAGAAAAAGGGGGGACGAGAAAAAAGGGGGGACGCGAAAAAAGGG
Organism: Pyrocephalus nanus; assembly: GCA_038380795.1. NCBI lineage: Eukaryota > Metazoa > Chordata > Aves > Passeriformes > Tyrannidae > Pyrocephalus > Pyrocephalus nanus. The sequence continues at coordinate 25,787,674 of CM076270.1, read as the reverse complement.
GACGAGAAAAAGGGGGGACGAGAAAAAGGGGGGACGCGAGAATGGGGGTAGGCGAAAAAGGGGGGACGCGAGAAAAGGGGGCACGCGAGAAAGGAGGGACGAGAACAAGGGGGGACGCGAAAAAGGGGGGACGCGAAAAAGGGGGGACGAGAAAAAGAGGGGAAGGGGAAAAAGGGGGGGCGAGAAAAAGGAGGGACAATAAAAAGGAGGGACGAGAAGAAGGGGGACGAGAAGAAGGGGGACGAGAAGAAGGGGGATGAGAAGAAGGGGGACGAGAAAAATGGGGGACGAGAAAAGGGGGGACGAGAAAAGGGGAGACGAGAAAAGGGGGGTCGAGAAAAGGGGGGACGAGAAAAGGGGGGACGAGAAAAGGGGGGGCGAGAAAAGCGGGGACGAGAAAAGGAGGGAAAAGAAGAAGGGGGGATGAGAAGAAGGGGGGACGAGAAAAAGGGGGGACGAGAAAAAGGGGGGACGAGAAAAAGAGGGGAAGGGGAAAAAGGGGGGGCGAGAAAAAGGAGGGACAAGAAAAAGGGGGACGAGAAGAAGGGGGACGAGAAGAAGGGGGACGAGAAAAGGGGGGACGAGAAAAAGGGGGGACGAGAAAAGCGGGGACGAGAAAATGAGGGAAAAGAAGACGGGGGGACGAGAAGAAGGGGAGACGAGAAAAAGGGGGGACGCGAGAATGGGGGTATGCGAAAAAGGGGGGACGCGAGAAAGGGGGGACGCGAGAAAGGGGGGACGCGAGAAAGGGGGGACGAGAAAAAGGAGGGACGAGAAAAAGGGGGGACGAGAAAAGCGGGGACGCGAAAAATGGGGGACGCGATAAAGGGGGGACGCGAAAAAGGGGGGACGAGAAGAACGGGGACGAGAAGAAGGGGGACGAGAAGAAGGGGGACGAGAAGAAGGGGGACGAGAAAATGGGGGACGAGAAAAAGGGGGAACGAGAAAAGCGGGGACGAGAAAAAGGGGGACGAGAAGAATGGGGACGAGAAGAAGGGGGACGAGAAAAGGGGGGACGAGAAAAGGGGGTCGAGAAAAGCGGGGACGAGAAAAGGGGGGAAAAGAAGAAGGGGGGACGAGAAGAAGGCGGGACGAGAAGAAGGGGGGACAAGAAGAAGGGGGACGAGAAAAAGGGGGGGAGAGAAAAGGAGGGACAAGAAAAAGGGGGGACGAGAAGAAGGGGGACGAGAAAAGGGGGACGAGAAAAGGGGGACGAGAAAAGGGGGACGCGAGAAAAAGGGGGGACGAGAAAAGCGGGGACGAGAAAATGAGGGAAAAGAAGACGGGGGGACGAGAAGAAGGGGGGACGAGAAGAAGGGGGGACGCGAAAAAGGGGGGACGAGAAGAAGGGGGACGAGAATAAGGGGGACGAGAAAAGGGGGGACGAGAAAAGGGGGGATGAGAAAAGCTGGGACGAGAAAAGGGGGGAAAAGAAGAAGGGGGGACGAGAAGAAGGGGGGACGAGAAGAAGGGGGGACGAGAAAAAGGGGGGACGAGAAAAAGGGGGACGAGAAAAGGGGGGGCGAGAAAAGGGGGGGCTTGAAAAGCGGGGACGAGAAAAGGAGGGAAAAGAAGAAGGGGGGACGAGAAGAAGGGGGGACGAGAAAAAGGGGGGACGAGAAACAGGGGGGACGAGAAAAAGGGGGGGAGAGAAAAAGGAGGGACGAGAAAAAGGGGGGGAGAGAAAAAGGAGGGACAAGAAAAAGGGGGGACGAGAAGAAGGGGGACGAGAAGAAGGGGGACGAGAAAAGGGGGACGAGAAAAGGGGGACTAGAAAAGGGGGACGAGAAAAGGGGGGACGAGAAAAAGGAGGACGAGAAAAAGGGGGGACGAGAAAATGAGGGAAAAGAAGACGGGGGGACGAGAAGAAGGGGGGACGAGAAAAAGGGGGGACGAGAAAAAGGGGGGAAGAGAAAAAGAGGGGAAGGGGAAAAAGGGGGGGCAAGAAAAAGGAGGGACAAGAAAAAGAGGGGGGACGAGAAGAAGGGGGACGAGAAGAAGGGGGACGAGAACAAGGGGGACGAGAAAAGGGGGGACGAAAAAAGGGGGGACGAGAAAAGGGGGACGAGAAAAGCGGGGACGAGAAAAGGAGGGAAAAGAAGAAGAGGGGACGAGAAGAACGGGGGACGAGAAGAAAGGGGGACAAGAAGAAGGGGGGACGAGAAAAATGGGGGACGAGAAAAAGGGGGGACGAGAAAAAGGGGGGACGAGAAAAAGGGGGACAAGAAAAAGGGGGACGAGAAAAAGGGGGGACGAGAAAAAGGGGGGAGGAGAAAAAGGGGGGACGAGAAGAAGGGGGACAAGAAGAAGGGGGACGAGAAGAATGGGGACGAGAAAAGGGGGACGAGAAAAGGGGGGACGAGAAAAAGGGGGGACGAGAAAAGCGGGGACGAGAAAATGGCAGAAAAGAAGACGGGGGGACGAGAAAAAGGAGGGAAGAGAAAAAGGGGGGACGCGAAAAAGGGGGGACGCGAAAAGGGGACGAGAAGAAGGGGGACGAGAAGAAGGGGGACGAGAAGAAGGGGGACGAGAAGAAGGGGGACGAGAAAAGGGGGGACGAGAAAAGGGGGGACGAGAAAAGCGGGGACGAGAAAAGGGGGGAAAAGAAGAAGGGGGGACGAGAAGAAGGGGGCACAAAAAGAAGGGGGGACGAGAAGAAGGGGGGACGAGAAAAAGGGGGGACGAGAAAAACGGGACGAGAAAAAGGGGGGGGCGAGAAAAAGGAGGGACAAGAAAAAGGGGGGACGAGAAAAAGGGGGACGAGAAAAAGGGGGGAAGAGAAAAAGGGGAGACGAGAAAAATGGGGGACGAGAAAAAGGGGGGACGAGAAAAAAGATGGACGAGAAAAAGGGGGGACGAGAAAAAGGGGGACGAGAAGAAGGGGGACGAGAAGAAGGGGGACGAGAAAAGGGGGGATGAGAAAAGGGGGACGAGAAAAGGGGGGACTAGAAAAGGGGGGACAAGAAAAGGGGGGACGAGAAAAGGGGGGACGAGAAAAAGGGGGGGCGAGAAAAGGAGGGAAAAGAAGAAGGAGGGACGAGAAGAAGGGGGGACGAGAAAAAGGGGGGACGAGAAAAAGGGGGGACGCGAAAAAAGGGGACGAGAAAAAGGGGGGACGAGAAAAAGGGGGGACGCGAGAATGGAGGTATGCGAAAAAGGGGGGACGCGAGAAAGGGGGGACGAGAAAAGCGGGGACGAGAAGAAGGGGGACGAGAAGAAGGGGGACGAGAAGAAGGGGGACGAGAAAAGGGGGGACGAGAAAATGAGGGAAAAGAAGACGGGGGGACGAGAAGAAGGGGGGACGAGAAAAAGGGGGACGCGAAAAAGGGGGGACGCTAAAAAGGGGGGACGCGAAAAAGGGGGGACGCTAAAAAGGGGGGACGTGAAAAAGGGGGGACGCAAAAAAAGGGGGACGCGTAAAAGGGGGGACGAGAAAAAGGGGGGACGAGAAAAAGGGGGACGAGAAAAAGGGGGACGAGAAGAATGGGGACGAGAAGAAGGGGGACGAGAAAAGGGGGGACGAGAAAAGGAGGGACGAGAAAAGGGGGGACGAGAAAAGGGGGGACGAGAAAAGCGGGGACGAGAAAAGGGGGGAAAAGAAGAAGGGGGGACGAGAAGAAGGGGGGACGAGAAGAAGGGAGGACGAGAAAAAGGGGGGACGAGAAAAAGGGGGGACGAGAAAAGGGGGGACGAGAAAAAGGGGGACGAGAAAAAGGGGGGACGAGAAAAAGGGGGGGCGAAAAAAAGGGGGGACGAGAAAAAGGAGGGACAAGAAAAAGGGGGGACGAGAAGAAGGGGGACGAGAAGAAGGGGGACGAGAAGAATGGGGACGAGAAAAGGGGGACGAGAAAAGGGGGGATGAGAAAAGGGGGACGAGAAAAGGGGGACGAGAAAAGGGGGGACGAGAAAAGGGGGGACAAGAAAAGAGGGGACTAGAAAAGGGGGGGCGAGAAAAGGGGGGACGAGAAAAGCGGGGACGAGAAAAGGAGGGAAAAGAAGAAGGGGGGACGAGAAGAAGGGGGGACGAGAAAAAGGGAGGACAAGAAAAAGGGGGGACGCGAAAAAGGGGACGAGAAAAAGAGGGGAAGGGGAAAAAGGGGGGGCGAGAAAAAGGAGGGACAATAAAAAGGAGGGACGAGAAGAAGGGGGACGAGAAGAAGGGGGACGAGAAGAAGGGGGATGAGAAGAAGGGGGACGAGAAAAATGGGGGACGAGAAAAGGGGGGACGAGAAAAGGGGGGACGAGAAAAGGGGGGTCGAGAAAAGGGGGGACGAGAAAAGGGGGGACGAGAAAAGGGGGGGCGAGAAAAGCGGGGACGAGAAAAGGAGGGAAAAGAAGAAGGGGGGATGAGAAGAAGGGGGGACGAGAAAAAGGGGGGACGAGAAAAAGGGGGGACGAGAAAAAGGGGGGACGAGAAAAAGAGGGGAAGGGGAAAAAGGGGGGGCGAGAAAAAGGAGGGACAAGAAAAAGGGGGACGAGAAGAAGGGGGACGAGAAGAAGGGGGACGAGAAAAGGGGGGACGAGAAAAAGGGGGGACGAGAAAAGCGGGGACGAGAAAATGAGGGAAAAGAAGACGGGGGGACGAGAAGAAGGGGAGACGAGAAAAAGGGGGGACGCGAAAAAGGGGTGACGCGAAAAAGGGGGGACGAGAAAAAGGGGGACGAGAAGAATAGGGACGAGAAGAAGAGGGACGAGAAAAGGGGGGACGAGAAAAGGGGGGACGAGAAAAGCGGGGACGAGAAAAGGGGGGAAAAGAAGAAGAAGGGACGAGAAGAAGGGGGGACGAGAAGAAGGGGGGACGAGAAGAAGGGGGGACGAGAAGAAGGGAGGACGAGAAAAAGGGGGGACGAGAAAAAGGGGGGACGAGAAAAAGGGGGGACGAGAAAAACAGGGGACGAGAAAAAGGGGGGGGCGAGAAAAAGGGGGGGGCGAAAAAGGAGGGACAAGAAAAAGGGGGGACGAGAAAAAGGGGAGACGAGAAAAAGGGGGGACGAGAAAAAGGGGGGACGAGAAAAAGGGGGGACGAGAAAAAGAGGGGAAGGGGAAAAAGGGGGGGCGAGAAAAAGGAGGGACAAGAAAAAGGGGGACGAGAAGAAGGGGGACGAGAAGAAGGGGGACGAGAAAAGGGGGGACGAGAAAAAGGGGGGACGAGAAAAGCGGGGACGAGAAAATGAGGGAAAAGAAGACGGGGGGACGAGAAGAAGGGGGGACGAGAAAAAGGGGGGACGAGAAAAAGGGGGGACGAGAAAAAGGGGTGACGCGAGAAAGGGGGGACGAGAAAAAGGGGGAAGAGAAGAATAGGGACGAGAAGAAGAGGGACGAGAAAAGCGTGGACGAGAAAAGCGGGGACGAGAAAAGGGGGGAAAAGAAGAAGAAGGGACGAGAAGAAGGGGGGACGAGAAGAAGGGGGGACGAGAAGAAGGGAGGACGAGAAAAAGGGGGGACGAGAAAAAGGGGGGACGATAAAAAGGGGGGACGAGAAAAAGGGGGGACGAGAAAAAGGGGGAGGAGAAAAACAGGGGACGAGAAAAAGGGGGGGGCGAGAAAAAGGAGGGACAAGAAAAAGGGGGGACAAGAAAAAGGGGGACGAGAAAAGGGGGACGAGAAAAAGGGGGACGAGGAGAAGGGGGACGAGAAGAAGGGGGACGAGAAAAGGGGTGACGAGAAAAGGGGGTGGAGAAAAGGGGGACGAGAAAAGGGGGGACGAGAAGAAGGGGGGACGAGAAAAAGGGGGGACGCGAAAAAGGGGGGACGCGAAAAAGGGGGGACGAGAAAAAGAGGGGAAGGGGAAAAAGGGGGGGCGAGAAAAAGGAGGGACAAGAAAAAGGGGGGACGAGAAGAAGGGGGACGAGAAGAAGGGGGACGAGAAGAAGGGGGACGAGAAGAAGGGGGATGAGAAGAAGGGGGACGAGAAAAATGGGGGACGAGAAAAGGGGGGACGTGAAAAGGGGGGACGAGAAAAGGGGGGTCGAGAAAAGGGGGGACGAGAAAAGGGGGGACGAGAAAAGGGGGGGCGAGAAAAGCGGGGACGAGAAAAGGAGGGAAAAGAAGAAGGGGGGACGAGAAGAAGGGGGGACGAGAAAAAGGGGGGACGAGAAAAGGGGGGAAGAGGAAAAGGGGGGACGAGGAAAAGGGGGGACGAGAAAAAGGGGGACGAGAAAAAGGGGGGACGAGAAAAAGGGGGGACGAGAAAAAGGGGGGGAGAGAAAAAGGAGGGACAAGAAAAAGGGGGGACGAGAAGAAGGGGGACGAGAAGAAGGGGGACGAGAAAAGGGGGACGAGAAAAGGGGGACGAGAAAAGGGGGACGAGAAAAGGGGGGACGAGAAAAAGGGGGGACGAGAAAAAGGGGGGACGAGAAAAAAGATGGACGAGAAAAAGGGGGGACGAGAAAAAGGGGGACGAGAAGAAGGGGGACGAGAAGAAGGGGGACGAGAAAAGGGGGGATGAGAAAAGGGGGACGAGAAAAGGGGGGACGAGAAAAGGGGGGACAAGAAAAGAGGGGACTAGAAAAGGGGGGGCGAGAAAAGGGGGGACGAGAAAAGCGGGGACGAGAAAAGGAGGGAAAAGAAGAAGGGGGGACGAGAAGAAGGGGGGACGAGAAAAAGGGAGGACGAGAAAAAGGGGGGACGCGAAAAAAGGGGACGAGAAAAAGGGGGGACGAGAAAAAGGGGGGACGCGAGAATGGGGGTAGGCGAAAAAGGGGGGACGCGAGAAAAGGGGGCACGCGAGAAAGGAGGGACGAGAACAAGGGGGGACGTGAAAAAGGGGGGACGCGAAAAAGGGGGGACGAGAAAAAGAGGGGAAGGGGAAAAAGGGGGGGCGAGAAAAAGGAGGGACAATAAAAAGGAGGGACGAGAAGAAGGGGGACGAGAAGAAGGGGGACGAGAAGAAGGGGGATGAGAAGAAGGGGGACGAGAAAAATGGGGGACGAGAAAAGGGGGGACGAGAAAAGGGGGGACGAGAAAAGGGGGGTCGAGAAAAGGGGGGACGAGAAAAGGGGGGACGAGAAAAGGGGGGGCGAGAAAAGCGGGGACGAGAAAAGGAGGGAAAAGAAGAAGGGGGGATGAGAAGAAGGGGGGACGAGAAAAAGGGGGGACGAGAAAAAGGGGGGACGAGAAAAAGGGGGGACGAGAAAAAGAGGGGAAGGGGAAAAAGGGGGGGCGAGAAAAAGGAGGGACAAGAAAAAGGGGGACGAGAAGAAGGGGGACGAGAAGAAGGGGGACGAGAAAAGGGGGGACGAGAAAAAGGGGGGACGAGAAAAGCGGGGACGAGAAAATGAGGGAAAAGAAGACGGGGGGACGAGAAGAAGGGGAGACGAGAAAAAGGGGGGACGCGAAAAAGGGGTGACGCGAAAAAGGGGGGACGAGAAAAAGGGGGACGAGAAGAATAGGGACGAGAAGAAGAGGGACGAGAAAAGGGGGGACGAGAAAAGGGGGGACGAGAAAAGCGGGGACGAGAAAAGGGGGGAAAAGAAGAAGAAGGGACGAGAAGAAGGGGGGACGAGAAGAAGGGGGGACGAGAAGAAGGGGGGACGAGAAGAAGGGAGGACGAGAAAAAGGGGGGACGAGAAAAAGGGGGGACGAGAAAAAGGGGGGACGAGAAAAAGGGGGGACGAGAAAAACAGGGGACGAGAAAAAGGGGGGGGCGAGAAAAAGGGGGGGGCGAAAAAGGAGGGACAAGAAAAAGGGGGGACGAGAAAAAGGGGAGACGAGAAAAAGGGGGGACGAGAAAAAGGGGGGACGAGAAAAAGAGGGGAAGGGGAAAAAGGGGGGGCGAGAAAAAGGAGGGACAAGAAAAAGGGGGACGAGAAGAAGGGGGACGAGAAGAAGGGGGACGAGAAGAAGGGGGACGAGAAAAGGGGGGACGAGAAAAAGGGGGGACGAGAAAAGCGGGGACGAGAAAATGAGGGAAAAGAAGACGGGGGGACGAGAAGAAGGGGGGACGAGAAAAAGGGGGGACGAGAAAAAGGGGGGACGAGAAAAAGGGGTGACGCGAGAAAGGGGGTACGAGAAAAAGGGGGAAGAGAAGAATAGGGACGAGAAGAAGAGGGACGAGAAAAGGGGGGACGAGAAAAGCGTGGACGAGAAAAGCGGGGACGAGAAAAGGGGGGAAAAGAAGAAGAAGGGACGAGAAGAAGGGGGGACGAGAAGAAGGGGGGACGAGAAGAAGGGGGGACGAGAAGAAGGGAGGACGAGAAAAAGGGGGGACGAGAAAAAGGGGGGACGATAAAAAGGGGGGACGAGAAAAAGGGGGGACGAGAAAAAGGGGGAGGAGAAAAACAGGGGACGAGAAAAAGGGGGGGGCGAGAAAAAGGAGGGACAAGAAAAAGGGGGGACAAGAAAAAGGGGGACGAGAAAAAGGGGGGACGAGAAAAAAGACGGACGAGAAAAGGGGGACGAGAAAAAGGGGGACGAGGAGAAGGGGGACGAGAAGAAGGGGGACGAGAAAAGGGGTGACGAGAAAAGGGGGTGGAGAAAAGGGGGACGAGAAAAGGGGGGACGAGAAGAAGGGGGGACGAGAAAAAGGGGGGACGCGAAAAAGGGGGGACGAGAAGAAGGGGGACGAGAAGAAGGGGGACGAGAAGAAGGGGGACGATAAAAGGGGGGACAAGAAAAGGGGGGACGAGAAAAGGGGGGACGAGAAAAAGGGGGGACGAGAAGAAGGGGGACGAGAAGAAGGGGGACGAGAAGAAGGGGGACGATAAAAGGGGGGACAAGAAAAGGGGGGACGAGAAAAGGGGGGACGAGAAAAAGGGGGGACGCGAGAATGGGGGTACGCGAAAAAGGGGGGACGCGAGAAAGGGGGGACGAGAAAAAGGGGGGACGCGAGAATGGGGGGACGCGAAAAAGGGGGTACGCGAAAAAGGAGGGACGAGAAAAAGGGGGGACGCGAAAAAGGGGGGACGCGAAAAAGGGGGGACGCGAAAAAGGGGGGACGAGAAAAAGAGGGGAAGGGGAAAAAGGGGGGGCGAGAAAATGAGGGACAAGAAAAAGGGGGGACGAGAAGAAGGGGGACGAGAAGAAGGGGGACGAGAAGAAGGGGGACGAGAAGAAGGGGGATGAGAAGAAGGGGGACGAGAAAAATGTGGGACGAGAAAAGGGGGGACGTGAAAAGGGGGGACGAGAAAAGGGGGGTCGAGAAAAGGGGGGACGAGAAAAGGGGGGACGAGAAAAGGGGGGGCGAGAAAAGCGGGGACGAGAAAAGGAGGGAAAAGAAGAAGGGGGGACGAGAAGAAGGGGGGACGAGAAAAAGGGGGGACGAGAAAAGGGGGGAAGAGGAAAAGGGGGGACGAGGAAAAGGGGGGACGAGAAAAAGGGGGACGAGAAAAAGGGGGGACGAGAAAAAGGGGGGACGAGAAAAAGGGGGGGAGAGAAAAAGGAGGGACAAGAAAAAGGGGGGACGAGAAGAAGGGGGACGAGAAGAAGGGGGACGAGAAAAGGGGGACGAGAAAAGGGGGACGAGAAAAGGGGGACGAGAAAAGGGGGGACGAGAAAAAGGGGGGACGAGAAAAAGGGGGGACGAGAAAATGAGGGAAAAGAAGAAGGGGGGACGAGAAGAAGGGGGGACGACAAAAAGGGGGGACGAGAAAAAGGGGGGACGAAAAGAAGGGAGACGAGAAGAAGGGGGACGAGAAAAGGGGGGACGAGAAAAGGGGGGATGAGAAAAAAGGGAGCGAGAAAAGCGGGGACGAGAAAAGGAGGGAAAAGAAGAAGGGGGGAGGAGAAGAAGGGGGGACGAGAAAAAGGGGGGACGAGAAAAAGGGGAGACGCGAAAAAGGGGGGACGAGAAAAAGAGGGGAAGGGGAAAAAGAGGGGAAGGGGAAAAAGGGGGGGCGAGAAAAAGGAGGGACAAGAAAAAGGGGGGACGAGAAGAAGTGGGACGAGAAGAAGGGGGACGAGAAGAAGGGGGATGAGAAGAAGGGGGACGAGAAAAATGGGGGACGAGAAAAGGGGGGAAGTGAAAAGGGGGGACGAGAAAAGGGGGGTCGAGAAAAGGGGGGACGAGAAAAGGGGGGACGAGAAAAGGACGGAAAAGAAGAAGGGGGGACGAGAAGAAGGGGGGACGAGAAAAAGGGGGGACGAGAAAAGGGGGGAAGAGGAAAAGGGGGGATGAGGAAAAGGGGGGACGAGAAATAGGGGGACGAGAAAAAGGGGGGACGAGAAAAAGGGGGGACGAGAAAAAGGGGGGGAGAGAAAAAGGAGGGACAAGAAAAAGGGGGGACGAGAAGAAGGGGGACGAGAAGAAGGGGGACGAGAAAAAGGGGGGACGAGAAAATGAGGGAAAAGAAGACGGGGGGACGAGAAGAAGGGGGGACGACAAAAAGGGGGGACGAGAAAAAGGGGGGACGAAAAGAAGGGAGACGAGAAGAAGGGGGACGAGAAAAGGGGGGACGAGAAAAGGAGGGACGAGAAAAGGGGGGACGAGAAAAGGGGGGACGAGAAAAGCGGGGACGAGAAAAGGGGGGAAAAGAAGAAGGGGGGACGAGAAGAAGGCGGGACGAGAAGAAGGGGGGACAAGAAGAAGGGGGGACGAGAAGAAGGGAGGACGAGAAAAAGGGGGGACGAGAAAAAGGGGGGACGAGAAATGGGGGGACGAGAAAAAGGGGGACGAGAAAAAGGGGGGACGAGAAAAAGGGGGGGCGAAAAAAAGGGGGGACGAGATAAAGGAGGGACAAGAAAAAGGGGGGACGAGAAGAAGGGGGACGAGAAGAAGGGGGACGAGAAGAATGGGGACGAGAAAAGGGGGACGAGAAAAGGGGGGACGAGAAAAAGGGGGGGCTTGAAAAGCGGGGACGAGAAAAGGAGGGAAAAGAAGAAGGGGGGACGAGAAAAAGGGGGGACGAGAAAAAGGGGGGACGAGAAAAAAGATGGACGAGAAAAAGGGAGGACGAGAAAAAGGGGGACGAGAAGAAGGGGGACGAGAAGAAGGGGGACGAGAAAAGGGGGGATGAGAAAAGGGGGACGAGAAAAGGGGGGACGAGAAAAGGGGGGACGAGAAAAGAGGGGACTAGAAAAGGGGGGGCGAGAAAAGGGGGGACGAGAAAAGCGGGGACGAGAAAAGGAGGGAAAAGAAGAAGGGGGGACGAGAAGAAGGGGGGACGAGAAAAAGGGGGGACGAGAAAAAGGGGGGACGCGAAAAAAGGGGACGAGAAAAAGGGGGGACGAGAAAAAGGGGGGACGCGAGAATGGGGGTAGGCGAAAAAGGGGGGACGCGAGAAAAGGGGGCACGCGAGAAAGGAGGGACGAGAACAAGGGGGGACGCGAAAAAGGGGGGACGCGAAAAAGGGGGGACGAGAAAAAGAGGGGAATGGGAAAAAGGGGGGACGAGAAAAAGGAGGGACAATAAAAAGGAGGGACGAGAAGAAGGGGGACGAGAAGAAGGGGGACGAGAAGAAGGGGGATGAGAAGAAGGGGGACGAGAAAAATGGGGGACGAGAAAAGGGGGGACGAGAAAAGGGGGGACGAGAAAAGGGGGGTCGAGAAAAGGGGGGACGAGAAAAGGGGGGACGAGAAAAGGGGGGGCGAGAAAAGCGGGGACGAGAAAAGGAGGGAAAAGAAGAAGGGGGGATGAGAAGAAGGGGCGACGAGAAAAAGGGGGGACGAGAAAAAGAGGGGAAGGGGAAAAAGGGGGGGCGAGAAAAAGGAGGGACAAGAAAAAGGGGGACGAGAAAAGCGGGGACGAGAAAATGAGGGAAAAGAAGACGGGGGGACGAGAAGAAGCGGAGACGAGAAAAAGGGGGGACGCGAGAATGGGGGTATGCGAAAAAGGGGGGACGCGAGAAAGGGGGGACGCGAGAAAGGGGGGACGCGAGAAAGGGGGGACGAGAAAAAGGAGGGACGAGAAAAAGGGGGGACGAGAAAAGCGGGGACGCGAAAAATGGGGGACGCGATAAAGGGGGGACGCGAAAAAGGGGGGACGAGAAGAACGGGGACGAGAAGAAGGGGGACGAGAAGAAGGGGGACGAGAAGAAGGGGGACGAGAAAATGGGGGACGAGAAAAAGGGGGAACGAGAAAAGCGGGGACGAGAAAAAGGGGGACGAGAAGAATGGGGACGAGAAGAAGGGGGACGAGAAAAGGGGGGACGAGAAAAGGGGGGACGAGAAAAGGGGGGACGAGAAAAGGGGGTCGAGAAAAGCGGGGACGAGAAAAGGGGGGAAAAGAAGAAGGGGGGACGAGAAGAAGGCGGGACGAGAAGAAGGGGGGACAAGAAGAAGGGGGGACGAGAAGAAGGGAGGACGAGAAAAAGGGGGGACGAGAAAAAGGGGGGACGAGAAAAGGGGGGACGAGAAAAAGGGGGACGAGAAAAGGGGGGGAGAGAAAAAGGAGGGACAAGAAAAAGGGGGGACGAGAAGAAGGGGGACGAGAAGAAGGGGGACGAGAAGAAGGGGGACGAGAAGAAGGGGGACGAGAAAAGGGGGACGAGAAAAGGGGGACGAGAAAAGGGGGACGCGAGAAAAAGGGGGGACGAGAAAAGCGGGGACGAGAAAATGAGGGAAAAGAAGACGGGGGGACGAGAAGAAGGGGGGACGAGAAGAAGGGGGGACGCGAAAAAGGGGGGACGAGAAGAAGGGGGACGAGAATAAGGGGGACGAGAAAAGGGGGGACGAGAAAAGGGGGGATGAGAAAAGCTGGGACGAGAAAAGGGGGGAAAAGAAGAAGGGGGGACGAGAAGAAGGGGGGACGAGAAGAAGGGGGGACGAGAAAAAGGGGGGACGAGAAAAAGGGGGACGAGAAAAGGGGGGGCGAGAAAAGGGGGGGCTTGAAAAGCGGGGACGAGAAAAGGAGGGAAAAGAAGAAGGGGGGACGAGAAGAAGGGGGGACGAGAAAAAGGGGGGACGAGAAAAAGGGGGGACGAGAAAAAGGGGGGGAGAGAAAAAGGAGGGACGAGAAAAAGGGGGGGAGAGAAAAAGGAGGGACAAGAAAAAGGGGGGACGAGAAGAAGGGGGACGAGAAGAAGGGGGACGAGAAAAGGGGGACGAGAAAAGGGGGACTAGAAAAGGGGGACGAGAAAAGGGGGGACGAGAAAAAGGAGGACGAGAAAAAGGGGGGACGAGAAAATGAGGGAAAAGAAGACGGGGGGACGAGAAGAAGGGGGGACGAGAAAAAGGGGGGACGAGAAAAAGGGGGGAAGAGAAAAAGAGGGGAAGGGGAAAAAGGGGGGGCAAGAAAAAGGAGGGACAAGAAAAAGGGGGGGGACGAGAAGAAGGGGGACGAGAACAAGGGGGACGAGAAAAGGGGGGACGAAAAAAGGGGGGACGCGAGAATGGAGGTATGCGAAAAAGGGGGGACGCGAGAAAGGGGGGACGAGAAAAGCGGGGACGAGAAGAAGGGGGACGAGAAGAAGGGGGACGAGAAGAAGGGGGACGAGAAAAGGGGGGACGAGAAAATGAGGGAAAAGAAGACGGGGGGACGAGAAGAAGGGGGGACGAGAAAAAGGGGGACGCGAAAAAGGGGGGACGCTACAAAGGGGGGACGCGAAAAAGGGGGGACACTAAAAAGGGGGGACGTGAAAAAGGGGGGACGCAAAAAAAGGGGGACGCGTAAAAGGGGGGACGAGAAAAAGGGGGGACGAGAAAAAGGGGGACGAGAAAAAGGGGGACGAGAAGAATGGGGACGAGAAGAAGGGGGACGAGAAAAGGGGGGACGAGAAAAGGAGGGACGAGAAAAGGGGGGACGAGAAAAGGGGGGACGAGAAAAGCGGGGACGAGAAAAGGGGGGAAAAGAAGAAGGGGGGACGAGAAGAAGGGGGGACGAGAAGAAGGGAGGACGAGAAAAAGGGGGGACGAGAAAAAGGGGGGACGAGAAAAGGGGGGACGAGAAAAAGGGGGACGAGAAAAAGGGGGGACGAGAAAAAGGGGGGGCGAAAAAAAGGGGGGACGAGAAAAAGGAGGGACAAGAAAAAGGGGGGACGAGAAGAAGGGGGACGAGAAGAAGGGGGACGAGAAGAATGGGGACGAGAAAAGGGGGACGAGAAAAGGGGGGACGAGAAAAAGGGGGGGCTTGAAAAGCGGGGACGAGAAAAGGAGGGAAAAGAAGAAGGGGGGACGAGAAGAAGGGGGGACGAGAAAAAGGGGAGACGCGAAAAACAGGGGACGAGAAAAAGGGGGGGGAGAAAAAGGAGGGACAAGAAAAAGGGGGGACGAGAAAAAGGGGGGACGAGAAAAAGGGGGGACGAGAAAAAGGGGGGACGAGAAAAAAGATGGACGAGAAAAAGGGGGGACGAGAAAAAGGGGGACGAGAAGAAGGGGGACGAGAAGAAGGGGGACGAGAAAAGGGGGGATGAGAAAAGGGGGACGAGAAAAGGGGGACGAGAAAAGGGGGGACGAGAAAAGGGGGGACAAGAAAAGAGGGGACTAGAAAAGGGGGGGCGAGAAAAGGGGGGACGAGAAAAGCGGGGACGAGAAAAGGAGGGAAAAGAAGAAGGGGGGACGAGAAGAAGGGGGGACGAGAAAAAGGGAGGACGAGAAAAAGGGGGGACGCGAAAAAAGGGGACGAGAAAAAGGGGGGACGAGAAAAAGGGGGGACGCGAGAATGGGGGTAGGCGAAAAAGGGGGGACGCGAGAAAAGGGGGCACGCGAGAAAGGAGGGACGAGAACAAGGGGGGACGTGAAAAAGAGGGGAAGGGGAAAAAGGGGGGGCGAGAAAAAGGAGGGACAATAAAAAGGAGGGACGAGAAGAAGGGGGACGAGAAGAAGGGGGACGAGAAGAAGGGGGATGAGAAGAAGGGGGACGAGAAAAATGGGGGACGAGAAAAGGGGGGACGAGAAAATGGGGGACGAGAAAAGGGGGGTCGAGAAAAGGGGGGACGAGAAAAGGGGGGACGAGAAAAGGGGGGGCGAGAAAAGCGGGGACGAGAAAAGGAGGGAAAAGAAGAAGGGGGGATGAGAAGAAGGGGGGACGAGAAAAAGGGGGGACGAGAAAAAGGGGGGACGAGAAAAAGGGGGGACGAGAAAAAGAGGGGAAGGGGAAAAAGGGGGGGCGAGAAAAAGGAGGGACAAGAAAAAGGGGGACGAGAAGAAGGGGGACGAGAAGAAGGGGGACGAGAAAAAGGGGGACGAGAAAAAGGGGGGACGAGAAAAGCGGGGACGAGAAAATGAGGGAAAAGAAGACGGGGGGACGAGAAGAAGGGGAGACGAGAAAAAGGGGGGACGCGAAAAAGGGGTGACGCGAAAAAGGGGGGACGAGAAAAAGGGGGACGAGAAGAATAGGGACGAGAAGAAGAGGGACGAGAAAAGGGGGGACGAGAAAAGGGGGGACGAGAAAAGCGGGGACGAGAAAAGCGGGGACGAGAAAAGGGGGGAAAAGAAGAAGAAGGGACGAGAAGAAGGGGGGACGAGAAGAAGGGGGGACGAGAAAAAGGGGGGACGAGAAAAAGGGGGGACGAGAAAAAGGGGGGACGATAAAAAGGGGGGACGAGAAAAAGAGGGGAAGGGGAAAAAGGGGGGGCGAGAAAAAGGAGGGACAAGAAAAAGGGGGACGAGAAGAAGGGGGACGAGAAGAAGGGGGACGAGAAAAGGGGGGACGAGAAAAAGGGGGGACGAGAAAAGCGGGGACGAGAAAATGAGGGAAAAGAAGACGGGGGGACGAGAAGAAGGGGGGACGAGAAAAAGGGGGGACGAGAAAAAGGGGGGACGAGAAAAAGGGGTGACGCGAGAAAGGGGGGACGAGAAAAAGGGGGAAGAGAAGAATAGGGACGAGAAGAAGAGGGACGAGAAAAGCGTGGACGAGAAAAGCGGGGACGAGAAAAGGGGGGAAAAGAAGAAGAAGGGACGAGAAGAAGGGGGGACGAGAAGAAGGGGGGACGAGAAGAAGGGAGGACGAGAAAAAGGGGGGACGAGAAAAAGGGGGGACGATAAAAAGGGGGGACGAGAAAAAGGGGGGACGAGAAAAAGGGGGAGGAGAAAAACAGGGGACGAGAAAAAGGGGGGGGCGAGAAAAAGGAGGGACAAGAAAAAGGGGGGACAAGAAAAAGGGGGACGAGAAAAGGGGGACGAGAAAAAGGGGGACGAGGAGAAGGGGGACGAGAAGAAGGGGGACGAGAAGAAGGGGGACGATAAAAGGGGGGACAAGAAAAGGGGGGACGAGAAAAGGGGGGACGAGAAAAAGGGGGGACGCGAGAATGGGGGGACGCGAAAAAGGGGGTACGCGAAAAAGGAGGGACGAGAAAAAGGGGGGACGCGAAAAAGGGGGGACGCGAAAAAGGGGGGACGCGAAAAAGGGGGGACGAGAAAAAGAGGGGAAGGGGAAAAAGGGGGGGCGAGAAAAAGGAGGGACAAGAAAAAGGGGGGACGAGAAGAAGGGGGACGAGAAGAAGGGGGACGAGAAGAAGGGGGACGAGAAGAAGGGGGATGAGAAGAAGGGGGACGAGAAAAATGGGGGACGAGAAAAGGGGGGACGAGAAAAATGGGGGACGAGAAAAGGGGGGACGTGAAAAGGGGGGACGAGAAAAGGGGGGACGAGAAAAGGGGGGGCGAGAAAAGCGGGGACGAGAAAAGGAGGGAAAAGAAGAAGGGGGGACGAGAAGAAGGGGGGACGAGAAAAAGGGGGGACGAGAAAAGGGGGGAAGAGGAAAAGGGGGGACGAGGAAAAGGGGGGACGAGAAAAAGGGGGACGAGAAAAAGGGGGGACGAGAAAAAGGGGGGACGAGAAAAAGGGGGGGAGAGAAAAAGGAGGGACAAGAAAAAGGGGGGACGAGAAGAAGGGGGACGAGAAGAAGGGGGACGAGAAAAGGGGGACGAGAAAAGGGGGACGAGAAAAGGGGGACGAGAAAAGGGGGGACGAGAAAAAGGGGGGACGAGAAAAAGGGGGGACGAGAAAATGAGGGAAAAGAAGAAGGGGGGACGAGAAGAAGGGGGGACGACAAAAAGGGGGGACGAGAAAAAGGGGGGACGAAAAGAAGGGAGACGAGAAGAAGGGGGACGAGAAAAGGGGGGACGAGAAAAGGGGGGATGAGAAAAAAGGGGGCGAGAAAAGCGGGGACGAGAAAAGGAGGGAAAAGAAGAAGGGGGGAGGAGAAGAAGGGGGGACGAGAAAAAGGGGGGACGAGAAAAAGGGGAGACGCGAAAAAGGGGGGACGAGAAAAAGAGGGGAAGGGGAAAAAGAGGGGAAGGGGAAAAAGGGGGGGCGAGAAAAAGGAGGGACAAGAAAAAGGGGGGACGAGAAGAAGTGGGACGAGAAGAAGGGGGACGAGAAGAAGGGGGATGAGAAGAAGGGGGACGAGAAAAATGGGGGACGAGAAAAGGGGGGAAGTGAAAAGGGGGGACGAGAAAAGGGGGGTCGAGAAAAGGGGGGACGAGAAAAGGGGGGACGAGAAAAGGACGGAAAAGAAGAAGGGGGGACGAGAAGAAGGGGGGACGAGAAAAAGGGGGGACGAGAAAAGGGGGGAAGAGGAAAAGGGGGGATGAGGAAAAGGGGGGACGAGAAATAGGGGGACGAGAAAAAGGGGGGACGAGAAAAAGGGGGGACGAGAAAAAGGGGGGGAGAGAAAAAGGAGGGACAAGAAAAAGGGGGGACGAGAAGAAGGGGGACGAGAAGAAGGGGGACGAGAAAAAGGGGGGACGAGAAAATGAGGGAAAAGAAGACGGGGGGACGAGAAGAAGGGGGGACGACAAAAAGGGGGGACGAGAAAAAGGGGGGACGAAAAGAAGGGAGACGAGAAGAAGGGGGACGAGAAAAGGGGGGACGAGAAAAGGAGGGACGAGAAAAGGGGGGACGAGAAAAGGGGGGACGAGAAAAGCGGGGACGAGAAAAGGGGGGAAAAGAAGAAGGGGGGACGAGAAGAAGGCGGGACGAGAAGAAGGGGGGACAAGAAGAAGGGGGGACGAGAAGAAGGGAGGACGAGAAAAAGGGGGGACGAGAAAAAGGGGGGACGAGAAATGGGGGGACGAGAAAAAGGGGGACGAGAAAAAGGGGGGACGAGAAAAGGGGGGGCGAAAAAAAGGGGGGACGAGATAAAGGAGGGACAAGAAAAAGGGGGGACGAGAAGAAGGGGGACGAGAAGAAGGGGGACGAGAAGAATGGGGACGAGAAAAGGGGGACGAGAAAAGGGGGGACGAGAAAAAGGGGGGGCTTGAAAAGCGGGGACGAGAAAAGGAGGGAAAAGAAGAAGGGGGGACGAGAAAAAGGGGGGACGAGAAAAAGGGGGGACGAGAAAAAAGATGGACGAGAAAAAGGGAGGACGAGAAAAAGGGGGACGAGAAGAAGGGGGACGAGAAGAAGGGGGACGAGAAAAGGGGGGATGAGAAAAGGGGGACGAGAAAAGGGGGGACGAGAAAAGGGGGGACGAGAAAAGAGGGGACTAGAAAAGGGGGGGCGAGAAAAGGGGGGACGAGAAAAGCGGGGACGAGAAAAGGAGGGAAAAGAAGAAGGGGGGACGAGAAGAAGGGGGGACGAGAAAAAGGGGGGACGAGAAAAAGGGGGGACGCGAAAAAAGGGGACGAGAAAAAGGGGGGACGAGAAAAAGGGGGGACGCGAGAATGGGGGTAGGCGAAAAAGGGGGGACGCGAGAAAAGGGGGCACGCGAGAAAGGAGGGACGAGAACAAGGGGGGACGCGAAAAAGGGGGGACGCGAAAAAGGGGGGACGAGAAAAAGAGGGGAATGGGAAAAAGGGGGGGCGAGAAAAAGGAGGGACAATAAAAAGGAGGGACGAGAAGAAGGGGGACGAGAAGAAGGGGGACGAGAAGAAGGGGGATGAGAAGAAGGGGGACGAGAAAAATGGGGGACGAGAAAAGGGGGGACGAGAAAAGGGGGGACGAGAAAAGGGGGGTCGAGAAAAGGGGGGACGAGAAAAGGGGGGACGAGAAAAGGGGGGGCGAGAAAAGCGGGGACGAGAAAAGGAGGGAAAAGAAGAAGGGGGGATGAGAAGAAGGGGCGACGAGAAAAAGGGGGGACGAGAAAAAGAGGGGAAGGGGAAAAAGGGGGGGCGAGAAAAAGGAGGGACAAGAAAAAGGGGGACGAGAAAAGCGGGGACGAGAAAATGAGGGAAAAGAAGACGGGGGGACGAGAAGAAGCGGAGACGAGAAAAAGGGGGGACGCGAGAATGGGGGTATGCGAAAAAGGGGGGACGCGAGAAAGGGGGGACGCGAGAAAGGGGGGACGCGAGAAAGGGGGGACGAGAAAAAGGAGGGACGAGAAAAAGGGGGGACGAGAAAAGCGGGGACGCGAAAAATGGGGGACGCGATAAAGGGGGGACGCGAAAAAGGGGGGACGAGAAGAACGGGGACGAGAAGAAGGGGGACGAGAAGAAGGGGGACGAGAAGAAGGGGGACGAGAAAATGGGGGACGAGAAAAAGGGGGAACGAGAAAAGCGGGGACGAGAAAAAGGGGGACGAGAAGAATGGGGACGAGAAGAAGGGGGACGAGAAAAGGGGGGACGAGAAAAGGGGGGACGAGAAAAGGGGGGACGAGAAAAGGGGGTCGAGAAAAGCGGGGACGAGAAAAGGGGGGAAAAGAAGAAGGGGGGACGAGAAGAAGGCGGGACGAGAAGAAGGGGGGACAAGAAGAAGGGGGGACGAGAAGAAGGGAGGACGAGAAAAAGGGGGGACGAGAAAAAGGGGGGACGAGAAAAGGGGGGACGAGAAAAAGGGGGACGAGAAAAGGGGGGGAGAGAAAAAGGAGGGACAAGAAAAAGGGGGGACGAGAAGAAGGGGGACGAGAAGAAGGGGGACGAGAAGAAGGGGGACGAGAAGAAGGGGGACGAGAAAAGGGGGACGAGAAAAGGGGGACGAGAAAAGGGGGACGCGAGAAAAAGGGGGGACGAGAAAAGCGGGGACGAGAAAATGAGGGAAAAGAAGACGGGGGGACGAGAAGAAGGGGGGACGAGAAGAAGGGGGGACGCGAAAAAGGGGGGACGAGAAGAAGGGGGACGAGAATAAGGGGGACGAGAAAAGGGGGGACGAGAAAAGGGGGGATGAGAAAAGCTGGGACGAGAAAAGGGGGGAAAAGAAGAAGGGGGGACGAGAAGAAGGGGGGACGAGAAGAAGGGGGGACGAGAAAAAGGGGGGACGAGAAAAAGGGGGACGAGAAAAGGGGGGGCGAGAAAAGGGGGGGCTTGAAAAGCGGGGACGAGAAAAGGAGGGAAAAGAAGAAGGGGGGACGAGAAGAAGGGGGGACGAGAAAAAGGGGGGACGAGAAAAAGGGGGGACGAGAAAAAGGGGGGGAGAGAAAAAGGAGGGACGAGAAAAAGGGGGGGAGAGAAAAAGGAGGGACAAGAAAAAGGGGGGACGAGAAGAAGGGGGACGAGAAGAAGGGGGACGAGAAAAGGGGGACGAGAAAAGGGGGACTAGAAAAGGGGGACGAGAAAAGGGGGGACGAGAAAAAGGAGGACGAGAAAAAGGGGGGACGAGAAAATGAGGGAAAAGAAGACGGGGGGACGAGAAGAAGGGGGGACGAGAAAAAGGGGGGACGAGAAAAAGGGGGGAAGAGAAAAAGAGGGGAAGGGGAAAAAGGGGGGGCAAGAAAAAGGAGGGACAAGAAAAAGGGGGGGGACGAGAAGAAGGGGGACGAGAACAAGGGGGACGAGAAAAGGGGGGACGAAAAAAGGGGGGACGCGAGAATGGAGGTATGCGAAAAAGGGGGGACGCGAGAAAGGGGGGACGAGAAAAGCGGGGACGAGAAGAAGGGGGACGAGAAGAAGGGGGACGAGAAGAAGGGGGACGAGAAAAGGGGGGACGAGAAAATGAGGGAAAAGAAGACGGGGGGACGAGAAGAAGCGGGGACGAGAAAAAGGGGGACGCGAAAAAGGGGGGACGCTACAAAGGGGGGACGCGAAAAAGGGGGGACACTAAAAAGGGGGGACGTGAAAAAGGGGGGACGCAAAAAAAGGGGGACGCGTAAAAGGGGGGACGAGAAAAAGGGGGGACGAGAAAAAGGGGGACGAGAAAAAGGGGGACGAGAAGAATGGGGACGAGAAGAAGGGGGACGAGAAAAGGGGGGACGAGAAAAGGAGGGACGAGAAAAGGGGGGACGAGAAAAGGGGGGACGAGAAAAGCGGGGACGAGAAAAGGGGGGAAAAGAAGAAGGGGGGACGAGAAGAAGGGGGGACGAGAAGAAGGGAGGACGAGAAAAAGGGGGGACGAGAAAAAGGGGGGACGAGAAAAGGGGGGACGAGAAAAAGGGGGACGAGAAAAAGGGGGGACGAGAAAAAGGGGGGGCGAAAAAAAGGGGGGACGAGAAAAAGGAGGGACAAGAAAAAGGGGGGACGAGAAGAAGGGGGACGAGAAGAAGGGGGACGAGAAGAATGGGGACGAGAAAAGGGGGACGAGAAAAGGGGGGACGAGAAAAAGGGGGGGCTTGAAAAGCGGGGACGAGAAAAGGAGGGAAAAGAAGAAGGGGGGACGAGAAGAAGGGGGGACGAGAAAAAGGGGAGACGCGAAAAACAGGGGACGAGAAAAAGGGGGGGGAGAAAAAGGAGGGACAAGAAAAAGGGGGGACGAGAAAAAGGGGGGACGAGAAAAAGGGGGGACGAGAAAAAGGGGGGACGAGAAAAAAGATGGACGAGAAAAAGGGGGGACGAGAAAAAGGGGGACGAGAAGAAGGGGGACGAGAAGAAGGGGGACGAGAAAAGGGGGGATGAGAAAAGGGGGACGAGAAAAGGGGGACGAGAAAAGGGGGGACGAGAAAAGGGGGGACAAGAAAAGAGGGGACTAGAAAAGGGGGGGCGAGAAAAGGGGGGACGAGAAAAGCGGGGACGAGAAAAGGAGGGAAAAGAAGAAGGGGGGACGAGAAGAAGGGGGGACGAGAAAAAGGGAGGACGAGAAAAAGGGGGGACGCGAAAAAAGGGGACGAGAAAAAGGGGGGACGAGAAAAAGGGGGGACGCGAGAATGGGGGTAGGCGAAAAAGGGGGGACGCGAGAAAAGGGGGCACGCGAGAAAGGAGGGACGAGAACAAGGGGGGACGTGAAAAAGAGGGGAAGGGGAAAAAGGGGGGGCGAGAAAAAGGAGGGACAATAAAAAGGAGGGACGAGAAGAAGGGGGACGAGAAGAAGGGGGACGAGAAGAAGGGGGATGAGAAGAAGGGGGACGAGAAAAATGGGGGACGAGAAAAGGGGGGACGAGAAAAGGGGGGACGAGAAAAGGGGGGTCGAGAAAAGGGGGGACGAGAAAAGGGGGGACGAGAAAAGGGGGGGCGAGAAAAGCGGGGACGAGAAAAGGAGGGAAAAGAAGAAGGGGGGATGAGAAGAAGGGGGGACGAGAAAAAGGGGGGACGAGAAAAAGGGGGGACGAGAAAAAGGGGGGACGAGAAAAAGAGGGGAAGGGGAAAAAGGGGGGGCGAGAAAAAGGAGGGACAAGAAAAAGGGGGACGAGAAGAAGGGGGACGAGAAGAAGGGGGACGAGAAAAGGGGGGACGAGAAAAAGGGGGGACGAGAAAAGCGGGGACGAGAAAATGAGGGAAAAGAAGACGGGGGGACGAGAAGAAGGGGAGACGAGAAAAAGGGGGGACGCGAAAAAGGGGTGACGCGAAAAAGGGGGGACGAGAAAAAGGGGGACGAGAAGAATAGGGACGAGAAGAAGAGGGACGAGAAAAGGGGGGACGAGAAAAGGGGGGACGAGAAAAGCGGGGACGAGAAAAGCGGGGACGAGAAAAGGGGGGAAAAGAAGAAGAAGGGACGAGAAGAAGGGGGGACGAGAAGAAGGGGGGACGAGAAGAAGGGGGGACGAGAAGAAGGGATGACGAGAAAAAGGGGGGACGAGAAAAAGGGGGGACGAGAAAAAGGGGGGACGAGAAAAACAGGGGACGAGAAAAAGGGGGGGGCGAGAAAAAGGGGGGGGCGAAAAAGGAGGGACAAGAAAAAGGGGGGACGAGAAAAAGGGGAGACGAGAAAAAGGGGGGACGAGAAAAAGGGGGGACGAGAAAAAGGGGGGACGAGAAAAAGAGGGGAAGGGGAAAAAGGGGGGGCGAGAAAAAGGAGGGACAAGAAAAAGGGGGACGAGAAGAAGGGGGACGAGAAGAAGGGGGACGAGAAAAGGGGGGACGAGAAAAAGGGGGGACGAGAAAAGCGGGGACGAGAAAATGAGGGAAAAGAAGACGGGGGGACGAGAAGAAGGGGGGACGAGAAAAAGGGGGGACGAGAAAAAGGGGGGACGAGAAAAAGGGGTGACGCGAGAAAGGGGGGACGAGAAAAAGGGGGAAGAGAAGAATAGGGACGAGAAGAAGAGGGACGAGAAAAGCGTGGACGAGAAAAGCGGGGACGAGAAAAGGGGGGAAAAGAAGAAGAAGGGACGAGAAGAAGGGGGGACGAGAAGAAGGGGGGACGAGAAGAAGGGAGGACGAGAAAAAGGGGGGACGAGAAAAAGGGGGGACGATAAAAAGGGGGGACGAGAAAAAGGGGGGACGAGAAAAAGGGGGAGGAGAAAAACAGGGGACGAGAAAAAGGGGGGGGCGAGAAAAAGGAGGGACAAGAAAAAGGGGGGACAAGAAAAAGGGGGACGAGAAAAGGGGGACGAGAAAAAGGGGGACGAGGAGAAGGGGGACGAGAAGAAGGGGGACGAGAAGAAGGGGGACGATAAAAGGGGGGACAAGAAAAGGGGGGACGAGAAAAGGGGGGACGAGAAAAAGGGGGGACGCGAGAATGGGGGGACGCGAAAAAGGGGGTACGCGAAAAAGGAGGGACGAGAAAAAGGGGGGACGCGAAAAAGGGGGGACGCGAAAAAGGGGGGACGCGAAAAAGGGGGGACGAGAAAAAGAGGGGAAGGGGAAAAAGGGGGGGCGAGAAAAAGGAGGGACAAGAAAAAGGGGGGACGAGAAGAAGGGGGACGAGAAGAAGGGGGACGAGAAGAAGGGGGACGAGAAGAAGGGGGATGAGAAGAAGGGGGACGAGAAAAATGGGGGACGAGAAAAGGGGGGACGAGAAAAATGGGGGACGAGAAAAGGGGGGACGTGAAAAGGGGGGACGAGAAAAGGGGGGACGAGAAAAGGGGGGGCGAGAAAAGCGGGGACGAGAAAAGGAGGGAAAAGAAGAAGGGGGGACGAGAAGAAGGGGGGACGAGAAAAAGGGGGGACGAGAAAAGGGGGGAAGAGGAAAAGGGGGGACGAGGAAAAGGGGGGACGAGAAAAAGGGGGACGAGAAAAAGGGGGGACGAGAAAAAGGGGGGACGAGAAAAAGGGGGGGAGAGAAAAAGGAGGGACAAGAAAAAGGGGGGACGAGAAGAAGGGGGACGAGAAGAAGGGGGACGAGAAAAGGGGGACGAGAAAAGGGGGACGAGAAAAGGGGGACGAGAAAAGGGGGGACGAGAAAAAGGGGGGACGAGAAAAAGGGGGGACGAGAAAAAAGATGGACGAGAAAAAGGGGGGACGAGAAAAAGGGGGACGAGAAGAAGGGGGACGAGAAGAAGGGGGACGAGAAAAGGGGGGATGAGAAAAGGGGGACGAGAAAAGGGGGGACGAGAAAAGGGGGGACAAGAAAAGAGGGGACGAGAAAAGGGGGGGCGAGAAAAGGGGGGACGAGAAAAGCGGGGACGAGAAAAGGAGGGAAAAGAAGAAGGGGGGACGAGAAGAAGGGGGGACGAGAAAAAGGGAGGACGAGAAAAAGGGGGGACGCGAAAAAAGGGGACGAGAAAAAGGGGGGACGAGAAAAAGGGGGGACGCGAGAATGGGGGTAGGCGAAAAAGGGGGGACGCGAGAAAAGGGGGCACGCGAGAAAGGAGGGACGAGAACAAGGGGGGACGTGAAAAAGGGGGGACGCGAAAAAGGGGGGACGAGAAAAAGAGGGGAAGGGGAAAAAGGGGGGGCGAGAAAAAGGAGGGACAATAAAAAGGAGGGACGAGAAGAAGGGGGACGAGAAGAAGGGGGACGAGAAGAAGGGGGATGAGAAGAAGGGGGACGAGAAAAATGGGGGACGAGAAAAGGGGGGACGAGAAAAGGGGGGACGAGAAAAGGGGGGTCGAGAAAAGGGGGGACGAGAAAAAGGGGGGACGAGAAAAGGGGGGGCGAGAAAAGCGGGGACGAGAAAAGGAGGGAAAAGAAGAAGGGGGGATGAGAAGAAGGGGGGACGAGAAAAAGGGGGGACGAGAAAAAGGGGGGACGAGAAAAAGGGGGGACGAGAAAAAGAGGGGAAGGGGAAAAAGGGGGGGCGAGAAAAAGGAGGGACAAGAAAAAGGGGGACGAGAAGAAGGGGGACGAGAAGAAGGGGGACGAGAAAAGGGGGGACGAGAAAAAGGGGGGACGAGAAAAGCGGGGACGAGAAAATGAGGGAAAAGAAGACGGGGGGACGAGAAGAAGGGGAGACGAGAAAAAGGGGGGACGCGAAAAAGGGGTGACGCGAAAAAGGGGGGACGAGAAAAAGGGGGACGAGAAGAATAGGGACGAGAAGAAGAGGGACGAGAAAAGGGGGGACGAGAAAAGGGGGGACGAGAAAAGCGGGGACGAGAAAATGAGGGAAAAGAAGACGGGGGGACGAGAAGAAGGGGAGACGAGAAAAAGGGGGGACGCGAAAAAGGGGTGACGCGAAAAAGGGGGGACGAGAAAAAGGGGGACGAGAAGAATAGGGACGAGAAGAAGAGGGACGAGAAAAGGGGGGACGAGAAAAGGGGGGACGAGAAAAGCGGGGACGAGAAAAGGGGGGAAAAGAAGAAGAAGGGACGAGAAGAAGGGGGGACGAGAAGAAGGGGGGACGAGAAGAAGGGGGGACGAGAAGAAGGGAGGACGAGAAAAAGGGGGGACGAGAAAAAGGGGGGACGAGAAAAAGGGGGGACGAGAAAAAGGGGGGACGAGAAAAACAGGGGACGAGAAAAAGGGGGGGGCGAGAAAAAGGGGGGGGCGAAAAAGGAGGGACAAGAAAAAGGGGGGACGAGAAAAAGGGGAGACGAGAAAAAGGGGGGACGAGAAAAAGGGGGGACGAGAAAAAGGGGGGACGAGAAAAAGAGGGGAAGGGGAAAAAGGGGGGGCGAGAAAAAGGAGGGACAAGAAAAAGGGGGACGAGAAGAAGGGGGACGAGAAGAAGGGGGACGAGAAAAGGGGGGACGAGAAAAAGGGGGGACGAGAAAAGCGGGGGGACGAGAAAAAGGGGGGACGAGAAAAAGGGGTGACGCGAGAAAGGGGGGACGAGAAAAAGGGGGAAGAGAAGAATAGGGACGAGAAGAAGAGGGACGAGAAAAGGGGGGACGAGAAAAAGGGGGGACGAGAAAAAGGGGGGACGCGAGAAAGGGGGGACGAGAAAAAGGGGGAAGAGAAGAATAGGGACGAGAAGAAGAGGGACGAGAAAAGGGGGGACGAGAAAAGCGTGGACGAGAAAAGCGGGGGACGAGAAAAGGGGGGAAAAGAAGAAGAAGGGACGAGAAGAAGGGGGGACGAGAAGAAGGGGGGACGAGAAAAAGGGGGGACGAGAAAAAGGGGTGACGCGAGAAAGGGGGGACGAGAAAAAGGGGGAAGAGAAGAATAGGGACGAGAAGAAGAGGGACGAGAAAAGGGGGGACGAGAAAAGCGTGGACGAGAAAAGCGGGGACGAGAAAAGGGGGGAAAAGAAGAAGAAGGGACGAGAAGAAGGGGGGACGAGAAGAAGGGGGGACGAGAAGAGGGGGGGGACGAGAAGAAGGGAGGACGAGAAAAAGGGGGGACGAGAAAAAGGGGGGACGATAAAAAGGGGGGACGAGAAAAAGGGGGGACGAGAAAAAGGGGGAGGAGAAAAACAGGGGACGAGAAAAAGGGGGGGGCGAGAAAAAGGAGGGACAAGAAAAAGGGGGGACAAGAAAAAGGGGGACGAGAAAAAGGGGGGACGAGAAAAAAGACGGACGAGAAAAGGGGGACGAGAAAAAGGGGGACGAGGAGAAGGGGGACGAGAAGAAGGGGGACGAGAAAAGGGGTGACGAGAAAAGGGGGTGGAGAAAAGGGGGACGAGAAAAGGGGGGACGAGAAGAAGGGGGGACGAGAAAAAGGGGGGACGCGAAAAAGGGGGGACGCGAAAAGGGGGGACGCGAAAAAGGGGGGACGAGAAGAAGGGGGACGAGAAGAAGGGGGACGAGAAGAAGGGGGACGATAAAAGGGGGGACAAGAAAAGGGGGGACGAGAAAAGGGGGGACGAGAAAAAGGGGGGACGCGAGAATGGGGGTACGCGAAAAAGGGGGGACGCGAGAAAGGGGGGACGAGAAAAAGGGGGGACGCGAGAATGGGGGGACGCGAAAAAGGGGGTACGCGAAAAAGGAGGGACGAGAAAAAGGGGGGACGCGAAAAAGGGGGGACGCGAAAAAGGGGGGACGCGAAAAAGGGGGGACGAGAAAAAGAGGGGAAGGGGAAAAAGGGGGGGCGAGAAAAAGGAGGGACAAGAAAAAGGGGGGACGAGAAGAAGGGGGATGAGAAGAAGGGGGACGAGAAGAAGGGGGACGAGAAGAAGGGGGATGAGAAGAAGGGGGACGAGAAAAATGGGGGACGAGAAAAGGGGGGACGTGAAAAGGGGGGACGAGAAAAGGGGGGTCGAGAAAAGGGGGGACGAGAAAAGGGGGGACGAGAAAAGGGGGGGCGAGAAAAGCGGGGACGAGAAAAGGAGGGAAAAGAAGAAGGGGGGACGAGAAGAAGGGGGGACGAGAAAAAGGGGGGACGAGAAAAGGGGGGAAGAGGAAAAGGGGGGACCAGGAAAAGGGGGGACGAGAAAAAGGGGGACGAGAAAAAGGGGGGACGAGAAAAAGGGGGGACGAGAAAAAGGGGGGGAGAGAAAAAGGAGGGACAAGAAAAAGGGGGGACGAGAAGAAGGGGGACGAGAAGAAGGGGGACGAGAAAAGGGGGACGAGAAAAGGGGGACGAGAAAAGGGGGACGAGAAAAGGGGGGACGAGAAAAAGGGGGGACGAGAAAAAGGGGGGACGAGAAAAAGGGGGGACGAGAAAATGAGGGAAAAGAAGAAGGGGGGACGAGAAGAAGGGGGGACGACAAAAAGGGGGGACGAGAAAAAGGGGGGACGCGAAAAAGGGGGGACGAGAAAAAGAGGGGAAGGGGAAAAAGAGGGGAAGGGGAAAAAGGGGGGGCGAGAAAAAGGAGGGACAAGAAAAAGGGGGGACGAGAAGAAGTGGGACGAGAAGAAGGGGGACGAGAAGAAGGGGGATGAGAAGAAGGGGGACGAGAAAAATGGGGGACGAGAAAAGGGGGGACGTGAAAAGGGGGGACGAGAAAAGGGGGGTCGAGAAAAGGGGGGACGAGAAAAGGGGGGACGAGAAAAGGACGGAAAAGAAGAAGGGGGGACGAGAAGAAGGGGGGACGAGAAAAAGGGGGGACGCGAAAAAGGGGGGACGAGAAAAAGAGGGGAAGGGGAAAAAGAGGGGAAGGGGAAAAAGGGGGGGCGAGAAAAAGGAGGGACAAGAAAAAGGGGGGACGAGAAGAAGTGGGACGAGAAGAAGGGGGACGAGAAGAAGGGGGATGAGAAGAAGGGGGACGAGAAAAATGGGGGACGAGAAAAGGGGGGACGTGAAAAGGGGGGACGAGAAAAGGGGGGTCGAGAAAAGGGGGGACGAGAAAAGGGGGGACGAGAAAAGGACGGAAAAGAAGAAGGGGGGACGAGAAGAAGGGGGGACGAGAAAAAGGGGGGACGAGAAAAGGGGGGAAGAGGAAAAGGGGGGATGAGGAAAAGGGGGGACGAGAAAAAGGGGGACGAGAAAAAGGGGGGACGAGAAAAAGGGGGGACGAGAAAATGAGGGAAAAGAAGAAGGGGGGACGAGAAGAAGGGGGGACGACAAAAAGGGGGGACGAGAAAAAGGGGGACGAGAAAAAGGGGGGACGAGAAAAAGGGGGGACGAGAAAAAGGGGGGGAGAGAAAAAGGAGGGACAAGAAAAAGGGGGGACGAGAAGAAGGGGGACGAGAAGAAGGGGGACGAGAAAAAGGGGGGACGAGAAAATGAGGGAAAAGAAGACGGGGGGACGAGAAGAAGGGGGGACGACAAAAAGGGGGGACGAGAAAAAGGGGGGACGAAAAGAAGGGAGACGAGAAGAAGGGGGACGAGAAAAGGGGGGACGAGAAAAGGGGGGACGAGAAAAGGGGGGATGAGAAAAAAGGGGGCGAGAAAAGCGGGGACGAGAAAAGGAGGGAAAAGAAGAAGGGGGGACGAGAAGAAGGGGGGACGAGAAAAAGGGGGGACGAGAAAAAGGGGGGACGAGAAAAGGGGGGAAGAGAAAAAGAGGGGAAGGGGAAAAAGGGGGGGCAAGAAAAAGGAGGGACAAGAAAAAGGGGGGACGAGAAGAAGGGGGACGAGAAAAGGGGGGACGAAAAAAGGGGGCACGAGAAAAGGGGGACGAGAAAAGTGGGGACGAGAAAAGGAGGGAAAAGAAGAAGAGGGGACGAGAAGAAGGGGGGACGAGAAAAAGGGGGGACGAGAAAAAGGGGGGACGAGAAAAAGGGGGGACGAGAAAAAGGGGGACGAGAAAAAGGGGGACGAGAAAAAGGGGGGACGAGAAAAAGGGGGGACGAGAAAAAGGGGGGACGAGAAGAAGGGGGACAAGAAGAAGGGGGACGAGAAGAATGGGGACGAGAAAAGGGGGACGAGAAAAGGGGGGACGAGAAAAAGGGGGGACGAGAAAAGCGGGGACGAGAAAATGGCGGAAAAGAAGACGGGGGGACGGGAAAAAGGAGGGAAGAGAAAAAGGGGGGACGCGAAAAAGGGGGGAGGCGAAAAAGGGGGGACGAGAAGAAGGGGGACGAGAAGAAGGGGGACGAGAAGAAGGGGGACGAGAAGAAGGGGGACGAGAAGAAGGGGGACGAGAAAAGGGGGGACAAGAAAAGGGGGGACGAGAAAAGCGGGGACGAGAAAAGGGGGGAAAAGAAGAAGGGGGGACGAGAAGAAGGGGGCACAAGAAGAAGGGGGGACGAGAAGAAGGGGGGACGAGA
Organism: Pyrocephalus nanus; assembly: GCA_038380795.1. Lineage (NCBI taxonomy): Eukaryota > Metazoa > Chordata > Aves > Passeriformes > Tyrannidae > Pyrocephalus > Pyrocephalus nanus. The sequence continues at coordinate 25,757,870 of CM076270.1, read as the reverse complement.
AAAAGGGGGGACGAGAAAAAGGTGGGACGAGAAAAAGGGGGGACGAGAAAAAGGGGGGACGAGAAAAAGGGGGACGAGAAAAACGGGACGAGAAAAAGGGGGGGGCGAGAAAAAGGAGGGACAAGAAAAAGGGGGGACGAGAAAAAGGGGGACGAGAAAAAGGGGGGAAGAGAAAAAGGGGAGACGAGAAAAATGGGGGACGAGAAAAAGGGGGACGAGAAGAAGGGGGACGAGAAGAAGGGGGACGAGAAAAGGGGGGATGAGAAAAGGGGGACGAGAAAAGGGGGGACTAGAAAAGGGGGGACGAGAAAAGGGGGGACGAGAAAAGGGGGGACGAGAAAAAGGGGGGGCGAGAAAAGGAGAGAAAAGAAGAAGGAGGGACGAGAAGAAGGGGGGACGAGAAAAAGGGGGGACGAGAAAAAGGGGGGACGCGAAAAAAGGGGACGAGAAAAAGGGGGGACGAGAAAAAGGGGGACGCGAGAATGGGGGTACGCGAAAAAGGGGGGACGCGAGAAAGGGGGGACGAGAAAAAGGGGGGACGCGAGAATGGGGGTATGCGAAAAAGGGGGGACGCGAGAAAGGGGGGACGCGAGAAAGGGGGGACGCCAGAAAGGGGGGACGAGAAAAAGGAGGGACGAGAAAAAGGGGGGACGAGAAAAGCGGGGACGCGAAAAATGGGGGACGCGATAAAGGGGGGACGCGAAAAAGGGGGGACGAGAAGAACGGGGACGAGAAGAAGGGGGACGAGAAGAAGGGGGACGAGAAGAAGGGGGACGAGAAGAAGGGGGACGAGAAAATGGGGGACGAGAAAAAGGGGGAACGAGAAAAGCGGGGACGAGAAAAAGGGGGACGAGAAGAATGGGGACGAGAAGAAGGGGGACGAGAAAAGGGGGGACGAGAAAAGGGGGGACGAGAAAAGGGGGGACGAGAAAAAGGGGGACGAGAAAAAGGGGGGGAGAGAAAAAGGAGGGACAAGAAAAAGGGGGGACGAGAAGAAGGGGGGACGAGAAAAAGGGGGACGCGAAAAAGGGGGGACGGTAAAAAGGAGGACGAGAAAAAGGGGGACGAGAAGAATGGGGACGAGAAGAAGGGGGACGAGAAAAGGGGGGACGAGAAAAGGGGGGACGAGAAAAGGGGGGACGAGAAAAGGGGGGACGAGAAAAGCGGGGACGAGAAAAGGGGGGAAAAGAAGAAGGGGGGACGAGAAGAAGGCGGGACGAGAAGAAGGCGGGACGAGAAGAAGGGGGGACAAGAAGAAGGGGGGACGAGAAGAAGGGAGGACGAGAAAAAGGGGGGACGAGAAAAGGGGGGACGAGAAAAAGGGGGACGAGAAAAAGGGGGGGAGAGAAAAAGGAGGGACAAGAAAAAGGGGGGACGAGAAGAAGGGGGACGAGAAGAAGGGGGACGAGAAGAAGGGGGACGAGAAGAAGGGGGACGAGAAAAGGGGGACGAGAAAAGGGGGACGAGAAAAGGGGGACGCGAGAAAAAGGGGGGACGAGAAAAGCGGGGACGAGAAAATGAGGGAAAAGAAGACGGGGGGACGAGAAGAAGGGGGGACGAGAAGAAGGGGGGACGCGAAAAAGGGGGGACGAGAAGAAGGGGGACGAGAAGAAGGGGGACGAGAAGAAGGGGGACGAGAAAAGGGGGGACGAGAAAAGGGGGGATGAGAAAAGCTGGGACGAGAAAAGGGGGGAAAAGAAGAAGGGGGGACGAGAAGAAGGGGGGACGAGAAGAAGGGGGGACGAGAAAAAGGGGGACGAGAAAAAGGGGGACGAGAAAAGGGGGGGCGAGAAAAGGGGGGGCTTGAAAAGCGGGGACGAGAAAAGGAGGGAAAAGAAGAAGGGGGGACGAGAAGAAGGGGGGACGAGAAAAAGGGGGGGAGAGAAAAAGGAGGGACGAGAAAAAGGGGGGGAGAGAAAAAGGAGGGACAAGAAAAAGGGGGGACGAGAAGAAGGGGGACGAGAAGAAGGGGGACGAGAAAAGGGGGACGAGAAAAGGGGGACGAGAAAAGGGGGGACGAGAAAAAGGGGGGACGAGAAAAAGGGGGGACGAGAAAATGAGGGAAAAGAAGACGGGGGGACGAGAAGAAGGGGGGACGAGAAAAAGGGGGGACGAGAAAAAGGGGGGACGAGAAAAAGGGGGGAAGAGAAAAAGAGGGGAAGGGGAAAAAGGGGGGATGAGAAAAAGGGGGGAAGAGAAAAAGAGGGGAAGGGGAAAAAGGGGGGGCAAGAAAAAGGAGGGACAAGAAAAAGGGGGGACGAGAAGAAGGGGGACGAGAAGAAGGGGGACGAGAACAAGGGGGACGAGAAAAGGGGGGACGAAAAAAGGGGGGACGAGAAAATGGGGACGAGAAAAGCGGGGACGAGAAAAGGAGGGAAAAGAAGAAGAGGGGACGAGAAGAACGGGGGACGAGAAGAAAGGGGGACAAGAAGAAGGGGGGATGAGAAAAAGGGGGACGAGAAAAGGGGGGACGAGAAAAGGGGGGATGAGAAAAGCTGGGACGAGAAAAGGGGGGAAAAGAAGAAGGGGGGACGAGAAGAAGGGGGGACGAGAAGAAGGGGGGACGAGAAAAAGGGGGACGAGAAAAAGGGGGACGAGAAAAGGGGGGGCGAGAAAAGGGGGGGCTTGAAAAGCGGGGACGAGAAAAGGAGGGAAAAGAAGAAGGGGGGACGAGAAGAAGGGGGGACGAGAAAAAGGGGGGGAGAGAAAAAGGAGGGACGAGAAAAAGGGGGGGAGAGAAAAAGGAGGGACAAGAAAAAGGGGGGACGAGAAGAAGGGGGACGAGAAGAAGGGGGACGAGAAAAGGGGGACGAGAAAAGGGGGACGAGAAAAGGGGGACGAGAAAAGGGGGGACGAGAAAAAGGGGGGACGAGAAAAAGGGGGGACGAGAAAATGAGGGAAAAGAAGACGGGGGGACGAGAAGAAGGGGGGACGAGAAAAAGGGGGGACGAGAAAAAGGGGGGACGAGAAAAAGGGGGGAAGAGAAAAAGAGGGGAAGGGGAAAAAGGGGGGACGAGAAAAAGGGGGGAAGAGAAAAAGAGGGAAGGGGAAAAAGGGGGGGCAAGAAAAAGGAGGGACAAGAAAAAGGGGGGACGAGAAGAAGGGGGACGAGAAGAAGGGGGACGAGAACAAGGGGGACGAGAAAAGGGGGGACGAAAAAAGGGGGGACGAGAAAATGGGGACGAGAAAAGCGGGGACGAGAAAAGGAGGGAAAAGAAGAAGAGGGGACGAGAAGAACGGGGGACGAGAAGAAAGGGGGACAAGAAGAAGGGGGGACGAGAAAAAGGGGGGACGAGAAAAAGGGGGGACGAGAAAAAGGGGGGACGAGAAAAAGGGGGACAAGAAAAAGGGGGACGAGAATAAGGGGGGACGAGAAAAAGGGGGGAGGAGAAAAAGGGGGGATGAGAAGAAGGGGGACAAGAAGAAGGGGGACGAGAAGAATGGGGACGAGAAAAGGGGGACGAGAAAAGGGGGGACGAGAAAAAGGGGGGACGAGAAAAGCGGGGACGAGAAAATGGCGGAAAAGAAGACGGGGGGACGAGAAAAAGGAGGGAAGAGAAAAAGGGGGGACGCGAAAAAGGGGGGACGCGAAAAGGGGACGAGAAGAAGGGGGACGAGAAGAAGGGGGACGAGAAGAAAGGGGGCCGAGAAAAGGGGGGAAAAGAAGAAGGGGGGACGAGAAGAAGGGGGCACAAAAAGAAGGGGGGACGAGAAGAAGGGGGGACGAGAAAAAGGGGGGACGAGAAAAAGGGGGGACGAGAAAAAGGGGGGACGAGAAAAACGGGACGAGAAAAAGGGGGGGGCGAGAAAAAGGAGGGACAAGAAAAAGGGGGGACGAGAAAAAGGGGGACGAGAAAAAGGGGGGAAGAGAAAAAGGGGAGACGAGAAAAATGGGGGACGAGAAAAAGGGGGTACGAGAAAAAAGATGGACGAGAAAAAGGGGGGACGAGAAAAAGGGGGACGAGAAGAAGGGGGACGAGAAAAAGGGGGGACGAGAAAAAGGGGGACGAGAAAAACGGGACGAGAAAAAGGGGGGGGCGAGAAAAAGGAGGGACAAGAAAAAGGGGGGACGAGAAAAAGGGGGACGAGAAAAAGGGGGGAAGAGAAAAAGGGGAGACGAGAAAAATGGGGGACGAGAAAAAGGGGGGACGAGAAAAAAGATGGACGAGAAAAAGGGGGGACGAGAAAAAGGGGGACGAGAAGAAGGGGGACGAGAAGAAGGGGGACGAGAAAAGGGGGGATGAGAAAAGGGGGACGAGAAAAGGGGGGACTAGAAAAGGGGGGACAAGAAAAGGGGGGACGAGAAAAGGGGGGACGAGAAAAAGGGGGGGCGAGAAAAGGAGGGAAAAGAAGAAGGAGGGACGAGAAGAAGGGGGGACGAGAAAAAGGGGGGACGAGAAAAAGGGGGGAAGAGAAAAAAGGGGACGAGAAAAAGGGGGGACGAGAAAAAGGGGGGACGCGAGAATGAAGGTATGCGAAAAAGGGGGGACGCGAGAAAGGGGGGACGAGAAAAGCGGGGACGAGAAGAAGGGGGACGAGAAGAAGGGGGACGAGAAGAAGGGGGACGAGAAAAGGGGGGACGAGAAAATGAGGGAAAAGAAGACGGGGGGACGAGAAGAAGGGGGGACGAGAAAAAGGGGGACGCGACAAAGGGGGGACGCTAAAAAGGGGGGACGCGAAAAAGGGGGGACGCTAAAAAGGGGAAACGTGAAAAAGGGGGGACGCGAAAAAAGGGGGACGCGTAAAAGGGGGGACGAGAAAAAGGGGGGACGAGAAAAAGGGGGGACGAGAAAAAGGGGGGACGAGAAAAGGGGGGACGAGAAAAAGGGGGACGAGAAAAAGGGGGGGAGAGAAAAAGGAGGGACAAGAAAAAGGGGGGACGAGAAGAAGGGGGACGAGAAGAAGGGGGACGAGAAGAAGGGGGACGAGAAGAAGGGGGACGAGAAAAGGGGGACGAGAAAAGGGGGACGAGAAAAGGGGGACGCGAGAAAAAGGGGGGACGAGAAAAGCGGGGACGAGAAAATGAGGGAAAAGAAGACGGGGGGACGAGAAGAAGGGGGGACGAGAAGAAGGGGGGACGCGAAAAAGGGGGGACGAGAAGAAGGGGGACGAGAAGAAGGGGGACGAGAAGAAGGGGGACGAGAAAAGGGGGGACGAGAAAAGGGGGGATGAGAAAAGCTGGGACGAGAAAAGGGGGGAAAAGAAGAAGGGGGGACGAGAAGAAGGGGGGACGAGAAGAAGGGGGGACGAGAAAAAGGGGGACGAGAAAAAGGGGGACGAGAAAAGGGGGGGCGAGAAAAGGGGGGGCTTGAAAAGCGGGGACGAGAAAAGGAGGGAAAAGAAGAAGGGGGGACGAGAAGAAGGGGGGACGAGAAAAAGGGGGGGAGAGAAAAAGGAGGGACGAGAAAAAGGGGGGGAGAGAAAAAGGAGGGACAAGAAAAAGGGGGGACGAGAAGAAGGGGGACGAGAAGAAGGGGGACGAGAAAAGGGGGACGAGAAAAGGGGGACGAGAAAAGGGGGGACGAGAAAAAGGGGGGACGAGAAAAAGGGGGGACGAGAAAATGAGGGAAAAGAAGACGGGGGGACGAGAAGAAGGGGGGACGAGAAAAAGGGGGGACGAGAAAAAGGGGGGACGAGAAAAAGGGGGGAAGAGAAAAAGAGGGGAAGGGGAAAAAGGGGGGATGAGAAAAAGGGGGGAAGAGAAAAAGAGGGGAAGGGGAAAAAGGGGGGGCAAGAAAAAGGAGGGACAAGAAAAAGGGGGGACGAGAAGAAGGGGGACGAGAAGAAGGGGGACGAGAACAAGGGGGACGAGAAAAGGGGGGACGAAAAAAGGGGGGACGAGAAAATGGGGACGAGAAAAGCGGGGACGAGAAAAGGAGGGAAAAGAAGAAGAGGGGACGAGAAGAACGGGGGACGAGAAGAAAGGGGGACAAGAAGAAGGGGGGACGAGAAAAAGGGGGACGAGAAAAGGGGGGACGAGAAAAGGGGGGATGAGAAAAGCTGGGACGAGAAAAGGGGGGAAAAGAAGAAGGGGGGACGAGAAGAAGGGGGGACGAGAAGAAGGGGGGACGAGAAAAAGGGGGACGAGAAAAAGGGGGACGAGAAAAGGGGGGGCGAGAAAAGGGGGGGCTTGAAAAGCGGGGACGAGAAAAGGAGGGAAAAGAAGAAGGGGGGACGAGAAGAAGGGGGGACGAGAAAAAGGGGGGGAGAGAAAAAGGAGGGACGAGAAAAAGGGGGGGAGAGAAAAAGGAGGGACAAGAAAAAGGGGGGACGAGAAGAAGGGGGACGAGAAGAAGGGGGACGAGAAAAGGGGGACGAGAAAAGGGGGACGAGAAAAGGGGGACGAGAAAAGGGGGGACGAGAAAAAGGGGGGACGAGAAAAAGGGGGGACGAGAAAATGAGGGAAAAGAAGACGGGGGGACGAGAAGAAGGGTGGACGAGAAAAAGGGGGGACGAGAAAAAGGGGGGACGAGAAAAAGGGGGGAAGAGAAAAAGAGGGGAAGGGGAAAAAGGGGGGACGAGAAAAAGGGGGGAAGAGAAAAAGAGGGAAGGGGAAAAAGGGGGGGCAAGAAAAAGGAGGGACAAGAAAAAGGGGGGACGAGAAGAAGGGGGACGAGAAGAAGGGGGACGAGAACAAGGGGGACGAGAAAAGGGGGGACGAAAAAAGGGGGGACGAGAAAAGGGGGGGCTTGAAAAGCGGGGACGAGAAAAGGAGGGAAAAGAAGAAGAGGGGACGAGAAGAACGGGGGACGAGAAGAAAGGGGGACAAGAAGAAGGGGGGACGAGAAAAAGGGGGGACGAGAAAAAGGGGGGACGCGAGAAAGGGGGCACGCGAGAAAGGAGGGACGAGAAAAAGGGGGGACGCGAAAAAGGGGGGACGCGAAAAAGGGGGGAAGAGAAAAAGAGGGGAAGGGGAAAAAGGGGGGGGGAGAAAAAGGAGGGACAACAAAAAGGGGGGACGAGAAGAAGGGGGACGAGAAGAAGGGGGACGAGAAGAAGGGGGATGAGAAGAAGGGGGACGAGAAAAATGGGGGACGAGAAAAGGGGGGACGAGAAAAGGGGGGACGAGAAAAGGGGGGTCGAGAAAAGGGGGGACGAGAAAAGGGGGGACGAGAAAAAGGGGGGACGAGAAAAAGGGGGGACGAGAAAAGGAGGGAAAAGAAGAAGGGGGGACGAGAAGAAGGGGGGACGAGAAAAAGGGGGGACGAGAAAAAGGGGGGACGAGAAAAAGGGGGGACGAGAAAAAGAGGGGAAGGGGAAAAAGGAGGGACAAGAAAAAGGGGGGACGAGAAAAAGGGGGGACGAGAAAAAGGGGGGACGAGAAGAAGGGGGACGAGAAGAAGGGGGGACGAGAAAAAGGGGGGACGAGAAAAAGGGGGGACGAGAAAAAGGGGGGACGAGAAAAAGAGGGGAAGGGGAAAAAGGAGGGACAAGAAAAAGGGGGGACGAGAAAAAGGGGGGACGAGAAAAAGGGGGGACGAGAAGAAGGGGGACGAGAAGAAGGGGGGACGAGAAAAAGGGGGGACGAGAAAAAGGGGGACGAGAAAAGGGGGGGCGAGAAAAGGGGGGGCTTGAAAAGCGGGGACGAGAAAAGGAGGGAAAAGAAGAAGGGGGGACGAGAAGAAGGGGGGACGAGAAAAAGGGGGGACGAGAAAAAGGGGGGACGAGAAAAAAGATGGACGAGAAAAAGGGGGGACGAGAAAAAGGGGGACGAGAAGAAGGGGGACGAGAAGAAGGGGGACGAGAAAAGGGGGGATGAGAAAAGGGGGACGAGAAAAAGGGGGGACGAGAAAAGGGGGGACGAGAAAAGGGGGGACGAGAAAAAGGGGGGACGAGAAAAGCAGGGAAAAGAAGAAGGGGGGACGAGAAGAAGGGGGGACGAGAAAAAGGGGGGACGAGAAAAAGGGGGGATGAGAAAAAGGGGGGACGAGAAAAAGGGGGGACGAGAAAAAAGATGGACGAGAAAAAGGGGGGACGAGAAAAAGGGGGACGAGAAGAAGGGGGACGAGAAAAAGGGGGGACGAGAAAAAGGGGGACGAGAAAAAGGGGGACGAGAAAAGGGGGGGCGAGAAAAGGGGGGGCTTGAAAAGCGGGGACGAGAAAAGGAGGGAAAAGAAGAAGGGGGGACGAGAAGAAGGGGGGACGAGAAAAAGGGGGGACGAGAAAAAGGGGGGACGAGAAAAAGGGGGGACGAGAAAAAGGGGGGACGAGAAAAAGGGGTACGAGAAAAACAGGGGACGAGAAAAAGGGGGGGGGAGAAAAAGGAGGGACAAGAAAAAGGGGGGACGAGAAAAAGGGGGGACGAGAAAAAGGGGGGACGAGAAAAAAGATGGACGAGAAAAAGGGGGGACGAGAAAAAGGGGGACGAGAAGAAGGGGGACGAGAAAAGGGGGGATGAGAAAAGGGGGACGAGAAAAGGGGGGACGAGAAAAGGGGGGACGAGAAAAGGGGGGGCGAGAAAAGGGGGGGCTTGAAAAGCGAGGACGAGAAAAGGAGGGAAAAGAAGAAGGGGGGACGACAAGAAGGGGGGACGAGAAAAAGGGGGGATGAGAAAAAGGGGGGACTCAAAAAAAGGGGACGAGAAAAAGGGGGGACGAGAAAAAGGGGGGACGCGAGAATGGGGGTAGGCGAAAAAGGGGGGACGCGAGAAAGGGGGCACGCGAGAAAGGGGGGAAGAGAAAAAGAGGGGAAGGGGAAAAAGGGGGGGCGAGAAAAAGGAGGGACAACAAAAAGGGGGGACGAGAAGAAGGGGGACGAGAAGAAGGGGGACGAGAAGAAGGGGGATGAGAAGAAGGGGGACGAGAAAAATGGGGGACGAGAAAAGGGGGGACGAGAAAAGGGGGGACGAGAAAAGGGGGGTCGAGAAAAGGGGGGACGAGAAAAGGGGGGACGAGAAAAAGGGGGGACGAGAAAAAGGGGGGACGAGAAAAGGAGGGAAAAGAAGAAGGGGGGACGAGAAGAAGGGGGGACGAGAAAAAGGGGGGACGAGAAAAAGGGGGGACGAGAAAAAGGGGGGACGAGAAAAAGAGGGGAAGGGGAAAAAGGAGGGACAAGAAAAAGGGGGGACGAGAAAAAGGGGGGACGAGAAAAAGGGGGGACGAGAAAAAAGATGGACGAGAAAAAGGGGGGACGAGAAAAAGGGGGACGAGAAGAAGGGGGACGAGAAGAAGGGGGACGAGAAAAGGGGGGATGAGAAAAGGGGGACGAGAAAAGGGGGGACGAGAAAAGGGGGGACGAGAAAAGGGGGGGCGAGAAAAGGGGGGGCTTGAAAAGCGGGGACGAGAAAAGGAGGGAAAAGAAGAAGGGGGGACGAGAAGAAGGGGGGACGAGAAAAAGGGGGGACGAGAAGAAGGGGGGACGAGAAAAAGGGGGGACGAGAAAAAGGGGGGACGCGAGAATGGGGGTAGGCGAAAAAGGGGGGACGCGAGAAAGGGGGCACGCGAGAAAGGAGGGACGAGAAAAAGGGGGGACGCGAAAAAGGGGGGACGCGAAAAAGGGGGGAAGAGAAAAGGAGGGGAAGGGGAAAAAGGGGGGGGGAGAAAAAGGAGGGACAACAAAAAGGGGGGACGAGAAGAAGGGGGACGAGAAGAAGGGGGACGAGAAGAAGGGGGATGAGAAGAAGGGGGACGAGAAAAATGGGGGACGAGAAAAATGGGGGACGAGAAAAGGGGGGACGAGAAAAGGGGGGACGAGAAAAGGGGGGTCGAGAAAAGGGGGGACGAGAAAAGGGGGGACGAGAAAAAGGGGGGACGAGGAAAAGGGGGGACGAGAAAAGGAGGGAAAAGAAGAAGGGGGGACGAGAAGAAGGGGGGACGAGAAAAAGGGGGGATGAGAAAAAGGGGGGACGAGAAAAAGAGGGGAAGGGGAAAAAGGAGGGACAAGAAAAAGGGGGGACGAGAAAAGGGGGGACGAGAAAAAGGGGGGACGAGAAAAAAGATGGACGAGAAAAAGGGGGGACGAGAAAAAGGGGGACGAGAAGAAGGGGGACGAGAAGAAGGGGGGACGAGAAAAAGGGGGGACGAGAAAAAGGGGGACGAGAAAAGGGGGGGGCGAGAAAAGGGGGGGCTTGAAAAGCGGGGACGAGAAAAGGAGGGAAAAGAAGAAGGGGGGACGAGAAGAAGGGGGGACGAGAAAAAGGGGGGACGAGAAAAAGGGGGGACGAGAAAAAAGATGGACGAGAAAAAGGGGGGACGAGAAAAAGGGGGACGAGAAGAAGGGGGACGAGAAGAAGGGGGACGAGAAAAGGGGGGATGAGAAAAGGGGGACGAGAAAAGGGGGGACGAGAAAAGGGGGGACGAGAAAAGGGGGGGCGAGAAAAGGGGGGGCTTGAAAAGCGGGGACGAGAAAAGGAGGGAAAAGAAGAAGGGGGGACGAGAAGAAGGGGGGACGAGAAAAAGGGGGGACGAGAAAAAGGGGGGACGCGAAAAAAGGGGACGAGAAAAAGGGGGGACGAGAAAAAGGGGGGACGCGAGAAAGGGGGTAGGCGAAAAAGGGGGGACGCGAGAAAGGGGGCACGCGAGAAAGGAGGGACGAGAAAAAGGGGGGACGCAAAAAGGGGGGACGCGAAAAAGGTGGGACGAGAAAAAGAGGGGAAGGGGAAAAAGGGGGGGCGAGAAAAAGGAGGGACAACAAAAAGGGGGGACGAGAAGAAGGGGGACGAGAAGAAGGGGGACGAGAAGAAGGGGGATGAGAAGAAGGGGGACGAGAAAAATGGGGGACGAGAAAAGGGGGGACGAGAAAAGGGGGGACGAGAAAAGGGGGGTCGAGAAAAGGGGGGACGAGAAAAGGGGGGACGAGAAAAAGGGGGGACGAGAAAAGGAGGGAAAAGAAAAAGGGGGGACGAGAAGAAGGGGGGACGAGAAAAAGGGGGGACGAGAAAAAGGGGGGATGAGAAAAAGGGGGGACGAGAAAAAGAGGGGAAGGGGAAAAAGGAGGGACAAGAAAAAGGGGGGACGAGAAAAAGGGGGGACGAGAAAAAGGGGGGACGAGAAAAAAGATGGACGAGAAAAAGGGGGGACGAGAAAAAGGGGGACGAGAAGAAGGGGGACGAGAAGAAGGGGGACGAGAAGAAGGGGGGATGAGAAAAGGGGGACGAGAAAAGGGGGGACGAGAAAAGGGGGGACGAGAAAAGGGGGGGCGAGAAAAGGGGGGGCTTGAAAAGCGGGGACGAGAAAAGGAGGGAAAAGAAGAAGGGGGGACGAGAAGAAGGGGGGACGAGAAAAAGGGGGGACGAGAAAAAGGGGGGACGCGAGAACGGGGGTAGGCGAAAAAGGGGGGACGCGAGAAAGGGGGCACGCGAGAAAGGAGGGACGAGAAAAAGGGGGGACGCGAAAAAGGGGGGACGCGAAAAAGGGGGGAAGAGAAAAAGAGGGGAAGGGGAAAAAGGGGGGGGGAGAAAAAGGAGGGACAACAAAAAGGGGGGACGAGAAGAAGGGGGACGAGAAGAAGGGGGACGAGAAGAAGGGGGATGAGAAGAAGGGGGACGAGAAAAGGGGGGATGAGAAAAGGGGGACGAGAAAAGGGGGGACGAGAAAAGGGGGGACGAGAAAAGGGGGGACGAGAAAAGGGGGGTCGAGAAAAGGGGGGACGAGAAAAAGGGGGGACGAGAAAAGGAGGGAAAAGAAGAAGGGGGGACGAGAAGAAGGGGGGACGAGAAAAAGGGGGGACGAGAAAAAGGGGGGATGAGAAAAAGGGGGGACGAGAAAAAGAGGGGAAGGGGAAAAAGGAGGGACAAGAAAAAGGGGGACGAGAAAAAGGGGGGACGAGAAAAAGGGGGGACGAGAAAAAAAGATGGACGAGAAAAAGGGGGGACGAGAAAAAGGGGGACGAGAAGAAGGGGGACGAGAAGAAGGGGGACGAGAAAAGGGGGGATGAGAAAAGGGGGACGAGAAAAGGGGGGACGAGAAAAGGGGGGGGCGAGAAAAGGGGGGGGTTGAAAAGCGGGGACGAGAAAAGGAGGGAAAAGAAGAAGGGGGGACGAGAAGAAGGGGGGACGAGAAAAAGGGGGGACGAGAAGAAGGGGGGACGAGAAAAAGGGGGGACGAGAAAAAGGGGGGACGCGAGAACGGGGGTAGGCGAAAAAGGGGGGACGCGAGAAAGGGGGCACGCGAGAAAGGAGGGACGAGAAAAAGGGGGGACGCGAAAAAGGGGGGACGCGAAAAAGGGGGGAAGAGAAAAAGAGGGGAAGGGGAAAAAGGGGGGGGGAGAAAAAGGAGGGACAACAAAAAGGGGGGACGAGAAGAAGGGGGACGAGAAGAAGGGGGACGAGAAGAAGGGGGATGAGAAGAAGGGGGACGAGAAAAATGGGGGACGAGAAAAATGGGGGACGAGAAAAGGGGGGACGAGAAAAGGGGGGACGAGAAAAGGGGCGTCGAGAAAAGGGGGGACGAGAAAAGGGGGGACGAGAAAAAGGGGGGACGAGAAAAAGGGGGGACGAGAAAAGGAGGGAAAAGAAGAAGGGGGGACGAGAAGAAGGGGGGACGAGAAAAAGGGGGGACGAGAAAAAGGGGGGACGAGAAAAAGGGGGGAAGGGGAAAAAGGAGGGACAAGAAAAAGGGGGGACGAGAAAAAGGGGGGACGAGAAAAAGGGGGGACGAGAAAAAAGATGGACGAGAAAAAGGGGGGACGAGAAAAAGGGGGACGAGAAGAAGGGGGACGAGAAGAAGGGGGGACGAGAAAAAGGGGGGACGAGAAAAAGGGGGACGAGAAAAGGGGGGGCGAGAAAAGGGGGGGCTTGAAAAGCGGGGACGAGAAAAGGAGGGAAAAGAAGAAGGGGGGACGAGAAGAAGGGGGGACGAGAAAAAGGGGGGACGAGAAAAAGGGGGGACGAGAAAAAAGATGGACGAGAAAAAGGGGGGACGAGAAAAAGGGGGACGAGAAGAAGGGGGACGAGAAGAAGGGGGACGAGAAAAGGGGGGATGAGAAAAGGGGGACGAGAAAAGGGGGGACGAGAAAAGGGGGGGACGAGGAAAAGGGGGGGCGAGAAAAGGGGGGGCTTGAAAAGCGGGGACGAGAAAAGGAGGGAAAAGAAGAAGGGGGGACGAGAAGAAGGGGGGACGAGAAAAAGGGGGGACGAGAAAAAGGGGGGATGCGAAAAAAGGGGACGAGAAAAAGGGGGGACGAGAAAAAGGGGGGACGCGAGAATGGGGGTAGGCGAAAAAGGGGGGACGCGAGAAAGGGGGCACGCGAGAAAGGAGGGACGAGAAAAAGGGGGGACGCGAAAACGGGGGGACGCGAAAAAGGTGGGACGAGAAAAAGAGGGGAAGGGGAAAAAAGGGGGGGCGAGAAAAAGGAGGGACAACAAAAAGGGGGGACGAGAAGAAGGGGGACGAGAAGAAGGGGGACGAGAAGAAGGGGGATGAGAAGAAGGGGGACGAGAAAAATGGGGGACGAGAAAAGGGGGGACGAGAAAAGGGGGGACGAGAAAAGGGGGGGTCGAGAAAAGGGGGGACGAGAAAAGGGGGGACGAGAAAAAGGGGGGACGAGAAAAGGAGGGAAAAGAAGAAGGGGGGACGAGAAGAAGGGGGGACGAGAAAAAGGGGGGACGAGAAAAAGGGGGGGATGAGAAAAAGGGGGGACGAGAAAAAGGGGGACGAGAAAAAAGATGGCCGAGAAAAAGGGGGGACGAGAAAAAGGGGGACGAGAAGAAGGGGGACGAGAAGAAGGGGGACGAGAAAAGGGGAGATGAGAAAAGGGGGACGAGAAAAGGGGGACGAGAAAAGGGGGGGCGAGAAAAGGGGGGGCTTGAAAAGCGGGGGACGAGAAAAGGAGGAAAAGAAGAAGGGGGGACGAGAAGAAGGGGGGACGAGAAAAAGGGGGGACGAGAAAAAGGGGGGACGCGAGAACGGGGGTAGGCGAAAAAGGGGGGACGCGAGAAAGGGGGCACGCGAGAAAGGAGGGACGAGAAAAAGGGGGGGACGCGAAAAAGGGGGGACGCGAAAAAGGGGGGAAGAGAAAAAGAGGGAAGGGGAAAAAGGGGGGGGGGAGAAAAAGGAGGGACAACAAAAAGGGGGGACGAAAAGAAGGGGGACGAGAAGAAGGGGGACGAGAAGAAGGGGGACGAGAAGAAGGGGGATGAGAAGAAGGGGGACGAGAAAAATGGGGGACGAGAAAAGGGGGGACGAGAAAAGGGGGGGACGAGAAAAGGGGGGTCGAGAAAAGGGGGGACGAGAAAAGGGGGGACGAGAAAAAGGGGGGACGAGAAAAAGGGGGGACGAGAAAAGGAGGGAAAAGAAGAAGGGGGGACGAGAAGAAGGGGGGACGAGAAAAAGGGGGGACGAGAAAAAGGGGGGACGAGAAAAAGAGGGGAAGGGGAAAAAGGAGGGACAAGAAAAAGGGGGGACGAGAAAAAGGGGGGACGAGAAAAAGGGGGGGAGAGAAAAAGGAGTGACGAGAAAAAGGGGGGGAGAGAAAAAGGAGGGACAAGAAAAAGGGGGGACGAGAAGAAGGGGGACGAGAAGAAGGGGGACGGAAAAGGGGGACGAGAAAAGGGGGACGAGAAAAGGGGGACGAGAAAAGGGGGGACGAGAAAAAGGGGGGACGAGAAAAAGGGGGGGGCGAGAAAATGAGGGAAAAGAAGACGGGGGGACGAGAAGAAGGGGGGACGAGGAAAAAGGGGGGACGAGAAAAAGGGGGGAAGAGAAAAGAGGGGAAGGGGAAAAAGGGGGGACGAGAAAAAGGGGGGAAGAGAAAAAGAGGGGAAGGGGAAAAAGGGGGGGCAAGAAAAAGGAGGGACAACAAAAAGGGGGAACGAGAAGAAGGGGGACGAGAAGAAGGGGGACGAGAACAAGGGGGACGAGAAAAGGGGGGACGAAAAAAAGGGGGGACGAGAAAAGGGGGACGAGAAAAGCGGGGGGGACGAGAAAAGGAGGGAAAAGAAGAAGAGGGGACGAGAAGAACGGGGGACGAGAAGAAAGGGGGACAAGAAGAAGGGGGGACGAGAAAAAGGGGGGACGAGAAAAAGGGGGGACGAGAAAAAGGGGGACAAGAAAAAGGGGGACGGGAAAAAGGGGGGAGGAGAAAAAGGGGGGACGAGAAGAAGGGGGACAAGAAGAAGGGGGACGAGAAGAATGGGGACGAGAAAAGGGGGACGAGAAAAGGGGGGACGAGAAAAATGGGGGACGAGAAAAGCGGGGGACGAGAAAATGGCGGAAAAGAAGACGGGGGGACGAGAAAAAGGAGGGAAGAGAAAAAGGGGGGACGCGAAAAAGGGGGGACGCGAAAAGGGGACGAGAAGAAGGGGGACGAGAAGAAGGGGGACGAGAAGAAGGGGGACGAGAAAAGGGGGGAAAACAAGAAGGGGGGACGAGAAGAAGGGGGCACAAAAAGAAGGGGGGACGAGAAGAAGGGGGGACGAGAAAAAGGGGGGACGAGAAAAAGGGGGGACGAGAAAAAGGGGGACGAGAAAAAGGGGGACGAGAAAAACGGGACGAGAAAAAGGGGGGGGCGAGAAAAAGGAGGGACAAGAAAAAGGGGGGACGAGAAAAAGGGGGACGAGAAAAAGGGGGGAAGAGAAAAAGGGGAGACGAGAAAAATGGGGGACGAGAAAAAGGGGGGACGAGAAAAAAGATGGACAAGAAAAAGGGGGGACGAGAAAAAGGGGGACGAGAAGAAGGGGGACGAGAAGAAGGGGGACGAGAAAAGGGGGGATGAGAAAAGGGGGACGAGAAAAGGGGGGACTAGAAAAGGGGGGACAAGAAAAGGGGGGACGAGAAAAGGGGGGACGAGAAAAAGGGGGGGCGAGAAAAGGAGGGAAAAGAAGAAGGAGGGACGAGAAGAAGGGGGGACGAGAAAAAGGGGGGACGAGAAAAAGGGGGGACGCGAAAAAAGGGGACGAGAAAAATGGGGGACGAGAAAAAGGGGGGACGCGAGAATGGAGGTATGCGAAAAAGGGGGGACGCGAGAAAGGGGGGACGAGAAAAGCGGGGACGAGAAGAAGGGGGACGAGAAGAAGGGGGACGAGAAGAAGGGGGACGAGAAAAGGGGGGACGAGAAAATGAGGGAAAAGAAGACGGGGGGACGAGAAGAAGGGGGGACGAGAAAAAGGGGGACGCGAAAAAGGGGGGACGCTAAAAAGGGGGGACGCGAAAAAGGGGGGACGCGAGAATGGGGGTAGGCGAAAAAGGGGGGACGCGAGAAAGGGGGCACGCGAGAAAGGAGGGACGAGAAAAAGGGGGGACGCGAAAAAGGGGGGACGCGAAAAAGGTGGGACGAGAAAAAGAGGGGAAGGGGAAAAAGGGGGGGCGAGAAAAAGGAGGGACAACAAAAAGGGGGGACGAGAAGAAGGGGGACGAGAAGAAGGGGGACGAGAAGAAGGGGGATGAGAAGAAGGGGGACGAGAAAAATGGGGGACGAGAAAAGGGGGGACGAGAAAAGGGGGGACGAGAAAAGGGGGGTCGAGAAAAGGGGGGACGAGAAAAAGGGGGGACGAGAAAAGCGGGGACGAGAAAATGGCGGAAAAGAAGACGGGGGGACGAGAAGAAGGGGGCACAAAAAGAAGGGGGGACGAGAAGAAGGGGGGACGAGAAAAAGGGGGGACGAGAAAAAGGGGGGACGAGAAAAAGGGGGGACGAGAAAAAGGGGGACGAGAAAAACGGGACGAGAAAAAGGGGGGGGCGAGAAAAAGGAGGGACAAGAAAAAGGGGGGACGAGAAAAAGGGGGACGAGAAAAAGGGGGGAAGAGAAAAAGGGGAGACGAGAAAAAGGGGGGACGAGAAAAAAGATGGACGAGAAAAAGGGGGGACGAGAAAAAGGGGGACGAGAAGAAGGGGGACGAGAAGAAGGGGGACGAGAAAAGGGGGGATGAGAAAAGGGGGACGAGAAAAGGGGGGACGAGAAAAGGGGGGACAAGAAAAGGGGGGACGAGAAAAGGGGGGACGAGAAAAAGGGGGGGCGAGAAAAGGAGGGAAAAGAAGAAGGAGGGACGAGAAGAAGGGGGGACGAGAAAAAGGGGGGACGAGAAAAAGGGGGGACGCGAAAAAAGGGGACGCGAAAAAGGTGGGACGAGAAAAAGAGGGGAAGGGGAAAAAGGGGGGGCGAGAAAAAGGAGGGACAACAAAAAGGGGGGACGAGAAGAAGGGGGATGAGAAGAAGGGGGACGAGAAGAAGGGGGATGAGAAGAAGGGGGACGAGAAAAATGGGGGACGAGAAAAGGGGGGACGAGAAAAGGGGGGACGAGAAAAGGGGGGTCGAGAAAAGGGGGGACGAGAAAAGGGGGGACGAGAAAAAGGGGGGACGAGAAAAAGGGGGGACGAGAAAAGGAGGGAAAAGAAGAAGGGGGGACGAGAAGAAGGGGGGACGAGAAAAAGGGGGGACGAGAAAAAGGGGGGACGAGAAAAAGGGGGGACGAGAAAAAGAGGGGAAGGGGAAAAAGGAGGGACAAGAAAAAGGGGGGACGAGAAAAAGGGGGGACGAGAAAAAGGGGGGACGAGAAAAAAGATGGACGAGAAAAAGGGGGGACGAGAAAAAGGGGGACGAGAAGAAGGGGGGACGAGAAAAGGGGGGACGAGAAAAGGGGGGGTGAGAAAAGGGGGGGCTTGAAAAGCGGGGACGAGAAAAGGAGGGAAAAGAAGAAGGGGGGACGAGAAGAAGGGGGGACGAGAAAAAGGGGGGACGAGAAAAAGGGGGGACGCGAAAAAAGGGGACGAGAAAAAGGGGGGACGAGAAAAAGGGGGGACGCGAGAACGGGGGTAGGCGAAAAAGGGGGGACGCGAGAAAGGAGGGACAAGAAAAAGGGGGACGAGAAGAAGGGGGACGAGAAGAAGGGGGACGAGAAAAGGGGGGACGAGAAAAAGGGGGGACGAGAAAATCGGGGACGAGAAAATGAGGGAAAAGAAGACGGGGGGACGAGAAGAAGGGGAGACGAGAAAAAGGGGGGACGCGAAAAAGGGGTGACGCGAAAAAGGGGGGACGAGAAAAAGGGGGACGAGAAGAATAGGGACGAGAAGAAGAGGGACGAGAAAAGGGGGGACGAGAAAAGGGGGGACGAGAAAAGCGGGGGCGAGAAAAGGGGGGGCTTGAAAAGCGGGGACGAGAAAAGGGGGGAAAAGAAGAAGAAGGGACGAGAAGAAAGGGGGACGAGAAGAAGGGGGGACGAGAAGAAGGGGGGACGAGAAGAAGGGAGGACGAGAAAAAAGGGGGACGAGAAAAAGGGGGGACGAGAAAAAGGGGGGACGAGAAAAAGGGGGAGGAGAAAAACAGGGGACGAGAAAAAGGGGGGGGCGAGAAAAAGGAGGGACAAGAAAAAGGGGGGACGAGAAAAAGGGGAGACGAGAAAAAGGGGGGACGAGAAAAAGGGGGGACGAGAAAAAGGGGGGACGAGAAAAAGGGGGGACGAGAAAAAGAGGGGAAGGGGAAAAAGGGGGGGCGAGAAAAAGAAGGGACAAGGAAAAGGGGGACGAGAAGAAGGGGGACGAGAAGAAGGGGGACGAGAAAAGGGGGGACGAGAAAAAGGGGGGACGAGAAAAGAGGGACGAGAAAATGAGGGAAAAGAAGACGGGGGGACGAGAAGAAGGGGAGACGAGAAAAAGGGGGGACGCGAAAAAGGGGTGACGCGAGAAAGGGGGGACGAGAAAAAGGGGGACGAGAAGAATAGGGAGGAGAAGAAGAGGGACGAGAAAAGGGGGGACGAGAAAAGGGGGGACGAGAAAAGCGGGGACGAGAAAAGGGGGGAAAAGAAGAAGAAGGGACGAGAAGAAGGGGGGACGAGAAGAAGGGGGGACGAGAAGAAGGGGGGACGAGAAGAAGGGGGGACGAGAAGAAGGGAGGACGAGAAAAAGGGGGGACGAGAAAAAGGGGGGACGAGAAAAAGGGGGAGGAGAAAAACAGGGGACGAGAAAAAGGGGGGGGCGAGAAAAAGGGGGGGGCGAGAAAAAGGAGGGACAAGAAAAAGGGGGGACGAGAAAAAGGGGAGACGAGAAAAAGGGGGTACGAGAAAAAGGGGGGACTAGAAAAAAGATGGACGAGAAAAGGGGGACGAGAAAAAGGGGGACGAGGAGAAGGGGGACGAGAAGAAGGGGGACGAGAAGAAGGGGGACGAGAAAAGGGGTGACGAGAAAAGGGGGTGGAGAAAAGGGGGACGAGAAAAGGGGGGACGAGAAAAGGGGGGACGAGAAAAGGGGGGACGAGAAAAGGGGCGGCGATAAAAGCAGGGACGAGAAAAGGAGGGAAAAGAAGAAGGGGGGACGAGAAGAAGGGGGGACGAGAAAAAGGGGGGACGAGAAAAAGGGGGGACGCGAAAAAGGTGGGACGCGAAAAAGGGGGGACGCGAAAAAGGGGGGACGCGAAAAAGGGGGGACGAGAAGAAGGGGGACGAGAAGAAGGGGGACGAGAAGAAGGGGGACGAGAAGAAGGGGGACGATAAAAGGGGGGACAAGAAAAGGGGGGACGAGAAAAGGGGGGGACGAGAAAAAGGGGGGACGCGAGAATGGGGGTACGCGAAAAAGAGGGGGACGCGAGAAAGGGGGGACGAGAAAAAGGGGGGACGCGAGAATGGGGGCACGCGAGAAAGGGGGGAAGCAAAAAAGGGGGGACGCGAGAAAGGGGGGACGCGAAAAAGGGGGGACGCGAAAAAGGGGGGACGCGAAAAAGGAGGGACGAGAAAAAGGGGGGACGAGAAAATGAGGGAAAAGAAAACAGGGGGACGAGAAGAAGGGGGGACGAGAAGAAGGGGGGACGAGAAAAAGGGGGGACGCGAAAAAGGGGGGACGCGAAAAAAGGGGACGAGATAAAGGGGGGACGCGAGAATGGGGGTACGCGAAAAAGGGTGGACGCGAGAAAGGGGGGACGAGAAAAAGGGGGGACGCGAAAAAGGGGGGACGCGAAAAAGGGGGGACGCGAAAAAGGGGGGACGAGTAGAAGGGGGACGAGAAGAAGGGGGACGAGAAGAAGGGGGACGAGAAAAGGGGGGACGAGAAAAGGGGGGACAAGAAAAGGGGGGACGAGAAAAGGGGGGACGAGAAAAGGGGGGACGAGAAAAGGGGGGACGAGAAAAGGGGGGACGAGAAGAAGGGAGACGAGAAGAAGGGGGACGAGAAGAAGGGGGACGAGAAGAAGGGGGACGAGAGGAAGGGGGACGAGAAGAAGGGGGACGAGAAGAAGGGGGACAAGAAAAGAGGGGAAGAGAAAAGGGGGGACGAGAAAAGGAG
This sequence comes from Pyrocephalus nanus, assembly GCA_038380795.1. Classification (NCBI taxonomy): domain Eukaryota; kingdom Metazoa; phylum Chordata; class Aves; order Passeriformes; family Tyrannidae; genus Pyrocephalus; species Pyrocephalus nanus. The sequence continues at coordinate 25,737,726 of CM076270.1, read as the reverse complement.
GGACGAGAAAAGGGGGGACAAGAAAAGGGGGGAAAAGAAGAAGGGGGGACGAGAAGAAGGGGGGACGAGAAGAAGGGGGTACGTGTAAAAGGGGGGACGAGAAAAAGGGGGGACGAGAAAAAGGGGGGACGCGAAAAAGGGGGGACGAGAAAAAGGGGGGACGAGAAAAAGGGGGGACGCGAAAAGGGGGGGACGCGAAAAGGGGGGACGCGAAAAGGGGGGACGCGAAAAGGGGGGGACGCGAAAAAGGGGGGACGAGAAAAAGGGGGGACGAGAAAAAGGGGGGACGAGAAAAAAGGGGGGACGCGAAATAGGGGGGACGCGAAAAAGGAAGGACGAGAAAAAGGGGGACGAGAAGAAGGCGGACGAGAAGAAGGGGGACGAGAAGAAGGGGGACGAGAAGAAGGGGGACGAGAAAAGGGGGGACGAGAAAAGGGGGGACGCGAAAAAGGGGGGACGTGAAAAAGGAGGGACGCGAAAAAGGGGGGACGCGAAAAAGGGGGGACGAAAAGAAGGGGGACGAGAAGAATGGGGACGAGAAGAAGAGGGACGAGAAAAGGGGGGTCGAGAAAAGGGGGGACGAGAAAAGGGGGGACGAGAAAAGGGGGGACGAGAAAAGCGGGGACGAGAAAAGGGGGGAAAAGAAGAAGGGGGGACGAGAAGAAGGGGGGACGAGAAGAAGGGGGGACTAGAAGAAGGGGGGACGAGAAGAAGGGAGGACGAGAAAAAGGGGGGACGAGAAAAAGGGGGAGGAGAAAAACAGGGGACGAGAAAAAGGGGGGGGGGAGAAAAAGGAGGGTCAAGAAAAAGGGGGGGCGAGCAAAAGGGGGACGAGAAAAGCGGGGACGAGAAAATGAGGGAAAAGAAAACAGGGGGACGAGAAGAAGGGGGGACGAGAAGAAGGGGGGACGAGAAAAAGGGGGGACGCGAAAAAGGGGGGACGCGAAAAAGGGGGACGAGAAGAAGGGGGACGAGAAGAAGGGGGACGAGAAAAGGGGGGTCGAGAAAAGGGGGGACGAGAAAAGGGGGGACGAGAAAAGGGGGGACGAGAAAAGCGGGGACGAGAAAAGGGGGGAAAAGAAGAAGGGGGGACGAGAAGAAGGGGGGACGTGAAAAAAGGGGGACGAGAAAAAGGGGGGACGCGAAAAAAGGGGACGAGATAAAGGGGGGACGCGAGAATGGGGGTACGCGAAAAAGGGTGGACGCGAGAAAGGGGGGACGAGAAAAAGGGGGGACGCGAAAAAGGGGGGACGCGAAAAAGGGGGGACGCGAAAAAGGGGGGACGAGTAGAAGGGGGACGAGAAGAAGGGGGACGAGAAGAAGGGGGACGAGAAAAGGGGGGACGAGAAAAGGGGGGACAAGAAAAGGGGGGACGAGAAAAGGGGGGACGAGAAAAGGGGGGACGAGAAGAAGGGAGACGAGAAGAAGGGGGACGAGAAGAAGGGGGACGAGAGGAAGGGGGACGAGAAGAAGGGGGACGAGAAGAAGGGGGACGAGAAGAAGGGGGACAAGAAAAGAGGGGAAGAGAAAAGGGGGGACGAGAAAAGGAGGGACGAGAAAAGGGGGGAAAAGAAGAAGGGGGGACGAGAAGAAGGGGGGACGAGAAGAAGGGGGTACGTGTAAAAGGGGGGACGAGAAAAAGGGGGGACGAGAAAAAGGGGGGACGCGAAAAAGGGGGGACGAGAAAAAGGGGGGACGAGAAAAAGGGGGGACGCGAAAAGGGGGGGACGCGAAAAGGGGGGACGCGAAAAGGGGGGACGCGAAAAGGGGGGGACGCGAAAAAGGGGGGACGAGAAAAAGGGGGGACGAGAAAAAGGGGGGACGAGAAAAAAGGGGGGACGCGAAATAGGGGGGACGCGAAAAAGGAAGGACGAGAAAAAGGGGGACGAGAAGAAGGGGGACGAGAAGAAGGGGGACGAGAAGAAGGGGGACGAGAAAAGGGGGGACGAGAAAAGGGGGGACGAGAAAAGGGGGGACGAGAAAAGCGGGGACGAGAAAAGGGGGGAAAAGAAGAAGGGGGGACGAGAAGAAGGGGGGACGAGAAGAAGGGGGGACTAGAAGAAGGGGGGACGAGAAGAAGGGAGGACGAGAAAAAGGGGGGACGAGAAAAAGGGGGAGGAGAAAAACAGGGGACGAGAAAAAGGGGGGGGGGAGAAAAAGGAGGGTCAAGAAAAAGGGGGGGCGAGCAAAAGGGGGACGAGAAAAGCGGGGACGAGAAAATGAGGGAAAAGAAAACAGGGGGACGAGAAGAAGGGGGGACGAGAAGAAGGGGGGACGAGAAAAAGGGGGGACGCGAAAAAGGGGGGACGCGAAAAAGGGGGGACGCGAAAAAGGGGGGACGCGAAAAAGGGGGGACGCGAAAAAGGGGGGACGCGAAAAAGGGGGGACGCGAAAAAGGGGGACGAGAAGAAGGGGGACGAGAAGAAGGGGGACGAGAAAAGGGGGGTCGAGAAAAGGGGGGACGAGAAAAGGGGGGACGAGAAAAGGGGGGACGAGAAAAGCGGGGACGAGAAAAGGGGGGAAAAGAAGAAGGGGGGACGAGAAGAAGGGGGGACGTGAAAAAAGGGGGACGAGAAAAAGGGGGGACGCGAAAAAAGGGGACGAGAAAAAGGGGGGACGCGAGAATGGGGGTACGCGAAAAAGGGTGGACGCGAGAAAGGGGGGACGAGAAAAAGGGGGGACGCGAAAAAGGGGGGACGCGAAAAAGGGGGGACGAGTAGAAGGGGGACGAGAAGAAGGGGGACGAGAAGAAGGGGGACGAGAAAAGGGGGGACGAGAAAAGGGGGGACAAGAAAAGGGGGGACGAGAAAAGGGGGGACGAGAAAACGGGGGACGAGAAGAAGGGAGACGAGAAGAAGGGGGACGAGAAGAAGGGGGACGAGAGGAAGGGGGACGAGAAGAAGGGGGACGAGAAGAAGGGGACAAGAAAAGAGGGGAAGAGAAAAGGGGGGACGAGAAAAGGAGGGACGAGAAAAGGGGGGACAAGAAAAGGGGGGAAAAGAAGAAGGGGGGACGAGAAGAAGGGGGGACGAGAAGAAGGGGGTACGTGTAAAAGGGGGGACGAGAAAAAGGGGGGACGAGAAAAAGGGGGGACGCGAAAAAGGGGGGACGAGAAAAAGGGGGGACGAGAAAAAGGGGGGACGCGAAAAGGGGGGGACGCGAAAAGGGGGGACGCGAAAAGGGGGGACGCGAAAAGGGGGGACGCGAAAAGGGGGGGACGCGAAAAAGGGGGGACGAGAAAAAGGGGGGACGAGAAAAAGGGGGGACGAGAAAAAAGGGGGGACGCGAAATAGGGGGGACGCGAAAAAGGAAGGACGAGAAAAAGGGGGACGAGAAGAAGGCGGACGAGAAGAAGGGGGACGAGAAGAAGGGGGACGAGAAGAAGGGGGACGAGAAGAAGGGGGACGAGAAGAAGGGGGACGAGAAAAGGGGGGACGAGAAAAGGGGGGACGAGAAAAGGGGGGACGAGAAAAGGGGGGACGAGAAAAGGGGGGACGAGAAAAGGGGGGACGAGAAAAGGGGGGAAAAGAAGAAGGGGGGACGAGAAGAAGAGGGGACGAGAAGAAGAGGGGACGAGAAGAAGGGGGGACGAGAAGAAGGGGGGACGAGAAAAAGGGGGGACGAGAAAAAGGGGGGACGAGAAAAAGGGGGGACGAGAAAAAGGGGGGACGAGAAAAAGGGGGGACGAGAAAAAGGGGGGGACGCGAAAAAGGAAGGACAAGAAGAAGGGGGACGAGTAGAAGGGGGACGAGAAGAAGGGGAACGAGAAAAAGGGGAACGAGAAGAAGGGGGAGGAGAAGAAGGGGGACGAGAAAAGGGGGGACGAGAAAAGGGGGGACGAGAAAAGGGGGGACGAGAAAAGGGGGGACGAGAAAAGGGGGGACGAGAAAAGGGGGGACGAGAAGAAGGGAGGAGGAGAAGAAGGGGGGACGAGAAAAAGGGGGGACGAGAAAAAGGGGGGACGAGAAAAAGGGGGGACGAGAAAAAGGGGGGACGAGAAAAAGGGGGGACGAGAAAAAGGGGGGACGAGAAAAAGGGGGGGACGCGAAATAGGAAGGACAACAAGAAGGGGGACAAGAAGAAGGGGGACGAGAAGAAGGGGGACGAGAAGAAGGGGGACGAGAAGAAGGGGGACGAGAAGAAAGGGGACGAGAAGAAAGGGGACGAGAAGAAGGGGGACGAGAAGAAGGGGGACGAGAAGAAGGGGGACGAGAAGAAGGGGGGACGAGAAAAAGGGGGACGAGAAAAGGGGGGAAAGAAGAAGGGGGGACGAGAAGAAGGGGGGACGAGAAGAAGGGGGGACGAGAAGAAGGGGGGACGAGAAAAAGATGGACGAGAAAAAGGGGGGACGAGAAAAAGAGGGGACGCGAAAAAGGGGGGACGCGAAAAAGGGGGGACGCGAAAAAGGGGGGACGCGAAAAAGGGGGGACGAGTAGAAGGGGGACGAGAAGAAGGGGGGACGAGAAAAAAGATGGACGAGAAAAAGGGGGGACGAGAAAAAGGGGGTACGAGAAAAGGGGGGGAAGAGAAAAAGGGGGGACGCGAAAAAGGGGGGACGAGAAAAAGGGGGGACGAGAAAAAGGGGGGACGAGAAAAAGGGGGGACGAGAAAAAGGGGGGACGAGAAAATGAGGGAAAAGAAGACGGGGGGACGAGAAGAAGGGGGGACGCGAAAAAGGGGGGACGCGAAAAAGGGGGGACGCGAAAAAGGGGGGACGCGAAAAAGGGGGGACGAGAAGAAGGGAGACGAGAAGAAGGGGGACGAGAAGAAGGGGGACGAGAAGAAGGGGGACGAGAAGAAGGGGGACGAGAAAAGGGGGGTCGAGAAAAGGGGGGACGAGAAAAGGGGGGACGAGAAAAGGGGGGACGAGAAAAGCGGGGACGAGAAAAGGGGGGAAAAGAAGAAGGGGGGACAAGAAGAAGGGGGAACGAGAAGAAGGGGGGACGAGAAGAAGGGGGGACGAGAAGAAGGGGGGACGAGAAGAAGGGAGGACGAGAAAAAGGGGGGACGAGAAAAAGGGGGGACGAGAAAAAGGGGGGACGAGAAAAAGGGGGGACGACAAAAAGAGGGGACGAGAAAAAAGGGGGAAGCGAAAAAGGGGGGACGCGAAAAAGGGGGGACGAGTAGAAGGGGGACGAGAAGAAGGGGGACGAGAAGAAGGGGGACGAGAAAAGGGGGGACGAGAAAAGGGGGGACGAGAAAAGGGGGGACAAGAAAAGGGGGGACGAGAAAAGGGGGGACGAGAAGAAGGGAGACGAGAAGAAGGGGGACGAGAAGAAGGGGGACGAGAAGAAGGGGGACGAGAGGAAGGGGGACGAGAAGAAGGGGGACGAGAAGAAGGGGGACGAGAAGAAGGGGGACAAGAAAAGAGGGGAAGAGAAAAGGGGGGACGAGAAAAGGAGGGACGAGAAAAGGGGGGACAAGAAAAGGGGGGACGAGAAAAGGGGGGACGAGAAAAGGGGGGACGAGAAAAGCGGGGACGAGAAAAGGGGGGAAAAGAAGAAGGGGGGACGAGAAGAAGGGGGGACGTGAAAAAAGGGGGACGAGAAAAAGGGGGGACGCGAAAAAAGGGGACGAGAAAAAGGGGGGACGCGAGAATGGGGGTACGCGAAAAAGGGTGGACGCGAGAAAGGGGGGACGAGAAAAAGGGGGGACGCGAAAAAGGGGGGACGCGAAAAAGGGGGGACGAGTAGAAGGGGGACGAGAAGAAGGGGGACGAGAAGAAGGGGGACGAGAAAAGGGGGGACGAGAAAAGGGGGGACAAGAAAAGGGGGGACGAGAAAAGGGGGGACGAGAAAACGGGGGACGAGAAGAAGGGAGACGAGAAGAAGGGGGACGAGAAGAAGGGGGACGAGAGGAAGGGGGACGAGAAGAAGGGGGACGAGAAGAAGGGGGACAAGAAAAGAGGGGAAGAGAAAAGGGGGGACGAGAAAAGGAGGGACGAGAAAAGGGGGGACAAGAAAAGGGGGGAAAAGAAGAAGGGGGGACGAGAAGAAGGGGGGACGAGAAGAAGGGGGTACGTGTAAAAGGGGGGACGAGAAAAAGGGGGGACGAGAAAAAGGGGGGACGCGAAAAAGGGGGGACGAGAAAAAGGGGGGACGAGAAAAAGGGGGGACGCGAAAAGGGGGGGACGCGAAAAGGGGGGACGCGAAAAGGGGGGACGCGAAAAGGGGGGACGCGAAAAGGGGGGGACGCGAAAAAGGGGGGACGAGAAAAAGGGGGGACGAGAAAAAGGGGGGACGAGAAAAAAGGGGGGACGCGAAATAGGGGGGACGCGAAAAAGGAAGGACGAGAAAAAGGGGGACGAGAAGAAGGCGGACGAGAAGAAGGGGGACGAGAAGAAGGGGGACGAGAAGAAGGGGGACGAGAAGAAGGGGGACGAGAAAAGGGGGGACGAGAAAAGGGGGGACGAGAAAAGGGGGGACGAGAAAAGGGGGGACGAGAAAAGGGGGGACGAGAAAAGGGGGGACGAGAAAAGGGGGGAAAAGAAGAAGGGGGGACGAGAAGAAGAGGGGACGAGAAGAAGAGGGGACGAGAAGAAGGGGGGACGAGAAGAAGGGGGGACGAGAAAAAGGGGGGACGAGAAAAAGGGGGGACGAGAAAAAGGGGGGACGAGAAAAAGGGGGGGACGCGAAAAAGGAAGGACAAGAAGAAGGGGGACGAGTAGAAGGGGGACGAGAAGAAGGGGAACGAGAAGAAGGGGAACGAGAAGAAGGGGGAGGAGAAGAAGGGGGACGAGAAAAGGGGGGACGAGAAAAGGGGGGACGAGAAAAGGGGGGACGAGAAAAGGGGGGACGAGAAAAGGGGGGACGAGAAAAGGGGGGACGAGAAGAAGGGAGGAGGAGAAGAAGGGGGGACGAGAAAAAGGGGGGACGAGAAAAAGGGGGGACGAGAAAAAGGGGGGACGAGAAAAAGGGGGGACGAGAAAAAGGGGGGACGAGAAAAAGGGGGGACGAGAAAAAGGGGGGACGAGAAAAAGGGGGGGACGCGAAATAGGAAGGACAACAAGAAGGGGGACAAGAAGAAGGGGGACGAGAAGAAGGGGGACGAGAAGAAGGGGGACGAGAAGAAGGGGGACGAGAAGAAAGGGGACGAGAAGAAAGGGGACGAGAAGAAGGGGGACGAGAAGAAGGGGGACGAGAAGAAGGGGGACGAGAAGAAGGGGGGACGAGAAAAAGGGGGACGAGAAAAGGGGGGAAAGAAGAAGGGGGGACGAGAAGAAGGGGGGACGAGAAGAAGGGGGGACGAGAAGAAGGGGGGACGAGAAAAAGATGGACGAGAAAAAGGGGGGACGCGAAAAAGGGGGGACGCGAAAAAGGGGGGACGCGAAAAAGGGGGGACGCGAAAAAGGGGGGACGCGAAAAAGGGGGGACGAGTAGAAGGGGGACGAGAAGAAGGGGGGACGAGAAAAAAGATGGACGAGAAAAAGGGGGGACGAGAAAAAGGGGGTACGAGAAAAGGGGGGGAAGAGAAAAAGGGGGGACGCGAAAAAGGGGGGACGAGAAAAAGGGGGGACGAGAAAAAGGGGGGACGAGAAAAAGGGGGGACGAGAAAAAGGGGGGACGAGAAAATGAGGGAAAAGAAGACGGGGGGACGAGAAGAAGGGGGGACGAGAAGAAGGGGGGACGCGAAAAAGGGGGGACGCGAAAAAGGGGGGACGCGAAAAAGGGGGGACGCGAAAAAGGGGGGACGAGAAGAAGGGAGACGAGAAGAAGGGGGACGAGAAGAAGGGGGACGAGAAGAAGGGGGACGAGAAGAAGGGGGACGAGAAAAGGGGGGTCGAGAAAAGGGGGGACGAGAAAAGGGGGGACGAGAAAAGGGGGGACGAGAAAAGCGGGGACGAGAAAAGGGGGGAAAAGAAGAAGGGGGGACAAGAAGAAGGGGGAACGAGAAGAAGGGGGGACGAGAAGAAGGGGGGACGAGAAGAAGGGGGGACGAGAAGAAGGGAGGACGAGAAAAAGGGGGGACGAGAAAAAGGGGGGACGAGAAAAAGGGGGGACGAGAAAAAGGGGGGACGAGAAAAAGGGGGGACGACAAAAAGAGGGGACGAGAAAAAAGGGGGAAGCGAAAAAGGGGGGACGCGAAAAAGGGGGGACGAGTAGAAGGGGGACGAGAAGAAGGGGGACGAGAAGAAGGGGGACGAGAAAAGGGGAGACGAGAAAAGGGGGGACGAGAAAAGGGGGGACAAGAAAAGGGGGGACGAGAAAAGGGGGGACGAGAAGAAGGGAGACGAGAAGAAGGGGGACGAGAAGAAGGGGGACGAGAAGAAGGGGGACGAGAAGAAGGGGGACGAGAGGAAGGGGGACGAGAAGAAGGGGGACGAGAAGAAGGGGGACGAGAAGAAGGGGGACAAGAAAAGAGGGGAAGAGAAAAGGGGGGACGAGAAAAGGAGGGACGAGAAAAGGGGGGACAAGAAAAGGGGGGAAAAGAAGAAGGGGGGACGAGAAGAAGGGGGGACGAGAAGAAGGGGGTACGTGTAAAAGGGGGGACGAGAAAAAGGGGGGACGAGAAAAAGGGGGGACGAGAAAAAGGGGGGACGAGAAAAAGGGGGGACGAGAAAAAGGGGGGACGCGAAAAAGGGGGGACGAGAAAAAGGGGGGACGCGAAAAAGGGGGGACGCGAAAAGGGGGGACGCGAAAAGGGGGGACGCGAAAAGGGGGGACGCGAAAAGGGGGGGACGCGAAAAAGGGGGGACGAGAAAAAGGGGGGACGAGAAAAAGGGGGGACGAGAAAAAAGGGGGGACGCGAAATAGGGGGGACGCGAAAAAGGAAGGACGAGAAAAAGGGGGACGAGAAGAAGGCGGACGAGAAGAAGGGGGACGAGAAGAAGGGGGACGAGAAGAAGGGGGACGAGAAGAAGGGGGACGAGAAAAGGGTGGACGAGAAAAGGGGGGACGAGAAAAGGGGGGACGAGAAAAGGGGGGAAGAGAAGAAGGGGGGACGAGAAGAAGAGGGGACGAGAAGAAGAGGGGACGAGAAGAAGGGGGGACGAGAAAAAGGGGGGACGAGAAAAAGGGGGGACGAGAAAAAGGGGGGACGAGAAAAAGGGGGGGACGCGAAAAAGGAAGGACAAGAAGAAGGGGGACGAGTAGAAGGGGGACGAGAATAAGGGGAACGAGAAGAAGGGGGAGGAGAAGAAGGGGGACGAGAAAAGGGGGGACGAGAAAAGGGGGGACGAGAAAAGGGGGGACGAGAAAAGGGGGGACGAGAAAAGGGGGGACGAGAAAAGGGGGGACGAGAAGAAGGGAGGAGGAGAAGAAGGGGGGACGAGAAAAAGGGGGGACGAGAAAAAGGGGGGACGAGAAAAAGGGGGGACGAGAAAAAGGGGGGACGAGAAAAAGGGGGGACGAGAAAAAGGGGGACGAGAAGAAGGGGGACGAGAAGAAGGGGGACGAGAAGAAGGGGGACGAGAAGAAGGGGGACGAGAAGAAGGGGGACGAGAAGAAGGGGGGACGAGAAAAAGGGGGACGAGAAAAGGGGGGAAAGAAGAAGGGGGGACGAGAAGAAGGGGGGACGAGAAGAAGGGGGGACGAGAAGAAGGGGGGACGAGAAGAAGGGGGGACGAGAAGAAGGGGGGACGAGAAAAAGGGGGGACGAGAAAAAGGGGGGACGCGAAAAAGGGGGGACGCGAAAAAGGGGGGACGCGAAAAAGGGGGGACGCGAAAAAGGGGGGACGCGAAAAAGGGGGGACGCGAAAAAGGGGGGAGGAGTAGAAGGGGGACGAGAAGAAGGGGGGACGAGAAAAAAGATGGACGAGAAAAAGGGGGGACGAGAAAAAGGGGGTACGAGAAAAGGGGGGGAAGAGAAAAAGGGGGGACGCGAAAAAGGGGGGACGAGAAAAGGGGGGACGAGAAGAAGGGAGGAGGAGAAGAAGGGGGGACGAGAAAAAGGGGGGACGAGAAAAAGGGGGGACGAGAAAAAGGGGGGACGAGAAAAAGGGGGGACGAGAAAAAGGGGGGACGAGAAAAAGGGGGGACGAGAAAAAGGGGGGGACGCGAAATAGGAAGGACAACAAGAAGGGGGACGAGAAGAAGGGGGACGAGAAGAAGGTGGACGAGAAGAAGGGGGACGAGAAGAAGGGGGACGAGAAGAAAGGGGACGAGAAGAAAGGGGACGAGAAGAAAGGGGACGAGAAGAAGGGGGACGAGAAGAAGGGGGACGAGAAGAAGGGGGACGAGAAGAAGGGGGGACGAGAAAAAGGGGGACGAGAAAAGGGGGGAAAGAAGAAGGGGGGACGAGAAGAAGGGGGGACGAGAAGAAGGGGGGACGAGAAGAAGGGGGGACGAGAAAAAGATGGACGAGAAAAAGGGGGGACGAGAAAAAGAGGGGACGCGAAAAAGGGGGGACGCGAAAAAGGGGGGACGCGAAAAAGGGGGGACGCGAAAAAGGGGGGACGCGAAAAAGGGGGGACGAGTAGAAGGGGGACGAGAAGAAGGGGGGACGAGAAAAAAGATGGACGAGAAAAAGGGGGGACGAGAAAAAGGGGGTACGAGAAAAGGGGGGGAAGAGAAAAAGGGGGGACGCGAAAAAGGGGGGACGAGAAAAAGGGGGGACGAGAAAAAGGGGGGACGAGAAAAAGGGGGGACGAGAAAATGAGGGAAAAGAAGACGGGGGGACGAGAAGAAGGGGGGACGCGAAAAAGGGGGGACGCGAAAAAGGGGGGACGCGAAAAAGGGGGGACGCGAAAAAGGGGGGACGAGAAGAAGGGAGACGAGAAGAAGGGGGACGAGAAGAAGGGGGACGAGAAGAAGGGGGACGAGAAGAAGGGGGACGAGAAAAGGGGGGTCGAGAAAAGGGGGGACGAGAAAAGGGGGGACGAGAAAAGCGGGGACGAGAAAAGGGGGGAAAAGAAGAAGGGGGGACAAGAAGAAGGGGGAACGAGAAGAAGGGGGGACGAGAAGAAGGGGGGACGAGAAGAAGGGGGGACGAGAAGAAGGGAGGACGAGAAAAAGGGGGGACGAGAAAAAGGGGGGACGAGAAAAAGGGGGGACGAGAAAAAGGGGGGACGAGAAAAAGGGGGGACGACAAAAAGAGGGGACGAGAAAAAAGGGGGAAGCGAAAAAGGGGGGACGCGAAAAAGGGGGGACGAGTAGAAGGGGGACGAGAAGAAGGGGGACGAGAAGAAGGGGGACGAGAAGAAGGGGGACGAGAAAAGGGGGGACGAGAAAAGGGGGGACAAGAAAAGGGGGGACGAGAAAAGGGGGGACGAGAAGAAGGGAGACGAGAAGAAGGGGGACGAGAAGAAGGGGGACGAGAAGAAGGGGGACGAGAGGAAGGGGGACGAGAAGAAGGGGGACGAGAAGAAGGGGGACGAGAAGAAGGGGGACAAGAAAAGAGGGGAAGAGAAAAGGGGGGACGAGAAAAGGAGGGACGAGAAAAGGGGGGACAAGAAAAGGGGGGAAAAGAAGAAGGGGGGACGAGAAGAAGGGGGGACGAGAAGAAGGGGGTACGTGTAAAAGGGGGGACGAGAAAAAGGGGGGACGAGAAAAAGGGGGGACGAGAAAAAGGGGGGACGCGAAAAGGGGGGACGCGAAAAGGGGGGGACGAGAAAAAGGGGGGACGCGAAATAGGGGGGACGCGAAAAAGGAAGGACGAGAAAAAGGGGGACGAGAAGAAGGCGGACGAGAAGAAGGGGGACGAGAAGAAGGGGGACGAGAAGAAGGGGGACGAGAAGAAGGGGGACGAGAAAAGGGTGGACGAGAAAAGGGGGGACGAGAAAAGGGGGGACGAGAAAAGGGGGGAAGAGAAGAAGGGGGGACGAGAAGAAGAGGGGACGAGAAGAAGAGGGGACGAGAAGAAGGGGGGACGAGAAAAAGGGGGGACGAGAAAAAGGGGGGACGAGAAAAAGGGGGGGACGCGAAAAAGGAAGGACAAGAAGAAGGGGGACGAGTAGAAGGGGGACGAGAATAAGGGGAACGAGAAGAAGGGGAACGAGAAGAAGGGGGAGGAGAAGAAGGGGGACGAGAAAAGGGGGGACGAGAAAGGGGGGGACGAGAAAAGGGGGGACGAGAAAAGGGGGGACGAGAAAAGGGGGGACGAGAAAAGGGGGGACGAGAAGAAGGGAGGAGGAGAAGAAGGGGGGACGAGAAAAAGGGGGGACGAGAAAAAGGGGGGACGAGAAAAAGGGGGGACGAGAAAAAGGGGGGACGAGAAAAAGGGGGGACGAGAAAAAGGGGGACGAGAAGAAGGGGGACGAGAAGAAGGGGGACGAGAAGAAGGGGGACGAGAAGAAGGGGGACGAGAAGAAGGGGGACGAGAAGAAGGGGGGACGAGAAGAAGGGGGGACGAGAAAAAGGGGGACGAGAAAAGGGGGGAAAGAAGAAGGGGGGACGAGAAGAAGGGGGGACGAGAAGAAGGGGGGACGAGAAGAAGGGGGGACGAGAAGAAGGGGGGACGAGAAGAAGGGGGGACGAGAAAAAGGGGGGACGAGAAAAAGGGGGGACGCGAAAAAGGGGGGACGCGAAAAAGGGGGGACGCGAAAAAGGGGGGACGCGAAAAAGGGGGGACGCGAAAAAGGGGGGACGCGAAAAAGGGGGGACGCGAAAAAGGGGGGAGGAGTAGAAGGGGGACGAGAAGAAGGGGGGACGAGAAAAAAGATGGACGAGAAAAAGGGGGGACGAGAAAAAGGGGGTACGAGAAAAGGGGGGGAAGAGAAAAAGGGGGGACGCGAAAAAGGGGGGACGAGAAAAAGGGGGGACGAGAAAAACGGGGGACGAGAAAAAGGGGGGACGAGAAAAAGGGGGGACGAGAAAATGAGGGAAAAGAAGACGGGGGGACGAGAAGAAGGGGGGACGCGAAAAAGGGGGGACGCGAAAAAGGGGGGACGCGAAAAAGGGGGGACGAGAAGAAGGGGGACGAGAAGAAGGGGGACGAGAAGAAGGGGGACGAGAAGAAGGGGGACGAGAAGAAGGGGGACGAGAAGAAGGGGGACGAGAAGAAGGGGGACGAGAAAAGGGGGGACGAGAAAAGGGGGGACGAGAAAAGGGGGGAAAAGAAGAAGGGGGGACGAGAAGAAGGGGGGACGAGAGGGGGGGACGAGAAAAAGGGGGGAAGAGAAGAAGGGGGGACGAGAAGAAGGGGGGACGAGAAGAAGGGGGGACGAGAAAAAGAGGGGACGAGAAAAAGGGGGGACGCGAAAAAGGGGGGACGCCAAAAAGGGGGGACGTGAAAAGGGGGGGACGCGAAAAGGGGGGGACGCGAAAAGGGGGGGACGCGAAAAGGGGGGGACGTGAAAAAGGGGGGACGAGAAAAAGGGGGGACGCGAAAAAGGGGGGACGCGAAAAAGGGGGGACGAGAAGAAGGGGGGACTAGAAGAAGGGGGGACGAGAAGAAGGGGGAACGAGAAGAAGGGGGACGAGAAGAAGGGGGACGAGAAGAAGGGGGACGAGAAGAAGGGGGACGAGAAAAGGGGGGATGAGAAAAGGGGGGACGAGAAAAGGGGGGAAAAGAAGAAGGGGGGACGAGAAGTAGGGGGGACGAGAAGAAGGGGGGACGAGAAGATGGGAGGAGGAGAAGAAGGGGGGATGAGAAAAAGGGGGGACGAGAAAAAGGGGGGACGAGAAAAAGGGGGGACGAGAAAAAGGGGGGACGAGAAATAGGAAGGACAACAAGAAGGGGGACGAGAAGAAGGGGGACGAGAAGAAGGGGGGACGAGAAAAAGGGGGATGAGAAAAGGGGGGAAAGAAGAAGGGGGGACGAGAAGAAGGGGGGACGAGAAGAAGGGGGGACGAGAAGAAGGGGGGACGAGAAGAAGGGGGGACGAGAAGAAGGGGGGACGAGAAGAAGGGGGGACGAGAAAAAGGGGGGACGAGAAAAAGAGGGGACGACAAAAAGGGGGGACGCGAAAAAGGGGGGACGCGAAAAAGGGGGGACGCGAAAAAGGGGGGACGCGAAAAAGGGGGGACGCGAAAAAGGGGGGACGAGAAGAAGGGGGGACGAGAAGAAGGGGGACGAGAAGAAGGGGGACGAGAAAAGGGGGGACGAGAAAAGGGGGGACGAGAAAAAGGGGGGACGAGAAAAAGGGGGGACGAGAAAAAGGGGGGACGAGAAAAAGGGGGGACGAGAAAAAGGGGGGGAAGAAAAAGAGGGGGGAAGAAAAAAAGGGGGGAAGAAAAAAAGGGGGGAAGAAAAAAAGGGGGGAAGAGAAAAAGGGGGGAAGAGAAAAAGGGGGGAAGAAAAACCTCCTAAACAGCCCAGCAGGTTTCTGGGGAACCCGAATTATTTCTCCAGTTCACAAGCTGCACGTCTCTAAAGCATTCCCTTGGGAACACTAAGCTTTCCACAAGCATTTTCTACTTCAATTTGGACTTCCAGCACATTTAAAGACAATTTAAATCAGAATGAAGGGACTTGATGACAACACGGCATTGGGTCAGGGACATCAGGACACTCAAACCATACTCACTGTGGACTCTCCAGCCCCAGCACTCCTGGAGCCTCCTCATTTCCCATACACACTCACTTGTATTTCAAGGACTCCCATCAGGAAATGGATCCCCGTTCCCAGAAGCAAATCTCAAGGGTCTTTTTACAACCTGCAAACCACAAGAATGACCAAGGGCAGCTTCTGGCAGAGGACACAAAGAGGATTGTGGGGATCAGACACCTTGACCTGGGAGGGCTCCAGCTTTCACCTGCCATCCCCAAGCAGTTCTAGATTTTCATGCTGCTTTGCTTCACAGGCCTTTTCTGCCAAGCTCACTGCTGGAGGATTTTGTCTGGTCTTGAGACGTGTCTTACAAAGCTGAGCTTTATGAGAACTGAGGCACTTTTCATTATTCCTGACTCTTCCAGGGCTGCACTTGCCAGGATCCTTTGGGCACAAGGGAGCTTCCAGACTGCCCCAAACCTTCACAGCCCACTTGCTCTTCTTACCACAGCTGGACCTGGTGAGTGTCCCTTCAGAAAGAGAAGGCAATGAACCTTTCCGAAACCAGAACCTCCCCAGCTTTGCTTTCCCATTCCATGTTTTGTTCCCTACACAACTGAGGCCCTTTCAGGCCTTGCCCAGTGGCAGCCAAGGAATCCAACCCAAGAACCTGCCAGGGAGCAGGGTCTGTGCCACAGCAGCAGCATTCCAGGCCTGGCACTGCCGACCCTCCGCTTCTCCCAACAGCTCCAGTGGCATCACAACTTGTCCCGAAGGCAGAAAGGCTCCTTTGGGGAGCACCATGAGCCATCTATACTGTAGCGCTGGAATTCCATCTCCTGAACAAGCTGGGAGAAGCAGGGAACAAACCAGGACCTTACAGGTCAATTAGGGACACCAAACAGCAGCTCCAAGAAAGGTACTGAGTCAACACCTCACCAAAGACACAGGACAGCAAGGCCTAACACCTAGACAATCATTTCAGTTTTCAATTTATAAAGTCAAACTAAAGTAAAGCTTTTCAGACACTTGGGAAGACTCAATCCCATTGTAACCAGTTTGTGGGACTCATTCCCAGCCTCCTGAGGTTCATTTCCCACCTCACTCGTGGCTGCACTAGACCTGGCTACACACACACACACACATAAAAGGAGCTGCTGCAACTTGTCCAGTTTCCTGCTTCTCCTTGAAACTCCTCCAGCTGTTTGCCCAGCTCTCCAGGGTCCATTCTTTTGCCCACTGGACTTGTTCCCAGGGCTGCCAGGGCCACCCTGGGCTCTCACCTGCCCTCACACTGAGTGACCTTTCCCAGCCCCGAGTCCATCCAGCACTGACCGAGCTGCTGGGGGCTGCAGTTCTCTCTCTGCTCCTTCCCTTCCTCTGCCTGGAGAACACCCCTTCCAGCTCCTGCACCCCCACCTCTTACCTCCCAGAAAAGCAGAGCTGCGTCCTCCTGGATCCTCCAGCTGGACGCTGCTGGCTCTGTGCAGCTCCCACCCTGCAGCAGGGATGGCAAAGGGAGCTGGGACACCACTGCCCCCAAACCTGCCCAGTCTCCAGCTGCTGCACACACCTGCTGTTGTGCCCACGGGCAAGGCACTTGAGGAAACAACTCCTCACAAGTCACAGGATAATAGGAACAGTTGAAACAAACCCAATCCAACACATCAGATACAGATTTAT
Organism: Pyrocephalus nanus; assembly: GCA_038380795.1. Classification (NCBI taxonomy): domain Eukaryota; kingdom Metazoa; phylum Chordata; class Aves; order Passeriformes; family Tyrannidae; genus Pyrocephalus; species Pyrocephalus nanus. The sequence continues at coordinate 25,721,675 of CM076270.1, read as the reverse complement.
GGGATCTGATAAATGAGCAAGGTATCAAATCCTGACTGCCTCGAGAGACAGAACTGTGGCTAAGCAGAAATCTCTCCCCCACGGCCCCCTCACGCTCCACCCCCAGCCCACAGGGCAGCTGGGCAGCCCCGGCGCAGCCGATCCCGCAGTCTCCGGGAACTGCCACAATTCCTATGGGTGCGTCCACCCGCAGGGGAGGCTGCGGGGCGGCTACAAGAGGCTCCTGCTGGCCAGACTCTGACCAACAGAGCCGGCTTTAGGCCAGGCCTGGCACTATCCGGCTGTGGGTATGGGCAGCTTCTCGGGAGCTCCAAGTTGGCCACCCCTGGAGCGCTGGCCGGGTGCCCCAGCAGGGCCAAGGGTGGAGGGCACGGAACAGCTGCACACACCTGGCCTGCCTTTCTCCAGCAACACTCACACCAACTGCACACTTCAGCCAGGGCACCTGAGCACAGACAGCCTTCACCCTGTTCCTCAGGGGCAGCAGCCCCTGGGCAGCAACTCTCGGGGAACTTCTCATCCTTTCCCTTCGCTCCTTTGATCCCTGGTCAGGATAGACACATGCAAGAAACAACTTCTTGGAGGAGATGCCATAGACAACAACTCCCTATTGTTCATAAAATCAGTGTAATTACTATGATTAGTGGATGAAATAAAGTCTTCAAAAACTTCCTATCCGATGGTGAGAATGCTGTAAATATATCCCCCCAGGAGTGAGCAGTGAGTTGTTCTACCTGATGCCCAAAGGTCACCAATGGACCTCCTCTACTTACTGTTTGCATTTGGTGATCAAGTCTCATCCAGCCACCCTCCAGGGGGGCAGGTAAACTTGCCCTGCCTGCCCTGCCCAGGGAAAGGGAACTGACCCCAGTGTTCCTCAGCACAAGGCAGCCCTTGGAAATATCCACTGCCATTCCACAGTCAGGGAAAGCAACAAGCACTCCACAAGGCTGCTGTGGCACAGGACCAATCTGAAGCTCAGCTTTTCTCTTTACCACTTCACCTTGTTTGCCACCTCGTTCTATCATCAAAACTTGCTGTCCTTGCACCTTTTTAGGCTGACCATGAGTTGAAGAGGCCTCCGCTCCAGCACCCACATGGGCCTGAGGCCTTTGACGAGATCCATTTTTCCAAGGAATTCAAAGCTCCACCTGAGGGCCATGGGCTTTTCTCACCCACCCTTGTGCTGGAGCTTGGCCTTCATCTCACTCTGCCTTCACTTCTTTCAGTGGCTGCACCATTTCCTGCCCTGCCTTGGCTGGAGCTCAGCATCCTGATCCCATCCCTGCCAGCCCCCGGAACCCCTGACTCAGCAATGGGGGGCCCTCCATTGCCAAGTGCACGGTCCCGTCGGGGCTCATGGGGGGAGCAGGAGGTCAAAGGCTCCAGCCCTCCTGGGACAACCTTCCACCACTACAACCAACAAAGGAGCCTCTCCAGCCCTGCCTCCGAAAGCATCCTGAACAAACCCAGTCCAGCTCCACGGGACAAACTGCTCCCTGTCTGCCCAGTCCAATCTGATCCCAGAGGCTCCCAGCTCATGCAGCCCAACTGCCCAGGAGATCACAGACTCCCTGGTCTTTGCTTTAAACCTCTCCAGAACACCAGCAAGTTCAGGCTGAGTAAAATCCTCCACCACATCAGGCCTGACGGGATAACCATCGGGGTCACCTTCCACTTTCCCTCCTGTTATTTGCTGTGCTTCAGCAAACACTTCACCCTCTGAAACACGCTCTAAAGCAGTTAAATCACAAGCATCTCCACCCCAGTTTTTTGGATCCCAACCTATCCCTGCCTCTGCAGTCACAGCATGCACTGGTTTACTTGACCACTTTGCTTCTCATATTTATATTGGGCTACCTGGAGAGTCACTTCTGCTACTGTTTGACAACTGTCTAACTTGGCCCTTCATAGGCCACACTGTTTTCCACTGGCCCACACCACAGGAACAACTGCATCTGCCGCTTCAGTTGGGACGGTGCTGCTGACGGGAGTTACTTCCTGCACAAGAAGAGCTGCTGCTCTCACACATTTAGTTTCAGCAACTACAGTTTCCATCTCCCCATTTTCCAAGTTCATTTCTGCCTCAACTTGTCCAACCAATCTCTTCCGAGCAAAGGTTTAGGGGAGCTTGCAAATTAACCAACCGAGGAATTACCCAGTCTTTTCCCAGTTTAACCCCTGTCACACCAATCACCTTCACAGTGCCATCCCTTAATTCTCCCTCCGGTGTGTTAAGGGCTGAGGAAGCTGGACCTGTGTCTGACCAGGACACGTGCAAACCAAATGCTGGGGACCGGAACCCACACCTTGCACTCCTGCAGCTCTCACAAATCCAGTCAAGAAAAAACAGCCAACGGTACCATCACCACTCCTTCCTTAATTCCAATCCCACACTCCTTTTGCCGTTAGAGCACCACTTTTAGAATCCAGTTCCAAGTCCATTCCAGAGCTGCATGGCCAGGACGGACAGCTATACCTCTGATACTCTCAGGAATGCCTGAATCCATTCCAGGGACCTTGCTTTGAGCTCCCCAGCTTGGGGCACTCGGAGGAGCTCCCCGAAGAACCCTTTCGGTGCGCGCCGGAGTCCTCCGAGTGTCCCCGAGCCTGGGGTGCACCAACAGCACTGTCCCTCCAGGGGGGCCCAATCTGCTCCCGAAATGCAGCGGGACCTTGCCCGTGTCCCAGACTGCTCCGGGGATCTGAGGGCCTTCCCGAGAACATCTCGGTGCCGGCGTGAAGGCCCAGAGATCCCTGGGAACTACGGGAGAGCAGGCACAGAGTCCCTGCCGGGGCCAATTTGGCTGCCTGAAAGCAGCTTGGCAAAGAAGCCTCTAAGACTCAGCTGGTGAGTTTTAGAAGCCAGGCATTCCTTGCTGACAACACCCTGCAGTGATCCCAGCCCACCAGGGGTCCTGGCCATCAGCTCCCACAGTGCACACAGAGGTACTTCGGTAGTAGCTGATGGGAGGGCTCAGCATTCCAGGAGGGTTCATTTTGTTCCCCGCATTCCTGTTCCACCTTCAGGACATTCCCCAACACTTGTTACCATACTTACATCCCCTTAGAAGGTCTCTGAGTGGCTACATTGCGGGTCTCTGGTGATCACCTCTGCCTGGAGACCCCAGTTTTCTAAGTCACCACCTAATCAGCTTCAAACAATTCACCTTGGTGTAGAGGGACTTGGTGCTGCTTGGCTGCTGCCTCAGTTCCCTTCTGACAATCTGTCATTTACACCTCCAATCATGGGGCTACATGCTTCCCTTTCCATGGAAAAGACTATCTGAAGCATTACACTCAAAATATACACTCTGTCTCCTATGGTTTACCTCTGATTTTATGCCCAAAATATTCATTCCATCCCTAGGTTACCTAGATTTTACCCCAAAAAAGCAACTCTGATTATCTTTATCTCCTCATCTTTGCAGACACCACTCACAGGTACCTACACACCTTTTCTCAAGCCTACACAGAACCAAGATTTCCTTACCTCGCACATCCCAAGGTGAGTGTTCTGGTTAGTAAGTACAGCAAGCCCCCTCTCCTTGCAAACAAGGGACCATTTTCCATGGCCATTTCTCTAAGGGTTACCCTAAGGATGGGCACCCCCACCTCGCCATTCTGACAGAGCTGTCAAGCACTGCCAACTCACCCATTGGATCTGAATAGAGCAGCACAGCCATGGCAATGCCAAGAATGGGAACAGCAGCCCCACTGGGGGGATTCCTGCAGCAGGAGACACGCACAGAGGGACACCTTTGGCCTCATACAACCAATACTGAATTTCCTCCCAATCTGTTCCCCAAAACCATCTGCTCACAGCACTGTGCCAAACAACATGGGGAAAAAAACTTTGATGCGTTCAAAACAGCCAAGTTGTTGGGTGCTTGCTATTTGCTTCCCCTTGCTATTGTTAGTCCCCCAGAAACTCTGCTCATAGCCCAGTTACCACTACTGCCTCAAGCATTTCCCTCCTGGGTATTACCAGCGCATTTACACAGGCAAGGAACTTAACAGCTCTTCTAAAGTTATCCAGCTGCCAATTACAGCCACAAAAGAAAAGCAACAGGAAAAGAGGGCTCAGGCAGCCAGAGAGCTCTGCAGGTGGCACCAGGCCACCTCACACTTGCTAAAGCACATCCTTTTGCATAGAGGAGGAGACAGGTCTATATTATGGCAGGTTGTGCCCTTTCCACAGTGCCAAAAAAAATTACATGCAGCACCAAGAAAAGCTCAAAGGTAAGCTGGGGGGGAAACAATGGCAAAAGCACACACACCAGGACATTCTCTTGCTTCCAAGGAAAGACCAATCATCCCCCTAGGAAAAGGGAAAGAGGCAAGTGCTTATCAAGCAATGCATAAGTTAGAAAGTGAGTTTAACAAATACCAGCAGGTTTTGTGTACAGAGAAAAAAAAACTCCCTAGTTTTAGTAGCAAAAATATCAGTGGAAACTACAGTCTGGTTACAGCAGTAAGTTTCCCACAGCAGTTTCAGGTGCTTTCCTTTGTAGCCCAGCCCTAAAGTAGAAACTCCTCTCGACTGCTCCTGAGAGAGGCAATTAATTGGAACTTTTGGTGCTCAGGAAAGCTAGTCCCTCCCCTAAGTCCTGGCTCACCTGCCCGAGCACCTAGAGTGCTTATATTCCACCTCGCTCCCTGCTTTGCATGTTCATATCCAGAAAAGAAACCTCCAAGCTCTTCCTCCAGTCCGAGCTGCATCTTCCCTGCACCCCTACACGCCCCCACCTGTTGTCCTGCGCTGCTCCCCGGCACACGGCTCATACCTCGGCCCCTTCCTTGAGCTATGATCCAGGTATCTCAGGTGCTTGGCCCAGCCACGGTGAGACGCCCCCACTGTAACCGCTGGAGAGACTCCTTGGAATCAACTGCTCCTCTGCAGAAAACCCCCATCGAAAAAAGCATCCTCTCCAAAAGCCCCAGATAACCGCCCAGCAGGGCCCGCCCTTCATCATCCTCACTGGCCACACCTGAGGCTGTCCCGCCCCTTGTCATCCTCACTGCCCACACCTGAGGCTGTCCCGCCCCTCGTCATCCTCACTGCCCACACCTGAGGCTGTCCCACCCCTCGTCATCCTCACTGCCCACTCATGGGGCTGTCCCTCATGGGAGGGGACAGAATGGTGCTTGGCCCCTCATGCGGGTGCGTGACTTGGGGGCGCGGGCAGAGGCGGTGCCACAGCAACAGCATTCTAGGCCTGTCACTGCCAACCCTCTGCTTCTCCCAGCAGCTCCAGTGGCACCACAACTTGTCCCGAAGGCAGAAAGGCTCCTTTTGGGAGTACAACGAGTTATCTATACTGTAGCACTGGAATTCCATCTCCTGGATGGAGAAGCTGGTAGAAGAATGGAAGAAACCAGGACCTTAAAGGCAAATTAGGAGCACCCGTTCATCCACATCAGCTCCAATAAAGGTACTGAGTCAACACCTCACCAAAGACACAGGACAGCAAGGGCCATCACATCGACAATCACTTCAGTTTGCAGTTTATAAAGCCGAACTAAAGTAAAGCTTCTCAGGCTCTTGGGAAGACTCAATCCCACTGTAAGCAGTTTGTGGGACTCATTCTCAGCCTCCTGAGTTCATTTTCCACCTCACTCGTGGCTGCACTAGAGGTGGTTCTAAACACACATAAAAGGAGCTGCTGCAACTTGTCCAGTTTCCTGCTTCTCCTTGAAACTCCTCCAGCTGTTTACCCAGCTCTCCAGGGTCCATTCCTTTGCCCACTGGACTTGTTCCCAGCCCCAGTGCTGCCAGGGCCACCCTGGGCTCTCACCTGCCCTCACACTGAGTGACCTTTCCCAGCCCCGAGTCCATCCAGCACTGACCGAGCTGCTGGGGGCTGCAGTTCTCTCTGCTCCTTCCCTCCCTCTGCTCTAGCGTTTTTGCCTGTGGGAAGAGGTGAATCAGTCTTTTTAACAACCCGATGGCCAGAGGTGGGGGAAAAACTATCAGCATTCCCTAAACACCTCCAGCACTTCCATAGCCATCTGCGACCAGGGGCAACCTGGCCTAGGGGAAAGTGTCCCTGCTCAGGGAGTGGGGCTGGATGAACTTTAAGGTCCCTTCCAACCCAAACCACTCCAGGATTCCATCACGATTCCACCTTTTCTCCCTGCATTTGTTGTGCATCGCTTCCTCTCTAATTCACAACTTTATCTCCAGACTATTGGGAACACTGTCCGTGATACAATCCTAGATGGGGAAGATCTACCAGGGGGAATTCTCAGCAACAACATCCGCCCTAATTCAGATTGTTCCCATGAGCAAGTCAAGTCCCAAAGATGAAAACACCAGCATGTTCTACTCCATCATCATCCCTCACTGCTTTGTCTAATTTTAGAAGACTGAAGCTCCCTGTGCTGGCTTCTTAAACATGCTCCAGCACCAGCCCTTTCTGTCTCATCCATGGAGTGTTTCTACCAGCCAAAGCTACTCAAATACCTAACTACATATCCAGGTGTCTTCCTAGGATTTCTCCTGCACTCGCTTACAACTTTAGATGAATAATTACCCTTCTTCTGCTGCAATTCTCCTGCCCTGGCAAGTGTTAAAACACAGGCGGCCCAGTGACAAGTGCTCTGAAACAGCCATCCTTTCCACCTGCAGAAATTCTCAGGGCCACACTTGGAAACCCTTCAGCAAGGGCCCCGGAAAAGCCAAGGTGAGCTGTGCTTACCTGCAGGGCCAGGCAACTGAGGGCAAGGCAGGGACCGAGCAGAGAGCAAACACCTCCAGCTGCTTCTCACTCCAGCCCCCACAGCAAGTGCGGCGAAGCCCACCGGTCCAAGGTTCGTAGGAGAGCTTGAAAAGAAATTAGGAAACAATTAGTCGAGAGAAAAATCCTTCTGCACTCCGCACTGGAGAACGAGTCCAATTGCTCACTAAGACAATCACCTTATTTAGAACAACTGAATCCTAGAACCCCACGGCTTCTCAAATGTATTCACTACCAGAAAAAGAAAGAATTGCAAGCAGCAAGAGAGACGTGGCAAAGAAGCCTCTGCCTTAAAAGCCAAGAGAAATAACCCCCCAAGGCCAAAGCAGAGCTGCGAGGTGGCCCGAGCCCTGTCCGGACCAGAAGCATTGCCGAGACGAGCTGCCCCCCACCTCACAGGTGCCGCCTGGCGGACACGGCAAGGAGCGGCACTGCAGCCGTGCCCCAGGCCCCACCACCACCTGCAGTGTTCCCAGAGCACCGATCGGCTGAGAAAAGTCTCCACTGGCTGCGGCAGAGACAAAAGACGAGGCCTGCCACCCCAGGCCGCGTGCTTTTTCCGGGAGGACAGGGAGGGTTCTGGCGGTGCAGCTCCCTCACCTGTGAATTCAATCAGCAGCTTTTCTTCCCGTTGCTCCCCGGATGTTTTCCCTAGTTGCTGGGTTTTGGAGAGGAGCGTGCTTTGGCACGGTGTCAGCTTTCCTTACCTGGGCAGAGATGTCAGGATCTGGGAGTCCCTGGGGAATGCCCTCAGCTGTGGCATTGGGATCATGCAGACCCTCCCCGGATGAGCCTCGGTGGGCTCTGATCCTGTGCTGGTCCTTGCACCCTCCTCCCTCCTCCCTGACTCCAGCAGATTGAATTTAGGAAGGGTTGAATTTAAACTTTAGACATTCTTAGTGCCTTCTATCTATCTATCTATCTATCTATCTATCTATCTATCTATCTCTCTATCTCTCTCCTTCATGAACTGTATTTCCCCTCTTCTCACAAAGTGGAGCAGAAAAAGTGCACAGGTGACAGGGAGCTGTTGGCTTGATGGACAAGAGGCCATAAAACTGCAGCCTGGCCTAAAGCAGCTGGACTGAAAATACCTGGATTCACTGCAGAGTAGAGCAATATTCTTAGAGCCATCGTTTGTTGTCTGAGCAATTAACACGCATATGGACCAAAAGTTAAGAGGCTGTTCTTTACTCCCACTGCAAACTGACCCAGAGAATTTATTCCTGCCATTCAAGAACATTAAGCAGCCTCCCCCACCAATCACACCAAAGAAATGGGCGAAAAAGTGAGGATTGATTAGCTTCACTTTGACTCCCCGGCCCGGTATACACTTTCCCCGTGTAGACTAAATAAGAATTAGAGCAGAATTAGAACAATGGTTGGGAGGCAGGAGAGCACCAAAACCACATCTTCGGAGTCCATCTCTATCCTCAACAGCCGGACTCTCACACAGTGCTTACGCTTTAAGGAATCACAACTTCTGATAAAGCCCCTTAAACCAGAGCTCAGATCAGACCAGATCCCACCCACCTCCTTTATTTCTCCAGGGACCTGAAAGAGCCAGGATAACCTTTTGGTGATGCCTACTATAACTTCCAAGAGTCTGATTAAATCAGGCAGAAAACTAGATATACGTGACTGGTTTAGAGTTTAGGGACTACACCTCAGCAAGATCTCACACTATTCCCTTCTAACAAGCTCATTCATTTCCACCAAATAAAAGATTATAAAAATACAGGGTTCTGAGGGGAAACTGTAAGAGACCTTCTTTTTTTTTCACAGGCAAGTGCACAGATTATTTAGGAAAGGAACCAGCTGACTAAAAGAAACAACTCCAGGAACCCAGCATCACGAAGCAAAACCGGCTTAAAACTTGTTCTGTACCTTTTATGACCGGCATTCGTGTCTCCCAAAGGAAATGATGGGTTGTACTGTTGGCCTTAGTCCCTTTAAGGTCCAAAAGCCCCCAGAGTCCCTGAACAGGAAACGGATTGCTGTCAGGTCTGTTTTCAAGAAGCAAATTTGTGCTTAGTGGTTCTCTTTGTCTGGGCAGTTTTGTCATTGTTTATCGGTCACAGCACCCACAGGCGACGAGGAGGATGATGCTTACTTCCTCGTGGCCAGGAGATCCAGTATTTCCTGAGTCAGGGGCTAAATTCCTTTTGCCATCGAAACTACACCCTCCCCCAGGCCTTTGGAACTATTCAACTGCACCCACAGAAGAAGTCCACCTCCTCTAGGATTCTCTAAGCAAAGAAGTTGCTGCATCATTATTAGATTCAACAGGAATGTCCACACGTGAGTGCATTCATGTTGCGGTTGCATGCACGTACATTTACAAACATACACGTGCAGCCTGAAAACCACCCCAATTTTAAAAATCTTCCAATTAGGTGAAATGTTTTGAAAACACTCTCATAGATTACCTATTGTTACATCATCTACCAAAAATCTACCTGCATTTGTTGTGCGTCGCTTCCTCTCTAATTCAAATTCTCCAGTTTGGTCGGTCTGTTAAAGGAATCATTTTAAGGTTATTCCGGGAAGAAAAAGGGGAGTGTAAAACACACACGAATCATTCCTGCACCCATCAAATCCTTATTCATTGGGAGCACATTCCCTCATCTCTGTCCTTGGTTTTATTTTTCTCCTGGGAAACCTTATGGTCATAGATTTTTCCAAGAGAGACCTGGGATTACCAGCTTTGCTCCGTAAGAGGCAGCAGAGGTTCAGAATACCTGTTCCTCTGCATTTTGCCAGCGGGATTTTCCCACTTTTCAGAGATCATTTTTGGAGCTGCCCAGGAAATTTCTGGAGCTGACCCACGACTGAGTACAGAGTGCAGCACAAGGGAACAACAAACCTCCCTCCAAAATATTTCCTGTCCTCTACAGACAACCTCAAGACTTTGGTCCAATATTTTCACCACCTGTCCACTACCGATTCCCTCATTTTAACCCCAAAATGTTCATTCTGTCCCCTACACACTAACACAGAGATGACCCCAGAGTGTCCATTCTGTCCCCTGGAGGTCCCTGGGGACACAGGGAGGTCCCTTTGCCCTCAGGGCCTCTTTCTGACCCTCTCCAGGGGGGAACAGCTGCAAATCCCAAGGCAGAAAGAGGAGATCTATCAGCCAAAGGCAGAGGACAGGCTTCAGAAAACAGTTCTGCAACCTAACTGAGAATGATTTCCAGGAAGTTTCCCAGGGAGAACAAGGAACTCACAGCCAACAAGGCCTGACAGTCCCCTGCAGGCACAGCTCAGCTCACGGAGGACAGACTGGCAATTCCACCATCTAAGAGGAAACAAGAAGAAGGAAATGGTGATTTATTTGGCTTTAAAGTTATTTTCAGTTCTTAAAACAGAAGCAACACTCGCTTTGGAATTTTGTTGGGTGAACAACTGGCAGTGGGCACAGGCCAGGCCAGTAATGCTGATTTCAGTGATGCTCTCTAAGGCATCAGTCAGGGCTGGAGCCTCTTGCCTGTGGCTGCTCACAGCCCAAAGATTTGGCAGAACTGCTCCCAGTTCAAGGCTTTGCCCTGTCCTGAAAGAGAGCAGAGGGAAACTCAGTGCTTTCTGGAAGTCAAAGGCTCCTGGCTCTCACCCTGCTGTTCCCATGGCTCCCCAGAGGGTTTATCCCCAAACACGAGAGGTGGCAGTGCAATAGCCCAGCAGAGGCCCCCCATTTCAGGGGCACCATTTCCCTCCCCCCGCAGGGGGTCCCACCCGCGGCGCCCCCTCCCCACCCCGGGCCGTGTCCCGCAGTGCCTGCCCCGCAGTCTCCGCCTGGCGGACACGGCCGGTACTGCAGCCCCGACAGCGCCGCCGCCTGCAAAGGACCCCCTGGGCCAGCTCCACAGCCCCCCTGCCCTCTCTGCCGCACAGCCCCCGCCCCGGGACGCTCCTGCAACAGCAGGGACAGGGCTCAGCCTCGCTGCAGCCACGGCACAAAGCAGCAACCCAAGGGAGACCCCAAAATGATTCCCCTCCCCTCCACTGCTGACAACCTCAATCTACCTCCAAAGACTCAGTCTCTACCCACCAGACCACCCAAAGTTTAATATCCTAACTTTTCCATTCCTCTCTACCCCTGATCACCTCAATATTTGCATTCACTGCCTGGAGAGAAACAAACTCCATTTCAAGCCCCAAAATCTGCCCTTCCAGCCACACCCTTCCCGGCCCACGCCCTCCTTTTCATGGGCGCAGCGCTGCTCCACATGCGCCTTTTATGGGTGCGGCCCCGCCCCACACCCTCGTTGTACGGGCGGAGCCCCGCCCCACACGAGTCTTTTATGGGCGCGGCCCCGCCCCATATGCATATTTTATGAGCGCCGCCCCGCCCCACAACTTCCATTTACGGGCATAGACCCGCCTACCACGCGCCTTTTATAGGCGCCGCCCCGCCCCACAACCTCCATTTACGGGCATAGCCCCGCCCACCACGCACCCGTTAAGGGCATATCCCCACCTTTCATTTGCCTTTTATGGGCATGGGCCCGCCCCGACACTCCTTGTATGGACAAGTCCCTGCCCCTCGGCTCCTTCCATGGCGGCGCCCCCCGCCCGTTCCCTGCCCCGCATTCCAGGCATTCCAGGCACGATCGGCCACTCCCGACCAATTTTTACCAGGGAAAAGAAAACAAAAAGCCTTTGGGGGCTGAAAGTTCCACCTCTGTGGGGAGAGAGATAAGATCTAAGAAATAAAACATAGGCTTATCTGGTTACCCTAGCCTCTGCCGCCTGAACCGGTGTGGGGTTTTTTTGGGTTTTTTGTTTTCAGACCGGGCCACTCCAAAATGCTCTCTTGCCCCCGGATCCCCCCAAGATTTCCACCGGCACCCCCCCCGAGAAGCCTTCTTCCCTCCGGATGCCCCCGAAAACGCTTTCTATTTCCACCGGGTCCCCCCGAGACACAGGGAAGGAGCGGAGCGGGACGGGGACCGGGACCGGGCCAGCGGAGCGGGACGGAACGGGACGGGGCGGGGGAAAAGCAGCAGACCGGCAGCGGGATGGGAGGTGGGAGGGAGCGGAGCGGGACGGGACATGGGAGAGCCAAGCGGAGTCCCCCTCTCCCACCTGAATAAAACGGCCGCTCGCTCGGGCGTCCTCATCGTCGCGTCTGCCGCCCGCGGCGCCGACCGCGTGGCCGCCGCCATCTTTGCCATGCACCTCCGCAGCTTCCGTTGAGGGCGGTGCCGTCTTGAGTGACGACTTCCGGAACTGCAGCTGGGCGGCACCGGCACCGACACCGGCACCGCCCACCGATGAACCGAGCGGGGCTGCCTGGCCACGGAGCGCGGCTACGGGGGGCTCGCTGTCCCGGGGCAGGGATCGGGGGCCCGGATGGCTCTCGGGGACCCGACGCAGGGATCTGTGTCCCGCTGGCATTCCCGACAAGGCGGCGGCACCGGGAGCTGCGGGCTCGGGCCACCCGAGGCTCCGCCCACCCCGGCGGGCTGCCGGGGCGTCACTCACGGCGGGGGGGGGAAGGGGGGAGAGGGGAAGGGAGGAGGGATTCTGGAGGGGAAAAAAGGGACATGTTGTGGAGGGAATGGACATTTTGGGGTAAAAACGAGGGCAGTCGCTGGTGGGCAGGTAGGGAAAATGCCAGCCTGGATAAAATGCATTTGAAAACCCACCTGTGAATTCAATCAGCAGCTTTTCTTCCCGTTGCTCCCCGGATGTTTTCCCTAGTTGCTGGGTTTTGGAGAGGAGCGTGCTTTGGCACGGTGTCAGCTTTCCTTACCTGGGCAGAGATGTCAGGATCTGGGAGTCCCTGGGGAATGCCCTCAGCTGTGGCATTGGGATCATGCAGACCCTCCCCGGATGAGCCTCGGTGGGCTCTGATCCTGTGCTGGTCCTTGCACCCTCCTCCCTCCTCCCTGACTCCAGCAGATTGATTTTAGGAAGGGTTGATTTTAAACTTCAGACGTTCTTAGTGCCTTCTGTCTATCTCTCTATCTCTCTCCTTCATGAACTGTATTTCCCCTCTTCTCACAAAGTGGAGCAGAAAAAGTGCACAGGTGACAGGGAGCTGTTGGCTTGATGGACAAGAGGCCATAAAACTGCAGCCTGGCCTAAAGCAGCTGGACTGAAAATACCTGGATTCACTGCAGAGTAGAGCAATATTCTTAGAGCCATCGTTTGTTGTCTGAGCAATTAACACGCATATGGACCAAAAGTTAAGAGGCTGTTCTTTACTCCCACTGCAAACTGACCCAGAGAATTTATTCCTGCCATTCAAGAACATTAAGCAGCCTCCCCCACCAATCACACCAAAGAAATGGGCGAAAAAGTGAGGATTGATTAGCTTCACTTTGACTCCCCGGCCCCGTAAAAACCAGTAGGGAAGTGGAACTGCAAGGCTGAGGATGAAAAGAGGCGACAGAAGAGAACTGAACTCAGGATGGAAAAGGGCAGAGACTGTAGATATACACGTATATGTATACAGAGATATAGATATGTAGATATATAGATATATGTAGATATCTGAAGACTCTAAGTCAGTGCCTGATGTGTGGACACAGTAATTGGCTATCTTTCCTTGAAAATGAATGCTTATATTTGACAGAGAAAAAGCCTCACATATGGATGAAAGCTGCCAAGAACACGGGGTTTAGTATCACCAGGTTTTAGAGTTACGAGCTGCAAAAAGACGTATTTTTCAAGAAAGGTATGAAACAAAGCTCTACACAATCTTCAGCAAGCAAGGTCTGAAATTTCTTAGTTTCACTGAGAGAAAGCACAGATTTTAGTGATTACTTCCCCCCCCCCCAACCCCTCCCCAGCACCATGCTACATATAATCATTTCTGGAAAAAAACTGTCCTCAAGCATATGATGGAAGTGATGACATCCCCCCACAGAAAAGCTGAACATATAAACATATGGAAAACAACTGCTGAAAAGTGTGGACCACGTTGTGTGGAAGTCTACACAAACAGTCTTGATGATAGCCACATTCACACTCTCTTACCAAAAAGGGGCCTTTGGAGGAGAAAAGATTATGGTTGTATGCAGAGAGTTGGGCATTTCTATTGCTGTACTCTCCCAGAATGAAGCTTTAATCTGCACCTCTCCTGAAGCTTTACCCCTTGGTTCATGCCTCTTGACATAAGCACTACAGGCACTTGAGAATCGGATTGGTTTTTCAGCCAGAAAAAAGTCTTTTAAATATTTGAAAGTTCTTAACATCCCCTCCTAAACCTTCCTCTTTGTTCTATAGGCTAAAGAAACTTCATTACTCTGCCTTAAGAATTAGAAAAAAGGCAGGCAAAGAGAATTATAAAAGAGACAGGCAAAGAGAATTATTCTTATGCTCTCCTCTGGACCCCTTTGTCATGGTTTGCATGGTTCCTGATTTTAATTCCCCTCGAACTGTGAACATGAAAAACAAAAAAACCCACACCACACACAAAAAAAACAACAGCAAAAGACAAACAAAAGCAATCAGATAAACAAAGAAAAAAACCCCAAAACTAAACCAACCAACCAAAACCACACAAAACTCAAAACAAAAAAGAAACAAACCCCAAAAGTAAACCCAACGACGACAAAACATGATTTCCTACTTAGTCCTACCTGAACCTTTCTTTATGTGCTCGAGGAATTCCAACTGCAATGCATACATCTGTCTGAACACTAGCGTTTGATTTTTAGACTGTTTCTTCTAATTTTTCCTGCCTTTTTTCTGTCTGTGTGTGTGTGTGTGTGTGTGTGTGTGTGTGTGTGGCTACAAACGGACGGCTGTGCTCTTCTCAGCTGCATGCTGCTGTCAAGAATAACAGGCATACCTTTTGCTCAGTCAGTAGCAGTCCCAACGAAGACGTAGACCTCTGGAGAGTCTCCCTGCAAAACCCAGCTAATTCCAATTCAGTCGCAGATGGCTGAAAACCACGCTCTGTGAGTGGAGAGTCTGGCCGGGTTTGCACAAATTCTGCATCAGATTTCCAAGACACTTGTGAGAATGTTGTGGGAGACCTCACAAGTGAAAAGATGAGTAGATGTACAATTTCAAGAGAAAAGTGAAGAAGATGAAAAGTACTGAACGTTAAAAAAAAATAAAAAAAATAAAAAAAATACAAGGCATGAATCAGGAAAAAATTCCCTGAAGCAAAACACAAAGCCTGAACTGTGTTGTGACATATTTTTCAAGGAATTGCAAAATGCCCAATTCTACTCTGGCCCGGTAATGGGATCTATGGAAAGCTTTCAATCCTACCAGTGTCAGTAAATATTCCTCATGATATCAATCTAAGATAAAGAAGTGGTTTCCCCTTAGCAAGAAAAAAAGCACATGTGCAAAACCTTGAAATCCCAGGTGACTGCATTTTTTATTCTTACTGTAACTCTCTTCTGCCTTTTCCTCCGGGGAGTCCAAGTGAGGTGGACGAGATGAGGCCGGGATCACAGAACTCTGAAACTGAACTGAAGAGAAAACATTTTTTAACAGCTGCTCGAGGCCTCTCATTGAACCAATAAGCCAAGAATTCTCTCAAGGACCTCATGTGTCACTAAACTCTCTCCAGCACAAGAATCAGCAGTGCTCAGATTAAAATTACCAAACTCCCCAAGTTTCCCTCCTCTTTCATTTTCTCCCCACTGGGACTGGATTAAATGAAACTGCTCAGATTTAGCTTCATTCTATGTGCTTTTATTTAGGATTGCATCAGCCACCTGCATCATCAGGCCTTGGAGCAGACCGGTGTAGCTGTGAATGCTTCCAAAGCAATAACAAAAGACAATTATTCTCTGCCACTCCCATTACTTCCTATTTCAAACCCCAAAGCCACAGAAATTCCTTGCCCAGCCTCTGGACAGCTCTGCAGCACATTTCAGCTTTGCTTTCCTTTCTGTGCAAATCTAAGCCCTTTGCTATTTTTTTCATTTTTGGGTGTTCTTAACCTAAGATTTGAGCTATATGTATAGAGCCTAGCTCAGTCACTTTCCAAAGTCACAATTTCTCCTACTTCACAAAACATCCAAGCTCCAAAGCATTGCAAATCTAAGATTCACAACTTTATCTCCAGCCTATTGGAAACACTGTCCGTGATACAACCCTAGATGGGGAAGATCTACCAGGGGGAATTCTCAGCAAGAACATCCCTTATTCAGATTGTTCCCATGAGCAAGTCAAGTCCCAAAGCTGAAAACACCAACTTGTTCTACTCCATCATCATCCTTCACTGCTTTGTCTAATTTTAGAAGACTGAAGCTCCCTATGCTGACTTCTTAAACATGCTCCAGCACCAGCCCTTTCTGTCTCATCCATGGAGTGTTTCTACCAGCCAAAGCTACTCAGGTACCTAAATACATATCCAGGTGCCTTCCTAGCATTTCTCCTGCACTCGCTTACAACTTCAGAGGAATAATTACCCTTCTCCTGCTGCAATTCTCCTGCCTTGG
Organism: Pyrocephalus nanus; assembly: GCA_038380795.1. NCBI lineage: Eukaryota > Metazoa > Chordata > Aves > Passeriformes > Tyrannidae > Pyrocephalus > Pyrocephalus nanus. Next base: position 25,705,519 of record CM076270.1, on the reverse strand, counting down.
CAAGTGTTAAAACACAGGTGGCCCAGTGACAAGTGCTCTGAAACAGCCATCCATTCCACCTGCAGAAATTCTGAGGGCCACACTTGGAAACCCTTCAGCAAGGGCCCTGGAAAAGCCAAGGTGAGCTGTGATTACCTGCAGGGCCAGGGAACTGAGGGCAAGGTGGGGACCGAGCAGAGAGCAAACACCTCCAGCTGCTTCTCACTTCAGCCCCCACGGCAAGTGCGGCTAAGCCCACTGGTGCAAGGTTCATAGGAGAGCTTGAAAAGAAATTAGGAAACAATTAGCTGACAGAAAAATCCTTCTGCACTCCGCACTGGAGAACGACTCCAATTGCTCACTAAGACAATCACCTTATTTAGAACAACTGAATCCTAGAACCCCACGGCTTCTCAAATGTATTCACTACCAGAAAAAGAAAGAATTGCAAGCAGCAAGAGTGACGTGCCAAACAACCCTCTGCCTTAAAAGCCAAGAGAAATAACCCCCCAAGGCCAAAGCAGAGCTGCGAGGTGTCCCGAGCCCTGTCCGGACCAGAAGCAGTGCCGAGACGAGCTGCCCCCTGCCTCGCAGGCGCCGCCTGGCGGACACGGCCGGGAGCGGCACTGCAGCCGGGCCGCCGCTCCCCACCAGCCCCTCCAGTGCTCCCCGAGCGCGGATCGGCGCTATGGCCGTGTCTCCGCTGGCCGCGGCAGAGACAAAAAGGCTTAAGCCACGTGCAGCTTCCGGGGAAGGAGGGAGGCTTCCGGCGGCGCAGCCCCGGCCCATCGCCCCGGCACCGCAAGACCCAGGGGCGTGGGGACGGGACGAGACGAGACGAGACGAGACGGGACGGGACGGGGTGGCACGGCAGCGGCACAGGGAGGGGAAGGAGCAGAGCGGACCGGGACGCTGGGGGGGGACGGAGCGGAAGCGGGGCGGGACGGGACGGGACGGAGAAGCGGCAGCGGAGCGGGATGGGATATGGAAGAGAGCCAAGCGGAGTCCCCCGCACTCACCGAAATGAAACGGCCGCTCGCTCGGTCGTCCTCGTGGCTGAGCCACGTGCAGCTTCCTGGAGAAGGAAAGAGGATTCCGGCGGCGCAGCCCAGCCCCATCAGAGCACCAAGCTGGGCGGGGACGGGGAGGGAACAGGGGGGCTGGGCAGGGGGTTGGGGCGGGGCGGGCCAGGGGGGCGGGGTGGGGCGGGCCAGGGGGGCGGGGTGGGGCGGGCCAGGGGGGCGGGGTGGAGCGGGCCAGGGGGGCGTGGCGGCTGCTGCGGCAGCTCCGGCCCCGGCGGCCCCGGCGGGGGGTGGGGACGGCGTTCCGGCGGCCCCGGCGGGGGGTGGGGACGGCGTTCCGGCGGCCCCGGCGGGGGGGGGGGGGGGGGGAACGGCGTGCCGGCAGCCCCGGCGGGGGGGGAGACGGCGTGCCGGTAAAACGGCGCCATCTTGCTTGTAGGCTGGAGGACTTCCGGTAGAGGGTCGCCATCTTATTTGTAGGCTGGAGGACTTCCGGTAGGGCGGCGCCATCTTATTTGTAGGCTGGAGGACTTCCGGTAGGGCGGCGCCATCTCGGTTGTAGGCTGGAGGACTTCCGGTCAGGGCGTCGCCATCTTGCTTGTAGGCTGGAGGACTTCCGGTAGGGCGCCGCCATCTTATTTGTAGGCTGGAGGACTTCCGGTAGGGCGGTGCCATCTTCAGTGTGGGCTGTGACGACTTCCGGTGAGGGCATCGCCATCTTTAGTGTGGCTCGAGAGTTTCCGGTCACGGCGTCCTGCGGGGCAGAGAACGTTAAGGCATATTTGGCTTTTCCTCGTTCCCCCGTGCTGACCGTAATGGCACAGGCTCCGGGGAAAGCTCAAAGGGGGCATGTCCCACTCAAAGCGACTCACGGCAGGATAAGCGGGGCAAAAGTACCATAATCTGGCCAAAGCCCCGGCCCGCCGGCCCTTCCCTTGCTGCCGGCGCCAGCCGGACATGCCGCCAGGGAACGGGCGCCTGGCCAGACTCGCTGCAGCAGCGCAGTTCCACGGGGCTGCATCCGGCTCGCCGCGCGGCTTTCCCTGCAGTACCGCGCGCCGCCCGCAGGCGGCAGCAGCGATCCTCGAGAGCCCCCTGGGGAAAGGGAGAGCGGCCGGCAAAGCCACGACCCAGAGCTCTGCCTGCCGTCCTCGCACTGGCACGCGCCTTGGAGCTTCATTCGTCCTGCTTTCAAAGCCCCCCCTCCTTCTGTATCCTGCATTTCTTACACTACAAGATCCTGGATATAATAAAGTAGAGACGGAGCTCTCTTTTGAAGTCAATGTATATGTCAGTTAGCATTTCAATAGATAGAAAAAAAGAGAGATGGTAACCTTTAAATTTTCAGGCATTTTTGGGCTTAGCCTCCCTTTTCGGGGAGGACTCCCTATGACCCCTCTCATCCCCCACTCACCTGCTGGGCATCGGGATGCCCCTGATGACCTCCTCACCCCTGGACTCCCCCACCCCTTTTTACTCACCCCCAAAGGCAGAAATAAAGAGAGGGAGGGTGGGTACAAGATGGGGAGTTCAAGGCAGAGGGAAAACAGGGGTCAAGAAGAGGAGAGGAGGAAAGGGGTGGAGAAAAGAGAGGAGAAAGGATATCTGGGGGTGCACAAAGCTGAAGGGCCTCAGTTGTGTAGGGAGCAAAACATGGAATAGGAAGCAAAGCAGGGGAGGTTCTGGTTTCAGAGAGAATCATTGAATTTTCTCTTTCTGCAGGGACATTGACCCGGTCTAGCTGTGGCAAGAAGAACGAGTGGGCCATGAAAGTTTGGAGCAGTCTGGAAGGTTCCTCATGCCCAAAAGATCCTGGCAAGTGCAGCACTGGAAGAGCACGGAATAATGAAAAGTGCCTCAGTTCTCCTGAAGCTCAACTTTGTAAAATATTCACGAAGATAAAATTCTACTGTAACGAGCTGTTGGGTCCCAAATACTCTTGGAGGGAGAGGCAGAAACTCCCACTGCTGCTGGGGCTGAACCTATATAGCGAGACAAGCATAAGAGCACCTTGACGTAAACTTCTTGTACCAGACTGAAGTTAAAGGAAATGAGATGCAACTGAACCAGTGCCTGGAAAATAACCACTAAACCCACAAACACCAGGCCCTGTATCACATCAAAGGTCTGATATGAAACCACCTGATTTTTTTACTAGGTGTTTCCATTAAATAGCAGCTAACAGCTGGTATAAATTAATATAATTTTACTGACTTTATAATCCAGTTTTAAACTGAGAGTCTTCTGCTCTTGCAATTACAGGCATTTAATAGTTTGAAAAAAATGAGATTTAAGGATCTAGAAATCCTGATTAAGACTGAAATACAGATTAAATCTGGTGAGGGACTAGAAGCTGTAGAATGTTTACACCTCTAACTTTATTCTTATCTTTCAGAAAGAAATAAGTAAAATTATATAAGTAAAATCACAGAATATGCTCACTTGGAACAGACCCACCCACAAGGATCATCAAGTCCAACCCCTGACCCTGCACAGGCCCATCCCCCAAGATTCACACCCTGTGCCCCAGAGGATCATCCAAACACCTCTTGAGCTCTGGCAGCCTTGGGGCTGTGCCCACTGCCCTGGGGAATCTGTTCAGTGCCCAATCACCCTCTGGGTATCATATCAAGATATAGAAAACAATTCAGGCATCCCATAAGCTGATGTTACTTGTTTAATATAAAATGTCTTCTTTAATGTCAGACAGAATCAGCAACTAAAAAAAAATAGAGTGTTTTTAAAGTCATAGATTTTCAGCAACTATGCTATCAGATGTCATAAAGGATGGCTTCCTTTTTACTAATAGCCACCAACTTTAACTTAAAAATGTATAAATTCAAAAGCCTTCAGACAGAGCTTCTATCTCACCACTTCATGTACTCTTTAAACTGTAAAAAAAAAAAAAAAATCATCCTGATAATTACAATTCATTTGCCACAGCCTTCTCCAGGGCTGTGGAAAGAACCTATTCTTAAAATCCTGGTTCCATTCTTTCTCATTAATTTATGAAATCTATTTTTTATGGTATTTATTGTCTTTCCTTAAAATATCTTCTAACTTCTCAAAGGTACAAACCCAATAATTTCATGCTAGATGGCTGATAAGAGAAAGAAAGAAATAGCAACTGGTAATGAAAAAGTCTAAAAGCTTTCTTATTTCTTTCATTTTTTGCACTGTTTTTTACTAATTTACATCCCAAAATTTAGATCAACACGCATGGTGTCCACTGGCCTTAAAATACCTTGCTGGTGGAGCTTTAAAATTCTCTGCTTATATCATATTCTTTAGGTCCTTGTTTTGTACATTTAAATTCAATGCTGTCCTTAGAATATGCATTGAGCACGAGTGTTTTGTCACAGAAATGCTGACCAGCTAACCCCCTTGAAGTCTGTTTGGCGCAACTGCCAGAATGAGTGTATTTTGTTTATTAAGACACAAATTTCAGACCTTACCTGATAGAAATCAGTCTAACTCTCTTGAATTCAATCAGTGACTCTGACCTACTGCATCTGCTTCCAATATGCAGCCTAGACTCAGCAGCTGCTGTAGAGACAAATATGATCTATTCCTAACCAGATGGTTATCAGCAATTTTTTCACTATTATGTGAAAATATTGGGATACATATCTGCAAACTTTAAAATCTGAACTTCCTAATATTTCTTGAATTCTTTTCTTACCTAAACTGTTTCAGGCAGTGCGATATTTTATCAAACTGAAGCACTGCACAAGTAAGATTTTTTCCACCTGTTTTTCCAGTCAAAGTTGATGTAACTGTATTTTGCCAAATGAAAGTTAAACTGTACTAGAGCTGAAAAACGATGCTTATCTCTGCTCTCTTACATCAATATGAATATGGATCTGTACTTTTCTAGGAGCTCTAAACTGACACTGAATTGAATAACTTCGTAGCATAGTAGTGGGATGTTTCAGATTTACCTAGATATGTGAGCTATATCCAGAGAGATCAGGCTAGGCAGCAATTCTTGATTTAGACATTAGAAGGTCAGCTAAAGATCAGGGGAATGTTTTGTGCATAATTCCTTGTAAAGATTAATCCTTCTCAAAGTGCCAGTAAGTGTTGTAGTTAACCACAGAGAAATAAGCAGTGAATTAAGGATGGCTATTTACACACTCACATCCTTGAAAATACATATTGATATGAGGAGAGCAGATAGGAGCCAGTGTACTTACATAACCTCTTCACTTCGTTGGAATTTCTGGGACAAAGTGTAGTCAGGAGCATCAGAGATCAAATCTCATGGTAACTCCAGGTTCACCTTGGGAAGAGCAAGAAAAAAATTTAGGCTTCCATGTAATTTATAAATAAGTCATGCAATAGCTGTTCATTTAAATAAGTATTAAAATGTAAACCAAATGGAACTTAACATTTGATACTCTTTCTTTAGCTAAGAAATATTTTATTCTATGAGTCATCCCATTGGGATTGGCATCAATAAAAGTATTAGAAGCTGGATCATAATGAAAGGACAGCAGATATAAAGAATAATAATCCCTTCATATCTTTTTCAGCAGGCTGTAATGAATAGAAAAATACTTGCGGGTATTTAAGGTTTTTTTATTAAAAACTGTTACTTCCTTTGGGAAGTAACCTTACAACTGATATGCTGGGAAAGGTGACCTTTACATTGCTGTTACCATCTGTAATAAAAGTTATTCATACACAACACAAAACTGAATTACACACTCTGAAATGTGCAGAGGTACACAGGTAGGTCCATGTTCAGAAAGTTTACTCTCCAGCTCAAGACTTTATATGTGGGTACAATTACAACTAAAGAATAAAAAGAAGATAAAAGAAGAAAAGAAAAAAAGCATAAACAGCCCTGCACAATAACTTGCGGAATTATTCCTATTAGGCCTATTTTTTAGCGTAATATATTACATGCACCGTATCTCATCATGTAAGTTCCTCTCTTACAGATATGGCTAAAGAAGGGAGCTTTTAGGAGGGAATGCACAAAGCTGTGTTTTAGTTGCAGAAAGAACCTCCTTCCACCTTTGGCCACTTCAACCCTCAAGAAAAACACACATTCATTGATAAACTTAAGAACAGAAGGAATTTTTCTTACTGCTTTTGGTAATGGAGAGCAAAAGACTAATGTCCACCTTCTCTAGCCTGATGAAACAAGCAGTAGGTTTGCCATGTCCTCTGGTATATAAAAGAAAAACAGAAGTCAGCCCTGAAAAGAGACTGGGGCTATGAATGTGATCTATAGAATGAGGAGGAACATGGAGAAGGAAACAGAAAATTACTTGTTCATTTTCTTCCACACTAGTAACTGGGCATGAAATGAAGCTGGCATTGCACACCTCAAGACAAATGAAAGGAGATGATTCTTCTCACAGTTGCATAATTAGACCGTGTCTGATACAGGATGCTGGGTGTGCTAGAGGTGTGTGTGAGTTCAGGACAGCTTGAACAAGTTGATGGATGAGAAATTCTCAAGAACATCTGAGGGATAGAGAGTCAGCATTTTGTGGCTTGCTACTTCCTACGCAGGTCTCGAATAATACTGAAGTAGTTAACCTTGTTAAAGTACAAAGTTTTCTAGAAGCCAACACAGAAGTACTGAGACCTAACAATGCTGCCGAGCTATGAGCTTTCCTGGAATTAGTAAATTAGCATAGAAACCCCATTTCATGCCTGTCAGTTGGAGTAAATCCTCTGACTAATTTGTTACAAGTATGAAGATACTTTGCTCTTCCAGTAACTGTGTCTTAAACACTGGAGGAGAGCTGCTTTGTCTCAATGACTGCTGAAAGGCAGCATGAACATCACTAAATTGTTACTTCATGTGCTCTGAGAAAAGCCTAGATAAGTTAAATGCCAGATGATTCTCAGTACTAGCTGGAATACTGATTTATGAGAATTGCATAGTACACATTTACACCTAGGATGTGAGAAAATTATGTCCTCATCTTAGGTAAAATCAAAAGCCTTAAAATTGTTGTTGTTTTAATTTTAACTTGGCAATGTCTCTGAATCTTGTAAGTGATCTGAAATAGTCACCACCAGACTGCAGTAGAGTCTATGTTGCAGCAGGGGGGTGTGGCATGGTGTGGGACTGTAATACCAGGTTTCAGAAAGGCTTCTGAATGTAATGGGTTATTCACATGTCTTGAGCTCCCCTGAGAACATTCACACCAAAATAGTCCTGAAGACTAAGAAAAGAAACTCTCTATGTACTAACCTTTCTTCTTAATTTTCTGTTAGGAATACAGAGCACAGAGTTAGAACATCTATTTGCTTTCATCTGAAGAAATTAACCTTTCCAGGCTAGCTAAACAAAAAAAGGAAAGTCTGGAAATGCGTTTGTACCTAGCATTCATAAGAATCACTTTAACCCTGTTCATATTGGCATGTGCTAAATGTGAAATAAGCTATCAGTCAGTGGAAAGGATTATACCAAAAGGGAGTCTCCCCTTTCTGTACATCCTTGCCTTAGGTGGTGTCACCTTGTATACTTAAGGGGTTTAACATTAAAATGTAGATATGCAAGTTTCTCATTTGTGTCTACGCAGAATCACAGAATCATTTAAGTTGGAAAGACCCGCATAACTTACAGGAACAAAATTTTCTAGGAAAGTGTGAAATGTTGAATGAAATTACATCATTATCAAAACGTTAAAAAATAAAATTAGTGCAATTAATACTATTTAATTATGAAGATTCACGGTGATTGAATGGCCCGACAAACTGCCCAAGAAACTATTCTCCTTTGTTTAAAAGCTTTTCTGTCACCTTTTCAAAGAAAAGTCAGGTAATTTATCCAGTAGCAAAATTACAGATGAGAGATCTACAAGATGAGGAACTAAGAGATGATAGAATGAGCAATTTAATTCTTTTATCATTTTTCATATTTCTCTCTTCTGTCTGCATTTTCTCAGGTAACAGCTTGAACCCAGCTCAGCATCATAGTAAGATAAGCAGTCCCACTGATCCTGAAAGGCCGTGTGTTTGTTCATCGGCACTTTTTACCTTGAAAAATAATTACCAATGGAGGACAATAACACCCTGTTTGAAACTTGGCTTTAAATAGGTCGAGTCACAGCACAACTGGTCTGACCTGGTCCGTGTTATCTCAAATGAAGCACGCCTGACAGAAGGAGATCTCTTTTGGCACCAGCCAACAGTCACAGATAGAGCTGGGAACATGCTTTGTGGGGCAGTGGTGGGGTGAGGATCCTTCCACCATGTGCCCTTGAAGGGCAGGCACAGCACTGTCCTGCCTCATTCCAGCCTCCTCAAAGAGCTTCTACAAGGCTTGCCACGAGCAACTGAGAGGTGGACCCTAAGGATTTGCTCTGAGCTGTGCCACGGTAAAATGGGATATACCGGAGCCAAGAACACCTAAGGAACTGAAATGAGGTTCATCATGGTAAGATGTGGGGTATTTGGTGAGTGGCTGCACAGGGAGGAGATGGAAGCAGGACATGCTTGAGACTGCAATAGGTTTCACAGGGATAAACTCTTTGCTCCTAACAGTGTATCATGGACTTCAGGGGACTGGGAAGACTGATCAGGAAAGAGGTTCAGGGTTCTGCCTGTGCAAGACTCGTTGGATGATCTAGGCATGATATTAGAGTTTTTAAGAATTACCTTCTTTTTTCTGAAGATAAGTGGTAATCGTGAGACTGCACTGAAAAGTCTTTCTCTGCATCTCCTTGAAGTAAATGATGGATTCCATTTATTCTGATGCTTACCTATCAGCTGTGATTAGGTGACCAAGCAGACAACAGCTGATAAGCATACATGGCTGATAGCAATGATAAAAATGAGTTTCCAGCACTATCCATGTAATTGAAAAAATACAAATTAAGATTGTTCTTTTTTAAATACAATCATTGAATGGCAGTTCTATTAGTAGCTTTTCTATTAAATCCTAGGACAAACTTTGCTCTGTAAAAATATGCTGCTGCAAATGCTGTAAGATTTTAATTTACTTCCCCATAAATTGCAGCTGTAGAGAAAAAAACATTTCCTGTTTGTCAGAGTCACGATAAGGATGCTTAAAGGATACCCTGAACATGCAAAATCTCCACGGCAAACAAAAATAATTCCAAAGTTATTTTTTTTAAACCTTAGTATCTTTAAGGAAGTTGCTGCTTCTGGATCCAACTCAGTGAATGACTGAAGTACTCCTGTGGCCACTATGACTTGGTTTGGTTTGGTTTTTTTAGTGGGTCAAAGAAACCCTTAGGTGAATTCTTGATTTGAATTTCAGTGATGTTTGAATTGTGCTCTTATTCACTTTAGATGTTTGCAGTATGGATCACTACTCTTTTTCTTCTCAATGCAGCCAGAGGTGAGACATATAGTTGATAAATACATAAACAGTAAAAATTATTATGTGCAACTTACACTAGGATATCTCTATTGTAGAAAAAGGATGTTCTTTCAATGGATTTAATACACTCCTTCATTAGGACCACTGAGTTATGTCAAGTCTTTTGCACATTTAAGCCATTATTTTTTAAGTCTGTAAAGGTTTCTGCAGCTATTTAACAGAATACTCACCCTCAACCCACACCAGCATTCATGGTTAGCTACAGCCCTGGTGACGAGAGCCAGGCACTTACTCTTCACAGCACTTTGCAGAGAACAAGAAAACAGTCTTGGTCCAAAGCACCTCTTTACCAACAGGAAGGAATAGTTCAACAGGAGCAGACACATGGAACAAAGAGAAACAAAAAGACACAAAAGTCCAAAAGTTTGCCAATATCAGAGAAAGGACACCTGTGGAAATGCCTGAGTCATGTGTGGACTCCCTATCCACAGCTCCACAATTAAATCTTTTTCTTTAGTTGTATTTCCAGTATATAATATTCAACCCCTGCATTTCCAACAGATTAAGTCACGGTCTGGTGGAGTATGAGCCTGTCCTAGGTAACAATAGTTTCTCATTGTTGCCAGTCTCTTTTTAATAGCAATAAAAATTTTTCGGGATTTCACAACAGTTGTGCTATAACAACGTGTAAGGATGACAATTAATGGCAACACCCACGTGTCATATTCCCATCATTACTGTATTAAAACTACAACAGAAATTGGGAAAGCGGTCCTTAAGGCACAGACCTCACTTCCTGAGGCTGTGCTTTGCTTTCAGCTTCCACTCAAGTTCCACTTTATTGCTTCCACTAAAATCTTACAGTGATAAAAAAAATAAGGGAGATATTTAATGTACATTGTGGAGCAACCAGGGGTATCTGTTTTAATGTTTTGAGGTTTTTTTACATCTTCGTGAATTGTTGCACAAGCAATCACAATTTAGATAATCCTTGGAGCATTATGACTGATTTCAAGGACTACTCTGTGCTGTCAGCAAAAGCTGGTTTATTCTCTTGATCAAGATTTTATTGTCTTTTTCCAAGGGCTGAAAACAATGTTTGGCCATACACTTCCTGCATTCTCCTGAGTTCATCAAGCTGAGCTCTAGGCTATGTTTGGAGCAGGAATCGGTCTTGAAGTTCAAGTCCTTGCTACAGAGCACAGACAAGTCCCCTAATGAAAAATGCACACAAGTACCACCCTGATCTGAATCACCCCTTTTCTGCTTCACTGGTATAAACACTCTCCAGGCAGCTTCTTGTACAGAACCTGTTACATTCACAGAACACTAACATTTTATTTTGTGTACCCCAGGAGGGGAAGTTTGCTACAAGAGGCTTGGATGCTTTACAGATAGCCCCCCTTGGGCTGGGATTCCAGGGAGACAACTGGCAGGCTTACCCAGCTCTCCGGAAGATGTGAACACAAATTTCCTTCTTTACACTAGAGACAACATGATGAAATACCAAGTAAGAAACTGCTTTGTTTTTTAACACTGGCAGTATACAATACATGTAAAAAAATTATAGGGATAGTTTCTTTTCTCCTTTTCTTTCTTCTATATTTTTGCTCATAAGTCTCCCAGGAGAAGCCTCAATTCTATATTAGACACATAATAATAATAACTTTCTTCCATCTTTTCCTTTTTCCTCATTTCAGCTCTCTGATGAGAGAGTCATGTGAGAAATTTTGGATATATTTTATAGGCTTCTCTACAGTAAGATAGTGGCCCAAATACAGTTTCAGGTTTAGCATTCTGAAGCTAGAGGTAGGGAAGACAGTAGAAAAGAAAAACTCAATTTTGGCTCCTGTGTTTCTATATATTAAAAACATGTTTCAGGCCCATATACATGACAAAGGAATGTTGCTCATACACATGATTACTGGGTCCTCTGAAGAGCATACAATCGGTTTCAGAGGCTCTGCTTATATGGCTGCCACCACTGAGCCTTAGAACAGACAGATAGTTAAGAGCAAAGACCTGAAGAGAAAATATGTATATTCACCAGAAAGGGTCAGGAAAATAGGGTGAAAAATTAAAGGAAGGCTTAGAAATGAAAACAGAAGACTAAAGACAAAATGGTGAAAATGAAATCTTATGCAGAAAAAGAAGGAAACAACCAAAACGAGAATGAAATGGAGATGGACAACGAAAATAATAAATGTTAAAACACATCAGGCAGGTAAATGTAGAGACAGCAGACTCTGGGGTTCTATGGAAAAAATACAAAAAGGTGAAGTTATCAACAACATTTGAAAACTTACGGACCCTGATACAGTGACAGATGGAAGTAGTGTAAAGGACTGTTTAGGATGCATCAGATGGGAACGTACTGAAAGCCACAAGCCGTGTGTCAGCCCTTTCCTCTGGAATCAGCAAGTACTGGGAAAAGCTCACAGCAGGATGCTTGAGGTGTTGAAGATGTCTGGGCTGGGCTGGGTTTAACATGAAGCAGGTTTGTGGAGCTATAGACTAGTCTGGTGAAAGGTGAGAAATTACCATCAGAGAGTGTGAATTTTGCTTAGACAAAGAGCAAGAAAAAATGAAGCAAATAAATGTGAAGGGATGGAGGGTGATTTGGTGGTGTTGTTGGCTTACATTACATGAAAAAGGCTTAATAGTGTTTTTTTATAAAAATGGCAGTCATGAACAGTAAAAGTGTTTATGATTTCTCCTCAGTAAACCCAAAAAAACCATAGTCTTTGACTTTCTAAGCCTGGTGGGCTTTCTCATAAAATATAAATGAGCTTAGCAATTAAGGTCTTATCTTCAAAAGGAAAAGAAAGAAAAATAGGCATAGTTTCAAAGTCAACCACATAATACCTGTCAGAAGATGCTGTCTTTGCATTTCTATGGCCAAGTTTGACAAAATCTTGTACTTAGTGGCAGTGTTGTACCAGTATATCTCAAAGCACTCTGTAGGGATGCCCATATTATTAGTTCAATTAACTAGAGGAAATGAATCATTTGTTGAAGTGATTAACTAATTCCCCCTAGAAAGTCAGTGAGGAACAAGACCCATCTCTTCAGAGTCCACAACTATGCCTTAACCATTGGGGTTTATCAAAATGTACACTGAGACGGAGCAGTCACATCCTCGTTGTGTTGTTTGTTGGTTGTTTGGTTTCTTTGACACAGAAAATTTCAGCTACAAATCCTTCAACTATCCAAGCTTCGAATTTCCGAACACACAGGAAGACTCGCTTCGTTATACACGGCCACCTTGCCGGAGCAGATCTCCCCTGGATAACGAGTATGTGCAGGGTATGTATGACTTTTGTCTGACAGTCATTTTACTTGTATTTGAAAGTCCAAATATTCACATTTTAAAATGTGGCTTAAAATTCCTATGTAAAATTTACACCTCTGTTCTGTTGTGAATTCAGAGAACAGGAACAGGAACAAATGAATGAATGAAACCCAGTTCCACGTGACCACCCTCTTGAGTATAGTGCACTTCAGCCTTCTGCTGAATGCCTTTTTGATGCATTCACCTCCACAGGGAAAGCTGTAATTAATTGATTTTTCAATTCCTTGCTAATAACAAGGGTGGGAAAAAACCAGTAATTTTTCTCACCTCAGGAAAAAGGTCAAAATAAACATTTCAGTTTGAGTGAGACATTTGATCTAATAAAACCAAAAAGCTTTGTTCAGTAGATTGGTTTTGTTTTACTCAGGCACATTTTAAAAATGAAATTGTTTCAGAATGAAAAAAAAAATCAGGAAGTTCCATTGGCAGAAGTATGTAATGGAAAGATTTTGGTTAGAATTTATGAACTTTGAGGCTGAAGAGTTCAAGCACGTGCACACAAATTTGAGAATCCTTTTAGATGATCCAAACATAACAAATTTGCAGAATAGAACTTGAGCAATAAAAAAGAAGTCATACTATCCTCTTTTGGTAACTGGGGTACTGTCATTAAGAGAAGTTGGTACCCTAAAGCCAACCAAGGCATCTGGAATGGAAAACAGAACTGAAGAGAGATTTGGTGTCCTTATACAGTGCTCAGATCACTGGCTCCATTCTGCCTCCTTATGCTGATTTTCAGCATCAGTAGGAATTAATATACTAAAGGTGCCTTCACCAGTTGCATAAACAAAGCTTGTTTTTTTGCTATAGCTAAAAGAAATACATTTGTTTATGTTATATGTATCCTTTAGGACCTGCTACAATTGCAATTAATACCTGTTTTCTTCTTCTCTCCCCTTTTCTCGTTTTCCACCAGTTCATGTTTCGCACTGAAGACGTGAATTGCATTCTGACTGATTGGAGAGGAGGTTCCAGTGGTTTGTACACCGACGCAGTTAACAACGTCCGCATTGTGGGGGCTGAGCTGGAGTACCTGGTGAACTTTCTCGAGGTAAAAGTACCTATGGAATGTGAAAATTAGTTTACAGTCCGTATGGTAAAGCTTGTGTTCCGAGTGGCACCTTTAGGCTTGATTCAATAGAGCCAGGAAACACAGAGGTAGTTGGTAACATAGCTGAAAGTGTCATTTAAGGGCTCTAATCCCACACAAATGGAAATACCTGCTTTAGCACCAGACCACAGATAAGCATGTCCCCAGAGGCTTACATGCCATGGTTGCTGAAAGTTTTTACTGGATAAGACATCAGATTGGAGACTGTCTAACAAAACTGGTAGGTCAAGAGTGGTTACTGAGGACCAATATGGTTAAAATATCCCTCTGTGGGTCACACATGCTGCCTTCTGCAGGAACTGAATTGCAGCAGAGAGAACTGACTCTCCTGCAGCTGCCAACATCAGCCTTCCCCTGTTGAAAGTCAGCCAAGCCTGGCACACCAGCAGCATTCCTGGCATGGTCCTCCCCATCCTTAAGGACCTGTGAGGTGAAGCATTTCCATAACGAGATGCACACTAGATTCACACAGATGGTATGTCCTGACAAAGGCACAACTCCTCCATAACAGACTCCTATCCTGAACAGACAGACATGTTCAGGGGTGAGGCAATAAGGTCATTCATCTTTTGGAAAAGCAATCAGTTCAAATGTAGGGACTTATGTGCAGAAATTCCATCTTCCTTTTCTATCATAAGGGCCAGTTCCTTACAGAGATAACTGCCTTCCAGAGGTGCGATATAAGAGAGGTGGGATGAGTGGGGAATTGCTTCTCTTTAGGTAGAGATCCCATTGCCCATAACTGTAACTTTCCACATAACACACTCGCCTCCATGCGAGTGTGCTCCCACTGCTCTGTCCATATCCTGGCACTGCATGGGGCCATGCTGCAGTTTAACAGACTCGTATCCCCACACTAGTTTTTTAACTTTCCATACTCCTTCACAGAAGGACTATGGCTACTCTCCTGCCAACATTCATTTCATCGGCCATAGCCTTGGAGCACATGTTGCAGGGGAGGCAGGGAGAAGGAAATCTGGCATTGGAAGAATAACAGGTACTGAAGCTATTCCTGCTGATGAAACTTTACATTTTCATGAAACTGAAGAGTCACTGCTCGTTTATAAACACACAGTACAGGCTGCAGTGTGCTGGTTTGTCATAAATAACAGCAACCAGCCAACATGATATCACACAGGTCATAGGATAAGCCATTCCTATGGAACACCAGCATTTCACATGTCAACATTCACAGCTCTGAGACAGGCTCAACTGCAGTGGATCAAAAAGGCTTAACTGTCCTGATTGGGGCTAAGTAGAGGTCACTTTTCACAGGTCACAGGGAAAAAAGATGTGCTACCCAGACATGCTACTCCCAGGGAGCACTAGATTATGATTTGTAATGATTTAGAGAATAGGAAGAGAATGTTGTATTGTATGTGGAAAAACAGACCTATAAAACACTAGCAAAGCATTGTCATATTTGGTTTTAAAAACCCACTCTAACATGACTTTTCAGCAGTTCAGGAGTTTGAAAATCTGAAATGAAAAATTAAAACCCCTAGATAAGATGGTATAAAATCCCACCAGGATAAGATGGTAAATAGCCACAGACACCCTGAAAATGGAGAAAGTTGTTGGTCACACAGCCACACACACAGAGACACAGCATCCTGATACACTCACACATAGCTTTTTTAAAAGACTCACCATTTTCTGCTTTCCTTCTCCTCCAGTCAGTTCTTTTCTCTGCACAGACATTGGTTTGCCTAAGCCATGAACACAATAAGTAGTTCAGCTAAGCAGTTCAGGGAAACTAGGATCAGAGATGTATTTTCTTTATCTCCGAGGGGACCTCACTGACACTGAAGGGCTACCATTTTCAACTAAGACCTTTTGGATTTGTGGCCAAATAAAATTTCTTAAACAAATCTACATGCTCAGAGTAACATATCAAGATTTCATATTTTTGCTAACATCCAAAAAAACCCCAAGTCAAAACCCAACAAACCTCTTTGTATAACATTTCCCCCAAAAGTAAGCCAAACAACCGTCATACTGTGCTGCAATGTCTCCAGTCCCTTCTTTATTAAAACTCTACTGTTTTGCTGGCTGCAAACCACAAAATGCATTTTTCCATGAGGACTAAAGGCAGGAATGTAATGACATATAGTATACACACTCTGTATGTGATGATATACATATAGTATTATTTACTCAATCAGATGTATCTCCATTCATTTAGGTTTGGATCCAGCTGGGCCTCTTTTCCAATACACTCCCACAATGGTTAGGCTGGATCCTTCAGATGCAAAATTTGTTGATATAATTCATACTCATGCTGGTCATCTTTTCTTTGACTTTGGTAAGTTTTCACCTAAAGGTTGACATGGACACATAGGTGGCCACAGTGTACCTGAGAGTGACCGGGCCTGGACTCATTATGCATTTCAGCTCCAGGGATTCTTCAGACTTGTGGCCACCTGGATTTTTACCCAAATGGTGGGAAGAAGATGCCAGGATGCTACCAGCTTCATGTACCTCCTGCAACTCGGAATGTCAATGACCTTATGAGAGGTAAATGTATTTTAAAGAAGTAATATCTCATTGGAAGATACAGTTAGAAATAAAGACTAGGATAAAGTAAAACTTTTTGAATGTATATGTTATTTATGTAGCTCAGATTTGGGGGTAGGAGACAGTGCTCAAAAATGGAACATTTTTGAAACTCTGAAACACCCTCAAATTTTCTTTTATACTAACCAAGGCAAATTCCAGATGGAAACTTCAGTTAAAGAATGAAAAATTGTTCATCACAAGCTTTATAAGAGCCTGCCATTGTGCTGACAGACTGACCTCAGTGGGAATTCCACACATGAAGGACTGGTAAAATTTCATTTAAGGTTAATCCAAAAATTAGTATTTTAAAATCTGAGCTTCCCTTCTCCCTTGAAAGACATCACTCCCAATGTTACTGGGACTCATCCATGCCATTAAGCTTTAGTATCTTCAAAGGGAACTGCCCAAGGTTAGAAATATAAAAGATGATAAAACGCCTCTTCCATTAGTAATTCATGCTCTTCAAAGAAAGCTGGGTGGCTAATCAGAATTACCCTGGGATCCAGTACAACAGTTCCACAAAATCCTGTCTTCTGATCCTAACCTACAGAGATGAGAACATCTGTTCCTCACAGCTAAATGTTTTGAAATCCCTACCACTAGTTAAATAATTGGCTTTCAAAAATGCTCTGTCTTAGAACTGATTGAGAACTTGGTAACAAAAAGAATTGACAGCTGTCTGTGCACAGTCATTTGGAACCAAAACACTTTCCAATTGAACTGCATAAAAATGTCTGAGTTTTCAGTACAAATAAATATTTTCAAGATACATTTCATAAGACTGTTTGCAATGTCTTGTCATGAAGGAGAAACAGCTCTACTGAACTAGAGCAGATAGAATTGGTTGTTCATGCAGATCATAAAAATAGGACAGCCTTAACTTCTTCCTCTTGGTTAAACCTTGCATTGTCTATCTCTGTTCTGTTTGGTAATATTAACGTTTATGTAGTGCTTTTATGTATGAAGTGCTTTAGAAATAATATTTACTAATTTTTTTTTCTACAGTTTTTCATGCAGTTTTTATTAAGTGAATTTGGCACTAACACAAATTAAGCCAACTGTAAGAGCTGAGGGTTTTAAAGTTAAAAGCATAAACCCTTATGAATTAAAGAAGGAGCTATGAAGAAAACATACTCAGGCAGCCTTGACAATGCAGATTATTATCAAGAAAAACATACAAGTACTTTTCAGAGGAGGTTTGGTGTGGTTTTTTTTTTTTTTCTTTCCTTATGCAAAGAACAATGTGTCAATTGGTCAGCACCAACTGGTATAACTTTAGGATGCATAAATATTGATAAAATATTGATAGTAGGGGTAGTTCTGATTTCACTGTAAACTATGCCAGCTTGCAATTACTTCAGTGCCACCCTGTGAATAGGTGAGCCCCCCCCCCCAACATACTGAAGGAGAATAGGGCCTACTTTTATACAACCAACCCAACTTTAGTATATTGTGTTTTGATGAAGGAGAGACTTCAGAGTCAAGGAAGATGACACTTTTCATAAGGGACCTGTAAATATAACCCAAACAGCATTTTCTTCTTTTCTTACTGCCTGCTTATAAATTTCACTCTGATGGGAAAATGTGATTGTTTAAAATAGTTCTGACAAAATCAAGAACACACTGCCATACATTTGGCTTTTCAGAGAATTTCACAGAATCTCTGTTAAATTACTACAGATTTTCTAGATGTTAAAAACACTGAAAACTACTAAATTTAAAATAATTACTACAATTACCTTTAACTCTAGAAATTAGTGGAAAATGTGGGTTTACAAAATAGCACGTAGTAATAACTGTAAGCAAATGAAAACTACTTCACAGTAACTACTGTTTGCCTAACAAAACCCAAGCTATTAATTCTTTCAGTCTTTGAAGTATCAAAAGGAAATTCTCCTAAATCCTCCTTGTTGCTAATGCTAAAGTAAAAGTAGTTGAGTCCACATACAGGACAGGAGGCTGCACGAGGTCCAGCTTGGTGCATCTCCACCTCTGGTAGAATCTACCTCTTCCCTACTGAAAAAAGCATAAATACACTTTTTTACTCTAAAACCAAATGATTTGCCCTTTGCATGTCCTTTACTTACCCTTTTTTTTTTTTTTTTTTAACCTGAGATGTCACTATTTGTGCAAATGTTTTTGAGAAAAAGTAACGAACAAATGTTGCTTTGGCATGGACTTTATGTTAGTGAATAGCTTTAATTGTTTTTCACGTGTTGTTTGGGGTTTTTTTCCCCAGCATATAGAGCTATCGGATGTGGGCATAAAAGAAGTCTACGGTATTATGCTGAGAGTATTATCACTCCAGATGGATTTGTCGGGTATCAGTGTAAAACATACCGAGATTTTTTATTGGTAAGTATCAGGTTTATATTTATCCGAGGAGTTATAGCCCTACCTTTCTTCTCTTAGTAATTTCTGGAACAACTTCTACATTCAGGATCATGGGATACAGGGGGTGGCTGTGCAGAATTCCTGACCACCTTCATTCAGACCACACTCAAAACTAGGCAAATTTAAAAGCAGCAAACTTTAAAAAAAATATCTAGAATAAAAAAGGACACGAAATATAAATACCTAAAACCATTACAAAGGGTGAGATGAAGAGGTGAGTAAGAGGGTAATGGGAAAAAGTGGCTGGGCTCACCTTTTGGGTAGATCAGCAGTAAAGGTCCCTCTGGCTCAAGGAAGTCCATCTAAACCTGACGGAGCCCATCATGAAAAGGACAGCCCCTGGATTTCAGAAAAGCTTAACTGTATAAAAAATAAGCATCCACAATATGTAGGGCAGGGGGGATATTTATCCAGCACAGTATTGCTTACACAGCTCTCAGGCAGTGCAAGAAAGAAGGCAGCATAATGTCCTGGTGTTTCATATCTGATGTAATTGGGCTTTATTGAACCACTTCTGGCAATGCAACTGAGCACTGGCCAAGAAGGAAGACGTGTCTGATTTATTTCCATCTACTCCCAAAGGACGGATTACAATAAGGCAAAAAATGTTGTTAACGTTTATATCAATGTTGCCATGTAACTTGAAAGTTTGATGTAATTCAGGACTTGAAAACCTCAACCCTGTGCAATTTAGTAATGTTAGGGAAATGGGTTTTTTCCATTTCATAATAGAGAAGTGATGATGATCATTTAGCTTTTTAGTCATCAAATGCACAAATAGCCAAAGATTCACAAATACCAGTTCCAACAGAACCTCCCATATATCAAAACTAAACAATGTAAATATAAAAATGCTATTTTTCCCAACTGCAATAATCTGCTTTCATGGTTTTTTCTTTCTTCTTTTTTTTTTTTTTTTTTTTTTAATGGATGTCAAACTCTTGATCTGATTGTCTGATCTTTCTAATAGATTAATTTCACTGAGGCTCTGCATGGGAATAAAGGCTGTAGAGAAGACAGAACAAATTCCAAAGTGAGAATCTAAGTTCAGTATTCCTGAACTTAAATGTTTTTACTGTAAGAGTGAGATATCCATCCTGACCTCCTTTGAAATATGGTTAACCATCCTTTCACTAGCAGAAAACCTTTCAATGGACCCTGTGAAAGATAATCTGTATTTTACAGCTCCGGTAGTAAGGCACAACGTGCGTTAAGGTATTTACTTATGGTCCCTGCAAAACCACAAGGAATCAGGCCAGATTTTCAGCCTCTCTGATTTCCAACCAGATAAAATTACCTGGCTGACCATCTCAGCTTCTTTTTCCACCAAACCAATAAATATTGAATATATGATCTGAACTGAGAAGCAAGTACCTTTTCCAGAAAAAGGCTGGGAAAAAGCTGAAATATGCTAATTTCTTAAGCTTTAAGAAGTGAGATTAAAACAGAAAATGTCTTGTAATGCACACTGTTATTTTCCCTTCAGGGATACTGCTTCCCATGTCCAAAGGAAGGATGCCCACTGATGGGTCATTATGCTGATAAGTTTTTATATAAAACTGAAAAAGAACAACAAAAAGTTTATTTAAACACCGGGGCCTCCTCTCCTTATGCTCGTAAGTGCTCGTTTTGGGTGGTGTATTCTAAAGTGGCAATTAATTATGTGTGAAAAAGAACCTTACACATCTGCTGAGAGCTGCTGGAGTTAATGAGTGGCACTCACTAACTAACACATCTAGAATTTCAGGTATGTTAGGAACATGCAGTACCAGCATTATTTGGGAAAGCTGAGATAATTGTGGAAATATATCAAATGATGCTCACCTTTCAGTTAAACTTGGTTATTACATCATAGCTTAGAAATTCGGTACAGCTAAAGGTGGGAGGGATGCTATGCTGGAAGTGCATAATTTCAAATAGGAAACTGTTACAATTCTTTTATTGACAAAAATTTATTAAAATTTCAAAATAGTTTCATGAAGCTCATCAGGTCGAAATGTCAGGGAGTAATAAGAAGTACAGGTTTAATTGGGATTAATGTAGAAGCAAACACAGAACTGGGAAATAAGAAAATTAATAAATAAATTGTAATTCATCGCAGGTGATCAGGTTCAAGGGCAATAAATGAGAGAGGGTCTTTGAGGTTTTTATTCACTAGACACTAAAATATAAAAGCAAAAATAAGAACAGAAAAAATCTTATACCTTCCTAAGAGCAAAAAGTAAAAAAGTTGGACTATAGAGAAGCATGTTATTTCTCCAGTCTGAATGAATACAGTGATTTCAACATTTACAAGCTGTTGAGTTTATAGTAATTATAGCCTGAAAGACAAATCTAACCTTATGATTGGGTGAAGAGATTCTTCTTTGATTAGTCTGAATTAAAGCCAGTCTAAAAAAACTTTCTAACCCAGGTTGCTTGAAATCAATATGTGCTATTGCATCGAAGGCCCTTCTTCTGCCTTAGAAAGACATGGGTGATGATACGATCTCCTGAAAGGTTTTGGGATGTGACAGGTATAAGAAAACCCCTAAACACTCAGAATCATCCTAGGAAAACAGAACGTTTTGTTTATTATGTCTTTAACACAGCAGACCAGTGGGCCTCACTGCATAGCTGAGAGTTAGCATGCTACTGATGCAACCCCTCAAATTGCTCATAAATGTAAGAAATTAAAAAATTAACAGCGAGGCCAATTGGAAGAGAAAAGTACAGCATTGACCATGACAGATTAAATACTCAGCACATTCAGGAGGATGGCAAAGACTAGACCAGTGATTTTAAACCACTGTCAAAAAAATTAAAACTACCAGAATCACATGGAACATTTTCCTTAAAAAAAAAAAAAAAAAAACCAAAAACAAAACCTTTTTTTTTTTGCTTATAGGCACATTTGTGCAATCCTTTCCTTTCTCTGAAAGACACTGAAATGTGCAAGAAATTTTGTCATTAAGAAAGAAATTTCCTTACAACTATGATCCATTTGATTTTGCTTTCAAAGGCTGGAGAAAAGAGATACATGTCAAAGTATGTGCAACAGAAATCACAAAGGGAAATATAGATGTCGCCTTGACTGGAACTAATGGGATCAGGAAAAAATATACAATTGACAAGTAAGTTTAATATGACTGTTGAAAAAAAGGCTTTTTTTTGTCATAAGGCTTTGTTGTCACATTGCATATACATACAGCTATTTTTACATGCCTCATCTTGTTCTATTGTGTCTGTGATTTACACTAGTAATAAAAGTAGCTGGTAAGTGATTAAAGTTCCCTGTGCTTGTGATTGTGGTAAAAATCTGTCTGCTGGTCTGTCTTGCTCTGTATTTTCTTTTGTTTTCTGAGGTTGATGGTTAGCGTGGCTAATTGGGCAAGAGCAAAAAGCTCTGTGGCTACTTCTGGACTCAAACATGATACAGTGTTCTCTGAGAAGACAAAGAGCTGTGTGATGTACAGTCATTTAATTACCCCCTCCTCTGGGGAGTATTTGAGTAAGAGAATTGCAGCTTTCTTATGAACTGTGCTGGAATATGGATTCCTGTCCGCTCCACCTGGATTTTTCCAGTAAATGTGAATTTAAATCTCAATAAACAGACCCTGGGCAGGAACATAGCTTAAAATTGTAAAACCAACCTCCTCTGTGCTTGAAACAGCCTCCTTACTGGTTTGTACCAGGAGTATTTTTGGTTATAAATGCACAAATGCAACAATACACTTACAGATAATTTCTAGGTTAATGTAATGTGTGTTCTGTTATAGTGAACAGTGATACCATAGAAGGCACAAATTTAAACTGTAATTTTCAATTTTCTTCGTGGTTGAGAGCAAAGCCAGAAACACTGACGGAACTTTTTGACTTGGATTTATGTGAAAAAGGAATCTTATTTTCCAAAAATAACTGACAGAATAAACCATGGCAATACTGACAAAGGATGTGCTAACTAATATAGTGTTTCCATCCTGAAAGGCATAGGAATTCAAGCAGCTGTGTAATTTGCATACATATATAGGTCCCTCTGAGTAGCTATCACGATCACCTCCCTATGTAAGCAGGAATGTTGTTTCCTGTGCTTTTTCAGGTAAGATTAATAATGAGCAGATGGCTGAAAACCACGCTCTGTGAGTGGAGAGTCTGGCCGGGTTTGCACAAATTCTGCAACAGATTTCCAAGACACTTGTGAGAATGTTGTGGGAGACCTCACAAGTGAAAAGATGAGTAGATGTACAATTTCA
The DNA here is from genome assembly GCA_038380795.1 of Pyrocephalus nanus. Taxonomy (NCBI): domain Eukaryota; kingdom Metazoa; phylum Chordata; class Aves; order Passeriformes; family Tyrannidae; genus Pyrocephalus; species Pyrocephalus nanus. The sequence goes on along the minus strand of CM076270.1, from coordinate 25,682,556 downwards.
AGAGAAAAGTGAAGAAGATGAAAAGTACTGAACCTTTAAAAAAAAAAAAAAAATAAAAAAAATACAAGGCACGAATCAGGAAAAAATTCCCTGAAGCAAAACACAAAGCCTGAACTGTGTTGTGACATATTTTTCAAGGAATTGCAAAATGCCCAATTCTACTCTGGCCCGGTAATGGGATCTATGGAAAGCTTTCAATCCTACCAGTGTCAGTAAATATTCCTCATGATATCAATCTAAGATAAAGAAGTGGTTTCCCCTTAGCAAGAAAAAAAGCACATGTGCAAAACCTTGAAATCCCAGGTGACTGCATTTTTTATTCTTACTGTAACTCTCTTCTGCCTTTTCCTCCGGGGAGTCCAAGTGAGGTGGACGAGATGAGGCCGGGATCACAGAACTCTGAAACTGAACTGAAGAGAAAACATTTTTTAACAGCTGCTCGAGGCCTCTCATTGAACCAATAAGCCAAGAATTCTCTCAAGGACCTCATGTGTCACTAAACTCTCTCCAGCACAAGAATCAGCAGTGCTCAGATTAAAATTACCAAACTCCCCAAGTTTCCCTCCTCTTTCATTTTCTCCCCACTGGGACTGGATTAAATGAAACTGCTCAGATTTAGCTTCATTCTATGTGCTTTTATTTAGGATTGCATCAGCCACCTGCATCATCAGGCCTTGGAGCAGACCGGTGTAGCTGTGAATGCTTCCAAAGCAATAACAAAAGACAATTATTCTCTGCCACTCCCATTACTTCCTATTTCAAACCCCAAAGCCACAGAAATTCCTTGCCCAGCCTCTGGACAGCTCTGCAGCACATTTCAGCTTTGCTTTCCTTTCTGTGCAAATCTAAGCCCTTTGCTATTTTTTTCATTTTTGGGTGTTCTTAACCTAAGATTTGAGCTATATGTATAGAGCCTAGCTCAGTCACTTTCCAAAGTCACAATTTCTCCTACTTCACAAAACATCCAAGCTCCAAAGCATTGCAAATCTAAGATTCACAACTTTATCTCCAGCCTATTGGAAACACTGTCCGTGATACAACCCTAGATGGGGAAGATCTACCAGGGGGAATTCTCAGCAAGAACATCCCTTATTCAGATTGTTCCCATGAGCAAGTCAAGTCCCAAAGCTGAAAACACCAACTTGTTCTACTCCATCATCATCCTTCACTGCTTTGTCTAATTTTAGAAGACTGAAGCTCCCTATGCTGACTTCTTAAACATGCTCCAGCACCAGCCCTTTCTGTCTCATCCATGGAGTGTTTCTACCAGCCAAAGCTACTCAGGTACCTAAATACATATCCAGGTGCCTTCCTAGCATTTCTCCTGCACTCGCTTACAACTTCAGAGGAATAATTACCCTTCTCCTGCTGCAATTCTCCTGCCTTGGCAAGTGTTAAAACACAGGTGGCCCAGTGACAAGTGCTCTGAAACAGCCATCCATTCCACCTGCAGAAATTCTGAGGGCCACACTTGGAAACCCTTCAGCAAGGGCCCTGGAAAAGCCAAGGTGAGCTGTGATTACCTGCAGGGCCAGGGAACTGAGGGCAAGGTGGGGACCGAGCAGAGAGCAAACACCTCCAGCTGCTTCTCACTTCAGCCCCCACGGCAAGTGCGGCTAAGCCCACCGGTGCAAGGTTCGTAGGAGAGCTTGAAAAGAAATTAGGAAACAATTAGCTGACAGAAAAATCCTTCTGCACTCCGCACTGGAGAACGACTCCAATTGCTCACTAAGACAATCACCTTATTTAGAACAACTGAATCCTAGAACCCCACGGCTTCTCAAATGTATTCACTACCAGAAAAAGAAAGAATTGCAAGCAGCAAGAGTGACGTGCCAAACAACCCTCTGCCTTAAAAGCCAAGAGAAATAACCCCCCAAGGCCAAAGCAGAGCTGCGAGGTGTCCCGAGCCCTGTCCGGACCAGAAGCAGTGCCGAGACGAGCTGCCCCCTGCCTCGCAGGCGCCGCCTGGCGGACACGGCCGGGAGCGGCACTGCAGCCGGGCCGCCGCTCCCCACCAGCCCCTCCAGTGCTCCCCGAGCGCGGATCGGCGCTATGGCCGTGTCTCCGCTGGCCGCGGCAGAGACAAAAAGGCTTAAGCCACGTGCAGCTTCCGGGGAAGGAGGGAGGCTTCCGGCGGCGCAGCCCCGGCCCATCGCCCCGGCACCGCAAGACCCAGGGGCGTGGGGACGGGACGAGACGAGACGAGACGAGACGGGACGGGACGGGACGGGACGGGGTGGCACGGCAGCGGCACAGGGAGGGGAAGGAGCAGAGCGGACCGGGACGCTGGGGGGGGACGGAGCGGAAGCGGGACGGGACGGGACGGGACGGGACGAAGAAGCGGCAGCGGAGCGGGATGGGATATGGAAGAGAGCCAAGCGGAGTCCCCCGCACTCACCGAAATGAAACGGCCGCTCGCTCGGTCGTCCTCGTGGCTGAGCCACGTGCAGCTTCCTGGAGAAGGAAAGAGGATTCCGGCGGCGCAGCCCAGCCCCATCAGAGCACCAAGCTGGGCGGGGACGGGGAGGGAACAGGGGGGCTGGGCAGGGGGTTGGGGCGGGGCGGGCCAGGGGGGCGGGGTGGAGCGGGCCAGGGGGGCGTGGCGGCTGCGGCGGCAGCTCCGGCCCCGGCGGCCCCGGCGGGGGGTGGGGACGGCGTGCCGGCGGCCCCGGCGGGGGGTGGGGACGGCGTTCCGGCGGCCCCGGCGGGGGGGGGGGGGGGAACGGCGTGCCGGCAGCCCCGGCGGGGGGGGAGACGGCGTGCCGGTAAAACGGCGCCATCTTGCTTGTAGGCTGGAGGACTTCCGGTAGAGGGTCGCCATCTTATTTGTAGGCTGGAGGACTTCCGGTAGGGCGGCGCCATCTTATTTGTAGGCTGGAGAACTTCCGGTAGGGCGGCGCCATCTTGGTTGTAGGCTGGAGGACTTCCGGTAGAGGGTCGCCATCTTATTTGTAGGCTGGAGGACTTCCGGTAGGGCGGCGCCATCTTATTTGTAGGCTGGAGGACTTCCGGTAGGGCGTCGCCATCTTGGTTGTAGGCTGGAGGACTTCCGGTCAGGGCGTCGCCATCTTGCTTGTAGGCTGGAGGACTTCCGGTAGGGCGCCGCCATCTTGTTTGTAGGCTGGAGGACTTCCGGTAGGGCGCCGCCATCTTGCTTGTAGGCTGGAGGACTTCCGGTAGGGCGCCGCCATCTTATTTGTAGGCTGGAGGACTTCCGGTAGGGCGGTGCCATCTTCAGTGTGGGCTGTGACGACTTCCGGTGAGGGCATCGCCATCTTTAGTGTGGCTCGAGAGTTTCCGGTCACGGCGTCCTGCGGGGCAGAGAACGTTAAGGCATATTTGGCTTTTCCTCGTTCCCCCGTGCTGACCGTAATGGCACAGGCTCCGGGGAAAGCTCAAAGGGGGCATGTCCCACTCAAAGCGACTCACGGCAGGATAAGCGGGGCAAAAGTACCATAATCTGGCCAAAGCCCCGGCCCGCCGGCCCTTCCCTTGCTGCCGGCGCCAGCCGGACATGCCGCCAGGGAACGGGCGCCTGGCCAGACTCGCTGCAGCAGCGCAGTTCCACGGGGCTGCATCCGGCTCGCCGCGCGGCTTTCCCTGCAGTACCGCGCGCCGCCCGCAGGCGGCAGCAGCGATCCTCGAGAGCCCCCTGGGGAAAGGGAGAGCGGCCGGCAAAGCCACGACCCAGAGCTCTGCCTGCCGTCCTCGCACTGGCACGCGCCTTGGAGCTTCATTCGTCCTGCTTTCAAAGCCCCCCCTCCTTCTGTATCCTGCATTTCTTACACTACAAGATCCTGGATATAATAAAGTAGAGACGGAGCTCTCTTTTGAAGTCAATGTATATGTCAGTTAGCATTTCAATAGATAGAAAAAAAGAGAGATGGTAACCTTTAAATTTTCAGGCATTTTTGGGCTTAGCCTCCCTTTTCGGGGAGGACTCCCTATGACCCCTCTCATCCCCCACTCACCTGCTGGGCATCGGGATGCCCCTGATGACCTCCTCACCCCTGGACTCCCCCACCCCTTTTTACTCACCCCCAAAGGCAGAAATAAAGAGAGGGAGGGTGGGTACAAGATGGGGAGTTCAAGGCAGAGGGAAAACAGGGGTCAAGAAGAGGAGAGGAGGAAAGGGGTGGAGAAAAGAGAGGAGAAAGGATATCTGGGGGTGCACAAAGTTGGGGGGCAAAGGGGGTTTTCTGACGCACCCAAGCTTGACAGCTCCTCCCCAAATCCTCTCCCTTCTGCTAAAGGATGTCCTGCATCCACCAGCACAGGACATACACAAATCCCTCTGGGGGTCTGGAACATGACACATACCTGCAGGGGTGGCTGTTAGGGTTGCAAACAAGATGATAGGGAGGCTTTTTTTTATTTCAGAAAGTCAACAAATGCCTCCAAAAGAAGGGCCTTGGGGGCAAGTGGCAGCTCACCGCACTATGCTGGACTCCCCTCATCCCCTTCCTCAGCTCCAGGAGGATTTGCGCCTCCTCTGAAGGTGACAGTTCCCTTCAACTGGTTTTCTTTCTAGCTTTTTTTCCCCAGCACCACACTGGTCAAAACGGAGACGAGAAAAGCAAGAAAAAGCCCCCAAAAAATCCCAGCATACCTTCCAACCCCTCACAACGTGCAGCTCCTCACACTAAGGCACGGCTACCCCTCGGCTGCTCAACTCAGTTTGGGGTTACTCCCAGGGGAGCACCCCATCACTGCAGCCTGGGCAGCACAGCCTGAAGGCTCCCGGCTGGGCTCCAACACCAGCTCTGCAGAGCAAACACGGTGTCCGGGCCTCACGGGAGCCTCGGAGGTTTTTTCCAATGCTGCTCCCATCGTAGCGTGAGCTGAGGTTCCAGCGACCCCCTCGTGCTCTGCCTAAGCCACAGGCAAGACTGCAGGAAAAGAGGAGTCAGAATGGGAATGAGAGAGAAGAAAGACGACTTTGGGCTATCGGTCCACAGGGAGTAATTGTGCCCTTTTTAGCCCTGCTGACAAAGAGCTCAGAGGCACCACGCTGGTGTCCTGGGGCAGAGAACTTCACAGACCTGTGTTATCCTCTTGCATCCTGGCTCTCGGGAGTCCACCCACCACTCAGCTCATCCCAGTGCTGCTCTGCCTGCTCCAGGATTCTGTCCCCCAGAGAGGCCACTGGTCCCACACACAGGCCCCCCAGCCAGCCCCACCCCCTTGCTTGCTGCCAGCAGCCAGACCTCCCCACGTCCCCAAATGCAGAGCCCCTTCCCTAGCATGGCCCGCTGCCCTCAGCTCCCCAAAAAGAGAGGCAGGAGAGCCCCCGTCGCTGTTCGTTTTCCCAGCAGGTTTTCCCTCTGGATACAGCAAGATGTAAAGACAAGACCAAGAGCTTTTACGCAAAAGAAGTAGAGAAGTCTGCTTAACAGTCCAGCAATTAGTGCCCCAGTGCTTGAAGCCAAGAGGATAAATCCACTGGGATTTATTCACTGGAAACAGGAGTGGCTGACAGGATGATTTATGGCACACTCAGAGCTGCAAAGCTGGAGCCTTCTTTCTGGGCCATCACAGAAGTTCTGCCTCCCTCAAAGTCACAACACAGAGCAGACCCACCCCCCCCCCCCCATTGTTTCTGCAGCAGCACTGCTCCTACCAGCCTGCCCAAGGGCAGGAGGGGACGCTTGCCCAGGGAGCAGGGATCAGGAGGCTCGGGGCTCCCTGTCCTACTCAGGGCAGGGGCTGGCCAGTGCCACAAAGCAAAAGCAGGAGTCAGGAAGGCTTAAATGCAATCAGCACTTGTAAATAAGAGTAAGCCACCAGGGAAATCACTTTTGAAATGCAAGAAGCACCCTGAACAAGTTAGCTTTATTCCTTACAAGCTCCTCAAGTTGTCCACTGGAAGGTTTTAAATTTAACAGAAACATTTACCGTATTGTAAGGCCTTCAGTCCCCTCCTGATAAGCAAACCTAGTGAATTCTCTTGCCGAAGGGTGCTCAAAAGGAACAGGGTGTGTTTGTTGGGTTCCTGACCATAATCTCTTTGCTGGGGCTGCTCTCTGCCTGGTACAGACCTCTTTGCTGCAACACAGCGATGTTTTAATTACTATTCTAACAGTAAAGCTCTACTCTTTTTTTTTTTTTTTTTTTTTTTTTTTTTTTTTATGGTCATAGTTATCCGTAAGAATTTTCTATTAAAAAAAAAATTAAAACAATACCTTTTGCCTCTGAGGGGAGGCAGCAGTAGCAAGTGTCCAGCACGTTCCCTTCTCTCTTACCTGCCCAGAGAACTCCAGGCACCTGCCTGGGTGGTGCTGAGGATGGCACCTGCAAAATTTTCATTCCGTTAGTTCACTGAGGTGACCTGAGCACTAATTATACCTGATGGTGCCCACCTGCTGAATGGCCCAGCAGCAGCAGCAGCAGCATTTGCATTTCGTACATCCGCAGTCAGGCTGTCTGGCTGGAAGTGACCAGGGGTACATGGCCCGTATTCACCTGACCCTGCTGCGATCCAAATCCTCACCTGTACCTTGTCGTGATCCAGATCCAAACACCTGCCCCAGAGGAGCCATCAGGAAGGATGTCCCAGTGCACAGTTTGCAGAACACGGCACAGGGAGCGTGGGCTGCGCTTCACCCCATTGCCGACACTGCGCTGACCAGACCCCAGGCAAAAACACACAGAGCCAATTCAGCAGCACTTGTTTCTCCTTCAGGAGAAGAAAAGAAGGCACAGACAGACAAGAGATTACACAACCAGGTTATAAAATGAAACACAACTCTTTTATTCCGGCAGGTCCATCCATCCCCATACGTGGAGCAGGGGCTGCCCAGAAGGATGACAGGCAAAAAAATGTGATCTCAGTGCAAACAGTCATTTGTAGCACAATGACATTTGGAGAAGAGGCTCAGCCCTGCCGCTCACCCTCACTGTTGCTGCCAGACGCTGGCAGCTCAAGTCTGGAGGGGTTCTGCCCACGTGAGCCCACCTGGGCTCCTATTAAGGCTTCACCGGTGAGGTTCGACGCTACTGTTGTCTGTACGTACAGCAGCTCAGCTAAAGACTGATTACAAACTCCATACGCACAGTGTACACAGAGTACATCACACAGAGAAACACTGGCAACCCGGGGAGGGGGAAACACTTCCAAAGGGACAAGCAGTTGTAACAGTATTATTGCCACCTCACCACGCTCACTGTAAAATAAAATCCTTGATCCCCACCTCTGCAAATGTATTGTGAATGGTAAAATAAATCAGCAGCAAAAATTGTTGCAAGAAACCAGTGGGCACCCAGGGACCACAGGTGTCCCTGTCTCCAGGGAGCAGGGGTGTGGAGGGGCTCTGCCAGGCAACAGCTATGCCCCAGCACTAGGGCAGAGGTAATTTAAACACAGACATCAAATCCATACTTGGAGGGACAGAAGTAGACTCACTCCTCCGGTTGTTCAGGGAAGAACGGGAGACACCCCAGGAGCGGAGCTGCAAACAGCTGCCCTTTCCAAGCCTGCAACCCTTGAAAAATACATACATGTGTCTATTATTGCCAACAAGGAGTTTTAATAACCACCGCCCTTGCACCACCAGGGGAGTGAATTTGCAGAGTTTGGTTTTGCTCTTTCAGGGTGGAAGGGAGGAGCTGATTCGTAGGAGAAGAGGAAGGGGCAGACCTGGATATCCGGTGTCTGAGGTAAGGTTGGAGGAAAAAGTGCAGCAAGAAAGAGATGCAAGAAAAACAAACAAAGCCGCTTGGCTCTGAGCATCTCTCGTATGAAAATGATTGTCAAAGAAGTCACTAGTGAAAACAAGGTAAAAAAATACGTTCGCTGGAGAGGTACCTTTCTGTATCTTTCGGCATCAGAACACTAACCCGAGGTCCATGCAGTGTTTTCAGTTCACCACAGGAATACTCTTTGTAAAGCCCAAGCTGTGTCATCCCAACACACACCTCTGGAGATGCCACCCGGCTCGGGCGGTGAAGAGAAGACCTGGAGATCTCCTGTGTCCATCTGGGGAGGGGGACGCAGGTGTCCCGTGGGGTCAGCCCCAAAAGCTGCCCAGTCTCTCCAGCACCGGGGTCCCCACCGTGGCACTACCCAAAGCGGAACTTCAGCCGGTACTTGATGGGGCCAGCGTTCTTCCGAGGTGGGGATAGGGCAACCTTCGGCTTCGGCAGCGGGGGCTTCTTCTCTGGGAGGGCGACGGTGAAGGTGAGCTCAGGGGGCTGCGGCTGCCAGAAGCGAGGCAGGAAGTGTGTGGAGACATGCTGGGGCCGGGCACGGGGGCTGCAGCCCCTCTTGGCTTTGCCCCGCTTGTTGAGGGCCACGTACCACTGGCGTCCCGAGCGTGGGCTGCGGTGCACGGCTGAGGCGTAGGTGTTGTAGCTGTTCTCCTGGAAGCGCTCCCGGAAATGGCAGTCTGCTGGGAACTGGGCCTGTGGGGACAGTGGGGACAGCGTTAGCCAAGAGCTGCCGTTCCCTGTCCTTCACCCCCACCCTTGATGCTTGCTGGGTTTGTCTGTCTCCCAAAAGCGAGTCTAAAGGGGTGGGTGGAAACACAGGACACCCATGTCAAGGGCGCTGGGTAACCAACCATTTGGAAAACCCCCAACACAGATACTTCAGTAGCTGATTGCCACACAGTTTGGAGCTTCCTTGAAAATAAAAGGCTTGGACCACCCCAGCAGCACCCTTTCCTTCTGTCCTGTCCTGCCCCAGCAGCACCCTTCCCTTCCCTCCAAAAAAAGCATTCCAAAACACAGGACCAGAGCCTAACATTCCAGCTGTGCACCCACAGCCTTGGGACCCCGGGCTGCAGCTTCCAGCAGCCCCTCCAGAGCCCACTGCCACGCTTTAACCTGACGGTGGCCATGGCACCCGCAGCCCCAGCAGCGTCCCTAGCCCAATTCCACAGCAGCGCCTCCAAACAACTGGGATGGCATTGCTGAGCACTTTGGCCCTGAAACCACCGATGGAGTACAAAATCAAACCCCTTGTGGCACTTTGTAACCATGCAGAAGGCGTTTTAAACTCCTAATTGAGGGCCAGCTCACCTGGGACAGCACTTGCTGTTGTGCGTTTTCCTCCCTAAGGAGGAAAAATCCCTTTGTTTTCCCATGCAGGATTGAGGGAGGCTGTGGATTGCAATGCAGAGCATCTGCAGGCTCCTGGTGCCTGGGGCTGTGGTGTCTGGTGTGCAGGAAACACCTCTGACTCTCTGACCCAGGGGTGGATGTGCACTTGCAGGAGTAACTCGAGCTGGGTATTCCATCCCCCCCAGCGCTTCCTCTGTTGCACACCCAGCACCAGCAAGTCCCTGAAGCTTGAGGGAGAGAAGAAATGAGTTTCAGTAGAATAATTAGGTAAAACACCAGGACACAATAAATCTTTTTCTGGAAAGAATTGCTACCCTGAGGGGAAAAGCCTTTGCATCTTTGTGAAGGTGAGCTGTCAAACAGCACAGAGATGTTTGCTTTTCAAGTGAAGCACAAATATGGGAGTCACTGCTTGTCTAATACCAGCTTTGCTCTGTCCAGCTATCAGCACCAGGCTGGCCACGAGATGTCTGCCCTGAGCAGCCATGAAATGCAGCCTGAGACAAACCTTCCAAAGCTGGGAGCAAGGCAAGCAAGAGGAAAGAAGAATCCAAGAGGGTGGTGGCAAGGGCTTTCTCCCAGGCCTGGGCACCATTGAGGCTGGAATGATTTAATGACGTTTCTTGTCACTCCCTTGTTTCCCAGCCCAGAGCTAAGTTGGTGTTCCCTGAATTGGATGTGGAGGTCCGTGAGGGAGACGGGGAGAAATGTCCCTCCTGGGTGGTGTGCCCTTGGTGGGCAGAGGAACCTGACGGTGGCATTAGCGGTTTGTGGGCACCGAGTCAATCCAGGGGTGCCACATGCCTCCAGGTGCCAGGGGTTAAGGGCAGAGGCAGCAGGGGCTGACAGACACTGGCACTGGATGTTTGCTTGTGGTTGGGAATGAGCAGCTGGACCTTCCCCAAGGTGGGCTGTGCTGGGTGTGGATTAAAAAAAGTGATGAGAACATAGAGGAAGGAAAATTTGGGGGGTAAAACTTGATCTATATCTGTAGAGGAGAGAATGACCACTTTAAGGTAAACTCAGGCAGTCAGTAATGGGATGGTAGGGAAAATTTTTGTGGGTAAAATCTGAGGTAATCTGTAGAAGAGAGAATGTACATTATGAGGTCAACTGGGCTAATCAGATGTGGACACACAGGAATAATCTGGGAGTAAAACTTGAAGCTGTCTTCTCCACAGTAGAGAATGAAGACCTGGAGGTAATTACGAGGCTGGCAGTGGTGGACAAGCGGGGAAGGTTTTGACAGTAAACTTGAGGCAGTCAAGAGGTAGTCAATGTCTCAAAGTGCAGAACGAGGTGTTCCCCCTCACACCTCACCACTGGCACAGCTCAGACAGGATGGGACTGACTTAGTTCATTTGGCATTTCTTGTCTAAAAAGCAGGCATGGGAATGTCCTCTCCCAGGAAGATCCAGAACAGCAGGAGGGTCCCTGGAAGACACAGGTCAGGGCAGAGTCAGATGAACCCTCCTGACCTGGTTTTCCAGGGGATGCAACGACTCCAAGGCTCTTGCTTCCACTTGGGAAAGCCAGGCAAAACATCCCCATGGATTTTGGGCAGGAAAAACCTCACAGCTCCAGCTAACTTGGCTCTTCCCAAATCTATACCAGCATTTCAACAGGCTCTAAAGTAGAAGTAACAGGAAAGACCACTTTAGGGTGCAAACCACAAGCTGGGAACCACAGTCCTTCCTGGAAGTGGGCTGTTCCCGTGTCTCTGCCACTATCGGGACTGTCCCCCTTCCCCCCCCCCATCTTCCATTCAGGAGAAAAGAGACCACACATCCCCCAAACACCCAGGAGACTTGTTCAGTGCAATCCCAACAATCCAAGAAAACCCCCCTCGCTCTGGGAACCAACGGCACGGCCAGCCTTGGCCAAGAGTGGGAAAAAAAGAAACAGCAGCACTGGAAACATTTCCAGGCGTGGTGCCAATTCCTTTATAAGCCTCACACTCTGGGTTGCCTTTCCCGTACTTCTCTGGGAAGGGCAGCAGTGGCTCCTCTTCCAGAATGCACCCTCTGCAAATTCCCAAGGCCTGCCCAAAAGTCACCAGGTCACATGAGGGGTTTATCCATTTTCTTGTCTGTTTTCCATAATCCAGCACTTTAGAGACTCCATAGTCCAACAATCAGGATCAATCCATTCCTACATGGACTAGGACAAACCCCAGCTGCTGTGCTGGAAGGGACAATTCCAGAGGCTCATCTCCCATTAGTGGAAAATTCAGGCCTGCAAAGAGCCCGGCAGTGATCACAGATGTAACTATTCCTATGGATTAACCCCCAGCACTCACTGCCAAGTGCTGCTGGAGCACCTCTCCAGAGAGAAAAGCTGTGCCCAGTGCAGAGAGCACTTAGTGGGGTCCCTGCCCAGTTTCCCAGGATGGATGGGAAGCTGCCATGGACAGGCTGGATCTCAGGAGAACTCCATTGGAGTAGTTGCCTGAAAGCTTCTAAAACAGAGGCTTGTTTCCAAGCCTAAGGCAGCTGAAATCCTGTGGCTTGCCAGCCTTCCTGATAAAGTGCTGCAGAAGTGAGCTGGCTGTGGCAATCGTCCTTTAACCTGAGCTCTGGAACAGCTGGCTGAGATTTTAGCTAAAAACTTTAACAATGCATGTGACACGTCAGATGGAAAAACCAGAAGCTCCTTTCTCCCAGCTGAAACTTACTGGCATATTCAGGCCTTATGTGGAGATAAACCCCTCTGAGGGATTCCATATCAAATATGATGGAGATTCTGAGGGATGCCAAAGCAAATCAAACTCTTGCAGAGGAAGGTCTCCCACTTTAATTCCCAAACACTCTGAGAGCTTGGCCTTGGCAGCTGTAGTCCTGCATGACACAGAGCCGACGCTTCGGCTGCAGGGGGAAAGGACAGGAAGTGCAGAATAAAGTTCAATCCTACCTTCAAGCAATTCCCAAGGAGCTGATGACACTCCAGTGAAATTCTGGCCTGGATAAAATCCATTTGAAAACCCACCTGTGAATTCAATCAGCAGCTTTTCTTCCCGTTGCTCCCCGGATGTTTTCCCTAGTTGCTGGGTTTTGGAGAGGAGCGTGCTTTGGCACGGCACAGCCGTGCAAAGGTGTCAGCTTTCCTTACCTGGGCAGAGATGTCAGGATCTGGGAGTCCCTGGGGAGTGCCCTCAGCTGTGGCACTGGGCTCCTGCAGACCCTCCCCGGATGAGCCTCGGTGGGCTCTGATCCTGCGCTGGTCCTTGCACCCTCCTCCCTCCTCCCTGACTCCAGCAGATTGAATTTAGGAAGGGTTGAATTTAAACTTCAGACATTTTTAGTGCCTTCTATCTATCTATCTATCTATCTATCTATCTATCTATCTATCTATCTATCTATCTATCTATCTATCTATCTATCTATCTATCTCCTTCATGAACTGTATTTCCCCTCTTCTCACAAAGTGGAGCAGAAAAAGTGCACAGGTGACAGGGAGCTGTTGGCTTGATGGACAAGAGGCCATAAAACTGCAGCCTGGCCTAAAGCAGCTGGACTGAAAATACCTGGATTCACTGCAGAGTAGAGCAATATTCTTAGAGCCATCGTTTGTTGTCTGAGCAATTAACACGCATATGGACCAAAAGTTAAGAGGCTGCTCTTTACTCCCACTGCAAACTGACCCAGAGAATTTATTCCTGCCATTCATCATTATTAGGTTCAACAGGAATGTCCACACGTGAGTGCATTTATGTTGCGGTTGCATGCACGTACATTTACAAACATACACGCAGCCTGAAAACTACCCCAATTTTATAAATCTTCCAATTAAGCGAAATGTTTTGAAAACACTCTCATAGATTACATATTGTTACATCATCTACCAAAAACCAAGACGGGAATGTGCAGCTCTGCATTGATAAACAGAACAGAACTGCATTTCATGTGCTGAATGTTCATCCCTAAATCTGATGTCCGAGTGTTCTGTAACAAATTAAAACCACCTGACTTATGCACTTGTTACAGTCTGTATTTGCACTAAACAATTTGTTTCGTCTGTTGCCCTGGCAGTAAAAGCAGATATTCCCTATTAGAGGAACAGCATCTACCAGACTGACAGTATCCTTGGCCTCTTATGCCCTATTCCTATAGCCCACTGCCGTTGCTGTGGCTTTGGGACTCCTTCATATGACACACTGCTGGAAAGTGTAGATCATGTGGTGTGGAAATCTACACAAATAGTCCATTTGATAGCCACATTCACGCTCACTTACCAAAACGGGGGCTTTGGAGGAAAAAAGATTATGGTTGTATGCAGAGAGTTGGGCATTTCTATTGCTGTACTCTCCCAGAATGAAGCTTTAATCTGCATCTCTCACAAATCTTTACCCCTTGGTTCATGCCTCCTGACATCAGCACTACAGGTACATGAGAACTGGATTACCTTTTCAGCCAGAAAAAAGTCTTTTAAATATTTGAAGGTTCTTAACATCTCCTCCTAAACCCTCCTCTTTGTTCTATAGGCTAAAGAAACTTCATTACTATGTCTGAAGAATTAGAGAAAATGCAGGGAAAGAGAATTATTCTTATGCTCTCCTCTGGACCCTTTTCTTATGGTTTGCATGGTTCCTGATTTTAATTCCCCTCAAACTGTGAACATGACTCCATTGAAATTGGGCCAGAGGGATTTGGTTTTAATTTTATATACCTTATGGCTGATAAATCCTACCACTATGTATATGATGCAGTGCTTCATTTGCTTTCTCTTCCACAGCAGCATGGTATTTTTCACTCCTCTTCAGCTTGGAAGCCTCAAATACCAGATCCTTTGGAAAAAACAAGCAAACAAACAAAATATAAAAAAAGCCAACACAAAAACCAGCAACAACAAAACCGAACAAAAAAAAACACATAAGAAAACAAAACAAAAAACCCAAACAAACAAACAAAAAAAAACACAAAACCAAAAACTAAACCAACCAATCAAAACCACACAAAACTCAAAACAAAAAAGAAACAAACCCCAAAAGTAAACCCAACGACAACAAAACATGGTTTCCTATTTAGTCCTACCTGAACCTTTGCTTATGTGCTCAAGGAATTCCAACTGCAATGTATAACCCATCTGAACCATAGGGCTTTGATTTTTAGACTGTTTCTTCTAATTTTTCCTGCCTTTTTTTTTTTTTTTTTTGTAGTTACAAACCTGCCTTCCGGCCTGCTCTGCTCTTCTCAGCTGCATGCTGCTGTCAAGAATAACAGGCATACCTTTTGCTCAGTCAGTAGACCTCTGGAGAGTCTCCCTGCAAAACCTGGTTAATTCCAATTCAGCAGCAGATCGCTGAAAACCGAGCTCTGTGACTGGAGTATCTCCGCACTGTAGAACGACTCCAATTACACTGGTGTCTGGCTGCGTGCCTCCAGAAAGCCTCCTGTATTGTGCAGACAAATCTTTAAAAAAATTACTGGGTAGATTCTTGTGTAGAACAATTTACTACAATGCCTAGTTTCAAGATACCTTATTTGGCGAAAGCAATTTTTAACAGGGAAAAGAGAAGAAAAAGCCTTTTGGGGCTGAAAGTTCCACCTCTGTGGGGAGAGAGATAAGATCTAAGAGATAAAACAAAGGGTTATCTGGTTACCGGGCAGGAGCTGTTTTGCTCCAGCCACACAGCCGTTCAAATGTAAACTATTACTTAGTAACTGGGTGGAAGAAATCGAAACTTTTCTACTTTTCACAACAATAAGAAACAACAAGCAAGAAACAAGCCATGTAGCCTGAAGCCTGTGAGTGACAGTCGTCTTCTGTTCTGGACCCCTCTGATGAGTCTGATTTTACCAAACTAGGCAAATACATATCCTCCAGAAAACATGAAATCCACTTGAGAAAAATTGTAATAAACAAGACCTCCTTGAAATGCTTTTCCCTTTAACTGTGTGTTTATAAACTGTTGATAGGAAAAGGAGATTTCAAAAATGCCTTTTTAATACGTTTTAAAAGTTTCTAACTCCCTTGTGTTATTTTTTTAGGTTAAAGATTTCTAATGTTGAACTTAACATCGTGTCTGTAGTCTCGAGAATCTTCCATAAAGAACACTGAAGCTTTGAAGATTTTGTCCTATCTTTTCACCAATTCCCCCGCAGCTTTGTTTGAATTGCTAAAGCTGAAAGTCGCTAAACGTTGTTTAGAGGTGTTAAATTCTTAAAGTCATCTGCTTAAGTTCCCTTGTTATTACACTGCAAAGAATCATCAGGCCTTCAGCTTCGAGAAAAACTGCAAAATTACCTGATTCTAAGATCTGTTTCTGCCATGGTCACCACTTAAAACTGACTAAACTATTAATAACAAATTTACAAGCTTTTTATTAAAGGTAAAAAATAACTAGAAGAAGCAGATAGACATCCCAGACATCAGAGACAACTTGGACTGACTTGTCTCAGAGGACACTGCATTTCAAGCTGTGTTAGCAAATTGTGATAGTGAATTATCTATTCATTTTCTAAGTACAGACTAGAGACAAAAATGGAGAAGTTGCCCTTGATAATCACGCGTGAGTACTGTAATAAACTATATATATTTTGTTAGAAGGGATTTTTTTAAGCTTAGTAAAACTTAGGGACTGATGTAGGATTTCCGTGTGTACTTCCCACATAGCTGTTAAATGCTTCTAACAAGCTGCCGTTTGTTCTCGGAACTGATAACAACAGGGGGAGGGAAGTCTGAAAGCAGACAAACTCGAGGCACCGAGAAGTTCTCCTCTAACAAGGAATCAAAGTGATTTATAGGTGCGATAAGCCTGGAAGGACGAAAATTAACTACTGAATGCGCATGCCCCAAACCTGGGTTCATCTTGCGGGCACCGAGGAAGACGAGGGATCTTCATCGCAGAGACCCCGGCCCACAGGGAAGACCCCAGACCACAACCGCCGATAACACAGCCCAGGAACATGGATGAGGGAAAAGTTTGCAACTGAGCATGTGCAAACAGCACATGCCCCGGACTATGTCTGAATAAGAATGTAAGCACTGAGCATGTCTGGACAGGAACCCGGAGGATTCAAAAGGGGAAATTTGAGAGCTCAAGGCGAGCGGCGGCGAGCTGTGAAAGAACTTTTTGTTCTAAACGGCCCCCCCCTCCCGGCATGCCGATTGTTCCTTTTCCATTTACTAATAAATTTGCTTACTATTGTAAATTGGCCTTTGCAGTTTATTGAAGGCATCACTGGTAAGCTATAACAAGTACCGCTCACAAAGCACTCATAGAACTTAAAATATTAGTTGCACTATCCCGCAAGGTAGAAATTCTTAAAACCTGTAAGAACAAGTGATGATGGAATTTGCTATTTTTCAGAAGCTAAACCAATTCCTACAGGTTGGAATACATTTCATACTGCAGATATACAGCAAAAATCTTAACAAGAAGTGATATGAATCTCTTCAACAGAATTATTTGTGACATACTACATGTGTTCTTAGAACTGTTTTGTTTCCATATTTGATGCAATATCCCTTCGGTTCTATCATGATGTAAATTATCAGTAACTTAATTCAAGAAGTGAAATACCATTTGTACTAATTTACAGCTCTTAGAGCATGTTGCCAAATCACTGACAAAAATACAGAATTAGACGATATGAAAACGTGATACAGTGATGTTCAGCTACAAACAGAACCTTTGACTTATTTACCTTTTTTTTTTAGCCTACAGGGACCCACCATGGGACTGGTGGTTGGGTGCAGTTCACCCTCTGTGTGAGGGACAGAAAATCCCAGCCTGGATAAAATGGATTCTAAAACCCACCTGTTAAATCAGCAGCTTTTCTTGCCTGACTCCCCCCTCTCCAAAGAGCTTTCACCGAGCAATCACCGGAAGACTCAAATCCCAGGATTCGGGGCGCTTGGAATGTCGCTGGGAAACATCTCGTTCAAGCGGACACGTGCCTGCGAATGATTCAGCCCCGAAATCGTGCTCCCTAAGCAGGGGGCAAAACCTCCCTCCCTCTTTGGGTTGCCAAGCATTCCAGCAGCAGCAGGAGGCTGCCTTTGCCCATCCCAGCCGCCCCGCGCTGTCTCGAGCTCAGCTCAGCCCTCCAGAAGCCGCAGGACGGGTCATTCCCCGAGGAAGGGGGAGCCCCACGAGCCCCCGCACGGAACGGGCACCGAGCGCTCCCCAGCGAGCCCTGCCCCTGCCGGGAGCCGAGCCGAGCCCCGAGCCGCCAGCGCAGTCAGTCCTCCAGCCCCTCCCGCCGGACCCCGCACAGCTGCGGGTACTGCCGGTCCCGCGGCGTCCTCCGGGAACACCGGGAGCGAGCTGGGGGACAATGGCGGGGATGGGGGGGCGGGGGAAAACCCGGACTGGATTTCGGCCGGAGTACGGAATGGGGGAAAACCCGGACTGGATTTCTGCCGGAGTACGGAATGGGGGAAAACCCGGACTGGATTTCGGCCGGAGTACGGAATGGGGGAAAACCCGGACTGGATTTCTGCCGGAGTACGGAATGGGGGAAAACCCGGACTGGATTTCGGCCGGAGTACGGAATGGGGGAAAACCCGGACTGGATTTCTGCCGGAGTACGGAATGGGGGAAAACCCGGACTGGATTTCTGCCGGAGTACGGAATGGGGGAAAACCCGGACTGGATTTCGGCCGGAGTACGGAATGGGGGAAAACCCGGACTGGATTTTTGCCGGTGTACGGAATGGGGGAAAACCCGGACTGGATTTCGGCCGGAGTACGGAATGGGGGAAAACCCGGACTGGATTTCTGCCGGAGTACGGAATGGGGGAAAACCCGGACTGGATTTCGGCCGGAGTACGGAATGGGGGAAAACCCGGACTGGATTTCTGCCGGAGTACGGAATGGGGGAAAACCCGGACTGGATTTTTGCCGGAGTACGGAATGGGGGAAAACCCGAACTGCTGCCACCAAAGCTGGCGCCGCCCTGACCGGCAGCCCTCCAAGGCCACCCTAAGGCCTGCGCCGCCCGGCCCCGCAGTCGCAGAGCGCCACACCAAAGACGGCGCTGCCGTGACCGGAATGTGTCGAGAGCAGCACCAAAGACGCCGGCGCGAGGCCCCCCACCTCCTCCCCCTCAGAGAGGCGTCTCTCCTGTTGCCTGACCTCCATCCAGTCCCCGAGCCCCCCCCCCCCCCCCCCCCCGCGCTCGCAGCGCCGTCTCGCCGCGGTGCTTCCCGCTGTGGGGACGGGGGACAGGGTGGGGCGCTCGGCGGTGCCGGGCGAGGGCGGCAGGCTCGTGGGCGGCGGCAGGCAGTGGCGCGGGCAGCCCCGGTCGTGCCGCGAGGCCCCCGGCATGGTGGCGCGGCTCGTGGCCTGCGCTCCCCTCCCCTGCCGTCCCTTCCCCGCCCCGCTCGGTCCCGCGGGGCCCTGCAGATGGTGCCGGGAGATTGCAGGGAGCGTTGGCATGAGCATGCCAGGGAAGAGGGAGCTCGCAATGCCAGGAGTTGATGGAACCATTGCCTTGGGTGTGTTTAGTTTGTGTCCGTGGGAGCTGGGATTCGGGCTGTGCTTGGGAACAAAGGGTGCAGCAAACCTGCTCCATGGATGCGTAAGGAAGGATGGAGTAGCAGGGAAGGGGAGTATTTCCACACGATATCAATATTCCCCCCGGGTGTGGGATGGAGCATCGGGGGGGGGGGGGGGGGGTGGTTGGAGTTGGCCTGGGTTGCTCAGGATCAGCCACAAACAACCACCAGACCCCTGAACCCTCCATGGACGCGTCCAGCCCAGCAGCAGAAACCCAAGTCATTAATTTTCAGCAGAGGACAAAGTATTGTTACTGGCTTATGATCTGTGGAGAATTTCCTTATTTAGGGTGCTTTGGCTTGTTTTTGGTTTTTTTCCACACTGACGTGGGCCTTCCACGCATAATCCACGTTGGCCTGTGGGACTGCTTTGGTGCTGGGTCAGAGAGAGAGAAGGGAAGTGGCTTTTCCTCCTCTGGAATGTTTCCAAGCAGAAGTGGGACATCATCCTGCCCCTCCCCAAAGCTCTGCAGGCACATGGGAGTAGCTCAGGGCTGTCCCAGTTCTCTGAGACAGAACCATGTGGGAGAGGGTTAAGTATTAATAACATCTCTACTGTCACTTGATTGCAAAGATTGGGTCCTGTAGTGCCAGAGTGTTAAGGAAAACAACGAACTCCTGTTCTTCCTGGCAAACCTTCTCTTATTGCTTGTGCAGTCTTTGAGTTCTGTTGTCTGATTTGCTGTCCAGGATCTTTCTAAGAGAAGCTGTTGGAAATTTAGAGGTAGGATTAGAATTTGGGTCTGTTGCCTACCAAACTGCCTCCGAATCCTGATGGACTGGAGTGATGAGTGCTCTCAGAAAAGGTTATTTCTCAAGACTGTGTCTGAATTCCCTCAGCTCTGGTGAGGAATTGTGCAAGCAAGGCCTGCATGCCCGTGGATTTTTCTGGTGGGTGTCAGTGTGGCAGGGCTGGGACAAGGACTTTGGCAGGGACCGAGCTGGCACTGGAGTTGTTGGCACTCTGAGGTGTGGTTAGAGAAGATTTTGGAGGCTGTTCCCAGGATTCCATTGGTAGCTGGATCTCCCTGCAGCTGCAGCAGTCAGGGGAGGGTTCTTCCTTGTCCAGCCCGGTGGCTTCTGCTCATCAGCCTGGCACAGCCTGGGGCTGGAGCAGGTTTGCCAGCACTGACAGGAGCTCTGGAAAGCAGGGAGCTGCAGGGATGGGCGTTTGCAAAGCTGAGGTGAAGTTTGTCAAAGCAGCAGAACATTCTCATTCTTGTGGGTTTTGTAGAGTTCTGTGTGGGTGCCCAGGAGAACTGGGTCAGAACTGCGTTTTGTGGTCAGAGAGCTGCATCTCTAAATTTGGCAGGCTCTGTGTGGTGGAAATGAAGTGGTAGCCCCAGAGGCTGATGCTTTCTGTCTCCAGGTATCCCCAGGACGCTGCTAATCCCGAGGGATCTGCTCTGCGTCCAGGCTGTCCGTGCTGGAGCACCCTGGTGGCTGCAGTCCCTGAACCCGCAGAGACAGAGAGAGCCCCGGCCCACGCGGCCTTTGGCCCCTTGTGCGGAATGTGGGGTGAGCCTGGGAGCGTGTGGAAGGTGAGAGTGAGGGCTGTGCTTCAGACTGACGCCTGGAAGGGCAGTGTTTCCCTGGAGGGGGGAGGTTTAGGCCCACAGGCTGAGTTTGAGGAGGGTCAGGATGACAGACGCTGCTGCCTTTTGTTGCCTTCTGAGGTTTTCTGCCCCTTCCCCGGAGATTTCCTGACGGGCTGCGGCACCACAAGGAGCAGAAGGGAAACCTGCCCATCCCATGGGCACTGCCGGCCTTTGTCCCTCTGTTTTCCTTCCAGCCTGGGAATTTGTTGCTGTCACTGCTGAGGCCCCCACACCTGGGGGTTGTGTCCTCCTTGTAGCCCTTTCCAGCCTCAGCCACAAGCTCCAGTTGTGCCTCTGTGTGTCTGGCAGCATCTGCTGGGACTATGCTTCCAATGCATCATCCCTGGGAATATCCTATTGTTCCAGACCACTTGGGACAGTTTGGGCTCATCAGCTTCAGAGCTGCATTAGAGAAGTCCCTGAAAAGAACAAGGACAGTGGAGTTTTGTCCAGTTGCTGCTTTCACCCCCTACTTGACAGTGTCTGCTCTGTGTTGGAGGTTGTCCTGTATTTGCACTGCAGATAATGTGCCCTTCTCAGATCAGCCCAGCAGATCTCAAGGGCTCTTCCAGGAATGTTTGTTCTTTACTTCTCTTTGGGATACCTTAACCTCCAAACTGCCATGAGCAATTCCTTAATTTCTCCTGGAGAAAACCAAGTGCCAGAGGTGGTTTGCCCAGGAGCCCAGAATTGGCTTTGGAGTAGAGTGCTGACAGCTGCTTGTGCCTGTCCCCAGCCTGGCACTGTCCACAGGGACACACTGGGCAAAGACCATTACAGGGAACAAAACCCCTTCCTGCCAGAGGGTTTGTCCTGTGCAAATCAGTCCCAGGGGCAGCAGTCGGACTTGGGCCATCAGTCAGCTGCTCTTCCCCTAGAAAGCACCATCCCCATGGGCATTAATGACCTGCCCTCTGCCCACTGCTCACTGTGCACCCACCTGAAACCAGAGCAAGTCTTGCTTTGCTTGGAAGAGCTTGAAATGACTTTAAAAAGAATTAAATTATCTCTTCTTTTTTTTCTTTTAGATGATGGAGTTAACCTCTCTGGATGTGTGCTGAGCTCTGGCTGCAGCAGACAGTCAGGCCTTGGTGGCAGAGCATTCAAGTTCTTCTCACTGGGAAACTGGAAATAGTTATTAATGATATTGCAGAAATGTTTTCTGAAACCTGTCCCCTTCTTTCTGCCTTTTGCTGATAGATCATCTCCTTTTGCCTTTGAATTTACAGCCTCCTTGCAGCTCCCAACTGGCAAAACCTGGGGTGACTCAGTGGGGACAGAGGTGACATTTTTATCTGAAAACTTGGGGTAATTTCTAGGGGATACAGCAACTGTTTTGGTAGGAAAGTGTATTTAACCCCATTGGCCCAAGTTGTGTTTGTACCAGCTGGGGCCACAGGTGCAAGGCAATCCAAAGCAAGCCCTGCTTGGCCTCTAAATCCCAGGGTAAGTTCTCCAAGCTGCTCCTTGAGGACTAAAGATACATTAAAATGGAACCAAGAGTGCTAAAAAGATTCCTGTGAATCCCAGTATTGCTGTCCTAGAATTTTGAACAGGTTTTGAAGCTGTTGATGGCAGTAATGTCTTTGTTCCTTTGTACGAGTCCCTCGGTAGGATTTGGGGTTTCTTTGGGTTTTGACTCCCTCCCAGGGGCCCTGATACTGATCAGGAGCTGGCAGGACAAAAAGACTGAAAACCTTTGGCTCCCCCTAATTCCTGCGCCTCCCCATCCCCTTCTCCCACATTTCTGGGACTTTAGGTTTGTCTTAGGTTGGACTTGGCTCCCAGCCAAGTTCCCGGACCATAGAGAAAAAACTTCCTCCCTCCCTCTCTCCCTCCTCGGACAGACCAAAAAGACTACACAAAACTAAAAGAACCCAAACCAACCGAACTCCAAGTAATATAAATTCATATATACTCCCAGAATTATACACAGTCAAGGTACCATTCACAGGGAACCCCCAAAAGAGAAAAAGGAAGGGAACGGAAAAGGGAAAAAGGGACAAAGAGGGTAAGGGCTTTCTCTCCTGGCGGAAATGCATTTGTTTGCTGTCAGTCCCAAAATGGAGTAAGAACGAAGATTCCTCCCAGACAAAAGGTGCCAGCACAGGAAGCTCTATGTGTGCATGGAGTGCCAAGAGTGGCTCACCAATTGCACAGGAGAGATGGAGGGTAAGGGCTTTCTTTCCTGGGTGGAAATGTATTTGTTTGGTGCCAGAACCCCTGCGCTGGAATTGTCAGTCTGAGCCCCAAAATGGGTGGAACTGCATTAGAAACAGAAACAGAGTCTCGAGATATAATTAATTTTCACATTGTAATTTATTATATGGTAGAAACAAACAGCGCTGAGTGTACAGACAGGAAAATCTCTAGAGTCTGTCACACCTGATACAGGGTACGAGTCCTGTTTTTATTTCAAACATCCCATACATATTCATTATATCACCTGCATACACATTTACATCGCTATTTTATGTATTCACCATATATTTATTTTCACAGCTTAGACTAATTGGTTATCTCTGTTAAGTTATAAATTCATATGTCCTTCAAAATAAGGTGCCATCATGCTATTTGACCTGATCTGGTTCGGACATAATTCTTGGCTAGGAGAACAGGGAAGGTGATGGTCTGTTTTATGTCTTTATGGGGGTGCAATTAAGTTTTACAATCTGTTTGTTTTCCTTCCCTCCTGGTTTACATTCATCCATTTGACACAAATTATAACCTGTATTTATTACACAAGTGATAGGACAAGAGGACATGGCCTCAAGCTGTGCCAGGGGAGGTTTAGGTTGGCCATTAGGAGGAATTTCTTCGCTGAAAAGGTTATTTGACATTGGAATAGACTGCTTAGGGTGGTGGTGGAGTCACCATCCCCGAAGGTGTTTAGGGAAAGACTGGATGTGGCACTTAGTGCCATGGTCTCATTGACGCGGTGGCGTTTGGTCACAGGTTGGATTTGAGGGGTCTCCAAGGTGGCCCTGAGATGGCTTAGTTGGCCAGAGCGTGGTGCTGACAACACCAAGGTTGGGGCTTTGATCCCCATATGGGCCATTCCCTTAAGAGTTCAATTAATTTAAGAGTTGGACTCGATGATCCTTTTGGGTCCCTTCCAACTGAGCACTTTAAGGGGGGGGGGGGGGGGGGGGGGGTGATTCTTTTCCAGCCCACTCCGCCCTGTGATTCTCTGAATTTCAGCCGGTGGTGCTGAGGGGTGAGCGCTGCGCATGCGCGCGGCGCTCCCGCTGCGGCGGCTGTGCCGGCGGGCGGGCGCCCCCTGGTGACGCGAGGGGCAGCGCGAGGCCGCCATGGGCGCGCGGGCGCTGTGGGCGCTGCTGGCGGCGCTGAGGGCGGGCTGGTGCCTCCTGCCGCAGAGCGGGTACCTGCACCCCGACGAGTTCTTCCAGGCGCCCGAGGTCATGGCAGGTAAGGGCGTGGATAAGGTGGGGGGACCCCCGGGGCGCGCTGCCTCACACAGCCCCGCGGATGCGGGAGATGCGGAGCCCCGGGCACAGGCGGGTGTTCCCGAGGGATCCCCGGAGCCGCCAGCTCGTTCTCCCGCTCTGTCACGCGGCGCTTCCCGCAAGCCGTGCAGGAGCGGCTCCGCAGGCCTGGGTGGGCGGTAGATTCCTGCTCTGTGCTGTCCAAAGCGAGTGATGCCTGCACCCGCATTACCCCGACGGGCTCCTTTTTCTTGATTCTGTGCAAAAATGAACGGTACACTCCTAAAACTGTCAAGGTTGACACCAAGGTCTCAAAAGTCTAGGAGCTGCTCTGCATTGTGATGTCTCTTACAGCAAGTAGTATCCCTACTGCTGAATTATTGAATAAAATATATTACGTATTGTATGTATTTTTCTTTTTCTCTTCCTTTACAGGAGATATTTTAAATCTACAGGTCTTTTATCCTTGGGAGTTCCTTTCAAGCTTTCCTTGCAGAACAGTTGTTTTCCCGTTAATGACATCAGGAGTTACTTACTGGGCAATCAAGTCTTTGCAGCAGCTGGACATATGTTCAAGTTGCATCAACAGCTACACTCTCCTTGTATCACCTCGCCTTCTCTTTACAATCTTTTCTTTCATACTTGACTATAGTGTATATCGATTAGCCCCTTTCTGGGAGGCAGATCTGTGGAAAGCGCTGGTACTTCTTGCTGGATCCTATGTCACTCTGGTGTTTTATACAAGAACATTTACCAACACGCTTGAAGGACTTCTCTTTGCTCTTCTCATGGTACTGGTTTCCTCAAGAAAGTCCCATGGCAACTCAGTGGAGCCTACAAGCAGCCCTCTCATAGGTGTTATAACAACTGCTGGGTTTTTCAACAGGCCAACCTTTCTGGCATTTGCCCTAATGCCCCTGCTTTACTGGGCAGGTTTAATTGTTGATTCTCAAAGGAGCATTAAAACTGTCATAAACCACTTTTTTAAGCTTATACTATGTGCATGTTTCACTGCTATTGTTTTCATAACAGCTGACACCTTTTATTTTACCTCTGTGAGCTTAGATAACCTTTACAGCATTAACAAGGGCAGCCTATTTGATGTAATAGCTCAATTACATGAGAAAATGGTAGTAACCCCCTTCAATTTTCTCAGCTATAATCTTAATCCTCATAATCTTGCACTGCATGGAAGTCACCCACGAGTTACACATTTTACAGTCAATGGAATTATGCTCTTTGGGATCTTACATGTTCTGGCCATTGGTGCTGGTTTTAAAATGTTAAAGAAATATGTCCATCAACTAATACGGGTCAAATCATGTTACCGTGGGCTTCCTGGGCTATTGGTGCATTCCGAGGGCAATCCAACATTACTGCTGTTTTATTTTGTTCCTTTGGCATTTCTCTCCCTATTCAGTCACCAGGAGCCTCGGTTCCTCATTCCCCTCATCTTGCCATTGGTCCTGTTCAGTGCATCACAGGATGGAGCTGTCAAGTGGAAACACCTCATCATTATTTTCAATCTTCTCGGGGCATTCCTGTTCGGGTGCCTACACCAGGGAGGGCTGATACCTTGTTTGTTTCACTTGGAGCAGCTTATCCATTCTCCAGCACCTTCAAACCATCCAAGGCACTATACTCTACTCTTTGCTCACACCTACATGCCTCCGAGGTTTCTGCTTAATATCAAGAAGACAGACGTGCACGTACAAGTCATTGATATAGCTGGGTCTGGAGAAGAAACCCTCTGCCAGACAGTAGAGCAGCAAGCAAGCAATTTTACCTGCAGTGACTGTCACATTTTTGTCATAATCCCTGGTACAGTCAGAGCCACAATTGCAAAACGTGGTGTCCCCTTCAAGAATGAGACTGTGATATTTCCACACTTATCAATGGAAGACCCGCCACAAATGTCCATCCTATCCAGTGGAAATTGGAGAAGTCAGTTAGGACTATACATCCTTCAGCTAGACAGAGATCAGCACAGATTTTAGGAGAATGATAGTTTGGTTTTTCACTTCATTTGGACATGGTCTGAACGTGCTGTGAGACCTTCCTCTTCACAGGCACACCTTCAATACAAGCAGTGGCACTGGGAGCTCTCCTGAGTCTCTTTATTTGTCATGTTCTTATGCTCACCAGTATAGCCAGTTCTGGATAGAATCTGCTTAGAATTTGAGTTATTTAGCCCTGTAGTGTTTCATATGAACTGTAATTTTCCTGATGGGAGAGGATAAAATCAGAGCCCACCAAAACTGTGATTCAAGCTTAGCAGTCTCCATGTGAGATTTATTTTTGGAAGTTTTTATAATCTCTGACAGAGTTTGTAGGCTGTGGGGTGTTTACTTATAATAGGCATTAAATCAGCTGTTGGAGAGAGGTTACAAGGCTAGACAGAAGCTGGTCTGATTAAGTAAGATTTTATTTTATGTACTTAAAAATTCATTAGACCAGACTGCAGTCACAGCACAGACACCAGCACTGTAACCACTTGGGTGATTCTGCCTTGAAAAATCCCCAGCACTGATCTGACAGAATCTGATTTAGAATGTGGGGATGCTTCAGCCTAAGTACTTGTGCTAAATCCTAAAATCCAAGCTTTGCCTGTTTAACCTTCCTTGCCACAGTTCCGTCCTCGTGGACGTGTTCCATACGCACTGCGCCCAGAGCTCAAGGAGACTCTTCTGTGATGGCACTGAAGCCACTTGGTGTTCTACTGCTGCAGCCGGGGCGCTCCTGCCCTTGCACGTTCCCGGCGCCATTCTCGCAGCTGTTGCTGTTCTGTCGCGACTGTGACTCCAACGGAGCACACGGTGGGCCCTGTGGGGAGCTGGATCGAGGAGCTGTGCAGGCAGAAAGCCGTTAACTCGGGGGGATTTGATCCTTTGTGCCATTGGAGCAGATGGATCTCTGAACTGGCTCACAGCAAGGTCAGAGATGCACCAGTTCTGCTGCTGGGGAGTGCGGGAGGACCCGAGGGAGGAGCCGCATCCCCTGCACCCCCTCCCCTTGTTTAACTGCTCCCCATTAAATCAGCTTAGTGGGAATGACAGATCACATCCTGGCTCTCCACTGGAGAGCAGGCTCATTTTAAACTGGGATACAAATAACTGGGCTTCAACTGAGAACGATGTGTGTGCATAATAGCTCAGCACAACTAACAATCTTTGGTTTTGCCTATGTGAGCTTCTGGATCCAAAACATCTTCACATGGAGGGAGATACTAATTTGGCACATGCATTGTAGGTCAAACCTCCCTCTGTTGAATGAATCTGACATTTGAATTATTTCTGCTTACAAAGGTGGTAATGCTTTTGGCAGTTCTGCACCCACACAGCTTTACATAAGGTCTTATGAGCCAGGTTTTCAATAGAGATGAGGATAATATAAGTTGACGCCAGGCTTTAAAGGGATGCTAGGAAAAATGCATGTGTATAGGATTTGCCTGTATTTTCCAAACTATAGGTATGACCTAGATTTTTAGGGAACATAGCTCTTGCTCTCTTATAAAGCATTGTGTATTTTCTCCCATTTGTTTGTCCACCTCCTTCACTCTCCAGACATGCCTGTAATTAAAGGTGGGTGTATGGGGGGAGGCAGGGGGAGAAGGGGTGCATGTATGTTTGTACTGATGACTCACAAAGTAGTGGAAATTGTTTTGAAAGTATTGTGACACCAAGTGCATTTTTTGCGTTAATTTCCTTTTTGCTCTCTGGGAGGACAGCCATCTGCCACAGCTGGTACTTACTGTTTTCAGCTTTCTTAAACAGCTTAAATCTTGAAAATTACTTTCGCAGAACTTATGAACTCTGGCAATCTGAGTAGGGTAGATCTTGAAACTCTTCATGGATGTAATGGAGCACCATTTCCATGGCACAGTGACTACCCTATAGCTGCACAGGTAACCTGTGACTGAGCCAGAAGAGAACCTGAAGTACAAGGGATATCTCAGACTGACAATACACTGTCTCACCAGCCAGGCCTTTGTAATTTACATCACAGATGCAATCTCTTTATCCATGCACACCTGAGTCTTTGTTGGTGGGAAGTTTAATTTTACCAGCAATATTGGAAACTGTATCTCAGGTAATGTACAAGGTTCTTGTCACCTGGGGTGATACAAGGAATGGAAATGATCCTTCACAGTTAACTGAGCCTCAAGTCAGCCAGACCATGCTCTGAAGGAAGGTTAACTGCTTAAGCAAACCATCCCAGTGCATCATGTATGATGGGTGCATCCTTTTCCATATTTATATTTAGGACAGCTCTACTGGTCATTTTTTCCCTGTAAACCTTTCTTGCTACCAGACTTGAGGTGTGCTTTTAGGCTAGCTAGTGAATGTCTTTTACCTTTCTCTAAAATGGGCATTATCCTATTCATCATCATCGACATTTAAAAGCCCCTTTTGTATCAAAACGTAACAGTTGTAGAGTATTACTGCTGTATAGAGACACTGTTACAGCCACTCCTATGGGAATCGTGGTTTTATTTCAAGTTTCTTATGCAGCACTTAAAGTGACAATCGTGACAGCATTCTGGATGATGCTTAGCGAGTGTCTGCTTGTTCCTGAGAACTGTGGAACACGTAAAACGGCTTTAAAATGAAAACCCATCACACCGATGAGCAGCAACAGCTTCATGTGTCCATGCTTTGTGGGACGCACTGTCGGCTCTGCAGCTCGCCGTCCGCCACCCGGAGGTCCGCAGTAGCCACCGGGGCTCCTCACCCGCCGGCTCCAGCCCGCTCTTTGTTCTGGTGCTGTCGCTCCCGTCCCCTCGCCGGCGGTGCCGCCGCTCCCCACTCGGCGCGTTGCTCAGGGCGCTGCTCCGGGGCGACCGCCGCGGCCTGGTCCGCGCGGCCACGGCCAACCTCGCTGGCGGGCGCCGTCCTTGAGCTCCCCGAGGAAGGTGTCGCGCAGGCGGAACAAGCACGGGCCCAGGTGCTGCTGCCCGCGGGTGATGGCGGCGGCGGCGGCGCGGGCGGCGGCGCGGATGGGCCGCGACTCCGAGAGCCGCTCCACGAGCCGCGGGCTCGACAGCAGCAGCAGCAGCGCGCGCCGCAGCGACATGACCGCCACTCTCGCGAGACCCGCCGCGCCGGCCGCTCCCTCAACGCCTGGGGACCCCCACGGTTCTCGCGAGAGCTGCCACCGCCCCTTGCTGCCGCGCGGGCCGCCACGCCATTGGCTGCGCGCGGGGCGCGTGCGCGTGGGGTGGGAAGGCGCTGAGGGGCGGCCGGGCCGAACAGCGCCAGGAGGGGTCGGTACGCCCTCGGTCCGTCCTGGGCCGGGGCAGACCGGGCCGGGCTGTGCCAGCCCGGGCTGTGCCAGGCCGGGCAGCGCCGCCATGAGCTCCGGCGGGACGCTGAGCATCCTCCGCAGCGACTCCTACGCCGAGCTTAGCCAGTACCGCGACCAGCACTTCCGGGTGAGCCTTGGCCGGGGGTGGGCGCCGCGCGGTCCGTCCCGCCCGGGCCAGGCTGTGCCGGGGGGTAACGCGTTGTCCTTGCGACCCAGGGGACTCGCTACGACCAGGAGCGGCTGCTGAGGAAGAGCTGCACGCTGTACGTGGGGAACCTGTCCTTCTACACCACCGAGGAGCAGATCCACGAGCTCTTCGGCAAGAGCGGCGACATCAAGAAGGTCATCATGGGGCTGGATAAAGTGAAGAAAACTGCCTGCGGCTTCTGCTTCGTGGAGTATCCTTTTGCGGGCCGGCAGGAGCGGTCAGGACGCGGGTGAACTGCTCTATGCTGCTGGCTCTGGGTCACGGCAGTTTTCCCAGGATAAAAGTAATCGTTTGCTAAAGCGTCTGTGAGGGACGCAGGTGTGAGAGGACTCTGCTGCGTCGCGGTTGGACTCGATGATCTTACGGGTCTTTTCCAACCGTGATTCTGTGAATGGAACACAAACGACATGTCGAGCAGTGACATTTTAACCCAGATGCTTTTTAGGTATTTGACCTCTACAGTAAATTCATATTTTCCATTCCATGTAAAAAGGTGTTTCTTTTTGTACAAGCTAAGTATTAAGTTTCTGCTGGTATTTGACATCCCTGTTGTGTAGTCTCTGACATGTGAGTCTCTGAAGATCATTCTGTAACTGGTTCCAGTGAGCTCGCCAGAATGGTGGAATGTTGCAGCATGAATGGGGCCTCCCTGGGGCTTCTCACTCTTTAGCAATAGAACTTTGTGCTTTTAAGGGTGAGCGTGGTTGGCAAACTTAATCCAGTACATACATTTTTAGTGCTTGAATTCCTGCACATTGCCCACTTTCACTAACAGTTTTCTCAGCTCATGTAGCTTCATAAAAGCTTTTCCTTTTGAAAGTAACTGAGCAGGAACCTGTTTCAAGCAAAGGCTTGGTTTTGTAGCCCATTTGATATTAGGTTTTTTCCATGTGTTGAAAACAGAAGTCCATTTTTTTCCCTTAACCTATTCCTAAGGTATTATGCAAGAGGAGATGCTGAAAATGCAATGCGATACATCAACGGAACCAGACTTGATGACAGGATTATAAGGACAGACTGGGATGCAGGATTTAAGGAGGGTAGGCAGTACGGCCGTGGAAGATCAGGAGGGCAGGTAGGTTGTTGTTCAGCCTGGGCTTTAAGGTGACTTTGCCAAATTTCTTGGTTTTGAATGAACACACTCAGAACAATTTCAGAAACAGCAACTTAGGAGTCATTGTTTAAGATAACACTGTGCCTTAGTCTGTAAGACATCTGATCCACGGCACTCTGACCTACTAAGAGCAGATAATTTTTCATGTATTTCACGAAAAGTTCTTGCAGAAACAACTCTTGGCTGCTTGGGGAGATAATGCTTATAAGTAAGCCCTGAAAATATAAGGCTATCAAGAGCACACAGGACAGCAGTTGTTCTACCCAAAGTGGAGAAGGTGGCATTGGCTTTTACAGCTGGAGCATGAGGCTGGCCATCCTTGCTTAGGCTGCCTCGATTGAGGAGTCCCTGGGATGCTGTTGAAAAGGAAGTTGTTTATGTTGTTCTGGGCTTCTGCATGATTCACTTCGCCTTCAGTTTTGTCAGTCAGCTCTGTATGGCCACTTATATGTTGTGAGTTCACTGTGACTATATTCTGATGATGTAAGAATTTTTGAGAAATTGTTTTTCTTTGTCTTTCCTGGATTCCCCCTTTTCTCTCCTTTGTAAGGTCCGAGATGAGTATCGGCAGGACTATGATGCTGGAAGAGGTGGCTATGGCAAAATTGTTCAGTGTCAGTGACTCGTCAGTCTCACAGGAGAACCAAATCTGCACTGTAAAAGTCACCAGACACCGAGTAGGTCTGTTGCACACAAATTTATGTCGCTAGAAATTCACAGGAACTCCTCTCCGTTATTTCTGTGAGCACATCCTGTGTTCAATACCTCTTCTCTTTTAATGCCAGGATCCAAAGCATTGCAGAGGACCTGGAAACAAGGTTTTAAGCAATAGAATGTCTGAGGCTTCAGTCTCTAAATGCTGCTGTAACTTGTTAAAAGGAACAAGGATTTAATGTAATGGTGCTTTTTTTTCACTGGCAAACTTGATTATTCTACCACTGCATTTTGTTTACATTGGTATCACAGGGTGGGGAGCAGTGATAAAGATGATTGGTGGGTGTTTCAGAGATGATAAAGGAAGTGGAATTTCTAGGGAAATTTTCCAATTTCTGGGGCTGCAGATTTTCTGGGGTTACTGGGTTAGTATCCTTTTTCACTGATGCTGTTACTAGAACACTTACACAGCCATAATAAAACAATCAGATTGCTGAGCCCAGGAATCATGAAGTGAGAAACAACCTAGCAGGACACAGACCCCTGCAGTCTTCTATTAAGTTTAATGTGCCTACCAGGGTAGCATGAAGCCAAGCTGTAGAGTTACTCCCAAAAATAGGATGTTAGAGGAACTGTGTGTGTAACAAGAAAATTTGTTCCCCAAATGCATTTTGAGAAACTTGATTTCAGACAAAGGTGAAAACAGAAATGTGCTTAGGGAGGAGCCTTACTACTGAGTCTTTCCTTTCTACTGAGCCTTACTTTCTACTAAGAATGGTAAAAGGATTGCAAAGATTGGTTTGGTTTGTTTTTTTCTCTTTCCCTCATATTCATATTGCTGGTTTATATGATGGGATTTTGATGTACTCCAGACATAGGAATAATTGTGTACCCAGTACCTGTGAAATTGACCCTCTGAAATGAAATAGCTTAAAAGGAACTGTTATAGAGCTTTGCAATTTTTTATGGACTTCTGAGTTCCTTGGAAATCGCAATTCATAAAATTAATCCAAATACCTTGTCCATAACTCCTTAGAAACCTTCAAAGTACCGGGTTATGTAAAAGTTGATATTTACTCACTGAAGATACCGTTGGAAATCTCAACGTGTTTCTTCTGTACAGTTAGTCACAGCTGTAAATTGGAAATACAATGAGATAGAACACCTGCTTACTTAGGAAGTGTGGATTTGGCTGGGCTTTGAAGTTTTTTGGCAGGTAGAGTAAAACTAAATTTTTGGGATTGCTTGGTGCTGGTTTGCAAACAAGAGTTGGAACATGGTTGCCTTTTCCAATCTAGTACATTTGATGATGAGTTTACAGCCTGTAATCTGCTCAGACACTGCTGATGTTTATATTTCATTGTATCAATTTTGTATGAAAAATGTGTTACCAAAAACTCAAAAGCCACTTATTATCAAATAAAGCTGTAACATTAAAATGGTTTGTTATTTTTTTTTCTTGTAACAGAATCACTGAGAGAAAGGAGCTGTATTCAGACTTGTGCCTTTATCCTTTGTTCTAGTGTCTTTTAAGATGGAGAGAATGAATATTCCTTCCCTTGACTGGATTTTTGGTCTTGTTCACTTCTTACTTGGATGCTGAAAGATGTTTGCTTAATGTTCTTCATTCTGGTTCGGATTTTTTTGGATTATAGAATAGAAATTAAATTATTTGCTGATATTGAAGTGAATGTGAAAGTCTTTAGTGTGTAACAAGTAATTTTCAAGGTATACTTTCTTATGAAAATGATATTTAAAATTATTTTTTATTTTAAGTGCTACAGGACAGTCATTCCCATATGAAATGGAAGTGGTAGGAAGATTTTCCTTCACAGCAGTCACTGTCATTTGCTGCATATGTGCAGTGTCTATGGAAAGATTCTTTTTTAAAGTGAGGTTTTCTGTTTTGAGAGATTTCAATCAAAATGGGATTTAAAAGCACATGATGTGTCATGTGAACTCTTAGACACTCCAAAGCACAGATAGGGGAAACTGATTGAACAGGGTTTGATTTTTGCCTTCCCTGACTGAAATCGGATCTGCCTCTGATGAAGTTAGAGCTTCACAAAAGAAACTTAATCAAGTCTTTAAAACTTGACGGGGGGCTTCTTCAGCTTCCCTACACACTGGTGCACTGGGATTAGGTTTTCTTGGAGGGACAGGATCTCCTATGATTTTTTGACAGGCTAGTTCATTACATAGACTTTTATGGAAATTCAAGCTCTGTGTTAGCTTTTTAATAAGTACTTATTTGTTATAATTAGCTAGTTTTATGGAATTTTGTCCGTAAAGAAAAGCAACAGCTAAGAATATAAGTGGAAGCTTAGATGTGCCTTGATGGAATGGAGGCTGTTAGAAATTAAGGCAGCAGGAGCTTCAGTCCTCCCCTCAAACTGGTGCAGGCTCACGGTGGGGTGATTTATGTGCCTCTCTTAGGCAGCAATAGCTGCAAATAAGGTTTATATTCACACCATTTGAGTTTTGGTATTATTGGGTAAAATCAGTAGAGTAAAAGTTGGAGCATTAAGACCCTTTGTTTTCAATGACTGACAAAATAATCCCCGCTACCAGAGTGTCACTGCAGGCTTGTTCCAAGGTGGTCTATATGTTAGTCAGGTTATTTACTGTCCTGTGCAGCAGGCAAGTTCCTGCTCAGGTTGGTACCAGCACAACCACCGTTGGTGTTAATGGTCCTTTCTACACAGATAATTCTCAAAAAAAAATTTTAGCCAGTGTCCAACACCTCATTTTCAATATTTTGTCAGATTAGGCTTCTTGTGAAGGTGAAAATTGATAAAAACTATTAAAATCAACATGGTGTGTACATAGTTTCATCTCTAGATAAAAGACAATCCTACTCAAAGGAATGCAGTCCACAGCTCCTAAACTGCTGTCCATTTGAGTTTCTCTAAAGCACAAATTGTACCTTATACTAGAGCTTGTAAGTGAAGATTAATTAGGGTGGGCATTTTTCTGTACAGTCTCTGGGATTTCTGCTCCTCGCTCAGTGTATTTGGCCCTTTCAGGTAAGGATAGGGCCTAATGTCACTGCAGGGGGAGTACCAAAGAATCAGTGAAGACTGTGGAGGGAAGTGTCCTGGACTTCAAAGCACTATGTTTGGGAAGTAATGGCCTGAATAATTAATTGTCTGCTTTCATATGTCTGATGCCTGTTCCTGTCTAAACAAGCTCTTGCACGGGGGCTTAGATATACTCAGAGCTGCTCTGTAATGCACACAACTCATCTCTCTCCTTTTTGGGATAACTAGATGGCGTAAGTTTCTCATGACTTGGGGAAGGAGGTCCCTCTGCCCTTGTCTGTCTAAGATCAGATGTTATGTCCATCTTCATCTCTTTCCCTCTCCCATGTAGGCAGAGGAAGGTTATTCCGGGTGGCTGTGTTTGTATCCCAAGGTGTCAGTGATGGTGTGAACACAAAGCAGACCTTGCTTCCTTCTCAAACACATGTGCTCTGTTCAGACTGGATGAGAAGCCATAATAAAGGAAAGGGACAGTTTCTTTCTGGGGTTATCTACCCAATTTTTTAAGAATGACTTTATGATTTGTATGCTGACATAAAAGGCTTTTAGCATAAAGCTCCTACAAGGCTCATTTTCAGACCTTAAACTGATTGAACTATGGAACTTAAGAGAGCTTACCCTCTTCCACTTCCAGACACAGCCATCAGCACTGCACAAGGGACACTCTGGAAGTTTAAGTTAAGCAAATTAGTCATGATGATTTCTATTCCAGAGGCCTGCACAGTCCATAGGGAATACGTACACAAAGAGCTAGGACTGCACTGCAGGCAGCTGGAGTTCCCAGTAGAGTGTTCCATTATAGACTTAACTATCAATTTTGAAAAAGAGAATTTGAGAGAAAAATAGATCACATAAGTATTTAATTATCAACTGCATACTTATATATTACTCTTAAGCTTGGCCCAGAGGAGTCTTCAGCAGGTCTTACTTTCATAACACTTCACATTTACGTTTTTCTTCTATAGCATGTTGTGGATCAGGATTGAGCAGAGTCTTCTATGTTTCACTCTACTTTCTGGTAAAATTATCTAGGTCTGAAGAACCCACAAAATTACAGTATTTGTAACTTAAAACTGTATAACTTCATCCAATGTCTGCACCACAAAGGTAGACAGTATGTTATACCCCTGTCAGTAGAAGACAGTTACATGAGAAGACAGTTTGCTGACCTTGAGAAACTACTTTCTGAAAGGAGGAGAGATGAACTCTTGTGTTAGGGTTCCACAGTTTATGAGAATCATCTTCCTGCCACTGCCTCCCAACCTGCTTTCTGAGACAAAGATATCCTTCACTTTAGGGGACTAATATTCTCCAAGATTATTTTAGCTTCTACCTGAAGGCTATTTGAGTATCAATTTGTGTTCTTTACCAAAAAAAAACCCCAAAAAATGAAAATACCACTAAACAAAAAGCCCCAGATAAATAGGAAACCAAACTCTTCTTTGCAGCACTGAGCACTTGGTGAGTTTAGAAAAAAACCTGATTTTCATCTGTAGCCTATTTCTCAGAATGGGGGCAGCTAGAGATCAAGATTTGCGGGTTTGCAGCCCGTCTCTGTTCAGCAACAGTTAAGCTACCTTGTACACTGAATATTGCAATATACAGTGTCTGTGGTGACTTCTCTCCCTGATTTCCTTTTCAAGGTGGGTTATTGTTTCTTCTGGGACTGATGTGCTCCAAGTAGGACAGTACTGAACCATAATTTTTGGTTTTTTTTCAGGTATAATTAAAGACATTTTTTCTCTAGACATAGTTTGAAAGCAAATGGGAAATAAAATTTGCCATTTTGCTATTTCTCCAGTTAAATGCAACAGAAATATCAAGATAAGTTGGCCTAACTGAGTCAACTTGTAATTACGTTTCTGGACAATGAAGCTTTTCTGTCCTGTCCCAATCTCTCCCTGCAAGTTGCAGTGTGGAAAGGAAATTCTGATTTTCTAGTTAGAATAGGTAAGAATATGTTAAGTGTTAATAATGCACACTTGTATTATTATACTTGTACATCTGTAGTTTACATGCAGTTTGAAATGCTTCAAATTGAATTTGTTTCAATTTTCTGACTTTATTACCTAAAAATAATGGTCTTACTATTTTATACTTTGTGTCTTTATTTTTATGGAGAATTTTCCTGACTTTAGAAAGGGCTTTTGCTCTGTTCAGCTTAATTGATTGTAAATTGGTACTTTTTGTTGTGTGTTTGGTTTTCTGTAATATCGCTGGTTTGCAACATCTTAAATTACTTTTTGTGAAAACAAAAGCAGCTTGTCACGCTGCCACAAGGTGTCATGAGAAGCCGCATCTCTCCTCTCGATGAGGGTGTGCTGCCAGGATTCCCAGTCAGCCGAGTAGTTGTGGAATGAATTTTTCTGAATGCATCTCATTTCACCGTGCAGCCAAGGCAGCATCTCCATTTCTCGAACATACTCTTTGACATTAGGATTCTGCTTAAAACCAAAGTGACTGGGGACAGATGAAATTGTCCTCTCACGTGCCCTGAAGCAGCAGAGTTAGGTTGCTGATGTGTAGGATGCCTTGTAACAAGAGCACTGTGGAGCTGAAAAGTTCTGTCTGTGGTAGCCATGGCTGTGCAGGCTGGCAAAGGACAGGCTTGTGGTTTGCATTTTGTTCGGGGTTTTTTCTCCTTCTGAATTTACTTCAGTAAGAGGAGGAACATGTTTCCAGGAATTGGAAAGAATTTCTTCCCACATTTGGAATCTACATATTAATGTGAAAAGGCCTTTAAGCAACAACCTTGCAATGTTCCATCCCACAAAACTGTTGGGAGCAGGTGTGTGGTGTTGTCTAAACCAGGCGGAAACTCAGCAGAGATTTTTAAAGTTACTCACATGCACTCCCTGAGTCATGGTGGATGTTTTGATAAATTGTTTTAGGATTAGGGACTTATTTTTAGGAACGTATTTTTAACTCCCATGGAGTTCAGTGAGATCTGTGTGCATAGTGCTAAAGTACTGAATGTGCTTTAATGAATTTTATTTACTAATTTCTTCATAATCTAAACATGTGACATACTAACATGAAGGACAATTCTTGAAAGGTCTTGTAGGAGCAGCATTGACTCTTGATTTGTGTCTCAAGGTGAGTCAGGGAAGCTGAGTAAAACACTATCACAAAAAGTAGCCAGAGGTTTTGGAAGGGATTCAAAAAAAAATTCAAAATCCCTCAGGATTTTGTCCAAAATCATTTGCAGGACAGAATTTTTCTCAGAATCCAAGGCCATGATGGCCAGCAAATATTACTTGGTCTTCAGAGTTTGACAGAGAAAAACATTGCTTCAGGGGAGCACTGAGAGCTGGAAGGATGTGAAGAGTGAGGGAAGATTCCAGCTGATTTGTGCTAATCCAGTAATTCAGATTCTAGACACAAAATGGCCAGCAAGGCAAAGTTATACTGGATATAAAGGATATACTGGGCTATGCAATTTAACAAGGAAGTTCTCCTCTCTTAGCTACATGTCATTACAATTCTAGCAAATCAGCTTCTTTTTGATTTCCAAATACACAGATACCTGAGCAAAGACCAGTGTAAGTATACTGTAACAGGGCTTTTTTAAAGGCAAGTGTTGTTTTGTTTTTTTTTTAATTTTTACAATTCTGAGGTGTAATGGATTTTCTGATTTAGAAAGCATGTAATGCAAATTCATTTTATTTTAAGAACCTCTAAAAGTAATTTGTCATTTCTAAACATTTTTTATTGCTGAGTATGTTGTTGCCAGAACTTCTCAGTGACAGTATAGCTTGCAGTTGAGATGTGAAAGACTGAAACTGCAAAGGAATAGGGGTGACAAAAGCTAGAAATAAAAAAAAAATAATTATTCAGCCTTCCTTTTACATGAAGGAAAGGTGTTCCATATTTGTAAGGATTATATTGTTGCTTTTCAGACATGATTCAAAGATAGGTATTGAAAGATGGAAAGTATAAAACATCATTGTGCCATTAGGACTTTTAGTTCCATTCAAATAGAAAATGTTCTATTTCTGATCCTTAAAGAAAGCCATCAGGTCATGAGCAGCATTTCCATTTGAGGAGAAAAATGTCAGAATACTTTTCCGGAAGTCTGTGTAAAATGAATGTTCCTTTTGAAGCCTTTATTAATTCAGTTTCTGAGCACATTTTAAAAATCATTGAACAGTTAATAGAAGCTATGTGTTAAATTACATAAAAGCCCCTCAGTGAAATTCCAGTGTTTTTTACAGTATTCAAAGCTTAGTTTTGGAATGAAATAACTGTTGATTTCAATAGGCCTGAACTCGTTAGTTGATTATACCACAAGGAGGACCTATTTTCCTTTCATGTTCTCCAGGGTGGGTGAAGAGGGAATTCACTGGCCCTGGTGGCATTACTGTGCATGGGCTTGGGAAGAGAATGGGGGACAAAGTGCCTGCTGTCATGTGTGAGGGATAATTTTTTAAGAGAAAAGGATCTCAGTTTTTAGATTTGAGTGACATTAGAATATTTCTTCTAAGTATGCTGAGCACTTGAACTTCTGAAACTTCACCTATGTGAGGTTATTTTCTTCATGCACACACATCCTGGGAAGCGGGACAAGAACATACAAGTGAAAAGCTTTTTTGCATCTACTGCTCTATTTACAATTTCATAATCTGAGAGTGTTGCACCTTTGCAATGGGGGAAAATAGACACGTGCCGATGAGTGACAGTGGCAGCAATTACATCATTGCTGTGCTGCATCACAGCACTTTTGTCTTTTGAGTTCTGTTTGTCATTTATAAAATTCACTGGCATATCTTGATTTTTGTAGCAGCTGATGAAGTTATGGGCTAACTCTGGCAGGAACAGAGATGCTCTGAGCTGTGTCACTTCTGGACATAAAGTGGTGGATTGCTGTGACACTGAGCTGTACTCAGTGGCCTCACTCCCTCATGTCAGGAGCAGCAGCACAGGGCACTGTGGAATGACAGCCATTACTGCTGAACTGGTTTCCTTTTTTCTTTTTATTACAGTCTTTATGCTGCCTCTTATGGCCTAATGTATCAATGTATTAAAGAGAAACCTAAGTATTTGATTTTTCCCCATGAAGCCAGGAAATTGGGAGTTGTTTTTTTTTTCCTTAAAGCAATGATTCATACTTTCCTTCAAGAGCTCCAGTTAAGCATCTTAGGTCTTCTTCTAAATACAAAGTGTAAATGCAAACGTAAAGTCTTGCCCCTGGGCTGGAAGAGCATTTGTACTTTAGAAGCCTTAGTTCCCAACATAACAGTAATTGATAGATCAAGTACCCTCAGGTTTATGGATAAGAAGCTCTTTGGGGTGCACAAAATGAACCTTAAATGTTATAACAGAGCGACCAACTGGATTTCATAGTTTTTTACCCTGTCTAGGAGTGAGTGAACTAGAAAAAACATTTCTTCTACCATAGAATGTATAGAAAATCATACAATGCATGACATTATTACTTTAGAGGAAGAAGTTAATA
This sequence comes from Pyrocephalus nanus, assembly GCA_038380795.1. Classification (NCBI taxonomy): domain Eukaryota; kingdom Metazoa; phylum Chordata; class Aves; order Passeriformes; family Tyrannidae; genus Pyrocephalus; species Pyrocephalus nanus. Next base: position 25,643,173 of record CM076270.1, on the reverse strand, counting down.
GCTTGTCACAAGTTGTTTTACAGAACCAAAAGGCATTAGACCCTCTTTTAGAATCACAAGGAGGAGTATGCACTGTCATTAGCACCAGCTGTTGTGTATGTATTGACCAGAGCGATAGAGTGCCTACAGATGTCCAGGAAATTCAGAAACAAACTGAAATTTTATATCAGGTAGCTGAGGATGACACCTCTTCAGGCTTTCAAGAAATCTGGAATATCCTGACCTTCTGGTTACCTAATTTTAAGTGGTGAAAGCAGCTCTTCATAGTTTGAATCACAATAAATGACGCTTGTATTTTAGCTTGCATTATGATTCAGTGTTGTAGTCATTGCTGTGCCTTATGGTATAAAAGAAAATACATACATTGAGAGACTAGTTCCTTAAAGGAATTTAGTCCCAAGAAAAAGGGGGGATTTGGTAGAAGAAATAGAAACTTTACTCAGAGTATCCCAGAATGCCCAAATAAGGGCCAATAGGATCTTAGAGAAGCCCTAGAGAATTCGATGAGGATGTACTCAAACAGTGAAGATGTAAACTAAGATCTGTGTACCCAAACAAGATCAAATAAAGAACAAGTAATACAGTTTTTGGTGGTAGAACACAGTGAAGCTGTACCTGCTGTACCTGCTCAAGAACTGAGGTCAAGATGACGAAGAAGAACTTCCAATGGGGGTGTGACTATGTAAACAAAGTAATGAACATGTATTAAGTAAGCAAGACTATCTAATTAATAGTAGGTGTAAACAGCAGGTGTAATAGAAGGCCCTGTCTGTCTGTCAGTTGGCATGTTTCATTACAGGAGCTATCCTCTGAATATCCAGCATGCTGAATAAAGAAGAATGCCCTTTTTAGCATCTACAAATTGGTGTCAAGAAGTTTGTTTCTGCAGCTTTTCAATATCACTAGCAGATACTGTATGCAGCCGTAATGCAGCTGTTCTGAGTGCAGGGGCGAGCACAGAGGTGACTTGCTTCAGTGCACAGCCCACATCTGCCCTTGGAAAAATTCAAAGTGACAGGAAGCATGCTGAGGCCATATGTCAGCAAAGCAGAGTTTGGAGCAGGCTGAACTGTAAGCGCAGGTTTATTTTCTAGCACAGTTTTTAAGGCAGTTATGTCTGGACCATTAAGAACAGAAGTTTCCTTCTCTGAATTACCATTATGTGTCAGCAGTTCCTTGAGAACTTTGAGAAAACTTGGAAACACCTTCCCCAGAAGCTCGTGTTTAACTCTCACACAAGTGTCAGGACTTAGGGCATTTCCTTCATTTCTGTGTGTGAGTTACCTGTTATATATGTTAAAGAGTCAAGAATTTGTAAGTGATGCCTCTGTTGGGCCTTTGCAGTTGTGATCTATACTGAAGGGACATTTCCTCTTGTCTGGTATCTCCGATATCACTCCTGTGAGACCTGGCACGTGGAAAGTACTTCGTCAGGTTTTAATTCCTTTTGAGTTTTGGAGCACTGAAATGAACTGACTGTTTAAATGTACTTGACTAAACAATAGCTAAATGTGAAAAAGATGGCAGCTTTTTGTTGTGATTCTTAATTGAGAAAACAGAATATTCCTTTTTATCTAATTAAAGAAGCAGTATAAATCAAACAGGAAAAGAGGAAATTGTTCATCTCAGTCCTTGGTTGACCTGCATCAGGCAGAGATTAATTTCATAGGATCACAAAACAGTTCAGGGTGGATGAGACCACTAAAGACCATCCAGTTCAACCTCCTGCTCAAAGAAGGGTCACTTTAAGTATAACGCAGGTTGCCCAGGGCTGTGTCTAGTCAAGTTTTGAACAATGTCTCCAAGGACGGAGACTCTATGACACTTATGGGCAGCCTGTTCCAGGATTTGAACATCCGCACTATTTTCTTGTGTTCCTGTGGAGTTTCATGTGCTATAATTTGAAAATATGCTGTCTATCAGTTTTACATGTGAAGTGTCCATATTTTTTGAAAGTGATGCTGAAATGTGAAGTGTTGTTACTTTTGATGTTGATGAACCTTTGCTTCCTCTCCATGTTTTTTTTAGCATCTCTCCCTAGCAGCTTATCTGCTAGAATGTCCTTTCTGGCTTAAATTTTTCCCATATATTTATTCTGCGTATTGTGTTCCAAGCTGCATGGATGATAATACCATATTTGATTGCTCTTTGCATCTGTGCAATTTGACCAGCAGTGCTAGTGGAGGCCTTCTGGACTAAGGCATGAAAAAGCTGTGTATCACTGCACTGCTGTGACTTGGCTTTGGGAATGTTAGAGCTACCAAATGTGTGCCATGTTCTGCCTTGGAGTCACACGTTGACATTAACTGGGGTAACTGTAACACTGTTGGAGCTGCTGTATGCTGTGGCCTACCTCTCAGCTGTATTTGTAGCTGCGAGTTTGGTTGCCTGCAGTCCTACAAAGAGCCTGCCTAGTATTAAATCAGAGATTCATAGAATCATTAAGGTCAGAAAAGACCTCCAGGATCATCAAGCCCAACCTTTGACCAAACATCACCTTGTCAGCTAAACCATAGCACTAAGTCCTGAGTATCAATGACTCACCTTGCAATTGGTGTAAAGCCTGTGATGTCTTCCCAAATAATATAGTTACAGTCAGCGTAGTCTCTGGGTGGTTGTTAATACTTAGTTAAAATTAGCCAAAATATTTAATATTCCGAGAAATTTATTTTCCTGCCCTTTGTGGCATGTTTGGCTCTGGTCAGAATGTTCTGATGCATCATGTGCTATTTTTAGTAATGTTGATTATCCTTACCTCCATTTCTATTGTAAAACAGAATGATGTCTTTTTACTGGTACATGCTACTTTCACACATGGGTTCAGTTTCACCAGTGATCAAAAACAGATGGATCAGTCGTAAGGACTAGTTTAATCTGAGTGCTGCTGGGCTAATTGGAGTGGACTAGTGGATATGTGTCTTTCTTCTTCTTATACATGTAAATTAAAGTGTAATTTTAAGTTGGACCTTGTCTTCCTGTTTGCTTCCACAGAGAAGGGGCAAAAAGGGCACACGTAGTTCTTGACAGGTCCTGAATTTGGTGGTTTTCTTGGCAGAACTATTTTCTCTGTAGGATGTGTTTTGGGGGCTGCTTGGAGTGCATTAGGTAGAGACCTGCCAGGAATGGGGTTAATCCCAGGAGCATCAATGGACAGCAGAAATCTCTCCTCAGAGCTTCCAGCAGTGGCAGGGAGATCAGCCAGGTTCTGTGTTGACATAAGGCTTTTCCCTGCCATTCTGCAGTGTGTGTCCCGTATTAGCCAAGCTCTAAACAGCATTACTAGGTGCCAGACACATTTTCTGCAGCTCTGTGAGAAAGATGTCGAGCGGCTATTTATCACTCTCACTCACTGGCCCAATCAGACCCACATAACCTGTACAGAAAATTGACTGGGGGAGGATAATTCTTTACAGCTTTTCATGAAAGAAACAGTTAATCATTTATCACCAGACTTAGTCTTTATGTCTGTTTATGGTTTTTCCACTCATGACAGTAGGAACATGTGGGGCCCCAGGAAGTAGCAGAACTCTGGGAATATTTTGAGAGTTGCTACTGTGGTGAATGTGAGAACCTTAAATGCAGGGTAATTTATTGAATTATTTATAGCAACTCTTGGTCTTTAACTATAATTATAATCTTCACTGAGTCCAGATCGAACTAGTAGTGAACTCCAATCCAAACTATTTTTCAGTGGTGGGACAGATCGAGCGTGGGTTTCGAGAAAATTCACGTGAGCACATCACAGCTAACATAATTTTGAAAGTACATGATATGAACTTCTTGCTAATGTTTCTGTTAAGGCAATGAATGGTTGGGTGAAAGCGCATTTATATGCATCACCTGGCTGTTTTCATTCTGGTCAGCATTCAGGCTGTGTAAGCTCTAATGCTTTGCCCATCTGTTATATGTAAAGGTAGTTTTAATCGGTAAGATAACCTTTACACTGATTAATCTTCTTGTGCTCTTTGTTTTTCGACTTCTCTGATTGTATCACTTGCCTTAATAAAAGGGTTCTCTTGAAAACCTTCTAGGTCTAGTGATCTATGATGGACTAAGAAATATAATAAAATAAAAATATATAAAATAAAATAAAAATATAATAAAAAATATATATGATTAAGAACATTAAGTAAAGAGAAATAAAAATGTTTTGTTAGGGAAGAATAAAAAGGAAGGCATCTTTGAGTAAAGCTTTCTTTAATAGTTTTTAGAACTCCATTCTAATACAAGTGCTCAAGGACATAATTGGCAATATATTTAACAGCAAGTACAGTCTCTTCACAGGTTGGCTTTATCTGAGATTCAGGGAGAAGAAAACCATATCTACCAGTGTCCCGGAGCTCAAAAGTGAAAGAGTACTTGATGCCTTGATCGTAAGCCCAGTCGTCAGAGCCCCCTGCAGCAGGGTCTGTTGGTAAAGAAGTGAAACAAAGATTAACTGGGAAGGAGTGGCTATGTGTTGAAATGTGAAATCTTTTGGAGTCAAGTCAGGTAACCAGAAATGCAGGAAGGACAGATAAAAATAAATATTTGGTGAGCTGATTGATTTATCCTGCTTATGGAAATGCTTCTGGGATTTTAGGCTATTTATGAGCTTCATTCCAGCTGATGTGTGCAAGCAAGTGTAAACAAGCTAAACTCTTCCCCCCTTGTCACTGTTGTGAGGAGACCACAAGAGAAATGTCTAAGGAACAGGAGAATGGCACGGTTGCATGGGGGTGTTTAGTAAGGTTTGGTATCAGAAGCAAATAGCCTCTCACTGGGTGGCTTTTTGAAGTTCATACAGATGGGAAAGAGCTGCAGATCTGGGATATCAGCTCCATCTTTTTCTTCTGGAGGAATAATACTCTTCCTTTCCAGTAGTTTGGTACAATAGACTAATTAGGAAGAGGAACAAGAATCACTAGAAAACTGCATTTTATAGTCTTAGTAACACTTAATATAGATTGTTAGTCTATTTAGACCAGTACTTACAGATTGTTTCAGCTCCTGGACCGTATGTATATTTGGTTTTGTACAAACTGGCCAGCTCTTTGGATGCAGCACTAGCAATGGAATTCTGTAGGAAAAGAAAAATTATAAATGCAGATTTTCAGAAGCTTTCTGAGTGTATCTAAAGCAAACACATTGTTAAATAAACTGAAAAGCCATGGCGAAAAAGTTTTTATTTGAAAAGTGTCATTCACCTCTCAGTGTGACTAGGTGTCAGTAGCTGACAAGGCACAGCTTGTCCTGTTGTTGTGGAAAGAGCTTATCAGTAAAGAAATTGTTCTCCAAGCTTTAATGGAGTGTGGTCCAGGCTGTGTGTTTATTACTCTAGTGCTGTGCAGCTGCTGTACAGTCCAGTAGAGTTTGTACAGGTAAGGGGACAATAGGTAACAGCATTTTCTAGATGTAGAAGAAACTTCTGCAAGGTTAAAACTAAATAAGGAATCTTATTTAGAGATAAGAGAATCTTAAAGAATAGTCATAACTTGGTACAATAAATTGTGAACATACAATAGCCTTTCTTTTCCTTCTGTTCATGCCACTATAAATTCAGAGTAGAGTCGACTCAGTCAGGGAAGTTGAACAGTGACACAAGAGGAAGCAGATTAAAGTCTTATAAATATTAACAATCAGAAAAGGCATAAATTACCCTGGAACCATATGTAGTCTCATTAATTTCAGTTCATTTCCTGTGCTCAGAGGGGCTCATTCAACTCCCACTGATTTCAGTGAGGGTTGGATCAGGCCCATCAATAGTACTATGAAGCTTTGTATGTATGCATTAAGAAAATTACAGACTTTTCTTTGGAATATGTGGCTTTTCCAATTCTTCATTATACAGCATGTTGGTAATAAAACATGAAAACTATTACTAACAGATGATAAATATGAACGATTTTTGAAAGCAGATAGATGTTCAGTATAAGAATAAGCAATGGGTTGCTATATCTTTCTTTATAGCTTACAGCTGAATGGCTTACTATTCCAGGAATTTTCTCAAGCCCTTTCCTTCTCTGTAGGTTATACTCTGGCTTACTTCCCAGTGGAAGATATATTGTAAAATTTTCTGTGTTCATCCTTATGCTTCAAGTGTTCCTGTGAATTACTCAAAAAGGCATATTTGACAATGTGTTTAGAAAATCTAAATTAACTGAAAGAACTTTCTCGGCTTCTACAAAGCCGCATCAAAATGTGTTTTTGTAGAATTGCAAGTGTTTCCCCATTTCCAAATGTTTGGTTTTGAAAATTCTAGAATTATGGGAATTTGCTGTTGGAATTTGTGGTCATTTAGTACATGAAGTATATTTAAACAAGGCAGACCAAAGTGTACTTGAAGCTTGTCCTTCCACCTGTAACACTGGCTGTACCTGAATGTGAGGTTTGGTTTCTGGCCTCTCAATTGCACAAACACAAGCAATTGTAGGAAGAATGTTGGTGCTCTGCATTTCACAATCTTGAATTCAGAGGAATTGGAGTAGCTGAGCTCTCTCCAGTGTTGTTTTTTTGTTGTTGTTGTTTGGTTGGGTTTTTTTAAATCCCTCCACAAGTTAAATTTTCTAAAATCCATAATAATTTTTAACACATGTTCAGGGAACTGTAGAGGTTGGAGACTCCTATCTGCTAGTGATACCATGTTTTCTTCAGCCATCTGTTGTTTGTAATATACACATTTAATCAGCAGCTGAGATTGGGTCAAATCTTCTCTCAAAAGCAAATGAATTTTTAAAGTAAATTGATTCTTCCTCTTTTCAAATATATGGAAAGTGGAAATAAAATTTTGAAAGACAGTCTGATACTACCTACAGACCTGCTGGTAATTGGTATTTGTTGTCTCTCTAGTAAACCTCATGATAGGGACAATAGAACAGCAGAGCTGCTCTTTGGGGCTGTTTCACCCAGGGCATTCCTTTCACTCAGCAGTCAAATGATGGCCTTAAATCATATCAGAATGGATACCAGAAAAAAATATCTCAGGAAATCTTTTTACCTGAGGGATTTTTTCATTATTGGCCAGGAAGTTGTAAAAAGAGAGATTTGTAGAAAGAGCAGTTGAGATTTCCAGCTGTTAAGAGCTTAGAATCCCGAAAAACAACCTCTTCAAGCTCTCCAGGTTGGAGATGGAGATCGTATTTTAAGTTACCCTCTCTAAATGAAAAACATGACTGAGCATTTATGACTTCATCATGAAATGAAGCTTTATCCAAAGTTTTGATATATTCCTTTTTTCCTTTAAGTGAATCTACCATTTGCCTTGCTAATAGATTTACAGTCAAAAACCTAAAGGTAGAAAAATAAATTTCAACTATATAGGAAGAATGCCACCTCTTAATAATAATAATAAAAATTAACAAACAACAGCAGGAATAATAAATATTAAGTAAATACTTGTGAGTATAAATACAAAATATGAGAAAAATGTGGTGGTTTTTTTTTTTCAAAATAGCTCAATTACTCAAAGCAATCCATAAAAACGAAATAGCCTGAAGATTTATGCAGGGGTATATAAATAAAGCCCAACATTTTCCAAAAGGTTGAAAAGTGGTTTGGGTTTTCAAGCCTAAAAATTATTTAGAATACACCTGTAGGGAGAAACACTGTTTTCTTTTTTACCTCTGAGGATATGCTTTGCTGTTCAGTGATTTTCTACATCTCTTGTCACAGTGGGCTTAACTGAATTGTTGTGGTTTGTCTGGGGTTTTATACCATTAAGAATCCCTCTCTTGCAAGGAACATTATGCTGACAATTATAGTAGCAGAGAAACGAGTGGCGCCCTGAAGTCCAAGATATAACTCCAGAGTAATACCTTGTAACTGGGAGCAGAAATGGCTTTTCAGCTTCTGACTCACAGCTGAGCTCGCAGGGCTGGTCATTTCAGCAGAAGGCATTATTCCCTCATCATCCATCTGTGTTTACACAGCAATTACTAATATTTTGCTTGATATTGTGTACAGAGTGCGTGGGCCAGTGAGACTGCAGAGTTATGTTCTTAGTTGCCATTATCTTAGCTAATTAACAACCTTTAAATGTATTTTTACAGTTATTAGCTTTTAATGAAAGGTATGGTACTGGCCTCTCTTTCTCACAACATCTGGAGCTTTGAACTAGCAAGATAAATTATCAGGCTAAGCATCTTCTGTGTGTTAATAGGTAATTTTTATGGGAGCATCACCCTCATTTTGTTCTTGTATCATCAGGCTGGGTTTGCCAGCAAACTGTGGCCATTTAGAAACACTCCAGGGATGCTGATTATGCAGCTGCTATGTGAACAACTCCTTTTGCCCTCACTATCTGACAGTGGTCTGGAGAAGCCTTTTCACTGCTTGACGAGGCCTCTTGCTCTCTTCCCTCACTGGATTGCAAATTGATTTTCCTGAAGTGGAAAACTGTATTTCACTTCACCTTGATCTTGTGTGCTTTACTTGTTAAGTAAAGTGACCCTCAACTTCCTTTGTAATGAAAGTCTGAAAATGTGGTATTTGCAAAGTGAACTTTAGCCAAGAGAATCTAAATGTCTGAGGCTTCTTGTTTTGCCAGTGAAAAGACTCCCTCCTCAAAAGTCCACTATGATGAATTATTTAGTTCACTATTCTGTTGTTGCTCCTGGTTAAGCATGTGCTCCAAGAGCCCAGGGAATCCAGCGAGTGAGGACTTCAGTAGGATTAAACTTTTTAGTTTAAAAGCCTGTTTCTCTGTTACAGTCTCTTAGAGTGTTTAAGACATCAGTCCCTGGTGAGAGGGTTTCCAGTGGGATCGAGTTAAGGTGCATGTGCCCTACATACATTATTGGAGACTCTTGTCTGTCAGCCAGATTCACACATGGACTTCACCTGGAAGAGGCTGCTACTAGAAACATCCTTTTCACAATTGTAAAACTGCCAGTACAGAACAGTTCTATTGTGGCAAACTCGATAGAGGAGCTGTGAAGCCAATTTCAAATATTGCTTTGCTGCCCATTTTCCTGTTTATTTGCTTCCCAGTTTACTTTAACAACATTTATGTGTAACAATCACAGTAATACAGTCTGTGCATTAACGCAGATACAACAGCAGCAGAGGTTGCAACTCCTCATTGGCATGTCTGAGTCTCTTAGGTGGTAGGATTTTTGCTATTCAAAAATTCTTACCCACAGGTCTTCATATATCTTAACCATATTCAGGACTTCACAACCAGGCATTAGGTTAAATAGTCTGACTGATATTTGCAATGTCATGCAATATGTTTGAAATTCACTCTTGCAGGCTGCACAGACTGGGCGTATCTTCACTTTCTAATACATCCTATTTTAAGCACTTAAGAGGAAATTAGATGCTAGACCAACCCAATATGGAAGGTGAAATTTGGTGAGTTGAAACAGCAAACAATGGGGTCAGTATGCATTCAGGTAATAAAAACTGAAATTATCTTGGGTTGTAAGTGAATGTAATATTCTGCAGCCTGTGAAACAACACACATACATTAATCCGACAGTGAGTATGAGCTGGCTGCACACATGTGTCTAATGCTGAGTTTGTTAAACTGAGAGATGGAATTGAACCCGAAAAGGAAGGGAGGGCATGATGCACGTTCCTCTGCTCTCTCAAACCATAGTTCAGAGCCAATTCAAACACAAATTGATAAAGCTAGATTTGTCTGAAAATGAGGAGAGCACCTAATGGGAAGCTAAGGCCAGAACATGAACTGATGAAAAAATATGGCTAAACTGTTTATGAGAAGTGTGATTAAATGCAGAGTTCTTTATTGCAAGAGGACAAAAATGTGAATAGCAAAATAAAGATGAAAATAATCTTTTTGGAGTGTGGAGAGGTACTGCTTTTGCCAAGCATGTTTTTTAATTGTGAAAAGCTAATGCTTCTCTTTTCTCTAGGAGAGGGATTCAAGTGTTCAGGGTAATATTCCAGGGTATGGTAACGAATGAGCCAAGAGGATTATGAAGCAGACAAAATGTGATTCACCAAAAGGAGGGCATATTTCTTTCAGGGTGTCATCACAAGAATATTGTGTAACTTCTGAGAAATTCCTGACCTAGATTTTTCCTGTCTTGGGTGTTTTTATTTTTGTTGTTAAAGTATTGTTTGGATAACAGTGAAAGTTTTGTGCAACACCAGGATTGAGGGGATAAAAAAAACAACCCTGAATAAAGGGAGGAAAGTGTTGGGAAAATCCTCGTGAGCTGTGGGATTGAGAACCTCAGAGATCCTCTTGCATCTAAGGATAAGAGTAGGGAGTCATGGGAAGGAAGGTGCATACATGACTTTCATCACATTTTGCACTCCAGGCCTGGCATGGTTGAAGGGTAGTTCTAATACTGGACTCTCAGTAAGCTGTAGTAACTCCAAGGTGTTGTGATTTGCTGTAGCAATGCAGTGGAGCACAAAGGGGTTCTCTGAGTGCCCTGTTCTGTTCTACCTGAGAAATCAAAACAGTTTTAAGCCTTCTGGTGGCTTCTTGAGGCTGTGAACAGAAAACGTCCTTTGAGCCCCGAGGACATCCTGTTCAGTACCCCTGCAGGACAGGAAGGTACAGGCATTCTCTGCATCTTTCTCTTCTTCAGACTTAGTGTCATCAATCTCAAATTACTCAATTTTTGCACCCTTCTATATCTCAGGCACTGAAATGCAACATAAACCCCTTGGTATTATGCTACCTTTAATTAAATATAATGGAACAAAATGTTGTTACTGATAAGCAGACATGCGAGGTTTTGATTAGACACATGTCCAGTTGATCACTGAAAGAGATAAGAACTTGCAATGATATTTCCTTTAATTTATTAGCTCTATCAGAGTAAAAATAACATCTAAGATAAGATAATGGCACTATAAATTTTGCTTCTTCATTTACAAAATGATTTATGATTATTTTATTTGCCCAAACAATATCTTTTAAAAGTTAAGATTCTCATTCTTCAGCATTTCTCTAAATTCTAAATCTAAACAGGACTTCTAGACATGAAACACAGCAATTTACATATAAAATAATACCTCTTTTTGGAGCTGTCTCACCTTAAGCGAGTACAATGCTTGACTGAAAATTTTAAATTTTCTTTAGTCACAGCTTAAATGAATGTGTCTTAGTTATTTGAACTAACCTGAAAAGCTGCACTTTTGAACCTGACCCAGAGCCTGTGGAAGTCAGCTTTTCTATTTAATTCACTGACGTTGGAGTGCATAAGGCCCTTTCTGTTTAATTATCCCAACTACAGGCTGTGCTGATTGGGTGATACTCTGATCTCATTCTCCAAAAGGACTTTTGGCAAGAAGTCTTTCCTTCTTAAAATCGGATACTGCACAAGTTAAACACCTCTAGGATCCTGCTGTCTTTCACAGGTAGGGGAAATAATTTCCCTTAATGAAGATGTGAAAAACAGTCATAAGGTCACCTTGTCATAGTGGTGAGATTTGTGGTTGCTTTGTAGTGGAAAATAATGGAGCTCCCTCTGGGATCAATGTAACCAATTTAAAATATAGGATAAAGGGGTGTTGGAAAGACTAATATACAAAGCAAAATCAAATGGTTGAAGAGGAATATATGGCCTGCATTCCTGAGCTATTTATTTTTTATGCTCTATGATAATAGCAGAATTATCTTCTATGGCAGAAAAGGGAAGTTTTAAATCATAAAAATTATAGCACTTCGATATGGGGGATTCATTAAATTTTACTGTGTATTAGACTAGAACACTGTAATATACAATTTTAATTTAATAAAAGAATGTTAAAACGTAGCAAAACACACAGGTTCTTTCTTATTGGTAAGGATTGTTTTAGTAATGAGCTTCCAGTGTAAACTTTTTCCATGTAGTACTGTGAGAAACGCACTGTACTTTTAGTTATGTTTTATCACATTTGCTCTTGATTCAACAATTGGGATGTCATACAAATTTTTAACAAATGGGAACTTTGTGATCTTGACGACAAAGCAGGGTTTAGTTCTGTTTTATTACTTGAGACTAAACTGCAGTGTGTGAAATATGAAGCTTTTGTAAAAACTGAAGACAAGAAATTACTATAATTTCCTGGAATAAATCCGATTACAAAATTCCTGGAATATAAATTAAGAAAACAAAATCTTGGTGTTCTCTTTTAGGCTGTAAAAAATCTAACAAGAAACTTCACTCTTGGCCCCAGTTTTTATTTGTGCTTCAGAATCAAGACATCTATTTGGGAGCAGTCATAAATCTGTCAAACCTGCACAGCAGAGCAACACACAGTGTTGTTGCCTTGGACTTTTGGCATCATCCTGGAAAGAGGGGGAATCAAAATGTGTTTGTTTTGTCTTGCTGTGTTGTTTTCCCTGCCAACAGCTTCTAATTGCTAATATGCCAGAGAAGTGAAATAATTCACTTATTCATGAATGTTTATTCTTGGCCTATAAAATGTTTACAGCTTTTATACACATTTGATAGTTCTAGCCCCTCTATCTGTTTTTGAGGATAAAGAAAATTTATATTCCAGACTTTTGTTATCTTACTTAAATGGCATTTGGCTGTGACCTTTCTCTAGAATCAGTTAAAGAGGCATTGCCCTTTAAAAAAATTACATTCATACTCTCTTCTTCCAAATAAAATGTGTGTCTAAATCCAGGCCTCTTGAAAAAGGCCTCAGAACTAAAACATATTATCTGTTTTGTATCTAACTGTTTTCAGTTATATTTTTGACAACAGCTGCCTCATTGTCCTGAACCTGTACCAACAGTTTAAGCATTTTACTTCAGTGAGAGCTCAGGTTCAGCAGGAAGACAGAGATCCTTGCCTGCTGTTGATGGTAACAGTTGTTCCATTTCATAGTTATTACAGTCTATCAAGCTGTTACCTTGGCTTACGGGGCATAATGTTTCTATATATTAAAGCTACATACACAGCAACCCCTGGAGTCAGGAAGAAGCAGAGCTGCATAGCAGAGTGGATTTCTGTATAGCGTGACTGAAAGACAAAAGTGACCTTGTGGAAAATTAAATAAGGCCCTTAAATTTATCCTGTGCCATCATGGTTTCCCTTGTTCTTGCTGAGAAAGACTAAAACATTTTCAAAAACTGGCAGTACAGATTCTTTCCAGATATTAAAGAAAGTGCTTGAAGTTAAATGGACCTCAAATAGCAAGTGATGATTTTTACTTATGCTTTTCATTAAGTCAAAATGACAAAGAGACTTACCAGTTCCTGGTAATCTGATGGCAGTGTGTAAGTATATGAGTAAGGAAACAGTAGCAGCTGGGAATAGGAGTGAATCGTCAAGTATGCCTTGATTGTAGAAAGATGTTCACGAATAAAATCAGCCAAAGCCTTGGTCTCCTTTTCAGACTCAGGTGCAGAGCCACAGTAAGTGGCAGAACAAGGATTTTTTGAGGCCCCAGTAGCTGAGAAGAAAGGTGACTTTAATGAGTATTTAATGAACAAGTTGCTTGTTAGAAGAGTCATGTTACACCACTTTAGTAGATAAGCCTTGGAAATCCATCTAACACATGTGTCTTATCAGAGGAGGGAATATTTCATGGGATAGTTAAGGCACTGGAAAACATGTCATAGCATTCAATAAATATGCCCTGTAGAGTATGCATAGTTGGAAGAGCATGAGTACTGATGTAAAGCCCTATACTATGGAAGTGATTTGGGATACTGATTTCCTTCAGTACTTAACAGTCCTCTCCTTGTGTATCTCCTCCATTTCTAAGGCACTTTCAAGAAACAGACAAGTGGAAACCACTCAGAAGAGACCCCTCTCCATGAAAGAAAGCTCTTCTGGTTTCTGTTCTGAACTCATAGCAATGTGTGCATGTGTGTACATGTATGTATATGTATACATGTGTGTAAGTATATATGTGTGTATATGCATGTGTGTGTGTAGGTATGTTTATAGAAGAAGCCATACTGATGATGCTAGTAGCCAAAGTCTTCTGTTTTTTTCTGCCCAAAACTGCTCCAAAAATTGAACACAAGCTACTCCACAATGCTACACTGGTGGTCTTCACACAAGCTGGAGCTGGACCAACCATCAGGTAGGGGAAACCCATAATTAAATATATTGGCTGTTGCACTTCAGTATGAACTCTTGCAGCTCTTGTTAGAAGATACTTACTGCACCAGCCAGCATTAAAATTCCTGTTGGGATCTGTACCATAGCAATTGCTGTTGGCATTTTTAGAGCGAGTCTTTCTCCACATACGGTCCTGAAATAGAATAATAGATGAAAACTAAGAGTAAGTTCTAACAGTTGATTTTCCAACAACACTGCAAAAAAAAAAAAAAAAAAAAAGAACGTACTTACATTCATCCAAGTGTAAACGTAGCCATCAATGTTAACAACAGGCAAAACATACAAGTCCAACTTGTCCAGAAGTGTGGTCATGACAGTGTCTTTTCCATAGGTCTCAACAGCCTACTTGGAAAAAAGTAGAAAACGCTGATGATGTCTTCATAAATCTGTATCTCCTCTTTATATATAAAGGCCGAGATCTGGATCAGGAATTAATGAATGTAGGCAAAGTCATCCAGGTCACTCCAGCATGTGAGGTGGCACCTCTGTGTTACTACATGTACTCAGAGGATTTACACCTACTCAAACCAAACTGTTGTTAGAAAGTCATCTCATACTGGTAGATAGATTATACGGTGAAGCAATTTTGAAATTGAACAGGATAATAAATCACTGGAAAGAGATTTCCATCTACTAGCTTCTTGATTACAGATAAAGCAAAGTTCCTGTCAATATATTATCCCTGCATCCTGTCACCTTAAAGGTTTGAGTTGAATTTATGTCAGAAGGAAAAATCATTATTACTGTTTTTTATATCTGTTGTGCAGAGAAATTTCATCAGCAATCAGAACTCCAGAGAATATTTCCAAATAACATCCTAAGACACTTCCAGTCATAATGCCATGGATGCATATGTTCATAGGGAGGCAGATTTTTCTCTGGACTTTTCCAAACACATACACTGAATACCAAACACAAGAACTCTTGCCATAAAACCTGTATATCCTGACTGTTCATGGTCTGGCACTCTGTATGCTTGTTCACAGATTTATTGATGGTGCATACAGTCATCATAGAAATTTGCTCAAAGTGTGTTCCGTTTACACAGACATGAAGGACGACACGGGGAGCTATTCAGTGGAGAAAGGCATTTTTTGTCCTGTAACTAGCAAGTGGGAGGGTGGGATGTAGAATCTAAAAAAGTAGTTTCAGATCACTTGAAATTGCTTTTCCTGTGTTTTATTTTATGCTTTTTTTGGTTTGTTTTGTTATTTGGGTGGGAGGTTTTCGAGATACATATAACAATCCACCTTGCTCATGTTTTTCTCTTTGTTTTTTAAATCTCTTATGTCTAGAAGCAATCCCAAGTGAACCGCTGCTGATGCTCAGGGCTTTTAAAGCACTTCTGCCTATCCACACTTGGGCCCACTGAGCACAGCTGCTGCTGGTGTCAGGTACACCCATGAATTAAGTGACCAGACAGTGAAAATGACAGCTGCAGTGACGTGAATTGCTGAGAGAGAAATGCTAGCACATACTGTCTGCAGCCTTATTAGGCTCTAATGAAATCAAATTCTCATTGACTCCGCTGAAATGTCACTTTCAATTTCCACTGCTCCCTACACAAACCGCATGCCTGTCTGATAACACTGAGATAGTACTGGCCACCAATGCCTCTGCCAGCATGGCTCACTCATGTAGTTTGGCTTTCCTTCACTTGGGTTTTAAATTCCAGCTGCTGCTTCTGGTTTGTGTTTGCATGTTTGTTTGCTTTAATCTTCAAGCAGAAATTCTTTCAAAATTTGAGACTGAATCAGTAAGTTGTCCTTCTAAATTGATTGATCTCCCCCAGCTGAGGCATAATATACCTCTTCTCTGTGAAGACAAGTGTGTAGCATATAACTCACACCTGCTTTATATTAGTGGTGAGGAGAATGAAAAGATAAAGGAGATAACATTTTTTAATTCAAGGCCTGAAGTATCTAGTATCCCAGACTGAAGTGAAGATAATTTTACCTGTGCAGCACTTTCCTGAGTATGGTTTCATATTTTAGAAACCATTCTGCACAACTTGAAGTGGCAGCTCAAAGGGATGTATATGCATTTCCCTCTTCCTGGAGTTTAGGGAGCTTTGTATACACTCTTCTTCCTCTCTTGGGTACATTTCCTCAGTGCACCCTGTGCTGAGCTGAGGGTAGATTTCCACCCTCTCTCCTTACTGAGTAAAGCTGGTTGTGAGGAATACAGCACCAGATACTGTAGGAAATCAGCTGTTCTGAAGTGCCTTCAGATGCCCTCTGATGTGCCCTTGAATTTCCTTATTTCTTTCATGACTGTGTACACAACGTGAGTATTTTTGTAGTGTTAGTAGACTTGTTTGCTTTTCTCTCACCTTTCCCTGGCTATAGATGCAAAAAAGAATTTACAAACTGTGTGAGTAACCCTTGTAGTAGTTAGCAAAACCACGACAACCTCTTACATGTTTCAGGTTGTCTTACACTGGTGAAAGATTACAGATTAAAGCACTAAGATTGGGTTTAAGTAGTTACACCTTAACCATCTGAGGTCAGAGAAGGGATGTGCACACAGGTATTTGGAGGTAAAAAGGCAATCTGCAGTGGCCTCAGCTCTTGCTGCTCACATAAGATTATCTTAAACAGTTACATTTTGTAAAATACTTTTTCATCATTATGCTTACTGACCTCTTTCACAAACCACTGGCAGAAAGCAGGGCTGATCCACTCTCTTGCATGAAAACCACAATCCATGAAGATGGCTTTCTTATTTGGACCACTTTTTCCCACCTAGGAAAAAAAAAAAACAAAACAAAACCAAAAAAGCCTGAGGCTTGAGCAAAATAAATTGTATGCTGAACAAGTCAGTCAGCTTGCTGCTCCCAGCTGTAGCTGACCATGATATTCAAGCTAAAACAATACTCTTAATAATTTCATTTTTATTAATGGAGATAACCTTCCCCCAGATTATTTGATTATTCTGCACTGTAATTTATTTCCTGTAGTGTTTCTAAAAGTTGATCTTATCTGTTTGAATGATATGTTATTGTACATGCTTATTAATTTTTGGGCAAGCACTCTTTATCCTTTCACCTTTATTTAAGTAATTGTCTTACTAATTCATAAATGTTATGAAAAAAAATGTGGTTTAACCCCAGCTGACTAATAAGCACCACTCAGAGAAAACTTGTGGGCTGAGATAAGAACAGTTTAATAATGGAAGTAATAGTAGTAGTAGTAGTAGTAGTAGTAGTAGTAGTAGTAGTATCATAGCCATATGATCTGGGATGTCTCTTGGGTCATTTGGGGCCACCTGTCCTAGTTGTGTCCCCTGCCAGATCTTGTGCACCCCCAGCCCCTTCACTGGTGGTGTGAGAGGCAGAAAAGGCCTTGGCTCTGTGTAATCACTGCTCAGTGATAACTAAACATCTCTGAACTATCAATGCTGTTTCCAAATCAGCAGAAATCCAAAACAGCCCCATACTAGCTACTGAGAAGAAAGATAACTCTACCCCAGTTAAAGCCAGCTCAAAATTATGATGAAGATACAAACAAATGTGTTTCCTATTGCTAGAGTCTGATATTTCTAGATCCTTTTAGAGTAAATGGTTTTACAAACAATAGATGGAGAGAACATAAAGGTAGATGATCA
This sequence comes from Pyrocephalus nanus, assembly GCA_038380795.1. NCBI lineage: Eukaryota > Metazoa > Chordata > Aves > Passeriformes > Tyrannidae > Pyrocephalus > Pyrocephalus nanus. The sequence continues at coordinate 25,625,546 of CM076270.1, read as the reverse complement.
TTCAAATAGCTCTCAGGAGTGTGATTGATTTATAAGCCTGAACTTCTAATAATTTATTATGTGCCTTAAAAAAAAATCATAATAGTAGTAAACAAAATATATTAGATTTTCTGCAAAATATCTAGTATTATGTTAGCATCATTGGTGTTTTAATAGACATCATAAACTTGCAGAGGTTAATAAGGGAAAAGTCTGGCATGAAGAAATCAAAGCACTTACTTTGAGAAGGTACATTGGCCGTCCTTCATATGTTTCCCCAATTACACTACGAGAGACAAGGTCTGGGTTCTGAGCAGAAATATCAGCAGTCCAAGCAGCTATCTATGCAATAAGGAGGTTAAATTTATTGAGTGTCTGTTCCTTAAGTCCAGACTAATTAATTTACAGACTTTAAGCTAGGACAGTCCTTCTGAGTACCTAATGTGGCCTAATACTTAACAGAGTTTGTAGATTTCCTAGGACCCACTGCAAAGATGTGAAAAGTGACATGGCCAGGATTATATGTCAGGAAAAATGAGCATGGCTGTGAAAAAAAGGAGGAAGCAGGGGAGAACTTACGCTGTGAGATGAAGGCCTAGAATTGGGGCAGGGAATGGAATCAAGTTGTTTGGCAGAGGAGATGAGAGAAGCAGCAAAAAGGAAAGAAGAAATTAGTCATGAAGCATCTCAGCCTGGTCATTGGATTTCTGCCAGAGTCTCCTTGCAGCACTAGGAGCAGAAACAGAGGAAATAAGTGTAGGAGGATGGGTTACACAAACTAGCTCAGTAATGAGCAATAAAGGAGAAGAGGAAGGAGAGTTTGGAGGCATTATCATGCCAACAGATGGACCAGAAGAGGAAACGGGAAGAAGGCAGAAGCACATGAAAGCCACTTTGACTACAGAGGCCAAGGTACCAAGCTGACAATGAGATAAAATTCTAGACTGTACCGTGTCCCAGTTGTTGTACTTTTCATAGCTGTGGCCGGCAGCACGAGCTTGGCTGTCAAACTGGGTGTCCAGCGCAGCCTGCAGGTTGTCAATCAGAACTCTGCAATAAGGCACCATGAAAAGTGTAAAGAGAAACATACTGTAATCTAGCAGGAAAGTAAGACATTTAAAGGTGTTCGTGGAATTAAGGCCATGTGGATTGTGAAGTGAAAGGTGAGCAGGTTGAAAGTAAGATACATTAGGTTTCAACCTACTTCCTGCCTCAACCTTGCCACCAGAATGGTCAGGGAGCAATGGGCTTCTTCCAGTTAACACCTGCCTGCTTACTCCCATACTAGCAAACCTCCAGGGTGGCAACAGTTTGATTTAAGAAAAATGGCAATGCTAAGATAGAGTTTGTCTAGAAAATGAGCTCTGGGCTGGTCTCATGTTGCCAGATGCCTCTGCCTCAATAGGAAAAGGGCTCTCTCTTGAACCTTTGGTGGAGGGGAGTTAGACTGCAGCAATGTTTCAATACCAAGCAGAAACCCATGTTTTGCTTGATGAAATTCTCTGTCAAACCTAGCTTCCCAAGTTTAGATGTGGTTTGACTGCTCTATTGCAGGGGCATTGTCCATCCTCTAAGCTACTTTATTGAGTGTGAGGTGGGCTACTAAAGTTGAACACACAATGGCAAGAAAATCCCAGCATCATGTCTGGATTGTTTGGATCTCTCCTGTTCACCTTTCCCTGGGGCTGACACAAAGGCACAGCTCATCACTGAGCATACTCTTGAGAACCTTTTGCTTATATTTCAGCCTTGGCCATCAAAAAACAAAGTCCTCTTGTTTTTCCAGTGCCTATCTTAACACATTTACGAATCTTGCTCATCCAGGATATGTACCTGATGATTTGTGGCTTGGATAGAAGACCAAGAGGCCAGTTTGTGAGGCATCACCAGCCTTCAGAACAAACAGTGCAAATGACTACATTGACATGTCACGGCACTGCAGCTGCACTTCAAAAGAATTATAACATCTTGGGTTGTCACAAGGACAACCCACTCAAGTTTTTCAGGGTCAGCTTCCAGACCCTTGTGGCCTTTGTTGCAATCAAAAGATTTGTCTTGGACCTGAGGGAGTTCATTAATATTATAGGAAAGCTAACACATGTAGAGTAACTCCTCCATTGCTACAGAGGAAATTCCACTAAAATTGGATTTCTGTGCTGTATGTGCACTGTGGCATTATTGAAAATTATTTATTCCAGAGTGGTTTTAGATTCTGTTCTCACAGCAGCATCCAAATTAGTCATGGTTAACATGAGGCCAGTACATTTTGGATGGGTTACCTTCGGATTTAGTAGATCATAATAGTTATGTTTCATGAGAACTGTGTGGTGTCCTATGAAGGAGCAACAACAATGGGGCTGAGAGACAAAAACTCTACACTCAGCCAAATGAAATAATAAAAATTTGATCAAATAATACTGAATTTCACTGTCTGAGTACACGATGCTGACAAATTACCCTTTAGACATCAAAAAAGCCTGTTAATGAGGCTGGGCAGAGCCAATTTGCAATGCTCAGGTGGAGTAAAAGGAGAAATGAAGACAGAACAACCCCACTCCACTCCATCTGAAAGTCAATTTCCCTTCCTCAGTTAATGCTTACATAGTGACAGGGAAAGCAGGGCCAGGTAACTGCTTATTCTCCTTATTCTTCCATTAGTGCTGCTCACTACAATGTTTCTGTTCTCAGTGGTGCGTAATGTGCCAGTTTGCTCTGTTCCCTCCACTTATGCTGCAGTTGTATTTGATCAGCTCACGGCTTTTTTACTTCTAAGTAAAGATACAACTAAAAGCTCTCTCTTTGGAGAGATCTTTGCTGTGGATCTTCTGTGGGACTTAAGAAAGCCCAAGACTGTCCTGGGAATCTGTTCTCCCCACTTGCTTGGCCTTTCACCCAGCAACTGTCTTCTGCTTGTCACCTGTTGGGTTTTTTTGGCCCTCTGCCTGTTGTTCTGCAACTTAGAGAACTCACTGGGGAGCTGCTCATGGTGGCCCTTGGGGCTCACCATTTTCTGGCTTAAGTTCCCTCTTAGTATCATTCAAACTCATCTGGTGTGCTTTCTGGCTCTTTCTAGACTTCTGCTGAATTTTGTCTTTAGTGGGAAATCTTTCTTGTCCTCTCCACACTGTACTGCAATGAGCTTTCACCTCAGGGAAATTTCTGGTAGTGCATCTTTGCTTCCTGTATATTGCCTCTGTCAACATTTAACCTCACCCCTTCAACACATAGTGATTACAGTCCATTTGAACTGTCTTAGGAAAGCTGAACTCGGTGGAGTCATCCACAGAAGGGCCGAAGTTCATGACAGGAAAATCAATTGACCAATATGAAAAGCTCAAACACATTCTCCCCAGTGTTTAGTTCTCTTCCATTCAAAATATAGTAGTGAGAACGAACTTACTGATACTCCACTCCACTTTCCTTCATAAGTTCTTCAACCTCAAAGCAATTCTCAGCTCCAACTCGGAAATCAACTTGCATTTTTGGCCTTACCAGAGTGACAGAGTCTGGCTGCCAAAAGTCAACCTGAAAGAAGGGCAAATGAATACATAAGCAAATAAATATGTACATGTGGCTGTGATTTTTAGGTTGGTGTATAAGTGATGGTGATGTCGATTGTGATTAAAAGATTGAATTTCATTCCTATTCTGTTACACTGATCAGACCTTGCTTGCCAGAAGTATCAACCTAAATTTTAACTGGAAATGTAAAAGAAATTGGGGCTGGTTAGTCATGAATTATGTGTCATCAAGTAAGGTGATTGTTCCAGAATACAGAATTACATCAGTCCTGACCGATTGCTTTGTATAACAGTGGTATTTCATGGATCTTTGCTTAAAAGAAAAAGAAAACAAACAATCCCTTTATTCTACACACTTTAAAGCAAGCATGGTATGTATTAATTTTATTAATATTGGCAGCACCATTCCAATAGTTTGTTCTTCTTCAGAATACTGTTCCAGCATGCTATACTAGCCTGTTGATGATAGTTCTCCACATCTGTACTTCATTAAAAATACCCTCCTTTCATCCTACAGATAATGGTGTCTTTTTCACCAACAGCTATTTTACAATATCAAAGCTGAAGAGAAATATTGAAAACACATTTTCTGTCTTTATAGTTTTTCATCATGTCACTGTGTCATCATAAATCTACATCAAGGTCAGTGAGAAACATGCAACTTGGAGAGAAAGGAAGCTTTAAAGGAAGGCCAGAGGAGGAAAAACGACTTGAGAGGCTAGATGCCAAAGAAAAGTTCAATTTGTTGGGAGTATGAATTTCTATCCTCTTTACATGAGCAAAATGTTTTGCTTGTAATGGTAAAAGTTCTGAAAATTAGAATTTCCATGATTTATCTAATACATTCTTGAAAGCACCCCACACTGAATACAAAATTTAGGATTTATTTATTATGTTGATAAGTTCTGATGGGCACTTTGATATTCAGACTGGGTTAACCAGACTTTCTAGGAAGGTATTGAAATGTATTTGTAAAGCTTTAGTTTTATTATCTTGTCCTATTCCTTCTGAAGAAACACTCAGCTGACTTGAACTGAATTAAGATTGCGTCTTTAATTCAGTAATATGAATTTTTAAAAAAAGATAAATGTTAGTTGAACAAAGGGAGAAATGTTTCTTTCAACTACAATATAACCATTTCCCCAGGTTCTTTACCTGCATGATGCTGGCAAGGGAATTGAGGATTTCTACCTGCTCATCATTCTGTGGAATCACACGAAACACCTTCTGTCTGGAAAAGGAGAAAAAGATTGGATTTGAAACAGGTAAGTCAATTGAAAGGCTTTTGCTCATGCAAAAAACCCCATGCAAATATAAAACTTGATGTCTATTCTTACCCATCAAAGGAAAGATCCTGCAGGTGAGCAGAAACAGATGCAGCACCTATGAGAACCAAGAGCGCCCACATTTTTTTAAAGAAAAAGTAAATGGGTTTTCAGTTCTTTCAGGCTGCTTTTATAACCTGTTTTATCCTGCCTTTTATCAATTATACACCAGAACAGCACACTGATCAAGTGATAGATTATTCCCTTGGCCTTGTTTTATTTGCATACTATTTATAGTGTGTGTTTTATTCTACACCTGTGAAAACAGCTGAAAGTCTCATGGGGGCCTGGCTAAAGAATCTTGCAATTTGAACTGGATAAACTCTTGATACGAGAAAGTGAATTTAATTTACGTTCTTATTTTCTGTTTTATGTGAGATTTGTCTAATTTTTTAAAATAATTTTGTTGCTGAAGTAAAACCTTTATATTTTTTTTTGTTATTTTATGTAATGGTAGATGTCCATCAGGTGCTGTTGGAGCATGTCTGGTCTTAATCACAATGTCCCTCTTCCTGAATTATATGGGCTGACTTTGACAAAGGAAGAGGAAACACACTTGGGATATACCAATTATCTTTTTTTTTTTTTTTCCCAGCAGAGAAGGAAAGTACTTATCTGGTTCTTTGCCCAGTGATTTCACTGAAACTTAGGTCAGATGTCTGCAAAACTGAAAGTATAGAGATTTTTAACAGCTAGAGAAATTTCTAATAGTACATATACTCCACATAATATAATCACTGATTCTTGCACATTCTCTAATTTAATCATGTATGGAACGGAGGTAGGTATAAGCTAAGCAATCCTGTGGGCATTCCATGTAGGCTAAGAAGATCAAATGAAAGGTAAGTCATAAAAAACCATTTTTAGTTTTACCTACAATGTTTTGCCTACACTGAGAAACAATAGTTTGCATCACTGCACTTGCATCTGTTTAGTTTTCATTAATGAGTACTTGGCATTAAATGTAACATTAATTGTCTGTTGACGCTGCATCTTGATGTGAGTGATGTTTTCGACAGGGAGTCTCTAAATGAATCAGTGTATAAATAAATAAAGAATAGAATTTATGAGCTCAGTTCTGTCTTCAGTTATGCCTAAGTGACCAGACAAATTAAAGTGGTTCAGACACAGATAATTTCTACTAATATGCTTATCATATAATATATGGAAATTTATTAGAAAATTAATATATATTCATTTCAGATTAAAAAATTTAGTTACAGTTTCAAAGTGCAGAAATTTGAATTGTCAATAAGCACTTTAAGAATGAATGTGGCATCAGACTCTGTACCTAATTATTTATGAGGTTCTCTAGAGTCAACTCAGTGAAGCAGCCTTAGATACAGAATAGCTAGAAATGTATTTTTAAATCAATGTATCAAAAAGGCAGCAGTTCACACTGAACACTATGACTGATGATGATGAATATTTTCTTATAAGGAGACTCGAAAACTATACTGAGCCTACTTATAGGGAACTGTCTTTGTCAAATCATAGTGTTTTGAACTTAGTTTGCAATTAATGACCTGATTTGTAGCATTGAAGACACTTGCCCAGCAATAATCTGACTTAGAGTCAAGTCTCCTAAGAAGGATGACATCAGGAGCTGTTCTGACCAAGTGCCAAAACAATACTGCAAAATCTTCAGAAGTTTCAATTTAATGATGAGGAGATCTGCATTACCAGATGAAATGGTCTGATCCTTTGAAGACAAGTGCTAAGACCATAATGTGGAGATGATTGTTGTTTTGTTTGTTTGTTTAATGTTTGTTAATTTTTCTCCACAATCACTGATGCAGCATCAACTACTGAGCTGGCAAGCATTACTGAATACTAGAATTTGTAATGATAGTCTTTGCTGTTTCCATCCTGGGCTAGGTCAGAAAAAAACAATGATCTGGAATCCTACCTAAGTGATTTATTTTGCATCTCAGGATTGATGGTGATTTGTCAGATTAGTTCATAAACTAGGTCTAAATTGTTTTGTCTTTCTAACTGTATAATATAAATGTTTAATACTTGTATGATAAAGGGGCAGCATAAGGATAAATAAAATAGCAAATTAAATTTGCGTAAGCCATCTGTTCTTTTTAGCATCTGATTGCAAGCCAACAGCACATCAGTTGGCCATGGCTGAGTAAACCTTGGCCTTATCACAGAGAGCAGAGCTTGGATTACCTATGTCTTTGAAAAGGTTCAGAAGGAAAAATCAATTTTTGTTTAATCAAGAAAGTAACAAAAGCAGCTGAGTCCCAAAAGGAGAATGTGTGGTAATTTCCTTTAGGACATGTATTTTGTCTTAGGGTAAGCAAAACAAAAAACCAGTGTCAGCTATGGCAATTTTTTTGCAGTTTGCTTTTTAGATGATTAAAAATACAGCCTCCTATGATGTTGTCACCCACGAAGAGCATTCCCTGTTAATAATTGGCTATATTCCAGCTGAAATTCATCTCCGAAGTAATTTCTTATTTCAGTTTATGGAATAGAAATACTCTGGTACTCTACTTTGAAAAGCTTATGAAGGCTAACTGCAGAGTGATAAAAGGAAAAAATACACATCAGTGTTAGCATTTCAGAAGCATCCTTTATCCTATGAAGTCTTTTATGCCATTTTTATCAAACTGAGTCCAAAAGTCCAAGGATAAATAATGTCTTTCTAGGAGTTTCAGTAGATACAGATTTCCTGAATCATATAATTTGTTGATCTACATTTTAAGAGGTCCAGAATCTTGTAGTCACAGAATATTGTCAGTTCTTATAATCCCTGATTGACAAATTTATATTCTTAATATTGTTTGATATTTATTATATTCTAAAAGATCAACAATGCCTAAATCCTAACACGGACCGCAGTCCAGGCACATGTGTTTGATGTATGGGGATCCTCTTATGATCATTTATTTCTTAAGGTAATATATGCTAACCTTAGTTTTGAAGACTAATACTATTGAATATATTCTGAAGACCTTTGAGAGTACTTTGAAGAGGCCAGGACAAGCAGAATCTGCTATCCAGCATGTGCTCCAAGCTTTCTTGGTACTTTCTCTTGATTTATATATTATTAATATTGCATCTTTTAATTCATCAAAGGCTTTTTCAATTGTAGGGCCCTGGGACATGTTCATATCCTACTGTTTCGGTAGCTGTGTGTAGGTATCTTCTTTTTTTTATTATTTTTTCACACTTGCAGATGCTACTTAACATGTGAGCAGGTAACAGATAAGGAGAGAAAAGAGTGGAAGTAATGAGATCTAGGATATGGAGCAGAAAAAAAGGCAGCTCTCATGACTTTGGGATATGTTTGTACCACTGCTATTGACTCATCAGGTGAGAAACAGCAAAACCTGTAACTGTTCTTTTGTAGAGTCAGTGGGTTCTTGCCAATGTATCTCCTGTGACATAGATACCATATTTTTACTGTTGACCTATAGTAGTCAGATTAAGATTGTAGTATTGCACCTTCATTATACGAACTTGCTTAGGATTTCAAAAGTATTTTATTACCGTAGCTAGAAGCTGAATATATCATATACATTCAAATTCTTATTTGTTTGAAAAAAGTGTGAAATATACTAATATAGAAGAAGTGGAAAAGGTATTTGCAGTTCCAGAATTCCCAGAAACCAAGAATCAAGAATCTGTTTAGTGCCAAACAGACAAAATATATTTAATGAAACAGTGAGAAGGACTGACCTCACACCCACTGGTTATGGAAATCTGTTTAATTAGCTTGTCCTTAGGCTGAGCTTTCTGTCATGTACAAGACTGGCTGGTTCTCATACTGAGGCCTATTCCATGGCCTCTGTAAGGTTGGCAGGGTCATGGCAGGACTCAGCCACAGCTCAAAGATGCACAAAAGCATAAGGTCCTTTCCCTTGCAATTTTTAAGGTGCTGAGATCAGCATGTGGGAGATTATGACTACGGCAAAAAAAGTCATAATCTAAAAAAATACATAAGAACTGGACACTTAGTGCTCTGATTACTAGAAGCCAGTTGAAACTTTCAGCTCCCATATTTGTGCAGTATCTGTCTGATGGGTCTAGGAGTTTCTCTTCTGGTGTGGATCAGCACATCGTTAACACTTATATAATGTCTCCAACAATGCCAGAACCAGATGCTGGTGAGATGGTGCTAGAATTATTCTGTAACAAGATACAGGAGTATCTGCCCACTGCTGAGGCCTCTTCAGGGTTTCTAATTTGGATGGTTAGCATGTTGTCTTTCTCAGTATTCCCCTAGTTCCCATTCTGGGCTCTGCAGGGGCTGAAGGTAAATCAACTGTTAGTGTGCTCTTATCCACTTCCAGTTTTAACAAAAGGATTTAGACTGACAGATGAATCTCCATTTCATCCCACTAAATATGATCCAGATAGTGATGTTATACTGGTGTTAACAGAGCACAGCAGGATCACCACCAGTGGGAGTGAAGACAGATGACAGATTATGGGAGAGTCCAAGACACTTTAAAAAAAAACACATCAACAAGGAAGGTTCAAGGAAGAGAGTGGATTGAGCAGCTTGATTCCACCCTTAGGCCAAACTGAAATTCGTTTTACAGATTGCTGGATAATTTACTGTTCTGTTTGGCTTTTTGTATGTGATGGCCTTCATGGGTGATATAAATCATGAACATTCTTCTCCTGTATGACTTGTTTTTCATCTGCACACTTGATAAACTCTGAGCTTAGGGCTTGGATAGTTGCCTTCAACTCTGAACAATTTTAAAATCCAGTGCCCTTTGCTGAGAGATAGGTTATATCAACAGCAGTTACACCTGGACAAATGTCAGGAAGTCCTACCATTTCAGAAAACCAAGACCATTTAGAAACTAATAAAGTTTCTCTAATAAAGTTTACATCTAAGTAACCCAAATTCATAAGCTGCAGAAGATGGATAAGCTCCACTGTAACCAAATAAAACTTTGGCTATTTCTCTGGCTTCTTCTGTAACAAAACATATATACTAAAAGATCATTAAAATTAGTTCTTTTCTTATTTTCTAAAGGAGTTTGGAATTAGATTTCTTATTTCATATTGCAAAAATGAAACAAACAAGCAAACAACACAACACAACAAACCAAAAGAAGCATGTAAAAAAATACCAAACAAAAAAATTCGAATAGATTCTGCCCATCAGTTTGTTCATGTAACAATATATTCCTTTTAAAATGACTCATGGTTCTTAATTGATTAGAAGTATTCATAAAACCCTTCCCAAAGCAATTAATTGAGCTAATAATCTATACTTGGACAGCCTTATTAAAACATGCTAATTGCAAAAACTGTTGTGAGAGCTCACTCATTACAAGAGTATAAGGTAACAAATTAAGCTGAATGAATTAATCTTGGCACTCTTTGTTCCTCTGTGAACATGTAAGTAAACAAAGCTCAGACTGAGCAGGAAACCTGTCTCATTTAAGCAAGTATATTAGCTATTTGTGAGACATCACAGGGAAAAAATTAACAACAAATCAAATTCATGCTACTGAGGTGTGAGAAACCAAATCTGATTTTTGCCCAGGTGATAAGTTCCTTTTATGATAGGAGTTCAACTACAAAAGATGAAATTGGACTTTTATAGAAATTATTAATTTGCTATTCTCCAGTAAACAGTAGGCTTCATGAAACAAAGGAAAACATACAGAGTGCAAACAATTTCATCTTGTAGCCATAGTCAAATCTCACTTTCATAAATTTATCTAAAAATTATTTCCATTGGAGAAATCTCTGTTAAACTTGTATGCAAAAGACTTCAGTGAAGGAAAACCTAGCAAGCTGCAGAACATAAACAACACCATTCTTGGGAAATATTTTTGTCTGTACAAATGGAAATGTTTAGGCATCACAGATAAGATAGCTGCTTTAAATTCAGTGTCCAGATTCTTCTGTATTACACCCAGGCAAATCTGGATATTTAAATTAAATCATTTTGCTTTTTTTGCTTGGTAAAACATTATTAAAAAAAAAACACAAAACCAAAACCAAAAAAAAAAAACCCCACAAAAAAAAAAAAAAAAAAACCAAAAAAAAAAAAAAAACCAAACCACCACCAAACCCCCCCCCCCCAAAAAAAAACCAAAACTCTTTTTACATGCTTAATTGGAAACAGTTTGTAAGTCTGGGTTGTAATACAAAAATACTGGGAACATGCAGGTCCAGTTTTAGACAAAGGCTTTTTGCTACTAATTTATCTCTGCTTCTTACTTACATTTCTCTGCATTTCTCAGCTTCCAAACCTGAAATCTGATCTGCTAGGAAGGAATGAAGAAGGAGTAGAGAGAGAGAGACCACACTTTGATCCACTGCCTCCTGAAACATCACAGCTACCTGAAATCCTTTCAATTTCTGTGAATTATTTAAAATATTTTCTTTAAAAAAAAAGTATATATTTTGATGTGGAAATGTTGCTGTAGTGTCTCATAGAAAATGTGGAAAAGGTATCCCAAGGCCCAATGCCGTATTCTGCAGCCAGTATATCAAACCAGTGATGTTCTGTGACTAAGGACTCCAGCCCTGGAGCAGCTCAGCTGCTCGTTTGATGCAAATGTCATCAGGAGATCTGGTCCAGAAACCTGGCCAGATTAAAAAAATAATTCAAATATGTAAAAATATGGAATATATATATATATATATATATGCTATTTTTCCCCTATAAAATCCCATAATACTCCTACCTTGAGAAATTTCATAGTGAAAGATGATGTTCCTTCCATGTTGTGCTTAGCTGTTTTTTACTACTGTGCAGCAGACTGCTTGTAGAAGGGCTGGGGAATTTTTTCCTCTTGGTTTACTGCGAAAGATTTTCCTACCTAAGCAAAGCTGACACTTGGTTTGTTCAGGATGTTGCAGTATGTTGTGTCAGACATTTGATTTTGTTTTCTCACTGGAAGGCTTACATCAGAAGTTTGGGATTTTGCTTGTTTCTGATTAATACACAATTTTTAATTAAATATTTTGCTTCCTTTATGCTACCTTTGTATTTTCTGAATTAAGTCAGTTGCTGGAACTTCTCTCATATTTGAAGAAACTGGTAATTCTTATTCCATCAGGGAAATAAGAATAGGGCATGATGTTCAATACCTCCCACTCACTGAATAACAAGCTTCTGGAACCTGAACTAAGAGATTTTGTCATGAAACAAAGGTGATTAGTTTGGCCTATTGCAAATAATTCTGGATTGAATTAAGAATTTATGCAGAATGAAAGATGAGATGGTGCTCTCTTCATCAACTTTCTCCTTCATTATATTCTAAGATGGGACCCTAACATCCAAAATAGTTAGAATTGTAATCTATCTGTCATATTTCATTAGATTCTGATATGAGTGATGGGTGGATGGAAGCTGGACCACTTTGTTCAAGGAAGATTCATCACATTTTACAGGGAATGTGCTTGGAAGAAAAACCATTTATTTGGAACCATTTCATATCACCTCTCCTTTGAAGCTCATTCTTGTCTCTTCATAGCCACAAAAGAAAGGAAATACCTCCTTGCTCATTCTTCACACACACCTAAAGGCAAGCAAATCCTGGTTTAGTCATTGCACTCCTCTGTAGTTGCACAGGAATATGTGGTGGAGCCGTTCACTTAAATGGCTGTTTTACTGCTGCTTTTCCTCTGGGACCAAAGAACCACAGAAAATATTGGGAACAGATTGAAAGTCAGAGGCTTCCTAGACCTACTAACAAAGAGCAGCACAATGAAAAGTGGGGACCTTGAATGATAATAAAATGAGTTGGTAAAAACTCAACTGATAGAGCTCTCATGTGAAACATATTGTGTCTACAGTGTTACAGGTCATTTCCTTTGCCTTTCTCTATAAACATGTTTTTCAAATCGGTTTCAAGTTGGTCCAGCTGCACAGTATATTGAAAGCATATTCACATGACAGATAACTAGCAGCTGTTGTTGGAAAATTGACAAGGCCAAGGGTAGTTGTTGCTTCGGAGGATGAACTTGTGCTTCCAGGCAAAACATCTTCCTCGCTATTTTGCTCCTCTATGAGTTTTTCATTGCAAAGGCTGGGCCAGTGACTCTAAGAGGTCCCTTTCTTTCCAGCCACAGCTCTAGCAAAAGTAGCCAGACCATATAAGAAACAGATATCCTGGTGATTTCTGTGATATCCTGGTGACCCATTGGTCAAAGCACTGAATGACAGAGAAAAGGTGTTCTTAATCTCTCTGCAGTTGTTCTCTCTGTTAAAGAAGATACTGTCATTTGTTAATCCTGGCTCTGATTTATTCCTACCCATGAAAGGATTTCTCTATTGAAGATTTGGTGATAGTGTTCGTAGCAATACACAAGCTTCTGATGAAAGTCTGTGTTCCAGAGGTAATCTAATCCATTTAATCATGTCCTATCTCTTCCTCCTATCTCTTCAATTCAGACTTTGTTTTAACTTTTTTATCTCCCCCAAATACAGTTTGGTTAAAATACAGGAAAGCTACACTTTTCATTACTAGAAGACATACCGTTTTTCTTGTTTTGTTGTTTGTTTCTTGTCTAAAACATGGCACACTTATCCTGAGGAGAGAAAAACACCACAAACCATTGAACTGGCAACATAAAATTCATATTTTGTATTTAAATCTATCAAGACATATACTCCTTTATGTTTATTGCTGTTTTGATCCTACAAGTTCCACACAATTCACATTGCCTGTAGCTGTCAAATACCGTACAGCTTCCTTAGTAAGACAGAATAAACACAGATGTACTTTGATCTACTTCACTGCTTCAAAGTTTCAAATGCACTCTGAGACCTTTCCATGGGATTTCAAAAAACAATTATTGAAAAGAGTGATTATGAAAGTAGTAATTTTCTCACTGAAGTTATTTTTCTATAATTGAGAGTTACGCAGTAAGAGCATTGTGTTTCTCTCTATTCCCCCCACCCCCCCCTGTGTAATCTACAAGGAACTTTGATTTATGCCATTTTTCTTTTATAATTCACTCTGCCCTGAGGAACTGCAGTCAGGCAGAAGGCTATGAGACTGCAAGGATGGAAGTTTATATATGGAAGCATATATAAGCAACCTGACAAACAGAAAGTCTTTAAAACCCCCCAAGAATCTGCAATTTAAATAGGCTTGTACCAGGAGTTCTTAAGCTTGTGGCTGGGCCACATGGCTAGAGGATTGCCTTGTGTAGTCTGTTTATGTCCACTCAGAAATTGTGCTGACCTTCATTCCCTTTATAATTTTCTAGCATTACAGAAGTGGTAATTTTCCAATTACTTGCTTGGAAAAAGGGTTTAAATGTATGTTATTTCTTTTAACACAAGGAAAGTATCTGCTTCCTAAGGACCCCCTTTTGAGAAGTGCTGACTGAGGCCACACTCTGATCCAGTCATAAGGATGCAAGAGCATGGGGCTCTTTGCAGATCATTGCTGGGGGCTATGTATTGTTACAAGTTGATTTTTTTTTTTAAGTTGCATTAATACTATTTCAGGTACTTAATAATTTTTTTCCATTTGTAACAAATCGCATAATAAAAAAAGTAGTTGTTTAAGGGTTATGACCTTTCGGGAAAAAATGCAATCATTTTATTATAAAGTAGCCCATTTCTGACAAAAGAGAAAAATTTGGTTGTTCAAAAAGAAAAATTGAAGTTCTCTAAGTAACAGAAGTGAATCCTTGATACCTTTTACTCACTTTTTTAATCTTTAATTCTCTGAAGTCTTGTTCTAATATCATTCAGATGTAAACTCTCTCAGATTGTTGTTTTCAACTCTTTTATGAATCCTGAAGGGAGTAATTTTGTTTGCCAGCTAGACCAATTTTTTAAGGCTGGAGGAGAGAAGGGAATTGTATTTTACACTTAGGGTGAAATAACTCATATGTTTTCTAATATAAAACCGTGTTTCCTTGCAAATCTGCAAGGTTTTAAGAATTTTTATGCTTTTTTCAGGTCCCTAGTATCAAGATTTCCAAAGGTTTTACAAGCTCTGCAGGGAAAATGATGAACCTTGTAAAACACATGTGTTCACAATACAAATGGTTCACGGTAAATATAAGTCACCATAACTCATGCCTCTACATGAATGTACATGAATGTACAAATAACAGCATAAAGCAGAGACTCTCTTGCCATCTTTGAACTGTATATCCTGATACCAGCATTCGCAAGCTGTTTGATGGGAGAGACAGCAAGTTCTGAAAGAGTCAAAGATAGTTCAACAGCATCAATCTGAAATGATTTCATGTGAAAAAACACCTATTAGAGGAATACTATCCCAAGGGACAAGAAGCAAAAAACATTGTGCTGAATTTGTACTGAAGCTCTGCCAAGGCCTTTTCTAATTTTTTCAAGCTTATCACACTGTATTTGTCTGCTATAAATTAATGTTATCAGTATCATGAACTGCAACCTTAGCACAAGGCCAATGCTGTTTGTAGTGAACGGCAGGGGCTTTGTCTGCTGTTTTGAATTGCAGCAAGAACTGAGGAAACTAATGTCTAAAAAGTGAATTATTCCATCAGTTCATCCTCTGCCTCAGAAGGAGCCTTTAAACCCATAGAAAGTTCCTGACAAGTTAGCTAGTCCATTGCTTTGTCCCAAAGCTATATAATCTGTGTCATTCCTGATAGGTGTCCAAACTACCTGCTCTTAAAATTTTCCAGTTCTATAGATGCCAAAATTTTTCCTCATAGGTGTTGAAAAAAAAGAAATGGTAACATTTGGAAAAAGCTGTTTATGAATGGTTAAAATTGGCTGAACTTTGAGACATGGAAATTAAGTCTGGTTTCTCACCTAATGAATCAAGAAGAAAATGGTATATGAGCATAACTGCAAGTTCAGCTGCCAATACATCATTTGACCTTCCTCCTCTAAGGGGTTTTATCCCAGGGCCAAACCTGTCTGTGCTGCACATTTCTTCCCTACCTGTTTTTTTAGTGCTTGTCAGATGGACTGCCAAAGTTTGTGAAAAACCTTTGGTTTATCTTAAATCTTTATCACCTAAAGTCCTCGTCACCTTAAATCTTCATCACCTTAAATCTTCAACAAAACTCAGTCTTGCCCCCAGGAGAGACTGAGTCTTTAAAAAGCAGCTCGATGTTAAAACAAGACTGAAATGATCTTGACAATCCTAACCAAAGTGCTGACTCACTATGAATTCTGAAGTGTGATTTATGGAGGATGCAATGCTAGTGTTTGGTAAGCTTGTGTGGAAAACTTTACCATCCCGGTCTCTGGTACAGCTGGCTCTTGGCCCCAGAGACCAGAGTAGTCTCAAACCTAACAGTTCTCCTTCTTTTGGGTTTGGGCCTGGTGAGGGGCACCAGCATGGCACACAGCATAGGACTGGCAGGCAGGGCTGTGCAGATGGAGCCAGGCTGGGGACAAGCTGGGCTGAGACAGGACTGGAGCACACTGTCCACCAGTGTTCCTGGGGCTGGGATGGACAGCCCAGGGTACGCTGAAATAGGGTGCTGAGCCAGGGCAGGGTAGGGAGGTTCCAGGTGCTGATCATCAGGCTTGTTCAGGCACAGAAGTGCCCTCAGGAGCTTGGGGTGGCTCCCCAAGGAGCTTGATTTTAGACCAAGCATGCAGGGCTCTGTCAGGAGCTGGGTGGGAAGGGCAGCACCCAGAGCCCCTCTCCTGTGACAGGGCACTCCTGTTTGGGCTGGGGTCTCTGTGAGCCCTGTGCTGGATGTAAAACAGTCTCTTCATGCTGTGAGAGTGAGAAACTCCCCTTCAGCTGGGAGCTCATGCCAGCTTGCAGGACCGATGTTACAGCCTTGCTGGCCACTGGGTGCCTGACAGGAAGAGGATGGTGCTGTTTCCTGGGGTAAGCTGATGGTTTAGTGGGCTTTAATGTGACAGAATTACAATAAGCTCCCTACCCTACCCCTGGCAGCTGATGAGCAGACAGTCTTACTTCATGTCCTGGTGAAAGCAAATGTGTGCCCTGTGAGCTGCACCCTGTGCAACAAATGTGAACCCTGCCAGCAGGGAAGTTACGTTGTGGCTGGGCTTGTCTGTGCATCTGAAAGAATTTATATCTCAAGGATTATGCTTGTTGGGCCAGGAAAGCAAGTACGTGGCCAAATCCTGATCTCAGTTGCACGTGCATAACTCCCAGGGCAGCAGAGCTGCATCCCAGCTCAGCACTTGGCCTCAGGAGGCCTTGCATGACTGCAAATAATGTGCATGGCACACTGGAGAGCGAGAGAACAACTGTTCCCTGTTTCGCTGTGCTCTGCACTGCAGCATCTGCTTTGCTTCATCATTTTTTAAAAGAAAGCCACAAATATTTTTCACTGGGGAGCTGATAAATAACAGTGTTTACATTTTTTGAAAAGTTTTAGTGGGGATAAAAGGAATTCTTCTAGTGTATAAAGTCCTTATGTTTGGATTTGAGCATTAATTCACAGATTGTCTCTTATTATGTTGTTCCTAGCTCAGTAAATCCTATGGGGTATTTTCCCTCAGGAAATCACATGGAGTGATGTCTTAGTTTGATTTATTTGTATATCTAACTTTGCACAGAGTTGTCTTTCACAGCAGTGTTTTTTCATGGAGATTTGTATTTCTTGGAAAATTTGGCAAACTGGGGAGTACTCAATAATTTATCAATGAAACTTGAAATGAAATTTGTTAAAACTTTGTGGATACACATGAAACTGGGTTGATGAGTGTGATGTAGTAAACTAAGTAGCTATTTTAAAGGGATATGGTCAAAAGATTATGTTTCTTCATTCTTTAATAGCTTTCTGAGAGGAAATGTGTTCTAGCAAATGGAAGACTACATGTATAAACAGAAGCAGGGCTAGACTAAAGTTTAGTTTCAGTACTTCTCTAATACTTAGTTGTCTCCCTTGTCTGCATAACAATTAGTTTTAAGATTAGACATAATGAGGAGGTTGACAACAAAGCAGGGGAAACAGGGTACATGTGAAATTAAAGAGAACATAGAATTTTGAGCTTTCTGCTCTGGTGGGACTCTCTCCCTATCAACTCTATACAATTCTGTGCTCTCACTTGGAAAAGCAGAACAGGGAAACTGCGCTTCTTCTAGAAGTTGGTAGCATAAGCACAAGAAGGTGGTCACCTCTTCTCCTGGACAGAGAAAGTGGCCTGCAATACTTACCTGTTTGACAGAAGTGTCTGCTTGGTTGGTTGGAATGAGGACTGCTGGATTTTTACCTTGGCTTAGGGTTGCATGCTGATGGTGAGTTCTGCAGTGGTGTTTGGAGCAAGCTGTTGTATGTCTACTGTTTTGAACAATTTTTTGAAATGACAGGTTTAGGATTAGACCTTCCCAGGTTTACTGAAATAATGTGATTAAGTCAAAGACAAGATTCTAAAAACATTAGAGAATACGAAGACAGGGGGCCATGTTTAGGAAACAAAACAAAAAGGGTTATACCTAAATAAAGAGTATTTGAAGTGGAGAAGAAAAATAGACCATGAGATCTGTGGGTATTGTAAATGAGGAAATAATTGTAATAAGTGCACTCCCTACCTACAAAATCCCTGCCCCCAAACCAAACAAACACGCAAAAATCAACAGAACATACACAAACACACACCCCTCCCACCCCTTCGCTGACAATTTCTCAATATTGCTGTTCTCCATTAAGCAGTTAAGGCAGTGTTGCAATCTAGTTGCTGCAGAAATATTTTCTGATTTTTTTGATTGGAAAAGGATGTGATCCATATGATGATTGGTCTGAATGTGGTCCTTGCTATGAAGAATTTTAGAATTTCTCTGTTCTAGCCAAGCCTTGTTGTATGAACTTGAAAACGAAAAGCATTTTAAACTCCATTACTGGGTAGAAGTAATTTTTGGCTACTAAGAGGAAGACGTATAATGGTACAAATATTGTTGAAGTGCCTGGATGACTTTATGCAGATTTTACTTTATTGCAATGCTGATTTTTATTCTTATAACACACATCTCTTTTTCAGTATTTTTGACTGAACTTATTAAAATTCTTTCACAGTAATTTGTCTCCAATAATTTCTTCACTCTGCTTGAATTGTGTATTTTCCATTGTTGTGCAATGTAATGTAAGTACTAGGTACTGAAGTGCAGTATTACTATTACTACTTTAAAAACTCTGTTTGGGTGACAAGAATTAATTACAATTATAAAATGTTACATCAGTCTCCTATTCTACACTGAGCTTCAGTGAAATGCTGGCAGTGGACAGTTAGCTGGTGCTATGTGTCCAGTTTTGGACAGTCCAAAGAAGATTTGATGTTTCTGTCGGAGGATGCAGCAAGGCCGCAGTGCCTGGCAGCATGGAAAAGAATGTAAATAAGAGGTGAACATCCAATCATATGTGAAGGCTTGTGGTAAATATAGATAATAGAGCTAAGAATAGT
This sequence comes from Pyrocephalus nanus, assembly GCA_038380795.1. Taxonomy (NCBI): domain Eukaryota; kingdom Metazoa; phylum Chordata; class Aves; order Passeriformes; family Tyrannidae; genus Pyrocephalus; species Pyrocephalus nanus. The sequence goes on along the minus strand of CM076270.1, from coordinate 25,606,387 downwards.
GTTAGTATGTAAGATTCTACGGGACAGAGTGTGAGTGCAGCTGTGTGAAGACAAGATGTAATATTCAGGATGAAGAGAATAAAAGCTGAATTTAGGCTATCATCATCTGGTGCCCAGTTTTATTTACATGGCCGTCCTCATATTTAATACAACATGTTTCCATTCCTGTCAGAAAAAAACCAGTAGTTCTTAACGGCTAATTACAGGTCTTTATTGTGGGGTTGTAGTTGTTTCATGAATTTTACTTCAATCAGGGAAAAATACTCTTAAGTGCCAATAAAAGTTTTTATGCTGCTATAATTTCCTTCTTGCTCGTCTTCCTCCTCTCGATTTATGACTTTATTCCACTGTTTTTGTTACTGAGTGACACTACATGGTTTTAATGCAAATTACTTTAAGTACTGTGGTAGTGAGGCAGAATAACATCAGGTTAATCCTGATTAATATATGCTACAAAGAAGTGCTGGGCACTACACAAGCCAAAGAAGGTGGCTAAGTAGCTGCCTCTTAGCATAAGGAAATAAATGTTTTATTTTTTTTTTATTTTCTAGATTGCCTTGGCTTTATTTAAAGCAGTCTTTTCAAGCAGATGGATCAAATGCTTGGTTCCATCCTTTTGCCTTGATTTGTTCTGTAGTGACTCACCCAGCTGATGGCACAGTGCATATGCCATGATAAGGCCAGTTGATTTCTTGTGGTTGCATGCTATAGTTCTATTTCTATCCAAGAGGAGACAAAATGATTTTTCAGATGCTATTTTTGGTCCTTTTCTAAAAGGAATGGTAGCACATGATATGTTTTAGAAACTGTTATCTTTTCTTTGAAGCCAAGAGTAAAATTCCAGCTGACATCACTGTGAACAAGATTCAATCAATGTTTGTGCTTGCTTGACAAATTTCTTTTGCACACCCCAGTGCCACTCCCTGTATTCTTAAAGCTGTTTGATATTGTGCATTACAGATGACTGCATATTTTTTCCCCATAATCTTAAAAATGCAAAGTCTCAAACTAGCAATTATAATCTTGTCCATACAGCAATACCATTTTAGATGGAAATAAAACAGATTTCAGCACTGCACAACAGAAATTTTAAGAGGGATGTTTTGACTGCAGTGTTTGCACACAGGAACAGCTGTGACAGGTTTATGGCCAATGTTTACAGACCTGCTTTGACTTTACTTCTCTCAGTCAATGTCAGTGTTTTACAAGGTGGAGTTTGAAGGTCAAAATGTAGAAGGGGTTTAAAGGATATTTAAATGCATGTATGTAACTTTGATTCCTGTAATGCCTGAAGATTTATACCTTTCAAAGAGCCTGAAGTAATACTGAGCCTTCAGACAACTTCTGCCTCTTAGATAGGCTCTTAGTTTGAAAATGTCTTATTTTCAATGTGATGAAATGTAATGCAGCTCTAGGAACCACAGCTGCATTGACCTGTCTTCAAATATTTATTGTTCCGTGTCCTTTTAATTTTTACCCTCTGTTTAAAAGAATATTTTATGTCCTGTTACTCAGAGGCCTTCTAAAGGAGAAAGAAATACTGGAATGACTGCCAGCAAAATCCTGTCAAATGCACAGCCAGCAGTTTACATTTCAAATACTGTCTAAATCGTTATTCATAACTTGTGCGTAAGAATGTTTGTTTGTTTTCAAATTTGTTAGAGACCTCCTGAGAGAGCTGCACTGTATTTTTGATAAATCAAACATTTCCCAAATTTAAAACATACAGGGAAGGTCTTAGATTCCTTTGTTTTCTGTGAAAACACACTTTTAAAAACAATGTGGGATTAACAAAATGTGGTTTGGAGCAAATTGTTAGTACTGCCCATGTGTTTTTCTCTACTGTTACAGTGAACTTAACCCCCTGAGAGTATTTCATGCATAGCTGCCAGGAGGGGAATATGGAGTAGAAAAACCAAAAAATAAAATGTAGGCCTAATGAATTAAACACAAGGCTTTGCCAAACAAAAACAAACCATAGTGTATTCTAGTCCACACTTCCAGCGTGCTGGAGTGCAGCAGTGGCATAGTTATGGTATGTGCTGGATGGCAGTCAGTATTACATATTCTCAGTAAATGCAACCCTGTAGGCATTGCACTGTGAATTTTAGGACCCTCTCCATCTACAGTAATTTTGTTGAGGATATCATTGCTTCCATGGCTGTATTGGGCCAGAGGAGTAACTTTTATTTGCAGTAAGTGAAACTGGATTTCATTACTGTGTGCTGAGCAAACCAATATTCTGTGTGAGTTTAAGTGCTGGGGGTGATGATCTGCTTGTAGCTGGGAGTTCTGGAGCTTTGCAGTGTTGATCAGGTTCTCCTGTGACATCAGCAGATCATCAATCAAATGCTATCTCAGGAGAGATAAAGGCATGTTCTGTCATGGAATAACCTTGTCAAAATAATTGAACTAACTTGGCAGAAAAAGTAGCCTTTAAACAGCTCCAAGATAAGCAGTGAAGTGTAAGGAAAATTTTATCTTGCATGTAAAGTATGCAGTCATCTTTTGGGCTCGAGTTGAGGTCAAAATTGTAATATGCCTTTAGATTTTATTTTTTTTTTAATGTACCGTATACATTTCTAGTGTCTTGACAGTATTGTGATTCGGTTGCACTTTTAAATCAAATGCATACTTCTGGGTCACAGTAATGAATGTTGGTATTTTGGTACTGATTTGTCAAGCTCTTAAAACATATTTGATATGCACATTAGTGGTGAATCCCTCGCAAAAAGAATTGTAGGCGCGTATGCCTTGGCAGAACATTATGTAGGCTTGAGCAGTAAGTACAGTGTATTTTTTCCAATACATTTTTTAAAGTCTTCTTTAATTAACAGGATATTGAATCAGAAACCTTGCTGATCAAAATAAAATTTATGTGCAAGTTTAGAATTTCAAGGTTATGAGCTGTACAGATAATATATATTTTCTAGAACCAAGTGCTCGTGTCAGACTCTTTACATGGTTCTGCTGTCTGTGTTGGGAGTTAAGGCTAAAAACACAGTTACTTGTAGGTTGGATAAGAAACAAAACTTGGGAGAAACAATCTAACCATATGGTGTGAAGATTAAGTTGAACTGACACTTATTTAAAGTTATTTTGGATCATTTAATATTTTTAGTATTTCAAAATACAGCAAGTCTGATGTAGATGTCTCTGGGAAAAATGCTCACTGTTTGCAGTTTTGTTAGACGGAAACCTGTCTAAAATGTGGTATCTTTTTCTGAAGCAGAGTGATGCATATCTACTGTCTACTCTCATGTAAAAATTACACATGACAGTATAGAGAGCTATCATAGATAAGCAGAGAAATTTAAAAATACCAGAAATATAATTCTTCTGAATTTAACATGTAAACATGGCACTGTATAGTACAGTCTAATATACAGAGTACACCCTTCTACACGCTTGTTTACATTTTTATCTAATCATCACAAAACTCAGGGTCAACATAATAATGCTTTAGTACATGACATTACATCTCGTGCATTTATTTATAACTTGTCTTTGAAAGGTATCCTGCAAATCATAATTGCCTCCCTTTATAGGTGCTCCTATACAGAAAGAGGGCTTTGGGTCTGCAATGTTTTATCACGCTTGGAGAGTTTTTACAAATTTTTTTTTGCAAAACATAATCCTTATAAAAGCTTAAAGAAGTTATTTAAATGAATATAGACATGTGAAAACAAAGTTATTTTAGATCCTTTAGTATTTCATAGCTGTTTGCAAAATTAAATATACATTGCACTACTGTAATTCACATTTTTGTGAAATTATTTTAGTTTTGTTTTATTACCTTGTTTAGTTGTTTGGGTTTATTTTTTGGTGTAATTGGGTATCATGTGATAAAGTAAGCATGAGAAGGATTCAGACAAGATATGCAAAGCTCATCTAAGCCCATACATAGTTGTCTTCCTTTCCTAGGCATATAATTATCTGATGGATTTCTAATGCATAATTCAACTTTTTTTTTCTGAAAGGAAAGTCAGTAGTGGCAAAGGGTTTGCTAATATCTTATACACATCTATTGATTTAAACATTTCTGGCTATTCATTCATTTTCATAGAAATGGCCAAGTTTGCATTTGCTTGAGAATATTAGTTGGAGACTCTTGAAATTCTTATTATGTATGTGCACGATTTTTCCTCACTTGTCACATAAAACCTTTCAGCTTTTTTTTTTTAATATTTATTGTTTTTTAATTATTAGGCTGTAGTTTTTTTTAAAAAATCACTTATTTCATTTAATGGCAGGATGAAATATCTTCACAGTTTTGTAGTTGTTCAGCAACAGTTTTTGCTTTTCACCCTATTCTAACAATTTCTCACCTCTGATTAGGCTGTAAAGCTCCAAGGCATTGTATGTCTGTCTCTCCTCCTGCACCAGCACCTTTGCTTGATTGTAGAGTAACAGCATTGCCAGTACATAAAGCTGCCAATACACAAAGCTGAGGAATAATGAAAATACATGGAAAATAAGGGCTATTATTTATAATGTAATGTGGTCCTGTATTTAACACAATATTCTAGCTAAATCTGTCTCTAAAATTCAATTTAGCTTCTGAAAGGTTAAGCCTAAATTTGGCTTTAAACTCTAACTTGTATGTAAGAAAAATAGCAATTTGTTAAGTCTCCACTCCGAGGAAACTTGATTAACTTAGCCAGTTCTGGGAAACAGAAATGAATTTGGAGCTAGCTTGGTATCCTTTCCACTATGAGTTGCAGACACAACCTGTTAATCTCAAAGATTTTAGGGAGAGCTGGGTTAGAATTTGGATTAAAAGGAATGAGGAATACTGGTATAAAATATTACAGCATTAAATAGAAATACTTTGCTGAGGATGATATTACCTAAGAGAGATTTCTATATAGCTATGGGTACACTGATAATAGTGTAGTACTTACAACAATACAGAAACATATCCCTTTGCTTTGAGTGGTCTAACACAGCAGTGGAGATGGTTTTCACAAACACGTTTATTGATGATGTGTATGTTTTTAGTAATACTTCAGACAATAAAAGTTGTTTTATAATTGTAGTAAACTTCTACAACGGAAAACTATCCCTATTGAAACAGAAAATGTTAACATCCACCACTTCACAAATTACAACTGCACAAAAATATTGAAAAGAAAATAAAACCTAGTTTTGTTACTTAAAGTACTGCAGTACAAAGCTGCAGGCCATGGCATTAGTCCTCTAAAAAGATCTCACAATGCTGTTCTCAGATGTGGTCTGTGCCTATCCCTGCAGTGCCCAGTCACATCTGCAGAGCTCTCTGGTGACAATGAGCTTGATGGCTTTGCTGTTAACACCGAGGATTTGTTAGTTCAGCCTTGGTTGTGAGGTTGCTGTTGAGGTGGACTCGGTAACTGATGGAGCAGCATCCACTTTGCACAAGATGGTGGGATGATGGTCTTGCCAAGCCTGTAATGTGATGCAGAAGAGCAGAGCTGGAGAGCCTGACTTTGTGAGCAGTGTACGAATGGTGTGACATGTCCCAAACTGTGCAGGATGTTATTGGGAAACTTAAAAAGAACCTCTCAAAACTTTCTGGAAGATTTACCTAAGCTGAAAGATTTATTTTTTTTTGTGCCCTCCCCCCACCTCCAATCTGTTGCAAAAATAAAAATAAATATTTACATTTAACACATAGTATACCCAAAATCCCTACTTTAGGCTTCCTAGCACCCTCTCCCAAGTATTTGTTTCTTCTTTCAGTGGCAAATATCTCCCTGGGAATACTTGCAATTTAGTATACCTAAAAATGAGATCAGTAAGAGAAACCTTTGCTGATGCTATTCAAGCAAAACTAAACCAAACCTGGGAATCCAACTGTATCCTCTGCTGCTGTCGCAATTTCAAGTAGACAGTAGAAACTATCACCTAAATAGTAATGCACTTTTGCACTGGTAAAGCACTTTTGGCCTTGTGCTTACTCTGCAGCCTGTTGGTTAACAATGTAAACATGAAGAAATTGTTACAGCAAGAAGCAGATTAATTCCCACTGTATCTGTAATAGTTTTGTTGGAATTTGGGCTAACCAGTGTGGATTATTTAGTTTGATTTAGGATGGGTATATAGTGGGCAAGCAAGCAGAGAGTAGAGCAAGAAACTTGAGTCATATCAAGTACTATCGCACAATAAATAGAAACAAATTTTATGCATGTGCATGTCAAATGGGATTTAGTAATTATTCAGCAGAAAACAAAGTTCATTCCAATAAATCAACAGAATATCATTGTGGCAGGAGTTGTGATGCCTGTACTTAGGTCTATATGCTGTCCCCATTAGTACTGACTTGAGTAGCTCACACCAGGTGAGCACAGGGATAGACTAAGTCTGTCAACTATTTTACTTTAGTCATCCTGAGAATTAAAAGCACTGTGGATAATCCTTTTAAAAAATAACAGCATACTATTGCATCTTAATTAATTTTCTGTACTTTAAGATAATGGGAGTTTTTTCTCAAACATCTACAGCTAGTTCTGTTTTGATATTAAGAGAGGTCAACCCAGAGTTTCCCAAAGCTGACCAAGTCATACACAGCCAAATCTTACTCCCTTCTTCTTTGTTGGTACCAGGCAGCATCTTGAATCAAAGGATACTCTGGCCAACTCCTACTTGCACTTCAGTATGGACCACATAGCCAGGGGTCCAGAGCAAAGGCCAGACCATTCTCTCTGCCTCCCCTGTGCTCTCCAATGCCCCATGCACAGGGTCCAACACGGCATTTTCAGCTCATAGGTAGGCAGGGGAGTTTAGGGCTCAGCAACAGTGTGTTTCTCAGCTCCTCCGTCGGTTGCAGCTGGATACATGATGGAAGTGGTGGGGTGTCCTTAGGGATAGGGGAGCTCTTCTATTAGCTGTCAGTTTGGGATGTTGTGGGGATGCCTGGAACTGCAGGAGGTGGCTGTACAAAGTAACTGTGCTCCAAAAGTTTGCTTCCTGACGCAACCCAGTTAAGAGTTCATGGAAAGTGTTATCTCTGGATACTTTTTAGTATTTGTTGATTTACCTTTTTTCTTTTAAGGAAACACTAGACTAGAATCCACTATACTTGGCAGCTGATTTCCTACTTCTTAGTAGAACAAAAATTTCCCAGCATTACTTAAGAGCAGCTTTGCTCTCCACTTTATTTGACTAGTGATTCAAGGTCAGTCTTGCCCTAAAAGCACACCAGCTGCAATCCTTTCCTAACTTTCCTGCAGCAAACCAGCCTCGTGCTTCTTCCTGTAACACAGGTGGCACCAGCAACCTAAGATACACAGTCTTTCAAAAATGCAGCATCTGGCATGAAATGATCAAAATCACTAACCAGTGGCTTTGATTTTTATTTCTTCTCTTTGAGATGGCTCTTGTAGTAATGCAATCAGTATTTCCCAAATGAGCTCCCTATTGCAGGCACAGGGGACATTGGGTTTCAGTGAGCAAAGAGATGAGCAGGTGATGAGGAAATGCTTGCTTAGACTCTGCCAAGGAAGTTAACTGTCTCTCAGATGGGCAAGTTTGTACTTAATTTCTACAGAATTTTTGCCACAGGTAAGGATCTCCAGATCCATCAGGTGGCAGGGAAATGTTGCTGTCTCTCCCTTTAACAACTTTAGAGATGAAAAACATTTGCGGCTGCATCCAGCAGGTGGCAAGCACAGCACACTGAATTATAGCTGAACAGAGATGCTTCTGCCAGGGGAAGCTCCTGATGCTGCTTAGCATGTGCATATGTGTACATGAAGAAAATATCATACAGATATTTTATTTTCTCTGTCAGTTCTTTATCAGCTGACAGAGAGCTGTAGCATTGGTACTGCTCTGGATAATGTTGATAATGCTGTTGATAATGCATGGAGTTATTGCCATATTAATTTTAAACTAATGGCTGGCTTGCATGTAAGGACAGACATAAGCTAACTATATTCTGTATAATAATTTAACTATGTCTTTAAATGACATGTTCAGGCTTCAAATTTCGAGATACTAGCTTGCAAATTAACTTAACTTAAACCTTTAATGAAAGATCATTTTTTTAACATACAGCTTTAGAAGCTTCAGTGACTCCTCACCATGCCTTGTGACATATATGAGTAGACACAGATTCTGTTCCCATTTTGCAGCTAGAAGAAAAAAGGCAAAACTGAAAAAAACTTTCTTTAAAGTAAGTGAATGAAAGAGCACTAAGATTCCTAGACCTGTTTTTTTCCTTAAAATTTTTAAACTACAGAAAAACTTTTTTGTTGTTTTTGTGTTTTGATTTTGCTGATCAGAAAACATGGATACTCCAAGCACTTGCTACTTGAGGCAGAGCCACATTAGATTAGAATTTTGAAGATTATAAATACTGCAAATTCTCAAGGGCCATGTAATTGCCTACATGATATACATACAATTTTGGAATTTTTCTCAAGTTTTGTAATGTCAAAAAGTATTTATGAACTTTATCTCTGAAGACAGTAAATGGGTGTCAATCAAAAATAAATATTCTCTGGAGCTTATTATTTGAGGTAAAAAGGACATGTAAGGACATCATTAGTTGAAACTTCCTACAGTGATTATCACCTTCCCTCCCAATTTGTGCTGAGAGCTTGAGCCAGATTTTAGTTCTGATTTATGCTTGTATAAATTTGAATTTTCCCATACACATAAAAAAGGTTGTACAGGGAGCAAATACTCTAGGCATAGTTTTGTATAAATGGAGAGAAACTCCATAAAAGCCAAGAGTAAAGTTTGATCTTGGATGTTTTGTGATGGGACTAAGAGTGTTATTAGTTAAATTGATATATAAGCATTGTCATGTTTTTGCTTCTCAGAATATGAGTTTACTAAATACGCAGGAATTTGAAAAACTAAGTAGATTTGATTATTTGGTCATTTCTGTCACTGAACGCCTTGGTTCTTACACAAAAATAGTTTGATGTTTTCTGATCAGCTCTTTCCCAGAACTCAGGTTTTCAAATACAGAATTTTACTTTTGGTCATACAGACTATGGAGTTAACTCCCTCTGTATGTAATGTTCTTCAAAGACAGTGTAGTTATCAGGAGGGAAGGCTGAGTGAACCCCATTTTTGTGTGCACGCACATACGGTTATTTTTTAAACTACTATAAAAATACACACAGGGAAATAAATGTACATTTCTGAAGCAATGTTTGAAATGTATGAGTAGGAATATAAATCTAAAAATATATTTCCTCTATATTTAATAAATAAATCTGCATTTTATTGCATATATTATTATGAAAAAATTACCATTTAAAAAAAAGAGAAAAATAGTAGCATAAATCAGAATGAGACCAATTTCAAGGACATTAAATTTCCGTTTGAGTTTAAAATTGGGCCTCTATATATAGACTGTATTTGAAAATATATTATAAATATGAAGATAGGACATTTATGTCATTAAAAAAAACCAACAAACATCATAGCTCCACCAACTCCATGAACAAAATAGCTCACACATATGCAAAACAGCTTCTTTGTATTTCACATAATTTATACAAGCTTTTCCTTTTAAAACACCTCTGAACTTAAAATAGGAGTTTTCTGTACCCTTCTTTTGTAGTTCTGAGTAAACAGCAGGATGCTGGCAGGAACTCTGACTTGCCTGTCCACCATTTATGTTGCTTTCAGTAAAGAAAAACAAAATGAAAGCCAAGCAGTCCTCTTCGTGGTGTAAAATGGAAGGCAACTGCTAAACCTCTACAGTCTGATTTCTCTAAGATGATCTAATGTCTCTGTAATGAGCAGTAAGCTGTGATGTTCAGGACTGCAGATGAGTCTTGCCATTCTTGCTGCTTTGTTCACAAGGTTGTTCAAAGTAAGTGCATTGCAAAACGCATCAATCAGTGTCAAAAGGCCCAGCAGTTTTTTTAGTGTGCAAACGTATGTTCTCTGTTGGCCGATATGAGAGGGAGCTCATTTTTGTTGTTAGGCTTGGATGTGCGCTGACATTTGGTGGAATGTATTTAATTAGCTGAAGGAAGTATTTTTTAAAGTTTTTTCCAAAAAAAACATAAAAGAAGGGATTCAGACAGTTGTTAAAGTAGGCAATACAAATGGTGAAGGGCATAGCCGTGTCCACAATATCAGTGATTTTGCAGTCTGTTATTACATGTAACTGAATTAACACATCCAGAAAAGTGAACACTTGATGAGGAATCCAGGAAAAGAAGAAGAAAAACACTATTGCCACAATCATCTTAAAAATATCATCATTTCTAGTCTTATTTTTCTGAATTTGATATGCCTCCTTCAAGGTCTTCCAAATTAAGGTGTAGCTCGTTAATATGATCAGAAAAGGAATTAAAAAGCCCAGCAAATTTTTGGACAGACCTAATCCGACCCGGAGCGTCGTGTTATTGTTATCATACCGAAAGCCACAGACTGTCATGTTCAAGTTCTCAGCAAAGAAGATGTTGCGGTGGATGATCACGGGCAGACTGGCCACGCCGGCGAGGAGCCAGATGGCAATGCAGGTTATCCTGGCCACAAACATGGTACGGCGGATTCGGGACTTCACTGGGTGCACTATGGCCAGGTACCGGTCAATGCTGAGGCACGTGAGCAGGAACACACTGGCATAGAGGTTGAAACTTATCCCCGCTGATGCCAACTTACACAGACAGTTGCCGAAAGGCCACTGGTACTCCATGGCTGTGTAGGCTGCCCAGAGGGGCAGAGTTATTAAAAAGCACAAGTCAGCCAGTGCCAGGTTTAGAAGAAAGATGCTGGCCACTGTTTTTAATTTCATGTAGCAGTAGATGACAATAACGACCAGGCTGTTCCCAAATATGCCTATGATGAAAATGATGCTGTAGACAGTCGGAACCATAATGTAGATGTAACTGTGCCTCCCTGAAACGGGGCAGTCGACGTGGATTCTTTTAACAGTTTCTTCAGTGGAGTAATTTGGAATCATTTTGATCTCTTCAGCTGCTACCTAGTTTCAGGGATAAAGTATGAAGCTCACACCTAGGAGGGGAAAAGACGAAGAAAGTAGTACTCATGATAGGGATTAAATTTTTAAAAAGTTTCAATTAAATTTCAAGGTTTTGTGTCTGACACAATGTATTGGTCTTGGAATTGAAAAATAAGCCATCTTCAGTGTTTTCTCAACCAATTCCTGTTTTAATACAGACTTTGCACAATAATACAGAGGTAAGAATGTTGGGAGTTAGATGAACAATGTTAGGTTCTTTTTAATATAAATGAAATCTAACAAACTTCTTTCAATTCACAAAGTTCCAATTTAAAATAATACTGGTTAGTGAGCATATATCAAAAATAATGAGAGACTGAAAATAGCAGATAACTATAAATTCAAAAGAGTCTTTAGTTTATTTTCTTTCCATAAATAGGTGACATATCTAATGAGCAAAGTTATTCCTATATCTCAGAAACTAAACTTAAGCACTCTGAATACTAATTAATTATGTAAATACAGAGTGTAATGCATTAAGAAAATAAGTGAATTTGGATTACTCATTTGTATCTCTGAGGTGAATCACTAGAAATTTTTTCTATACATAATTCTTTGAGACAATTTTTTATATCACAGAGGAAGATGAAAACCCTCACACAGCATAATACTCTGTTGTACCATAAATACCTTAAATATTCAGAGGTTACCTAACTCCCCATCTGGCTTGGAACTATGGTATTTAACTACTAGTGAGGGGGAAAAAAAATCCATGAAAATCCAGACATGTGCTAATCCATTGCACATTAACAACTGTAAAAAGAGTTTAAGAAAGGTGCAAGGAGGAATAACAATTCATATTACTTCTTCAGTTACTGACATATTTATGTATCCAAAAGTTGAAGTTCTATTTCTGGACCATAATAAAGGTACAGCAATGGTATGTAATCTCCTTTACACGACACCTGTTGGGTTTGCCAGGACCTGTGTTTTCTGCAAGAATCATTTTCTTATTTAATGACTTATGACTTTAGAGAGCAGGTCATATGGTATGACTCTGATACTAAATATTTTCCAGAGTCTCCAGATAGTCCTCCCTCAAAAATAGAGGATATTTTAAAAAAATTAAAAAATTAATAGTTATTATCACAGAGTTTATTGCTGTTTGCAAGTTCCTGACAGCTGTCAGCCAAACCCAAGTTGTGCTGCTTCAGGCAAAGATCAACTGAAATACTTTGGCTTTAAAACCAAACCAAAACAAATCCCAAACAGCGAACAAAACCCTTATGAGTGTAAGTAACTTTTAAATAGCTAAATAGACAGACTCTAAAACCTCAGGCGGTACAGATGCTTTCAGAAAGAAGAGATGCCCATTGTTACAGATACACTAGCTATTGTTGTTACAGGGGCTGCTCATTATTTGAGTGGTTCAGCACTGACATTTCTGTTAAGTCCAGAATGCTACTGTATTTAATGTTTGACTTGCTCTCGTTGGAACACAAATCTTACTCCAAATGGACTGTGTTTTCAATAGGGAAGTGAGGCATAGATATGTTTCAGCAAAGCCCAGAGAGGAAGTCTAAGGTGGAGCCAGGAGCTGAACCCAGAATACAGGTTGCAGGCAGCATCTTGTGAGTGAGGTCACCCTTTGGCTCTGTTAGCTTTTGAAAGACTTGTTATATCTCTGTCTTAGCTCATGTTCCATTATATGTTTGCCTTGATAAGCTAGGAGGGTAACTTCAATATTCAGGCTCTTGATTAATTCTGTCAAGTTTGGAATAACTAGTGAAATGCAACTAATAAAGCCTTTATAAGGATGTGCCATGCAACAGTTCCCCAGTCCCTCCAGTTCATTCTGTGAATCTGTGAGCCTTGTTTCCTCAGTTGCTGTAGATGCCTCAAAATTACATCAGCTATTTTTGCACTGTTTAAGAAATTAAAAAGTCAAGCAAATAAAGACAACACATTAAAGGGGGGGGTCATTCTCATCACATGTGGCACTGTAGTACAGCCTGAACAAAACTTGGCTTTCAAACTGTGCCAAGTCTGGAATACATTGTGTTTGGCTCTGTAGAAGGTCAGGCTACCCTAGGACAGGGAAACCACAATAAAAAGATTTCAAGATAAATCCTCTTATCTCATCCCTTGGTTGAGAAAGAGTCCAAAAGAAAAAAACTATTTTTTTCTTCATATCAGACAATAACTGATAGGTTATGCAACATCAAGGTCTGGCAGTATCTGACTTGTCCCAGCTATATGCTGTGTTCACTTACAGCCTATACCCACTTATATTACAGCCCAGAACTTTGCAGTATGAAACTGTAGTGCAAAAATCACCACTGCAAGTTCAACTTGCAATAAATTAGATCAGGGCCTAATTAAGGCTGAGCAAGACCTTTGCCTGTGACTAGATTAACAAGTCACTGATACTATTTGGCAAGAATATCCTGGTCTGTGTGTAGTAAGTGACAGTATCAGTGTCTAAGACGAAAGTAGCTGATTGTGAATATTCCCTGTTGGATGGGGTTGATTCTGTGCAATGGTAGATGCCAAGGCAATTTTCTCGTGGTTGCTTCATACACCCCTTTAGTGTATGCTTTAGTGTATGTTTTTGTTTTGCTTCCAAATTCCCTTTTCTACCCACATGGTGACCTGCACTGTTCCATGTCAGTAGGAGCTTTAGTCGATGCTAATTAATAGCATATGTTCTTTCAAGAACGTGGAACAGTGATTATATTACATTTTCAAGAATGTGTTAAAATAAACAAAAAAATAACTGTGTTGGGAAACTTGTGCCTGGCACTCTGAGATATTGAATTCCCTGAGCTTATTCTGTAACTCTTGGAAAGTAAAATAGGCCGAACAATCCCTATGAAGAATCAGGAATTTGTCAAGAAATAGTATGATACCTTGATCTACCTGTATAAGACTGTGTAACCCTTCTGGAATTAAAGGTGTAACACTGAAGTCAGTGGAATTGTGCAAATGATGTGTTTGGTATGTTACCAGTTTTACATTACGCTAAAGAATAACAATCAATAAATGAAACAAATCCATCAGTATTTGCAGAAAATGAAAGGAAAGCAGAAATACATAATGTGGTTGTTTTTGGGTAAACACATACGGGTGGCCATATGTACATCTGAAAACAGTTTGAATGTTGCTGTGAGAATGAACCTTGTAGGAGCCTTTTATCTGAAGCACAGTAAAGAAGGCACTGCTAATCCCAAACTGAATTTTAATTTTTTTTTTTTTTAATTTAAAGTTTCAGAGCTATCCTCAAGTAGACCTGTGTCCTTGAGAACAACTGTAATTTCAGAGCATTAGGAAAAGCTTCAATATAGGAGAAGGTAGTTTGTTTTGGAAGCAATATGCCCATGGCAGTGCTGAGTGGTAAAAGAGGGCTGCAGTGGTAATGTGAATTCCTTATAGACAATGATTTCTTTTCCATACCACCATCATTTTTGCTGTTTTTCTCACTTGCCACAGTTCACCTCCTTGTCCCAGGATCATGGCTGTATATATTTTGTGCAAAGCAGTTACTTCTACATGGAAGGAACTGCAGATTCTTTAAAATCATTACCAAAATAGATGGCTGGTACAGCTTTATGATGCCAGAATTCACCAGAGCAGGTTAAATGCAGTGGCCGGTTAAATGCAGTGGCCAGTTAAATGCAACTATTGAAATTGTGCACATTGATAATTCCATGTAAAGCATCTCAAATGACCTGTGTTAACATAATGATAATTGGATCATTTTAAGGCTGATACACAAGGAGCTTTTTCTAAGAGGACTGAATTGATGTGACTGTGAGTGGTGTGGTGACATCAATCTAAAACAAATTATCTGGTGAGCAGCAAACGCCTGTTGTTTGTTACTGTCCTGTTTGACCTTTTATCTTTTTTAATTACAATGATTATAATAAGTCACTGATAATGAAATGCTTCAGACTGCTCTACCAACTATTATTTACCACTCCTTTCATTGCTTCTGTTCTGAACATGCATCCTAATTAAACTGCCTGTGGAAACAAGGAATGCTGGGTTTATGCAAGGTAAACAGCTCTTTGCCCACTGAAAGATAAGACAGAACTGACTGTGGCTTTCTGTGAGAACTTCATTAGCTATAAATAGGTAAGCAGGTGCCCCAAGTCAGATTTTAAACAAAAATGTGTTATTGATATTTGCTTTGACAAAGATTAAATAAACTCAGGCTGACCAACCCTGCCACAGTTTAGCCATCTTATCATTAGGTAATGTGAGCTTTTTTTCTTCTGAAGGTAGGTGGGTTATTTGCTTTTCTTGCAAATTAGAAGATATTTCCATGCTTAATAGGATGCTGTATTTTATTTTTATATAAAATTATTGCACAGGGAAAAGAGAGAATGAAAAATGTTTGGAACAATATGTTCAGTATATTAGCTATGTTTATTTCTGGTGGCATAAACTTTCTCCTTTATATTGATCGTTTAGTCCCCCCATTTCCTAATTTATTCTATCTCATTTTTCTAATTGCTGAGAAAGTAATGACACATATCCTTTATTGCACAGTCTTTTGGGGTTTTTTTCCCTATCCATCAGAAAAAAACCCTTTATGCTCATGGCCTTGGTGAATATAGCTATTTCTAATTCACACACATACTTGAGCACCTTTTCTGCTTTCCTGGAGTTCCTGAGCATTACCACTGTGGAGTCATGCATTTACCTTTCTCCTAGCTCTTATTTCTTTTACTATTACTAATAGTCTGCATTCCCCACTCATGGCTTTCCTAAGTATTTTTAATC
This sequence comes from Pyrocephalus nanus, assembly GCA_038380795.1. NCBI lineage: Eukaryota > Metazoa > Chordata > Aves > Passeriformes > Tyrannidae > Pyrocephalus > Pyrocephalus nanus. Next base: position 25,590,687 of record CM076270.1, on the reverse strand, counting down.
CAGAGTTGACAAGTGAACTGTGAAGGGAAGGAGAAATGCAAACAAAGGTATGTAATTCAAACCATGGTGGCATTACAATGTGCTCTTGTCATCACTGCCACCATCTTCCACAGGGGTCAGCATCTGACTTCATGGTAAGTGACAAAAAATCGAAAGATTACTGAAAAGGAACTGCGATAGGTACACCACCAGACACTGTTCATCAGTTCATCAACACCAAGAACAGAAAGCAAACCTCAAAAGGTCTGTGTTAGTGGCTGTCAAGCTGGCTGTTGCTTTTGCAATTTTGGATCAGGAGGAGGTCTGACATGAGAACAAACAGAACTTGCAGATCCTTGTACTGGCCTATGCATTTCCATTTAACAGCTGTTCTCCTGGTCAGTTCCTCAAGAGGCAGCTTCCAGTCTATTGAAATTGATGTTAATTTTGTGGTGTTTGCTTTTAAAATTTATTTAAAAGAATTTATATTTTTAATTCTCTAACCTATATGTGGATTCCTTGTGCCTTCCCCTTGCAAACACTGAAGCTGGCCTGCTTCGCTTGTGCTAGCTCTATATAGATGGAAAATAAACTTCCCATAATCCTTCTAGGATCTGGTTCTTCTGTAACATCAAAACTTAAATTGTGCTAGCAGAGGATCAGTTACTGTTACCTTGTAAATGTGAATTGTTTATGTATTCTGACCTTCTCTGTAAGAACCTCTCTTCGTTTATTTATTTATTTATTTATTTATTTATTTATTTATTTATTTATTTATTTCCTCTGCACACTTCAAAGGAGTCTGTCCTTCTGCATGATGGCTTCAGACTTTATTCTGGAAAGAATCAACATCTCTCTTCTTTTTGTTCTCCTAGACTACTTTCATAAATTTTCCTTTGACTTCCCAAGTATCTTTCAACTACTCAGTTTCTGTCATAAAATTTATGTGAAAAAGGGACAGATGGAGGGGCTTTTTCCTCTGGGAAAAATCAGTCCTTGTGGCATTTCTGAACAGTAGAATTGGTTGTAAGAGTGATTTTGAATGATTATGGGGGAGGAAAATGCAAAGGAAAATAACAGAGTGAAGCACAGTGGCATTTAAATTACTTTGAAGTTTAACCCATATGATACAGATTTCGACCACTAGAGGTCTGTATTTCCTACCTTAAAATACGAAAATTGATATCTTTTATACTCGAGTACCGTCAGTTTTCAAAGTACCCCTTCTTTCAAGATTATTTAAGATGCAAACACAATGCAAAATACCTATAATTGAACTACTGCATTTCTGTATATATAATATACCGGGGTGAACTACTTTCAGTTCAGTTTACTATTTACTAGTTTATATCTAATTTCCTCTATTCTAGCAAATTCTTGCTTTTGCTAACCTTCAGTCCAATTCTTGCACTTGTAAGTCACAGAATAAGATCCTGATATCTTATTTTTTCAAACACATACGCATCTTAAATTCTCTAAAGTTTCCGAGACAAATTAAGAAGAGTCTTTTCAAAGAGATGAAAAGAATAGTTTACTTTAACAATGCAGACGGAAAAGTAGCAACACCTACTCATTCATCTAAAAGATTATTTTAAAACTAACTAGGTATGTTGTTAATCATACAACGCTTTTTCCAAATATCAGCCAGTTTTGAAGGAAGATATTGTTGCAATTGACACTTCAGAACTACTTTTTTTTAAAAGCAATTTAAGGGATTTTTGGAAATTGAAAGGTAACATGAGCATACACATTTTGTTATCCAAATGGTGTGCATATTTCACAATTGCAATAATTTTATAATTCAAAAATGAAAGCATATTTAACACTTTTTACACCACCCCTCACCCCCACTTTTACTAATACACTTGGGTTTGTCATTATCCCTTTGGACAGTGTCAGTGCACAATGGTGTTATTCTGTTTCAAACTATTGATTTACCTGAATATTTCCCTAATGCTAGTAGGGACAAACAGCTTTTAAATCAGACAGAGAAGAAAGGCTGTCACTGTTATGATGACATTTATTTTATTGAAAATAGTAGATGAGCAAATTAGAACCAAAAAATGTGCTCTATTGTTCTGTGCCAGATAAGTAAGACTGATATTTATGTCCAAGGGCTTATACAGGGTCAGTGTATCTCTATGCGCTTAAGGGATGTTTGGGCACAAGCATACAACGTTTATATCTTGAAGCTGCTAAAAATAGGAGCACTTAGAAAGAATAGAAGGGATATATAGAGATAGAAAACTAGCAAGCAGTTGGTTAGATTTAAAACAAAGAAAAAGAGATCTAATCTTGCACACTTACACACTTTGCATTAGAAACTGATGAGGCAAAAATTGGCGTAAGTGAAAGACCACTTCTAAAACGCTAATTTATGGGGCTGTGGAGTGATGAATAAAATTTTCCAAGTACATTTTGCGGACATTAAATCCTAATATACTACAGTGTAATATGTGACAATTTTTCTGTCCTTTTTAACAGCCTACAGTGTCAAAACACACTGTTATAATGTCAGCAGTGGCAGAGAAAGTTTGGATTATTGTTTGCATATACTCTCATAGTACTTAGAGAGTCCAGAAACGTTTGAAACATTTCTTCCTACTACTTAGTTCTTTGAACAAACTAACTATACCAATTCCCTCCTCGTGTATGGGGTTTTTTTACAAGAAGTTGGGAAATCCTGATCTACATATTTCTATAAAATTTTACTCCCAGATATTAATGCCAAGAAAGGATTGCTCAACTTACTAGAGTTTCTCAATCTCACTAGAACTTAAGTGGGTTAGCAAATGCTAGTATAGCAGTGATTAAGGGGTTCTTTTGTACAAAATTCATTGACTGACAGATCCACAGGGCACTCACTATAGTTAGCCAAAAGTCTTTCGGTTTAGAGTAAGTCTAATTATTTTAGTTTATAGATTTAATTTTTAGAATTCTCCAGCTTTTGGTTTCAAAGTAAACACTGATCTCCTCTATACACACATAATTTTGTTTTCTCTGTTGTTAAGGGCAGGGAAAACATTCTTGGGTTCAATACATGTAGAACTGTACTCTAAAACACTGTCAGCATTTTTAATCTCTTGTGGAAGATCAGTGATGTGGTGGTTTTAGACATTGCTGGCTCTGGCTTGACAGTGTACATGATACTCCAGATCTTTTAGACTTTTCTAACTAATTTTCTGGTCTCTTTCTTTCACTTTTGTCCATCAGAGATAATGTTTTCTTTCTTTGACCAAGGCTGCATGAATGTGTTACAAACTCACTGGTGTTTAATACATCTTAAGTATTATAAAACTTTAAGACATCTGAATATGGAATTATTTAGAGAGCAGTAACTTAAAACTGAAAAGATACTTACATAAAGTAAAATATATTTCTAGATTAATACTTCTATTTCAGTACTAAACTGAAATGAAACATCAAAATGCTAAGCTTCAGAAAAGATGTCTGAAAGACGAATCTCAACGTGTCCTGTCACCTTGGTCACTCTGCCTTGACAGGAATGAAGGTCCCTTTTCCTTATCTAGGTTACTAAACCTATGGCTGAATTACTTTTTAAATATGAAAATTAGTTGTTATAGCAGGAGGCAATCCCTGCTCTTGTTTATACCACAGGGTAAAGAGTTGCCCTTTTTGCTAAAAGAGACTTGAAGACACTTAGACGTATTAAGACTTTGAAACAAGGGCATTAACTACCATCATCAATCCAGAATGGATCTTTGCATCTCTCTTCTAGCCATTAACTTTACCAAAAAGGAAGACTGACACTGTTCTGGAAGATAAAAATGGTCAATAATCAGGAGGCTAACCTAATGTCTGCTTCTCAGGGACATGTCATCTCCTCATATCACTAACAATGTCGTTTACTGCACATTAGATGCCAGGAAAGAAAAAATAAAGCTATTTCAGATCAAGGTAGGACTAGAATTTCTTGGGTTTTCAGCATTAACATGAAAAGATTTTTGAATGACAGCATAATGTAAGCTACTATTTTAGTATGCATATACATCTTACTGCATGTTCATAACTTCAGATTTGATGCCTGGTTATGAAGTATCTTTAGGGTATTTGAAAGTACCTAAAAGAGTCAGTAGTTAACAAGAATTAAGCCATCAAGTCCCAGAACGAATAAAAATGAGATTAGTTTGAGCTGTTAAAGCTTATGTGCTGCACAGTTACTTTCTCTGAGTGATAGTAAATGAATGGATTAACACATTTCCTTTATTGCAGTTAGAATTGCTTATATAAAATATAGTGTGCCCCATGTGATCATTTTTAATAAAAGAGAGAAATCAAGTTCAGATTTGTTAAGTGCGAGAGAAATAATTTGATGAATTTTTAAGTTTCTATTCTGATAGCTTAGTTTCATAGAATAAGAAGTTTTGAAGTTGTATGTGGGGGTTTTGTTTGTTTCTTTTTGTTTGGTTGTTTTTTTGGGGTGTTGTTTTTCTGTTTCATTTTTGTTTTAATACACCACATTGCACATCCTACACTTTTCTGGACACCTGACCACACACTTAAAATTAGGCAATTAGCTTGTTGTTTTGCTGGTTTTAACAGTATCTGAATTTATAAAGACAATAGCTGCAGCTCTAGACATAACCTGGAGGTCCCAAGGTAACTCATGGGAAGTCCTTGCTTGCAAACTGTTATCCTGATACTGACTCCAGGACATGTCAGAAAATGTGAATGTATGGGCTCCTTCTCACGGTTTTTGCAGCATATAAAATTCTAAAACAGTGTTGTATTTTAATTTGAAAACTAATGTATTAGAAATGTGGATCACTTAACATGGCTGTTTGGCAGAGCAATTTCTGCAACACAGATTCTTCTTCTATAGGGATGTGGTGCTACTCTCACAGGCAGCTGTGAGAAGCAATGGGTACACTGTTCACTTCTTTAGACTCCCCTGACTCCCATTAGGAAGACTCTCAGCTTTTATTAACTGAGATGAATCCACAACAAGGATAAATGGTTCTGTCTTTTGGTTTATAATGGATAGCTGTACTGTCATGTAATGTGTGTGAAATGAAACGTATCGGTCATGAAACCTGGGCTGCTTTTGCTTTTTGGTCCAGGAAGAAATAAAATATGGTAAAGGATAAAACATCTCTTAAATTCTGTTAAGAATGTAAAAATAATAAAATGGTCGTATGCCATTAATGGATAGAAAATAAGTATGATAATAGGGAGGTAAAAAAAAGAATCCAAATCACTATAGCCAGATATGGACTGGCTGTAAGAAGGGTATTACAATCCAGGCTGAGGAAAGATACTGGGTGAGGTCAGTGAATATATGCTTACCAGCCTCTGGGTAAAAACAGGTAGAATTTTGACAAGTTTAAACTCTTGGTTATAATTGCAGTTTTTAATAATTTGGCAGAAAAAGGGATTTCATGCATCTGAATTAGAAATGGCAGTGTTCTGAAATGGTTAATGCACAAGTGACATGCCCACAGCAATATGTAATCACTGTCAGCACCTTCTCTGTTGCTGGCAGAGATCACAACAGAAAATGGAAAGGCCAAAGCTGCAATTGCTTCCTCATGAACCAAACCACCTACTTCTGGGAGAAAATAATTTTTCTGCATCTTTGGCCTTTATCTCTTTTACAGCTTTACTTTGAAAGACTCAATCAGGGGTGTTATCAGTATAAATCTACCAAATGTGATGCTTTAATTACGTTTCTGTTGCTTCCTCTAGGCAAAGATGTTTCTAGGAAGAAGGGTAAGGGACACAGCTAATAACATTGTAGATAAAGCTGGGAGGTGATAGGACCTCTTTGTGGAACTTCCAGCTAGTCCAAATAGAGGCTTCCTTGCTTTGTCCTGGTAGTTTATTTAGAGACCACAGTGTCATTTGCCACTCTCTCACAGCCATGTAACTCTTCTGGAAAGCCAGAAGATGCAGTGGCAAAAGTTAAAATTGTGTATTCAGTTTACATTCCTCAACAACTTTCCTTAGTTAAAGGTGAGATGATAATAATGTGATGAGCAACAAACTCTGCAAAATAACTTTACTTCTACTTTCCTGGTACAAGGAACTGCCTGTCTGTACTTTCTTGTAAAGGAGTAAGAAAGGTGCCACACAAGAGCTTACATACATAGATTTGCTCAAAGTTGTAAAGCAAATCAGTAGCATTTTGACATACATGGCAACATTCTGCTGTGTATGAAGCATAACCTATATGGTAATCCTCAAAAGAACATTTTCCTGCCATTAGCTAAATTACCAGGCTGGGGCCATGAGGCACCCAAGAGCTTTACAGGCTTAATGTGCAGTCCGTTCTGCAGGATGTACTTTCTTTTTTTACATGATATTCCCCACCCTTTGCTACCTTTCCAATACCATGGCTTTTGATTTCCATATATTTTCCCACTAGTCAGTGTTATGGCTCTGAGGAAAGCAAACCTTGCACTAAACACCTTTATTCTTTTGACTTCAAGCTGAAAAATAGTATTTGTCTTCCTGAACAAGCAAAGGCAAATGTACTGTGGATTTCTGTGCAAGAAAATGGATGTTAGATTTTGACACCTTAGTTCAGAGGAAGCTTTGTCTTCCACATGTCAAATTTCATCAATCTGTAATAGGATTTGGTTCACTGTGACTGACTGAGACACTTGTTACTTTTCTTATTATATAATTAACTTAGACATCCTTACAGTGGGAAAATATCACACAACAGCAGTACCCCTCAGAAAAGACTTTTCTTCCTTAAATGAGAATGTTAGGAACAGCCTGGAGGGAAAAGTTAAAAGATTAAAAGCAAAGGATCAGCATGGAGGCTTAATGAATCGCTCATTAGGGTCAGAAAAAGAGAACCAAGGGCAGAAAGAAAAAAAAAAAAAACAGTCTGAGGAACCGGCAAAGTACAAGAGTTTATGCAGACCAAAAAAATCTTTTAAAATGTTAATGCAGCTAAGTCCAAGAGAAGTTAGTATAATTGTAACTGTTAGTAAGCGTAACACAGAAAACATAGAGGCCCAATTGTGCTTTCACTTGCACAAAACTCCTGTTAAGGGCAGCTTATTATGAGAACTAGCAGAAAATTTGAGAAAACAGATATAAAGACAAGCAAAGTATCCGTGATTTTTGTAAAAATCAATTAGACTAGGGAGTTGCTAAGGGGTTAATCAAAGAGAAGGAAAGGTCGAACACAGACACCTTAATCCATGTCAGTGTGAAAGTATTATAATGTATTACCCACGGAAAAATGGGTTACTATGGTCCTTAGTGCTTTGTCTGGAAGGTGGCACACTTAATAGAATGATACCAAAATAGATGTTCTGCCAGATTTGTACAGCTTGTTTCCTGTTTTCTTCCAAAGCAAAATTTATTGCTATATTGTGGAAGTAAAATTAATTGGTGAACTCTCTTTGCTGTCCTGAGATGTTCCTTGTGGGTCCTGAGGACCATCCATAGAGGCAGCGAAAAAAAAGGCAGCTGTTACAGTTGTAGGGAGCTAAGCTATGATACTGTGAAGCAGTATGTCACATATATCACATATATCACATCGTCAAGGAAGTGCAGTCTTGGTTCTCAAGCAAAAAAACTGCACAAAAGCCTGGAAAGAGTAGTACTGTGCTCTCCCAAAGCTACATGAGCTTTACTTTAGTGCTAGGAAAATTCGTGTGCAAATCCTTGGATGTGTGGCTGTCCTGTAACAACGTGGCTTTTTTTTGATGGTATGTTTAAGAAAATGGAACAGCATCATAAAATGTATTTGAAGGCAATATGTTTTTAAACCCTTTTTCTTTGAAGTACTTTTTAGGAAGCCCATAGGTGAAAGAATATTTTTTTACCTGATTTGAGAAAAACTGTATTGTCTAATCACAGTAAGCTGCTCATAACAAAACCAAGAGGAAAACAATTAAGACAGAAATCTAACAGCAGAGCTTGAGTCTTGCTTTGAAAACATATATTGATTCTTGCTCCATGCTTGCAATTTCTAACTGTTGTACATCAAGTAAAGAGCCTGAGGTGGGAGAAAACTCTGAGCAACTCCAGTGGTAGCAGACTAACTCTCCTCTGCGGGGGGAGAAAGTAAAACTGTACAAACTTTTGGGCTTGGGCGACAAGAATGAGGGAAGAAAGGAGAAATAAAGAAAACCAATAGGAGCTTATAAAGAAAAAGATGAAAAGACAACATACATCCTATAAATTTAGATTGGGAGGGGCATGCATGATTGTGATTTCTCAATAAACAAGCTCAGGCTGCATCTTTGTACATCACCTGCTGTCTGCCTCAAGTGAAGGCTCTGGCCAGCCTGTGTTGATGCTAAAGGAGGGTTAAATGGAGGATAACTGCCAAAGGAACATTTTTTAGAGACGTTAACTTCTGCATTTTTCTCCCTATGTAAGCCCCCTAAACATGAAAGTACAGCTGTTCTGAGGTTTTCTGGAATGTTTTGCTATTTGCATGGGTTCTTCTGGGCTAGAAAAGCTGAGGTACTCTTTTTTAGTGTATCCTCTGTTTTCAGAAAACAGAGTAGATTCAGGAATACTGTTTTATTTTCTATTTCTGTTCCTGTAATACATCTACTGATTATTAGATTCCACTAGCCAAGGATCTATCAGTAGCTGACAAACCTGAATGACCTAGAAGTAAATAAAGGAATAGGTGAATTAGCTGAAATTAGGAGTTTTGTTCAATCATTCTTTGTTCTGGCCATAGCTGCAATTATAGCTTTAACCTCAAGCAGTGAAATACTGTCTAAATATTGACCTTGCCCAAATTCAGTACTGGTTTCCTTAGATATTGCCAGTTACCTTTTGCTGCAGCCTGCTTTTTGTCTTGTCTTCAATCATGCCACTCACGGATGCATTGCCAGTCTGATCTCACTTTCCTGCTGTGAGGTCGTCTTCAGTTATTACTTGTTTTCTGTGCCTATAAGAGAAATGCTACTCAACTACAATAAAAAGTGATAAACACCACAAATAGTAACCAAGCATTCTAGCTAGTGTTGTTATATAGTGAATACTTGGACAGTTTTGCTAGCAAACAAAACCCAAATGGAATGAAAACTGCAAAAGAGACCTGAAAGGCCAAAACCTGTAGTTCTTTCACATAATGGTGCAACAGAGAATACCAACAGCATGTCATTTGAAACATGATCTTTTTCCATCCTTAGTTGCAATTCACTTGAAGGCTGAGAGTAATTTTAGTATAATCCATCATTTATCTGAAGATAAGACCATAAATGACTAGACCAGCGATTCTATTTCATTTGTGCTTCATTTCAAACAATCACAGCTGCTAGGACTTACAGTTAAGATAACCTTTTTTCATTTCTTTGTTATAGCTGAGGTAAAAAAAATAAGTACAAGTACCATAACTCTCCTCATTTGTCAAATTTTTGAAATGCCCCAAAATGATCAAAAACTGGCAAAGATTCTTCTATGGTACATTGGGCAATTGTTTGTTTGGTTGGTTGTTGGGGTTTTTTTTGTTGGCAAGGGATAAGTTTTAGGAGATGGTACAGAACATGGTATGAGTGCTCTGAGTAGAAGTGCACTGTCAATTGGTGAAAGTGATCATAAAAGAAAAATTTACTGATGGAAGTGGAACTAAAAGAAAAACTGTCATTAGCAAAAGCTTACTGGCTTGCTTTTCACTGCAGGGTGTTTAGGATCAGAAGGAGACAGAAAATGATACTGTGGTTAGTAACTTTCTTATATACAGCCTCAACTGCACTGAAATTAGTTTTGCTGAAGGTTTTCTATTCTTCAGGCTGCAGTGACTCTGCCTAATGAGGTCTGTACATCTCTGAACATGAGGTTGCCACCTACTCAAACTCTCAAACATACTTGAACTCACCTTGTGTTTACATGCAAGGATTTCAACTATGCATAAAAGTTAATTCCAGTTAAGTAGCTGAGGTTCAATCCTCAGCAACAGCAACCTCTTTATTCCTGTTGGTGTTGCAGAAACTAATCCTACAATAGTAAAAAGAACAATGTAAGTCTTCCCTCCACATTTCTCTCTCTTCATAAGTGATCCACATTTTTCATTCTGTTTTCAGAATTTCATGAGATTTCTAAAAATTTTTCTTGGTGGCATTCTGCCATTTTACTTTACCTAGGTTCTCAAACCTCATCCTACTAGTGCAGAGGCTGACTTCTTAAGAATACCACAGTCACCCTTAGGACTAACTGTCCAAAAATCTTAACTGCTATCCAAGAATACCTCAAAATTCTTAATTAATGTTTGAAAGGAACACAAACGCAATATCTGTGTCACTGCATTTCTGATGGAATTGTTGTGCAACTGAGAGCATGAGGCAATAAGCTAGATAAGGCTTAAAACTGAACCAAGATTACCTAAGGGCTAGAGATTTAGCTAAACGTGCAATAGAGCCTACGAAGCAGACTGTTGTGGGTCTTCAGTGGCCAGGCTATACCCTGACCCGGTCCTTCTAGCTGTAAGCTCTCACCCTGACTGTGCTTGCAATTCTGAAAAGATTCTGAGCTTATGCTTCTCTTCCTGGAGAGAGATGATGGTTGCTGTGTTGCCAGCATTACTGTCAGAAATAGAGGATGGGTATACTTTGCTTTACTGTCCACCACCCTTGCCCTGACTTGGCCATTTGCCCGCTTTCCTTCTTGTATCTAATATAGAGCCCAAGCAAATCTACTTGTAGGCCGATGAATCTTGATAACCCATTTCCCCAACTCAGCATTATATTTAACATATCTGAATTAAATTGTAGTTGATTTCTCCTCTTACTGAGGTGGTCTCCTGGAAGATAATGATTAAATTCAGCTAAAAAAAAAGCACCAGATTAACTCTGTAATGCAAGTTGGACATAGTATTTGATTAAAGGAATGCATAAAAATCCATATTCTCTGTCTACGTCAAGACCAAACATGACCTTTTATGTACTCATCCACATAGAAGAGTAGACTTGAGGTGCAGGGGACAGACACGTGCCAACCACTCAAACAGTTAGATGCTTCTCACAGTGTGATTAGGAGCCCTAAAATTTGGGCAGTTATAGCCACAGGAGAGATTATGAATACTACTGGTGACACCAGTAGCTTCTGGTATGCAAGAAGGTCCAGAGGAAAAAGAGAAGTAGTGAGAAAGTAGGAGTAATTTATGACTGCTTAAAATATTTTCAACTATCATTATACCTTTGTATATACAGGATTTTAACTAGGACAGTGTAATGAGAGTTTGTAATTTACGCGACTTTAAATTACCATATTAATTACTGTGACTGTGGTACAGAACAACAGGCAGTGCCAGAGAATAGGACTATCTAAATACACTCCTTTAACGAACATGGAGGATAAAATGACCATAGTGCAGAAAACTTAGAAGTAGAAAAATGCAGTTAGTGTCCATTATCTGAAGCAAAATTTTTTTAATGGGCATTAGCTCTGATATTTATTTCCGTGTCAGTCCATACATTTCTAGAAAGTGTAAATAAATCACATTTACATTCTTCATCTGCCTCTGTTTTTATAGAACAACAAATAACAGAAAGAAACATGATACATTTTCCAATATTTAATGCAATTAAAGATAATATTATTCCTTCAGCAGGTAACACAAATACAATCATGCATCTTCTTATCCTAAGTCTGTAAAAAGCAGGTTGTTGAGTTGTGATGTTTGAAACTGAAAGGCAGCGCTCTCCTCGCTTCTGCAGTGTTGTGGTTACTGGCATTCCAGGCTAGTATTTGCTGCCTTTTAAACCAGTAACTTCTAGCTGCAGTTTGCACATGCTGTTCATCCTAAGCAAGGTACTATGTCAAAGCAGGAAGGCAGGAACACCTTACACCATTGGAAATGGGTGCACTTCTGCTCTCCTCCTCTGTGAAAATTAACTCTGTTTCCATCTATTACTGTGACAAAAGGGGACAATTAATTCAGCTATTTCAACTTCAGTGATAAATGTGACTTCTTAAAATTGTACAGGACCACTCTACTTTCTCAGTTTAGCAACATAAACTAGGAAGCACTCAATAATTATAACTGGTTTTTTTCTGCTATGTAGTTCAAGTTGTAGAGGGGAAAAGTGTACTGAAATACAGAAATACATTTGGAAAGGCATATATTTGAACTTAATATATGAGCAAAAGCCTAATTTGTAGAGACACTTCTTATTTTTGAAAGATGCTGTAATTTAAAAGATTATAGTGGCAACAAGCAAAATGGACTGCCATAGTCAGGAGTATGAAACATTTGTTTGACACTAAAACAGACCTAAAAGAGCGTTTCTACATCATCATGATAATTATCTGCTTCAGGCCATACTTAATCCTCCTATTCAGACAAAAATCTAATCACGTTAGCTCTGTGTTCATGCAAGTGAAAAGAAAAGATGCCTCCCCTAAACAAAAAATCTCTCTTGACCCTCACCTTGTGATTTTACTGAGCCCATTTACTAGCTTGTCCCATGCTATGCAACACAACACAATCCAAACAAGTACTGCTACTTTTGGAAGTGATGGAAATTTACAGTGAACTGTAGCATACTCTGGGCAGAATCCTGCTGTCGCTTATTGGCATACATCTCATTAATTCTAAGGGATTTGCAGAAGTATAGAAATAGGTGTAACTCAAGGCTGTAATTTTACTGCTTGTACACATCGTGATCTGATTTACTGACTCAGTTACTGATACACCAGTTGGTTTACTTGGAAGAATACAGGGAGGGCTTGTGCCCATAAATAACTGGTAACATTGTGTTTTAATGCATGGAGAGTGGAAGGACAGTAAATATGTTACAGGATCTCACCTGAACTTGCTGAAGAACTCTAGTCCAGTGTGAATCCAAGAAGTTTGGAAACTCGCTAATGCCAGGAAGAACAAAAAAAAGGGGGAGGGGGGAAGGAGAGAAAAAAAAAAAGGAAGGGGAGCAATTTAACTTTTCCTAACTAAAATTTGATCTCTGATAGTAGATTGACTACTTTTTTTTTTTTTTTTTTTTTTTTTTTTTTTTTTTTTTTTTTCCCCTGTAGAAAAAGGATAAATCTGGTTATGGAAAGTCTGTGCTACACAATTTTGATGAAAACCATACTTGCTGCTAACTGGTGAAAGTTGCATTGCCTGTTAGACTGAAAAAACCTGCTCTGTTTACACAAGTCTCAAAAATCATGAGCATCACTTTTGGTGATTAATTTCGATCATGAGCTTAGCACAGTAATAACAATTTAATTGCTCGTCTGAATCTGATCTTGACCAGAGGTCAGAGGGTTGGTCTTTGTAGGTTGATGGGATCACCCGTGATGGTGAGGTGCTGTTACTGCTCTGAGCGCTGTGCCTTCTAACAAAGGATGCCTCTGCTTTCTCCTCAAAGTGTTGACAGGACACGAGCGCTTACACACGGCATGGCTGTGAGTCTGTGGGACGCTCAGTCATCTCCAAAATTATGTGGTGCGGGCTTAGCAAGCGGGCCTCGAAGGGCAAGCCAGGGCACGGGGCTTAAGCTGTCCGCGTTCTGTCCGGGGCTGAGCCTTTCTCTGCCAACGCCATGTAAGCCAAGTATAAACTCAGCAGGAGGCTGTGCCACAAACCGCAAACGCTTTCCCTCCGCCGGTGCGAAGGTGCGGGGCACAGCCCTCGGGGGCGCGCAGGGGCCGCTCCGCGCCCGCGGGAGGTTCGCGCTTACCTGGCTCCGCGCAGCGCCCGCCGACGGGCGGCTCAGCCCCGACAGCGCTCGCACCGCACCGGGCTGGGCTGGGCTGGGCTGGGCTGGGCTGGGCTGGGCTCCGGCCGCTCTCCCTCCTGGCCTCACCGCTCCTCCCGTTCCGAGCGCGGCTCCTCCGCTTATAGCGAGGGGCGTTGCGGCACAGCCCAGCTCGCCCGCTGACTCTCCCCACCCATCTCCCGGGATGGACCCTTCTGACCCTTCTCCCTCCCACTTCCCCCGTTTCTTACTGCCCTTCCCCGCCCGCCGGCACGCCCGCAGCCGAACTCCCCGCCCGGCGCGGGTGCGGGTGGCGGGCAGGGATGGGGGCCCGGGGGTGGCGGGCAGATCGGGGGTGTGCTCGCCCTGGCTCCTGGCGCTGGACAGGGCAGAGCCAGCGCCGGGGACCTGGGAGTGCTGCGGAGGCTGCGGGGATGGGGCGAGGGGTGCGCGAGGGGTGCCCCTCCTTCCCTTTGCCTCCAACTTTCTGAAGAAGGGGTCTGAATGTTTACAAACATTTCCAATTTTCTCAAGGAATCCCCCAGGCCTCCTCTGAGCACAACTGAAATGTTCTGATCACCACTAATGAAGTTGCAATAAATATATAACTAATAAATCTGGCAGACTTTGTTCTCTGGGAGTAAAGGGGAGAGGAAACAGGTATGTTAAACCCCTTGGAATACATGTCCTAGGAGGGCTCTTCACATCACTGCTGTCATTTAAAAAAACAATTTTGTGTATGAGGGATTTTGCTTGTTTCCCTCTTGATCTGGTAACAAGACAGGGAACAACTTCTCAGGCAGGATTTCTTAGACTGTCATGTTCATCAAGAACAGGATTTCAGAAGTTACGTTTCACTGTAGGGTCATCACATCTTAGTTATGGACAGAGCTAAAGCTTCCAGTGGAAAGTGCCCAGCTGCAGATTGCTTCCTAACTTTTTTTAGATCCTTTATGTCTTTTTGAAGGCGTGCTTAAGAAAGGCATGACTTAGGATGGCAATATCCTTCAAGGATTGGCAATATAACTTTGCTGTGGCTAAGAGTAATTAGGATATACTTAGTGATAGTGGTAGGAGAGGAAAAATCAAGAGGAAACATTTGGATTCTGCAGTAATAACAACTTGTTTTTCAGCATCTGCACATGTATAATCAGTAAGATCTTGTCTGGCTGTAACTGTTTGTTGAAAGTCTGTTAGCTAAACCAGAGGTTCAGACAGAAATCCAGAACTGTGGCACATTACAAAAAGTCATTTTTTCCAGGCTGTGTCTGATGGGCCATGAGTGTGTTACATGGAGGCACTAATTCACCTGTGACATAATCTTTTGCCCTGATCTTATTTATGTTGTGACGAGAAAAATCATCTGCATTTTCATCAGAACAGCAGTCAGGACTGACACAGTCTATATTGGCAGCATATTGCCCTTCTGCTGCTTGGGGAGTTTGTAATTGGCTTCCTCTCTGTAGAGGTCATGCTGAGAGATCTTCTAAGGATGAACTATGTACATGTTCACAGGTTTACCATGACAGGGACTAGAAGCCGTCTGCTGATGAGTACTGCTCAGGCCTCTGCAGTGCCTGAAGTTGGCTACAGCAGAGTGCTCTGTTATTCCCATGTTTATTGCTGGTTATATTACATGGAGCTTTTGACATATGGGACACATTTATTCTATCCAAACAATTCTTTGTACATGTGGGACTAATTTCCAAACTCCACTGAGTAACAGTGAATTTGGCAGTTATTGCCCAATTCTGCCCAGTCCGTTCTGTGGTAAAACCTGCTGGAGCTGATGGGGAGGAGATCTCCATATGGTGACCCTTGGAGGTCTTTCAGTTCTTATGGAGCTTAAGGAACTGAAACCAAATCCCAATGCCAGCATCAAACACTGGCTGCTTAGAGTCACAAAATGCCCTTGTATGTGTGAATCACTGCCTGAGATCAGTTGTTCCCTTTGTTATGTTCCAGCATCCCTTCTCTTCAGAAAAGGGAAGGGGAAAGTAGATGATAACTATATTTTTAACCAGAATAAAATGAAAAAAAAAAAAAAAGCCACAGCAACTTCTTTTTGAATTTGATTTTTTTTTTAAGAGGCATGTAAAATTGAATTTGGATCTGCATCTCTTTGCTGAGTTCAGTCCATCTCTGGTGGATGTCCACAGGAGAGGTGTAATTTAATGTAATTTTTTGGAAAATCTCTTCACTACCAGCAGTTTTGTGTCTGGAATCCCAATAACAGAATTGTAACATGATGAGCACTGCAACATGCACTCACTGTAGAAATGTGATTTACAGGAACATCCAGTGAATAATAGACTTGATGACTAGAATTCTGTTTTCACTGAACTGCTGTAAATAAAGAGGCTTCTTCCCACTAGAATTGATTGAGGTGTCTACAGTGTGGAAAAGATTTCAGGGAGCAGGTTTCATTCTACAGCTTGTGTTAGAGCAAAGAGCTGTCATTAAGAAGGTGACTACACTGGGCAATTTGATTGCCATGAAATCAAAGAAATAGCTCTTCTAATAGCAATATTTATTAAAATCACTAGTACTATGGTGAGAACAAATAGTTTAAAACAAATCTTCACTGGGAACTCAAAATCACAGTGCCCTTAACACCCTCTTATTTCTTTTCAGTAATACATTTAAAATGAATCACATCTGAACCTTTTGTCAGTATTTCTTTTTACATTTTCAAAATATTTTTTCTTTCTGCAGGAACAAGAAGTACAAAATTATTTTCTTTGCTGAAAGCTGATGTTCCTTACATAGATTCCCATGCCTCTGGACATCAAGAGCCAGGCTTGAGGAAAGCACCACAGGTTGTGAGATTCGTAGCATGCTGTTTCTATTCATTGCGTTCTTTTGTATGTTTTTCCGATGCATTTTCCCACTTTTGTTTCTTTCAGGAAATAGACTGGACTTTTGCAAATAGAATACACTGTGCATTTGCTTAGAAGAAAATGAGTAATTCAGAGGTAGGCCTCTGCCCGTACTGAGTCCCAGACATATTCTGGTAGCAATCTGATGTGAGTAAAGGTGATTATTTTCCTGAAGATAAGAAAACTTACAAATGCCTTATTTTTTTTTAAGAACACTTCCTGTCAAAACACTTTCCTGCTGCCTTAAGGAGTATTTCAGTCCCATCCTGTTCATGTAAAACTAAATATTTTCTGAGAAAAAGGACCAAGAATTGATCCCAAGTCAATGCATCTATTATTTAGAATTTTTTATCCACTTTTGTCAATGATGAAAGGTGTTTTCAGAGTGTGTTCCCTTCTATCATGTCTACTACAAATGAAAGCTATTGGAAAATATTAAGAAAAGGAAATTTCAGAAAAAGATACATTGAAATTCTCAGTCTCCCTCTTGATCCAAAACTTCTTCAGCTGTAGGAAAAATGTTAGCTTGCGCTGTAGGCATAGGAATGTATATCACTGTTGTCACATACTCTCTATGTAAGACCATAACATTTTTTAAGACTAGCAGAGTATTATGTGTTTGTGTATGTGAGAGGAGAGAACAAGAGAGGGAGAAATGTCTTTTGGTATAAGCAAGGGAGGTCATTTGCAGATGTTGAGCAGCAGTGGTGCTAATATCCACAAGGTCTGCCTCTCCAGAGCTATGGAAATTTACATTATTATTCTCTTCTGATGAGGTCTTAACTATTAAGATAGTTAATCTCTTTTCAGAAAGCTATAGGCTTTAACTTCTAGTCTTCCTCAGCTTGTGTGCTTTAATTGTATTCCTTATAATCATCATAGCATACAGCAGAAGGGGAGGCTGGAAAATATGAAGACTCTAAGGAAGCCAATATTTCAAATCTCAGCATTTCCACAACACTTTAGCTGGGTTTATTTTGATAGAGAAATAGTAGATTTTTTGCTTGAATTCTGCTGTGTTCTAAGCTGAACTGAACGAGATGTGTGTGACATCCTCATTTTCTGCAGTTTATAAAATAGGGCAATTATGTTCTTATTTTCATATCTAGATTTGGTTATGCTAGATCATTAGTTTAACAACAGCAGCAGCTGCTTTGGGGGTTTGGACTGTTGAATTCAGTGGCAGATAGAAGGTGTGTAATGGGCTGGGAGTGCAGGAGCTGCTGTGCAGGTGGCCAGCAAGGCCAGGCTGGCTGCCTTCTGGGGCCAGACTGCAGCGAGACTTACACACCTCTGAGTGCACAGTCAGTGTCCTGCATCCAGCCCTGTGTCCAGCCCTGCATGGGCAGCTGCCATTGCTAACAGGGAAGTAAAATCAGGTGGCTCTATGGGCAGGGAAGGGATGAAGACAGACTCTTCTTTATTTGTAGAGTAAATCCATGCTTGATGAAACTGTCATGCCAAAGCCTGGCCCTTCTCCCAGAGCTCTTTCTGTGACAGAAGGAAGCCAGCTGCCTCAGCACCAATTTTGTGTCCCCCTGTAGACGTTATTGCAGCACCCAGGGGACTGAGAGGATCTATGGGGAGCTGAGGTGACAGAATCATGTCATTTCCTCACTGTTCTAAGAAGTGGATGACAGAAGTCTTGTTTTGAGGCAGGAATCTTCACAGCAAGTGCTGGGTGTTGCACTGCTGGGAAGCAAGACCTGAGCCAGACTAGCTCAGCACCAGCAAGGCAGTACCCAGGGGCTGGGCTGGGCTGTGCTCACACTGCTCTGCAGTCCACATCATCAGGTAACCATAGTCTGTTCTTTCAGGAAATAACTATAAAGAAATATATTTTGGGAGATATTTCCTTGTCTTCTGAAGACTTTCTAGGATTTTTCAAGCAAATTAATTTAATATCATAAACTCTTAAGAAAGCTTTCAAAAGAAAAGGCTGGATTTGCTGCTCATATGCTACTCCATGTGCTTAGTCACAGAAGCTGCTGATGGACTGGCAGTTCCAAAAAGCAGGTATCTGCCCTCTTGTGTGGGTAAAATCTGTGTTCAAACTGGATACAAAGCAGACCTTGGTTTGCTTGACTCATTGTTAATTTTAATATTAAAGCAGACGAAAAAAACGGTTTTTTTGACTGCATGTTGTGTTTCCTTCTTGTGTATCCTTCCTTTTCTTCACCTTCTTCATTTCTCTATCATGTTCCTTTCAAAAATCTGCTATTTGTTTACATGACTGAAGAGCCTTCTTGATAAGGAACCTTTTATTCTGTTCATTCTGCCTTTCACCTGATTTGGGCAGGGAGAGGCAAGAAGAGCCATTTTTTGAGTACCTCCAAGAAATGTCAGGCTGGAGTAAAAGACTGCCACTTGTAAGGAGGCAGGTATTTGGGGTCCTGTATTTATGAAATGTGTTGCTATGCATTTGAAAACCATCCCTTTTCCCTCAGACTTATAGGCTTTACTTTTTAATAGTCTTTTTATTCCAGACACATATACCAATTAGCTTGGGTTTGCCATTTAAATCTGGCCTATGAATGTTTGCCCATTCTGGGCAAACATTCACAGGCCAGATTGTGGGCATGTTCTTTTTGAGAACAGGCAGCAAAATGCTATATTTTAAATGTGTTTTCTTAAATGATGCCTGCCATTGAATATACTATTACACAGATTGCACCATTCAAAAAAATATTTTTACAAAATTCAGCACAGGACAGTGAACACTGAATGTGATCATAGTCCAAAAGTTTGTGAAGTTTGGCTCTGTTTTATCACTGTCATGTCTGTTCAAGATTCAGCAGATACAGCTCTGATCTCCAATGCTAAACTGGTGTCATCATTTATGTTTAGGTGATACAAAGGCAGAATTTGAACCAATGGATTATTCCGGTGAAAGGAATCATGCTTAGATTCCTTTGAGCTGGAAGCAGTGATGATGACAGTAAAGTATGTTTGGATTTGTTCTCAATGTGTGATGCGACGTGTGAATTCTGAGTACTGTTAGTGAGGAACACATTGTAGCCCTACATTTACCCTTCTTTTCAGTAAATTCATCTCCTTTGAACCAAATCTTATGTGAAAACTATGTTCAGGGTAGAAATGAGTTAAAATTTGAAAGGGGCGTATGAAATACTGAAATAGAGAACTCTAAGTTATGAAAATTTGTGACTACTGTCTATGTGGCTCTTTTATTGTGCAGTAGAACAGGATGGTTTAGGCACTTTCTGTTGACACAATAATGATGTAACGCTCTTGTAGGTCATCAGAAATATCCCATTTAATTTTTAACTGATTGTAAAATTATCAGTTTCTGGAAGAGGCTGTGGTTATGGTAAAGGAAGATGTTGTTTGGATTGCTTAATTGTCTCAGAAAAATGGATGTGGACTAATGTGTAATTAGTAATTTTTGAAATTACTTTTCTCGAAAAATCAAGTAAGACTTCCCATTGTGGTAAACCTAAATACAGTATGAATTCATAAAACCACATTTATACTTTGTGACAAGAGGCTGGTGTTTGAGCTGGCCTCTGTTTCTTGTTGAACCTAGTCATTTAGGTTCCTAAAATTTAATGGAGATTGTGCAGTGCTATCAGTAATTATTACTACGTGAAAAACCCTTTTCTCCAACCTCACTGTGGAAAGACACAGAAATCAGTTTTTACTTCCGGAATTTTGTAAATTTACCAAGAATTACAGCTATTAGACCCTCCTGACATTATTTACCATGTTCTTCAAGCTAAACAGAAGCTCAAATAGATGGGTTTTCCTCTCTAAGCAAATTGTTTGGAGAAAACACAATTTTCTAGTTGGCAGGGAGTTTTGCTGTTTCCGAAAAGAAATGTAACCAACAGGAGAGTAAAAGATGGTATTTTTAATGCAGTTACTGAGCAGTGTCTTGCTTGTCTACACAAAATCATAAGTTTCCCCCTTCTCTTCAGAGCAGTTAAGAGTGGGGATAATAATTATTGTAGCTGGGGCTGAACACCCAGTTGTTTCAGGCACATATTGCTCATCAACCTAACCCTGCCCAATTCCTGGGAGATGAAAACAGGGCAGAAGTTCTATTATCATCACCTTATAGGGGAATTAGGCCATTTAATCACTCAGTAACTTGATGGAAATTCTCAGGAAGCTATGGCAAAGTGAAACTTCAATCTCCTTGTTGCCTTGTCCCCAGAGCACTACCATCTGCAAAGCACTGTGGCCTGAGAATCAGCACTTCCTAATCAAGTTATTAGAAATAAGAGCAAACATTTTATAAAGTAAGATAAAAAGCAGCTAAATTCCAATACTCACCAGGCTGATAATGTTAGAAAGAGGTGCAACTTTCCAAGGATAGGGTAGCACCTGATCTACTGGAGACATAACCCTTCCTTGAAAATCTGTCACTTCAATCAAAATCTAATCAAAGCGCTCAGTAAGCTGCTGAAAAGGTGTGTACAAGCTACAGCACCACAGAGCTTGACTCTTCCTTGCCTTATGTCACTACTTACATCTCTACATGGACTAAGTATAAAGTCCTGGCAGAGCAAAATTTGGAGGCAATCAATACCCAGTGCAAAAACTTATAAATGGCTGGAAGATGGGAGATACTATTTCTTTAGGAAATCCCCAGGTTTCAACATGTGTGTTTTTCCTGAATAGGAGGAAATAGCTGGCCTCTCTTTTGAAGGGAATAGTTTGGAAATGACAGGCCTAGAGTGACTGGATTGATTTAAATGGTGGTAGTTTAAATTTTATACGTGTTGTGGTAAATATAATACATTGTAGTATGCTATATTATTAGGACAATATGAAAACTAAGGAATATTTCTATTATTAAAAACATGTCTTTGCATCATTGAAGCAACTTACTGATCAGAATGATTCTATCATTTTATGAAGAGCACTAATGAGAATTTCTTTTTTCAGTCTTTCAGTGCATGTGAAGTATTTGTTTAAATAGAAGGGGACTAGCATAAAAATATGAACTTTGAATAATCTTTTGGATCAATGACATCTTTTTTTGAAGGTGCTTTTTACTTTCCTAACTCCTGTGAATAGCTTAACAAGTATCCTTTCTGTCTCATCATCTGCAATGCAAAAGCCAAATTGTCAGGGGGGACGTGACTAATTAAAGGGGCTAACTAACTTCTTGGTGTCATTGTCTTTCACAGTTTGTGTCTTGAAGACCTAGTTATTTGTGCTAATTTTGTTTTTTAATAGCTCAAAGAATCGGGATATATCTCTATATGATTGTATATGATTTAGAGCCTGATTTAAGTGGCTGCTTTTTTTGTTTAAATCTTGCCCAGCCCACACTGTCATCCCTGCTGTCGCTATCTCAGTGCTCTCAGGCACCCTGGCCAGGCCAGGGTGTGCCTTTGGCACTCTGGTTTCATGGCTCTCAGATGTTCGCTGTTTTCACCGCACATTTTAGGGGCTGGATTGTTTATCCAGACATTGATTGTTTTTCAAAAAAGTAAAAGTAGTTTCTAGGCAACCTTAATGAAAGGTAAGAACATGTTAGTTTGTTCATAATTTAAATGACTAGCTTGTTTACTGTGATGTTTGGTTTATTGTAAGTGGCTGGTTTAGCTTATTAGCAGTGATCTATGTAAATATGAGAACGAGAACAACAAACCACCAGAGGATCACAGAATGATTATCAGACTTTTTTCAACTTTGGAATATTTTTATTTAATAGGTTTATATTGTGATGTTCTTAGCATTTAGAATGCTTTGCTCTTGAGGAAATATTAACTGGTAAAAGACAGTTTCCTGAAGTCTTTCTTAATGCATCTCAAAGAAACATAAAAATGCATAGATGTATAAATGTATTAAACTTACCTATATTCTCTGTACACTTATGTGAACATAAGACGTGCTGTGTGTTATAACTGCCATTCAACAATTTTTTTCTCTGAAGTACAGTTTTGCATTTTTGTGGTTGTCCTTTATTAGCAGGAGTTTGGACCACTAGGCTTAGGAGGAAAACTCTGGTCACAAGGACTGATGTTCCTAATTTTCTTCTCTGAATGCATAAGGATCACCCCTTGTTATGCAGTCAGTAATCGTTAGATACTGAAATCACCTAATGAGCGTCAAAATGTTACTAAAACATATAAATCCTTTTAGAAGAAGACTGGATGAAATATACGTGCTTCCTACAGGTAGTCAGGGACTGAGGCTGTATTTATGAACGCATTTAATAATTAAAGTAAATTTTTGGAAGAGTCTGGGAAATAGAATGTATTGCTGCTATTACTAGCTTATATTCATCCCATAGAGTGTTTTCCTGTCCAATCTGCAAATATTTGGACACAATTTCTGAAGGAAGAGCTGACATGGCCCAGCTGGAACAGTGTTGTATCACTGAAGGAATGTAGAGTGTTTTGAATAATTGGTGAAAAACATGTTTATTACCTCCCTGTTATGGTATGTTAACTCTAAAACATAAACACGCAAATCTTAGTGAATTGATACTGCCCTACAAACCTCTGTTTGGAAGTGCCATGTCTTCGTTCATATTTCAGAAAACTCTTTATAGGCATCAAGATTCTGCATGCTTTTCAAGAACTGTTATTTCTTTTGTGGTATTTGGGTTTTACCTTTGTGCACAGGATTATAAACACGAGAGATTTACTTCAACAGTAGGGCAAGTTGACTGGAAACAATATCTGTTCTGGTTTGATTAGGTTAAGCAAAAAAAAAAAAAAGAATCCGTTCAGGAAGGTGTAGCTATGTAATATAATAACCCTTTATCAATTCACAGAATCAGCAACATTCTTGGTAATTTGCCTTGTGTCTGAGCAACATGAGATCTGCGGACCGTAATTTCTTCTGATTTTTTTCAAAGCCAAAATTTTGTCTCTCACAGAACTTACTTTGTTTTCTAGTTTTCCTATTTATTTCTATAGGCCTATTCAAGCAAAAACATAGTTCTAATTTGGAATGAAATGGCACTAGGAAGAAAACCTAAGCTTTTACTTACCTAGAAGTTACAGCTGTAATGAGCTCTCCAGAACTGCATGAGGAGAAGCTGTCAAGACAAGAGCTGACACATATGGAAGGTCTCACTTTCCCTGCAAGCTTCATTAAATGTAGAATGTAAGAAAGTGACAGGGATGGGAGGAGAAATATTTGTTGCCTTATTGGGTAGTATGTGTACAGTGGGTTTCAAACTGTGAAATTCTTGGGCCAGATGTGTTGCAGTTGAGGGTGTGACTGCTTCTCTAAACCAGGCTACCAGTAGCATCCCAGGAGAGATTTTCATAGCTGGGAAAAGAATCTTGTCTCAATGCTCCTTTGTTCATTATACTGTGTCTGAAGCAGGGATGAAACAGGAATGGTCAGTGCTGGTTGTAGGTTACTCCAGAAGCTGGAGTCTGGTGATGGTCAGCCTCTAGAAATTAGGACAATGTTGCTCCTGGGCAGGCGCTCCAGGGCAAAGCAGGACCTGGTTGTGCATTCCTCAAATTTACATCCATAGGCATCTGGATTAGGAGGCCTTCTGTAACCTTTTAGCAGGGATCACATCCCACCCACCTCTTTTGTTGCCTTTTCCTCTCCTCTGCTCTTGACTGACTGCTTTCTCTTCCTCGTGATTTTGCTGCTTTATCACCTTTGAGCCTTTCTTCACTGAGAGAAGCCTTCCAGGATTTGTCTACTTTTTTCTGTTGTTTTGGTATCTCTCCGTTTGTGTGCTGCGTAAAAAGTAAAGCTTAGAGTTTGTTTGTTTGTTTGTTTTTAGGAGCTATTTGGAAAGAGCATTAGCAGTGCTGAAAAGCCTACAATTATTAGGAAATGAACGGGAAGGAAAAACTGCAATTCACAAGCAGATATTTTGCCTGATTCTTTGCATTCTCAATTTAAGAAGCCTCTTGTTTTTCTTCTATTTTATTATTAAAGTACCCCGGTATCTTAAAATAGCATTAAGATTATTAGCATTCTGTGACTTTTACATTACTTTTTGAAGTGCTTATCATTTCCTTCAGTATTCTTGCTGAGTAAAGAGCACAGCTGAATGCCAAAGCCCAATACAAGGTGGTTCAGGTTGAAAATTAGCACTCAAATACCAATGCCAGGTATCTTTGGATTGCCTCCAGATTTATTAAATTAGGATAAATGAAAAGAAAATGGCTTGGATTGTTTTAGTTTGGTGGAAATGTTCCTTCTTGGAGAAATGGTGTTGGTTTGGGTTTTTCTATTACACTCCTGTATCACCTAAAATATGGTTTGTAATAAACCAATCTGCTTTGAGAGAAGCCCTTAATTATGTTTAGTTAGGGGAAAGTGGTATTATGAGAGTTAATTTGCCTTACTACCAAAAGCTGTAAGTCAGAATTGAAGTGCTGTTGCAAGCTGAACTGAATTTACTGGAACAAAATTGATAGAAACAAATTGCAACAGGACTTTATTTGAAATGTTATTTTATTTAAAAAGTGCTGAAATTGGTCAAGAATAAAATATAAATGGAAAAATAAGTAATCATAAACCCAGAAAATTTCTAGAAAGAATATCAGCCTGGTCAGACACCCAAATTCTATCAATGTGTAGTTCTCATGTCTTTAAATGGAAAGGTCCATGTTCCTTTTTCTTATGGCATGACTTTATGGAAAAAAGATGTGTCACTCTGCATGAAGAGTCTCAGCTAGAATGTCTGGATGGATGAATTCGTTTTGAAAGGGATAAAAAAAATTGCTATATTTGCTATAAGCTTCCAAAACAGAAAAGTGAATTGGTTCATGTTATTTTATCTAATTAGGGATGGAAATGATAGGAGCCCAGTGAAGTAGCTGATGTAGCTGTGGAAATATGGGAGAGGGAGCTAAGTTGAAGTAAGCTCACCAAGGCACCGAATGCCTCACTTTAGGAGAAATTAGATGAAAAGGAAAACAAGAGAGAAACTTGCTGTGGGCCTATTCTGATACTGAAAGCAAGAGGAAGTAGAAGTCAGTCATAACTAGGATTTATTAGAAAGAGTAACTGTTGTCAGCTGTGGGAAAATGAAAGGACCACTTCAGGGCTAAATTCTTCAGCTCAAGAGAGGCTTGAATGGGCTGAATTCCAGCTACTTGATTAGGAGCTACAGCTGCAGAACTTGGGTGATAGAGAGAAGGAATGATGGGTCAAGCAACTGAAAAGAAACAGTCTTTATAAGAGGTGAGGATGTAAAATGCTAGTTCAAGACTGGCCAAACAAATAAATTTAAAAGGTAGGTGGCTGGTGGAAATGTAAACATGTGTCTGACTTCAAAAAGGGTCCCTACTGCTCCTGGACATGTGAAAAACTACTCCCTCAGCAAGGCATAGAGCCATTATGTTTTGGGGCTGACCAGCAGAAATGTAATGAAACTGTTTCCTTAAATACGGTCATTAGAAGAAAAGCACTCAGATGGTGCACAAGACTCGGAGAAAAAAAATGGGTGTGGTGATCCAGATAAGAAATGTAGGAATTAATGAAAGGTGGTGTGGTCACTACTGTGGTGGTTTTAGAAGTAATTCTTTTAGAACCTTTATGTGCCTGGAAACTTAAAATGTGGCTAGTGATTAAAAATATAAATTGCAGTTGTGTTTCCCAAAGCTAGCATAAAAAGAGTTGAAAAAACCAAATTTTCTAGGATAGGTAGCAAACTGATCTACATTTGAAAGACAGTGACATCAGGAAAACGACTAGTAGCTTGCCAGGAGCTCTGAGAATGCAGTTAGGTAGGTGGTAGGAAAATGCATTTTCTAACGGCCTTTTTAAGCATCTTGCGCTTTACCTGTGTTGGGTTAACGAAGTGACTGAGGCCTTGGGATGTGGAAGCATAGGAAGTACAACTTGCCATCAGGTCCAGACCCTGCTATTGGAGACGTCTGGATTGCATGTTTTTTTACACAAAGTAATTGTATTCATTTGTACAGGCCCAGAGGAGTTGTTGTACTGATGAATTGTGTTGTAAAATGCTTTCATAGAATCATAGAATGGTTTGGAAAGGACCTTAAAGATCGTCTAGTTCCAACACGCCTGCCATGGGCAGAGAAACCTTCAACTAGACCAGGTTTCTCAGAGCTCAATCCAACTTGGCCTTGAACACTGCCAGGGCTGGAGCAGCCTCAGCTTCTCTGGACAACCCGTACTTTAAAAAGTGTTATAAGGCATCCTTCTTTCCTACAGCAGTATTATCTCTGTTTTGTATTTATTGGTCAATGTTTGTAGGCTTGTAGTCGCTGAATTTAGGAGCTGTATAAAGTTATAATGAATATCATACTCTCTGTGCACTGAAGTTGATCAGTGCCTATTTGGAACAAAATACAAGCATTCCTGCTATAGCAGGTTCACTATTACTTCAACTGCTGTCTCTTTCTGACTCCTAAAATTTAACAACAATTTGAACAGGTCCAGGAGTTGCCTCCTCCTGGAGATTTTAAGCTTCTCACATGTTTTTGAGTTTGCTTTTCCCTTTGTGGTAATGGTAGTCATCCACATTCAGGTAGGCATGAGAGCATGGACTGCAACGTTCAGCTAGTGTTTGGTATGTCTGGATCCCATATGTACAAACAGATTCTAAAGTAAACCAAAGCTAGGACATTACACTTTGTTTCTAAGCAAGTTTGCTCTGTAATGATTACTGGAAAGTCCTGAATATAAGCCAGGGTCTGGTTAGCAGACATTTATCTGAAGCATGTATGATGAGGCTTGCCAAAGCCAGACACTACTGAAACCCATTCCTTCCTTTCATTTTGAACAACTCTAACACATCCTTGTTTTGCTCACTAAAATTTACAGTCAATTTTATCTTCCTTGTATACTCTCACATTTTTAAGTGTCATATAATCGCCAGTGCTTTGTTTGCTTCCCCTCCCTGTTTCCGCTCACATTCACATGGAATGAAATGTGTCTTCTGAAGGTCTTCAGACTGTTGTCTTTTTTTGGACATTATAAAAAAAAAAAACCCACAAGAGAAATAAAAGCTTAAAACTTATGTTAACTAAAATTATCTTTCTGCTGGACATAAACTTGTTGAGATTGGTTTTGCATTCCTAGATGACATGAAAATGAAAACATTTGCGAGTTTCCCTTTTTAATTTTGTTGATGAGGACTTGGTAGCTGCTGGTTCAAAACAGCCAAGGTGCATATTTTGTGTGAGGTCTTACCCAAAGTCCAGTGACATTAACAAAAAAGGTTCCTTTAGCTTTGACTACATAAATCCTTGTGTCCTGAAAGGTAACATAAACAACTAAGATGGATACAGCAATGGCTCACAGAAATCATGTAAACTAATGTGAAAAGATATGTTAACAGTGTGATTAGTTAGTGTGATCTATGTTATCAGCCATTATTTCAGAAATGGTAAGTGGCAGATTAAATTCTCAGTGGAATTTTCCTTTCTTCCTTCAGGCAAAACTTGCAGAGTATTTGTCCCCTCTCTAAGGGGTTTGTTTCAGTGAATATAAGTCACAGTTCTTAGCAAAAAAATTGTGATTCTTTTTATTAAGTTTTGTGCTGTATAATGTTTCTATTAAATGGGAATAGGGGAAAGAAATTGGTAGAAGAATCCCCCTCCCATTCTTCACGAGTGATAACAACTCTTTTCCTCCTCTTACTTTGTCTGTACCTAAGATGTTGGAGTACTTTACAGATGTTAGGAAAAAATAATTTTGCTTGCTTCAAAAGCATAGGAAGTTCTGAGGGGAAAAATAATAGCTGTTTTAATGTTAATTGTGATGCTACGAAATAATCTGAAGGAGGAAATCACACATATTGTGGCGGCCAAAATTTTTGAGAAAATTAGGAAGGAAAACAGTAATTAAAAAATTGCTTGGAGCCTGGAGCTAACAAACCCAAATTTCAGAGAAAGTACCATGAATTTAATAATGATTATATGCAGAACTGCCCTTCAAAAATTTTCCTCTTACCAGCAACAATTTTGATATGTTAACAAATTGTTTTATAAATAGAGTCTGAGATGTAATTATAAATATGGTATCTGGCAACAGCAATCTAACGCAGCCTTGTAGCACTTTTGAAAGCAAACAACTGCCACATTCAAAAACAGGAGCAAGATTAATCTATGCTGTTCCTACAAAGTCAAATGTTCTGTTTGCTTAAGGCAAAATCCTTCTTTTCTCTCATTGTGCAGTGTGCTGGTGACTGATTGGGAAGTGCAGGAGCAGAGGGTGTTTGGTGAGGGTTAAATGTTATACATGGCACACTTTAATGCTAATCCTAAAAGAAGCAATCAATGCACCGTCTGCGTTCACCTCAGCATCTGTTTATTCTCGTTGGGGTTGCAGATGAGGTGGTGAGACTGTGAAATGGTGCAGCAGCTCACACCTCCCATGCAGCAGTAAATGTGCAGTACATACTGAACTACCCCAGCTGGGGCCCCATTTCACTGGTCTACGCTCTGCCATCGATAGAGGTACTTGTTTTAGTTTCTATGAGCCCTGGGCCAGGACTCCAGTGTTCAAAAACAATATTAGCTGATTTTTTTCCCTTTCATTTTTAATACATTGAGATAGATTAAAACGTTGTGATTATCTTCCCTGCAAATTACATTTTGTTTCCAAAAGGCCCTAATTCTTGCTGGAAGCTTTCTGGAATAAAAGTATTGTTTGAATGTTAATGGTACTTAAAATCCATGCAATTAATGGACTTAAGGAGTTAGAGTGATAGATACTGTCCATAAAGTCTGAAATTGTGGGAGGATTATATACATTTTAGTCAGTGTTCAACTGCATACATTTTAATAGGATTTTAAATTTCTGGTTTATGGTGGTTTTTTTTCAAATAGCAGTAACAAAACAATTATGTACAAAAGGGATTTATAAACTTAAAAAAAACCCAATCCACATAAATTTCATGATGTGCACTAATGCTTATTATCCTAATTACAGTGGTCTATTTTGAGGCAAGCTTTGGTGTAAAATAATTAATTTTTATGCCTTCAGTTTAAGATGTGTAATTTGTTTCCGTCAGTTGTCTTATCACAGAGCCCACGGGGGTGGAAACTGGTACTTAAGTATATTTTGTTATTCTAATCAGTCTTTTCATAGCTTTGCAAACCTTACCTGCCTTAGAGAGATCAGAGTATACAATGTTATTCAAGGTTAATATGTTCTCAGGTAAAAAGAGTAAGAGTTCTCTAAAGCATATATAAATATAGAGCTGGATTAATTTTGCATCAAGTTGGCCAGCATATGTTTGCATTTTCAACTGCATAACTATCTTGTTTCCCCAGATTTCGGTTATTAGTGTTACATTTGCTAGCTTTTACACGTTTGCTCTAACACAGGTTAGAAACTGATCTTGAAAAGGCATTATCAACTTGAGAAGGGCTTTTAGGCGCTCACGGTGATTGTGATCGATTGGGATAGCAGATGATTAAACATACTCGAATATTGGAGCTTTTAAATAATGACAGCCCAAGGGGGTTAATGAGGTGCTATGAGTGCTGAAAGCTTCTGCTGCCCCGCCTGTGGAAAATTCCAAGCGCTGGAGGTGGAGGTTTAAGTGGGAAGAGGTGAGACAACGTGGTTAGGTCGGTTTCTTTTTCCTAGTGTGGTACCTCATTCGGTTTTAGTGTCTTTTGGCCCTCTGTGACCTGGGAGGAGGTCATAAATGGGACTGGGTGCAGATCCAGCCTGGGCTGTCCAGGTGCTGCAGAGGGAGATGGATTACGTAGTACCTGATAATGTGCTGAGAACACTGAAATTAAAGCAGCTGGCAGAAGTGTTGGTATTGATCAACTACTATGTGTGTGTCTGTGTCGAGACTGCTTCATAGTCCTTGCTACTTCCAGCCAGAAATCTCTTACTGACAACCTGCTGTCCATGACCTTTAAAACTGCAGAGAAGGGGCTCTGCCTTTCCTATGTAAGGTGAAGCAACCCCCTGGGATTAGCCTTGCTTTAGGGAGCTCACACCTAGCTCAGTGCTGGCAAGTAAGAGATAAAGCATTGTCTAACACTGACAGGAAGAGCAGAAATAAAATGAAAGGTAACATTTTAGCCATTTATAAAAATGAATTTGAAGGAGATCATGTTGGGCACATACATATTTTCTTAAATGCAGTCTCTACCAGAGAACTGTGTATTGTTTGTGTGCTTTTTAGTGAGGAAATAGGCATTGTGATTTTTTTTTTATTATTTTTTTAAGTTGATTTGGCTCATCTGTGAAGATGAGATGCCAGTTTTAATTACTCTTTGTCTGAAAGTGGCTGGAGAACTTGGGAACTCTTTCTCAGAATATGTACTTTCTCTTACAGTTTTATAGATTATGAAACTTGGACTATATAAGATCTGGATAGCTGAGCATGTATACAGGATCACAGATATTTTAGCCTTGCTTTTATTTATTGTCCTTTTTATTTTCTTTCCAAGCATTCTTAGAATGTGCAATGTTACTAGAAAGCCCTACTTTCCTTTTCCTAGACCAGTGAAATTGTAAATCCAAATGAAATGAATAATGTGTAAAAATACATATTATTACTAAAAGCCTTTCAGGAGGAAAAGCTACAAAAACTAAATATGAGTTTAAAGGGAGGAGGGTTGTTTCTAACTTTGTTGAATTTGTGTAAGTCTTCTGGCTCTTTGGAGAGGTTTGGCTCCTCTGTGTGCTTTGGGGTTAGCCACTTGGTAGCAAGCTGTTGAATATCCAGTGTTCTGCTTGAGGACCTCACCTCACTGCTGCCTCCTGGAGTAGGCAGTGTTAGTTCTAGAGAATTAGCTAACTTTGACATGAAATGAAGCAATTAATTTCTTATTGTTGCACACTTATTTCCACCCATGAAAAGATAGAAAGTGAAATTGCTTATCTTGTATTCTAAAGTAAAATTCGAAGGTTTTAATCTAAAAATTCCAAGTAGTTAACAGTGCTAGATGAGTCAGCTATCTGGATGACCACCAGCCCTTCAAACCGTCATGTGGTTAATAGAGAGATGATGCTTTTTTCTCAACAGTGTTAAATATTAATAGAAAAAATGCTATTGAAATGTAAGTTAAAGTTTTGAGGGTTTTTTCCATTGCCTAGTGCAAAGTCTGTATTCCTCTAATGACTTTAGATGAACAGCCAGTTATTGAAGTTACTGGCTAGAGCTGTTCCTTCCAAAATTAAAATTTCAGACTAGATAACACAAAAAGGCACATTCCATTAATAGAAAGTGACATTTCTAATAGAAATGTCAGTTGTCTAATACCTTGAAGTTCTTTCTCTGTTGCTGGCACACAGCTGACTTTGGGTGAGCAGCTTTTTGTCTAATATTGCTCGTCAGTGAGGACTGTAAAAATTGAAAACAGAACTGCAGATGCCCATATTGGCCGTCTCTTCCAAAGCATATTAGTAAGTGGCCTGTGAACAAAATGAAGCACAAGGTCTGTTACTTCCTGTCTCTTTTTGTTATAACTGTGAAATTAAGTGAACAAGGTATGGTAGCATGCAGGAGAGGGAGAGATTATTTTACTGAAGTGGTGAAAGAGTAGACCCAATAACTGGTTCATCCTTTTGGTAAATTCTGAAGTGTTGCAAATGTGGGGTGTTTAATAAAAATCTTCTCCCAGGTTGCCCAGCGATCAGCTGTTGGTGTTTTGGTCAAGGTAAACTTCCTATCCTAGCTCAGTATCAACAAAATCTGTTTTACTAACACTTTAAAGAGATACTTTTGAGGCAGGTTGGAGTACAGCCTTGCCATGTCTTGTTTTGTATGTGACAAAAATTCTTATATGTGGAAATGTGCACCTTTGATTATTTTACAGCAAGTGATAGGAAAACTTGTCAATGTCTTTCTTGTTTCTGACCTCTTGCATATTTCTTAGTTTCCTAATTAAAATGGGTAAAGGACACACATATATCTGGTTTTAATTATGGTGTTGATTGGATAATGCATGGCAGATTCCTCTTATTCACAGCTGTTTTGTCAAAACATATGTTACATTATTCTCTTACCATGTTCTTTTACTGTGTTAACATAGTGCAGTGGTCATAGCCAGAGTATCAGATGTGCTTGCCAAGATGGTCAGTGGCAGCAAGAGTCAAGGGCAAAATGGGAGATCCAATGGGGTGGGATACACTTTTAGAAATACTGCAAAATTCAAAGGGAGTAATACTGATAAACGAGAACTAAAGATTACAATCTAAAGATTACAAATGCGCAAACAGCATTTGCTGTGTTTTGTTCGTCAGCCTCAGAAAATAACACTCAATCTCAGCAACTGAACAAATGTGATTCTTTACAATGAATGTGTCTCCTGTGCTGAATGTGGATTTGGATGCACTGTGAAACTGAATCACTTCTGTGTAAGGCAGCATGTCACAGACTATTGCTAAATTTTCTGATCCTGAGTCCTAATGGAATGATGAAATCAGTTTTAGGCAATAGTACTCCTCACAGAACAAATTTTTGGAAGATGTATCTTTTACAGCGTTCTCCTGAAAATCTGTTCCATATGAAATTTCTCAATATTCAGTTATTCTGCAGCCCCTTGGTCAGAGAACATCTCGCAATTTGTGAATGTTATTTTGTGTTAGTTACTATGCATGGGTGTTAACTTTGGATACATACATCTGTATTTTTTTTCTTTTATCCTGTCCCTTTTGTAGTTGTTGTGATGGTCATTCTTATCTGATGGCTTATTGTTTTGGATAATAAGATTTCTGTGAATTAAAGACAAAATGTTTTTAAAATATAGGGTTCAGTACATTGTGTTACCAAACAGCTGTGTTGCCTTGTAAACAGTAAAGCCTTCACTCCAGGTCACCTAAGTTCTTCTGAAATTTGCAGTTACTTTCAGTGTTTCATTGAAGCTCCCTCCCTCTCTCTGGACTCCCTCCTGCTCTCCACCTGCAGTCTGTTGCATGACTCCTTTGGTTAATTCTCTCTCTGTCCTGCCTTGTCTCATTAGCATGTGTCTGCACGCCTGACCATGGTCTTCCTCCTTCAGTAGTGATGCAATCTCATCCTGGACACCCTCCTGCCAGTGGATCTTTAACTTGTCTTGGTTCAAAAATAGACAAACAAAGCAGAACTTGACCACTGAGAGCCCTGGCTTTGCCTGAGCTAACATGGCCTGGGCAGCCTTACGTGCCTTGTGGTTCAAGGTGAAATTTGCCATTCAGTTTAGCATCAGGGTGGCTGCAGGAAAATGTTCTGTCTTGGTTTCTGACAGAGCTGCATAACGTAGATGTTCCCACTTTGAATCTTTTTGACTTTGGCCTTTTAGTCAGTTTTACTGGGGGCACCTGATTTTATTATATCCAGGAATCATAGAAGTATACACTAAAGAGATTTTATCTAAATTTTGTTCTTCCTCTGTGGTGCTTTGGTGCTGTTTTTCAAATCTGCTTCTGACTGTTTCTGTTTGCATTGTGACATACTGTTGTATCTCTAGGCTAGCACTGTGCACTGTTTACTGCTCTACATGGAGAGGATCCTGACCTGAAAAAACCCACTTGATTTCCTTTAGCCATGCTTGCTGTTAGGAATTAGCTCTCAGAAAATCAGTGTGTTGTGTCACTTTCTAGAAAAATAACAAGTACCTTCTTGACTGAATCTTGCCACATCCTCTGTGCTCTGTAGTATTTTGTTTTTTATTAACCTATGTGCATTTGTCTGCATTGACTGAAGGATAGTTGGCCTGAAGAATAAATGATCCAAATATGACACAACGCATATATAAGTAGTGTTGATAAATACTAGGTTTACTAGATATTAGCCTTATAATGTTTAAAAGATGGCTCTTCGCTCCAAAGTGAATCAGGTTGTATTCTGGGCAAATTGTTTATATGTCCTTTAAAAAATATTTAAAAAAAAAAATCCCTCATAAAACAATTAGCCATTTAACAGTCTCTGGATCATCCCTTCTTCCCATGCACACCCTCAAGAGCATGTACCAGAAAGAACTTGCTTCCTTTGTCACTAATATCTGTGTCTTTCTCAAGAATCCACTAAGTCCCCCCAAAATACAAAGGCTGACTGGCAATTTATCATTATATTTATGTAATGAAGCAAAAGATCCCTAGCTAAAGAGCAGTGTGTCTAAAATTTTAAAGCATGATTCTTATCAACTATTCTGATGTTCATGAAAAGTCAGAAATGTCTGAATACTATCATCATCATGGCTAGGCTTCACAAATGAAGATTTGAGAAGGGCTCTACCCATGCCTCCTAAAATTGCACTAATGGCTAAAAAGGCCAATGTGAGATAGAGAAGTCTGATTGCAGAAGGGGCAGCAGAAAGACTCCCCAGGTGACATCGACGAGACGCGATTCTTTCTGCGTTGTCTTTTCTTCTCCAGAGTGACCCTGCGTGTGTTCTCAAAAGCAGCAGCAGCGTTATAGATGCTGTGTCTCCAGGCCTCCCGACTGGAGGCCAGAGTAGACCAATGATGGTGATCGATATGGCCAAGGCTGAGGGATTGTTTCAGGGAGTCCTTGTATCTCTCTATATAAAGACTTATGATATCCCAAGATGTCAAAAATCATCATGTTGTGTCCTGAAAACTGTTCTTGGAAAGTAGAGAAAGGACACAGCTTTAAGGAATATACCAATTACTATTGTCTGGGTAAATGCAGTTGTTTTTTCTGCAGTTTACTTGTGTTACTACTGAAGAGTGCATGACATTTATACTAGTAGAATAATTCAAAGGTTTAATTGATTGCTAATATGAGCGAGGACTATGGGACTGGCCTGTGTGTAATCAAATATTGACTTTGCCTGAAATTCAGAATATACGTATGTTTAATAACATTTTGGCAAAGTTGACTCTTCAGAAACTTCCAGGTTGTTTATCTGTTGATAAGTGTGTGTAATTCTGCCTTTTTTTTCTTTTTTTTTTTTTCTTTTCTTTTCGTGTGCTTCCAACAGAAAGTAATACCTTGTGAGCTGACAAATATCCTCCCTTGAGTTATGCAGGACAAATAACATTTTCTGTTTCAAACCCAAACCCTGTTATTATTGATGCTTTCCTTCAAGTTATGTAGTACTTTAAATTAAAGAATAGCTGATGATACAGGGTTGTAACCAACTGCTCTATACTTGAGGAGTAACACAGCTCTTTGATGATTTTTGCCAGGCACTGTCAATCAGATGCATCTTGGTGAGCCTTGTACCTTATGCTGTATCTCTGGCACCTTGTGCATCATATGCCTTCTCACAGTAGAAAAGACTGATTGGTACCTGAGGTAAGGTGCCCTTGAGAAAGAAACCCTGCCCCTTCACTGAGCAGTCCTAGTGATGTTGCACACTGGGAGGATGTCCATGTGAAGGCTCATACCCAAGCTGAGCAAGGTAGCAGATCCACTGTAGCGTACCAAGATGTGTCCTTGTGCGATGAACTGGGTAGCATCTCTTGTCACCTGAGGTGTTGGTTCCCACACAGAGGGAATGAACGCAAAGTCTGTCTGGAGGATAGCATGGTTCCTCCCAAGGGAGCTTGGTTACTTCTGTGGATGAGTATTTCTGTCCAGTCTGTAAATTTTTGTGACTTCTTTTCAGAAAAAGCTCATCAGAGAGAAGGGATAATAGAACATATGAAAAGCTTACTTGACATTTGCTTCCCTTCTACGTGGGATGTGTCTTCTAGGCTTTCCGGCAATAGGTTTTATATGTATGTCTTGTTCTCTCATGTTCCACTAGAAGCTCTTGGTGGTTTCTGTGCTGTAGTCATCCCAGCTTTGTTGTGTTGCTCTATTCCCTTGTCAGCAATGACAGCAGCTTCTAGCTAAATAAAGATAGATAGATAAAATAAATAAATAAAATAAATAAAGCTAGATAAAAGAAAAACACTCTATTTTTTAATTTTTTGTTACTTGTTGAAATAGAATCAAATACTGTTGCTCTAAAGGAGACAAGAAAGGGCCTTAGACCTTTATTTCAGGACCTAGAAACAGCAAGGAATAATTTATTAGTACATCAGCTCAAACGATTAACCGTGTCACTCTGGTAGTGATACAGTCAATATTGCTTCTCCACCTGGGTAGGGAAATCACTGTTTCTTGTAGGAATGCCTGCTCCCTGGTTTCCTGTAACCCAAAGTGATGCATCTTGTGCAGCAAGATATCTGTCCTGGGGCTCACTGGAACTATGACGCATCTCCTGTCCTCGTTTAGAAGTGAGTCTTATTACCTCTGAGGACAGAGTGTTGTCATTGCTGTCACATACACACATTGTACTGCCAAACAGCTGTTAGGAATGTGAGATTTGTGTTCTGTTACATTTATTTCACACTTCACACATTTGTTCTCGCCTCCAAAGTATTACATGGTGCTGTGTCTAATCATATTTTCATTTGCAGGGAAAGGAGATTTGTAGAGCGACTCACAGTGTGAATGATTTACATTAGTAATACAATAATCTCGTATATTTGAGAAGGCT
Source organism: Pyrocephalus nanus (assembly GCA_038380795.1). Classification (NCBI taxonomy): domain Eukaryota; kingdom Metazoa; phylum Chordata; class Aves; order Passeriformes; family Tyrannidae; genus Pyrocephalus; species Pyrocephalus nanus. The sequence goes on along the minus strand of CM076270.1, from coordinate 25,553,856 downwards.
GATAAAACCGGCTTTATGCTACACTAACAGACTTAATAATAAATTAATAAGGATTTATGCTTCATGAAAATCTGAAAAAAGCTGCTAATGCAAATCTTTAGGTGCACTGTGTATATATTTATTTTTATGCAGACCTATATAAAAAATTATTCTTGTTATATCTACCTTTGACACATTGACTTCTAAAGTGACCTGACAGCTACTATTTGTATAAACAACTGCTAGGTATATAAATGAAATTAAAAATAATAAAAGATCATAAATATAATTGTGAAAATCCTGTTTACTTTCAATTACAAAGCATCATAAATACCAGTGACTGTAGTCCATTCTACTACATGCTGTGCTAGAATCTGATTTCTCTGATTTATTTAAGGAATTGCTGAATAATTCAATTCTGAAATACAGGAGAAATTGTACCAGTAATGTTTAAGAAAGTGAAATATGTTAAATATATTGTAATACAACAGTATTAAACATTCTGCAGAATAGGTCCCAAACAGGAAAACCTTATTGGACATTATTTAGGGATGTAACTGGACATTTTTATTGTGTAATCTGCCTTCGTTTGTGTAAACAGCTCTATTGGTAAGTAAGGACTTAATTTCATTTAACACCCATAAAATTACTTATTGCTTTGAAGCTGAGCAAAATTAATTCATTTCCTGTATGGTAAAGGAGGAGATTGTTTAATAGGAAGCTGCTCTTTGAGTCATTTGTAATAAAAAAATGAATCAAAACACAGAGTTGGATAGCAAAAGGAAAGTGCTGGAGAGAGACCAAGAGAGCTCCAAAATGGATGCAACTAACTTTCTTTAAAAATTCTATCGAGTGTCCTTTGTGGCTCTGCTGTTTTTCGGCATGGTGGGTGTGAGAGAGCAGGTTCACTGTTCTAAGAGAGCAGCAGATGAGAGAAATCCTTCCTTGATGAGTAACCCCCCTCCTGCACCTCTGCTGGCTGTTCCCACTCGCAGCGTGGCTCTGCCTTTCCTACTGCCCAGCTGCTGCAGAGATGGAGCTATAAAAGGCTGCCAAATCTCACACCCTATGGGTCACCTTCTTTGTGCCTTGTTTATTGTTTGTGGGGAGCTATATCTTGGGACCTGTCTGTGACCCTGCTTGAGCTGCATTGTGCTGTGTATAGACTGCTGCCTGAGTTAACTTTACTGGTGCAGCACAAATGTGGCCAAAGTCAGTACTCAGTGTCAGCAGCTCTGGAGCTGGTGCAGAGTTCTTTTTATTAGCAGAACCCCATGAGATTTGCAAAAGTGACCTGTAATTTTTCCAACACTAGCCAAATAGAGTATAGTAATAGTAATAGATGGCTTGTCTTGCCCTTTCTAGACTGGTGTCACCATGTCATTCCTGAAATTTCATAGGAGGAAAGAAATAAGTTATTTTTATGGTTTCTAAGTCTTTTAGACATAGCAAACCTAATTTATCCCTTCAGCTGCAAGTCCTAGTCACTTACTGCATGAAGGGAACTAACTTCCTAATTTATTAATCCAGTAAGAAAACAAAATTGCCTATAATCACTCTGAAAAAAACCTATGTTTTATCCAGAATAACCCCTTGGATTTTCCTTTATCCATTTTTATCATTCAGTTCCCAGATATTTCTTAATCTGTCTGTGTTGTGAGAACAGTGCCTTGACTGATTCTTAGAGCACATAGGGAGGGAACTCTACAAGACTGTGTGAGTGAATAAAAAGTAGATCACTTTCAGTGTGAACAGTGCAGGTCATGTGTCATGGAGGGAACATGCCTGAGTGATTTTTGGATTCAGAGCTGGCAGTTAAAATTCAGGAAAGGGGTCTTTGAGCTATCATTTACAGTTCCCTGAAATAATTGTATCAGTGTGTGTTGGTCAAAAAAGCTAACAAGATGTTGGGCACCTTCAGGAATTTTACTGAGAGCCAGGCAGAGGTCATTGCCTGTATCTGTTAGGATGCTAAACCAAGGTAAGTTGTGGATATTGGGCAAAGCAGGGGAACTGTAGGGAATGTGCTTATGTGCTCTTCCCAATAGTTTCTTTCAGTGCTGCCAGGTGGAATATGTTTGCACAGTGCAATGGATGCACAGGGGCCTGGTCCCATTCCCCACATAATCAGTTTAAATCTTGGGTAGACAAATTAGATTAATCCCTCAGCTGTCAGGTAGAATACTTTTGGAGCTGTTTTGTCCATATTTGAAGACAAAGTTCATACAAATAAACCAAGCTTAATATGTTGCCTCTTAGTGTATTTCCCACAGTAAGCCGGAAGCATATCCTTAACTGGAGCTGCTTTTTATATTTAAGAAAAATGGTTAACCACTTTTCTGTATCATCATTAACATTCCCCTTGGATAAAATCCAGTGATGAACAACTTCCTGATGGAAGAGGTCATGGGTTTTCCCTCTCCCAAAAGTATTAAATGTCAGTAATATGTTTGAGAGTAGTGATGCAGATAAAGACTGAGTCATGGGGCCAGTGGCATTAAAAGAATAATGTAAATTTTCTGCTGGGACTGCTTTTAAAAGAGGTAAAAAGCATGTTTATTATTAGTAACAGAGCAAGAAATGAAAATTCTTTGAATTTCTTGTTGTACCTACAGTACCACAAGCATGGTAGAACTTCTACCCATGTATGGGCACTGTTTAGTGGAATTCTATTTGAGCTGTGTAACCTCGAAGAACAGGACACAAGATGTTAAGAGTGAAAGAAAACCTTTAGAAGTGGAATTTTATTGTTATGTGAAAGTCACAGAAGTTTAATCAATTTCAAGACCTCGTGAATGTCCCATAGGAATGGGTGGAATCCCTGCTGTGGCCAGCGATGCTCTGCAGCTGATGTGTCTGCACCATGGGCTGCCTTGGGCACATGATATGTTAATAGTATTGCACAATAGTTAATCTTCAAATTCTACGCTCTGGTTTCCATTAGTATTATTTATTTGAGCTACAGTGTGGCTGAATATTTTAATTTGGGTAAGAAACTAATTTATTTTTGTGCTTGTATAGTAGAGCAAAGTACTTTTTCTGTATGTGTCCCATCCCATGCAAAAACCCCAGTGCATTTTCTGATCTTTTCTTCTTTGTTGCTAACAGGGAACTTTGATTCATTTAGAGGGAGCTGTTGATTTGTACACTGAAGACAGCCTGATAGAAATTTTTTTTTTCTTGCATTATTAGTGGAAAAGGTGTCATTGTTTAATTAAGAGTTTTAATTTAATATGTTTATCTTATTTCCTAATGAAACTTACAGCCTTTTTAAAGCCTTTAAAGGAAAGATTTTTGTCTCTGGAAACAATGTAAAGCTAAAGTGATGGTTTTTTCTTTGACAGTCAGTCAGACTTGTGTGTTCATTTCCCCTTGGCGTCAGAGCTAAACTGTTATGAGATTTAAGTTTAAATGTGTGAAAAATGAAGAAATGAAGGGATGATTCAGGACTCTTATTACCTCTGTCTGGGGCAGAAGAAAAATAGCTTTCAAGAGAAGTATCTGAAACAATTACTAAATTCAGTAAGGAAGATGAGATTTTATTTCAGAAAGTGTCCAAATTCAATTCAGAAGCTGATATGTTAAGGCTGTCTTCTCTACCCCTCGACACAGTAAAGCTGGTGTTTCCAGGGAAAACCATTTAGCTCCTGAATGGATATATGGGGTAAATTATTCTTATTTTATATCATTAATATCAGATGTGGCATTTAGGAAAAGTATCAATTTGTCCTATTGATGGATAGTAATGGGCACATTTGAAACATTCAAACCTTTTTAAAACACATGTCCCAAAGCTAAACTGGGGAAAGAGAGCTATGGAAGAACAGTAACTTGGGGGTTATGCCACTGACTTGAACAGGATTAAGAATTTGGCCAAGCTGATGATAAGTACCAAATGAATTATTAGAGAGCTGGAGTTGTAGGCTGTTCTTGAGTGTTCTGCTGTACCAACCAGGACCTGGCTGTTTTTTTCCTGTGAGTCTTTTTGGGTGGTTGCAACATTGCATATTTTGGTGTGCTGCTGTTTTCCATAATGTTTGCCTGTCTGAAATTGAAAAATCTTGGAACATGTCAGTCAGAAATTTGTATTGAATTTTGAAAGAAAGTGTGGGGGGTTTGTTTGATTTGGTTTTTTTGTTTGTTTTTTTTTTTGTTTTGTTTGTTTTGTTTTGTTGTTGTTTTTTTTTTTTAATTTTATTTTGTTTTGGTTTTGTTTTTTAAAGTAAAATATATATATAAATGAATTTTTGTATTAGAGGCCCTATGCTTTGGAGCTTTCTGCAAGAAACATAGTCCCTTTTTGAACATGCTGTTTTGTGGAAAAAAGAGAAAGCAACTTCTCCTTTCCTAACTTTTTGTGCCTGATACCTTGCATTTGTGGCAGTCCTGAAGGCCGAGAGTATGTATTCTGATGGTTTGTGTGGAGAGCAGGGAGGCTGGGGGTGTTGCAGCCATTAGTCAGAAGTACAGGTGGTAGGGATTTGTGTAGATCTGCAAATTCCAAATCTTGTCTCTGTGAATTTTGTTTTCTCTGTTCTGTGATGCATGAAATTATTTTTCTCCTACTTATGCACATGTTTGAAAGCTGCTGCTGCTACTGATAAAATAATTTTGTTAATTGATGGATTGTCTGCAAAAAAAATCATTGTGAAAAGCTGTTGCTAACAAAAATGTTGTTTAAAAAAAATTGGTCCAACCACTTTTATCTGTTCTTTGGCCTGGTTTTGTAAAACCAGCCTAATAAATGTCTGGAACAGGTGTTTTAGCTTCACTTCTGCTCTAGCATAAGGCATGGTTTGAAGTTTCCACCCTTTATGGGAATATATACAGAAATAAAACTTCTCAAATGCCTGGTTCTGTAAACATTACATTGGCCAAAATCCATTTAATTAAAGGAGAGTCCTAATTGTGCTCTTATTTGGAAGGTAAAGTGGTTTACATATGTAAAAACTATACACCAGCCCTGGAAAGATAAGACCCATAAGCAGCTGTGTTCTGCAGTCCTACGGTCTAGTTATCTCTACTCGGTAGTGCACAGCCAACATAATTTCCTGACTAGGAGACTTTTTAAAGGTTGTTTGCATGAGCTAAAGTACTGTCTACAAAGTTTTAAAGAGATCTTAAATGTGGAGAGGCCTCTGAACATACATGTCTGACTTTATCAGTATTGAATCATTAGAGATACTTGCCATGATACATATCTTCATATAGTAATCTACCTTTTTTACTAGACTGTTCTAGATTAAAGGTAATGTAGAAATGGTACCAAAGGATATATTTGGCCTTTTATGAAATGGTTTTTTCCTTCTCATATAGTCCTTGTTGCTGTGCAGTAAAATCAAGTACTGAATTCTAAAATCCATAAAGTCAACTGAAATGTTTTAAAGATGAAATTGCATCTGTTTCTCCTAGGTTTTGTGCTTTACTGTCTTGTATTACCAACCTAAATCTATTTGTGTAAGTTTTGCTTTTAGTGACAGAACTATAAAATAACCAAAAAGATATCTATGGAAGCGTCATAAAGAGTTTATGACATTTATGAAGGGAATGTCATAACCATCCCCATCTTTCAGTTAAGAACAGCCTGCTGTGCAGACTGATGAAGTAATGCGCAGTAATGCTGAAAGGGTCTTCAAGATGGAGCTCTTATGAAGTCATGTTTCGTGGTTGTAATCTTGGTGTGTCCAGCCAGCTCTTCCATTGAGCATGGAAGTAGGAGGAGGTTTCGCACTGAATTGCTTGGGCCTCCTCAAGTGCTTCTTCCAGAAGTATGTCAAGTTATTTGGAGCCGGATCCTCTAAATGTGAAGCATCATCTAATTTGAAGGGAGGGAGGGACAAAAACTTTTTAAGAATAAAAAAAAAAAAGGTAGAAAGGCAGCCAATAGAAATGGCCCAGAAAATACCTGAACAGGGTTTTTTTAATGTGGCAAACTTGCCTTAACATGGTTAAATGTACTGAAGTATAAAAAAGGGGATGGAAAGAGTTCATTATTCCTACACAGTTGATATTTTTCCAAACCTGTATTTCTTGACCTGGACAACTTTGAGATAATGTGTTTTTCATCTTGGCCAAGAAGCCTCTTACTTTTAGTTATTTAGAAAAGGCATTCTTGGTGAGTTATGATCTCTGAGTAAGTATAGCCACTATTTCTCTTTTTATATGGAGTTAATGGTGGCTTTGTGTTATCACTCCTATTTTTCTCAGATAAACAATTTTTTTCCCCCTCTGTGGGCAATTTCTGCAGATTTTGTCATTTAGATGATCTGTTTTCCTGGAAGAGGTCATGCCCACCCAGGAATATCCCAGGGCACTAATTAGGACAGTCTTGAATCACAGGATAAGAGACCCAGCTTGAAGCTTGAGTTCAAAATAAGAGTGAGATACAAATCCTTTCTCAGCTGCATGGTAATGTGGAAAAAATATCAGCATTGCCAGTCTTCCTGGTTCCTGGCAACATGGAAATGTGAAAAGTGGCAGATGCATGTGCCTACGTAGACATTGAACTCTACGTACTCTATATATAGTTGGTTAATTTTCTCTAGATTCCATGAAGTTATTCTTGGGACACTTTCTAATACAATGCCCATTTTCAATGTTGTAAGAATTGAGTAAATACTTTAAAGGAAAAGAAATTGTTTACCATCAGTCATCCTGCCCTTCAGCAATACAAACAATTAAAAAATTCTACAATGCCTATCTCCTTTGTGGATTCTCTTCTGCTTATAAGTACTTTCTGAGTAAAAAAACTGATGAAGCTCAGCTTCCTGACATTATCCTGTATGGTACTACATTTCTCCTGCCTAGGGACGGGAGGACACACCAGAGCTGTGTATGTGAAGACTGACCTACCCGCTTCTCTCAGGCTTCCTGCTTCTCTTTATGGCTTATAAACTCTGTGGGAAGCCCTGACTTGGCTGCTGCACATGAAATAAGTGGCTTTATAGGCAGCATGGGGCTGCACAATGCCTCTGGGCACTGCTCTAGAACATTCTTGTCTAAGGCTTCTAATCTTCTGCCAAATTTGGTTGAAGTTGGGAAGTGTGTTCTGAAGTTAGTGTTATTAACATGATCCTGTAAGAATTGCTTAATGGAAGACTGCTCAGAAGGGTTTTTTCCATCTTTGTCTGCCAAGCTCTTCTTCATGGCGGCCTTGATATTCTTTCTGGTCTGCCTGTCTTCATTACAGCATCCTTCTCACTTTCTGGTTTTCAGTGTGTGTGTGTTTTAAGTGAAACTGCAGTGGAGAAATACACTTCTGGTGTTAGTGCTTTCAGTCACATGAAGGGTCAAGCAAAATGACCAAGTGCTCTTGGATGCTGCAGTTCACGGATGTTTTGAGAACAGTTCAACTGAGACTTTTAGTGGCCTGATAACTACTGTCTAACCTGGTTCTTCTAGTGGCTTGTTACATGAACATTCATTTTTTGCTCCTTGACTGCATTATCTGTAAACAGAAGCTGGTTATAACTTGACTGATTTTGAAAAGTTCTTTGAGCTCTGAAAGCAAGAAATAGGGTCTTATATCTATATCAGGTCACCCTACTAGAGAGAGCAATTGCAGAGTGACAAAACATATTTATTGGGAACTGAACATAGCTTTGGGGGTTTTGTGGTTTTGGCTCTATATCTACGTATTTTTACACTTTCCTCACAATTTTACGTTTGTGTATTATACTGTTTATCCTAGTTTTATTTATACAGAATTCTAGATCATCTACTATTTATGCTGTATTAGCACACCTGTGTGTGGTACGGAGATCTGATACACCCCATGAATAGAGCCAAGGCCTTTGTCTTACTGATTTGGCTTCTTCTGCTTTGAATAACTAGTATATTTGTGTTTTATTATGAAATTTGAACAGACAAAATCTAGAATGTTGTTTCTTCTATAACGCCAGTGAATTTTAGAGAAACTGAGATGGAGCGAGGACAGTGCCTGAAACAAAAGCAGAGCGTGGATTTTCTGATTCCCAGTCCTGTACCTGCTAAGTCACTTTATACTCATACCATCAGCTGAAGTGGTAGAGGTGAAATAAAATCAGGTTATAATATTCAATGGAACCTCATTCTTCAGTTACAATGCATTCTGTAAAAGCCAAGAAAAAATTTGTTCCTACTTTATATTAAAGAATAAAAATCCAGAAAAAAACCCCCAAACCAAACCTCCATGCTCAATTTGTAGACAAATATCAGTAAGTTCTTAATCTGCTCCCTTCTTGCTATTTTAAAACATTTTTCTATTAATGTAACTTCTTTGTTTTGAAAGTGCCTTTTTTTTTTTCCCTCCCAGGGGATTTCTTTTAACATGGGAAAATTGAAAAAATTCTTTAAATAAAATACACAGCAATTTCAAAGGAGTCTTGTCAAGACAGTAAAAATAAATAGGGAGTTACCATTTAGATTTATTATACAGTTGTGGGGGGGGGGGAAGCCATCTGTGTTATCTGATTTAAACATAAACACATCAAGCACTTTTAAATACAAGATAAATAAGCAGTTCTCAGTATGCTAAATACTGTTGTGGTTTAGTGCATATACTCAGCATAACAGGCAATCCTATAGGAAAGTCAAAATACATTGTAAAAATATAATCTGTAATAAAAGGATTTCTCTCTTTTCCTTCATTGTTGATTGTTCATACATGATCCCAGGATCAAACTCGTTCTCTTTTCATTTAGTTAGTATTTCTTCTGTGGAATCAGGATAAAAATTATAATGAAAACAAACAAAACTACCATATAGTTAGTGTGGAGGAGTAAAATAGAAACATATGTCATCATAAACTCCAAAGCCCTACTTACACTTCAAACTACATTGGATCTGGTCTTAGTGAAAACCCTGAGGTTCCAAAGAGAAGTGCATCTTGTCCAAAACAGATTTTCATATGGGAAAAGTATGACAGTAAAGCTATACAGAGAAGTTCCAGTGTGGGTACTAAACAATAAGGATTTACAGATGCAGTTTGTTGTTAGCTTGTACGGAAACAGCTTCAGTACCAGCTTATTTCAAAGTAGCTAAATCAAGCTTTATTTGGTAGCCACTTGTCAAAGACAAATAGTTCAGCAGAATCAAGTGGAAATTAAAACAGGGATCAGAGTAAGAGATTTATAAGATTTAAGTGAAAATAAAATCCTAGCTAGAGACAATATTAGTATCTCAATAGTTAAGAATAAATTACATTAAAGATTGTACAGGTGTGTTCATGTTTTGATTCACACTTGAATACTTTTTAAGGGAGAATAACCACTGCTGTTCCTTTGTGTCTGGAGAGGCCCTGTGACATCTGAATACTTGGTTGTCATGTATTTGGTATTTTAAGTCCATAGCCTGCTGGGTGCTCTGAAGAAAGTTCTTGTAAATAATAAAATTGTTCCAACACCCTCACTTTTAATGTTAATACTTTTGAAGAAAAAGAAAAAATTCTCTTTTGTGGCTCTTATTCTCATGATATTTTTACTTAGATGTGGTATTTCCAACCTCTAGTGCATGCAGGCAACTCATGTTCCTGCAGAATGCTGGAAACTGCATTAAATGGATTCACTTTGAGAGAGGAAATTGATTTTTTTTTTCTTTTTTTAATAAAGTCAAATTGAAGAATGGTATCAGAAGAATGGCATTGCCAATATTTCTAGGTTTTCATCTGAGAAAGATTTGGAAGTGGGGAAGATGATGTCTACCTCTCCTATTGCTTTGCTTAAAGTAGTTACATGACATATGCTTTAGATACAGTTGAGCGAATAGAGTTTTGGAAAAGGGCTGGGATACTGCATTTTGTTTCTAGATCTGCTACTGACCTGCTGTGAAATGTGATTATATATTTTAATATCTTCTTTTCTTGATTTCTTACCTGCTGAAATAATATTATGATGATTTTTCCATAAAAGAAACAATCAAGACCAGAAGATAGAATTCTTATAAGTTAGTGATAGAATATTATCTGCTCATCTTGTGTAATTTCTTTTTATAAAGATAAAAATATTGGATGGTGCTGGAGCAAAAAAGTTCTATTAGTCATGATGTGCCACTTGCCTGCATATTTGGATACTAAAATATAAAGGATGCAAATTGACATAAACCAGTAGCTACTGTTCTGGCTGCTTATGGAGTGAATGGAGGCAGGAAGGGTGTTTATATGTTCTGCTCAGGCCTGAATAAAGTAATGAGCAGATTACTTGGAGTCAGGAGTTGACCACAGCAATCTGTAGTGTCCTGCCAAAATCCACTCCACAGTGTAGTGAGTGAAATCACAGTTTTTCATTTCATTTGTACTCTGGAAAATAGCGGAGAACATTACAGTAGCCAAATGGTAAACTCTGGATAAAGTAAGCAATCACACAGCTTCCCATTGTTCCAATTTGTCTTTAGTAAGTACTAATAATATAAGGCAGCCCACAGCTGAGCTCTTAAAATATCTTGAATATCTTGTGCAGCATATTTTTTTTTCTTTCACGTGCAGTTAACAGTAGAAATGTTCTTGTTTATTTCTCTGCAGTACAGTTCATTCAGTTCGCTCTTAAATCCAGATGCAGAATTGTGGTCACTGCACTAATGAGCTCCATATTTAAGCCACTTTGCAAATTGAGGATATCTATGAACTCTGACACTAAATATAGAAAGATATGCCTTTGTATAAACATGGCTTGGAAAAGTGCAATGCCCTTTCCTTTATGAGGGATAAACCAATATTTTCCCACTTTTGTATCTTGCATTCTATAGAAAGTGGCCACTAAAATTACTTATATAAACCTGTATCTCCCTATGATAGTGTAGAAATAGTGTAAAAAGTTAATATTCAGAATGTTACTTGTGCCATGAGGTGGTACTTTGACACTTCTCCAGCATGAAGAGGGAAGCAAAGGAGCCCTGAGCTTTGTGCAGGAGGTGCTTTCACAGGGCTGCAGAGGATGCAGTAATGAAGCCCAGCTGTGTTGGAATGGGATACAGCTGTGGGGTTGTGGGAGAAGGGGGTGGGTGAGGCTGAGATTTGGCTTGTGAAAAATTTGATGGAGGAAGTCATGTGCAGCCTCGGTGCTGTAAGTCTAGAAGATGGTTCTGAGCCAAAGAAGCTGATGATGTTAGCACTGGTTTGTATTAGCGGAAGATCTGGCGGAGTTCATGCTGACTTTGGATGCATCCTCATGTCTCACTTTTCTGTTGGTTGCCTGGTGTGCTGCCATATTTATTTAGAATAAGATTAAGTGCTTTTCCATAAGACATCCACACCTCTGATTATAAGGAAGGATTTTTTTAAATGTGTACAGGCTTTTGGTGACCAGTAGGAGTATTGGTCTTAATCAGGCCAACTCCCACCTCCTGGGAAGCTCTCTGCTCTCAAGGAAAGGAAATAAAAAGTTGAATCTGAGCCTGCCAGTGCAATTGAATGGTTGGTATTATTTATCCAAGTCACTTTCCAAGTAGCCTTACTTGGGCACTGACAAGAAATGAAGATATTTTACATATGATGTACTTAAATCTTCATAATTGTATTAAAGGCTCAGCTGGGGACCGGGCAAGTGATATTGGTGCTTGGGTGGTCCAGATATGAGTAGGAAGATGTCTTTGAGATCCTGCTAAGGTGGTGTACCTCTGCTCAGTCGGTACTTACTCAGGAATTATTTTCTTTGCTGCTCCTATGATAAACAAATGATGTGTCACCAGAGCAAACTACTGAGCCCTCTCAGACCCCTTCCTACATCACATAATGAAGTAGGGGGCCAAAGCCTCCTCTCATGGTTCTCTTACCTTTTATGTTAACAATATGGATGGAGTCCATATTTCAGTCCAGTGCTGAAAATGTTCTTGGGGCACATCTTAGTGGGTGGTGAAAATATAGCCAGTGGGATCTAACTAAAAATGCCTACGGGCAGAGTAATCTGTACTTGCAAATTTTGGGGCTTATGGCTGACTCTGGAGAACTATTTGAAATTCCTGTCAGAGGGAGCATGGTTGTGTTGTGTTGTTCAATTACAGCTGTGGTCCAATATGACAGGTCTAATTTTATATAATAATGTTACCTTTCTGGCAGATATACTCATCCTTGCCAGTCTTTGATTTGAGTTACTTTATAGTGATTCTGTGCCTAAAATTTATGATTGATTCCTTGTCCTGCTGTTCACCTTTACATATCTTTGTTTTCATCAAAGTTCTAACTTTCAGTTTAGCTAATGGCCCTGTTAAGCACCTGCTCCTTGATTAATAGAAAGCTTATGGTGGCAAATTCCCCCAATATTATAATGACAAATATCAACAAGTAACATCCATTTTATTACACTATCATAAATTTCTTTCCCTACAGAAACCTGTGCTTTTGCACCTTTTATTTTCTTCTTTTTAGTTTTCACGGAAAACTTATCACTGGTGTTTATCCTAATGGCTTTGTGTGCTACTGATGCTATTTTTCTTTTCATGGTGAGATCTGACTTACTTGCTTAATACTACAGAATAAACCCATCTTATTCCTAAACCAAAGTTTAAATAAGATTGCTCTTCATTTTTTCCTGAGTTATTTTTAATATAATATCCAACTTTCTATTTCTGATGTCATTTTTGAACTGTTTTTCTGGTATTTGTGGCTGGGTTCCCAGGGGATATACAAGAAATCATTTAACTTCCAGTACTTTATTTATTAAGTGCTTCAACTTTTTTTTTGGTTACATTTTTGCACCAGTATTTGTATTAAAATAGTACTGAAATAATTTATTCAACATTGAAATCCCTTTCTGCAAGATACTGTAAACATGTATTTGGAAAAACATACTGTAGAACTCCTTAGAAAAATACCATATTGCAGAATTTGGGAAATAAAGTCCTGCTCCAGTGTTATAGATGAGGAAAGGAAACATAAGTCATGAGTGTAAGAATACACAAATGACCAAAGGATCTCTGTTATGTATTTTCATCATAAGTTGATAAGAGTTTGTTATTTAATGAGTATGCTAAATTTTAATGAAATTTTATTTTTAGTGGAAGTCTGCTGTGTGTACATTGTTCTAGAAAGCTGGATAACAGACACTAAAGCAACAACTTGCCAGTATTTTTTGAAATAGTGAAACAGTGATGTTTGGAGTTGTGGGAAGTTTTATTAATAGCAAGAGAAATTATGAGAAGGAAGGTCATTGAAGGAGAAGATGGGACTCATAAGCTGTGGTAGAGGAACTGAATGTGCTTCCTGGTGGTGGGAGAGCTGAGGTAGTTTTGAAAGAAAGATGAGAGAAAGCAAACAATGAAGCCCAGTCATTCCTGAACAGGATTGGATTTCCAAGGAAAAGCTATAAAGAAGGCTTTTTTTTCTTAGGGAAGGGGATGATGTTCTTTGAAAGAAGCTTGAGATAAATGTGTGCAGACTGCTACTTTATAGGAGGTAAATGTTTATTTATTTTTTTTTCCAAGGAGAATTATTAAATGAAATATAAAAATACAAAATTGCTCTCTGGATTTTATATTGATAAAAGTTCAAAAATATAACCAACAATTTATGAACAGAGCTGGCCATAGTAAGGATTCATGACACACTGACATCTAAAGGAGTTACTTCTAAGAAATTTGAAATAGAAAATTATTTTTGATTTCAATAAGGCAGTTCTCCTTGAGAAATCTTTAGCTCCGTATTTTAGGAGCTCTTTGGATTTCTGTTTAACTTGATGGGCATTTTGAATATTCTTGTGACTTCTTTTTCTATGGTTATGTCTGCTCTTTACCTCCAAAGTCTCACTGAAACCGGGATCTACATCTATTTGTACATGAGGGAAAAGAGAAAATTCATCTCCCACAGGTTAAACAAGAGTTAATAGTTTCAATACAGGAATATACAGGGTAGTTTTAAATGCTTTATTCTTTTCTCCTGAGTCTTTGCAATTTAAATCTAATGCTGGGAAACTATTAGTTAGGGGCTGGGAGAAATAATGAAAAATTATGATGATAAGTGCTAGAAAATGTACACAGCAGATAAGGAACTGTTTAAAATATGTCAACAATGAATCATTATGGAAAACATTGAATAGAGGTTACTTCTTATTTTCTCAAGGATTGACTTGGAGAGAATTACTTTTTTTTTCAGTGTTTTGTATTAATGACTTTGGCATAAACAATGGGATTAAGCTGAGGAAATCTACTGATAACAAAAATTTAGGAGGAACTATAAAGATGGTTATTTTTCATTATAAAAGGAAGAACTGGACAGGCTTGGTGACAAAAGTAGTAAAAAAGTCAATAATACAAACCCTTGGGCTGGGCTCTTGGGAATTAAAGCATCTCTTGCAGGGGCTCACAGCTGGAAGTGGTCACAGAGCAGGAGGATCTGGGTGCATTGATTGCATCTTCTTCCTACACTGGGAGAGTATTGAGCTGTCAGCGTGACATGGCCACAGAAAAAATGAAATGTGCTTCCGTCAAAGTGCTCCCAAAGGGTGAGTACTGGTACTCATGTTCAGACACTTGAGGGACCTCTCTGAGTTTGTTGTGAGCAATTCTAGACACTCATGATCAAAAGGTGTGGATCCAAACTGGAAGGTCCAGCCAGGATTAGTCAGAGGAGTAGAGCACTCCCTGTGCAAGAGGAGATGAAAACATCTGACTTGTTCAGTGTCACAAAAGAAAAGCTGAAGAGGATATTGTGGTTGATTACAATCAGGAAGAAGAGGTTTTTCATACTTAACCTACAAATGGTACTAAATAGCCTTGCATAAACTTACAACTAGTTATATTTTTAAAAAACATTTTTAATCATAACAACATGAAGGTTTTGGAAGTGCCTAGTTAGTTATTTTTAATTATTTTTTTTTTTTAAATCAGAAGAAGAAATTGAAATATGTTTGTCAATGTTAAGTGTAATCCTTTTCCCTTCAGATAGTGCATGGTGGAAAGTTGTACTTTTGAGACAGCAAGAGAGTAATGATTTTCTAGGTCTATTCCCAAATTTCCAGTAGTTGGTAGACAGGAGGTCAGTGCTTCTGAAGTGGCAGTTGCTTGAACACCTTTTGTAGGTTGAGGCTTCAGTTCCAGGTTGATGGCCCAAGATAACTCCTTTACCTGATCCTTAACAGTGCTGTACAAAATGTTTTGGGAAGGGTAAAGTAACTTACTCAGCCATGCTGAAATAAATATTTTAAAGTATTCAAGCAAATATGTCATCCTGATAGATATAATTACAGCTCTTAATTTCTGAGGAGTTCCTCACCTCAGCTATATCACTGCTTTTTTATGTGAACACAAGACCAATTGCAGATTCTCTGATCCAACTGCCTCTGTGGACTCACTTTCTATTTTGAAACCCTGTATTGCTGTGGCTAAGATTTTATTTTTAGGCTTCAGTAGTATATGTGGAGAAAGTAATGACTTAGTTCAGTACAATTTGACAAAAACTTTTCAGAACATGCCAGCTGTGGTGTGCCTTCCTGATATTTTTGGCACATTACCTACCTGGTTTGCATGACTACTAGGACTAGAGTCTAGGAGAGAAAGGAAAATAAAATGTTAATTCAAACTTGAAAACAGGGTATTTTTTGCCATTTGCTTTCCATCAATTCACTGCTGAGCAAACCTCAGTAGCTCGTGAAATTTAAAACACTTTCAAAATTGAGAGGGGTAAATGCACAGTGCTCTGTGCATCACATTATGTGTGTCATTAGCAGGGTCTTTATGCAACCTTTTCTAAAGAGGACTTTTCTTTAACAAAAGAATGTGACATGGAATGTACATGCAGAATTTTAAAATGAGATTTTAATCAAAAAACTAACCAGCAGCATGCAGAAAACATTTTGAAGGTTGTTTAATTTTTCCTTGACATGCTGAGATCGCTTTCTGTTTGGGAAATCATACAGGGAAAGTCCCAAATCAATACAACTTGTAATGTTCAGTTTTATTATTTATGCTTTGGGCAGTAGCATCTGACTATCAGAAAGGGCAATGCTAGCAACTGACATTACTGCAGCTGTCAAGGTGCAGATCAGAAGTATCTTTGCCAATATAAAATAAACTTTATAACCATCAAAACCTAAACAGTAAGTTCAACCTCAGAACCAAAACCATTATGTTCTCTTTCTGGTGCCACAGTGCTGATCCCTACCAGCAGTAATGCATTCCAAACTGACATGGAAATGTTAATATATTCTGATTCTTAGATTTCAGATATGACCCTTGATAGGTTTTTCAGTTTCCTCTCCTTTGCCATTACTATGAACCCAGATTTCTATGTAATTTGATCAGGCTTAATCTTTAACATATGTGCCATTCTTGTTTTCCCATGGTTAATATAACAGATGTAATCCCCATTTCTTTTCTATGCAGCAATATTTTACTGCATTGTTGGAAACTACAAATATAATGAAGATTTAATATTTATGTTAATGCATATGGGACTAGAAAAATTAAGACATAATTACCATTTACAGTTAGGTTGATCTTTTTGAAATTAGAAAACAAAGTATAGTTGTTTGCCGTGCATATCAACATTTGAATAGAGCGTGCTGTGTACTGAGCACATGTAACTTGTCTCCTACAGAAGACATGAAAAGCAGAAAAACAATCTCCTCCTATTTTTGTGTTGAAAAGAAATAGTTCTGTTTGCTGTACTGTTATTTCCTCCTAGATGTGTCCTCATCTTTGTTGGATGATACACTAATGGGACTGCAGAGCTGACTCTGCTCATTTCATACCATATTCCCCGCACAATTAAATGGTACAGAGAGGAAAAGGAATTGTTAGACAAATTTGATACCTTGTATCTCCATGGGGTTATTTTTCATAGGACTTCAATATTGCCAAATTACTGCTATGTGCTTAAGAAGTGAGATAAAAGACAACAGTAGGCAAATCTCTTCAACGTAAGACAGTTGTAGGAAAAGTTTGGTCTGAAGTTTATTTAAAATCAAGGTGGCTTTTCTTATCAAAGTACTTTTCATCCTAGTTAAGCCATTTGTCTCACAATTTAGTAGTATATATGCTATTGACTCTTAAGGGTTGATCACTGTGAGCATAATACACTTTTTTTGCTAAGACTTGAAAATAAGGATTAAATTACTTTATCTTCTTCTTTTGTAAATATAAAGTTGCAATGTCACTCTAAGTGAAGCATTTCTGGCTTGTATTTGTCATTTATCTCATTATAATGATGCCAGAGGCCCAATGTAAATATCCTTCTGTTCATACTTTAATTTAGTGTAATCAGAAAATAACAACCTCTGTAAAACAGCCTGTCAGAGAGAAATAATAGGGCTGTTAGACATTTGGCAAAACTCCATTGCATACTGCTGAGATACAATATCCCAGTTTTGCATGACGTTTGTCAAGACACTTGGTTGCTGTAATATGTCGGGATGATCTTCCTGTCATCAGACAGCACCTGACAGAAGACCATGAACAGACAACTCTTCACAATTCAATGAGCAAGCCTGGAGCAGTAATTCCATCAGGAATGGCATGTAGTGTAGCTCTGATTACCATATTTGCAACCAGTGCTGTACTTACAGTTTTATTATGCTTCCCCCTCCCTTTTTCTTTTTTTCTTAACTACTGAGACATTGTTTTTCATGGCATTACCTGTGAATCAAATAGACTCCGTGGAGAAATAACTTTAAAATGTATCTGGATCTTTCAGTTATTTTTTGTATTTGAACAGTATAATATTTTTCTGAGCTGGTTTTTACTTCTCCATTTGCAGTACTTGAAGAACCACCAAATAGGCTTTAAGGTGGTTGTTGGAAGAAGGTGCACACTTCTTTTATCCCTTATTGCTGTACTGACTGGCACCAGTTGAATTTTTTGCAGTTGGAGCACTTTTAGTACATCCAGTTTATGGACATGTGTAAATGTCTTGCCTATGGAACCCCATGTATTGAGAAATGAGCTCCTGCCTTCTGTGCACTCCTGAACATGGTTCTATAGGACTTGTAAATAAAAAATGGTAGGGAAGAAAAGTCTTCTATTTACGAAGTTGAATGTAGGAAAGACAACGAAGGAGAAAAAAAGGTATGAATGCAAACAAAACCCTCCTATTTAGTTACACTCAGGGGACAAATTAATGGAGAAATTGGATAATATTTTTCAAAAGATGGTTCAAGAACACCTCTGTAAACCCCTTTTTCAGTAAAAGCTGTTTGAATTGCAAGCTTTCCCAAATGGAAAAAATGATCACATTTGAGGATAAAGTTAAAAAAGCACACGTGTTTTTAGACTTAGAAGCAAATATTCTTCACAGAATATAAAATGTTAATAGTTCTATGAATAGAAAGATCTGTGCTATCAGACACACTTTGCTGCCTTTTTTTTTTTCCCTGTAAAAGTACATTCCATAATAGATTCATAAGTGCTGTCACGAATCATGTTAACCTCCATGGAAGCAAAGTTGTTTTCTGCAGACTCCAACCGGAGTACTTTGTGGAATGGTGGGAGCCCTCTGGAGAGCAGATAGCTGGGAGGATGATGCTGGCTGACAGCTGCCTTTTTCACTGAGATTTTTGTTTTGCAAAACCAGAAGTGACTCTATGTTGGATCATAACCTGGAATAAATCCAGATTGTTACACTCTGTAATAAAAGTAATATTTTATATTAGTTTTGAAGATTAGAAAAGTTGTTTAAGTGGTTTGTTTTTCCTTTAGTTTTATTTCCAGAGTAGTCATGATTTTCAGCTGATATTAAAATTAGCATAGTTTGTGCCTCAGTTGTGTACTCTAATGCTGTTGAAGAGTCCCATGGAGTGGGCTCTAGGGAAGTGTTGCTTTTTCTTCTTGTGGCAGGAGAGCAAGAAAAATCAACTCTATCCATCTCTTTCATCCTGTGCTGAGAATAGCACAGTGTGAGCTCCCTAACCTTACAGAACTGAACTCAGTCCTTGTCTGCTTGCTGAAAGAGTTCCAGTGTTGGTTTCAGAAATGTAAACTGTACTTGGTACTGTTATTTTGGATATTAGCTCTGACTGATTTCCAGAGCTATAATTGCTCTTACATCGAATGTTAAGTTTCAGCTCTCTGGATGGTGGAGTAGGAAGAAAACTGAACTCTTGTGTTCTTGAATAACAGTTTTGGGAGCTGCATGTGCTAGAGCTTAATACAAATTGTAACAGATGTGAAAGGAAACAAAAGTGATCAGTGCATGAAGATTTACTCTGAGATAAAATCTAGGTCTTGCAACTCCTCTTGGGAAAAGCAAGTTGGAGCACAGGATGGGTCCTGTAGTGCTTGCAGTTTCTTTTACTGCATGGAATTACAAACATTCCTCTTTCTAGTTGTCATTGGCTTGTTTGGCTTTAGAATGATCATATTGACAACATAACCCCATTCCAATCTCTTTTTTTTACTAGAATTTGGGTAATTGACTGTGTAACATTGTAAGAGCAGTTGTCCCTACACACAGTCTGTGTTCTCCAGCTCTGGTGTTTCTCTGTGTAGTATGAGATTGATCTGTATGAGATTGTGTGATAAACTGTGGAGGTGCTACTTAGTTAAGTCAGTTCTCGGTGGTAAGGGCAGGATTGATCAGGGAGCTGATTCTGCCTAATCCAGATAGAAAATGTAACTCTGGGGAAAATGTGAAAGATATATAAAAAGCTTGTCAGGGCCATGGAAGTTCAGTTGGTTTTGTCAGCTTATCCTTAGCACTAATTTAAAAGCATTTGAGTGAATTTTCTATCTATAAATTATTTCATTAGCAGAAAGTGTGTTTTTTTTCTGTTTGTGAGTGCTTCACTGTTAAACTCAGAATTCAGAATTTTCCTTGTAGTACTTACAGAAGTACTCAATTAGCCAAGATAAATACATTGGCTTTGCCAATCAGATAAGGTAATACATGTTCCATTTTCTTCATATATGAAATGAATTATTTGCATTATTACAATTGATTATTTGAATTATTGCTGGAATTTTTCAACTTGCTTATTAGAATTCCACTATATGCTTATGGGCTGTTTTGAATAAGGAAAAAGAAAATATTCCTTTGGGGAAAAGAATTGTAAAGTATACATTCAGATTTATGTATAATAATAATTTCCTTCTGCAGAGTCACTTTACAAACACTAACGACAATGGGTTTTTTTCTCATTAATTTGGTGAATTACAAATAAACAATGGCTACGGAGTAGCATATAGTGTGTGTTATATTCATATATGTTATTTTAAAATTATGAATAATTTTAAAACAAGGACAGTCTGTTTTAGATGCAGATGTGTTATTTATTAGTTTATCAATCTGTAGGTCCTATGACTTGTTTTTTCCATGGTATTTTGCCTTTTGTACTGTTGCTGTCCCATCATGTGTTATTTACTGGAGTTATTTGAATAATGTCTTTATTTCCTTGGCTAGAACTACCTTCTACTTGCTTAGCTACAAAGCCTGACTCATGCAAGCAGCTTTCTCATTTGGCTTGTAAATCTCAGTCAACTGTGAAAAGTTCAGTAACCTTTGGGTATACAAGGGAAACTTTATGATCTAGTAAAAACTCTGAACATGAAATCTCTAAGTATTAACAGGAGTTATGATGTTTGGAAAGTGGCAAAATGGCCAACTATATTCTTTTGTAAATGCTAATGGAGGTGCTACTTTTGAGAACATGCTACGTATTTAACTGAAAAATTATCTATATATTGAGCTGGTTTTGTTCTACTGCATCTAAACCTAGGCTTTATTTTAAACCAGATTTAAAAAAACATATATGAAATATATGTTTATATCCACTTGAAAATTTTTACTTGATTTGAAGATCAATCCTCACTGGTGTTGCAAGATTGATTGTCAGATATGGATTTGTTTTCTTCTTTGAGTATTTTTGGTAACACTAGCAAGCCCTTTCACTCTGAAGATTAATGTTCTTGTTAAAAGAAAGCTAAATAGATGAAATATTTAATTTTTTCATAACTTATTGCATTTCATGTCTGACTATAGTCTATGTGATACACACAAATGTGAGACCTACAGTCTCTACTATTACAATGCCAAAGGCTAGATCTGTATCCTTCCTGGGTATATTGCTATAATATATTGATAATTGATTCTGAGAGAATTTGAACTGAGTGTTCATGTATGATGTGTTTGCCAAAATACATTGCATGTCTTTCTTCTTGGAAGTAGGAGATCAACGACTATGGAACCAATAAATGATTGTTACATGTATTTTTATTTTGCTACTTGATTGACTAGTCCTGTTCTAAAACCACTGAGAAGATGCCTCAGTAAAAGTAAACTATTTTGAGCACTACTAAAACAGGACAAAATTTTGCTCAGATAGTTTTGTGTGTTTTTTTTTTTTTTTTTAAAGATAAGTTATGAAGCTCACTGAGAAAAAAAAAAAAAAAAAAGTCTAGATTAATCTGAAAGGACATAGATTTCTAGTTGTTCCTGGTATGAAATAGAAAAGAAATGCTATGAACATTGAGTGTATTCCATCCCACAGTTTTGCGGCAGCTGAAAGTCAAAGGTTTGTGCATGGAATTTACACCCTTGAGGAATTAATACAGTAGTTTGATAGTCCAAAGTGTGATCTTGCTTGGGTTTTTCTTTTGGTGATTTGTTTTTGTTCTTGTTGTTTAGAGTTTTCCTGTTGTTTTAAAATAAATAAAATCTATACAAAAGAGGCCAGGAGGGTAGGCCCTATTCAGTCACATACCCATGATAACACCCAGTTCTTTCTGGCCTGAAAATAATCCCCTTTTCCTTCTCCCTCCCTCAATTCTGGCTCCAGGGCATCCTTATGGAGCCAAGTTACATATTTCACATGGAAAATGGAATATCATATGGACCTGATCTGTAGCTACCCTTGCTCCATTTCTTAATTGTAAGTTTTAATGATGTATGTGAAAGTGATGTTTTTGAGACCAATTTCCTGCTTGCCTTTTTCCATGTGAAGTTAGCTTTACTATGTAATTGTCTGTTGTACAATATGTGGTTTGAACATCAACTTATTTGTGGTTTTGTGCATTTGATAGTGATATGTATACTCAGTGAAGGATAAAAGATGTATAAGAATCTCAAGGAGTGTGATAAGATCTTAAGACATTATTGCATGCACAAATTGTTGACAAGGGATTAAGTGTTCTTGCTGACTTGGGGTCAGCACTCAATAGGAAAACCAAGAGAAATTTTTTATGTCTAGTTTGACTTTGAAATGATATGGCCCATTTCCCCTCTAAATCCACGTTACTGAATGAGTAGGGATGTCTTTATTTTATTGTGGTTTGGTTCATCTGCAGAGTCAGGAATTAAGCATGACAACAGAAAATTTGGCAATGTTGTTATTTACTACTTTCATTTTGATAGATTGATAAAGATATATCTATAATATCCATAATAAAGATATATCCATAATACCCATCCTTGGTGATGGCTTGCTAGCCTTGTGCTAAGCTGATTCACAGGTACAGCTGCTTGATGTAGGACCCTTTATAGAAGTAAAAAGAAAGGAAAAAAGTTGGTTTTCCTTCTCTTCTTATAGACTTATAAATCAAAACTTTTTCAAAGAAACACCACTTGAATATTTATAGTGTTGGGTGAGTGTAATGTAGCTTAAGGAGGTTTTTTTACACTTCTTATCACAAAATGAAGTTCTTCTTAATGTCTGCCTTTGTGTGTTTTTTATTAAATGTGCTTCTCAGAACTGGAGATGATTTGTGAACAGGGGCACTTTCAGCTTTTCAAATACTACCTTTTCCTATCTCTGTTCTCTGAAAACATTGGAGTAAGTGTTGAGTATATTTTTGGATTATTGTATCCAATAACTGAAGTGAAAAGCTTTGTTTATCAAGTACATGATGCTATGTTATAGCCGTCCTTTGTTGGACCCATGCACATACACACTGCCAGAATAGCCCCACCACACCCATAATATTCCTTAGAAAAATAAAGAAATTTCTTTGCCATTTTTTTGTTTTGATTTGTTTTGGTTTTTTTTTTTTTTTTAGGCTTTCACAACAGTCAGATGGCTGAGCTTTCTAAAAGATAAATCATCTTGCAGACATGCACTCCCTAAATAAATAAGCAAATGAATTATTAATTGAAAAATATTTGTTGTGAAGGGCTTAAGTTTTTAAATAAATAAATGGTGACACACATATCTACACAATTCAGATCTTATATGCATCATTCAACATACTTTTGCTTTATGTTTGTAATAGCAATCACATCTTTCCTTTCTGAAAATGTGGTGGAGTAAAAATCTCTTCATCTGTAAAATACTTGAAAAATAAAAGGACAAAACTTATTTCTACAGTGGAGTGAAGGAAACAAACTTAGGGGAAGAGTGGGTATTCTGGATATATCTTTATTATGGATATTATAGATATATCTTTATGAATCTATCAAAATGAAAGTAGTAAATAAAGTTACTATATTTGAGTCCCTTGAAATAAGTCATTAGGGATTTAGACTATCTTATAAAAGGAAAATAGAATCCTCTGTTAGGAATGGATTCCCAAAAGCTGGTTTTCTTTGAAAAAAGAATTTATACCACTGTGGGTGTATTTGGTTTTTTATTAAAACAAAAATAAAAAATGAAAAACCAGCTAATGAGGTAAACTGTGTATTGGTGCTTGTAAAACCATTGTGGGAAATTTTACTAGCTGTGAATTATCGCCTCACTTCATAGCTCGATTAACACTTTTAACTGTAGACTAATTAAAATGCCAATCAGCTGTGGAAAGAAGCAAAATTACATCTTTATTTGATTTGCTGCTGTGAAGGCTAAATGATGGAGCACATCAGACACCCTGGGCTCTGCACAACTGGAGTGTGTAGCCTCCCCATAACTTCACACAGATGCTTGTATTTGGAGGATGGCCAGTCTGTGATGGGTTAGTGTGTGCTGAGCTGAATCTAGCACTAAAAAAACCCCAAGACTGGAGGTTAGGGTTGCTGTGAGAGGATCTGTACTGGCTTAGAAGTCTTTAGCCATGTTTTGTGCATGAAGTTGTATGCTATGACTTGGCAGAGTAAAATATTGCTAGTATTTTCACACTGAGCCCAAATTGTAAAGATTTGAAGGTACTGGGGAAAATAGGCCATGAAGGAAAGGCCATTGGTTTTGATTTTTTTTTTTTTTTTTTTTAGTGAATAAAATTTAGGTTGTGGTCTGAATACAAAGTTCTGTTATGTTGACAGATAAACTATTTTGGTAACTTCATGACAGTAGATTGCTTAAATGAGTTCTTCTCAAAACAGTTCCTGATATTTTTTCATCTGTCTGATGCTGATTATTAGTTAAGCAGTTTGTTCTCATTAATGATTTCTATAAGGTCATATGCTGTGATTCTGTCTACCCATTCCTTGTTTTCACTGATCACATAAATGAAAAAACATGAGTGCCAACTTCACTAATAGAAGTCCCGCGGACTTCAGTGCGAGCAGAGCTGGCCCCAGTCACGGGCACTGGGGTGGGCAGATTTTATTGCTATTGAGAGATGCAATGTTCTTTGTTGTTCTTAGCCTCTGATCATTACTGTAGCTGAATGTTGCCTGAAGTTGTCTGTTGTTTATCCTTTGAGTTGTGGAATCTGTTATGCCTCTAGGGTACCAGGCAACAGCTGGTAAACTTATGGGACTTTTGTCTTTGTGTGAATGTCCTGTTCTGGTCTTGAGGACCATTTTGAGGTTGTGTGCCTGCATTTATCAGATTTTTATTCTCTAGTGTGATGTATCCATAGTCTTCTAAAAAGTAATTTATAACACAAAGAAGAACTTCGGTCTTGAGCAAGACTTTTTTTGTTGAAAGCATGTATTATATCTGAAAGCGCTGTTATAATTCAGATGAAGGCATTAGGTTACCATTTAATTTTCATTACTTCCTTTAGATGTGGAGCTGAGTTCATCACAAACAGTAACACTTTTATCTAAATGATTGATAGCATAATTTATTTTAATAAATTTTATTTTATTTTAATATCTTTGTATTAAAAAACTAGATATTAGCAGAGACTGAAAGTAATCACATCTGCTGGGGTAAATGTTTTCTCTCTGTACTGCAGTTGTGGTTTCTCTTAGGGTGACACTATTTGATTCAATGCTAACAAAGTATTGTAGTTTCTTAGTACTACACTCCAAACAGGACCCTCTTGGATGAGCACGGACACACATTCTGTAGAGTCTGGACTTACCCTTTTCCTGGTAGTGATACATAGCATTGAAATGTTCCTCCTGAAGTTTGTTGTGTAGCAGTCATAAGGGAGCATTTTTCAATTGGTACTTGATACAGGACAGATAGATTGACAGGTAAGAGAGATTGTATTGCATTTTCTTTAGGTAAAAACAAACATGACTTAGAAAATCTGCCTTCTTGAAACAAGGATATCCAGGAGTTGTATGATTCATCCACATGTGCTCCTCCACAAATGCTCAGGAGACACATCTTTCAGTGTTGTCATCTTAAAGTTATACAAGTCACTATGATTAGCTGTTACTAAGCTTACAACTTGCTTTCTTTTGAAGTGATATTTATTACTTGAAAAACAAAATAATAAATTTCCTATGCCTATCTATCTCACATTTCCACATTTCAGTGTAGCAGTCCAGTATTAGAAGTAGTTTGTCTGTGTAAAAAGTGACCAACACTGTCTGTCTAGTGCTGATGTGCTGCTTCTGTGGCCAGGAGAGGGGGCTTTGTCACAGAAAGTAAAAGCATGGCTGGTGTATGGTGACTACCAGCTTATGTCTGGCTGGTTTAGAGGGTTCATTATCAAACCAAGTAATGAAACTGTTGCCTCACAATGTGCAGCTCAGAAAGAGTACCACTTAAAAATTTGCCCTTAGTAACAGAGTGGCATAATTTCAAGTGATTTCCACCTGAGAAAAATGTTAACAAAAGGCTTGACTAGATAATTACTGTATGTAATCAGATATAAGCATTAATGAAGAAGCTGCATTTTTATTCATTATCATTATTATTAGGAAAGTCAGGCAGAAATTTGGACAGGACTGACTGCAAAAGTGGAGACTGTTTGGTATTTAAATAGCCCTTGTTGGTCCTATTGACGTTAAATAGTCCTTGTTTCAAAATTTCTGTGGTCATCACTGATGTTCTGGGAAGACAGCATCTCTGTGCCAAGACTGTAATTCAGATTTATCCAATACTTACATGAATTATGCAAGGCAAGTGGAAAGAGTAACATAGGAAAAATTAAGTATCATATTTCAATCTGAATTTCAAGAACAGTGTTTTTGAAAAATTCTGTGTTAATATTAACAAGATTGAATCTTTGAGTGCTTGACACATGGAAGCATATTTCAATATTTTTCTTTATTTAGCTCTTCCAATGTAATATTTTGCCTCTGTAAGCAAGTGGAAAATGGAAATATCTTTTTATTTGTAATTATTAATGTAATTGAAGTTTGTGCCTTTTTTCTTTTCTGCTGTGCTAGAGAAATGGAATGCACTGTGTTATTTGGATGTAGATGAAGTAGATATTTGATTGCACTGTGATAATAGATGGTTGCTGTACCTTGTAGCTCTGTACAACAGAACAAGATTCTGCAATGCCATAGACAATTATATCCAGCCTAATTGAAGTTTTCATGTGACAAAAGGGAAGAATAAACGTCCCACGTATAAATTGAGTTAGAAAGCAGAGTGCATTGTGAATTGATACTTTTGTACAAGAGGCTGACAGAATAAGCATTAAATCTCATGATTATTAAAGTAAACTTTGTGGAAGATGATGCATTAGATGGGGTACAAGTGGCTGTGTTGCCTTTATGCTTTTCTGGAACAAAATTATTTTCAAGAAATGGGATTCAAGGAGTTAATAAATACTAGGATACTGGATGTTTCTGGGGTTAACACCTTCAAAAGTTGAAGAACTAGACAATGTCTGCAGAAAAGCTAAAAGGATTTGTGGGCTGGAGAAATGTGTTGAGGGCTATCAGAGTCAATCCAAATTTTTTAAAGGACAATGGTGCAAAGCAGTGAATTTTTCACAGAAAGGTAAAAGCGACATTAAAATACTCTCTAAATCACATGAGAAATTCAGGGCGGTGTTTGGAAGCTGGATCCTGAAACATTCAACTGAGAATAAAGCAAGAGGTTCCTTTCTGAAACAAATAAGAGAACGCTGCAGTTTTCACAGAAACCAGCAAGCAGTGAGAATGCTGGCCCTTGCTTTGTGTCTTCAGACAGTATGTATTGCTTTGAGAGATGCACCAGCAACAGAAATAACTGGAGCAGGACAACAGGATAGGATGCACAGTGTCACAGAGAGCCTTGGGGGGCCTCATTGACTGAGAAGATTGATGGGAATTTTTTGCTGTGTGTTACTAAAAATAAGCAGTTAGTAACTTGTAGGAAGTATCTCCCTAGGGAGCAGATAGCTTCCATCGCCTGTGGATCACAGCTTTTGCCTCTGCATTTAGTTTGAGTACGTGTCTTTGTGAGAGGTACAGACATACTCTGGCAATTAGGTAGAAGAGAGTTGGCTATGTTGAAGGGAACATTGTGTTTTCAGTCCTAAATGGAAAACCTCTATTGGTAAGGTTACCCCAAAACCAAGAGGGCCTTCAGAAAGGCATTTAAGTTTTTGCCCAAGTGTGTAGTGGCATTGTAAGCCTGAATGAAGAAATTAAGATGAGAGTTTGGGAATGTTTTTTTTCTATCAGGTGGTATTCTTGAGGTAGAAGCAGGGAGATGCTGTTTCACTCCTTTTAAAAAAGAAACTCCAATCCTAAGTGATTTTATGTGGAAATGGAATTACTTTGTACTTATGGAAGGTTACTAAGGAAAAACTCGCAAGAGGACAATCAATAATTTTTAAAGATGAACGATGCTAGTGAGATAAGGGAAAAAATGAAAAAGGAAACACTGGAAGTGCTTAAGACCCTAGAGAATTGGACTTTGACTTTATATAAATGTAAGTATGGTTTATATTTGTGAAAAGAACTTTGAGTAAACTATTTCCTTCCCTTTTCAATTATTTCACTTAATTTACAAGAATATGCAGTGCGTTAAAACCATAGTGTAGTTAAGAAGCGCTGAGGAGCTCAGACTCCAGCTGAAGAGGCCAAATTTGGGAGGGGTGGTGAGGGAGACAGGTATAAGTAGTAGTGGAACCTGTGGCAGCAATGCACATCATGTTGTTTGTAGTGAATTGTCAGAGTAGAAACAAAATCCTTTGGCAGAAGTTGCCAAGTCTAATGTCTGCTGTGTGTTAAGGAGGGAAAGACTATTAATTTCCCCAGCAAAATCAAGTGCTGTAGGAGGGTAAAAACCTCAAATTTGCTTTAATCTCCTTTGAGGACAAAAGGGAAAAGAGGAGAAGCCATCAAAGGGTTCTTTACTTTCACAGGAGGAAACAGGTTTTGGTTAAAATAATCTTTTTCATTTTCCACATGTTAATTCTCTTGGTGTGTGGTTGTTTTGATGATGATGATAGCTAAAGATGCAGATTATCAAACTGAATCTGAATTATTTGTGATATCATAAAAGACTTGTAACCTGCCTTAAATCCTTGATTTGAGAGGCTGAAAAAGGTGTACTTGCCCAGAGATAAGTGGTTAGGAGTGCCTGTTGCTTGACTCACTGTTCCTCTCATTTCACTTTTTCCCATCTCCCACAACATGAAATGGCATCAGCACGTAATAACTAGAACAAGAGGAGACAAAAAATTGTAAGGCTCACATTGTGGATTTTAAAAACGTATAGCTTCAGGAGGGATCCTGAGCTGAACTGCCAGCAAACACATAATTTCTGTAAATAAAATATGTTCAATTGTAATTCTCAGTGTAGAGTGTAGACTCCTCATCTCAGTAGCTTTACACTGGTGTTATTGGTAGGCTCATTGCACATTTAGTTATCACTTCAGTAACATCATACTGTGTGCTGTATGTGTTGGTCTTAGAGCTGTCCTTGCTTTCTGGTTTTAGGGTTTCTTTTTTTATTTTTGTGTTCACCTATGCTTTTGTAACTTTGGGTTACAATGCTGACAGATTGTGAATACTTTTAGTCTTGGCATATCACAATGTTTTGAAAGAACTCCTTAGACTCAAATCCAGCCTTGTGAAGTGGCCTCAGCCCTTTACTTTAAGGGACTGTGTGTAGCCTGTCTTCTTCAGGGATTTAATTTCTTACATAAGAAAGAGAAGACCTTAATCTAAATAATGAAATTATTTTAAAGCCAAATTCTCCATTAACAAGGATGTTATTTATTTGCTTTTACAGTTGGCTCTTTGCTCTTAGTAAAAGAATGTGTACATTTTTGTAAGAAGGCTTTTTATGTGGCATTATTCCTGCTATCTAACAATAATTATTCATGGCCCTCTAGCACAATTACCTCTGTTGAGTAAAAGATGTCCAAAATGTTCCTTCCCTTTAAAGGACTTTGCATAGTCTTGTTTTAAGTAGCTTTAGCTTTTTATTCATCAGAGCCTGAGCCACAAGCCTACTACTTCTGCCAAAATCACTTTCAGAGAAAAGTAGTTATGTGCTCCAGAGATGAAATAGTCACAAATAGGTAATAAGAAACAGTTCAGCATTTACATTAACTTCAATTCCTTTTCAAAATTTAGAGATGTGGAGGGAAATTGAGAAAAAGGATGAATAATGTTAACTATATTACATATGATTTTCACACAGACTACAAAATCAAATTCTTACCATGATGCTCTCTGCCTTTAAATGGTTTAATATAGGCAAAACCATCTACTAATCAATGTGAAAAGTATTGGTCATGCCATGAAACAACTTACTATATAGTTGAAAATATATGCTTGGCAAATGCTCTCATATGAATTTGGAATTTCACTTGGTGTTTCTCTCAGGAATAATTTAGTTACCCTGAAGTATGTTGGCAGTGAAAGTAAATGTCTACACTAAATGAAAAGTAAAGTTTTTGGGTATGGAAAGAGAGTTACTAGATTACTTAAACTTCTATGTGCAATTCTTTCTTGATAAGAATTTGGGCCTTAGCTTTCAAACTCTGAAAAAATATGCACTTGGGTTATAGAGCAGGTAATTAATGGTTGCCTATAACACTGAGCCTGTACAATCTGTGTAATTAGAGCAAATCAGGCAGAAACACTATTATCAGCTGTTAAATGCTATTGTACTACTTCATTTCTCCTCTTACACTTGAGATGAGACAAGATATCTTAATTGAATACATCTTGATGCCAGATTTGAAAGCAGGTACAAGTCTGCCTTCCTCTTACCAAATCATGATGAACTGTTTTAAGGTAGCAGACGCCATCTTCCAGTGACTGAGAAGCACACAGACCATGCTGTGCAGTGTATCCATCAACATCAGGTTAAGGCCACTGCTGGTCAATGTCCTTGTGACACCACCATTGGTAAGACTTTTACTCTAGGTTTGTCAGCAGCTCTTGGCATTATGGAATATCAAATAGTCGTGGTATTATGGATGTGCTGGATCTTGGTGGGGAGAAATGCAGTCTGTCTGTAGCGGTCAATCCTTCTTCACAGGCAGGCTCCTGAGGATATTGGTGACCTGTGTATCACGAGTTATGTTGCACACAGTCTTTCATCCCAGTCAGTCTGTGAAGCAGGAAGGGCGAGGGATACAGGGAGAAGTGACTTGGGCTGCAGTGTTGCTAATGACATTAAATTGTACAGATAGACCAAACTATACTTGTCTGGAAGACATGGTGTATACTACAGCAGTGGGCTCAGATTTGATCCACAGAAGATAGTGAAGAGGTTAGTATGCAAATATGGATATCTTAGCATATGGAGATATGTCCATACTATGGATTTATAATAAATAATGATCTTTTTCTACCTAAAATGTTTTCCTTCTTAGCACTACTTGTGTCAGTAATAAGTGTTATGATATAGTGCAAGTCATCTACAGCATCACTGATTTTTACATTAGGGCTGTTCACTTTCACCAAAACAGACTCCAAACTGGCATCTTTTTTTTTTTTTTTTTTTCTGGAGGCATAATGTTTCAAACTCCTTTTTTTGTGAAAAATCATATGAAAATTTGCAGTTGATGACTTGCAACATGTTGACATCTATGTTTGAGGATATTTGCTGTATGCTAGTTTAGTCTAGTTCTGGATTTTCCCACAGCAGCAAAATCCTTGTATGTCTAAATTATAACATTTAACGACTCTTCGGATTTTCCCGTTTGCAGTGTTCAATTGCCATGACAGCAGCATTGAACAGGATGATAGAATGTGAACATTTTCCTCTGGGATACTCTTTGACCTGTAGGGTCATAAGTGAAGAACAACCCTGCTTGGGACCTCTTGTCTTCTATGTAACAAGCTCAAAATTGTAACCTGCTAGCATAAATGTTTAATATGCAGAGACAGAACCATGACTGTGGGTAAGGAGGGAACACACTCATAAGAGAACAGGCTTCAGGTTTCTTCCATTTATATCAGAAAAAATATCGGAGACCTTCTTTGAGGCAGCTGGAAAAGACTTACTCATCATCTGCCAAAAAAGGCACTTGAAAAAAAAAAGCTGTTTTCTGGGTGTTGTGGGCTTTTTGTTTTCTTGGTTTGTTTGTTTGTGGTTTTTTGATATTAATTTTTGTTGTTGTTGTTTAAAGTTATTCTCTGAACCCACATAACAAAAAGAAATTGATGTTAGTCAGTGCAGCAAATCTTGAGAGGAAAGCTAAAGTTGTAGGGACTTGCCAACACCTGTCCAGTTATAAATACTCTTCTAAGCTGATGCTAGAAGTCAAGGAAATTACAGGGGGAAAAAAATGAAAAGATATGGGCTAGGAATGTTCATGGATCTGCTAACATGAAATGTAGTCCTCAGATCTATGATGCTATTTTTCACCATTGCATCAATGGTAATAATGATAAGCTAAATTGTTTGAAGCACAAGGTGTTAGCAGCAAATGAAGATGAATAAATACATCCACTGTCAGCTTCTTTGCATGATTTGTGGGGGAATGTCTTGCAGCAGCAGCTCGAAACTCCAGCATCACAGGGCAAAATCCTCTGAAATTAAAGCAAACAACTATATGGTGGTTTAGCTGTGTGAGGATAAGGTGGAATAGGAGTATAACATCCTCTTTTTGTGAGATCCCTCAAGACCTTTCACTTCAGTTTGATTTTTCAGAGCATCTCATGTTTCTGCATTACTCTACTTCAGAGTAGCCTTCCCTTCTCCGAAGAGCTGCAGGGCCTTGGAGAGAAGCAGTAGTTTCTCTTTGAAATACTGCCAGTAGAGAAATGCTATTGGTAGCCATGCTATTGGTAGCCCTTCAAAAAGAGATGAATTCCTCTTCAAGCCCAACTATGTTATTTCTCAGCAACAATAGAAGAGAACTCTTTGAAAATAGCTGAGAT
This sequence comes from Pyrocephalus nanus, assembly GCA_038380795.1. Taxonomy (NCBI): domain Eukaryota; kingdom Metazoa; phylum Chordata; class Aves; order Passeriformes; family Tyrannidae; genus Pyrocephalus; species Pyrocephalus nanus. The sequence continues at coordinate 25,521,644 of CM076270.1, read as the reverse complement.
AGCCTGCAGAGGTGTTGCTCACCAGGTTATAAATGCTATTTGTTAATTCTGGAGTGGGAAAGCCTGTGGTAGAAATGCCACCAAAGATCAGAGTCGTGTTGTGCTAATTGATGTTGAAATAGGCTCTGGTTCAGAACTATGTACTAGAGGTGTTTGGGTCATTCCCAATCCTGTGGAGATAGTTTGGGTATATTTGTTCCTGACCTTCAGTAGCTAGCAAAGTAAATAGCATGGCCTGAGTGTGTTCTCCTGGTAGAATTCCTGCTAGAATTTCTTTTGTGAATGTTAGCATGCACTTACAGTTATTTGTTTAAACTCAAAATAGACAATGAAGCCTTTTTCACTGTCACTTCTAAGATCCTGAACTATGAATGTGTCTTTATATCTTCCAAATGAATAATAATAGATAGTAATGTTACTGGAAAAAAAACTTTCACCCCAGATTCTGTGCATATTCTAAATAGGACCTTTAAAGCTGTTCTGATATCTGAGAAGTCTGATCACTGAATATTTGATTTTGCTGTCATATGTACTGTTGCATGTCAATTAACTGATTTATATCTTTAAGCCATAGGACATTCAGAGTATTGCCCTTTTTTTCTTCTCTTGGAGGAAAAAGCTGCTGAAGAACTTAAATGAAAATAATTTAAGAATATTTTTTTCTTCTCTGCCTAATTCTAGAATTCTATTTTTGGTTAAGTGTTTTCAGTGGTTAAGCATGAAAAAACCCGTAGTGGACATGAGTTTGCTGTATTTCTTAATTTTATCTAATTTTTAAAAGCTTCTCTCTTTCCTGGTTCTGTGAAAGAAACTAGGAAAAATGTAATTTCTTTTATTGAAACATGTAAAGAAATATTGCTTATTTAACATATTTTTCTGGGTACATCACTGGTCACTAGGAAGTAGTACAGTATTTTTGGAGGTTGTTTTTGTTCTACCAATTGTGGCCTGCAAATCAAGCTTGCAAATATTCTAGTCTGTTTTGAGAATTCATTGTATTTGTGTGTGTATGGTTTGGTTTTTGTTGTTGTTGGAACACAGAACCAATCTTATACATAGTATTTGAATCTGATAGTTATATATATATTTATTTTTATTTTACATTTCATGCAGATATCCAGAGAAACGTGACAATGGGTCTGTGTTTTTTCTGTCAATATAGTTCTTTGCAAGCTGCATTGTGTAATGAGTTTTTAAGTGGAACTCCGCTCAGAATTAGCGGGGTAGTCTACTTAAAATCAGTGTCACAGGATAGTCCTGTGTATTTGCATACCTTAATTATATAATTAATTGTGCATCTTATTACATGATTACATGACTTAAATGTGTAATTACAACTACTTATGCTAACTGCATGACCAAAAGCATGAAATTAGGGTGTGTAATTTCAGTATATACAGTAGTTGAACAAGTGTGATTTAGCTTTTTTTGTACTAAATTTGACTTTAAATAATAGATTCTGCATTTTACATAATATTCTCTGAAAGAGTATTACCAGGAAGCTGATAAAAAAAAGCAAAAAAAAATTTCACTTTTGTTTATTTGGCACAAATGTGTGTCTTGACTTTTATCCTGCATACACTGCCAAGGCAAAACCCAATACCTGCTGTAAGACAGTGACCCCAAAGAGTCATCTTAACTAAAATAGTCATGCAAAATTAAACTTTTCTGATCTTTACATATAGTATAAATTTTTAAATCCATTTCATGAAATTTTTTATCTGTTGGGCATATGTTCTGATGCTGAAAGTCAGGGGTGCTAGGATCAAATGGAATGAGGGTAACATCAAGGTAAAATGAACCATCTGCTTTAGGAGAGCTGAAGTTAATTGTGCAGATCAAATAAACTCAGTATTTCCTACCCCTACATTATAAGTAGAGGATAATTTGAAGGCCACTTAAACCCATTTTTCATTTCACAGTCACACCAAAATAACATGATATCCACACTGATTATTTAGAGATGCTGGAGGTCATGCCTGACAATTCCTTTAAGCAACTAGTGACTATACATGCTACACCAAATTACCATGGTGAATTAACAGGATAATCTGGAGGGAGAAGAGGAAGGAAAAGGGAATTACACTTGAAACCCCTTTACTTTCTGGAAGCTGTTTCTCACCCCGGATTTTGTTTCAGATAGGTTTTAATTTGTAAGAAACCCTTGTAACTGCTCATTCCATCCTCTGTATTCGCCCTTCACACTGAGATACTGGTGCATTCACAGATTTGTCTGCAGAAAGTGCTCTAGGCTGGTATTTTCCCACCTTGGAGCAGGTTGCTGTTATAGAAGAGTTTTGTCCAGGGATTTTCATATAGTAAGCTCAGTCATAAAGTTTACCCTTGCTACCTGTCTGATCTATTGCAAAACGGTTCACTGATTCCTCATTTTGGCTTTACAAATATTTTAAGATTAAGGCATAAATGATATTTTGCTAACTACAGTGTTTAGAGAAAGATAGGTGAAGCAAATGGGTTATTTTATGGGTCGATTAACTTTGCTGCTACTGGCAATTTTCAAAGGAGTTTGCATAAAGAGAAAGCATTTTTTTTAAGGGGTTTTCTCCAGATATAGAGTGTGTCTTCTGGACTACAATGTTTTTGTTATCTTGAGCAACTTTATTTTTCTATGCCACAGTTTTTGATGTGCACAAAGATACAATATGCTTTCCTGTAATGCAGAAGTGTTGTAAGGACACCGGAGATTGCACAACCCAGTAGGAGCTGTGTGAATACCTTTTATAGGTAGGGATGAAATAGGGGAGATTGCTAAGGGTGAAACAAGTGCTCCTTCTCTTTGTTCACACAATCGGAGGTGGCTGCTGTTCCTGTATGAAGCAGTAATAGGTTGTTATATTCTCTCTTCAGGCAGCTGCTCCCAGCCTTACCTCCTGCTGTTGAGCAAGAGAGCTACTCACAGCAGGGACAGACCTACCCAGGGAGAAAGGGACAGGTCTGGAGCCCCCAAATGGCAAAAATCAGTTTAACAAAAAAGACCAAATCGGTCATTTATTTCACCAGGGCCATTGCCTTGCTGCAAGGAAAAGGTCATCAGGAAAATGGTACCTGCTGTTCTTTAGATCGGAAATGTTCCTTTGTTTCTCAGCCCTGTGTGAGTGGATCTGTTTGTGTCTGCTCTCTTCTGATTGAGAATCATGTTATAGAAGAGATTTCCCATTTTTGTCCAAACCCAAGATGATAGCAAATAGTAGAGCCTCTCCAAGTCCCACGTCTTCAAAATGCATTAGTGATGTGGTTTATATATCATGACAGTAATGGAGAGGTTAGATATCAAAATGATTACAGAACCAATTGTGCCATATTCAGGAAGGCAACTGCTTAACTTCAAATAGAACTTCAGGTTAAAAGATCTCTGGGTTAAAGATTCCTGCTTTTTTTCCTCATTGTTGTCCTGTTGTTTGCAGAATTTTGGTCTCTGAAGTAGGAGTTATTCCTAGAACATCTGCTGTAATTCATTGGTGACCTTGGGAAAAGGTAAGCATGGATTTTCTAGAAGAGCTATAACCACCTTCAGCCAGTATGTCTGTGTTGACTATGGTATTATTTCAGAGGCAGGAAAGCAGAAGCACAGTCAGCAGGAATGTCAAAGGCATCACAGGAAGTTAGGATTATTAACTCCTTGGACATTTTTTTTATTTGGGAAATTTGCATTTTTCCATTTGGAAAAGTGACTTTCCTCAAGTGTTATAGTGAGCCCCTGGGAAAATTAGGTGTAAATGGTTTTGGATCTTTATAGGAGAAGTGTTGTGGGTGAAGTATGTGGGCCTACTGCAAACAGCACTGGTCTTGTCATCACATAGATATGTTTCAGTTCTGTTAGAAGACCCATAGTCACGTTTCATTTTTTGGTAATATCCATCAGGTTTCTCCTGGAACTCATTGCATGCAAGGAAATACTATGCCCTTGCATTTTTGGGGCATGACAAGTTTTGTTTAAGAAAGACTTTTAGTTAGCCTTAAAACCTATGCTTGTTTTGAGTAGGTAAACATAAGGCTATATTAGGGTAGGGTTTTTCTGTTTAAAGAAATGCAGGTTGCCTAATCACCCTCAGACATTAAGAGAAAATTATTCTGTAGGGATTTATGGCCACATGTGGGAGTCTTCTGATATACTGGAAATTTTTGTAACAAAGCCAGGGGTTGCAAATGGAAGCCAGGATTAAAAAGGAAAAACTGTTCTATGACTTACAGACTCTCACAGTTCCACAGCTCTGATAATAGACTTTACACTTTGGGGAGCTTGTGCTACTTTGTTCCTATTCTGTGTTCTAAAAACACTTGTAGATGAGAATATCAGTTTAAAATTTCATAACAAACATGCACAGAAGCCTTTTTCCTCCTTCTGTGGTATTTTTGTAAATATTTCCATGGTGACACTTAAATCCTCTTTGTCCATCATTATTATTCCTGTTATTCTTATGTTTAGAATTAACTGTTAAACACCTTTTGGGGAACATGCTACAGGTTCCCAGGATGGTTTACATACTTGATGAATAAAACCCCCCACTGAAAAATGGGTGTTTTAGGCTTGTAATAGAATCTCTGCTTTACTTACACTGTTGCTTTCTAGGAGACCACAAAGTCCTTTCCCATCCGCAGTAAAGCTGACTTGTGACTAAGATTACAAAATGTGAAAAACTTAATATTACAAAGTAAGAAATAAATGAAAATAAGAGCCATAAGCCAAACAAGAAGACTGGGAAATGTACTTGCCACACGCTAAGCTTTGTAGAAGGTATCTGAGTGGATTAAGACACTTATAATTGCTTGACACTGGAAATCTCCATCTCAGGTTTAAAAAAAAAAAAAAAAAAAGAAAAGAAGATTTGGAAATTTTTATAACATTGAATTTATCCATTAATTAGAGTGTCAGATGTGTGGTCCAGTAGTTAAAGCCAAGGGCTTGGCAATAAGAAGATCATGGTGTTCTAATTATGCAGTTTGGATAATTTTCCATTGTCTTTTATTATTGGTTTGTTTTACTCACAGTGGATGCTCTCAAATGTCAAAATCAGATTTAAACTTTGAGCTATAATTGTACATGAAACCTCTCTATGGAGAGCTTATGTAAATTTTGGTTTTGTTCTTTATTTTCCCTTTTTTTGCGCTCTCATACTCTGGTATTTCAATTATAATGCATGTATGGGTTCTCAGAACAGAGAACAGAGCTGATCTCCCTCTATGCACAGGAAGAAATGGTCTTTGCTCTGATGGTTCTGAATTTCCCAATGACCTGTTACTTGAACAGTTCATTTGGAGAAGCCCTAGTTTCCTTGTTTGTTTTGGTCTGAGTATCTCTTACCACTATTATCAGAAGGAAAGGCTTTGTCATGCTGCCACAAATCTGAAGACTATGTAGTCTGCACCTAGTCTATGTCTTAGTGTGCTCTCTCAACCCTACATATCTGTTCTTTTCCACTGTACTTGAAGACAGGGAGAACATTCTCCTAGTTCCCTACTGTTATTGCTGGCCAGAAGGTAAAGGGAAGCAAGCATTTAGATAATGAATTTTCAGACCTTCCATAGAGTCAGAAGTTCAATGCCTTCCTGGCTGACTTAGGGGATCATGAGAAAGGGATCATGAGATCGGTGTGTATTGTTGAGGGACCTCCTGAGTTGTACTGAATTCTGAGTGCTGCAGCCCCCAAAACATTGCACATCTTCCTGCTAAGACAAAGCATAAAGTTCACACTGTTGTCTTTCTTTTGAGAAATGAATTGATATGAGTCCACACAGAATTACATCACTACCAACCTACTCTCTGTGGTCTTGAACCTTCACCACTTTTTGCATATTAATTCTTTTTCAACATGAAGCAGGATTGGGCAAGAGGACTTGTCTTTTTCCTGTTTTGAGAGAACATCCTGTTTGTGAAGACCCTTTTTCATCGAAATCAAAATTGATAATAAATTCTGCTATGTCTCACAGAGGAGAACTTTGCCTGAATTCAGTGACACTTCGGTTTCCTTGTTCAGGATGTGCTGATGAACAACATAGTGGGACGTGAGAGTTGAGGACAGCCAGAAGTAGGGGTGGAATACACCCAAGTAATTTATAAGTGCAGGTACTATGCTTGACATCAAGAACTGTGTAAGGACATTAAGTATTGTTATTATCTTCATCACATAATGTAGGTCAAATACTAGGTCAGAGAAGCGGTAGGTCCACAGATAGTCTATACAGAGTGCCACAGTTAGCTGGCTCCAAGAACACACAGTACTGTTCCAATTAATTGACAGAATAGCTTGATACTTCACAGGTTGGAGCAGTCAGATCATTCTAAAGCATTGATTATCTTCCCTCCTACACAGAATGTTTAATTTCAAACTTAATTGTATCCACATTTCCGTTTCTAATTTATCCAGGTATAGAAATGCTATAGTAACCGAACAGCGTGTCCTTTGAGGAAATAAAGCATGGCACAATCCCGTGGCACCACAGCAATCTGATTAAAGAGATGTTTATGTAGCATAGGTCTTTATAAGTTAACTAATTTCCCATATGCTTACTGTTCTTGTGGTGCACTTTACTTCTAAAGAAGAGATGAGAAACTGTTTATCTTGCTTGTTTTATGCTTTGGGATTTCCACTGTTTCCAGTTTGTCATGGAATTTATGGAGGTAACTGAAAAGTAAATCAGCTGCTTCATAGCGTATATTTCTGCTCAAGGCAAGGATCCAATTTTTAGTAGGAAATTTCCACCACTGGTGTCTGCTCAAGGGATTAAATGCACTGATTTTCACACAGTTAACAAGGTGCACATCTGTAATCTGTAGCATGCAGTTCTGAGAGGGTTCCCATAGGTGGCCAGTATTTACAAGAAAGTCAGAATGACCTGTAAGAGACTAGGAACTAATTTTTCACCTATGATTTTGTGTCTATTGAGCTAAAGGACTGCGAGTGCTCCAAGGCAGTGCCAAGATTTCCACTTATCTGAACCACACTGAAAATCAAAGATCTATCAGAGTGCTATATGTGACTGACCTCTGCCCCTGGTGTGGTGATTTTGTTGCTGCTGTACAAATATATAACCTTAGAAAATCCAAAACTTGGGAGAAACACATTGTTGAACTAGCTCTGAATATTTATTTTCATCTGAAAGAAAACCTTCTTTAACTAGTAAGTGGAATTACTTTGTTTTGTTCTGATCTTATATCTGGAAGTGCTGCACATGAACTGTTTTTGATGGATAGTAGCATAATTGATATCTTTGGAGTTGATTTGGAAGTTCTGACAATGAGTACCTACCAGTGTTTTCATAGGAGGGAAATGGAAAAACTACAATGCTGACACAATTTTAGTAGCACCAAAATGAAACAAACCACAGTTGGATCTTCAGTATAGTATCTGGGTTTGAGTTAATCCAGTGTTTAGATTCCCATTGGTGGAGACTGAGTGTGCTGAGGAAACCTTGTTCATAAACTGACTCTGAGGGATCCTCTGTTACCGCTTGATACAAAGCTAAGAAATAGATGTATTTGGTTTTTTTCATCCGTCTCTGAGAAAAGAGCTTGTGTATCTCCTTTCTAGCTGAAAGCCTTAGTCCTGATGACATCCAGCTGGGTAAGAGCGAGCATTTGTCAGCAGGAAAGTTGATGAATTGATAAATACAATGAGAAGTTTCATTTCATTCATTGAAACATCTTTACTCAAAAAAAAAAAAAAAAAAAAAGCCTCTGAGAAATGGTTAGAATTCTTGAAAATTGTCTTCAACTTGTAAACCAGACTTAAAGCTGTTTACTGAGAAGAGAGCACCACCTGGTGTTAGTAAGTCACTACACCTTGTAGCGGCTTGTGTGGATGTTGTCTCGTTCAGATGAATTGAAGAATAAACAAGTACTTTTTTTTTTCCCTCATGTAGTGCTTTTGTGCTTGTGTTGTAGAAAGCCAAGAAAGAAAAAAGTTGAAAGTGCAGCGGTTAAGAGCTGGATAGATGATGTGATGGTCCGAATGGAAGTGTCAGTAAATGACAGAGTTCATGATGAGGTTTACTCTGCGTGGAGATTCTAATACAAAATTCAGACTCTTATGCAAAATTCGAGTTTGTGGGATCCGATGGTCTTCAGAAAAGATTTTTAATTAAATAAATTAGAGTTTCTGCAGTACCTGTTTTGAGAGGTAACAAAATGAATGTACGTCTCTCATAAGCAGTAATGAGGAGGACTATTTTGCTGTGAGACTGTTGTTTGCTGCGTATACACACGGACTAATATCCCCCAGGGTCCAAGGGCTTTGCCAATGTCTTCATCAAATCAGATATGTAGAAATTGTTTTGAATCTATCCTTCGTAATTAGGATGATTGTCTCTTCAGAGCCACAAATTTTGAGATTATTTTACCATAAATTTCTACTGAAACTTTCTTTTTTCATCCTTTGTTGATTTAGGGTTCAGGTAGTATATGCTGGGAGAACCTATTTCATAGATTGACTGTTTGCCATTAATGTATATTATAATGTGTTTCTGAAAAGTAAAACTTCCAAATATTTGATTATATGTATTCTCATAAGGGTGGGATTAATTTGAGACATTACTTAAGGTATAAATAAATTTCTGGTTGCATAACTCAGAATTATAAAATAGCAGAGAAGGTTGTTTTGCATCAAAGGTTTAAATGTATAAGTAAATGCAAGTTCTACATTAAGTTCTTCTGCAGTCATTTGCAGTGATATTGAGAAAAATAAATAGTAGGCAACTTTGTGGCATTGAAGTCAAAAGCTAAGCAGCTGGGAATCACATTTCAGCATCTTTTAAATAGTCTTTTAAAAAGGAGATTTTGGTGTATTTAATTTGATTGAAGAAAAAAACCTCTAAACAAACAACCTGGCTTAATCTAATTTATTCTTTATTACCAAAAGAAACCAAAAACAAACAACAAAAAAAATTAATCTCTGCTGACACAGGAATAATACAATATATTGCATATTATCTGAATCTTATTGAACAAGCTATGGAAGTGTTCCTAGAAATATTTTGTTAAGGCATTGAATAAAGGTGATATGCCCGAGAAGGTAAACTTTGGAGAACTTTCTAGTTGCTTGACCATGGATGCATTTCATCTTACTTACCAATCTTCAGTTAATCAATCTAAATGCAGATGATGTTTTTGCATTGTTATTTAGGCTTCATTTCTTTTATACTTGTTGTGAACAAGACAAAGAAGAGTTTGATATTTCTTTATTTTCTTTTATACAGGTATAAATTGATCACATTCCATTTTTTTTGTGAAGCAGAATATTCTCACAGCCAAACTAACAGGATGAGGTTTTGGTTTTTTTTTTTTTTTTTTTTTTAGAGAGTGTCTGTGTCTGTGATGATGAACATTTCAGCAACTTCATTTACAATTTACTATTTGACATTAAGCATATCATTGTCATTTTGTATGGATAAGCTTCACTTTTTCTGAAGCCCTTTTACAGATGGACCTGTGTTCTGATTAGAAACTTCTTTCCAAGGAATTTAGCTCTTCCAGCAAGGAAATGAGTCTGAAGAAAAGGATCACCATATGATGGAGCCAGTGGAAAACAAAAAAATAAATCTCTGCATTTCTAGGTTTGAACACAAATGTTTGACTCTGAACTGAAATTAGATTGTAAGTCAGAAAACAGAAAAACATGGAAAAATAAGACTTTGAGGAAAAAGAACTGAAAAAAGCAAAGGGAATTTTAAAGCATTTACATTAAAACTATTCCACTATCAGTAAAACAAATATATGTAGTCTGAACGAAAAAGACACAAATCTTCTGCTTCCAAGAACTATGCTAGAGATGTAGATATTTAAGCTCTAACGTACTTTTCAAATACTTCAAAAGAGCTGCAAAGCTTCAAAATTAACTATTTGATCTCAGAAGCAGAGGCATGATATCTAAAATGGTGCCCAGCAGTGCATACTGTGTGCATAGAGAGTCTGCATCTGTATATAGTTACGCAACTCTTGCTTTGAGTATTTGCCCTGAACCATATAAACTAACCACAGTGGTTGTCAGTCTACATGTGTGTTCCCTGCTGTTCCCAGAATCCCAGCATGTGTTCCCAACATGTGTTCCCAGAATATCCCAGCTGTATACTATCAGTTCTGCTCTGAATCTTTGTAATACATCAGATAGAACGTGTTTTCCCACCATGGAGGCACGGTAGATTGATGCTTTTGGTGAAAAGAGACGGAGATGCTGCAGGTTTGAATGAGAATTCTTAGTTAGTTCTGGGGCCTGACTTGAAGATATCAGGGCTACATCTTTAAAAGTGCAGGAAATTTAAGTGTCTTATACAAAACATCACCTCAGAAAAGTGCATTTGAAAGTCCATAGATGCCTATTTTCAGAGAACTAATTGGAGTGGAATTGAATTAGTAAGATTGGTTTAGGTCAAAAACTTGTGAAGAACCAACGTATAAGAAAACATTTCAATGCCAGTATTTTGCAATTATTTTATATCAAAAGTAGATGGTTTCCATTAAAAAACTCCTAATTTTTCTTGTTTGTTTTGGTGCTAGAGTACCTCTAATGCTTTAGAGTTCGATATTGTTGACAGGGAAAGATGAGAAATTGCAAGAATAATCTTGGTAATAGAGTATCTCTCTTATGCTGAAGAACTGTTTACAGTTATTCAGTGAGTGACATAAAAATCCAACCATAATTATGTAATGTTCAGAGGTTTGTTAGGATACTGAGACAATATTCTGTTAGTAGGGAAGCTAGAAGAGATGTAGTAAAAAGCTGATTAGCTTTGAATACTGTAAGAGGCCATTGTATAAGTGTGTTTGGTAAAAAAAGGCTGAACAAAGGTCTACTGCCTCAGACTTAAAAGAAAATCCAAACCATAACCCCCTATATTTTTATGTATATTTATATGTATATGCATTGAAATAGAGATATATTTTCTCTCAAGAAGCAAAATAAGTTATAATGCTGTTTTGCTTCCTGACGTTTGTCATCAGCAGCTATTTCCAGTGTGAGAAATGTGAATAGTGCACACAGAAGATGAACTTTTCCAATTAGAGCATATGGATATTCATTGAAAGGTAAAAAAACCATTTTCATTAGCTACACCTATCTCAAGTTTCCTTTTTAAAAGACTTCTCAGATCTAAGATGGTCAGAGTCTGAATGGGAGTGTAGCCAGGCGGCTACAGCATTTCTGTGTCATGTAGGAGATGGGCATTCATTTTCTGTTCACAGGAGGAGGGAGCATTGAGTGTGCTGACCTGCAGCCTCCCTGGGGAATGCCTCCTCTAACTTCTTGTCTCCCACCCTGCTTTGGTCTGATGGTAAATCTATTTTGTCAGGAAAAAGCACTGTGAAGACCCAGTATGGAGAAAGAAAATGTTTTGAGGAAAAAAAAGTGAAATCTAGGGGAGAAAAATGTTCTTCCCATGCATCTCTGCTGAGAATGTCTTCCACTACTTAATTGTATGATGTAAGTAAACCAGGAATGTAAGCAACAGGTAAGGCCTTCCTTGTATGGAATTGTGTATACCCTCTTCATTGCAGAGACATGCTAAACAAAACAGGAAACGTGAAGCTTCTTCCCAGTGGTAACTGCTGTCTTTTTACAGTTGTCTCAGCATGTGTTCATGATATAGCACAGCTAGGGACATATCTGGAATTTCTGGGATTTATTTCTGATCAAAGCTGTGCACAGAGCTTACTGAGCAAAGATGAGAAAAATTACATTGTCTGGTGAACAACAGAACACTCGGAAGAGTATCCCCCGGGAAAGCTCGTGCTGATGGAGCGCGTTGCCTAGACTGCTCTCCCAGCTTGGCATGCTTGCCACACGGAGCTGTGAGGTGGGATCTCCCCCCTACACTGCTCCATGAGGGGAAGAACTGCTTCTGGTGTCCCCAGGCTGCATTTGCCGTGCAGAGCATGGGAGAACTCAGCCATGTGCTCCCCAGGTTCCTTTGCCCTCGTGTCTCAGCAGGGAGGGAGCTGTTGTGCTGCTTGGTGACAGCCTAGGGCTGGTCAGATTGGTGATGAGTTTGTTCTTCCCCTCCTTTATCCTATGCCTATTCTTACATTTTTGGGTCAGGAAAGCAGTTTAATTTTGTGCTCCCTCTACCCTCCACTGCAATCACTGCTATGGCACTCATCTCGCCTCTCTGGACTTTTAAAGTTTCTATTAGGGATGATATTAAGTAAGTATGAAGTTTGCATTAAAAATGATCCCCTTGTGGCAGGTATTTGGTCCCAAAGGTTGTCCTTCATTCCAGGGGTTTTATCTAGCTGGCTCCTTCCCAGAAAGAAAACCTTTCCTGTTTTAGCAGTATGTGTTTTCTTACCTGTTGTTGCTTGCAGTGCTTCATTTTAACTGTATGCCAGGGCTCACACTGAGGGTCTGCCCTTTAGGGAACAGCAGTAAATACACAATTTTGAGGTTATGTCAAGAATTGTCTCAGTGTTATCTGGTTTAGTTTGTCCTGCTAAACAAGGATCTCTTTTGACTCTCCTAGCTAATCAGAATTTCTCACTTGCTTTCAATATTCTTTCTTCTCCTTCCTGCCTACTGTTTTCCTTTGTTTTCTCTGCCTTTACCTTTCAGCCCTCATGCATCCAGGTCTTATATTGAGTCCCAAAGACCAGACATGTAGTGGACCTTTATTTCCTTCCACCAAGGCACAAAGATCCAGGTGTTATGACTCAAAGTGCATCCTAGCTTGTGCTTCTGAAAGTTGCTGAGTAAACAGCACCTGCAATATTTTATGATGTGGGTGATGGGGGTTCTTTTCTGTCTTGACTACCATAGTCTTTCAAGGAATGAAACTTGTTTGGATGTGGAAAAAGAGGACATTAGTGTGTACTTCAACAGTTCAACACACACAGTTTATTAGTGCTATTTGCAGTATTCATAGCCTACTGGCATTTTAGGTTCTTGCCCTGCTGTGCCCAAGAATGCCAACAGGTAAACAATTCAACGACCACCATATTTTTAACCTTTGTAAAGGTGAAATGTTACCTTTAAGAGTGTACCCATATTTAACTACTTACTTGCCTAAAATCCGTACATATTTTCCTATTGTTCCTATTCAAAATATCGTGATAAATGTGGTTTCAGCCACTGCCTGCCTCCATAGGTTGCACACATTTTGGTATGATTTCAAGAGACACACGAGAAACAATAATTTGGAAATTCATTACAATGCCAGGGTTTATACGCTCTCATTAAGCATTAATTGGTAGTTGATGGCTATTGCTATTTTTAACACCATTAGTTCATAGCAATGTAATTAGTGATGCTAAGTACAGGATCCACATTAATAGCATTACTAATTGTAAATCTGGAGATAGAAACACAAGATGACTGGTTAATTTCTAGGCAATATCTCATGATAATTGGCTATAGGACATTTGTGCTGAAGTAGAAAGGTAAATAATTTAAAATCTTTTCTTGTACTTTGTGCTGTGCTTTGCAATACTAATATAGTCTAGGTTGCGCACATTTTAGTCTTGTGAAATACAATGTCATTAGTATCTCACAGCTTCTGCAGTTACTAATTTCCATGCTTTTCAACTCTTTTATATAGACTAGCAACTGTGAATTAAAAAAGAAGCAGAAACAATAAACCAACAGCTTTAAGGACATTTGCCTGAGAAACTTTTTTATTATCAAAACAATGTTGTACGACAAAAAGAGAGGAGATTTTAAATAGATTTTTAATTATATAATGGTTAGATGGATGTCTAAAGACAGATAATGCTTTTTTGTTTGTTAATGAGGTTTATATTAGCCAAGAAAAATTAGGTCTCATTCTGGATATTAATCATACAGTGATTGCAATATTTAAATTCTTCTGAGCTAGGTTTTTAAGTAATTTTTGCTTTGGCAGCCATGTAATAGGTCTTCAGATGTAAAAGTTCTTGTGTACAGATGTCCAAAGTACTTGTAAACATCACTGTACAGGTTTCATGGAGCCTATGTCCCCAGTGTAACTGGGTACCTCCTAAATATTAAAAAAGAAGTAACAAATCAGCAGGATCTTTTCAGCTCCCAGCAAGTAGGAGTATATGTCTTGATTAGATCCTGAGTTATATAAATAGTATAAGAACTGATATTAGAGATGGAATGGATGTGTGTGAAAGTGAGGCTGAAAAAAAATTAATGATGCATCTTTACAGCCTTACTGAGACCTCATTGATGGAAACCTTTTCATTGACTTCAGTGGGTCTCTTTAGTCTGATGCTAGAAAGGGTAGTTGACAGATAGTGAGGTGCATGCTCTGGTCTCCAGCACTGCCTGCTGCTCAGTGATGCTTTACTTGCAGTGGATTTTAACTGCTTCCTGATTGAGAGAGGCTTTAATTTGGAGACATTTTCCGTGCTTAGAAAATACTGATACACGTTTCCTAGGCCAGTGCCTGTAAGGTGGTGCTACTACTGTAAATACAGATATGCTGTAAGTAAACCAAGAAATCAAAAACATGGGGAAAAGGTTAAGCTGTCAACCTCTATCCCAGCAGTTTTTCTCAGAGGTATCTTTGGCCCTTCTGACAATACAGTGAAGACCTAGAAGAGAGAGATATAAAGCCAACCTTCCCCTTCTGGAATTTCTTTTTTCTAAGATTCTTTCCCCTCAGCTGAAAAGAATTTGGTTGTCTGTGAATGGCAGTATCATTCTGTATTTCTGGAATCATTTCATACCTTTCCTCCACCATCTTGTCTCACCTGATTTGACAATTTATAAGATGAAGTTCTGAGGAGAAATGCCTTTTCATGGTGATTTAGTGGGAGAATTTCTGTCTCTGATCATAAGAAAAATTTTTTACTTTCTCTGAGCAATGTAATTTTCTGGAGAGAAAATGTTGAAAGTAAGAATAGTGATGTGAACTTGTTTTGTAAGCAAAGACAATGGAAAATACTTCATTAGAGTTCCTTCTGCAAATGTGAACAGTATTGGAACTCTGCAAATTAGTTATTCTTGCTGTCACTTTTCTTACTTTATCTGTTTGTTTATTGTGATCTGTTAAACAGATGAGTGTTACTGATGTCACATATAAGGAAAGAAGGAGATAAATACTATTTTCTCTATTGTTTGTTTCTATAATCCTTGTGAGATAGCAAACTTAGGTGAAGAAAGTTCTTTTTTCCTCAGTGAATCTGTTCCACACCTGTGTTCTAATAAACACCTATTTTCATCTATCCATGTACTTAAATATACTGCTTTAGAGTTTCTTTCAGACTGCAAAATCTACAGGTACTGGAAGGAGAGCTGGTTTCCCTTACTGATTAATATAAGCAATGTTAACCTCACTTTCACAGTGGTGGTGGCAATCCCAGATGACTTTCAGACATAGACTGAGTTAGCAGAAAAATATTTTCCTTGTAAAATATAGGTTTGGATCTGAATACACAGACAGAAAGGAGCAAACTGTCAGTGCCATTGCCACACTCCTTAATTGGTCTAAATTGTCCATTCTCTGTCAGCCAGGCACTGAGGCACTGGGAAAGCCCTGAACCCTCATCCCATTGTGGATGATGAGGGGTTTCATGTCTGATGAGGTCTCTGTCCTGTGTGTGGCAGTTGAACTCAGCTGCTTGGGACTGCAACAGACTTCTCAAATTAGACTTGTTGGGGTTCTAACACAACATATATAACAATATATTTTTGCATGTGTTTACTCAAGGATATCTTTACTTTTAAAGTGCACATTTATTTCCTTGTAATCTTTTTCTCTGGCAGGCAGACAAACATTTTGTCAAAACAGCAACCTAAATATTTGTGCCGATCTCCTCTTTTTGAGTTATTGACCAACTGTGAAACTTTGTTTTGTAAAATACAATCTAAATGCCTGGTTTTTGTCTAATATAGACCTGGTTGGGGTGCTTTTGGGTTGTGTGAGGGAAGGAACAGAATTTTTCCATAATTGAAAAAATTGGTTTGATAAACAGACCAGTTTTTTTCTCTCTCTTATTTATTTGTTTGTTTGTTTTCTTCCATGTTTGTTTTTGCTGGCTCTCTTAGAAGAGAAGAGCACCAACTGAAAGTGATGAGTTTTATTGGGTTCTTATAATTTACTATCTGGAAAAACAGAATCATACCTTATGAGCCTAATGTTTTTCTGGAAGGGTAAGGTTAGATTGAACTTCCCTTCCCTGTCACATCACACAGGAAGCTTTGTGTATATGCTCGGGGTTGTACGTGAGAAAGTATGTTGTGGTGCACCAGGGAGACAGGAGAGTTCCTACAGAAATCAAGAGAAGTGTCTGCTCAGAGGTTCTGAGCTCAGAAAGTTCATCAGACCTGTCTGAGCTCCTGAGTTTATTTAATTCTGGGGTAAATGGCTATAAACATTAATGCACACAGCTCTGGGTGGCTAGAAAACAAAGAGCCTTATATTTAAACTGATCATTTTTTTTCAGTAGGGGTATTACATACATGTTTAATCACTGTATCTGACTAAAAGAGAGTTTCCCTTAATCGTAAGTTTAATGATTATCCTAGCCTTTGCTTCGTAGGGGGTAGGGAACGGCTGAAATCTTTGACATGTTCTGCATTGTTGAGGCGGGCAAGAAAACTACCCGATTTGAGGTAGATCAGTGTAGAAAGTAGAGTGTGTGTATTTTCTCAGGAAATTCGGCAAGTTTCAGATTAATCCAGTTTCCCAAAAGCCGAAAACTTTGGAGATTTCTGGGCTGACACAATCTGTTCTGGAAGCCATGGGAGCGTGTCAGACTCTGGGGGGGTCCCCGTGCAGTGCCCGCTGTGCCCGGCAGGTGCCGCCCAAAGGCAGCACTTGGAGCTGAGGATCCCGGTCCTGCCCGAGTCCTGGAACTGCGGTGGCCGCGGACGGGCGAGCACCGGAGCGGCACCCTTGGCTAGGGTATCGCAGGTTGCTTTGCTGCTCTGTTCCTGTAGGTTCCGGAGTCCCGTTCGTTCCCGGTTGCGGAGAGGATTGTCCCGCGGACCGAGTGGTTCGCAAGGGGTCCGGTTGTGCCGTGGCCGGTGTCCGTGGAGAACCAGTGCCAGTGCCTTGCACTGGCCTTTCCAGCTCTGTTTTCCAATGAAGTGGTCACTGTGGTCCTGGAGGATATTCCAAGAAAAACTAGAGTGATATACATTCCCCAGGTATGCAGTCTTTAGACCCTTAACTTTATATAAATTTCCTCTATGGGGAAATGATGGGTTAGCTAATCCTAACCTGGCTCTTCCAGGCCCTGGGTGAAATCGCTCTCTGGAAATGCTCTACTCCTCTTCAGAAAGAGTTGGAACAACTTGGGCTAGAAAAGTGAACAGCTTTAATTGGTAACTTTAAACAGCTGAAGCCAATCAAGATAAACATTTACCTTAGGGATAGGTTGGGCAGAAGCTTCTCCTTTCGTAGCTGGACAGTTTCCTGCAGGGCCCTAATCCATGGCCAGGCTTCCTAAATACTGTCAGTGTGCAAATAGCAGGTAACTGACTTGGGGATGCATTTCTTACCACACTGATAAGAGTTTCTACCTTTCTACTAAGTTTCTGCTGTTTCTAAGTTACAAGCCAATCTGGAGAGTTTTCTGGTTTTCCTGACACCTGTAGTCTGATCTTAGTTCTCTGAGTAGTTTACCATGGGATTTTGAATTATCCGAACTTTTAGTACAGATTCCTAAATCAGCTTCATTACCTTCATTACCATCATCATGCTGATGATGAATAAAAAAATTACAAAGGTTTGTGTTCTTGTTTTTATTATTATTATTATTATTATTATTATTAATGCCCTTACAGGGTATTGTCCTAATGTATGGTTAGGACCAGGTATGATTATTTTGTGATGTTTGTGTATTTTATGCATTTACTTTATGTGGCAAAAGCTAAAATAAATATTCAATTAGGAATGAGAATGCTTTAGAAATATTTCACTATTTCTGCCCTTTTTGTCTTTTGTAGTATGGTAACTTTTGCATCTTATAACAATGACACCAACTTGATCCAAACTGAAGTAGAGTTCACTGTGAAGTATTGTAGAAACCTGAATTGAAGACTAATTCTATGAGGAAGTCTGGCTTGGTTTAAAAAAAATTAAAAAAGAAAACAAACCCTAACTCACAGCTGGTTTTTTGGGAGGGAGTGGGAGGGTTTTTTGTTTGTTTGTTTGTGAGTTTTTTAGTGATGTCCTCTAAGTAATATTGTATTAGAAGCTGCACAATAGATGATATTGTAACAGGAGTAAAAGGAAATTTCTATTTAAAGATATGTGTGCAGTAGTTATTGCCATCTAGTGTTCCTGTACCTTTATGGCATCAAATACAGTCACATTATGGGAATTGTCTTGCAGCTCCCATCAACTCTTCATTTTGCTTAAGCAATGTTGGCAAGATGCTTACGTTTATTTGGAACAGAAAAGTTCATTTAAAGTCAGTATTACTACGTATGTCTAGTGACTGGGAGACTCATGGTGACACAGTAATTTCATACAGAGAGCTATAAGCAGTGCATATGTGCATATCCTAATTCAACATAATGTGGCCAAGGACATGAATGGGTTATATGTTTGAGAATTTTATGAGAAAATATATTATGGAGGATATATGTATGAAGTACTGGTACTTATCAAAGTAAATATTCCATGAGTGAATAAGTGAATTCTCTTAAGAGTTCCCAAGAAGGCTCTGCCATTAAATCAACTTTGAAAAGTCCACAGGGACTAACTGGTGAATTTTTTTGGTGGATAGGAAAGAACTGTAAATGAGTTAATGAATGACTTTTTCAGTCCCCAGTTTCAGGAAGTATGCTTGTTCATAAACATATGTGTTTTAATTATGGTGCTATTGTAAGATGCTATTTATATCTCAGTAGCACTTTACAGTCCCAGTGAAGACTTGAGCTCTGTAATGTGAGGTGTGAGGTAGGAGTGCAGGAGATCAGGGTATTGCTAATGAATCCTGGTGCTTGTTTGTGCTGTCACCAGTTGCTTCTAATGCAGGAGGGGGAAGGATATGAACATAGTTTCCTGTTGCTGATGTAGACTGGGATAGAAAGTGATGCAGTAGCTTTTTCCTATGACAAAAGAAGCTTGTGTTTAGGAACTCAAATTAATCTCCTGGATCCAAGCCTTAAATCAAATGCAAAAGCCACTGCAGACCCTTTTTAGTTTTAATTACAATGTCAGACCCAAACTATCATACAAATCTCAGCACTGCCTCAAAGATGTTTTAGTGAATTGTATGTTCCCTGACAAATTGAATTTGGGGAGTTGTATGCACAGCGTAATGTCTTAAATTATTCACAGTTCTAAAAGTCTTTGTCTTTAAACTCTACCCTCTGGTATATGCTCCGTATGGCTCAATTCACAGCTCTACCTGAACAGCTGTTAATGAGACCTGTGGTACTACAAGAAATATATATAGTTACGTTTATGCTAAAAATGTCCATAGGGGAGACAGCTTCTGTGGCTGCACTAAAGATCTCATGTACCTCCTCTTTTTCTTATAAATCTCTTTATGACTTCTGTCTAGGTTTTTATTGTATTTTATTATGGGACTAAATTTTCAGAAAAACTTAGCTGGTATATAGATCATAAAATGAGTTTATTTTGTTGGAATTCCTAAGGGGTTTTTAAGGAATATTGTTTCCTGTCACATGGAGCGTTTCTGTGATAGCCTTTACTTATACTTTTGCATCTTCCCTTTTCCTTTGTTTTCCTCACTTTTAATTTTCCTTTTTTTCTCTGATAGATCATTTTCTCCTGGTACACTTGTATCCATCCTACTAGGGATACCACTGAGAGTTAGCTCTCTTTTTGTAAGCTTTTGGTCATACTTGTTTGATGATTTTTGGAGTCCTGTCAGTTCCTGTAGATAAGAAAACCTTATGCCACAGTTTGAAGAAGCAGCTCTTCCTGCTCTGATGCTCAGTGCAGTGTACCACTGTTTGTTTCAGCTGTATCTGTGCGTGTGTTTATGGCTCCCACCGATAAATTTCCCATCACAAATCCAGTGGAGTGCCAGACAGAAAAATGACACCTGCATAGCACAGCTCTAAGTGTTCTACAGAGTGAATGGAATGGATGTCCATGACATATCCTGCCTGTGAAAAAAGCTTGGAAGTACGAACATAAGGGCAGCTGGGGCTTGCAGTCTGCAAATGAGCTGTGCTTATACAGTCAGGATGTCAGCAGCTGGAGGTAGAGTTTTCCTGAAACAGTCAACAAACTTGTGAAGGTGGGAGACACATGC
The DNA here is from genome assembly GCA_038380795.1 of Pyrocephalus nanus. NCBI lineage: Eukaryota > Metazoa > Chordata > Aves > Passeriformes > Tyrannidae > Pyrocephalus > Pyrocephalus nanus. Next base: position 25,501,477 of record CM076270.1, on the reverse strand, counting down.
CTTTAGCTCCAGTGTCCCTGGCCGTGATCAGCTTAGGTACAATATTGTTATCGCCCGTACTTCTTTCTCAGCCCTGCGCTACCATGGCCATAGGTTATTTTCAGTTTTGTTCATTCTGTCCCACAAGTCTTGTGCCAGCCCTCTCCAACAAGAGCTACCCTGTGAGAATGTTAGTGTGAGAAAATGTCGTGCATTCGTAGTTTCTGACAGCATTATGACTTGGCAAAGGTAGCTACTTATTTGACTGAAAGTCATCCTGGGAGAATCTAAAATCCTTGTGCTGTGATGCAGGTCAAGTTCTAACTTCTCTAAAGCTGATAATCATCCCTTAGGAGCACTAAGAGGTTTTCACCCAGAGCAGGATTACATGCACTGTTCAGGGTTGAGAAAGGCTATTGGCTTATTTTGATACTTCACAGCTTCTTCTTCAGATTTTTTCTATAAGTCCAATTTCAGGCATGGAAGTTGTCCCTTTTTGCCACACCTAATGAAATAAGATGAGCTTTGTGTTATAGGTTGATGAAATTATAGCCTTAAAAATGACAAGCTCTTGACACATCTCCATTTATGGAAGTCTTGTTTCCGTGTTTCTCATGCATAAAGAAACATCAGTTACTCCCTTACAAATTATGAACATGGGTTCCCAATACTGCTTTTGAGGTGGACCATAAGCTAAACTGAGACAGAAACCAAGTGGCTTATATCCTTCTTTTCCAAATTCCTTGAAGCACACAAGTGCTTCAAGTCCATAGGCCATCTTTAGCATTCCCTCGTCAATTCTCCTTCATCTCCTAATTTCTGAAGTTCTATAGCTGTGATAATAGCTTGCAATGTTTCTAAGTGTATGGTAGGTACTGGGCTATCTCAGCATTCGCAGACTCTGACAGAGATAAACTTGCAAAAGTTGCAGACAAAGGTACATTTGTAAGTGATTTGGACTGAATAGATTCTTTAGAGTAGATGAAGAACGCACATGTTGGTGGTACGTGTTCAATAACAAGCATCTAACAGCCACAAGAAAGAAATAAATTACCCATTGTACTCCTACTCAGTTTATAGCTATTTCTATTACTGCAAACCTCAGCTTTGTTCATACTGCAGCTAGTGGAGCAAAAAAACAAACACCAAGACCCAAAGCAAAACTACATTGAGAAATATACCACTATGGTAAAGGACTGTATTTTGGTCAACAATAAGAAGCATTCGTTTTTGAGGATTTTTTTTTCCCTTTAAGAGCTAATTCTGCCATGCTCAGCAGTTTCTCAGGCTGTTGATTTCAGAAAGAGTGCCCCGAAGTTAATAGAACAGTTAACAGAACAAATTAATTTGGAGGCAAATCTATATTTATTTACTAAGCATCATATACCCATTTATATGGCACGAAATACTCTGGTTTGAGTTACCTTCTTATTTTTTTTGCAAAATCAGATATGCAGGCATAAAAGTACTTCTTTAAGAAACAGGTTTAAAAAAAAAATAGATAACTGTATATTTAACCCATCATTCCGAGATAGTTGCAACTTCTCAAGTGAAAAATAAACTGCCAGTTTTGCGTACGTTTGCCTGCACACGTTTTGTTAATATGGGAATAAATTCCTTCGTGTATACACCAGTGTCTTCTGTTTTCCTGCAGCAAGTACTTTCTTTGATTGATGTACTTGGAAGCGATCCTTATCCTCATTCATTTTAATTGAGAGTAATGAATTTAGAGCTTTTATATGCACAGATTGGCTTCATTCCATTTCTAACTTTCTTCACCTTTGCTAGGAACACAGCCTGCTCAGGGATGCATTGGAAGAGGTTCAGAACTTGGTGCAGCGTTCCTGGAGAGGACAGTATCCTGTGAGGAGTAGCCATCTGTTTATAGACAGGCTGGTATTTCCAAACAGATAACATTTTTGTAGGCAGGTTCTCCCTCCCCACCACTATCACTGAGGAATTGCTAATCAGGAAATAAGCTTTTTCCCTTCCCTGATTTGCACAAGATAGAGTATGATGTCCACCACGGTGTTTCAAGTTGTTTTGAATTCAGTGAGCGGGTTTGAAAGTGCTGCTGCGCTAATGGGATGTGGGGAAATATTTAGAGAAGACAAACTTCCTTTCTGGTGGTTATGTCCTTTAAAGTGAATACTATTGGCATGAAATAGAACTGTGGTGTTAGAGAGTGGTGTCTTACATATGTGGAGACACTGAAATTGTCTAAGAAGTATTTTAATTTCACATTTTCTTATGTTCACTTCAATTTCTTATTTTCCGGAGCCTTAGAAATAAGGGATGTAACCTTCCTGTTTCTTTTCTGTTTTGATGGGAACTCTAAAATGAACACCAAGAAACAGGTTTTAACCAGTTTTATAGTAACTTTTCATTTTAACGTACACCTGCTATGGGAGAAGTCCCACTGCCATTTTATATTTGCAAGCCATGTGCCTTGTTTGCACACTGATGATATAATGGCTTCTTACCTGTGGAGAACGTGGGGCAGCATAAGGATAAACTGGCAAGCACTGGGAGCGCTGTGCTCGTGAGGAGATGCCAAGCTGTTCCTGCCCTGGTAAGTTTTGTGATCAGCAGCAAGGGAATTACTCCTTTTTGAAACACTTTATCAGGTGTGAAGTGGTCAGTAAAGTTATTGACATCAGTCAAAGCAATCAGTGTGGCTGTGCTGACTTATCCCAATTGAAGGTCACTTTGTTTCTGACATGTGCAGAAATAGGGCCATGCCTAGCAGTTCCCTCTTAACTCATGGTCTGGAAAGCGTGTCACAGGGATGAGGTTCCTTGCAGTGACCGATTCCTTCAGAGCAAATGCCTCTGCTTGTCACTGTTTCAACAAGGTGTTTGGTGGCTTTTGAAGACTAGTGTGCTTGTCCTCAAGACAAATGTAGTGACTGTACCTACTCCCAGGTATTTGGGAATGGTTTTTCTGTGTGCTTCTTCATTGTGTCTCTAGCAGAGATCTGGGCTACGTGCCAGTCAGCCCTGCATCATGGTGAGGCAAACTGAGATCCAGCCTTCCTTCCTAGAGCACTGCCATCACCATTATCAGTGGTAATGACTTGTTTTGTCAGTAAGGTATCAGAAATTACTAAGAAAATAGAGAAGGAGCAGCTCTTTTGAGTAAGAAGGCATTATTTTTACAGAGTTGCTTTTCTGATTATAACAGCACTTAAATGATGGATGTTGAAGTTCAACAGCTGTGGTAAGGCTGAATTCAGTCACAGAAACAGCATTGCCAAACTGTTTATCATTATCCTACAGTAACCTAGACAGTTCTTTGAGTCTTCATTAATACTCCTCTTATTAGTTCACAAGTGGTTTCCTCATACATGAGACCACTAATACAGAAAAGTTGCAGGCATTACCTCTTTAAATTCCTGGATTGTGTAAAGGGCAGAAGACAGTTTGCTTCCATCCTGCCATACGTTCTGCACACTGCTGGTTTTCATACTTAAATTCATGGTTAACAGCAGCATTGATTGTCTCCTTTGCCTCTGTGGGGGAAGGGAGACGTTTTGTTGCTGAAGCACAATGCCTCCCATGCTTACTCTTGGGTTCCTGCCGCTTAAGCACACACCCCATGTTCCTGGCTCTGCCTTGAGGTACAATCTATCTCCAAATTAGTAAGAAAAAAGCCCCGGAGTTGAGTGAAGTACAATCAAGCCTCTTGGAAATTAGTTAAACACTTAGAAGGGTGTATTTAAAAGAAAACTTTCCGCAATCAACAAAGTACAGCTTTCATCATACGTTCCTGGTCAGAGACTTCTTTTCATCTTGATGGCCATTTAGCTCTTTCTGAGCAAGCTGTCTCATGTGAATTTCCCTCCTGTAAGTCGGTGCTTCAGCTGTGCTTTGATTTTGTTTACCCTGTCAAAGCTTGCTGGCTTTTGTACATAGCTGCCATTCAGCTAGTTCAGCTTTTGCAAATGCGTATATGCAATGTTACATGCAATGTACAAATACATTCTTCAAAGAAGATGTCAAAACAAGTTTCAGCTCGTTTTCAGCAGTATCTAATTATAGATACATAATTAATGAGTCTGACATTTATCTTTCTTAACACAAAAGACCATACTTGCAAATAAAAGCACATGTAATAGCTAGAGCATTAGTTGAAGAAAAATGAGAATTTAGAACATGCTATATTCCGAGGAAATAGAAGTATTTCTTGGTAAATAAAATATAGGCTGTTATTGTGGTTGCTTATGACTGAGAAGTGTCACACTTTGATATCATAGAATGAATTACTGGTATCCAGTTACTAAAAATGAATGGTGAATCTCCTGTAGAAAGGATAGAAATTTCATTAATGTAAAGGCATCTTTCTCAGAAAGCATCTGGGTGCTGTTCTGCTGTTCTACCGTCTGCAGCTGTTCTAGATGAAAGAGGTGGTATTTTCCCTTTCTTTTTTACTCAGTGCTATTGTCTAGGTAAGGACACTTTCCCTGGTTGAAATGGTCTGAGCCTATGAGACAGTGGATGTATCTTAATGCTTTAGCTTACAGAAATGTAATTGTCCTTATTCCCTAGTACCACTCCAGTGAGTTATAGGAAAGGCGGCTGGAGAATATTATTTGTCTGACTTTTTTTTTGCAGTGACAGTGTGAAAGTTCAAGATTGTCTATTCCATATTTGGTTACTTTGAATTAGTTTGTTAATTACTTTTCACATCCAAACACAGTAATCAATAAGTGTATTCTCTTCTTGTATGTTGTGGAATGATAACATATGTTTTGGTTAGATTTAGAAACTTCAGTTATATAAATTTGTGACTCACATTTGCAAGTGATCTGTAGTTTGGAGTAGTGGACACTAAATCTAGCTATATACGTATAGTATGATACTGTGAGCAGGCTCTTGAGGATGGTTTCTCTGTGTAAGTGGAGAGAAGAATAAGTCAGCATCCAGAAGAAAATACTTGTTCTGCACAGCAGAGTGTGTGTGGTGACAGTTTATGTGAAGTATTGCTTGCTGAAGTGGCACAGAAACCTTTCCAGCTAGTATTTTGTCTGCTGTGCGTGTCTGTGTGTGTTTGCAGGTATTCGGGCCTGAAGGTGTTTAAACAACATGCAGATTGATCTGTTATATTGCAATGGTATGAAAAGTCCTGAGCGTTCTTGAGGGCTCATTTGGGAGCGTGCCGGGGAATGTGTCCTTGCCGTGAAAAGCTGGCCACCTGAGCAGTTATAACAGGCAACAGAAAGGAAAAAGTAAAATGCAGAGTTGAAACAACTTGCCTGATTTTAAGCGTGGATTGGCACAGTAACTCACCTCTCCTGAACTGCTGTCTAAGGAGAAGGATCTAGACTTTCTCCCTTCACGTTGCATTCCCTCTGTAGCTCAGGTTTTAGTGTCCTGTTTCTTCAGCTGCTCCTACAAACTAAGCACCCAGAAAAGTTATGGCATGAAGGAATGTGCATATGAGAGTCTGGAAGGGGCTCTGGAAAAGGAAACCAAACACAAATCTTCAGCTAGGACTTCATTCTCTCAGGCTGACTCTGTGAGTTAGCAGGAGAATAACAGGCACAAACACTGTTCCCTTCCTCATCATGTCTGTAGGTTGCTCCAAGCTGGGTTTCAAGCTTTTTGGTGTTTTTGCTGTGTCATCTTTTCGTACTACAATACATTTAATTTTCTTTTTGAGAGTTGCTACAAAGAAACAAATTTATCCTTTTACTTTTAGCTGTAGGCATTGTGGTATGTTTTGGTTTGGTCTATTTGCATGTGCAGATTTCCAGCTCTTCCTACAAGCTGGCACTTTAGGTTTCACTTAGTCCTTATCTGTGGTTCTTTTCAATTGTAGGTGGCTCTCTTTTTGATTCTGGATGAAGGCTTAGTTAAATGCCTATTTAAGAACTGATGAGTAATTTAAAGGATTTAGGGGAACATTCTGTGCTATTATATGCAAATACATGCCATGCCTGGCTCCCTGTGTCATTAACCTGGCAGTCATTTCATGCATGACTCCCCATCTTATTAAGCCAGCAGTATGGAATATTTGATTTACTAAACTGCTATGAACTACTTAGTGTGCTAATATAGGAATATAACTTTTAAATTTCTCTGGAATAACTATCTTTGGAACAGATTCAGGAATACTATAACATTATTTTGACAGCTGTGCTCAGTTACTAAGGTCTATTGTAGTAAGCTTCACAGAACTGGTGGAGACGTACCTGTGATTTGAATAAGCCATACAATGACTGAAAATGAAAGCCATCAGATTAATTAGAGCCCTTCAGGATTCTGCAGGCATTGGAAGCCCAGGTCTCCAGTGTACATGTAAGTGTTCAGCATGCAGAGCTTGTGGGAGATACCTACAGGTGTGTGCAGTTCTGAATCTAAAACTCTTCAACATTTTGAAAACTGCTTGTATCCAAGCGCTTCCCTTTCCTGGGCTTTTGTTACCATGGCAGCATTCACTGGCCATGGGATTTACTGGATATGGTGGGGGAAGGAGTGTGTATATTTGTTGACTTGGTTCTGTGCCAAATGGAGTAGGAATTATATGTGCAGGATGTTGGCTTCTTCCTTTAGTGTCCATTTCAGCTGGCATCTAATGTCATCCAGATAATTGCAAGCCACTCTGTCATCATTCAGCTAGCTGCATAGGACAAAACAAAGAGAAATTTAGGATCAAAAGGAAGGAATAGCAATTTAAAACGCTTTTAAATGTTGTTTTCTCTCTTTCTCAATCAGTAATACCTAAAAGCCTTTAATTTGTCCCACCCCTTATCCCCCTTCAGAGATGTACACATACACTCACATTTGTATGACTTTGAGTGCTTCTGGCTTGATTGATAATATGTGAGCACCGAGTTGCCCAAGAAAATGTCACAAGCAAGAAATGAGGTCAGATAATGGCATCCAAAACCAGAGCAGAGGGAATCATTCAGCATCCTCCGGTAGTTTGATTGCAGCTAAGAGTGTGAATCAGCTCCACTTTTATACCTCCTTTATGTTGAAAGTTCTCTAGTACTTTGTATGTGTGCTTTGGATTTGGAGCAGGCATCTGAATCACAAATGCAGCATAATGCCATACATACAGTATGGGTCATCAGAGACTTATTTACCTAGAAGGATGGTGATTTCAGAGGGCTGTGTAAGTCTCCTTTGAAATGTGCCTGTGCTCTATGGTACTTTTAGCGTTAGCACAAGCTGTGAATATGCATTCATGTGGGAGCTGTGTGGAAAGTGAGCCCCTTACGTGTGGAGCAAGGAGGGTAGGAAAGCACTGCTAGGACCGACTGGGGAAGTGTACACAGCTGTCTGGGGCAGCCTGAGCTGCAGAGTGTGCGTGGTAGGATGCACAGATGACTTTGCTTAGCTTAGCAGACCATGGTTGAAGAAAATAAAGGCTCAGCAGCATGTCCTATACAGCATGTTCAGTACCCTGCTCAGCAGAGACCATGGTCAGTGAGAAGATGTGAAACCATCTCTGGACAGGCTGAGATGTGGAAGCATTGGCAAAACACACGGTGTGGCCAAGAAGCCAAGGACAGATTGAGGAGTGGTTCAACTCTCTCCCATTTGAACATTGGAGAAAAAAAAATTCTCAAATTTTGGCAGAAAATTGGGGAAAGCAGAAAATTGTGTGAAGCAGGTCTGTCAAAGGACAGTCAGTAGTCCTAAATGTAATAGATCTGTACACATTTTAGAATCATATTGTTATGTCATATTAACTTTCTGGTAAGATCCATCTACTTAGCTCCTGTCCCTCATTGCACTCATCAGTCTTTTCTTGCTGTATTAAATTTTTTTCCTGTTTCTATAGATGCCTGCCTTCCCACCCACCCTCCCTCCCTCTCAAGAGCAAAACTGATTTCTGGTTTGTTTTAAAGTATCAATATATTTTGTTCCCTTTTGTTTTCTGTAGTGGCAAGTTACCTCTTTTTACAAATACACTTCATCAAAGCTGGACTCTGCTTATGTTGCTGATCTCTCCTACTCTATTTTCATTTGCATGATTAGGTCTCTAGTTTGTAAATGCTTTTCACTTCTCTCTTTGTGCAGTAGAGTCTCCAGTTTTTTGCGTGTTTTCTGCTGATCCTAGCTATGAGATGAAATGACCTTTGTGAGAGAACTGGGCAGCCAGACTTTGTGAGAGTTTTAGTTTTCCGTATCTGTTCATTTATCTTAACAAGTAAAATGATACAAAACCACCGTTACAGCTGGAATTTCTGTGTAAAGAATATAGTCAAGTGCCTCAGTTGATAGCCTGCTATTTTTTTTTGCTGTGGGTAACTCAGGTGATGGATAAAGTAGACAAAGGTGAATAGTATCCCTGATTAGAGGCAACTACTTAGGGCAGGAAAACAGGAGTCAGGGACACAGTATGTGATGGAGCGATTGTGGGTGAGCAGAACATCAGAGAGGAGGGAACGTGAATCTAAGTGTGGAAAGCTTTAATGACAAACATTTTAAATGCTTCTAGCCTGTCACATACCCCTAACAACTGCAGTTTTACAGTCAGGTTCTGTTATTATCATTCCCCCCCCCCCCCCCCTTCATTTCTATGTGAATAGCTTACCCAAACATGAGACACTTAACTGGCTACTGTGTTAACTAGTCATGACACAGAGCGGACTCGGTGAGAAAACTTTTGATGGAGGGGCCACTAATTCACCCGAGTAGTCCATTCAAATAGTTCAATTTGACAAACTTCTTTCTGGAAACGTGAAGTTTCAGCCTGATTTCCTGCTGGTTCACCCATGCAGCTCACTGGAAGCATGCCAGCTACAAAGTGAGATGCACAGGATGTGGAGGTTGTTTGGATGTTCTGCCAGGTGGGCTACCCTGGGTCTGGGGCTCCCGGATTTCCAGGCTACTGCCTCTGAGCCAAGGCAGGTGGACAGCCAAAGGTGCAAGACAGCTCACCAGGCAGCCTCGGCTGAAACTATAGTCACCTCCTCTTTTAGAGAGCATTTCTGAATTGATGAACAGAATAAATTCATCTCAGGAACAGCAAAGTTCTCTTTGGATGCATTCTCCTTTCCTGCTTTAAAAGTGAATGAAACAAGGGCAGAAAAGTAAATTGAAGGACAGAGAAGGAAGTATTACAGCTTTCAATTAACATATATTTCTTCTATGTATTACCAAAGTTAAAGCTGAAGAAAAATTTTTAAACAAAGCTGTGGTGCTCCCTGTCCTTGAACAGAGTTGTAGGCCCAGAAACCAAAGGAAAGTAAGATGAAACTGAAGGCTTTTCAGTCATGAGAAGATTGCGCTGCTTCAGTTAAATGTGTCCTTCCAATCAGGTTAGTAAATCCAGAGGAGGAATTATGGTGAACATATTTTTATAGGTTTAAGCCCTAGTTTTGCTAACTCAGATCAAAGGGACTGGGATGGCAAACCGTGCAGTCTGAAACATGGAAATGTCTTCCTGGGAAGGCTCCTGCTGGTTCAGCGATTAGTCGGCATGCAGTGGCCAGCCATCACCATCAGCAAGCAGCTGTCACACCCTTTGGCTGAACTGGAGCTGTTTCTGGCCGTGCAGGGCAGTGCACAGCTTGCTGTTTTATTCGCTTGCTTACATTTGCTGGGGTTTGTGGCCTGAATTATTCATACGGTAGCAATTGTCAAATGATCTAGACCAGAGAAATTCATTTTCTTTCAGGACCCAACCTGATGTGGCAGCGTGATGTTATATACCACACCAGAATTAGCAGCTGCTGCTTTATAGAGAGGCAGTGCTTCACTGATGCTTCACTTCACAGCCCCCTAGAAAGGCGGCTGCCAAGAGATGGCCCTGAATGTTTCCGAGGCAGCTGTTTGCCTGGAGAAGGTGTTGACATGGCTTTGCAGATACAACTGAAGTTGATGACAAAAACAAAACCATGCCAAATGAACGAGGAAATGGGGACTGTCTTAATTCTGAGTTTCGTGGCAGATTTGCTGTGTACTGGTACTTTCCCATTTTCCTCTTTTCTGCCTACTGTGGGCCACCAGTACTGGACTAAGGTTACAGCTGTATAAGGATGGATTCCTCTGTGGAGTCCAATTGTGACTGGGCACAACTGCAGTTTCCTTGTAGCAGCAAAATGGAGAGTTGTCTACACCCACCTTTCACCTCAATTAGTGGTTGCTTTACAAGTAATGTCAGAAGCTGTGACTGTGGGAACACAAGTCATGTTGCTGAGGAAACCTTGCCTACTGTGCACAGCAAAATATCCATGTTTACCAACACTCTCCACTTACCACTGTAGACTTGCAATATTCAAACACCATATCCCTTTAGGTTCCCCAGAGCTACTGCTGCATTTTATCTCCTCTTCCTCTCCATACTACCACAGACTTTGAAAAGAGAAAAGTTTCTAAAATTATGGCCAAGGAAAAAGTATATTTTGCTCTGAAACCAGTAAACTGTACTTTATGCGTCAGAAGGATGTCTTCACACCTGGGGACTCAGTCATGCTCAAAATTGAATTCAAACTCCTGTTTGTAGCAGGAAGACTCATCCCCTTGGTTGTGGAGTCTTTACAGGCTGCAGAAATGCTTTGGGGCCCATAGACTCTTGCTAGTATGATCTACCCAGGAGGAAGCCTACAGAAGAACCCCAGAGCAGGGCTGGAATTTGCATTTGGGATCAAACATAAGAGGAATGGTTCACCTAAAAGGTGATAACTGTAGAAGAAAGCTCTCATCATAGATGGACTCTTTAATTTGGCAGAGAAAGGTATAATGAAACTATTCTGCCAGAAACTGAAGGCATGCGTAATTGGTTTATACAGTGAGAATAATTAATCACTGGAACTGAGGGAGTTTAAGATCCTCTATTGCTTGTAATCAGAGTGCAATGTCTTTCTACACCTCAGCCCCAAGGAAGGGGCTTGAGATAGAACTCATTGTGTTCATCTTTAGTCTGTGCTATGCTGGAAGCCCTAAACCACATGGTTCCTGCTGAAATAGGAATCTGTGAATAATTACTATTAATTTTTGCCCTTTTTCTGCTCTAGTGGTTATTTTGAAAGTGAAATGGGAGTCAAATTCTACAACTGAATTTGACATTATGATGAGATTTTAGTCTGTTAAAAGTCCCATGATTTTTTTTTTATTCAGTTAATTTCAGTATGGTTTAAAAAATGAGATTTTTCTTTCCTTCAAGAAAAGACTTTCTAGACTTTTGAGCACGTGTTACCCATCATGGAATAAGCAGGCACAAAGCAGATGACAAAAACACCCTTCATGACATTTCCTCTCTGTCATTCATGAGGCATTATTTGCAATTAATATAACCTAAGGCAAACATAATGGTTTAGGTGCTGTTGCACTGCATTCCTTATGACTGGAAGAAACTATAATCAACAGTTCTGCTTTCCCTTCCATTTTAATAATAAATAGTAAAAACTAGCAATTCCATTTAAAATAGCTCGAAGTGGCACTACAGATCAGACCAGTGAAGCATTGTTTGCCTTTCAGATTATGAACTTGTGAAGAATTTCTTGATTATTCTTTTTCTTGGTAATATCATATAATTAACTTCGTAACATTCTGAGTTTTAATAAAGATTTGTGTATTACTGAATTATACAAACAAGTTTCATTTTTCCAGGTCTGCATGTAGGAGAAGTGTTAGCAAAAATAAATATTCTAATCACTTTTGTCAAAACAAATTGCTAACAATGTCTTTACTATTCTGCATGTGAGAGCTACTTGTGACATTCATTAATCCAACACTTTATGATTTTGATTTCCAGATGGAATGATTAGCATTTCTAAGCTTTTTATATTCAAACTGCAAAAATAAGCCTTTTTCAGGGGTCACTGGAGGCAAATAATTTAAGTCTAACACTTGGCCCATTTAAAAATCTTTCTGATGCCTTTATTTTGAATATTACTTAAGAACTTCATTTATTATATGAAACAATGAACTGTTTTTATCTACAAAGGTCCTTCCTACAGTTAATCTTTTCTTTTATCTTCCTACATCCCTTCCTGATCAAGAATACCACACCTCACAATATTGCAGAACTAGAATGCTTGGGAAAAAAATTATTTTTCTTGATTTTGTGTATGAACAGAGCACCAACATATTGTGGCTGATCACAAAATGATATCACTTCACTTTTATCAGTTGCAAGTGTGGAGAGAAGTGGCTGTATGCTTTTATATTTAAATTGTGGATATTAGATAGGTCTACTGGGTATCTCTTGGCATACCTTGTAGAAACTTAGGCTTAGCTTCGTTCTTTTTAGCCTAATTCTTATATTTATTTTCCTTCAGATAATCTTCTGGGGGAATGGTGACACCTTTGTGAGGTATCTTGCTCTGTAAAACTCTATAGGCTGTCTCCTACAAATAATGTGAAGTCCTTCCTTCAGTTTGAAAATTTGAGATGTTTTAGCCACCTATATGCAAACACTCTTGATTATTTATTATTTCAGGGTTTGTAAATTCCCATCCTTATTCTGCTTAATTAAAGAACTGGATGGTGATACTCATGATCACATGCTTATTGCCACATCAGTTGTCTGACAAAAGAAATTCCTCCCTCACCCCAAACAGTTCCTTTGAAGAGGGAGTTGTGCTTGAAACCCCCTTGAGATACCAGAGAATTGCTGTTCCACCATGAGAGATTTGTTTCTCTGGGATTTGCAGCAGTTTGCTGTAGTTTAAACTAAATTTAAATGCTTCAAACTTAAGTGACATGTTGTTGCATCAAATGTGAGCCTGATACACACACTGACTGCATCCTGACTAACGCTGCAAAGACTATTGAACAAATCTGTTAAAATCCAGATACTTCGGTATTTTGGCATCCTGAATGGCACCTGATTACTGCCTGCTATTTATCAATAAATATTCACTGCCTATGAGAGGACTTACAGGAAGTTTTATCAGCATTACAGTTCTATAGCAGAGAAGAGAATTGGGTTCCAGACCTTCATCATTTCTAAATTCTGCATAAATGGAATATTCAAAATAGGCTGCCAAAATAGTGAAAGGAATCTGGGGAGGACTAATATTTTCTTTTAAGTCTTCAAAAGGGTAGGGCAGCAATCAGTGTTTTGTTCAAATAGGCAAAATTCTGTATCAGTTTTTTTGCACCATAAATCCAGCATAACTTTTGATTTTGGTGGATATGCACATGATAAACACACAAAACTCAGAATACATTCCAGCTGGAGGCTGAAGGCTTATGTTTGCAAAACTATCCCACAGACAGCACAGATAACTGATCAGTTCATATTTTGCTTTGCACAATTTAATTACTTAGTTTTTCTGTGCTTTTCTTTCCTCTTTATTGACTTAAATTAAGTTTTCCTTAGGGTTTGCAGGCCTGGAAAACTTTGACTACTTTAACAAGTAATCCTGTTTACTCATCATATTATCCCAGCCCAACTTTTGGGCTGAAGTGTGTATTTTCCTAAAGTCTTTTGGAACTATTGCTGTTCAGTATTATAATGATACTAAGAACTGCTCTTGTAAAAGTGAGGCAGCAGATTTGTGTGGCCAGTTTGGAGAACCATTCAAGATTTTAGAGCTGTGAAAAGAGTATTTTTTGAGGGAAACTTTGTAAATGATGTAAGAGCCAACACTGTTTTCTTTTAAGTTTCATTTGAAATTTTTTAAGTTCTTAAAGCATAAATAACTGGGCAACTTGTATTGTAAGTTGCATTAAATGAGTGGTTCTACAAACAAACAGAGGAACGGTTAATGAAACTAGTTGTGTTTTAAGTTTAATTACTTTATTTAATGCATTATGTTTTAGGCATCATTTTGGAATATTTTGATAAGTAAGACTGATGGTGAATTTTTAGAAGTCCTAATAAGGCATTAAATTGTTTATATTTTCATTTTAATGAGGGAAATTTTAGAAACTTTTTTTTAAATTCTTGAAAGTTTAGAGATTTGTTTTTCCTTTATTCTGGCACCCCCAAAAACCAGTAAAAAGTCAAATTAAATTAATAGTGAAACTGTTAGTGTTATTAACTTTTCAGAGAGAACTCCAATTGGAATAGAGCCTGTGAAGAGCTATCTGAATTCTCACAGTCTGTAAAATTAGCATTCTAAATTAAAAATGATGAAGAATACACCCTTCTGGCACAACAGATGAGCTTTAAAGACAAAACATTTGCTGATGTTTATCAATATGTGTGTTCACAAGTATTCTGAAAAGTCTTAAGAAAGACAATGAGTGTTTTCCTGAGGAAAAATGTTGATAACTGAATTTCAAAATAAAAGCAAAATGTATTCATTGTAAAGACTAAAGGGAAAAGACTTTTTTTCAGTGCATGGACATATGTCTGATTTGGTTGTCTGGTTCTAACACAATCAAACTCACTAAGTTAGGAGACAGGAAAGTAAAAATATGTCTTTTGTGAATATAGTTACTAATTTTTTGAAATTCCGAAGAGTGTGAGAGTTAAAGACAGGTTGATACCTCTGTGTATACAGTGGTGGCTGATTTTCAGTTTGAAGTTCTCAAAATTAGTTTTCTGATGAGCAAGGTGCAATTTACTCATATAATTGCAGTTATTTTGAGTTATTGACCATTATTTGTGTAAGAAAAAGTTTACTTATTTAATACTTTATTTTTTAAAAAAACCTATGTTAGTAACATTAGACTTGTGGAGTTTAGATGTTAAGTTCTACAAAATATTTTAATCTTTCCAGTCTTAAATTTCTTTTATATTCTGTTGTGGCTCTAAAAATCTAGGTCCATATTTCTAAAATTTTTGCTCTGCTATAAATACCTCCTGTAAATTCAAATGCATGGATGAGCTGCAGTTGATCACAAATCATGTGGGAATTGTGAGCAGTGCAGACAGCAGTGGGGGATGTGAGTGTGAAAACTGATGGTGACTTAAGCACCTCTTCAAGTGAGTGGACGCTTTAGCGAGTTATTTCTTTGCCAGGGGAAGACCCATAAGAATTACTCAGAATGGCAGAATCCAGCATATATGTGTTTTCAAAATCGGAAATACAATGATGCAGGCTTAGAAAGTTGTGGTATGAATGGGAGACCTGTCTTTCTGAACAGGATGTCTTTGTCCAGCAGTTTCAATTCTGCTGGCATTCCTGTGGTTTTACTAGAGAGTAAGTTAATTTCTACCATGACTTTCTGCGTTGCATCTTCTCCTTTTGGGTTTACTCCTCGCAATTATCAAGTAAGCTAGGATTTTTCATTCTACCCTGTTTTAGTCTTCCAAACTGTTAGTTTCAAACAGAGAACTTCAGAAAGATGCTGGCCGGCCTTTAGAGTATTCTGGGTACCTGTATATGTCACAAAACCTTACAGAGGAGTGAAGGCCTATGAACCAGAGTTGTAATCATCTGAGAGATACAGGCAAGTAGGTAACCAAGTTTCCATGTAATTTCAGTTTTTGTAGTTAGGTGTTTAGTTGTTACTGAAAGTTACAGATATAGGACCAACCATACTGTAATATTATTCAGAATATTGAGAGATTTCAGATTAGAATGATCTTTTTTAGAATAGAGCTCTCTGAACTTGGGGATATCATTGGGGGATAGCAGTGAATGACTCGAAAACCTAATTTCACGGAAACTGCATTCTTCCATAGACTCTGCAGGACAGGGATGTTTGTACAAAGTTTTGTAGACAAAATGTTACTCATCATAATTCCTTTCCAATATGATATCAAATAATTGCATTGCATTTGATGGAGCTTCTATTCACTTATATTTACCACTTGGTAAATGTTTCCTTGAGCTTGAATCCAGTTGGTATACTTCAATTTCTATTAAATATGTGTGTGGAAATTACACAATATCAAATGAAAAGAAGTCAAATATCAGAAGTGCCTTCTTCCAAATCAGACAGATAGCCTGTCCTATTGAAATGACTTGTCATTTTGAGATTGTCATAGTCCAACTTGTAGAAGGAAGCAGAATTAAAATAGCAGCTTGTTTAATGCTGGCCTGCGTCGTTTACAGGGCTTTCATGAGATCTCCTGTCAGCTCACGTTAACCAGAAGTCATTGTTTGCACTGGAAACTTTGACAACTAGAAGTGTTTGGTTGCAGTGGGCCTTGTTACTTATGTTTTCTTCCCTTGTGATAATACTGTAATAGGTCATTACTGTTCTTGTTACAGAGAAAAGGATTTAGTTAGGTGATGCATAGTGGCTGTTTCTGTTGAAAATGTTTGCACCTTGAAGCTGCGATGCCTCCTCACATCATTAAAGTACAGATCTAGGAAGAGGAAAAGCATATTTACTGGAAAACGATGAAGGTGGAATGACATCTGCGTGTTTGTGAGTCAGTCTTTAATATGTTAATGGCAATGTGAAAAATGGGCAGTTGCTGCTCCATTGTTGATGGTGATAAGGGGGACTCTCTTCAGCACAGACCCCACTATTTTTGTGAAGGCCATGAATTTTCTGTTGCTGCAATATTTGCAACACCATGGGAATAGTGACTTGGGTTTTGTTTATTTCCATCTCAGTATTTAACAATGCTTAAACACGTGCTTAATCTCTCTTTAGTTTTAAAATCATAGTTTAAAGAAATCTCTCATAAAAGTGTCTGAATGAAACTGCACACCATAAAATCTATTTAGAAAAGAGATTTTTAATGGAAACAGTGCTGCAAGATTTATTGTAGTGGTTCTGAAATTGCACTGTTATAATAAGGGTTAAGGCTCAATTGTTCACTCTCCAGCAGCAATAACTTTCTCATTGGAGTCTGAAAATAAACCCCTATGAATAAAATGATACCGAAGACTTGTTTTCTTGAGACAGCTAGCCTTTTTGTACAGAAGCTATTCGGAGGTCTTATACTGTAGGTCTGCTGAAAAATTACACTGGCTTGCCAAATATCTTAATGACTTTTCTCTCAGCGGTTGGTAATAGTGAAATGTTATTCTAGTAACCATAATGTCTCTCATAAAACAATTGCATACAATATGTACTGTACTTCTATTTTAGTGAGCACTTCCATTGGGCTTGTACTGCCAGTAGCCATTTAACATTTCATAGCAAACTGCTCACCAGTCCTTCAAGTGTAATATTGCAGAGACAGTGAAGAAATGCGTGATTAAAAGCATTCACTGAGAGTGGACCATTTAGTACTACCCTATCTTGCAAGATAAACCAGCCTTCACACATGCAGGCGCTCATCATATAAATGACAGTTCTATGTGGTCATTTAATTTTACGATCTCAATTCTCGCATATATTGCTAACATAAATATAGCGTTCTCCTGCAGGGAGGTCTGCTGGGTATTGTAAAATCAGTAAGACCTCAGTGGGTTCAAATGGACATCTTTTATAATTATTGCTATAAAATTTCTTGACAATGCATTTTGTTGTCCAATGGGTAAAGAAAGTGATTTTCTGAAAGAATGGGTTTTGACAAAGAGAGCAACAGAGCTTAGGCGTGTGTTCCTGTGCTCAAGCATATTTAAATTACGTCCGTTACTCTTACCTTTTGGACAGAGGAATATCCTGGAATAACTTTTTGCAATGAAGCTCCAGTCAGAGTGTGGCTGTATTTTTCATTGTTTTCTGGTGGGGTGAGACAATGTAGGATATCTAGGGGGAAAAGATTAATTTGCTCTTTAATGCAATTAAATCCTATTTGGCAAGTAATTCTTTTTACAAGACCTTGAAGAGACTGGGGAATCTGAAAGAGGATGGGGGCAGTAAATGTATTCCCAGAAGTGGTTTTAAGGGAAGAAACAGGCTTGCCTATGCTGGATTTCAAGACAGTCCTTTTAGCTGTAAATAATCAGGAGGGACCCTGATACATCTTTCTTCTAGTTTTCTAAAACGATTCTCTTTGATGTATGTCTAGAAAGGAATTTCCATCCTGTTTATTCACATCTACATATTAAAAAGATATTAAGTTTCCTTTAGAAGGCTGAATAGGAAAGTTTCTGTGCTTGAATTGCCTTTGGAACATGGGCTTTGCCAATGGAATGACTGGGTTGTACAGCACCACTGTGCAGCTCTGAGTGCTGGCCTCGGGGACTGCCAGCAGACTGTGAAAAACATGATCTGTGTGCTGTTGGTCAGGAGCTGGTGCCTCAGAAGTGGTTCAGATGTATAGTGCTTGATGCTATTGATAGAGTTTTATGTAAAACAGCTGTATCAGTTGTTTTGAACTATTATTTTATTTTGCATCCATCAAAATAGAATGGCATCAGTACCTAAATGGATAGACTGTATCAGCATCCTATTACTTTCCATCTTGAATTTCTAATTTTATATATATTTTTAAATGTGCATCATATATTATGGAGGGAGAGATAGTGTTCTTGAGGGTTGGTGATACTTTGTGGATTTGGTTGAAATTAGAGTGACTGATGCTAGCTTATGATCTAGTTTCTCTTGTCCATCTTGGAATGGACAGGAGAAGTATGCAGCACAAGGGGTTCTCTGTCATTTTGTTTTACAAGAAATGTATCTCTCACATATCAACAACAGTTTCTTAAAGGTATGTGGGCATTCTCATGCTATTTGATTGCCCAGTATCAGTAATGGTGGGATTCTGATCTCTAAACAGCCTTGGAAGTGCTGCAGTATCACATATATTTACAGTAACAAAAGAAATTTAATACCAAATATGTATTGGAGCAGGAAGTGCAAGTGTGATGTGCATTTAGCGCAGAAGTTAAGTGGATGGTTACTGCATAATGATATATTTGCAGTTGATAAATAACTGCACAGTAACCTTTGATAAGATTGAGGTAGCATAAGTTAACTTGCCAGTACTATGTTAGTTAGAAAAAGGTGAAGGCAAAGGCACAATAATCAGTATATTTATTAATGCATAGGGGGGTTTTGGGTTTGGCAGCTCATGTTTTTGATATTTTTTCCTATGCAGGTCTAAAACCATTAAATAATTGTTTTTCTTACCTGGAATGAGAGCCAAGTGTCTTCAAATACATTTACCTTTGAAGTAATTAAAATAAAGTGTCTACTGGCCATAGCGAATAAGCAAACATGCTCTGCATGAAAATAGGCAATGATAAAGAAAAAAATATTATGCAAGAAAACAGTAACGGAAAGGTAAAAAAGGGATTGTAGTTGCAATTTCTTTACTGGAACCTTAGCAAACCTAATTGATTATTCTGAGCCATCTGAAACATAAATATATCTTAGCTGCTATAGCTTGGAGATATTTGCTAAGAAGATTGTCAGACTTTTGTATGAAGAGTTGAAGCCAGCTTCTTCCATCCATGTTCCAGAAAGAAATAATTTACAGGAATTCCAAGCACTTTGGGAAAGTTTTTCATGCCTCTCACAAGTATTATAGTTTACTCATAGGAAAAAAAATGAACTTGGGTGAGTGGGCAAATGTGTAATTCCAAAATAGAAAGGATTAGATAAGGAATGGGGAATTCAGACATAGAGCTAGCTGAGAAAATGTAAATAATTTGACTGAGATCTCAGCTGATTTCTGTATTTCAAATGAGAAAGTTTCTTCTGCACATTAAAAGTGTACACTACAGGTATACAGATAAAAGCTTTCCAGACACTTAATGGTGAGATTAGAACACCCAGGTAAACCACTTTTGATCAGTTGTAATATTCATGAATATTTGTACAAGTTTTCACAATGCATCCTTTCTTTAAAAGGCCTCGTGAACAAAACTGTGTATGCTAAATGTCTATAGGAGTCACTAATATATTAAGCAGTTTATGGTTTTTTTCTATGGTGAAGGAGTTTCTCCAACATTTATCTGTGCCCATGTAATTACAAAATGAAGTTAACCAGCAGCCAAAATAATAGGTCTTTCAGACCACATAGTACTTCTACTTAATGCTTTCTGCTTCTTTTTAAAAATGCCTGTATGAACAAGTTTAATTTAAATGATGCGAAAACATGCAACTGATTTTCCCTTTACAGAGAAATCATGAATTGAATCCTACAACAGTTTCCATGACTAGCTGTTTACACTTTTCTGACAGTGCTTTTCTGACACTGCTTGGTAGGAAAGTGGGCTTTGCTGCTTTGCTCTGAAGATAGAGGTCCAGGCTCCAGACATTATCCATGGATTTTAGAATTCATTTTAGCAATCTTTTTATTTTTTGTTTCAGGGAAGGTAATTCTGCAACTTCTATGAATCTCAGCTGTGGCAACCTGATTTCAGGAGTTGGGTCCCAAAGATGGGAGCCTTGGTTTCACAGGCTTTTAATATTCTGGAGACTTTTTGATATTCATTGTAAATTCCCAAAATACTGCTGGTCTGCATTCCCACCATCAAGCTCCACTTAATATATACTAAATACTTCTGTTTGTTGGCTTAATCCTGCTTTGGTGTTATTTCACAGTAAAGAATCTCCTTTTAATGTAGTGACTGCTCTCAGATCTTCGACTTGTCAGCACTCAACACTTCATCTCTGCAGTCTATTCCAGTTGCTGCAGTGCATCTGTATGGCAGCTCTCACGGTCAGCAGCGTGGAAAGAAAATAGATCCAACAGTCCATGGGGCAGTGCATCAGCCTTCTGTGGTATGTTGTTCTCAGGGTGTCTTGAATTTGTGAAAATGGAGACAATAACAGGGGCTTTGGAAAGCCTCATGATTCTTTAGATTTAGAAAATGTGCATGGGAGACTATCGCTGAAACTCTCTGAAGTCAGTAGACAGACTCCAGTGAATTTTGAAGGGCTTAGATTGGTCCCACAGGGCATTCTGATGATTTCCTGCATACACACTGCTTTTCAAATTACTTGCCTTTTGGGCCTCTGGAGACATAAAATATTCCCAAAATATTGAAAAGTCCCAGTAGAGGAAAATTAACCATTTCTATTTACTTTCTCTGACCTTATTTGGATTTTAATGTGTTTTCTTAAAGAATGTTGATAGTAACAAAGAGGCAGACATTCTTCCAAAATGTCATAAAAATAAAAGAGATGTAAAGTAATCTGTAATACAATGACAGCAATTTTCACACGAAGTTGTATATATGAGGAAGATGAACTGCCTTTAATTTGAGTCAATCTTTGAGTTTAAATTAAACCCACAGAAGCAAAATCCAAGAGGGGTGCAACCAGGTTCCACAGGACTCCTATATATGTTTTTCATCAGTTCAGTGTCTCTTATTTGTATAGCACATCTTAAACATGCCTAGGCTTATATGAAATACCCGAGACTTGAGTCTCAGACTTCTGCAGTAAAACTTGGAGTAATTGTACTGAAGTCAATGGCCCATATCTTGCCACCAGTTCTTAAATAGAACTTCTAGTGAATTTCAATAAAGACTTTTGCTTAAAAGTCAACAGCACAGCATGGTTCAGGGAAATTACAAGGCTGCAAGCAAAAATGTTAGTTTATTTTTCCTTTTCTTTTCAGAATACCTCGTGTTTGGTTCTATAAAATAAGATTATTACCCTATACTGATTCAAATCAGTATGGCGTCAGAATTGGATCTTGGAAAGCTCAGTAATGTGCCTAAGCTTCACTGACAGTAAAATTAAATAACTTTTAATTAACACAGATTGAGAGCATGTGAAGGATATATCCCTGTCTTTCTTTCAAAAAATATTCCTTTCTTTTTGATAGCATGGAGCTAAGCCATATTGCTGCCAGTCCAACCTTTATATGCATTACAAATTACAACCACCCTTTTTCCTGTCCCAACAGAAGAAACTGCTCCTTTACAGTGTAGAACTTGCCAAGTCATAATTAAACTCCACTCACCAGTGCAGCTCCCTATGTGCATGAATAGAAAGCAGTAATGTTTTTTGAGGAGGAGGTCAGTGTTTCAAAGGAGATGGTCAGTGCCTGAGCTGTGAGATAGCACTGGGGGCAAACTTTGTCTAATGTGCTGGGGAAGTGGTTATGAAGAAGGAAGTGAAACTAATGGCTGGCACATCTTGCCAGGAAAACTTTGAAGAAAAAAGAGTTCTTTTTCTTCTTTGCCTAATTTTAAAGCTGTATATGAAATGAGTGCCAGAAGCTTGCTATACACCCTAAAGTGAGAGTCACCATTCATGAGTGATGGAGGCAGAATTGGATTATATGATCCAGTCATGTGCTGCCACTGTGTACCCATATGATTGTGTTCTGCTGGGTACATAATTGTAACCACTCACAAAACAATGGAATTTCTTCAGAGGAAAGCCAGTGCAAGTGGTATCACAAGCAAGGACAGGACTTTGGGCATTTCTCTCTTTTTTTTTTTTTTTTGTTTCTCGATTGCATGCCCTCCTTTTGAGTTGTAGCAACTAGGACAGAAAGGCAGCTGCTCTTAGAGCTCAGGTTTCTCCATCATCTTGTCATGTGGACCAAAATGTGATTTTCTTAGTGTGGGTGAGATGAAATGGAGAGAGCAGAGCTCCTTTCCCTTGCTAGGAAAATGATACAATGGCAATCACAATGCTGGAAAAGGGCATTGTGTGCATGCAAGACAGCTGAATGATGAGGTGGGACACAGTGTGTATGGTAAGGAGCAGGTGGTCAATAGTCAATTCTAGGTGCATAAAAATAATATTCATTTGTAATGTGCAGGAAATTCATTCTTTTTAGACTTTAAACCTAATCCTGGTTTTTCTAATTTAATAGACCGTATTCTTTGGGGACCCTGTAAGCGGTTTCCTCTGCTCAGACTATGAAGAAGAGACGTAATCTAGCTGAAAATGCTCACTGAGGAGTCCTCCTGTGGTAAGAGAACTCTCTGCTGGCTATTATCAAGCCAAATGTGGGTCTACACTTCCAATACCTTCTTATAGCTCTGTAGAGACAATTTAACAGTGATGTGAGAAGAAAGAAGGTCTCTGCCTACCACACTGCACGTATCATCTGTCAAAATGGGGCCAACTGAGGATGTTATATTTCAGAAGCAATGAGCATGGGCATGTGAGAGTAAATTATCCTGTAATTTCAATGTCCCAGCTGCCCTACTGCAGCTGCCAGTGATGTACTTTCTGCTGTGGTAGAACTGAGGTAGCCTGAAGCTGTAGGCTGCCTCAGATAAACCATGTGGTGAGCTGATGTCCCAGCTCTTTCCCACAGTATACTTTAGGAAGCTCACATTTACCTGCAGTAGGGCACCAGCTCCCAACTATGCCAGGAATCCCACAGAACTGGAGGTTTCCCTAACAGCCTTTCCCACTGTCTGCAGCAAATAGAGATTGGGGGCAAATGAGTTTTTTCATGCTTCTGTCTCTGTCCCAGTATAGTTTGAAGATGAGGGAAGCACCAGTGTGAAAAATGTTTCCACTCTCCTATGTTTTTTTGTTTCTCTCTTGCTCAGTAGGGCAGTTATTTGGTATCACAACTGTCCTAAATCCACTAATGAAACTACTTAAAGATGAGCTACTTCAAATCCTGAGCTTAGAAGGAATGCATATTTTATAGTATCTATATAGACAGATCATCAGTTGATGTAAAGCTGTTGGTGGAATAAGGCAAGATCATAGCATTTCTCTTTCAGAAAAATCTAGTTTAGGTTGTTTTGATACTTTATTACTAAGAGAATTTTCTGTAGATG
Organism: Pyrocephalus nanus; assembly: GCA_038380795.1. NCBI lineage: Eukaryota > Metazoa > Chordata > Aves > Passeriformes > Tyrannidae > Pyrocephalus > Pyrocephalus nanus. The sequence continues at coordinate 25,478,082 of CM076270.1, read as the reverse complement.
TAAATGAACACTTCATAAGTAAATCTGTAACACGTGCTCCCAAGCATAAGTCTGATTCCCAATGCTCTGGTAAGCACATTCAACAGTACAATGTGCAGGAAAGTGCAATTCACTGAAAATAAGGTAAAGGTGCATAATGGTCTATAATAAATACAGGTAAAAGGACTCTGCATGTCCAATAGGTTTTAAAGCTACCCAAAATCATATACATTCAGATGTCACAAAGATATTTTTCTGTGGCGGTGATATAAGAGATAAATAAAAATTATGTCCAAAAAAATTAAAAATATATATAAAGATGCAAATACAAATGAATTTATATTTGCAAAGATGCTTCGCTGCCCTGCATTCAGCAGACAAGGAGCTAGCTATCTGTTAAATTGAGTCCTGAAGCTGAGCATTTCTGTTAGCCTTGAAAGGCAGGGTATATTAGTTTAGGTACTGCTCCTTAGGAATGTGGCTGATGAAATGAAACTGCATTGGAATCTACCAGCTTGGTGTGCAGGTGGAGCAAGCACCTGCATTTCAAAAGACGTAATTTCAAAACACCATGTGAAACCCTCTGGTCCCTTTACAGTTGGCAGAAAATGGATGGTGTGTTTTCCTCCACTGTCACATAGGTTGCCCTAATTCAGTGAAGCATCTCTGCTCCCATGTGGAGGCACTCTAACTCCTCCAAACTGTAATTTCATTTTTGTCCTGAGCATTATTTATGTTCCCTCTCCATAGGTTTGAGTCAGTAATAGGAATAGAGAGAGAGAGCCATCTTGTGGAAGATCACTTTAATATCTTCCAGTTTTAGGTGCCAGGCACTTCAGAAGCTCTCAATTTTGTAGACCTTATTTTTCCAATGAGAAACCTCAATTAGAAGTAAGTGTCCTATAATATTTCTACAGATGTGTTGGTTTCCGTACAAAGGCAAGTTAAGTGAGCAGGGAATTATATTGTTCCAACATTTGCCTGCTGGCACTTGGTATGTTTGAACAGCATGTTTTTTGCCCCATCTTGAACTACATAATCAGCAGTTTCTTCTCTTCTTTCCATATTGCTTCTGTGCACAATTTAGATATTAAATATATATCTTGATTTGCTTTGTAACAGACTGCAAATGAAGCTTCACTGCCTCATCTTGGAAATGTGCAGTGGAAGTAGAGTTGAAAATAATATTTTTCCCTTCATCCTTACTGCTTTCAGTTGAATAATTGCACAATTCTTACAGACTACAGCAAACATTAAAAAGCTGTTCTCATCTACAGGTTCCAGCCTGAGATGTGCAAAATGCTTGTAATGAAGCTGCAAACCATGTGAAAGCAGAGTGACAAGATCTTCTGTGTAGCAGAGAGGGGCTCCTGCTTTAAGCAGAAGAAAAAGTGCGGAGGGCATCGTTCTGGTAAGAGCAAATGATGTGGGTCAGAAAGGCCTGAGGTCTTGATAAAGGGAAAATGAAAATGATGCTTAACATTCCAGCTTCCCCTCCCGAGTTAAGGGCATGAGGTATATTTTTCAACCCCTGTATGAGGTGAGGGTCAGTGGTTAGCACAAGACTAAGGGTCAGTGATTAGCACAAGATTATCTAGTACCTTAAATGCTATAGTCAGCACGTGCTCTGAGAGTATTGAAATCCCTGTTAATCAAAAATGTCAGTCCCTTCCATCATGCTTGACTTCTTTACTAATGGCCTCGATTTACCTAAATTCTTTAAAGATATTACTATTTTCATGCCTTTGCAAAGGATTCATGAGCTATGAAATAGAGGAGATCAGATTTAATCCAGTCTGATGCATCTTTTGATAGTATCAAAATAAATACACATTTAGAGATTTTATATTTTTTTGCATCCAGATTCACAGCATACCTTTATTTTTGAGGAAGTGAACATAGTACTTGGGGCTCAGTTGCTTGGAGCATGATGCTAATAACACCAAGGTCGTGGTTTGATCCCCATATGGGCCATTCACTTAAGAGCTGAACTTGATTATCCTTGTGGATCTCTTCCAACTCAGAATATTCTGTGAAACCTGTGAAGGGTTTTGATCTGTTCTGGTTTTCCCCATCAACAGTCTTCGTTTTATTTTCATGTTTGAAATATGCAATTCAAAGTCAATTTTTAATAGAAGGTGTATCTCTACAATGTGCCACATTCCAGGTTTAGAAAACTAGACTGAAATGCATGAAGTGCTTATAATTATTAGGAAAAATACATGTTCATGAAGTGTGAGATCTGAAATAATCAACTGAATAGTTGTTGCATAGAGCCTGCAAATCTGTAACAATGTGATAGTGTTGATTTTAAAATGAAATCAGCCATAACATTGGCAACCTACTACTGTTCAGTGGAAAGAAACTTTCTCTACAAAATGATATAACATTTTCCTTTCTTAGGAAAGCCAAACTGAAAAAATCCCAAAACATACCAAATGGAAATGAGGTTTACATTACCAAATATGATAAAACCATAAATTATGGAATATTCTGTGCTGGAAGGGACATGCAAAGTTCATCAAATTCCAGCTCCTGACCCTGCGCAGGACAGCCCCAAGAATTACACCACGTGCCAGAGAGTGTTGTCCAAATGCTTCTTGAAGTTAGACAGCCTTGGTGCAATCACCTTCCTTGACCAGCTGATGATACTTTGCCTGATGCCCTCCAGAACATGTTTGGCCCTCCTGGCTGCCAGGGCACTGCTGACTCATATTTAACTTTCCATTGACCAGGACCCTCAGATTCCTTCCTACAGGGCTGCTCTCCAGCCTCTCATTCCCCAGTCTGTCTCTGCATCCAGGTTTGCCCCATCCCAGGTGCAGATTCTGTCACTTGTCTTTGTTAAATTTCATACAATTAGTGATTGCTCAGCCCTCTAAATCATCAAAGTCTCTCTGCAGGGCCTCTCTGCCTTCAAGGAACTCAACAACTCCTCCCAATTCAGTATAATTGTCGACCTTACTTATGTACTTTATATGCATCATTTATAGCTACACATACACCTATATGTAACTTATATACCTTATACCTTAAAAGGTATCTAAAGTATTGTAAATGTAGAAGACCTTCAGAAAAATTAGTGAGGAGGGAAAGAGCTTAATGTCCACTCAAGGAAACCTTTACTGCCAGGGAAATGCTAAGTTGGGAAGAAATTAGTTTTTCATTCAGGTGATGTTCTCTTTGTCTGTCTGCCCCAGAGGTAACTCCTTTGCTACAAGTGATAGAATTCTCACAGGCATGACCGGAGGCCCCCATAGAGGGGGCAGGCAGGCCATGAAGCACAAGGGGACAGCACAGCTGGGGGGGTTTATTGCACATGCAAAAAGTCTTGTTATAAAAGCACCACAATGAGTTTCTGTTTTCATCCTCTTGGCCAGCTGTATCGCAGTGTTCTTGACTGCCAAATTTTCTTTAAACTTTGGCCACAGCCTGGTGCCTGTGGTTACCCTTACAGGTATATATATACCCTATATATCTTAAGGTGTATCTTACATACCTTCACCTCCTGTGTCCAAGTCATCATAAAATCATCCTACATAAGTCATCATAAATAACTGATGAGTCAGCCCTGAGCAGACCTGCTGCATCTGTAGCACTCTTCTAGGAAACAACATTCCATTCAACTTGATGAAGTACGGCTCTGTAGCAGTTGCTGAGCAATACTAAAGGACCGCCTGTCCTTTAGCCACAGATCCTCTCCCAGACAGTGACTGCTGTAACTGGAAATATCCCAACTCTCCTAGTTGTTTTTCCATGTAGACTGACTTTCAGAATAGTAAAAAAGAAAGGATAATGCTGTACTGCACTCTGTTTTTTTCTGATTGTTCACTAGAAATGCAAAATGTGTGTGTGTTAAGCTGTAAATGTCATTACCTATTTCTCATGAATGTTTCAGATTCTAAAAATTTACAGGCTATTGTTCTCATAAGCAAAACATTGTTTCTGGATACATGAGTAATGAGTGATAGAAAAAGCCTCAGTAAGATGCTATAAATCTATCCTGAGAGTAAAGTACTATATGGCCTGCCTTTTCCTTATTTTGTTTTTTACTAGAATAATCAGAGGTGCAAAACAGTGGAACATTTGATTTAAGTTTGATTGTTTGCCTGTGCGATATGCAGATGCCATAATATTTCCTTAGTTTTTGTTGGATGTCAAGGTACCTGAATTGCTGGTAACTGTTAATGTCTTAAAGATAACTGGTTTACTGGGGCATATATTTTCAGTTACACACTATTGGATGATCCAAGGAGAACTGTAGCAGAGATGGGGGGAGATGAGTCTTTGTCTTACTTGTACATGAATAACAGAGCAATTCAGGACAAATATAGTCCAACTCCTTCCCTTTTACCATCTTAAAAAGGGACTGCACGTCCACGATGCTGTGTTGAGCCAGTGGCTGTGGCTAAGGGGACCCAGGGAGGTTGAAAAGAGTGCTTGGGAGGGTGCCCACTGTCTGGAGGCTGAGGTGGGGGTGGTGACTGGTGCTGGGTGGGCCAGGGGAAAGGAACTGGATGGCTCTGAATAAAATCCAACAAATTGGCAGTGGTAAGTTTTGTCACCCTGAGAAGGCACTCAGATACTGTTCAGTGGTATCATGCAGTTCACAAATGTAAAACTGCTTTCAGTGAATACAGAGAAAGTAAGAATGAGTCATGATGAGTGCTCTGCATTATTCTGATGGGTATTGTGGGTTTCTTCAAACTTGTACATTGCTGCCTGAGTGAATGCAGCTTTATGTCAAGGAAGTCTTTAAAATGGTCTTTAAAGCTAGAAGAGGGAGAAAGAAAGTGCTGGCGCAGGTAAGATAACTTCAGATGCACAGCTTTAAATTGTCACAGTAACAGTCCAGAGTAGGATGATTTACTTTTTCCAGGGCTTACTTGATGGCTAGGGAGAATTTCTATTCTTCTGTCCTGAGGAGAGAGAAAGGGGGTTTTGAGAGCTGTAGTAGGGAAGGGAAGAGAGAGAGAAGTGTGGTGCAGACTGTGGGAAGAATCAGGACACCAAGAAATTGCAGGCAGAAGGCTTGCTGTTTATCTCAAGCTGCACAGGCAGCCGAGTTGTATCCAGCACTGGAGAAAAGAGGCTATATGTATGTAGGAGGATGTATGCATGGAATTCTCCTTCAGCTTTCTACCATGACACTGGTGCTTTCCATCACTGAGTGGAATAACAATAATAATAACAATAAAGAATAACAAATGCTTTGTTTTGTGAACTGCTTTAGATGTCTGCTGTCATGATGAGTGTAGGATAAATTTTGTGAGAAGCCCATCCGAGCTTGCTTGGCTAGAGAACAGCTAACAGTGGCTTATGGGCAGGGAGGTACAATCTAGGTGCTGATTTGGGAACTGGTGAGTTATTAGATTTTGCTCTGGGAGAAGGAAGTGCTCTGGGCATTGCTGATGCCACACCATAAACATCAGATCCTGAGAAAGGTCAAGTGATGGGGACATGGGCTGTACCAGGAGAAGGGGCAGGGAAAATGCTGAGTTTTCAATGATGTGGAATACACTGTTGGAGGGAATGCCTTTCAGCAATGCAGAATAAATTATAATCCAAGGCTTTGTTTTCTGTAGCATTTCAGTTGTATATTAAAAACAGTAAATTACGCTTATAGAGTGTGATATTTGAAGGTCTAAGCAGTCTTTTCTAATTTCTCTTTCTAATTGATAGTTGGGAATGATATGTATCCGATGCAGTGGGTATTGTTTTATTATAAGATTATCTGAGTCATTTATATCCTGAAAAAATACTGTGGATTCAGCTGCCTTTTCCTCCCACCCCAGCATCTCTGTGCCTTGATTTTATGACTGGTGTGTTATTTGGTAATTAGTATTCTTCAGCTTTTTGTAAACGTTTGCAATCGCAGTGGTGCCTTCACCCACCGATGGCATTAGTATTGGTTGATTTTTTTATGCACTGGTGAAATTGGCTCATTGTAACCAGAGAACTTGATAACCATAGAGCAAACTATTACTTTTATAATGCTCTTATTCCATAAAGGGGGCTTTAATTTTCCCAGGATAATTAGGGAAATAGATCACCAAAGCTCAGGAATGTAGGCATCATGTTACTAAGTTTCTTATGTGTCATTTGCTCACCATTTCTGTCTGATATCCTAACTGTGGCAAAAATGAATGGAAACTTCCTGTTTCCTTCTTAAGGCCAAGATTTCCAAATGGAAATCTAGCACAAAATTATTTGCAGACAAATCTAGCAGTCCTTCTGCATCTGTTAGTCATACAGGATCATGTGTGTCATCCCAAATGCCTTGGTCTAATGCTCTGAGTTATAAATTGCTGCCTTGGAGCTTCCCTATGCACACATGCCACTGCTCTTTCTAAGGAAGCTTCTAGTTCCTCTTACAGATTTGTCCAAGAGAGCTTGCTCAGCTGTGGCAGAAGTGTTGTCCTCGCTGTGGACATACTTGGGGATTTTCAAGCACCCTACTGTCAAAGTGAAGGGAAGCTGGAAACACTTTCTCCTCTCATTCTTTGTCTCTCCAAATACTCCCAAGTCACTTCTAAAGAGCATCTGTAAGGGAAGAAATTCCTCGAATAGCAGGTGTTTTACCAACATTTTCAAGGCAGTGGATTAGAAGAAAAAATGCTCTCATCTCACTGTGTCTCTTCTCCATGTGCCTGCTCTAGGTCTTCTGCTCACTGTCATGTTGCCAGTGTAACAAACAGGGCTGCTGGGGACAGGGCAGACCTGCTCAGTGCTTCGATTTAAACACGGTAGTTCACTGAGCCATGCTGCCCAGCTGCCTCCCTCTTGCAAAGGACTGAAGGAATTGTTTTGCAGTGAAATAAAACAACTGATTTAAATCCAGTGATACTAGCTAATTACGTGGTAAGGGCAAACAGTATGAAGGAATAATCGGTGTAAATGCTGCTGTGCATTTTTTCATGCCACAGAATCTAGTGAGTGAGGAAACGTTGTTACGTGGAATAGGCAATTAATGCATCTCGAGTGTTACAGGATAGAGGTTTCTTTGGGCCAAAATGGTTGTGCACTGCAGTTTTCTGACAGTCTTTCAGCATCCTTCACCCCAGCAGTAATGTCCCCTATAAAGAGTTTTGTATGCAAGCCGAGATCAGCACTATCTTGCACTAATGATGGAGGTTTTACAGTTCTAGGGAAGTTCTGACAGCATGCAAACTGCAGAAAAACCTAAAATGAGATGTCAATACTTAAGATGTTTGGCAGGTGCATGGACGTGCTCCTCTGTATTTGTACACACTTACCAATTAACTGTATGATTCTCAGAGTTGTTTAGCTAGAAACAACTGTATGTTTTTGAAACTGGGGCAAGTTAATTACTTTGGTTACTGAACAAGTAAATCTGTTTATGAATAGATACATGTAATAAACTCCAGCTTCTTATTTCTTCTACTTTCATCATTTAAACTCTTTAGCCTGAACTACAAATAATACTTGCCAAATGCCAACAGCTGACTGCTATCCTTTTTGTTTCTTTTTAGTTAAAAGTATATTGAGAGGTATCTTTCTTCTGAAAGAATCTTATATAGTGGTGGATATCTGCCTACCGCAGGAAAAAAAATCCCCAAGTTAGACAATCTTCAGACCTTTGGTATACACTAATTATGGTATGAATTGTGTGAATTTCATTTGTACTTGTGTATTTATATATATCTCAGTTATTTGTTACAGAGGGGGAAAAATCATTACTGTAGAGTCAAATTGCCTGTAAATGACTTAAGGAATATGTTAATGATCCCGCTCCAAATGAATAATTATAACGCAGGTGCACTTGAGATGTGATCATTTAACTGACAGCACACAGCTCCTAATGTCTTGAATATCCATGATAATGGTGATGTCATAGCAGCCAGTTAAAATCATCGCTCACATCCTCCATTTAATACACAGGAGAACTGTGGGTATAATTCCCATATAGAGCTATTGCCTTTCTTATTTAAGGAATGGTTAATTTACAAACAAATCAAGAAGTCGCTCTGCACTGATTTTAATGCATTATGTTTCCAGTGAAATGTCATGCTATTGTCTCAAGTAGAAAATAAACATCAGTGGCTGAAAGGTGTTACTGCATCAATTTGATGTTGTAGTTTAAATAAACTTTGCTCAAAATATCTGAGTTTATTAGAGATGTGAATTGTATTTCACCTGCTTTGCTACTAATATCCAGCTAGACTTTCCATGCTTATTGTTTTAAAGGTGCCTATAGTTTAGTTCCCTCTGAATTTGATGCCTGTGGGAATCAGATGTATGGTCTGAAGTGCACAAAATAGCTCTTTTCTTCAGATGAGTTGTCTCATCAAGAGAAGACTTGAACTCTGAAAAGGTCAGTCTACTTTTGTGCTTACCTTCCACTTCATTTTACACAGCTGTGCAACATTTTAAGCTTTTCAATGTTATTTGTGGTCAGTATCAGATTTTAAGTATTAAATAGCCTACCTCAAACATGCATGAATTCACAGAAGGCAGCAGTGTGCTGCCTAGATATTATCTCCATGATAATAGCAATGAAACTAGAGCAGTAGCTAAATATAGAACAGTTTTTCTGCATCTATTTCATGAGTTGTCATGTAATTACAAATAGATGAAGAATTAAATCTCTAAGCTGTAATGAGGTTTATGAGGAAAACCTACAGAATTCCTAATGTAAAAGGGGTTGTTTCCAGTTAAGGTTAGCACTGTATGCCTTGAGAAGAACACTACCACCTTATTTAAAATAATAGTACTATATTGATGCAGGTTATTTTAGCAGCAAGAGTCTGTGCCAGGAGAGGAGAACTCCTTTGAAGATATCAGTTCCAAAGCATAATAAAACAGGTGCATCTTAATAGGTCTACCAGGAATGTTTTAGCTGTTAGCATCTTTTAAATGCTTCTGCTGAGAAACCCTGTTTTCATAACAAGGTTGGTGAGTATTAAACCTGAGATAGTTCTTTCTGGGATTACTATAATTTACAAAAACAATAAAAACCTGCTAAAAAACATTTATGTATTTATAAATGTTCTAATCCAGGGGTCCCACTGATACTTGTGGTGAAAGATATGCCTAAGGGCACATAACCCTGCTTGTACATTGCCAGGACTGCAATCTGGTTTATGACAAAACAGATTCATTTATCTCCAAATAAATAAATTACTTTTGTGAACATTTAGAAACATTTGCATAATTAGGCTGTAAGATCTTAGCAGTCTTTTTCATAATAATTAAACTAATCTAATCTTGGACAGGGTAAACAGACTTACTAGGCTGAGAGCAGCCTTCAGGCAAGGAACTTACTACATTCTACAGGAACTGTAAGGCTGATGATGTTTGTTAATTATGCAGAGCTTTTACTCCCCAGTAATAGCAGCGTTTGTATTGCCTGAAGCTTAGATAGCTACTCCCAGGCACATAAAATTAGACTCTGGGTTTTTTTGTCCTGCTTTAAAAAAAAACCACAACAAACCAAAACAAAACAAAAAAAACCCCAAACCACAAAACCACAAAACAAAACAAAGAAGATACTTCAAAATGATTATACGCTTTCAACAAGGAGACATTAACCTTACAGCGATGGATCATAGATCCACATACAACTGGCTCACTCTGCAGTCATGTGGTCTTGATTATCTTCATATCTGGAGACTTTCATGCCATGTAGAGACACGGAGTTGTGAGGCTTAGTAAAAGAAGAGCAGAAGGCACTGCTTTATTTTCTGGGGACTTCAGGAAGAAAAGATTAAGAATATCAAATAAGTCTTATCCAGGACAGTTCTCAGTGAAGCAGTCAATCAAAATTTATTGCCATAAATCAAAAAATGAAGATCAGAAACAGTAGCTAGCGAATTTTGAAAGATTTTCTGTCTTTAAAGAGTGTGTCACCTTTATCTAGTTCTATAGGAGTCATCAGTCCATGAAGACTTCAACTGGCAAGTAAACTCAAGAAGAAGGATTTTTCTGCTTACAAACAGGGTATGGCATTAACAAGGATGATAGTTAAACTCTATAAGCTTATTTAAAAAAAAAATCTCTTAATAAAACTCTCTTGTAGAAAAGAATTTAATTTCTGAATATTATTTTCCTGGAAACAGGACATTCAAGAAGATCCGCCTGGTGAGTTTTTTTGGTACTGTGCTTAATTTAGAATATTTCAATTAAAACAAATTCATGTGATTAGTCCTTAAAAGGTTGATTTATATTTTATTTTTTTTCCTGAAAATTTGCATACAAATTCACAATGCATCTCCTTTTTCAGTAAAGTTTAAATTACATATGGATAGCAATAGTGAGGCCTGATCCCTGCAAAACAGGTGGTTAAACCATATGAAAGTACCTCTAATAATCAAGGGATGGATTTCATTCACACCAAGAAGTAGCATGCTGTATGAATTTCTCCTCTTAATGTCAAAGAGATTGTTCCCTGACTAAATACTGCTAGATGAAGTTTTCAGAATCTAGGTCTTAAAACAAGTTACATCAGGATTTGCTTTTGAAGATCTGAATAACCACTAATCTTTAAAGGCCTTGAGGGCCAGAAGATCTGAAACATGATCACAGAATTACAGAACATGCTGAGTTGCAAGGGGCCAACAGGGATCATCAAGTCCAACTCTTAGCCCTATACAGGACCATCCCCAAGAGTCACACCATGTGCCTTAGAGTATCATCCAAACACTTCTTGAATTCTGTCAGTCTTGGTGCTGTGACCACTTCCCTGGGGAACCTGTTCCAGCACCCAACCACCCTCGAAGTGAAGAAGCTTTTCCTAAATCCAACCTAAACCTCCCCTGACACAATTTCAGGCCATTCCCTTAGGTCCTGTCACCGGTTACCAAAGAGAAGAGATCAGTGCCTGCCCCTCATCTTCCCTTCCTGAGGAAGCTGTGGACTGTGATTTCCCCTCAGTCTCCTCCTCTCCAGGCTGCACAGACCAAGTGCCCTCAGCTGCTTCTCATACAGCTTCCCCTCAAGACCCTTCACCATCTCAGTTGTCCTCCTTTGGACACTCTCCAAGAGCTTAATATCTTTCCTGTATTATGGTGCCCAAAACTGCCACAGTGTTCAAGGTGAGGCCACACCATTGCAGAGCGGCACAAGTGCTGGTCAGAAGAGTGAGCAAGAGCAACTCTAAGCCTCTTGTCCTGATGACAGCAGGCAGTCTAGGAAAAGTCACATTCCTATGCTGTTAGCAAAGAACACAGATTTTTAGATTGTAATATGGAAAAGCTGCATTATTTATAATATCTGGTGTCTCTGAATATTAACTGCCTTTGATAGTTTATAGCTTGAACATGAAGCAAATTTTCATCAGATTAGTTTTAATAGGTACATCATTGTAAAATTTTAATACCATTGCTTCCATGTTGCTGTTCAGTGTATTTAACTAATTGTGCAATGTAATATGCACCTTCATCTGTATCACTTAGCATGGAGATAAATGAGCTTCCTTCTTTTTTTTCTCCCGCCCTTCTCAAATTTTCAGTCAAATCATAAGGAGAAAATATGAGATTGACTACTGTTTTTCTCTGTGGGAACAAAATAAGACCAAGTAAAGATAAAGATAGTGCCATTTTCTCTGCTTACCAGACTGTTGTGGTGTTAGAGTCAAATTTTCCCTCCTCTTCCCCTTATCTCTGCAGAAGAATGAGAAAATGGTACATAAGATGTTACTTTGAGATACAGCTGATTCTTGTGTGCTGTCTGAGTTGATTCTTAGGTGCAGTTATGTGCTGCTGCTCTTTCAGGACAGAATGGGAGATTTGGGACAAATTGGCCCATCAAACACATGTACCAGCTATTTGCAGAATGGCACAGCATGCTCAGGACAGTAGATGCATCTCAAGGTGGCGTTTAGTTGAATACATGTCTATGACCACAGATAATTAAAAGAACAGATTTTTTATAATTATAGTTCTGTGAGAAATAGACTTGTGTTGTTATTAGGTCATCTGCAAATTATGGACCAGGCAATACCTTATCTTATGAAGATAATCCATACTTTTCAGTCAGTATATATTGGTTTAATGAAATGTCATTCATAGCTGTAGCTTTTTCTCTTGCCTAGTTCTGTCTTGATGCTAGAATGTTAGTAGGGGGAAATAACTTTAGGCCTTGAACCCTAAATAGTTGAAGTACGGAATATTTTTCTTAGTATAAAGCTAATTTTCAACAATCACTTGTGACCAAGGTATTCTAAATTATTTTTACCCCGTGTAGTCTTTGAAAATGGTATTTTAGGAAAAAGTGTATACAGGTATCATTCTTTTGAGAGTTTGGGGGGGGGGGAATTAAAAATTGTTAGCTCTCTCATTTCAAATACTTCAAAGCATATTTACTAAAGATATGTTGACTGGATTTCTATATAATTTTGTGTGAATCATTTATCTTGTCTGGTCCAGAATGTAAACTTGCTAAACATTTTAAACGAAGTATTTTTTATGGAGGGAAAATGCTTACTAATTTGCATTACAAATACAGCCCAATTCCAGACAAGCTTTGCTTTTATTTCAGTAATGTTAAAGACAGAGAGTACTAGTAATTTGGCATTACAGAGCAGGGATTTTCAAAACTGGTTAGAGAATAAGAGCGTAAGTAAACGACATAGATCATTACTTAGATTGTTTTGAAAAGTTGAGATGGTTTAATTCTCTTCTTCCTTCACTATCAACTTTGTAGATTATAATGATAATATATTGATCCCTCTTTCTCTTAAAATCACTGTTATTTAAAAGTTTAAGTTTTGTGGTTTTTTCTTTAATTGCGTTATGCACTGAAAATTCTTACAGTTTCAGAAGTGGTCTAAAAGAAATTGCTATCTTCTTCATCCAACAGTCCAGTAACTGCCTGAAATGAATAATAATAGTAGCACAAACCTGATTTTTGTGATCCTTGATGGCCTTATTTGGAATAATATTAGTCTTAATATGTCTACTGTATGTCCAGTTGAGATAGGATTGTTAGGTGTCTGGTCTGAGTGAGAGGGCTCAGTGTAAATCCTCCCATTAAGGAAGAAAGATAGGAAATACAGTAAGAGCCCAAGTTGGCTAAATCAAGAGCACTTCCTATACTTCAAACATAAGAAGGAAGGTTGCACAAAGTGGAAACTAGGTCAGTTCACTAAGGCAAACTGCAAGCATATGAATCAGAGAAGCTATTCAAGAGAGCGGGAAGGCTATTTGAGGGTGACAGGGGAAGGGCTGATGTCATGCCTTTTGTGCCAGATTTCAGTGTGAAGGTCAGGTGCAATAAGGTGGCCTAATACCAGCACCAACAGGAAAGAATAAGGAAGAAACAACTTACATAGCATGTATAAAATTTAGATGTTTTCATGCCAGCTGGGCAGGTGAACTTTGTCCATTGTGCTTAATGGGCTGATTGATGAACTCTCAGAGCCTCTAATAGTTATCTGTAGGAACTTCTGAGGGACAGACAAGTTACCTAGATATTAGAAAATGTAAATGAAGTGATTATGTTAAAATAGTGGGAAAAGTGAGGAATTTATAGAACACCCAACTTTCCAGTTGCTGGAAAGACACTAAAATATACAGAGAGATATACAGAGCAACAAGTTAATAGTTGTTCACTACAAAAATCTATGCTGGGTGAGTGTCCAAGGGTTTCTGTTCTGGATTAGATATTATTCTTGCTTTCATTAATAGCCTAACCAAGAGTACTCTTACATTTGAAAATGCCACCAAACAAAAAGGACTTGCCAATGGGAAGGTTTACAAATATAAGTAAAATACATAGAAGAGCACTAGTGAAATAAGAGCTTTGTAGAAAATGATGTGGTGGTCCAGGTGGACCACAGATTGGAGGCAAGTAAAAACTGGTGAGCTCTTGCAAAAATTTCAAATCATGCATTAGGATAGAAACATGAGGAATAACATTGTATTAAGCACCAGGAAGGTCTGAGCAGTTTCTAGTTTTGGACATGCTACTTCAAATAAATTATGGACCAAACAAGGTAGTCCAAAGGAGAGCAGTGAGAAATTTTAGGGATTGTAACCTAGAAGAAATGGTTGGAAGAGGAAGAATTGAGTCTAAATAAAATGATTCTGGAGTGTGTTTGTGTGTGTGAGTAAGTAGATGATAATAGGCAGCGCATAAAGAAATAGCTGCTATAAAAAGAAAAGAACTGCTCGATTCTCCATGTCTCTGAATAATAAGCAGAGCAGACCTAACATGATGCAGGTTAGATATTTAAAAAAATTTCCTAATAGTAAAAGATACTAATATTATTCTGTGAAAATCACTATAATAAGCCATCAGAGGAGGCTATTGAATAATCAGTTTTAAAAGTCTTTAGGAACAAGCAGTTACCCAGAACTCTCACTTTTACTTTTAGATCTCTAGGGGCTTTTGTGAATCGCCCTCAGAATAGTCAGTGCAAAAGGTTTCATCGCATGGCATTTTCTTGCTTATACAATTCACTGGCCAAGACAAGCAAATAGAAGATGAATGATGAGTTTACTACTCCAAAATTGAGGCAGAAACCAGTTGTCCAGTAGGGTGTACCTTTGAATGATGAATGTATTACATTTGTCTACTTATGTGAGTACTGTGACCTTTAAAATGTTCAATTTATAAATTATTCATTAAATACCCCCTAAACTCTAACAAGGGTTTAAGGAGTGTAAGAGAACCAGAAGCCTTACTTTTGATAAATAAAAAGACCCTAATTTTCTATTAGCCAGCTTGGAGTTAATCAGAGAGATTGTGAGAGAAACAAAGGAGCTGAGAAAAAGCCAGATATAAGAATCTGTCCTAGATAACACTGATATCTTCCCCACCCTGTACTCCAGAAGCATTAATGAGTAAATACCTATGGCATACATACACTTGATCTAAAAAAAAAATAATCTTTACCTGGACTAGGCTTATTTTTCCTCAGTCCTAAACTTTATATTAAAGGGAATATGGCTTTGTCAGCAAGCTGAACAGTCAGACAGAGTGGGAGAGCACTATAAGCAAGACAGCTATGTCTTCCAGGAGAGGCAGGAATGAGCTGGACTCCTCTTCATTTGGAATAAAGTGGTTATGCTGAGGTAATGAAATACTTAGATTACACTCCTTTGTGCTTTGGACCTGATTTCCCAAGTTGTGTATTCCTTGGCAAAGAGCTTAAACTCTTCTTTTGAAAGATCTGTTTCTTGTCTCTGCAGATTTACTGACAGGCTCTGAGAGGGTCAAACCGTTCAGTCTCCTGACCAGAACCAGGATTGTTCCAGAGCAGCTCTGGGAAGAGGTCACAAGAGGATAATCCATTTGATCCTGCACACATGAAGAAGATAAATAGGGGTGTGACTTGAAAGTGCTAGGTTTAGGAGAATGGGAAGGCTTCTGAAAATGATGACCGGCCACAGACTGGCAAGCACATGTAAAGTGGTTTTGGATAGTGGAGTCAGTGAAAGGGACATTTGACTGAGAACTTCTTCCAGGGAAAAAAATCTGCTGTTTCTTTCACATGACCATAGTCTACAATGAGTGTGTCATCTCTTAAAATGGTTATCCCAGGCTCTCCAGGAATAAAGAGGCCTCTTACAGCTTCTAAAGTATCCAAGAGTGAACTGTAGGCGTTCTTGTATTAGTCAGATGCCCCTGCTGTCCACAGAAGAAAGAAGTGCTGCTCAAAGTCTAACACTCTGCACTGATCTATGCCTTTGGAGCAGTCTACAAGTCTGAGTTGTCCTTATCTGTACTTGGCTAAACCTTTTTTTTTTTTCACTTGATACCACATGCTGTTTCTGCTTCAGCACCTCTTTACATTCGTCAAAGTGATCTTGAGCTCTACTTCCTTCTGCAGTGTCTGCATCTTCTCCTTCTGTGCTAAGCAGACAGAATAAGCTTTTGTGGCCTCTGCTCCCATTTCACTGGGGCAGAATTTTGGCTGCCTTTTACAGCAGTTCAGTTTGTCCCATCCCAGGCTCGACATTGTCAGCGAGCAGGTGTGGACAAACTCTCTTTGGCTAAAGGTGGAGTTCATGTGCAGTAACAACTGTTTGAGTAATTCAGAGTTTAGCAGATGTCATGCCAGTTTTCGGATATAAAACTCCTCTGTTCAATGGAAAAGAAGTAGGAGGATGTGAAAAGTTCCCTCTGAATGCTGAGAGGTGTTTAAGATAGGGTATCTTACCCTCATCATTTGTCACTGGCTAGAAAGTAAGACAGTTTACACTAGATGCCAACGTTTTAGGTAGCTAAAGTAAGGAGAGATGAACCCCATCATTATCAGAGAATAGTTTAATTCAGTAACCACTAGATAAAGGTTAGGCCTTTAGAAATCCACTGCACACTCCAGAGATCACTTGTTACTTCAAGTGAAACTCAGAATCTTTCCAGAGCCTGAATATGTTGCCTTTATTACTGTTCTCACCTCACCTGCTGCTTGCTATTTTATTGCAGCATCCTGGCAGGAAGCTTTGCTTTTACTTACTGCCTGAAGAATGAATATGAGTGTTCCTCAGGTATATTAATTCCTCAATAGAAAGAACATCCTTTACAGAAGAATGTAATCCTCTGCTTCCTTGTAATTTGCCAGAAGTATACATCCTTTCTGAAAATCTTCTGGTTTATGATTTGGATTTTTAATTAAGTGTGCATTTTGGCAAATATCTTTAGAATCCTTCTTATCTCAGCTGTTAACTGCCAGCACAGTCTGAGCATATTATCTACCATCTCCACTGCAGTGTGTACTCTAGCATCATTGACACTTCCATTTCTTTGTCCTGCTTAATGGAAAATTAGTATCCCAGATATTTAATCTCCTCCTTGAATGGTTATGCTTTCATACTACACAGCATTAAGGCAGAAAAGTAACTGTCAAAGTGAAAATTTTGGTATCTTTGAGCTGGGAAACATTTAGCTCCTTCAGCTTTGATGCAGAGCCTCCAGTCACTTAATTGTGGTTCCTCCCCTGGCTTCTGCAAAAATGTAGCAAAAATTGCCCTGCTCATCTGTCCTGTATGTTTTACGTAATCAGAGAGATTTTAATCTCAGACCATTTCTGTAAGGGGTGAATATTTAAAGGATGGTCTTTCATTCTATCTCTTAGACTCTTGATGAAAACAGTATTTATCCTCCCTTGAGCTGCCCCATGAGCAGTGAGCAAGATTTGTGCTTGGGACACTTGGACTGTGTAGCCTGAAGTGAACAATCTTCAGATGCAGTGACTACTACTGCCAGTGTAGAGAATCATATTGCCTAAGAAATCAAAGAATCAATCAGGAGAGGGCTTGTTTGGAAAAGGGCCACAGTTTAAGAGGTAAGAAAGTTCTCTAATAGTTTTCAGAATGTCTAATCATTGAAGTTATGCAAATAAAATTCTTTGATTTCTCCTCGTAGTCCTACCATGTTGTTCCTTTGGGATCCACCTTGAGCTAATGTACAGAAAGTAAACCAAACAAAACTAACAAACAGTAATATCACATTACAAAGTAATTCAGTTTATGGACAGTGTGCTGGTAGGTGGATATTTAAGGGGAGTTGTGGGTGGTTTTTGTTTGTTTGTGTTTATGGTGGGATTATTTGTTTGTTTTTAAGCCTTTGTCTTCACTTTCACTTATCAATGTGGGATCTTGAAAGAGTTCATTCCCAGTCTCTTATACTGTTATGGGAAAAGCAAAATGATATTCTTGGCTGACAACAGTGCAGTTTCCAAACGTTACCATGGTGATCACCTATGTAACATCACTACCACTTTTCACAACAGCTCAATTTAAGATTCAAGTTGAATATTTCCATGATTATGGGAGGGTAATTATTTCATTACTCAAGGGAAGAAGATTTAGGAGGTAAATAGCTCTTCATTAGTTCTTAAATGATTTCCCTCGTTTTTTAGGCCACAGAAATGCCAAATATTAAAGTGACAGAAACAGAGGGTCAAATTCTGATCTCCCTCTTCATCTTGCCTACCTCTCAGCTCCTTCTGAGCAGCCAAGAAAGTAAAAATATCTCCAGTCATTAAATGTTCTTGATACTTGAGACATTTGGTGTAGAGCTTAGTCTTCAATGTTGCCCTGTTTTCCAAGGTGCACAGTTTTTCAAACATGCAATGCAGTAAAGTCCAGAAGAATTGCGGGTTGGATCACTGGCAGCCCCATGTAACTTTGAAAAATCACACAAGCAAGTTGAAGGGAAGTGAAACATTCAAAGTTCTGGCCCGTGACTGTAGAACTTCTTCCTTGCTTTGACTACAGATGTTGATGTCTTTTATGGGTAGGGAAAGTTAGAGCCCATTAACTGCTGTCATGTTTTTTTTTTAATTTCTTCAGAATCTGAGCAACCAGGAACTTTGAGTACAGAGTGATTGTGTGGGAACTGTTGATGCCTTCTGTCATTGCTGGTGATGTTTTGTGGAGTTTATGTGCACATTTTAATTGAACTAAGCCATCTATTTATAATTAGAAGTGGATGTAAAAAAACCAAAGAAATTAAATGTTAAATTCAACTGGGAATTTTTAAAAAAGTTAACCTTTATTGTTAATTGCAAAGGGACTATCTTCTAATTAAATCAGAGGTGGAACATCAGATAGGCTTTGCAAATAACTTAATGGCTTATAAACAAATAATCGCCACAGCAAAATAAGCACACGTAACAGAAAGAAAATAATTGTATTGTAACACTGTTATTAATTTGTCCCTTAATGTTATAGAATATGCTGTTCTTAGGAGTCTTTCATTAGAGAAAAAAACTTGCAGATACCTCCCTTTGAATCATACTGTTAGTTAGGAACCAAGGGGGAAATGATTCATGATTTCTTTTTCCTGCATTTTTACATTTTCCAGGGAAAATAAATGAGTAGATTTACATAATCACAATAAACATTTCAAGAACAGTGGCACAAATTTTTTTAGATTATGTCACCAGGCTGCCAAGGTTTCAGGACACTACTAATATGTCTAGACAAGCAGATGTTTGTGTTGTTTTGGCTGATGATCATTGTATTCCTTCATTTTTTATGGGCCAGGGTTCAGCAATGATGCAAGTCCATAATCAAGTGATTGGGGTTATAAAAGACACAGAAAAATATTGCAATGTTAGGCTCAATCAGACTGAGATAAAACATGGCAAATCAACATTTTTTGTGTTTTGTATGCCATTTCTCAGGGATATCTGCCAGAGAGAAAGTATGACTAGGTGACAGTAGAAAGAACTAGAAAACACATTTTTTTTCCAGAATGATCTCATTTATGGGAGTAGCTTTATTTAAGGATATATGTTTTGTTGATGCTTCCTCAGATTAAGAGTGAAACTGCACATTAGGTGAAAAGGCACCTAATTCAGGATGCTTGCCTGGAGACCTCAAATTCCTGCCCTATCTTGGTCAAACTATGGACTTTCAGGTGGTTGTCTTGGATGTTGCACTGCGATTTCTCAATATGAAATTCCATTCTGCATGGCTGTGACTTACCCATTGGCTCAGAGAGACAGGTGCACAGCCAACATCTGCCTCTTGGGCAGTTAACTGTGGTTCCTGGGCTCCAGCTCATCACACAGGATCATTCTCTCTTGGAGAGTTCTGCTGGGCTCAGGAACTTGTAATGGGAATGTGTGAAGGGTCCCTTGAAGGTCAAAGTTATCATGGTCAGTTCTGGCTAATTTCCCCAGAGTGATGGATCCTCACAAGGTGCTGTTGTCACATTCTGTTTGAGAATCACCTGTGAAGTCCCTGCTCTCTTCAGCTCTTTGTGGTGTCAGGGATTATTTAGGGCTCTTGACCACTTGGTTTGTGTTCTGTGTGAAAAAGAGTAGCTTTAATTGAAACTTTTATGGGCAGGTGTTAGCACAGAAGACTAACCTTTTAGTTTAGACAGACACCAATATCTTTTAATTTAATTTTCCATGAAAAATGTCTCCAATATTCTGTTAGTAGCTGTTAGAATAAGAAAAAAATAATCAGATTTTATGAACTCATTTTGGTGTGGTAGCATTGCAACACAGTTACACTCAGGACACCTTCTGGAAGTCCTGAGTCACCTGCTGTGACACTTCAGGAAGTGCCACCTTTTGCTCTTCCATACTCATATGTTTACTGGTTAATATTCACATTAAGATGACAGTATAAAGTTTCAATATAGCAACAAGATACAACATACATTGCAATGTGCAATACATACAATGTGCAAAAATTCTGTTTGTGATCAGGACTAAATTAGAAAACCTTATGAAAGTTATATCCATGTATATATGTGCACTGAGTAAGAAACACATTATACCAGTATACCTATGTGTATAAAATAGCGTAAAACAATTCAATTTTCATAGAACCAGAGAATCATTCAGGTTGGAAAAGACCCTTGACATCATCAAGTCCAAACCAAATCCACCTCCAAACCATGACTCTAAATGCCATGCCTACATGTCTTTTAAATACCTCTGGGGATGGTGACTCAACCACTTCCCTGGGCAGCCTGTTCCAATGCTTGATCACCCTTTTGGTGAAGAAATTTTTCCCAATATCCAGGCTAAACCTCTCCTGGTGCAGCTTGAGGCCATTTGCCCTTTTCCTGTCCGTTGCATTGACGAGTGCTGGTGACATCTTTAGAGCTGCCTTCCATCACCACCAGATGTAATTCAGTATTGGCCAGGGGGCTAATTTCATTGAATGTTTTCCTAGCAAGGTAACAAGGTTCTGCCAGAGGAGTATACACTAAAAACCAATACAGCTGGAACATAGAGGTAATGCCTGGTAGGAGGTAAAATATTTCATTTGGAGTGCCTGCTAAACTGAATACTGTCTGTTCTCACTTCTGCATAAAGTGGAATTTATGCTGTTATGCTATTTTTGTTCTGAAGAGGAATGATTTAACAAAATGCCAGGGGTGTAAACTGAACAATGTATGATGTCTAAAATTAAGGAAAGAAAATGAAAAAATTTCTGTTCTTGAGCATGAGCCACCCACGTCTACTTTATCTGAGTTGGTTCAGGTAAGCAAGTAGTTTGGATACAATTCAAAAATTATCACTCAAATGCGTAGTATACAGTATTTTAATACACCCATTAAAGTAAATAAAACATGTAGGAGAGAAAATAAACTTTATTTAGCACAGAATTTCTTTTTTTCAAATTAGTCTTGTTTTGATTTCCTGTGTTCAAATGTCCGTTTTGAGGTAGCAGTGAAATCCTGCCTGGTGTTATAAGAATAAAATTTACATTAAATTCCAAGGGTCAGAATTCCTATTGAAAGTCTTCCTACTTTTCCTCTGTAGGTTGAGGTTTCTTCATGAATGATCACACAGACTGGCTGGTACGTCTACCACATTTTCTAGTATTTTTTTCTTTCCAGTTGTTTTTTTATAATGTCTTGGTTCTTTTCAAGATCTTGTAAGCCAGTTGTATGATTTTGTGGTCCAGGATTAATTACTTCTTACTGCTTTTACTACTTTATATAGAAAAGAAATGATGACAGCCACACAGCCTGGTTTTATCATACATAAGAATTCACAATATTTAATTATTTAGCAATTATATCCATTGTTTTCAATAGCATTTTCCTTTCTTTATCAAATATAAAATATTTAGTGCTCAGGTGCAAAGACATTGAGGTCTTCTGTCCCTTTCTAAAAGTTTCCTGGCTCTTGCCCTTATTATTAGTCTGTGGAATATTTTATTTTATTCCAGCCAAATTTCAATGAGTTAGTAGAAAATGTTCAACGTAGTTGAAAAAGCTGTTATGAAGAAGGTGGAGGAGGCTTGAACAATTGCTTCTCATATGGTTTTGAGCAGAAAAGCTCAGCAGAAGCCAGTGTACGTGTGTGTGAAGACTCACACTCTGGGCTCTGCCTCCAGGACAAGGGGAGCTTTAGGACTATTTAAATGTCTTCTGTATGGTGAATGGAAGACAATGGTGTGATGCCTGAGAATCACTGCAAAAGCATTTCTTCGTTGCCAGTTCACTGTTTTGGTTGACCTTTACAATTTTTAAAACTAATAGGATAGAAGTAGTATTTAAAGTATGTAAATGTTCTTGAGTTTTAAAGCATATGCCGGTATCCTGGCATTTACATGCAAATTCTCTTCAGTATTACAACAGAAGGAAACTCACTCAGAACTACAGTTCTAATAATTACAACAAAAAACCCTAAAAATTTAAGTAGTGTAACAAAATATTTTAAGATCATATTTGTAAGATTTGTGGGAAAAACTTTGGAAAGATATAGTGATTTTTATGATTTCTGTCACTTTAATATTTTTTTAAAAGTTCTCCTATAATTTTCCAGTATTTTATAAAAATAAAGTAAGCTTTAATTGTGCATACAATGGAATAGAACTAGAAAATATTTCTGCTATCTCAGAGTTGTATTGAATAAAATATTTCAGTTGAAAAGGACCTACAGTGATCACCTAGTCCAGCTATTTAAAAATTGTATGTAAGTGTAAGAATTTGTAGCACATTTTATGTAGAATAGAAAATTTACAGATTTTCATGGACTATGGATTTAGCAGAAGGATAAGTGCTCTGAACAGAACACTGAAAGAGAGCACAGAACTAGCATGTAAAACCTAAAATCTGACATATATCTTTCCCCCCACCAGATTGTCTGTACTTTTATGATTATTAAATGATGAGTGGTACATAGGCCTGTCTTTTTTCTTTTTTTAGTTTTTAGAGAATTATTTGGAAGACTTGGGTTTCATTTGTTTGGGCAATTCATCCTTATTCTCAGTTGTGGTACTGCTGCTGCACAGTCTACTTTGCAACTGAAGATTTACCTCAGGAGTCCTGGTCAAGTAGTGGGAAATAATGGGCAGGTCACTAAGCAAACAAGCCCCTCTTTCCTCATCAGTACATAATTCTGTGTTGTCCAGAAACAGTTTGCCTGTAGCAAACTCACTTTTTTGAATATTAAAGGCAGAGCAAACATCCCTCTCCCCACCCCCTGCCCCTTTTTTTTTTTGGGGGGGGGGGGAATAAAACAATCAATTTATCTTTTCCAGTTCAATTTCTATCTTTTTTTCTGCTTAATAGATGCTTAATCCAAGACTATTTGGTTTAGTTGAAAACGCAATTTCCTGTAAAACAGTTTTGTGATGAATTTGTGATCAGCCCTCATATTGCCACATTAATGACCTGCATATTTTTCTCTAACAAGACTCTTGAGTAATTGTAGTTACTAAATCAACAAGCATAGGGTTTTTTTTCCTTTCAAGAGGGAACACCCCCACTGTGAGTGGAAGGACATTTACAGAGTTACCCTCTTTTCAGCTGATGGTCAAACAGGTCAGTACTTTCAACAGTTGCTAACTGATGCTCCCATATTCTTGCCCGGTATTTTCTGTAGAAAAATAAATGTTTGTGTGCCATACAGCTACCTCAATATTGAATTTATTGCTTGGCACAGTGCTCAAAATTCTATTTGCTTGCAGAGCAGTGTGGCCTACGTAAGTGTTAGACTTTGTACTTTGCTTTTAGCATATTTTCGAAGAGAGATTCTTAAACTCAAAACTTTATCCAAAGTGTCTGTGAATAGGACTGAATAACATCTGTTCTAGGGAAATAAGCTTCCAAAAAGTAGTGTTTTTTAAGAGATTAGAATAATTTGAAAACTTTGATTAATTGCTGTGGGTAATTTTGGCAGGAAAAAAATGGAAAGGAAAAGATGAGAATACTGATTTTTTTAGAATATGCAAAAATGTTTCATTTGAATATTTTGTGATGAAACAAATTTTTGTGAGACTCATTTCCTGTTTAAAAATCAACCTCCATGTGGGGAAAAAGGTCTTAAAATAAGTTATTTGAAAATGAAATGAAGCAATTCACTCTAGGTTGATGCAGAGTAATTGCTGTTTTGATTTCTGTAATGTTTATTTCTTGAAATATTTTTATAGCTTTATTTGGCCCAAGTTACCCTTCAAAGCAAAAAAAACTATTATTTGTCCAATTCAGTTTGCAAATTTCATTTAATTATTTGCGGTGGATGCTTTTTCAATTGCAGGTAGATCTGATTAGAAGGTATTTTTCAATGCTCTGCTTATTTTACAGAGATTTCAGAAGGCATCGTTAAAGAAAACCACAAAAACAAAACCAACACGTAGCTTTTCTACATTTGTGTAGCTGAATGAACATAGAAAAGTCAAGTATTACCTCTCCTAACTCATGTTCTGTGTGGCTCTTCCAGATGCCCATTGGTAAAGTATAATGAAGGGAATAATGAGTACATGAGATTTTAGGAAACTTACAGAATTATGGCGCTTACCTATTGGTTGGTGAAGAGATTAATTGATTTGTAGCAAATATACTTCTGTTGAGAATAGTATGTTTGTTATTCTGCAGTTGGAAAATAAATAATTAAGATGTAGGGTGAAAAGACTTGGGAATTCATTCTGTATGCAGTTAATTAGCTTGTTTGCCCCAGTTTGTTTTTGATCAAATAAAAGATGCTGAAGGAGTATAAAATAAGGTCCTTAATAAACTCTAAGGGCCTGTTTCTGCCCCAGCTGACATTAAAGGCAAGTTCCCACTGATGTGACTGATGCTCTAATTGCCTGGCTTGACATTGATGGTTTCTCATTTCTCAATTCCAGTGGCATTTCTCTAGAAAGGATGTTGGAATGATGTCAATTTTCTAAGCAGTGATCACATGAAAACCAAATATTTTAAAATGAAGATTAAAGATCTGGAAGAAGAAAAATGTGCAGCAAATGGTTGGTGACTATCAAGCCCCCTTGTTGCAGGTGAGAACATACAGGAAGGACAAGTCTTTCTGTGTCCATTTTTCCGGGGCAGCGAGGTGAGGGGGGAATGCATTTACATTCACTAGGTTTGTTGCATTAACTTTCCTTGCTGGGAGTCACAAAATTTTACCTAATAATTTTAAAAGAGCTATGTTACCTGGATATGACCATTAAGAGGCTTTTTTTTACCTGGTTATTTAATACCTTGTTTCATTTTTCACCTCTTTGTTATTCATTTCACTGGACTCGAATGCAGCCTTGCTGCTCTGTGATTCTTCCTTTCTTTTTTTCCACATGGCTGCTTGGCTTGCAGAGGATGCCTCCTTACAGATGTGTTCCTTCCCCTGACAAACAATTACCCCTGTTCCCCTCTGCAGGAGGCCATTAGGACATCATCACGGGTTCTGCTAAGTCATCTCACAATCACAGTTTTGTGCAATCACCTCTCATCTGAGTCTATCTAGGCATATGCCATGCGGGAAAACTAGCAGTCACAAAATGCAGCACCTCCAGGCATATTATTTGTTATTTTGGTCCAGGAGTGTGACAGATAATGGCTACGGTCTGAAGGTCTCATTGGCTGCAGGGACTGGCATCATATGCAAAAAATACAGAAAAGCCAGGATGGGTGATCCTGTCCCTACTTAATAGCAGCAAAAGGAACAGTTTTGTATTTTCACTGCAGTTAAAAGCACTAAAAAGGGAGACTAAAAAGGTAATGTTTGGAGAATTATTCCACTGAATAGACTCACAAACCTAAATTTATGTCACATCTGTTCTTTATTACTTATTGCTTATGAGCTGAGTGTACCGACCAAATGTGTCAATAATTTGCTTTATATTTAGCCTAGTTATCATGATGGAGCTTAGCATTTGATGCGATTTGACTAACAAAATGCCATAAAACTAGGCATTTTTAAGCTTAAGGTGTGCCAGTTATTTGGAGATACTCACTCCTTAAAATCCAGATGTACCGGGTAGTTCTCCCATGCTAAACTGCAAAGACCAGAGAGCTCCTTTACTTAAACACAATTTGAGAAACTGTTCACACTTTCCCTGAAGCTGTTCACACACTTCTAACTCGTGCTAAAAAAATCCTTAATTAAATATTATGATTTCAAGGACTGTGTTAGACCTTGAAATAAATGCTCCCAAAAACGTGTGTTTTCTTGATAGAAAGAAGCCATCTGTTTTGTGCAAGACTCTGTCTGTGTAAATGTTATAAACTACTGAATTACTAAAAGGCCCCTTGATATATGATCTCATGTTGCTTAATAGGCCTCAGATTACTTTGGGGAAAAATGGGTTTTATTGTGTTAATCATATGAAAACGAAGTTACTAATCCCTATCTAATTATGAGGGGTTTTTTAACTTGTAATAATATTCTAATTATTTCCTCTTATTGAAACAAGTCCTGTTCTAAAAGTAATCCTCAAGAAAGCATATGGAAAACTATCCAGTGAAATATCTTGGCTTTAATTTTGATTTATGTGGATTTTGAATCGTTATTTTTCGTTATTGTTGTTCCAAATGTTATCAGCAAACACTGTTTTGTATTGTACCTCTAACAGATTCCTCTCTTTTTGATAGCTCTCTGAGCAGAAACTTAATTCAGGTTCCATACAATATGTTTAGTTTATGATATTAAATCAAGTGAGTATAGACTCACCACAATCAATCCTGAAATAAATCACAGAACAATGCAATTTAAGATTATTTGACTGCTGACAGGCAGATGATTAGATAGCGTAATCATTTCCTGTGCTCTGTGTGCCTCTGAAAGTACTCTGGTTTTGGGTATTTTGTACTGCAAGGTGCAAGAGATTAGAGAAAAGGGGAGTGGGGGATGAGGTGGAAGGATAAGACTATTGAGAATAAGAAAGGAATAAGAAATTATGAGTAATTGTCTAGATAGCACTGAGCAACATCTTAACCTCATGCTCGAGTTAAAATGCCTTTGCAGCAAATGAGACTGAGAACTGCAAAGTGAACCTTGTAGTCAATGGAAGAGAAAAAAAAACCCGTGGTTTTTCTGCAATGAGCTCATCAGGGAGCTCCTCCCTAATTTAGGCTCTAGCTTGCAAAAAAGAAGTCTTTTTTTTTTTGTCTTTTTTCTTTTTTTCTCTGACACTATTAGATCAAAACAGTACCCAGGCATTAGACAGTATTTATTAGCTTGTAAGGCCAGAGATAATGATCCCATTCAATCAGAACTCATGAATAATTCAGCAGTCCCAACTCCACATAATTTCTGTCTTTACTTTTAAAACCAGTAAAGCACCATTTGCATTGCCTTTTTGAGGGGAGGGGAAATGACAGTAAGCAGAAAAATAAAGCAGATTTTTTTATGCTTTTAGTTCTGCTTCTCAAACATACTCTGCTCTCTTAGAATGTTGTCTCCCTTCCCTTTTCTTCCCTCCCATCTCCCAGAACAAAAACGACATCAGAATAAATATTAATCACGATACTATTGAGAAGATGCTGTACACTAATTATTGTCAAGAATAGTGCTACCCATATTTATAGAGGATTTTGTAATCACTGCAATTTGTTCAGTATTGTTACTTATACTAGCTGCTATGAAGTAATTACAGGTTTTTCACTTTTTTTTTTTGTTGTTGTTGGTTTTTTGTTTGTTTTAAAGAACACCCACAGTTGTTTTTTTTTCCTAGCTTTCAGGCAAGCTTGCAAATAGTCTTTTCCCTACAAGAGGTTCCTGTGAAGTGAAACATTCTTCCTGTGAAATTCCTTTCCTGCTGCTGAGCTGAGCAAGCCCAGGCTGATGTGGTACCTGTGAAGCCTAAGGAAAAGTTCTGTGTTACATATCCCAGTGAAGGGGAGGCACAGGATGAATCTGAGGTTTTTGGTATCTTGGACCCTTTCTTTACCTCACTTGCCTAGCTTAGTTGATATCTTACTTATTGTAACAGTATTTTGTGTATATTTCATGGCAGATCCCACACTGCTTTAGATATTCTTACTTTACATAATACCCCTTTGCTTCTTTGGGTCATGCTGAATAAGGTGATGAAGATTTATTCCATGTGATCTTGCTGCTGCTTTATAAATCCACTTTTGTATTTTTTGTCTGCTAAATTGTGACAGCAGTGACGTGACTATTACATGGCTCAGTGGGAGACCTTGGGGACCCTTTCTTGGGAACCTTGGGGACCCTTTCTTTTCCCCTTAGTACACAGAGCAGTTGTGGTGTGAGTCTACCAGGGGAAGAAGGTTGTAATTTGCAGTGATTGCTCCCATTGCATTCCCGATCGGGATCCCTGTAAATAAATAGCAAGTTCCAAACACTAACCACAGAAAATGTCCAGTAGCCTATTAAAATATTAATTACCTTGCTTACTGATGTGAGCCTCTTAAAGAAAGGGGGACTACAGCTCTCTTATAAATAGATTATTTTTTTTGTTACAAACACAAACAGCCTTGCTGAACCGTGGGAAGGAGGAAGAGGTATTAGAAAGAGCAATGACATTCTGATCCTGTCAACAGCACTCTAAAAGAATGCATTTCTCTGACATCTCTGTTAATGCAACTAATGCAGATGTCAAGAAAGTCATCACGTGCATATGTAATGATGTGGCAGAGGGGTTGTATACACAGTGAATTCACATCTATGATGCAGTAGGAAATAGACAAATTATCTTTCCGCTTTTATAAGTCATTGGCCTGTCTTTCTGTATATGTGATGATGCATCCTTGGAAAAGGGAAGAATTTTGCAGAAAGGAGGGTTTGCCTAAGAAAGTGCTTCAAGAGCAGAAGCTTGAGATCTAAACGTACTGGAGAAAATATGTCCTTACTGTGGATGTACTTGATGTGTTTCTTTATTAAGTACAACAGAAAAAAAAAGGTGCACTAAAACCTAATTGTTTTCCTTCATGAAGTTACATCAACATTTGAAGAAAGGGGCATTCTGGCCACTCTTGAACCAAGATGTTTAGAGAGCAAATAAACAGCAGCTGAGCAAGCCATAACTTAGGAAAAGACTGTCAATAAATCCCGAGGGACTGCAGATATATTTGTTAACTTCCAGTGTCAGTCAGAGGTAAGTGTTTGTATATTCATATCAGTCATTAATTAAAGGTCTCTTGGGAGATTTTAAGATCTTCATCTTGGATTACTGAAACTGAGCAAACTGACAAATTGGGCTTTGCAAATATCCATAGAGATTGGGAGTAGTGAGTGAAAGGATATTCTGATTCAGATATTGTTGTTTTCTTCATAGGTATCCTGGTATGAGAATTGCTGATTTAAGAGAAATCATCAACCAAATATTTACAGTGCTAGTAGAAAGGCCGCAATGGTATTTTTATTAGCAGTTGGTGCTAAACAATTAGTAACAAAACCCAGCAGATGAGTTTAGGTGAAGCTCTGTTCAGTTTAGCAGAAACTAATGTGGTGCTCATGAACTTTTCCACCAGTATTTAGTTATGTCTTTTGAAATGAATTTGAAATTGAGTATGAAAAAAATAATACATATGCAACTGAATGTTAGACTTGTTCTTGGGTACCCTCTGTTCATTCCTCATATTTAGAGGAAATGTCAACCCAAGTCCTGGTATAGAGCAATATGAATGTAATACAGAACCAAATATGAATGTCCGAGTGTTCCAGTGAGCTCTAAAAGTAGAATCTGATCTTTGGAGTGATACAGTGAGGCCCCTGTGTTCGTTATAAGTGCTGGGGATTTTGCTTTGACTACCTCTCTCTTCTGGTCCCGTGGACTGAATGCCTGTTAGCAGCAGATGCACAGTAGATGCACTATATTTCATCCAAGAGGATTGTGCAACATGAGAGTGCCCTGCAATGTGAGGCAAAATGTGGTGAATGGGGATGACAAGGAAGCAAAATGAATTCTGAATTCAAAACAGGATGCTGATGTAGACATACCCTCTGACATTCTGCAATGCTGTAGCTATCTCTAAGTGATATAAGGTTTAGGTAGTTGCCACTGAAATCAATGGTGTTTTACTTGTACTGATGTTTGTGAGAAAGGGGATCAGATGTTAGGTTTTGCCAAAAAAGCAGGTTCTGGCTCAAGCCTGTGTAAATTTACTTGTCAACACATGTGGCTCTGATTGCCAAATTGGAATCTAAATGTGCAGCCACCAGACGTAATCCAAACC
Organism: Pyrocephalus nanus; assembly: GCA_038380795.1. Lineage (NCBI taxonomy): Eukaryota > Metazoa > Chordata > Aves > Passeriformes > Tyrannidae > Pyrocephalus > Pyrocephalus nanus. The sequence continues at coordinate 25,448,298 of CM076270.1, read as the reverse complement.
ATATGAAATAGATCTGTAAAGTAAATACAATCACACATGTTTCGCCCAGAGATGAATTTAAGCAGTTGAATAACTTGGTGTGGGAAATCATTATAGTTTAAAAAGAGTCACAACAATGGTAATATGTGAAGAGACTTCAGGTGCTTTATTGGGGTGCATCAGGCAAAGCATCAGTCAGTGGAGGGAGGGTATTGTCCCACTCTGCTCCGCACTAGTGCAGCCTCACCTTGAGTTCTGTGTGCAATTTGGGGCACCACAATATAGAAAAGATATAAAGTTATTAGAGAGCATCCAAATGAGGGTGGCAGAGGGTCTGGGGGGGAAGCTGTATGAGGACTGGCTGAGGGCACTTGGTCTGTTCAGCCTGGTGAAGAGGAGACCGAGGGGAGACCACATTGCAGTTACAGCTTCCTCATGAGGGGAAGACAAGGGGCAGGCACTGGCCTTTCTCTTCTCTCTGGTGACCGTACCCAAGGGAATGGCCTGAAGTTGTGTCAGGGGAGGTTTAGGTGGGATATTAGAAAGATTAGAAAGATTCTTCACCCACAGGGTGGTTGGACACTGAAGCAGGCTCCACAGGGGAGTGGTCACAGCACCGAGCCTGACAGAGTTCAAGATGCATTTGGACAATGCTCTCAGGCACATGATGTGACTTCGGGGATGGTCCTATACAGGGCTAAGAGTTGGACTCAATGATCCTTGTGGGTCCCTTCCAACTCAGCAAATTCTTTGATTCTCGGATTTTTCTTATTATGAGCTCACAATTATCACAGCATTGCTTGCTACTACAAACTGCTTACTAAAGGATAATGATGTAGATGTAGCCTAGCCCAGGGAGCTTAAAGTCAAAGTGATAGTCCTAAGCATAATTATACATACACCTAATTTCACATGTGAACTTAGTAGGGCACAGAGATGCACACAGTCGAACAATGTGAGCAAAGAGTTCCCATAACAGGACTTAAATCTTTGTGCTGCAAAGGTCAATTATAATATGCCCTGAATGTCTTTACGTGAAACTTTTCCCTCTTCACTTGGTGGAGGTGCAATGCCATTTTTATTGTATTGGCTTGCTGACGATGGTTTCTGCAGAACCAGCAAAAGTTTAAGAAGGGGTTTAGAGTCTTGCTACTGACCCAGATAATGCAAAACATATCTACCCCACCACTGTATTTCCTTCTGCATTCTTAGGCTACTCAGGTTGACCTGCTGTGTTTATGAGAAATTCTGCCCAGCAGCAGACTGTGCATCAGGAGGTACCTGCAGCAGTTTCATTTCCAGCACTCGCTGCAGCAGTTGCTCTGACACACACCCACAGAGTACAGAAGTAAAATAATCTCCCTCTTTCTCACAATGTTCAGTTTCTCAGCACCACAGTTCAGCATTTGAATGTCCTGATGTCTTACAGGATGCCTGAGTTAAGCAAAAACATGTTGTAAAGTCCATTCAGACTCTACTAATGATGCATTTAAGCCTTTGGAAGTTAAAACCTGATCCTACTTCCTCTGAAGGCGATAAGAGTCCTGCAATTGACTTCAGTGGAACAGGATCAGGCCCTAAGTCACTAAATAATATTTTCCATGGTAATAATTAATAACAGCAGTTTTGAAGCTAAAGAAATTCATAATTTTTTTTTTTTTTTTTTTTTGTAATGCAAGTATCCAAAATTGCTGGTGGATTTAGGAAGAGAATCAAACAATTATCTGAGGTATGTTCAGGGATGACAAGCTCTAAAATCAGGACACATCCAGAGCTGCAGGCTGAGTGAGATACTGTAGGATGGATTAAGAACTATCAAATGCTGTAAGAGAAAGGTAAGTATTATTGATTGGGGGTGGGCTAGGAAAATAATATGCTAATAAGGTGCATTGCAGAAATCTTAAAACCTGGCAGATGCATTTTTCTAGTGGAATGTTTGTAGTGTGAGGGGTTGCAGAAGATATGTCTGGAAGGAGACCCAAGGGGTAGTTTAGTCAATCTCGGATGCTTTTTAAAAATATTGTCTTGCCTTGTGGTTAAATAATGAATGCAAATCTCCTTTCATGGATTTAAAGCTCTGATTGCTGACATGGGAAATCCAGAAAGGTTTTGGGATTTTTTTCTCTTTTGTAAAATAACACCAAATGACATGGATATCTCTTTGTTCTCACATATGAATTTATCTTTGTTTTAGGATAAAAGGAGCACCAGATGTGACTGGGACTGCATAAGCAGAAAAGAGCTGTGCAGAGCATTGTGGTTTTCATTTGTTCGGGTAGTTGCAAACATTTCTGTAAGTGTCTTTCAGTGGACAGCAGTGTAGCTTGGAGCTTGGGGTTCAAGAAAATTGAAAAATATAATCAAGCCTCTCTGATTTAGTTACTGTGCTGTAACATGTGCAAGAGTGCACCCTGGCTATTATTCAGTTGAGTTTCATTAATTCTGTTATTCCTTCCATGTGCAAATTTATAACATCACATGAAGTCAATCACATATTGAATAGTTCCGTCATATTCTGTTGCAAACCTTGCAGAATTTTTGTTTTCATCATATACGATACCATACTAAATTATGTGGCATTTTTTCCCATTCCCAGAATGTTTGTTTTGCCTTTCTTGAAGCTTAAGAGAGGGAATGCATCTTTATGAAATTCTGGCCAGTCTTCTCCCTGTGCTGTTCCAATTTTGAATACAATGAATAAACAGTATAGCCATGTAAACAAGAAAAGGGGGCATCAGCCCTTCTGTGGTTACTGCCCATGTGGATAGAGTGTATGAGAAACAACTTACTCCTCTTCTTTTTAAGAAATACTATCAAGTTATATTCTGTTTACTGTGGAGTTAGATGCAGTAACTGTGCTGGCAGTGAAGCTCCTACTACCCATCAGCTGGCTGTTAGTAATTGCTCGTTATGTTCCCAAACCTGTAGAAGTCATGAGATAATTTAGGTGATGTCCTCAGTTGATGAAGATGATCTGTTATTCCAAAGTAACCTTGCTTTCCATCAAAAGAGACACTATCCCCCCAAGGAACTTGAAAATCTAATACAATAATATTTTACTTGATTAGACTAAGTAACTGAGTATAAAGTAACTTATATTACATGAGTTTAAGGAGTCTGTCTATTAGCTGCTCTATTATATTTCAACGCTCATTAGTAAGATAATTCATCATACTAGAAAATGTGAATTTTACTTTATGAATTAGTATAATAATATTCTGCACCTGATAGTTATTAATTCTGATTCACTCTGATTTATCATAACATTAAACCATTCAATGTTTGAAGAGAAATAGAAGTTAGTTTTCATATTGGTCTTAGATACGGTATGTAAAATGTTTCAGAATAATAATTAGATGTTAGATACTACTATATTTTCTGAGGCAGAGCTAGTGATTGCTTGAAAATGATATTTAAATGACCCTACTCTGCTTAGAAACCATATAACCTAAATTGTGCCATCCATTGCTGCTGCATGGAGCTCTACAAGAACATTTCTTTCAATGAGAAATGACATTATTTTTGTGCTGACAGTTTCTGTGTAATAATAGTGTTAGGTTTTGCCAACGAGCTACAATTGTTGCTAATATGACAGTTTGTGGAATTGTTGAATTTTGAATGTAGAGTAATCAAAAATGTACATTACTGTGGACTTCACTGGGTGAGGCAGGGGAGGGTGGAATTAGAATTTGCTTCTGGCTCTACTCTTGTTTAAAATGCACATGATGCAGTTCTGATTGTGTGAACAATTTTTTAAACCAGTCTTAGAAAGCAGCCATTTACCAGCAGTTAGCAGGGAGATTATGCTGGGGAGATGATACAAAAATGTTTATATTGACTTAAATTGAGATAGATTGCTTTAGCTTATTCACATGCTATTTCTAATAATATTGAATGTTGGTAATGATTTCCCTCTGAGAAACCCAGAATTCTTTATAAGCGTTTAATGAATTTTGTTTTGAAAAACAAAACACACCACTGTTCAAAGTACAGCAACAGATAGTAAAGTTAGTGTTGAGAAGAGAGTCTGGGTTTGCTGATTCCCCTCTCAAGCCTCTGTGTTGGGATGCTTTTTTCTTTGGGCTGAGACAGAGTCAAGGTAAAGTTTGATCTGTAAATATTTCAGTGTCTGTTAAAAAAACCTGTTGCACTTACAGAGCAGATGGCAAAATTGAGTATGATTGTGTCAGGTGGTAGCTGAGGACTTAGGTCATGTTAGTGACAGAAGAGTTTGATTCTTGCTAACAGGGACTGGAGGCAAATTCTCTAGTGGGTCACACCAGCTTTCATATGGATCTACAGCTGTGGGTATCAGTGGTGCTGCTCATTATGCACACCAGGAGGATTGAGAAGAGAAACAGATACTGTGGTTTCTCTTGTGTGTAACACAGAAGATACATTTGTCTTATATTCTCTGCTGCTAGCCCTCTTCCTCCCAGCATAGCTAGTGTCCATATTTTTATTCTAATGCCATTTCTTTATTGTCTAATGCTCCTTTTTGTGGCCAGATGTCTTTGCTCATCTGAGTCCTTGGAACTCTAAGGGAACAACAGGTTAGAATCTTACACTTGTCCAGTATCAGGTAATTCCTTTATTCCTGTGTTTTGGAGAAGCTTGTCAAAGTCTTTAGGTAATCATCTACAGAAAGTCATGGCCAGCTTTAATTCCCTTACTTTCTTGTGTGAAGCCTTTAAATGAAGTTAAGTGTGCTACTCTGATAGTTACCAGTTAGAGGTGTTCCTTAAATGAATTATTAGATGCTATGATGTGAGTCATACATTCAAAAGGGGACATTTATAAGTTATTTTGTGTTGATTTTGTGCTTTATATTTTGCAAAATGTTTTTTCAGTAATTGTTTTGACTGCATTGCTAAATATCTCCATCTCCATATATAGAGGTATCTTGTGCTAAGTTTATTTGTGGTTCATGTCATAAAATCTTTCATTCATTTAAGAACTTATGTTCCTAAAATAAATACAAATCGGTTTGTTGTCAGTTGAATTTGGAGTAGGGTTTTCCATTTATGCATATTGCATTGTTTAAAGGGTAATCATTTGTACACACTGGAAATATATAGGTTTTGATTGTATTTTAGATGCTTCTGAGATTAGAGCAAATATCAGAGTCTCCATAAATGATCTGAGCTACAGAGCTGCGAAAAGAATGGATTTTCAATTTTCTGTACGAAATGAACTACTCCAAATTATTTTAGGTCAAGTGAAACATTTTTCCAATCCGAAATGGAGTTTTAACATCTTTTCAGATATTAATTTTTGTGTTTAAAATACTTTGCATGAAAAACTCAATAATGCTTTCAGACACATTGAAACAAAATGGTTTAGAATTGCGTGTTTTCTGGATTTAATTTTTCGACCAGTTCTGCCTGGTGAATAGGTCCAAGTTGGCAGATGGTTACAGCAGACCTCTGACTGCATTTCTGAGTGAGTAAATTATTTTTCTGAAAAGTTTTTGTGTGCTTTACTCCTGGCAGAAATTCTTCTTGGTGACTGCTCCCTTTTCTTCCTTCCAGTTATGGTCCAGGAGAGAAAGGTTGGGTTTTCCCTGTATTTAATGACTGCACACCAGCATGTCTTTTGCTGGTCTAAATCAGCATAGCTCTGGTGGATTTCTACCTGCTGAGGAGCTGTCCCTTTAAGTTCATTACTAATGGCTTAAAATCATTCTGACTTGATTTTCAGTTAGTTCACCTTGACTTATTGTCCTTCGTTATTTTAATATTCATTTATGTTTTTGATCACCTGCTGACTCAATCATTTTTGAGCCCTTGTATTTCATTGCAATAACTAATTCCTAACACTAACAATCTTGACTTTTCTAATAATTGTTTATTTTCTTTTTTCTCCTTTTTCTTTTGCTGTCCTCATTAATCTTCTCTTACAATTATTTTTTCTGACATTTCAACTTTTTTTCAAAATGATGATGATTATTAATTTACATTTTACTTATTTAAACTCATTCCATTCCTTCCTCTTAAACAGTGAAAATTGCTGTAGAGTCCATTAAAATCCCTCATCTAATTCCTGGTGGGTTCTGGCAGTCTGTGCGAGTTCTTGTTTCTAGAATAGCATTTCTTGAGGATACGTAATCCTGATTGCCTTTGTTTTGGAACTGGCAGCAGTTCTGTTTCCACTGTTTTAGCTGGTTACTGATGTTATCTCTACTGCTGCTATTCTTTCTCCAGTGACAGTGCTTAACAGCAAACCTCTGATTTCTGCCAGTGCAGAGGAAATCAAAGGTGATATTGTTGGTCAAATCCTGCCTTAAAGGTAGTCCTCACATGTCAGGTGGATCTTCATTTTACTCAGCGACTGATTTTCTGTATGTGGGTGCTCTGAAGAAGAGAAAGAGCTGCTACTCTAAGTTATCATTTGACTGTGAATAATTTAGTAACACTGATATTCTTCTAGTTCTGTGAATATTTTATGATAAGCTTTGTGAAGAATCTGTAACTTCAAGTGTGAGATCAGCATAAAAAATGGCTTCCACTTAGATTTGAGCATATACACTATTTTGTAGCTATGCTCTTGCTCATCTGATGCAGGGCACATGATTAGGTAATAAATTAAGAACTGCGTTCATCATTACAGTATAGATTTTTGTGAACTGTATTGTACTTCACCTGAGAATTTCATAACTGCAGCCTGAACAGCTCCACAGCAAAGATCAAACTGTTCTAATTCTGAAGTAATTGTTTTCCTTTTGCAAGTTCTGATTGTTGGAACTTCAAATGTATCTGCAGCTTATAAATACCTGAGAACACGAAGTCCAGCACACCTTAAATCTGATTTAGGTGCTTTTATTGGCTAATATTTCACCCCTCGAGTCTGATTTCTCATTCTGGAGCTCTCCACTGCAAAGCTGAACAGAAATCACGTATTGCATGTTGGTTTTGGACTAAAGAGGATCACAGACAGAGGCTCAGGGAAGTATGTGCAGAAGTACTAGTCTCTAGCTGTACAAACTAGAGCTCCTGCTGGCATTCACCGACTAGAACAGTGGAATGCACTAATCCTTACGGCGAGGTACACTATGTGCTAACGGAAAAATCAGTCCCACCAAATATTTTCAGAATGTTTCCTTTTCTGTTTGGATCACTTCTGTTGTGAAAGGTTTTGAGAAAATGAACCACTGCTTGAAGCGGAGCGGGAAAAATCAGGTACGGTTTTGATCTCAGCAGGTGCCAGGAGTCAGGAGCAGCTGATGCTGACAGAGGCACCGTCGAGATTTCGGTAATAAATGGGGGCTGTGGGGATCCCAGCTATTGGTAATAGCGTGTCTTCTTGCATGTCAGCACTGCTTGAGTTGCAGCAGCCTGCCTAAGGCTCAGAAAGGGATGGCTGGATGTGCCACAGTGAAAGGTAAAGTCTGTTTTCTGGGAATCTCTTGGCTGCAATTAGGCCTGAACTCACCTGAGGATGCTGTGGTCCTGCAGCCTGAATCTTGCAGTCAGCCTTTCTTGGTTGACTGGTGGGATCTTCCAGCAGCCCTGGACTGTGCAGGATAAGCAGCCAGCCCAGTAGGGGCTCAGTGGCAGCCTGAGTTTTGCAGGGACTGCAGCAACCAAGGTTCTCTCTCTGCCGAAAATTCTCAAGACAGCCGAACAGCTGAGGAGCGTATCTAGGATTCGCGAGAGGCAGTAGCTCTGGAGTCAGGCCAGTCTGCTGTGCTTTTAGAAACCTACAGAGAATAGCAGCTGTCCCCAGGTAGCTGCAGGCACTGCAGCTCCAGTTCTCTCTCCCAAGACCTGGCAACTTGCCTGTGTTCCATCTCAGCGAGAGAGGGAGCAGCGTGTGGAGCGCTGTGTACCGTTCCTCCGGAGAATACAAGGACCTCAGGAAGTAATGATGAAAACGTATCTTTCTAATAAGCTGACTGCCATTAGCAGTTTTCATTTTCAGGGTCTCTGGTGCTATGTAAAAGCCTGAATAATATTTAAGCATATTTTAATAACGGTTAAAAAAAAATCCAAGTATTTTAGTGTGTGGCTGTGTGTGTGTGTGACAGAGTAAATTAAAACCTTGAGCAATAGTAAGTGTGTCATGTTGGTGTAGGCCTTTCCTTGTCTTAGTATTGGAAAAAGGATTTATATTAGGGGTTTTTTTTGATAGTAAAATATTTATTCTCATAAGCTGGTGCAGAAAGCTTTCTAATTAGGGCATGCCGTTTTGCAGTTGAAATGGCTACCAACACTTTTCAAATATCTTTCTGGCATCTCCATAATGTCTGAAGATTATTAAAAATCTTCTCCTTGGTCAGGCAAGGTGTTGAGTTTGATCTTTCTAAAATCCTGTTCAAATGCAAATAAATCCACAAATTCAGATTTGCTAGACTCCAAAGCAGTCCTCTTGTACTGCCAGCCTAGAGAGAGTGATTGTAACTTTAAGCAATGTTTGAAAGGACCAAAATGGGAGCACAGAAGTAATTCTGCTTTGCTGATCCAGTGGCATGAGAGGCTGTTTGAGGGAAGACAAAGTACCACCAATATTGGAACATCATGAAGGCCATATACAGTATCTCTATTTGAGTACCATTTACTCACCTGCAGGAATCCCAATTAACTGGAATTACCACCCCAATTAAGCAGCAGTCCTTGCCATTAAGTATCATTAGGCTTAATTTGGTTCCCTGGGAAATGTCCCGATTAAGCGGATTTCATGATTAAGCACCTGTAATAAATATTTTAACTTACATGTAAAATTCTTTTTTATTTCATAGGATCTGATCACTAGCACCCAAATAGCAACTAATATGCCAACGGCTACTGTTGTCAATTTTTTTAATTAATTGCCTTGTATATCTTAACTTCTTACCTTGGCTTTGCAAAGTTTTGACAAGGAAATCTTTATAGGTTTATGTGGTGATTTTGTAATACAAACATATTCCTGCATATCTGCCTGACAGCCTGGTTAATATTCTGTCACTGTCTTAAGAGAGGAGCAAACCACATGTGAACATCAGTTGTATTTCAAGGAAACACCCCATTTGCTATACTGTGGAGGAAGTTTACTTGGTCAGCTGTAATTTTCAGCTTGCTGAAAGAATAATATTTCACAACCAGAAACAGGTATCAAAAACATCTGCAGTGCTAAACTGTTCAAATGACCATGCATCAGGTCTCATTTTTCTAAAAACAGGTAGTGATAGATAAGATGTGTTATAGGAAAGATCTGTTGCCTGAGCCAGTGGCCTAAATTAGGGTCCTTGTTGTAGATGCCAGGTGAATGTAGAGATACCCAAGACAGCTGTAAATAGTGGACCAGATCAATATAGCCACAGTAAGGCCAATGCTTTACTCTACAGCTCATGAAATAAAGCCCCTCTTGAGGGTCTAAACAATATAATGAGAAGTGGAGTGGGAAGATTGTGGGGTTTAGTGCTGCAAATGCATAAAACTCCAATACCAGCTGGTGATAGCATCTCTGCTGCATGAGGGCTGTTGAGATGATCTGGGTTTACAGAGAAGACAACCAAGGTCCTTCATAGCACAAACTGACAGCTCCCATGTAATCATGGCATCTGATTTTCTCGTCTTGCCTTGAATAGCAGCAAGAGCATTTGCCAAAGAAACGTGGTATCATTGAAAAGTTGTTATTTGTGGAGCCCAGAATATTTTTGTAAACATCTCTGATTTGCTGACCCTCTGAATCCAAGGATGGGATCCAAGGGATTCTCAGCAGGGATTTTTGGCCCTATGGCCAAGAGCAAATTTAAGATGAATTTACAGTGAACATAGTTAAATGGTCACAGAACCGCCTCACTCCTTTAAAGAAGAGCTTAAGTTAACTTTTTTTGCTAAATTTAAATTTACACAACAGATAAAAGAGAATATGTATGGCAAAAGCTATTAAAAATAGTCAAGAGAAGAAGCAAGGAAAAGGAAGTGGAGCTATTTCTCTAAAAGATTAAACTGGAAAGAAATAGAATGGATCAGAATAAGGGACTCTTTTAATCAGCCCTCTCTAATAGGAATGTATGACCAAGGAATCCTTTTTTGCATGTAAAGATCAGGGGGTTTTAATCACAAAATAGTGATGGGAACATACATTAATTTGTTGGATCAGAACGCACTGAAAAAATGGAAGAGAATATAAGTACTTGATGGCATTATGTACAAAGACTTTAAACATCTTGAACCTGTGCCATGTACACATTCTTTAAGTGGGCAAAAAAAAATGGAAAGGTCTTGTTGGAAAGGGAAACATTCTACATGCAGTTCTGAATATGTGCACAATAAGGTGTTGGTCCCCAAAGGCTAAGGAAAACATACCAAGAAGAATAGAAACTGTTCTAAAGGATTTTCACATCTGGGAAGGTGTATTTCTTTCTCTTTTCCTGTCCCCCTTCCCTTCTCTCCCCCTTTCCCTGTCCCCTTCTCTCTCTCTCTGCCACTCTTATTCTGGCTCTCTAGCTCCTCTCTTTTCCCCACCATACAGGTATTGAGCAGCAGCAGAAATAACACAAGAAATTTTTGCAGTTTCCTCTATATAAATCCTGCAATTGTACTGGTCAGAGAAAAAAATATTCAGATTATAAATTGCTTAAAGTAAGTTTTTCTTTTGATGTGTGTATAACTCCCATAAATGTTAATGCTGGGTTTAGGCTTCAAAAGGCATGTCCCTTGCTGTACTGTAGAGTTAAGACATAAGAAAATTTAGGAAATTGAAAAATCCATCTGAATTGGCATTTGTGCTATTTATTTGGTTTTGGAGCTGTGAAGAAAAGAAGGAATTAAATCTCTCCCACCTATATAATTTTACCTAGTTTTCCTGTATACTAAAATATCAATTTAATAATATCCATTTATATCAAATTATCAAATATCATGCTAAAGTGTCAAATAATTTCTGTGGATTTTTTACTTGATTGCCTTAATTTCTGTATCAAATTTTCCAACACTTACATGTAAAATAAAACAGGTCAAGACTTTGCCAACTGAGCAGTTTACATTGCTTGTGTAACGAATTGAGGAATTGAAAGAACTGACCAAAAGGTCACCTGACCTTTCATCTTCAGGACACTGTATGATTGGAGCCTGCTAATGTAAGACTTGAAAAGAATTAATCATAAAGATTGGTAATGTGGTAATGTGTCTAGGTACTGTGAGTATGTGCATCAGTAACTACAGCCTGCCTGTAAACCTGGAGATGGTCATCTGCCACAGCTCCGGGTTTCAAGAGAGAAAGTGTGAATGCTGTTGTATTGACCAAAACCTTTAAGCTGAATAGCATGGCCTTCCTCTTAGAGCCCAAGTTACCTGTGAATGATGAGCCTCCATTCCAGCCAGAGCTGTGGAAAGAGGTTTGCTGGTTGTAGAGCAGCCAACTGCACTCACGTGGATGACAGTCTCAACAGGATGGCCTTTTGTGAGAACCAGAAGATAAGGTAAGGGGAGGAGCAGTCTGCTGCCTGGGGTGAAGTGCCCAAAGATGACTTGTTTACTTTATCGTAATGTAAATATTAATTAGGATGGTCTGGTTTTGTTGCTGAAGTGCATATTTTAGTGGCTGTGTGCTTTCTTTTTCTTTTATCCCACCTTTTTGGCAAATAGAGTTGTAAGAGGGTAGTAGACAATTCCATATGAAGAGAGATCTCATGGGGCGGTTTGAGACCAGGAAGAAAAGCAGGAGGGTCATTTCATACAGTGCTATTAGTTGTTCTAGTATGGGAGGTGATTTTGAGGGGCAGGATGAAAATCTTAGCAACTGCAAATATGTTTTACGCACTCTTGTGTAAAACAATGTGGAGCAGAACTCCTCTGTTTTCGTGGTTCAGAATGACAGAGCTTCCTTTCCACTTGCTTACATTTCCTGCAAGAGTCCTGTTTTCTAGACCAGAGACAATCATGCATGGACCTGCTTCCAAAGAGGAATTTGCTGATCTTTTTAAAAAAATCTGGTCTTTTGTAGTGTTTATCCACATTAACTTCAAGATATGTTAGTGACTTTTGAACAGAGATGGTACTTTGATTTTTACTGCAGATGTGCATTGCTGCTTCCTAGTGACTGAATTCCTTCAAGCACAGTAAAATTCTCTGCACGATAAAAGGTGAAGCTTTTGAAATAATTTCCTTAGGTGGGGCCTATATCTTCCACTGCTAAGAGGTGTTCTATCCACATGGGGAAATGCAGAGGCAGGGCCTTTAACTCAGATACGACACTCTTTTAAAAGCAGTTCTGCAAAGCTCTCAGACTCAGTGAAAATAATTAGGAAATTATCTTGCATGGAGTAATTTAGTATTTTGGCCAGCATGTTAAGCAATATTCTATTATTTCTAGTAAAATAACTGATGAAGGATTTCAGATATCCTAGAAGGCTCTACTGAACAGAAAATTCTGCAAATTTCTGCCTTCATTTATAAAGTCAGGCTGATTTCTGAGACTTCTGTATGCCCATCCTGTGAGATTTTGCCATTAATCAATATTAGGTGAAAAAAATATTCACTTGTAAACAGAGGGCTTAGTGATCAAAGGGAACATATCAGGTTAGAAATATTTTTGCTAAATGTTATGTTGTGCTCCTTATTTCCTATTTTATTCTTACTGACCTGAACAACACAATGTACAATTTCTTGCATGTCTTCCCCCCTTCTGATGATCTGATCTCAAGTAATCATTTGAATCCTGAAAAAGAGGCCCTTTATTATTATTTTTGTTCTTTCACATGATGATAAATCCTCCTGAGAAGAGAGCTGGTATCTGCTGAAAGCATCTGACTTCTAAACAGATTGTGGGTTAAAGGAGTCACTTGGACAATACAAATAAGTAGTCATTTATTATATGCAAATGGAACAGGTTGACATAAAACCCATGACTTCAGTCAACTAGAAAATAATACTATAACTGAGATATGTTTTTGAAGTTGCTGTTTAGCTTCATATAAGTGGAGAAAATCTCCTATAGCTCAGATGGGCTTATTTGAAACCAAAGCTTTTGATGTTATAATGTGCAGTCTAAATTCATTAATCCCTCTGTTCAAAAAAAAAAAAAAAAGTCTCTTAAATGAGTAATAAACATAATAATGAAAATAACTGCCAGGAAGAACATGAGTTACATCACACTTAGTGTTCCAGCTAAAGATGAAAATTAACTTTGGAAACAGGTTACGCTAAATGCATTTAATTTGTGTTTTGATACAGAATGTTTAAACATGTTGTTATTTCTGGCATCAGGGCTGATAGCTATTAAATGAGAACATCTAAGAACATCAAAGGAACTGGACCTTTTATACTCTTCAGCACCCCCTTGGAGATGTTTATCTGGGCTGTTATCTGGATCCCATACAAGCATCGAACAATGTGCCAGTCTCACCAAGTTACTCTCTTTTCCCAAAAGTTCTGACGTATGCATTTCCTGCACAAATGTTCCATATTTTAGAGTTCACTACAAGTGCACAAATAGAATTGGTTTGTACTAACAGACTTGACTGTAGATACTTGAAGTTTTTCTTCTATAAAGTATTTGAAATAGAAAAAAACACTTCCTTCTGTTTGACTCAAACTAAGTTTCCAGATGTCAGGGTCAAAGGTTGGAGATAAAAGTATCAGGTTTTGGCCTACTCTAACAAGACTCCAGACCCAAATGTGTGAGATCTTCCCTAGAGGGGGTTCCTTTTGTGCTGGTTCATTTTTCTTCTTTAGCTTCTCCCAGTAAGAGGTCCCATTCCATGCTGCTGAATTATGATACTTCATCTCAATCGTTAAGACACTTAAAACTTATATTTACTGTTTAACACTTGGCTGCAAGTCAAACCTTTTAAATATCTCTTTTTAAAACTTTTCCACTTTTGAAGGCTGTTAATTCTTTTCTTCCTGGGGCTTCAGTGACTGTGTGTGGGTCCTCTTGGCTGACATTACAGGAGTCCTGCTCCAACTAAGCCAAGTGTGCAGTAAAACAAGAGGCCTTACAATTGACACAAAGCCTCAGTAGATGTGTAAAGGCTACAGGATATTAGCCCTGCGCTCCCCTTGCATGTTCACTGGCTTTTTGGCTTGTTTGCTTCTACCAGCAGCTGAAACTCCTTAACCATCTGAGAGAAAAAATTAAAACCAGTGCACAAATGAGCTGAAGAGCCTGGTAAGTGGTTGAGTTAGATGTAAATGTAAATATTAGGGTTTAAAACAATAAACTGAAGACTATGAAGACTTATCATAGGAATTACAGTTTAGGTCTAACCCATTTCTGGTCACAGGGTGAATACTTTGGCTAAATCCTGAAGGTTTGCACGTGTGAAAAAAACACCCATCTGGTCAGAGAGGGACTGTGGAGCCAAGAGACCCTGGAGGCATTCCTCCTGCACTCCCTCTTTGTGGGGAAAAAGGTACTGCTTGGTTATGGATCTGACATTCTCCTTCTCTGTGCTTCCTTAGGCATCTACATTCCCATGTGGTACACAAATGTTCATGCCTTCCCCATGCCTTCCCCAGCAGTGCTGTCCTGTCTCTGCTCGTGGAAGCATGCCAATTCATCAGCATTTGGCAAAGGAGACAGAACAGAATTTGAGGGGTGACCAGAACTGTGACATTCAGCATACGGTTTGGAGAGACCAGTTTCTTCAAGGTGGTTTCAGAGATGTGATTTTGTGCTGTTAAATGACTCCAGTACACAAAGCAGGAAACAAAAGTAGTTCCTTCATGGGTGCTAGAAGAATAACTAATAAAACTGCTAAGTATAATTGAACTGACACTTGCAGATGCATACCTAAGGCGAGGAAGTAAAGTTGCATGATGTAACCTAGAGCCATTATTTACACTGGAAGAAAGATTCACCTCCAAGTGCCATTTTCTGCCTTAATGCAGGAAAGCACTTCAGGATATCACAAAAAGTGGAGACAGAAAACACCTTTTAGGTTGCCAAGTTTGGTCCCTCGTGAATATTGGGTTTTCCCCATGTGTACTGTGTGATGCTTTGCACTGTCTGGTTTAAACAATTCAGACAATAGGAACTTGACTACTTCCCTTGAGTGGTAATGTTATGAGCTGTTTGAAAGGCGTTTACTTTGGCTTTTTCTATGACAGGGCAATTAGGGAAGTCAGATGCCTGCTAGGTTTGGAAGTCCCTAGAGGAATGAGGCAGTAGGAGAGTCTGCAAGTTATGGTGGTGTGGAAAAAAAGGCCTCTTTTTGTAAGCTGTCAAGGAGTTCTGTGCAAAAGGGCAGTGGCACAGAAAGCCAAATGAGCAGTGAAATCAGTGGAGGAAACGGCTGCTGACAGAACAAAACATTGAGGGAAAGTTCACAAATGGCAGATCTAGTCTGGGTTCAGGGCAGTAATCACTAACAAGTTGGTGTAGTTGTAGAAATTGGACTTCCTGTAGATAGGGGACTGTCACAGTGGGACTATGATAAAGACGAGCTCAGAGAGACAAGAAAAGGCCAGACATATAGGAATGATAAAAATTTCCATAGTAAAATCCTGGGGTCAGGATGTGCTGGAGTCTTGCTGGTAGTAAAGCAGCAGTAGTTGTGGGCTGGGGCAAAGAGGAAAGTCTGGGCTGGATGAGGCACAGGCAAGGAAGAAGGATAGACAGTCTCACAATGAGGCAGAGAAATATTTGATACAATGTACATGCATTAAGGTTGGTAAACAGGGTTATTATAAGTAATTATTTTAATGTTGCTAAAGCAGGGAAAAGAGTTCTTGTCTGTGGTGATCTACTGCAAAGGCACAAATCATTCCTATGTTATATATCTATTAGCATTAAGGTAGTATTAATTTTCATGAAGGAGCCCACATTTTAGTGATTTTTGCAGCTGCTTTTTATACTTTGCTTCTTTACATATTTTTTTTTCAGGTACTTTTTGCTAGAGATGATTGCTGATTTGTTTGCTTTTGGTATGAAGTGAAGGCACACTAAATAGTCACACTTGTTCACCTGTGATCTTTTGACTGAATTTTGTTTCTCTCCATTTAGTCCTGTTATTCTGACTTGTTTTGTCCCCTACCCATTCTGAAGTTGTAGAACTTCCCATCAGCTATTTATGTTTATCAACTACTTATTGGCCAACACTTTTGGATAAAATTCTGCCTTGACCATTGCAAGCCCCTAAACTCAAATCCAGGGGAAGCTTCTGATGTCAAGAAGTTATGTGTTCAATATAAATCCACACGGTTCTCTCCATTTTTTTCAGTAGTAAACCAAGGCAGAAATTAGTGCAATGCTACCACTAGTGCCTTTTAACAAGTTTAAACTGCCTTTTAAACAAGTTAAACCATGTTTCATACCTTTCCAGTTAAAGGGTCAAAAATTATACATGCTTCTAATACTATTTTAAAAATTAACCTGGGGCTTTTGAACATGTTAGCTCTTGATTCCTGCTGAGGCCCACGTGACTTGAAATATTTTTAAATGTAGTATTTGTTTTGTTATTTGGTTTCATAAATTCCGTCCCTTTCTGTCTTTTTCTGTTCTAAGGTCTGCTCTCAGTCTAAACATGCCTGCCAGGGGTTGTATTCTCATGCATCATTGTTAGGACAGTGATTTCAAAGAAAGCAGCATCTGACAAATACCTGATGATGAAGAGTGGATAGAAGATATAGGAAAACTCATATTTAGAGTAAAAAACTGAATTGATTGGGAAGGCAGAAGAAAAGCCATACAGCAGGTCAGCAAGAAGCTTACTTAAGTGTATGGAAGGATTTTGCAGAGCAGTTTGACAGGACCATGCCTGTGGGTAGCTGGGCCATGGGCAGTGAGAGACAAGGATGGAAACCCAAAGTGTTACCTGCAGAATCACTGCTTGTGTTACTCTGGGACAGAGCAAAGAGAGTGAAGGAGAAAGCAGAGTGATGTGCAATGAGAACAGCGAGGAAGCACTTGGATCTGTGAACAAAGAAACCTCTTCCTGTTTGCTTCCTGCTCTGCTTACTCTCTGATTGTCAAGGACTGATGGTGATTTACCTCTCAGTCTGGACTTTGCATTTGGTATTTTGCACAGTTACATTTAAAAAAAAAAATGGTTTTTACTCTGTTCTCTTGGTTTCTTTTCTAGCCAAGTTTGCATATTGCAGAGAAAATATATTATTGTTTCATCTTCTGTCTCTTTTCCTTTTTGCCTCCACTGCTTTTTATGGAAATTGCATTTTGTAAAACTGTATCGGAACTGAGGTAGAGTCCCACCCTGACAACAAGACAGATAGTTATTAATTCAGTAACTGATATCACTAAATTGCTAGTGGAAATTAATGATTCATCTCAGACATATATATGATATCTGTACATGATTCATCTCATATATATGTGTGTGTTTAATAACTACTATTATTTTCCTTAAAGTGCCATCAAAGAATTGAAGTTGTAAACGTCCCTGGACAGCAAAGTATTTTGTGACCAGAAGATGACCTGTAACGTGGTAATAACCTTTCACTTCCTTTCTTTCCTCTGTTCCACATTTTAATGTATCTTTGAAGTACATTGAAGATAATTAAATATAGGAGCTATAAGAGAGCCAGTGAATTCTTTAAAAGAAAACCTACTGCTTGATCTTTTCACATGGAATGAAGGAGAAATACACTCAGTAAAGTCTTTATGTAGATTTGCTACATTTTTTTTCAGTTTGTTTTTAAAAGAAAAGAACAGGCTGTTCCAGATTTGGAAATACATCATGAAGTCACCTGAAACAACAACAGAAAAATCCACTACAAACCCCTATTCAACTCTACTTATCTCCCAAAATGTTTCTTTTCATAAACTGGACAAAATCAATTATATTTGAGAGACCATGACCACTCTAATTATGTGTTTTAATAGTGCTGTGATTGACCAGGAGTGTTCATCTGATTATATTTGAAGAGGCTTTAGAGAGTCCATCCAGACATCTGAAAGATATTATTTCCAGTAATTTGTCATGTGTATCTGGAGTCTGGCTGTAGTTTTGCTGCTCTAACTTTGGAATAATTCCATTGAGGTCAACAAGCTACTTTAAATTTCACGTGTTTATTGACTTTTCCATCTATTTTTTGGTGTCTTAGCAATTTGTTGTAACTGTGGAAGAACTCTTTAGATGTCCAGAAGGTTGTCATTGACAGCAATGTTTGTAATTAGTCTACAGTATACAAAGGCCTTTTTACCTTATTGTCCTCACTGGACTGTTTTTATAAAGAACCCTGAAGGGTATTATGTTTTCAGCTCCTCTTCTGCCACCAGTTCTCCCACATTTGCTCTTGTGCTTGGGACAAATAGGAAATACACTGGACAATAACATAAACTTAACTAGAGAAGACACAAGCTGCCTGGGGACAAAGTAGATCTGCAGTAGCATTTCCAGGATTTTAAATTTGGCAGTTCTATGTCAGTGAAGCATAATATGAATTCATTATCAGAGTTAGACTCTATGTCTAAAAGAAAGGATTGAAAAAAAATTGCTTAGACTTTTGTCATAATCATACCCTAGAATTTGTCCTGCTTGCTCCGTTGTTGGTGCCGTTTTTGGCTGAACTGTATGAGCTTAGTGAAGACACACAAACTTGACTGATAGACTTCAAGTGGCTGGAAATCCTCCAGTTATTGTGTAAGGAAAAGAAAGCTTTTGTAGCTTCAGCTATTTAATGACTAAAATAACTGATGCTACTTCTGTCTATAAACTTTTCTTCCTAAACTACCATAAACTGTGGGTAAAATCTTGTCTTTTCTCCATTGAACATCAGTCAATACATTCGTGAGCTTGAGATGTCACCTGGTGATCCTGACAGATATTAATCATCTCCTCAGCTGCTTTAGTCTCTCCCCAGTAGCAGGTGTTCCAGGCCCCTTCCTCAGTGTTCAACTATTTGCCAATATCCTTGAAGAGTAGAGTCAAAAAAATCTTTGTTAGTTTTTAAAGATCGTATTCAAAAATTTTGCTGGTATTTGCACAGAAAACTTGGTCAGTGAATCACAGATTGCTGTGTTTGCATGTGCTTTGAAGGGGTAGAAAGGGAGTGGATGTAAGTGTATGGTGGATGAAGGAGAAGAATTCAAAGAACCCAGCAGCAATTCAGCCTCATCCCTGATATGCTGCCATCACCCACTCACTATTCAACATGTTGTTATTAAATCTATCCCTTAAGTACATGTACAAGTGTATATATTTCAGAAAATCAAATTAATTTAAAAGTATTTGTCGTAAAAGTCAGATGGAGCTAATATAAGAAATAAAGTAAAAGTGTATTTGTATCTTTATTTGTATTATAACTATATTTAAAAGTAAATGAAACTAACCCATTTGCCTTAATAATTTCCTGCTCAATAATATAGTGTATCAATGCATATAGACTCAATGGGTTGCTTAAGGCTTGTGTAAATGGGTACTTTCCAGTCAGAGCTTTATAATAATTTTCATAATTTAAATATTTTCCCCTGACATTTAGTCATTTTCAATGTAGCCTTTAACTGAATTTTTAAATTAGTATCAGTTATACTTTAATTTCATGAATGATCCTGATAGTTTCTGAGTGATCCTGTTATATTAATTCTTCTTTAACACTGTTATTTACTCTTTATTTTGGTAATTTTCTTTGGATATTATTATTTCTTAGTAATTTGCAGCATCTAGCTGATTCTGCTGATATATTAAAGAAGCAAAAAGAAAATTAAATTGCTGCCCATTTCAATCAAACAAAATGCCCTTACAAATTAGTCTGTAGCTAAAAGAAATGTGGAGAAAAAAATTGTGAAAATAACAAAAAAAAAATCCTTTTTATGATGAGAAATTCTACAAGCTACACATGGAAACTAAATGCTATAGCTGCAGTTTTGCTACATCTCACAAATGCTGAAATAAATTAATAATGTCTTAAATGTCTTAAATCTTAATGGCTTTTTAAATTCTTTATAAAAGGATCTTGACAGGTTTTACCCAGGGAGCTTTTATATCTAAATTTGGGGCAGTTTCAATGAGTCTGGAAATGCAGTTATAGTTTTAAACCCTTGTGATTCATAATGTGTATTCCTTTCAAAAATAATTTATGTAAAACAACTCCAAATGCTAGATGTCTTTATACAGTAGGGGGAAAAAAAAAGCATACTGTAGACAGATAAAAGCTGAATAGCAAAAAAAAAAAAAAGTAATTTTCTAATTAAAATAATGACTTCATCAGTTTATGATGTTGCTTTCAGTAACACACATTACTAGCAATACACTTTGGAGTGAGAAAAATAACAACCTTCTCTTTGACTGTGCTATGAAAAGGACTGGGGTGGTTTACATGGCGAGGATTCATAACGACTTGGCCAAAGAAAAAATTATCTCATGGACATTTTGGGACAAATACAGTTTAGGTGCACAGCTTTGCCAGCTCAGGCATCAAGTCTCCCCTAAGGATTTGCTCCCCCAAGCTTTTTTTTTCTCCACTCAAGCAGTGGCTTTATTTACATTGTTGCCCCTTTGGCCAGCTAGACATTTACTTTATGCCATCTGTGTTTGACATGGAAAATGCAGCTGCTTTGTGCTAGAGAGCAGGCAATAACTGCAGTCCAGTGTTGCTGTGGGGTCGAAAGTAATGGCTTCTGAGTGATTAGGGTTTAGTGACTCAGAGAGGGTCTTATCCTTCCAAGTCCAGTTGGTGTGCTCCTGCTCAAAGTGTTGGACTGCAGGCCTAGAGGATGCCCAGTGTATGTAGCTGATATTGTCTTAACTTAAATGATCTTCTAAAGGTAATATACAAGTACCTGTAAAAATATAGCAGTAAAGGAACATCCAGGAGTACACTGCTAGTGTGTTGGCTCCTCCACTTGCATAGAGTTTTGAAGTTTGTTAATGATAATAAAGGTGAAAATTACTCCATCTGTTAGGAGAAATGTTTACTCCTCTGTACCAGGAAGCTTGCATCTCTCTGCAGCTTATTGTCAGTTTTACTTTGACAGTTTTACATCAAGCAGCAGGAAAAAGAAAGCATAAAAGTCAAAATGAGCTGAAAAATACCTTTCAAACTGATTTATGGAATATGATATATTACTGGAAAAGATGTGCTTCCTTTGATGCTATCCAGCTCACCGTACTGTGCATGGTTTATGGGTACAAGAAGTAGGCGATTCTTAGAAAAATGCGTGCTCTTCAAACAATAACAATTTGAACAGGTTAATTCCAAACCCTCTGAAAGTTAGATTCTGAAAAGATTGCATTATAGTATTGATAGTAAAAGACAAAAAAAGCAGTCTATGTGATATCTAAATTTTGTGCTTGGTTTTTAGCCTGATACTGCAACAGAAATTGATATAACACAGTTTGCAGAAGAGCTAAGAAAAATGCCCTTGAAAATCAGGTAAGTAAACCTACACACTTCCAGTCCTAATTTCTGCAGGAAGGCTCCAGCTGGATGCCCAGTTTTCCTGAAACATAACAAATTGCTGTTATTCACAAGGAAGCTGGAGCATACAGAAGAACAACCTTCTGCTCCCTTGTTGCTTCCCTTTTCCCCTGTGGCTTTTGGGACCATGTGGTTTCTCTTTAGAGAAGAAAAAAATACAGCAGAGGGGGAGTCCACGTAGCCATTCTTTCTTTAGGATGAGGCTCCTCTCTTCTCCTGTTCTGTATCCTGCTATCCTTCAAAGTGAAGGAATGGTCTCTCTGAAGTCTTTGTCATTTAGCAGCTGTGGGAATTGAATTCATTTTGCTTTGTGTCATAGACAACCCTTCTCATCACAGCAGCTGAAACCTCCTAATTGTTAGGGTCTGTACCCAGCCCACAGTCCCTGAGGAAGGGCAGTCCTTGCCATCACCAAGACATAATATGACTGCAGGACATTTACCTGAGCTGTCCGGACATGTGCACATGCAGGCTGTGATCTGACTCATGTGGTATGTGGGATTCAGGCTTTTGTCATGGGGTGGTGCATCCTGGTTTTGGAGGGAAGGGGGACCTGCAGCCAGAGAGAAGTCAGTCTGTCTGCTCAGTGGACTGGATGCTCAGGGAGCAGCACAGCATTAAATGGCCTGAAGACTGGTGTCCCTCTCCCCTGTGCTTTCCAGAAAAGCACGTAAGGATAGTTAGACATGTGTAGGTGGATAATCACTTAACTCTAAATAATCCTGGTGGCTAGGGTGCCTCAATAGGCATCACTGTAGTGCAGAAGGCAATGTTGCTATACTCCAGACCCTGCATAAATACAGTGGCTGCTGATCTGCAGTCTTAAGGGACTAAGAGCGACAGTGAGCCTCACCGTTGAGATTTGTGAGGGAACTTTTAGCTGCTGCTATGTTTAGTGAGATTTGCATAATGGATTGGTCTCATAGTGCATCCTCTAATCTGTGGATCCTAAGTCAAAGCACCGACCTGCCCAGAGTGAAGGGACAGGTTTTAAGGTGTTCCAAGGACACTTGCAGGCGAAACACGTCAGTGCTTACAGGGACTTGGGGGGATTTTCTGGATTGCACTTCAGAGCAGGGTCCCCACATACCATGGAGTTCAGGAGCGTTCAGTTGCCTACATATAGAAGTCTAGTGAAATTTAAGAAGCCTTACTGTGTTGTGCTATTCCAGAAAGTTCTGGTATCTGCCTGCCCTATATCATCTGCCATCTTCTACTTCCGTTTTACTGCTAAATAGTTAAATATCCATTTAATACTTCGTGCCTGTAAAGCTGTAGAAATCTAGATGCTGCGGTCTTTGAAGTCTTACTCTTTTCCACTGCTTTTCGTGTAAAACACTCAGTTGTCTTTCACATTGAACACACAGACTAGAGCCAGAAAGAACAAAAATCCTAAGAAAGATGCAACTAAATTGATTAACATTTTTTGTTCCATGGTGACTTTTATCCTCTCCTTTCTATTTCATGTATCAAGTCAATCATGCTAAGCAGTTAATATTCAAAAATAAATTTAGTTCTACTAATATTGATAAAATTAGTTTCACAATTACTGACTTTGGATTTCAAACATTTGCAGCATAAGGCTGTAACATGATGCACTTGTCATAGCAGGGGATTCTCTCCTCTTTTCGTTTTGTTGCAAAAATACTAGAAGTATTATCCATGTCCTTTTTTATTGTTTTTTTTTTTTTTTTTAAGAGAACTTACTGTGGAAACTATATATATATGGGGGTTACTTGATAGAATCAAATATGAACGATGAATCCCTATTGGAGAAGTTTTATAAGGTCCATTTTTTATAGATTTACACTGTTAGCTGCTAATACAGCATTTCAAGTTTTCATTATGTGCAGCTCCTGTCGGTTTGAAAAGCTTATTAAATTAAGTAAGCAATGTATTCCGATTGATATTTGAAAAAAATGAAAAGTCACATTTTTGGTTTTTATTGTTTGTTTTTTTGTGAGACATCTCTAGAATCTGAAATGCATTTGGGAGCTTGAGAGGTGCCTGAAATGCAATGGGTATAAGGAGAATTACTGAGTTCTCAGCATTAGTCTTGTCTCAGGTTAGTTTATTATATTTGAAGTTTGGAATTTAAACAATATATTATCATATTTTGATGATTCCCACAGTAGAATAAAAATAAAAAGTACTTAAAAACAAACATATACTTAAATTTTGGCAGATAAGTCCTTCTTAGTTAACACTTCACAGAAATTGCTTGTATGTACTTGACAACAGCATACATTTTTCATAAATCTGATTCTTGTGTTCTCAGAGAAAATATAAGGAAAGAACAGCAAAAAGGAATATGACAAAGATGACATCTTGGCAAACTCACCAAACTTATTATCATCTACAGTAAAAACCTGGAATATCAATCAGGAATATATCTTTGGGTGATTCTGTACTACTCTTTCTTTTGATCTTTAGACTACAGCCAAATGTGACAATTTTTTTCATTTAAATGCATGAGTAAGGTAGTCCATCTGATCTGCCAACTGAGCCTGGTTTAAGTTCCTGTTACATGTAACACAAGTGATAGAAGTTGTCTGCACCTCAAATGAGACTTTATGTCTTTCCAATTACCAGAAATACTGTGCTAGTGCTAGTACCAGTACCAGCCTCCCTCTTCTGAATCATAGTGCTCTCTGCTCATGGTTTGTTTTATGTTATTAAATTCAGGATTCAGGTTCTATTTTTGGGGCCTCACTACTGGTTCCACTATGGATGGTCACTTTGATCCTTTTCTTGCTGTAACGTAAAGGATGTCTCTGTGTGTAATTAGTGCACTAAACATAATTTTGTTTTCCTCTGGTCTTATTTGCAAATAAGACATTATCCAAATGGCTGTGATGGTACAATGACCTCTGGTATTGTGCTGTTGTCCAAGGTGCACTGCTGCTGCAATTCACATCACCAGCAGGCACCATGTCCTGGTTAGCCAGGGGGAAAGCTGCTTCTCTTAGTCTGTATTCTGACTAAACTGACCATGGAAATAACCTAGAATCCAGGGTGTGAGAGTGAGGAACAATTTGTATGTGACTCCTGAGGGAGCCCAGTAGCAGGGATGAATAGGAGAAAAGATGGGTATTACAATGGGTGCAGCTCTTTCCACGTTGTTTCACATGCCAGAACACACTGAATGTGGTAGTGCTAAGCATGCAAAAGAATCACCATGCAGCAGCCATGAGGACGGTATCCTTACTTCTCGGTTTAAAGAGCTCTTTACATTTGCACCCCCTTCTTTGTAATGATGTCCAGCTGTGGATTTAGGGTGCTTATTTTATGAATATGTTGGCATTTAACAGGTGTGGTATCACCAGCATTGTGTACCATGCTTCAAATGGTCTGAATCTTAAAATGACTATTACACAAATAGTGAATACTACACATCAGAAAACAATATCCGTGTATCTGTTGCATTTGGGTAATATCAGTTTTTGCTAAGTTTATCCTGTCTGTTGCCTAACTTTTTGTAGCACAAAATTTACAAGTTATGTAGGCGCTTCAAAACATCTGAATTTGTTTTGGTTTTGTTTTATTTAAAAGCTATTTCAGATTGCCCAGACATATTTTTGTCCCATATCACCAGCAGGACTCTTAAGCTCAGAATATATTATAGTTTTCTTGATGTGTTATGTGTTATCTGACATCTGCTTTCTTTGTCATGCCAAATCCTCCAAGCAATATTTTGAAAGACCTGAAAGATACTTTTAGTAAACATCTTCTGGCAATAATGCTTAATTTCATCACTACTCTTAAAAATTTTGTCTGCATGATAATTGCTTCTGAGTTTCCATACGGTCTCTTCATTAGTATTCAGGATATTTTTTTCCTTTTTACTACACACCTCATGTAGCCGATGCCATAAGTTTTAGAAAGATGGTTGTAAAAAGGTAATAATCTCTGTGATTTCCATTCCCTTCAGGCCAGCCTCCTGAACAGAAGAAAAACTAAATTGTTGATGCATGAGAAAACAAATACAGTGCTTTTATATCTACTGTAGTTTGAGGTTTTCTCTATAGCACTCCCTTAAAAACACTATTGCATAGTTATCCTAATTACATGGTTGCTGTCTGGCCAGAAAAAGAAGAGTTCAACAAAATAAGCTTCAGCAATTCTCTCAAGACTGCATTGGACTTAGGTATTATTTTCTCTAGTTCTGACCTTAACCTGGGACTGAAGGTTGTATGAAGACAAAAATAGACTCAATGCTGTCTACTCTGAATTTCCTGCCGTAATAAATGTTGGGATGTTTGTACTAAGACTTCCTTTTCTACAGAGCCAGCCTGAATTTCTGTCTAGGACCTCAGTTCTCCCATTCATAAATGGGGTTACTCACTGATTTGGGACCTGTGGATGCTGTGTGTGTGTAAAAGTTATCAAGCATCATTGCTCATGTGTTTCTTTCAGCGTTTAAAGGGTTCCATCTTCTACCAGCCTTTACTTGGAAGTACTTAGCTGGGCAAGACTGTACTTTTCAGGAAGCACAAGAAAAAAGGAGCTGGTATTTGCTTTTTGGTAGTTCAGTTTCTTCCTGCCAGGGACTGTATGGATTTGAGGCTCACAGGTGGAGCTATAGGTCATTGTGGAACAGGATGCTCTGGTGTCTTCCTCACACCAGGGCAGAAGAATACAGACCTCTTGACTGGAGGACCCATTTCAGCCCACTGTGGGCAGTCCTGCCTTCAGACCCTCGTCCAGCTATACAAGAAAGACCAGGTGAGCTCAAACAAGGTGGCAGCATTTGCTGATTAGCTTGTTTGTCTTTTCTTTCATTTCAGCTTCACAGAAAATCTTGGCTGGCATCAGATGCTGATTATCATTTTAGCATGTCACAGACAGGGAAAAACTTAATATTTGGGATGTAGCTATGTGGTCTTTGGGGCATAAGCAAGAGACTGTCCCCGTGCTTTAGAATGAGAAGAATCTGTACATATATGAAAGTTAGGGGCAAATGTGAGCTGTTTGTCTCTCAGCTGGACACACTAGTGTGACCTCAGTACCGGTGCTACCATTCAGACTACTCAGAGTATGGGCAAACCCTGCTCTGCTCCAAAAACAAGCAGAGATTTGCCTTGTAGTCTGAGGGGAAACCAAAAATCTATTCATCTAAATTCAACTTTCCTATATTTCCTTTCAAGTAGACAAAAATTCAGAGAACTCCAGAATCCAGACGGTTCAGTTTTCTTCCAGAATATAATTTTTCACTTCTCTAGATTTCTATAGCCCTTTATCAACAAATAGCCAGGAAGCAGGGGAGAAGACAAAAGCAAAAATTTCAGGAAGAAATGATACTCATGAAAAACATACTGATAAATATAATTGAAGCTGGACTGCCTCACTTCAAACCAGCTTCTGAGGCAATGGACATAACAAGCCTCTCTCTCTCTCCTCAGGGGAACTGTAGGCTGCAAAGTGAGAATGGGCTGTATGGTTATGTGTGTGCTGGAATCTGAGGTAGTGAGAAAAGAGAGAGATGCCTTGTTTAATAAACATATGCCCAAAGTGTGAAAGCTGCAGTAATTTGGTTTCTAAGCCCTTCCCACATCTCCAATTCACAAATTGTCTCTTTCATATGGATATAGAGTTGACCTTGCAGGCTATTAGGCTTCAAGTGAACAGGGTCACTCAGGGCCCAAGCCACCACTCAACCTCCCCCACACATACCCCAGTTATATCTTTTTACTATCTCTGCTGGACACCGCACCTTTCTGTAATTATAAATGTCTGCTTTCTGTCACTTCAAAGGTTTCCCAGCACTGGGAGTCCTTCTTCAAAGACTTTACATCGCTGAAGAACCTCTGTCATTGACAGGAGGTCCGTCTTTGAAGTTTTTCATGCCATTTATTGATTTCCCCTTTTTAGGATGTTCATATTAGAAAATATTTCACTGTGTTTGAAAATCTGTATATTTTTATGTTGTTGAGGGGCTACCTCTTTGAAGAAACAACACCACTGCAGCAGTACCTCCATACCAAGAAATGTGATAGTGTATCTGCTGCATGCTTTATGTCCCTTCAAGCTTTCATTTTAAGTAACTTCCTGTCTTTGTTTCTCTTCTAATTGTATATACTATTTTAAGTACTTAAGTCAGTGGGAAATTATATTACCTGTGTGATTAGGCCTAATCTGATGGTCTTATACGTGTGCTTTAAACTTTTCGTATGCTTAATCTCCTATTGAATTAGAGATGAAAAAAAGTGAAAATTATAACTTTGGCTTGAGCAAAGGAAATCAGTTTATGCATATTTAGAGTGACAACTGTTTGGAAGTATTGTTGTACTGTTGTTCCCATAAATCTGAATTTTGTTAAGTTTATAGATAAAGGTATGAAATTCTACAATTTGAAATGGGAGGATGCCTTAGTTACGTTCAGGTAACCATCATTAACTCTTTGCTAAATTGTTGAAAGGATTAGTGTGAACACACACTGTCAGCTTCAGTGTAAACTTATCCACTAAGCATAAACTGCTTAGAGAGCGATGTGAGCAGTCTGAGCATTGGTAAGTTCATGGAAGCTGTTCAGACAATTCAACTGAGGCAAATAATGAACACCTGATGGGTGAAAAGGCCTTCAATCCTTCAGCTATTTCTGAAGCACTCTGATTTTTTTCTAATGGGCAATTTTGATAGCTCACATTTTTGGATATACAAGTCACATTAATTTTTTAGAAGTATCTGATCATTGATGCTTTTTTTTTTTTTTTTGGTGGGAGGGGTGGAGGGGGGTTTGTTGTTTATTCCTTTCCTTGAGGTTTAACTTGAACCCCTTTATTTATTTCAAGGATGCAAGCTTTTTTTGTATATACCAAGGGGACTTTTGTCTTTGAAAATGAAGGAAGTTTGGACATTTCAAAGGAGAAATGCCTTAAACCAGCTGCCACTTTGCTCACTTCAACCTTTGACACTATGAAGAGTTTCAAGGACTTGTCTTCTGAAAGTGTTTACCTTGTGAGGTGGCTTCCTGGGTACGGTAAGTTCACATTGCTCATATATTCTTAAGGGGAAACTTTTGACCTTGGATTACTTCAAAGATCTGCCGGATTCTCTCTCTCTCCCCCACTCCCACCCCCCTATTTTGTCAGCTCTCTTGTCTTTGCACATAGGTTAATGCTGGCCTTTTGTTCTTCAGGATCAAAAGCTAGTATTGCCTTATTCTTTGTATGCCATAAAATACCATCATCTGGTCTGATCCACTGAAAAACACTGAAAATAAATGACTGAATAGAACATTCTTGAAGAGCCATAGTGTGTTTTAGAACAGAAAAGTGCTTTCCCCTAATGATAAGGTTGACTTGAGGCAGGTTTAAAGGCTATCTTCCACTGTGTCACTGGGCAAGATTGCAGTGGTTCACTGTGCCTCAGAGATGTGCTGTTAGCTTGGAGCCAGTCCCTGTGTGCACAAGAGATCTCACAATTCTGTACTCATCACACACTTGTGGATGGGCCCTGCATCACACACAGTGTGAATCTTTTGTAGTGAGGAAGCATCAGATTTGCCATGGCTGTGGGTTATATGCAGAGAACACACTGCAAGTGTGTTGCTCAGGTAGATGTATAATATATGTTTAGCAGGAACCTCTTGCCTACCCCCCATTCTGTATTCCTGTGCAGGGCAGAGCAGGCATTGCCCTTGGCCACAGACTTCTGTCCATGCTTCCAGGAAACTGCAGGCTCAGCTGGGCTGTGTGACACAGGAACTGCTGGGTGAATGACTGAAGTTGCAGTTTTACCCAAAGCTCATTGCAGAAGTCTATGTGTTGCCACAACACTTAGAGCTGTCACATATATTTAAAAGAACGCACATCTTCGAAAATGCAGAAAGATATGTTTTATGATTCATACAACACCTGGGCAAAGATCCAAATATTTCTGGCTTTTCTTTTTCCCCATTAAGTTTTAACAGATCCATTTAAAACTTGAATATGGCAAAACCTCAGGCAAACTGAGTGATGTGATAAGTGACACATACAAGCATGTCATAAGGATAATGAAAAATTAGCCTCAGTCAGAAACTCTGAAGTTGATGTCCTTGTACTGTGGCAATTATGGTCCAAGTCTGTATTCCATGGCTACAACATATCTGTTTAGAGTCACGGTACCATGGTCTCACATTCCTTTTGTGATATGAAAAAAATATAAAGTTACTGATGGGTTTTCAGTTTATGTGTAAGCCACCTTCCGTTACAATGACTCAAGAAAGAAATTTTAAAGGTAAATTAAAAATCTAGCTCCTCTCTTGGAACAGCAGGAATCTAGAACAGGAAACATATATCATCATGTTATTAGGATAACTTAGTTCAGACTAAGAACCTGATGTTGCCTAGGCCAAATAAATTTTACTCTCTATTGGGGTCGCACCAAGAGAATCTCCTGACTTCATTCTCAGAGACAGGAGGTTACTGTTCACCATAGCAGCTTTAGGTGCTTTGTATCTCTACAGGCTTAATTTGGCAGCCTCTGCTGAAAGTACCTGCAGAGTTGCTGTTCCAGAAGTTATCCTGATTTCCAGCTCTGCCTCTCTAAGATAACAGACTGACTTCTTTTGTAGCCATCTGGAGCTGACTTCTGTTGTTCTTACATCAAGTTGAGCTGATGCTGTGGCAGACAGGCAAATGGTAATTTCTCTTCTCCTTGTACATATTTGATATGTTCCAGCTGAGACTTCCCCAAATACATTTTCAGAATATCATCTAAAATAGTTTGCCAGTTTATGGAATTGTTACTGCTTTAGTACTGCTCTTACTAATTAAAGTTATCCATAATATTTGGTAAGACCTTTACTCCTTAAGTGTCGCCATCTGGATCGTAAAGGACTCTTCCCTCTTCAGGTAATTTTTGGGGCCTGTGTAGTGCACAAGTGCTTGGTACTGTTGTATAAAAGAAATGACCAACCTTTCTGTGGCATCAATCTTTTTATAAGCTTTGATGACACTAGCTTTTAACAAAGAAGGAAATTTATGTAAATGAGATTCATATATTTTTCCTTCTATTGAGTTGTCATTGACATTTCTTGAATATTAAGTAAAGAGGAAGAAAAAAGTTTGGGGTATATTATTTATCCCATATGTTTACAGTTTGCATGGAATAATTACATAAAGGATGGCTGCATGTAGTGCTCTTCTCTGTGCATCATTAATGTGATAACTCTTGTCACTAGATTTAAACTGTAGCATTGTAAGACAAACATCCCCCTTCAGCTGCTTCCATTATACTGCATACTATTATAAAATGAAAGGGGAATGTTGTACGTTATCTCTTTATATATTATAAAAATAATGAAGAGGATAATTATCAAGGCTGTAGTGCAATTTCATGGCATTGCTGTCAGTTACAAACTGCTTGAGCTGCATTCCTTTGGTATAAAATGTCAAGAAAAGCCCATGATTGAAATATAGTCATCTAATTAATTTCCCTCTATTATTACTTTCATGGGCTGTGTCTGTGCAGAGCACTCACTGATGATTAATAAAAAGAGAATGAAATATAGACAGTCCAGTTTTAGCTTTTAAGTTCTGAGTATCTTTCCAGCGCAAACCTTCATTATGCTGATAAACTCAAATTAACAGACTTTATAAAAAAAAAAAAAAAAAAAAAAGCTGAAACTTTGTCTGGCGTTCTGTGAAGAGCCTTTGCTGAGTGTCTGTTTTATCATCTCTCTCTTCTCTGGTTCAATTCAACGCTGTGTTTGTATTTGAAACCTTATGAGTCTTGCCAGTTTCTTGGTTTGAACTGTTTCTGCCACAACCATAGGGCACCATGTTCTCTGAAACCTTCTTCCCCTGATGGCCTTAACATTTGTTAGCCTTTTATAATCCCTGAGATGTTACTGGGCCTATATTCATATCAATAGGAACAGTGCTGTTTGTGTGAATGCCAGCCTCCTTCTTGATTCTTACTCACTGAAATGGTTTTAGGAAAAATGCAGAGAGAGAGCTCCATCCCGATTTATCACCTTATTTTGCTTTTAACATTCAAAAGCAGGCTGTTTAGATGCTGCCAGTGACTGATAGCTAGCTCCAGCCTGAAGGTGAGCACTGAAGGTAAGCACTAGCTTCTACTTAAATATCTTGCTACTAAGAAATTCCAGTGCAGTCTGTGCAAATTTGTGCAAACAAATGAGAGCATGCACACTGTAAAAGTAGAAGCTAAAAGACAGGCTGCAGTTTTTATTTGGAGGGAAAAAATTTGAGGGTAAACCCTCATATTTCAAGACCAATGGCAGCCTTCCCGGTTTTACCCTTGTCCAGATGTTCTTACAAAACTTCTTGCCATTTTGCATTTCTTATTTTTTAAGAGAAATCGTAGTTTTTCAAAATCTCTGCGAAAGTTCATTAGCATTGATCAGTTCTGCTTTCCACACATGACACTGCCTCCTACAGACTAAGCTAGAAGTACCAAATATAATTATGGCAGACCATAAATAATGAATATACCTATCAAGACTTTGCAGGATTGCTTGTGTCGTTAACATAAAACATTCTGAGAACAGGAGAGGCAATTGCTTGGTGTTGGCTGTGTAATTGTCTGATTTATAGAGAGGGAGCTGAATCTGTGCTTGGGCCATGCAGGACATTACTTAATTCTGGAGGTCTGTTCTAGGGTGGTTTTAAGTCGTGTGGGGTAGGCATTTGTGCAAAGAAATCAAATGCTGAGTTTTTTCCTCTGCTGCTGTTGCTGCTGTGCAGCAAATCCTCTGAGTTCTTCTGAAATCACTGAAATAGCCAGCTGTGTACCTAGAATGGTTGGCAGCGTGGAAGGGACTGCAGCCAGGTATTCCTGGTATGGTTGGCAGCTCAAATGAGGAATGTGTTAATATCTTTTTCCAGGGCTCAGTGTTGCATTTAAGCGGAACCCTGCACTGGAGGGAGCCGATCCCTTCAGTCATATTGCCTCAAGGACTCATGTCTCAAAATGCAGAAGCCCTGCTAGGTGTCCTGGCAGCCCAAAGTAGTTGTCACTTCGCTGCTCCCCTTCAGGGGAAGAGAAATCTTTCTGTCAGTATAGTCGGCCAGTTTTAGTAGCCAAAACAGTGGGTGAATTTCAGCCAAGGTCCTGCTTTTCCATCTCCTCCTCTGTCCTGCATTTGTGTACCACAGCAGAAGGACATAACAATGGATACTGTTCCCTTCCTGTTCTTTGATGGTATTAAAGCTGCGGGACATCTGGACGTCAGCTGGTCTTCAATTTGGAGTGTGCAAAGAATAGTGAAAAAACTATTAGATATCAATTGGAAGAACATAATTTTACAAGGTCATTGTCTTGCTAGGTCTGTAAATGAAAATGGAAATGCGTAAGTATCCATGTTATTTCCTTTTTGATTTATGTGTGGTCCACTTAGTCCAGTGACTGGGAGGAACCAGAAGCATCTGTTTCAGAGGAAAGGAAAATAACTCTATCATCAATAATTAGAGAATAAACTGACCTCAGAGGACTTTTTTCCTGATGTTCAGGAGACAGAACTGAGATTCCTGTATGAAGCTTGTATCTTTCTCAAACTTATTATCACAGTCTAGATGTATCTTCATGTTGCATCTGCTATGTTCAACAAACATTTCAAAATACATTGTGAGAGGATGACTTGAACTACTTAATTTTCTAAAGGCCAAATATTTGTCTTGGTTAAACTAGCGGATGCCAAGAGTCAGGCTATTGCAGTTGCTTGAGTTACTGTGTTTGAAGATGTTACTTACACTTGAGTGGTGTGAAAAAAAAATTAAAAAGCCCCTCATTGCAATAGTGAAAATTAAAGCTCTTTTAAATCTCAGATGGGGAGCTGGGTTTTGGTAAGAAACTCACAAAGAAAAGGAGTCCAGCTTGTAAATAGAGATTACATTAGGGTCTGTTTTGAAAGTGCATTTAGAAATTCACTGTATAGGCCATCATAAAACAAATCTCCAAATCAGGGAGGTTATAGGGAATGATTCCCTAATCTGAGCATGGTATGATGTTTGTAAATGACTGTTTTGTGTATTGTGCTTTGCCAAGTTCATTTTGTATGATCTTCAGTGTTACAGGCTTGGAGTGCTTGGTCATTATTTTTATCTCAGGGAGTCTGTGGATTTTATGATCTGCATTCCCCTTATGAACTATCCAAGTCTAATTTCTTTGCTTACCTTCAACTGAGGCATTTCATAGTTATACAAATACGTGTTTATTTCTTTCTCTGCTTGAGGCTGTTCTAAACTGCCAGGATCCCATGGAGGGCTAATTTCAGTGATGTGAATGCATCTGCAAAGGTGGCAAGGGATAGAACAGAGAAAGCGTTCTGTAATACTTTGGGGACTGAAGGGAATACCAGTGAAGAACAGGGACAAGAATGTCAGGAAAGCCAAAGATGTCATCTACTTCTGACAAATTCAGCATAAATTACTATACAGTCCCTGTTGTCCTGGCATGAAAAGCTGGTTATTTGCAGGACTTGCTCTGTGTATGTAATTTATAACGAAAGTCACTGTCTAAACAGCTCTCCTGGATCTATTTCACTTTCTTCTGATCTCGGCTTACACAGTGATTCTCTTTGTGGATATCTTTTGCAGTTGTCCATTTCATTAATTCTATTTTCCCTTTTCCCAGAAATTGGGTGCTTTTTCTTTCAGATACCATTAAATGTCTTTCCTTGAGAATGTTGGCTGCTTTCAGTGTGCTGTTGGATCTGATAGCCGATACCCTAGCTCACCATCTGGCACTTGATTTTTCCTGCCCTTGTGTTCATGAAAGAATAGTTTGTCAAAAAATGAAACTAAAAAGAAAGAATTTGATGTGTAATGGATAGCTTTTCTGGAATCTCCGTGTGAGCAACTGGCGGGACAATTGATCTGGTTTTGTTTATATTGCTTTGGAACAATCTCTCAGTATCATTTAGCTCTCTTACTTATTATTTAGGATCAGTTTAGACAAGTAAATAATCCCTTTGACCTCAATGATACAATTAAAATAGATGTGTAATATTTGGTTTTAGATTACTGGGTACTCAAACAGGTAAGCAGTGGCAGATTTTCTCTCTTTTCCATGCATACATACAAGAAGTGCTTAACAACAACGACAACAACAATTAAATAGAAAAAGTAAATAATGCTGTGGCTTCCTTTTGATGCACCAGAAGTGCCCAGTAGAGTTATTTATAGTGCAAAACCAAGTCGATGCTTGTCTTCACTCTGGAACCTTTGTAATACAAAGTAGTGTACTTTGTATTTTTGTCTTTGCTCTTTGGGATGCAATAGTCAGTAAACCAGCTATAACTTGCAGTTTATGTGAACTAAATTAAAGAAGTAATTTAAAACACTGAGGCAAAACTTGAGTACTAAGGTCAGTATAGGTATGAGGAAGAAAGTATCCTCATATAGCTTTCATTTTGAAATTTATGTTGTGTTGAAAAAGAAATGAGAATGATGCAGTTCTTAAGCAATAGGATGTTGATATTACCCAAACATGTGAATTTTCAGCATGCCGTCATACAGTGATGAAGCCCATATCCAGAGCCTGTATTCACACTTGGATGATTATGGCAATCAGACCAAGAAATTTGATGTGAAACTTCCTCATAAGAATGACTTTAAAAGCACAGCACTAGCTGTAGGATAGCTGCAGATGGGGAAGGATGTCTGACTCCAAGTTCAGCGATGTTTTAATGCTAAATATGTTTTTTCTCCCTGCCTCACTCAGCTGTATCCTCTGTGCCATTATGTTTGAGTTGGCCTTAATAAATACAAATAAAAGAAAGTTAGACCCTTGCCTGTAAAATCTGAGAAAATTGTAAAACTGAAATGTAGCTGCATGGCTCTTACCCAACCTGCTGGAAATGAGGAAGGGATATTTTTAAATTTCTTAGTATTTCCATTCTGATTCTGATAAAAAACTTGAAGAATGTTGGGTTCTTTGGTTTGTTTTGTCCCAGAGAGTTTGAAACATTACAAAATACAAAGCTGGAGCCTGGCATTTCTGCAGTCCAGGTAAAACAGCAGGAGCTATTGTAATACAGTGAGAAGGATTCATTAAATCTGACACTGTTACAGCAACAGTGGGGTACTTTCAACATAATTCCCATTTCTCTGGGAACAATTTTGTAATTGAAAGTATTTATTTATAAAGTAACTTCCAGAAAGAAGTAAGAATGGCACTGTTTTCAGTTCTTAACTAGTAATCATAATCTAGTTCAATTTGGGGTAGAACAGCTACAGTAGCACATGAGAAACACAAGATAACAAAAGAGTTTGAGCTGAGAATACTGAACATCTTGTATTTCTAATTGCATATATCTCGTAAATGAACAGAAACTTTAATTGAGGAAAAAACTTACTACAGGAATCACAAAAAGCTGTCCTATGAGCCTTAAATAGACAAATGTTACTTGTCACAAATCAGATTCATTCTATTAGATTGGTAAAGTGACAATAAATCCGTCAGCAGATCTTTTTGGAGCCACAGATGTATTGAACTTCAATTTCTTTTTCTGGTAAGGAGCTGTTTCATGACAATTTTTTCTATACAGATTTCTGTATTTAAGATATAATAAAAATCAATGTACTTTATTCTACTTTTAAAGTATTACAGAAAAAAAAATTTAGTAGTGAATTTGGAGCAGTTACTGGTTAACAATATATCTTGGGTTAAATAAACTTCAAGATCAAAGGTTGAGGAATTGATAATAGCAAAATAATAGTGTAAGCAGAAGCGGGATGCTTCAAGGCCATTATGTATTTTGAGGAATTTTAGGCAACTTCCTAGATCCTAGCCAGACACAGGAGAGATTGGTAAAACCATAGCAAATGATATCCTATGACCATTGCAAATCTTATTGAAAATACTTGCTAAGCAGTGATGCCACTTATTTTGAAATATACTCCAAATTGATTTTGATTTCTCTCTAGTGAGACGAAGACAGAGGTTGAATGGATGGACAGTGTCACCCGTGTGAAATGTGGAAGTGGAAAAGAGTATTATTTATTGTACATAAATATCTTGTATCCAATTTCACAAAGTAAGATAGCCTTGCTATCTGAGTACTATAGTTCTCAAATATTGGGCAAAATCATGTGTGCAGTGAGAGAAAAAAGGGTTTTATCCCCTTGTTCCACTGCTATTCTGCCATTTTCTGAGCAGAAAGGAGGGGACTGATTTTTCAGATATGGTCATACTTCCCTTGATAAAATGGAAAGATTTTAAAACACAAACCAACAACAAAAAACAAACAAAAAATGAATAACAAACCCCAACAAAACAAAAGAAACAGAAACTGACAGAAATAGAGGTTTGGGTCTGCCTCTGTAATTAGCTCTGCAAGGTTGATAGGCTGGGCTGCTGAAAGGAGGGCAGTAGGCAGACTAGAGAACTGCAACTCTCTTTCCAATTCAGGAAGATCTGACACCACCATTTCCATCCTTTATTTTAAAAGGTTTTTAACAGTGTTGTGGGGTCACTGTCTCGGCATACTGGCCTTTAATTTAATTACATTGCATCACAAAAAGCTGAGAGATCAGTGGTGTTTCTAAACACACGGACTGGATAAAGCTACCCCATCAAATTAGCTAATTACACTATGTGCTTATCCAATTTCAGCATTTCACACTTTGCAAAAGAGTGGGCAAAGTCTCATCTACCATGTCATCGCTGCACACTACAATCCTTAAATCCAGTAATAAGCTTGGATGCATATGAGACTAAAATAATTTTATAAAGAAAAAGCTCTTGAAAGAAGAGCTTACTTATTGCACACAGCTGAATCCTGTTTTGACAACAAATCTATGTGTTCACTTACTTAAAAAAAACATCCTGAATGCTGTGAGAATTGGAACTTCTCTATAGTTTGATTTGTTCCTGGAGTCTGGGTGCAGCTATTCCAACAGCACGGATTATGTCCTTTTTACACATGGAAATTGA
Organism: Pyrocephalus nanus; assembly: GCA_038380795.1. NCBI lineage: Eukaryota > Metazoa > Chordata > Aves > Passeriformes > Tyrannidae > Pyrocephalus > Pyrocephalus nanus. The sequence continues at coordinate 25,411,132 of CM076270.1, read as the reverse complement.
GCAGAGGAGCACAAGCGATTTCACAATAGCTCCCCTTGTGGACAAGTTGTTTTGGAATAAAAGATACTTTAGTCTGGAATAATTAGTGCAGTGATTATTCTAGAACAGAAAAAGTGCACTAATTATTCCTACAGTGTCTACACAGGGACAAACAGAAAGCAATTGAATAATGGCTTATTCTGCAGTAGCTATTTTGGCCCATTTCCTCATATAGGCAAATCCTATTGGTGGTGTCAGCAGGTAATGAGGGCATAGAGGAGAATGTGGATGGATTGCATTAATGATCTCTTCCCATTAGTGTTTCTTTGTGCTTCACTTTTGTGTGTTTGCAGAGTTAATTGCTTAAAACTCCCTCTTAACTCAGACACATTTCTAATCCTAACTTCCCAGTTCTTATACAGAGACCCTCCAAACTCTTTTGTGGGTGATCCACCACCAGCCAGCTGAACGAATCAATGCTTTTATCTGACTGTAGAATTGTTGGTTTTCACTGGAATATATTTGTTTTTCTGGTAGGTGTTAAAGGTCATGCTGCATTAAAGACCATTTATACATTTTTCCCCATATTGCTTTGCAGGATAGTTTTACAATCCTTTGAAAAGCTACTAGAAAATTCACCCATGTGATTACTGTTTCAAGAGGACAGAAGATCCACCTGTGTGAAGAGCTGAAGGAGTTACTGGTGGAAGGGTAAGATAAATGCCTGTTAGATACGAAACTATATTTCTCCCTTATATTAAATTAATGCTCAACATCCAGGTAGCACTTCATATCTTAATTTCTGAACTAAGCACGTTTTCACCCAGATCCCATAACCATCAGTATCAATATTAATGTCTTTGGCTTACTCTGCATGAGCAAATTAAGATCATATTTTCCTAGAAGAAAGAGTTGTTCCTCTACTGGTGTGTGATATGCAGGGCACAGCTCTCACTCGTTCTCTCCCTGACTAATAGAGAAATGCTCTGGTGGGACAGGGAGGAGAGGGGGCTCACCAACTGACATCAGGGACTGCAGCATCTTGGTCTCATCAGGCACCCAGAGAGGCTGGTATTTACTTTCAAATTGAAAATGAGGACAGTTGTAGGGAAAGTTTTAAAAAATGTCACCTAATTAAGCACCTAGTTTGAGCCTTTTTAAGGTGATCTCAAACTGTACCCATAGGGTACAAATGATCTCTGTCCATTTAAAAGAGAATTGCCAGGCAAACACAGCAGACTTTGTCTAAGCTCTGTATAGGTTCTGTTTCTGTTATTGGAGAAACTGTGGCCTAGGTGTAGAACTGGAAGGAAAATAAGCCTCATTTTTCTGTTTTCACGCTGTTATTGTAGAAGCTTAGGCACCTTAATCAGCCTTTTGGGGCCTCAGTTCTGCATGCGTGCAGTGGGCTGAAGATACAAGCCATAGTTGAAGCATTGCATTATGAAGGGTTTAATAAAATTACAATCAAATCTGTTCTGGAGAAGTTTAGCACTTGAAAAGCAAGAAGGTTGCAACATGAGATCAGTGAGAAGCAGAGTGGGATATAAGGACTGAGGCCTGTATGCAATCTATGCATGTGGGTTAATGCTTATTTCACTACAAAAACTTTGAAAAGTGCTATTATTAAGGCCCATGAGAAGATAGTCTGAAAGATGGGGATGTATTTGTTCTGCTGGACAGTAGGCTTTTAAAAACATTTCCCTCAATGACTAAATATCCCTACTAAATTGACTACTACATTTACAGTTAAAATCAGGTTTCACTGTTCATAACCTTCTTTTTCTAATAATGTGTCATAAAACTGTAATTTAGGTAATGCTAGCTCGCAAACATGAGTTTAACCATGTGCCCATACTATAATTTCGATAGAGCAAATTCATCACTAGTGAAGTGCAGCCTCTCAAATGAGATGGTAAGTGATAATATTTAGAAATCTGTTTTCATGTTAAAAGAGGGGGGAATATTAGGAGTAATGTCTTTGTCCCTCTGTTATCTTGCAGTCCTGCTTCTCTTTCCTTTGTGCAGTAATGGTGGAATAGGATGCAGATGGGTCCATAACTGAAAACATTCTAAAAATACCCTACTGGTGCCAAACACTGGAAAAAATACCTTATTTCTCTTCATTTAGAAGTAGAGAAATGAGCTGTTTGTTTCAACAGAAATTCTGGCAAGAGAAAACTAATTTTTTATTACTCCAATGATCTGAATAAAATATTATACCATAGGAATATAATGTCTTAAGGATACAATACTACTTTGTCATGAAAAACTTTAGCACTATACATGTTTGCAGCTGCAAAACTGCTCATAGTTTGTCCAGCTGAAATAACATTCTGAAATACAGCAAACCAACAGATTCTCTGGTGAAATGCCTCCTCTGATTTGCAACAGTAAACAAAAAATCCAAACAACTGGAGATTGGCTTGAATCGCATCCAGACGATTAAATTGCAGTCCAGACCTGGTCTGATCTTTTGTACTCTCTTTTCCTGCAAATCTTTTATGATGCCCAAGGAATAAGCTCTTTCTATGTTTTTGTCATTACATGCATCCAAATCCAATCTGGGCAAGTAGGTTTCAACTTGCTCTGTAGAACCTCACTGAGTGAGATGGAAGAATTTTGCAGTTCCCTGTGCCATCAGACATATTTTGTGGAAGGAATTTTCGCAGTTGGGATTCTCACTGTTTTTGGGGCAACTCTGACAGAAGAGGGAGCTAATTTTACTCTTCCCCTACAAGAGTTTGCCATGTGACATTTTGTGTCCTAAAGTATTCTAGATGCTATACGTTAATCCAGGTACTTAAAAGATTTAAGACAGGAGTGTTTAGTTGGTAGTGCAACAGGGACAAGGGAACAGAAGGTGGCTGACAGGAGAAGGAAGGAAAAGCTGCATCCTCATTATTTATAATGTAGAAAAAACCTTAAAATTTAACCGTTTTCTATCCCATGTGTTTCTCTTCTTATTGCTTTCTAAATGCAGAAATGTTTATAGTTGGGACCCCATCTGGAACATTTTTTAAGATCTCAGAGAAAAGATGAGGGTTGGACTGTACGATATTCGCAGGTGTGAAGCTCTCTTCACACATGCCTCATAGGCAGGAAGCCCTACCAAGCAGTCATGGGAATGCTTTCGCACTCCCCTTTCTTGGTAACATTACACGTTTTTATTCAATCAGGCCTGAGGGTGCCACAGATTCCTCCTCCGACACAGTGCTGAGCTCAGCAGTGCTGTTTTGTTCTGCATGAGTTTTAACTTGGAGAGAGTGAGGCTGCAAAACAGAAACAAAAGTGACTTAGAGCATCATGAGCCTTGTGGGAAACTTCTTTCCAAAGAGCTGCAAATGATCAAAAGATCAGAAGTTTGCTTTACCTACCTAATGATCTGTAGAGTCTGGAACTACAGAAGAGAGGGGATTCTCTCCTTGCAGAACAGAAATTTTTATTTGAAGTGATAAAAGCTCTGGATGTGTTTGCTTTACTGTGGGCAGCACTGGTGGGCATTCCAAGGTTGCCTTTCGTTGGGTTTATAGGGTTTGGACTACCTTTTAAAATAACTATCAGTTATGGAAATAAAACATGGGGACGTGATTGTGGGGGGGGGGGTTGTGTGTTCAAGGGGAAAAAAAGGAAAAGAAAAAATCTATTCTGGACTGAGCAGAGACAAGTCACATTATGCAGCTCAGGGAATATGAACCTCATCCAATTTAAGTAATGATCTCAAAAGTTGCTTGGGTTTTGACAGATCCACAAATTTAAAGCAAGGTAGGGTCAAAATTTCATAAATTATTGTCTTATTTTCACAGAGATGCTCAAGATCTTTGTGCAGACTTATTCCATACACTAGACACTTAACATTCTGGCTGAAGGCTTGCTACAGAGTCAACCAGGTTTTAACATGGTTTCAATAGAGATCCCATTAAAAATTATCGAATATATTTTGTGTAAGGTGGTGAGTACAATCTGGATGCTCCCAGCCTTTGAACGCTACTGCTGCAGAGGTTTGCTGCTGTGCCACTGTAGTTCCATCTCTGGTGAAATGAACACCCTGCTGAGCCGCCCACATGGTGGGCAGTGAATCAGCCCAGTGTCCTGCCACCCCAGCAGCAACAGTTGCAGTAGTTTGCTCCTTCTCGGCTATTTCTGAGCCTCAGCTAGAACCTGATTTGGGCACAGCCCCAGTGCAGTTCAGGGCAGAGGCAAGCAGAGCAGCTTAAACCATCTCCGGCAGTTTTAGCAGAGTGACAGTAGAACTGCAAGCTAATCCCTTTGCCTTGGCCCTGCTATGGTCTGGGAAGTACCACAGCTCAGATGACAAGCTGATAGGGTATATTTTTTATTGTTACAGTTTGTGCTGCACAGAAATACACTCTGGGAGTGTTTATATGGATGCCACTGGAATTTGTCATAAAACAAGGTGAAACAGTATCAGCTGAGGAAAAGTGACCTAATACAAACTGGTGGTGAATGGTACTAACAAACACATCCCAGTGCTTTACTTATTTTTTTCCTAATATGAAGATCTCATTTTTTTAGAGTTACATTTAGATCATTTAAATTCATAGCTTTGGGACAGAACTGTGAACGTTTCTTTTTGTGTTCAGGCAAAATGCTTTGTGTCTGTATTTTTAGGGCAGCATTTCTTGCTTATAATCCAAACGAAAGGGACAGATTCTGCTTTACCTTGGATTGGCTGAGATTTAGAAACACTCTGCCAAAGGTAGTACGCTTGCTCCAGTTTTACACTGGTGCAAACATGTGCTGAAGTCAGCTCATAAATAACTTAGCTCTGTGTGATATTTTCTGAAGAATTCATTGGTATCATAGTCTACATCTACACTAGGAACCTGGGAACCTGTCCATGGCCACATCCCAGCTCCTCACTGGAGCAAGACCTCGGTACTTGCTGTCCTTTCTCCCCTCCTTTTCCTTGGACGAGAAAGCTGGGGAATGTGTCTGGATGGAGTTGAGGCACATTTCGACAGCTGCTTGGTTTGATGAAGAAACACTGAAGACCTCAGGGCACAGTATGGCACACAATGGCACACACTCAGAAATGCAGCCATACAATGACAGCTTGTGGTAAAACTTTGTGTGAAGTGTATGGTCTATGAAGTGCAGAAAGCTTGGCCATTGTGTTTCTTTTAAAGCCTCTGTAGCATATCCAGCAACTGGACAACATCAGTTCTCTGAAAGAATGAAAGTGGGAGAGGAAATTTGCCCACACAAGCTCTGACCTTCCTTCTGAGCTTTTCATTGTGGCAACAATTCCCTGGTCACTGATCATTTACTACAAAAGATTCCTCACCTGCTGCCATCCTAGCCAGGGAACAAGTAGTGCCTTTAGGTATAACTGACTATGCCAAGCAGTTCAGGCTTGGTGCAATTATGGACAAACCTTGTAAACAGACATTTAGAAAGTTAGAAAGTTTAGAAAGTGCATAACCTCATGTAGAGTGTAGAATTCAATGTGCTTGTAAAAATGTATTTTAGGTTACCTGAATTGTCTGGAAGTGAACTTACCAGTTGAATTCAGATCATGCAGAGGGTTGTGCAGCTGGCAGGAGTAAAAGACCTTGGCAAGTTATGGGGGAAAAAAACCCCAAAAATTAATGGTGAAAGGCGAGCAAACAGTTTGGCTGTGATACAGCATGAGGATGCTTCTGCTCACTTGGAAATCAAAGGTGAGGATAACTCCACTTCCCCAGTCCCAAGGCTGGAAAATGGATGAGTCTGTATTTCATGCAATCTTCCCCATGATGTCATGTCTTGATTTCTCTCCCTACCACTTAAATATAAGACACTTTAGGGAGAATATAACTGCTTTAATGTGTTTCATTTTCTTAGTATTGAATAATTTTCCAAAGACTTTCAACTTTATTAATGTATCCTCAAAGCATCTCCTGATTTTAAAGGCCTACTAACTCTAGATAATACAGGGTAAGCTGAGATCTGAATGAGTTTCACACTGTCCTAAATGCAAATGATTCCTGTTAGACTTAACAGAGAAAACCTTGAGTTTGGGATTATGGTCATAAAACATGTTTTATTCCATAGGCATGAACAGAAGTTGACTGGAATCTAATTTGCGGCAAGCCATTTTTTTTAATGGAAAATGGGGATATTCTGGTGTTTTTGAAAGAGAGCAGAATGCTGTGCCAACTTGGGAGAGTAGCTTGCTCTTTCACTTTCATGCTCATTAGTGAACTGGGCTGTTTCTTGTGTGAATGTGGATAACTTGACTATAGATGACAAATTCCAGTTCTTATTCTTCTGATGTTCACATTTTCTTGCCTCTGAGGGGTCATCTGAAGTACTTTGGAAATATGATTGCTTCAGTGGAGAGGGAGACTTCCGTAAATGTGAGGAAAAGGAAGACATTTATTGTATTTATCTAATAAATAGTTCTCTCTCGTGCATAAGGTAAAGCTTTGCAAATGTAGGGAATGTATACTTTCAATAGCAAAATGTCCTAATTATTTTGGCGTCATCAAGGTGTATTTTACGAGGCTGGACATTGTTCCAATTCTTAACTCTCTTTGGTTTAATTCCAGGAGACACAAAGTCTGTATCTTTTTGAATTTCAGTGTTACTCTTTCCTTTTCATAGCCAACTTCTTCTCCCTTTCTGAAATGTGTAGCTTGGAAACGAGGTCCTTTTAATGAAGCTTTTGAGTCTCACAAAATATGATTAATCTGATTAGTGGTTCAGACTCTTTTTATGCTTACATTAAGTAACACAAAGAGCCCCCCTACAGGTTAAAGTTTAAATGTGGATTACCAGATAAAGCTAGTCCTGACGAGGTTTCTATGGTGCAAGGAAAAATTGAATTTGCCTTTCACCTCATTTCAGCCTTTGTCATCCTGGTTTTTGCCCTACTCCCTCATTCACAGTGAGGATATTAATTTTGCAGTAAAATCTTTAAGCAATTATGCTGATAGCTTGGAAAAAAAAACAACATACAAACACAATATAAAAAGCTTAACTGAAAAATGGACCCCAGATATTCATTAAAACCAGATGGCAACATTCCTAGCAGCATAACTTTGGATGTTTGGACTAAATTTGTATTAATGTGTTACAATCAGATGACAAAAATGAACCAGTGTCATATGTTTGTACATATGTATGTATTTACAAAGTAGTGAACTATAGTGCCTAGTCCATGCATGTCCTTTTTGATAAACAGCTAAGAAAAACTATCCTTTCACACACAAACACATCCATCTTTAGATAGCATTCCTCTGTGGGAGGCTTGCCTTCAATTTAACAGATAATGAACTTCTTCAGATGAATCAGAAAATTGATAGTGAAATGAAGTTTAGTATTTTGCAGTGCAGCATCTACCAATACAAGGATGTTTATAGTTTCAAAATGTGGCTTATTAAAAATGCTCATTTTTAGAAAAAATTCTCATCAGTCTAGTAACCCTAGCTAATTTTTATCCCTAATCATTTCATTTTGCAGATTATTTTTGTTGTTTCTCTTTCATAAATGGCTACAGGAAATTGAAGAGAAATAGCACCTGGAAATAGCACTGAATTAAAAACATGATTGTGTGCAGGGGCTTCCTATATATTTCTCTCTGAACAATGAAGATGGAAAGGTGTTTTTTCTTTTCTTTTATGGCATGCTCCATATGATACAATAAGGCAAAACTAACATAGCACACCAGCCAGAGTAGAGTACAGTTTCCCCTCAGTGCACACACATAATTCCCATTACTGCTAATGGGAGATGCATGTCTCTACACAGAGGCAAGAGGGATCTTATATGTACATGTCATACATATGAAAATATCTGGCATGAAAAGAGGTGTCTAGTCCTGACAAATTGCCAGAAGGCTTTTTTTTTTTTCCTGTTAATTATAGTAATTATTTATCATGCATTAAAATAGTGCCCTAAATTTGCATGGCACTATATGCAACACAAATAAGCTGTATTCATTGCTGCAAGGAACATACAATGAAAAGCTGACAAACATGCACAATGTGAGGCACCGGTGCATCATCTGGAGTTATGAGAAGTAGTGATCCCTGTCCTGGTGATCAGGATTTTAAGACACTGGAAGGGCCAGAGCCCTTTCTTGGGACAGGGGGCAGTGTGAGCCCAGCTGAAGAGCCCTCATCTGCCAGAAGCAAGGTGAGGGGCTGCAAACAGCCCAGTGAATTGAAATCAAAGGCAGGGGAGTGTCTGCCTGCGCTCCTGGGAGTGGTGCCATGGGCTGTGAATGCCACCGCTGATGAGAATTAGCCAGGGGATCAGAAGAGGCGATGTGCCTGCAGTGCAGGGAGAAGGTGAGCTCAGCAGCAGCTGAAAGGCAGGGCTGAAAGAGAGAAAGCAGCAGCATACAAGGTAAAAGATGAAAGAGCTTTGGCTAAACCAGATGGAAAGGCAGACAAGTCCTATGCAGGGCAGGTTAGCCAGGAGCCAGAGGAAAAGGTCTTTCTGTGACCAAGAGACAGGGTTCACCACTGGGTCGTGTATTAGTCCTTGCTGTGTGTAGCCTTGGCCTGTCATTGGTTCTGTCTGTATCCAAAGAAATATAGTTTTTATCCAGTTTGTAAATATGTTTTATAGGATCACGTATTTCTGCATTTTATGTCTGTGTCAGTGCATGCACTAGAGGTAGAGAATGTGCTGACCAGTTGCTATAGGTTTTGTGGAAACTGGTACCAAGGGAAGATGTGCTGGTGCTCCCACTGAGGGAAAGGCATCAGGGGTCCTCACGGGACAGAGATTGTCCCACCTGGGGCAACACTTTCCATTGGAGCTTTGCAGTCCCTGGAGTCCAGGGAATCTAACTATGAGCACAAAGCCAGGGGAGAACAGGCATCCTTCATTCTGCCGTTCATGGAAGTGCTTGTATTGTAATTGAAATTTAATCTGAGTTCATGAAATGTTTATGAACCTGGAACAATTGTATAAAGTTTCAGTCAGTTGCACTGCAATTTGATTTGCGTATTTGTTTTTGGAAAGGAGCACGGGCCTTCAAAAACCACAAAAGAGAATATTTTTTCTTTATTTTTGAATTTTTAGTTGATCTAAGGTAGGTTACTGGAGTGTCTTGGGTGATGTCCAGGGTTAAGAGGGGCTGTTTGGACTCCATTTTCTCAAAAGAAGTAGCTACAAGCTTTCAGCCCTTGTGTTACCTTTGAATCAGTTGAAAAATAACATGGCAATAAGCAGTGGCAGGCCTCCCAAAGTGTCAGCTGAGGGTTTCGTTATGTATTCTTTCCCCCAGAAGGATTACCCAGGAGAGTGCAAGGGGGAGTGCAACTGCCTGAGTGCTGCTCCAGAGACGCTGGAATGTGTTTAATTCAGCAGAAGCTGAAGGCAGTTAGAATGCTGCACATTCGTTTCCATAAGAAAAAAAACCAAAAAAACAAACAACAGAGAGAGGTACTATCTGAAGACTTTAGATTATGTGGCTTCTTGAGCTGCTCCGGAGATGTAGGTAGTTTAGAAAAATCTCTTGACCTTTTCAGGCTTCCTCCGCCATGATAGTTACACGTAGCTGTATAAAATGATAGGTAGTTTACAGCTTGCCTTCCCTGGGGTGAAGCTGATTTACAACACGCTTTGTGTGTAATTTGGCTGTAGAGAGACAGTTTTACACCCAGCTTTTGCGTTTTGGCTACGATGAGGACTTTAAAAATGCTGTCATCCTGGAATGTGCATATTCTTAAATTGTTTCTTCTTGGAGATGCAGGGCTTGCTGAGGCTGGTGGTAGGCTGAGGTAACCCACTGACTTAATATCTAGATCTAGACTGATTAGATAATCTTCTGAATGAATGCATAATTATTTTCCCGAGTCAATGGAGTTACTGTGTCTGAGCCAGTCCTGACTTCCACTCAAAGGAAAGATTGGGCAGCTGCTTCCCTTCCTCCTCCTCTTCCTCCTCCTCCTTCTTCCTTGAGGTCACTAATTCTTCAGTTTAATCATGCCTTGAGTGATCCTGAAGTAGCAGGCCTTGCAGAGATCTTAATTATTTTCTGGAAGGTGGAGAGGCACACATCCTTGTTTATAAGTATTGACAATCCAACAGGTTCAGTCCCACAGTGTCCCCTGCTGAGCACAGCACTGGTGCTCTTGGTGCTGGGCTCTCTCTGCTTGTCCTCTGCTGGGTGCCCTGACCCCTTGCAGCCTGGCCCTCAGCTGAAAGCCTGCTCATGGGGCTCTGGCAGCTGCTCACCCCACTGACAGTAATACTGTCGTATTCTGGGGACCGAGCCCACATAATAGCTCCCAGCAGCCACCTGTAATCAATATCTGTTATCCTCTTACCTTGTGGGACAGAGTGCTGATGCTGAGCTGAGCACTCGTACTTTGGACCCTTTGGTTGTCGAGGTTAGATAGCATGGGGTATGAAGTCCCTCATCTGCTGAGCTCAGGATGTAAGGCAGGGGGGTTGCTTTGCATGAGCTCAGTATGGGACAGCTTGATTTGTCGGAAGGCTTGGAATGGGATCCCCCTCCACCATGGACCAAGAGGGACCAGGACTCAAAGAAAGCTGAATGCTTCTCTTTTCTGCACAAATACATTCCATTCACCTAAACTTTTAAATATCTGCCCAGAGAACTGACATGCTGGATGCTTTGTGGACTACCCCTAAGAATCCCAGCTGGCAAAAGTAATTACAGCATATGTTATTACTGTGCGTAAATTTTAATATCTGTTTTTTTAAAAAAAAATTAATGACAAGAGTCTGCTTATTAACAGGTATTACCAGAACAGCAAAAAGCTAATGTACTGATTTTGGAAAACAACTCTAGCATAACACTGATGCTGATATATTTGCAAAAGCCTAAGCCCACTACCTTCAATATTCATTAAATTATTGCCTCAGTGCATGATAGGCATTTAAAGAATGATTTATATACTTGAAATAGAAAGTTCTGCTATGTTTTCCTCTCTGTTTCATATATATATATATAAATATTTTTGTGTGTGTGTGTTACAACAAAATATTATATCTATACATGGAGAATGTGTGTGTCTGTCTTCCTGTGTCAGAGGAGAAGATTGTCTGTAGGTTAATTCATCCTCTCCTAATTCTTAATTTAATAGAAAAGTCAACCTGGCCTTTAAAAAATAATTTGCAATATAATTGTTTTTAGAGGGGATTTTTTAGATGACTTTGGAAACAAGCTGTTTAAACCTCTTTGAATCTGTCATAGTTAGTCAGGATAATTGATGTTGATATTACTTGTAATGTTTTCAGTAATGTTTTATAGAAAAATGGACACATGTTTTATATTTGTGACTGCATATATTTGCAGTTAAAGAGGTGGGGAGCAGAATTTGAACTTTTCTTTTTAGTATTGAGAGTGAAAAAAATTAACACAGCAATGGGAAATTTTGTCCAAACAAGCTTTACTGCTGGCAAGTTAGCAGTGTATCTTTCCTTCCCCTCCCCCCTGTCTGTTGATTTTATTTTTTTTCCTGTCTTGGCTTTTTTTTTCTTTCAGTTTGTTATATGTTCACATTTCTGGGCCGATGTTTCTTATTAAATTACAGACACATGTTGAGTTCAATCATTTAATCTTGCAAGCTGGAGTCCAGTTTTCTTGCATAAGAAAAATCTCTTTAGATTCTTTAGGACAAAAAGCATCATGTCTTTAAGTTCTCCGAAAGCATTTAATAAAGCATGAAAAGATATGACATCAATCCCACTAAAACACAAGGGCAAATGAATGATGTTACTGTAAATCTTTACATCAATCACGCCCAGGACTTTCGAAACAATATAGTTTTGTTTGCATTTCAGAAGTGACAAACAACTCTACTGACTGGCTTTACATAGTCACTTTCCATTAGTCAAGACCAGAAGCAAGTCAGAATTAAAATGTGGCCCTTGGTTGCCAGGCAGCCGAGTTGTCTTGACATGGTGGTTAGTTTCCTTTTCATCGAGTGACAACAGTGAAATGAAAGAAGTTTTGAAAAACTTGATAATGGTTTTCAAAGGAGGAGGATAATTGGTGGGGCTAGCTTGTGCAGCTCTGTGTGGAAACTTTCGTCTGTGGTAAGGGAAGACTGTCACTAAAAATTTAAACTCTTGTACACAAACTTGACCTGGAATCTTCTCCAGGTTTTCACTGGTTCATTTGTAGAACACTTCTCTCAGCCCAAGGGGTGCTGGGATGAAAGCGTTAGGACAGATGGGTAAAGCCCCAAAGGAAGAAAAGAATCAATAGTTGTGATTTAATCCATCAGTGAAAGGGAGGAATTAAGTAAAATCCTTAAAATGGGGAATTTGTAAAAGATCTTTTGATAGTACCTATAGCTGAAAATAATTTATCATCTGATTGCTGTTGAAAGTTAATGGCATTTGGGCCTAGAAAAGCATATTTTTGACACATTTTGCCAGATACTAAGCAATTTTCCTGCTGTTATTTTTGATATTCTTTAGACAATAGATAATTTAATTCAAACAAATTTCCCCGAGATGACAAAAACCTAAAGCATAACAGGATGATTGCAAGATAAGCTTTTGCTGCTGATGTTAATAATGCAAAAGCTAATGGGACATTAATATTAATAATAATATAAGTTGATATGAAGCAATATTTGTGGTAAACTGTTATAAAAGTCAAATGTATGCATAGCTGTCCATATCATTCATTTGTTAAAAGAAGGGGGGGGGGAAGCTCAGCAAAATGTACCCATAATGAAAGAAGGGACCAATTAGGATTGGATTAACATTCATGGTTATTTACAGTTGTTTTTGTACTTGTTCTTGTGCTCTGACTTCCTAAAATTTCACAACCCAAAGATTTAGAAAAATGGGGTTGTTTAGACGCGAGGTGCAATGAAGTGGCTGCAGCCATTGTGCAGACACCACCTCTCTCATTATACCCTCTCAATCAACACTCGGCACACAGGAAACCGCAATAAAGCCCATCTGCCACGGTTAATCTGCAGGCAAACCCACACCCATGTCTGTGCCCGTTACTCTCCAGCCTTATTATTCTCAGATCCAAAGCTTCATAAGGGATCAGCCAAAGTCCATTAAAGTAAATAATAGCTAGAAATGACAGGCTTAGCAAGGATTGGGAGGAAGTTGAAGACCAATCTGAGCTGTGAGCTCTGATTAATAGAGAAAAGCATTAGGAGAAAAGGGGAGAAAAATGACCTCAGCCTGCTCCAAAGAATTCCTGAACCTTGGTTGTTAGGGCAAGTGCTACCATCTGAGACGTTAGTGATCCTTGAATTTCCTTCACTTTGATGCAGCTCAAATGGGAAAATTTTGAAGGTTCAGCAAGGCCCCAGACCTCAGCTGGAAAGCCGTCTGGAGTCAACCCTGTCAAAATTCTCTTGTGGAAAAGAAAGCCTTTATTAGCTAGATTGCAACAAAAACCCCACAGCCTCTAATAAGAGAATGCATAATATAGATTGCATATACATCAATTATTAGAGGGCATTTAATTGTTCTCATCTGTATCCAAATGTGTGCAAAAGATCTTTTAAAACCATTCAGTATGTGTTTTTTTTAAAAAAAAAAAGGCACAAAACCAAAAAACAAAACCAAACACCTTCTCATACCGTTTTTCTTTGTTCAGCTCAATTTTTAATAGAAGGTTCAGTTCACTGACAAGTGAGAGGATACCCTGCTTGGAGTACTGGTAGATAAAGTTGATGCTTGCAAGGATGTTGCATGTAATGCTTGCTCTTCCTTGTGTCAATTGTGTGTTGTACATGAACATATTGTACAGAAACCAGCATCAAGGGAGTCCTGTGCAAGGATTTCTTTTTCAAGTGCTGAAGGAAATTACTGCTCTAAAAACAGGAACTTGGGCAGTTAGAAAATATTTTCTGCTGTTTCTTTGCATATATTGCCTATCTCTCTTCCAAGCATATGGTTGTAATATGTTTTATTTTGGTTACTGGAGAGAATGAGCAGTCATTTACTATTCTTTAGAGTTATTTACTTTTACTGCTTTTTAAAAATCCATTGTGCAATTAAGAAAGTGAATGTGCCACTGCACCTTTGCAACTTCAGCTGAGCAAAGCCCTAACAATAAGGAGCTTGTAAATGATTTTAGATCTAGCATTGAACTGATCAATCTCAGGCAGCAACCCAAGCAGAACTATCAAGAAACATCTGGTGCAGCTGTACAGGTGTTTCTGTGTCCCTGATGAATTTTTTGGGAAAAATATTAATGATCTGAATGAGGGCTTCTTGTCAGGGCAGCTCTTGTGATGATACATTCCTTCTAAAAGGTAGTGTCTCAGTATGCAATTTTCATAAACAAGATGAAGGGGATGCTGATGGAAACGATGACGCTGCCGTGATATTGCTGATCACTTGGCTGAAGCCCCACTCATGTGCACGTGATGCAATTTTCATATTTTAATCCTAAGTAGAACCAAAAATGACAATTATGAAAAGACAAAATAGATACCACCAACAGCTGTAATTGCTATCTACACTGCTTGAGGATGGGCAAAAGACACAGTAAATCAATATTAAGATCTCTACATATGCAGGTATCACAAGGACATCATATAACATCATTATAAGGAAATCCTAATAAAATTTGGACAGTTATTCCAAAGAATACGGGGTGAACATGGAGTGTGTGTGCAGCTAACTAGTTCTCTGTAGTTTCAGATGATATCTTAAGAGGAAAAAAAGTCTGCCTTTATAAAGGTGTAAGTGTGTTTCTGTAGGAAGAAAAACAAACATGTATTTTAGAAAAAAACTTTTTTTTTTTTAAAATAGATAAATACTTGTGACAGCTTCAACATTTTTGTGTTGGTCATGTTGGAATGATAAGATTGTGAAGGATGAAGCGTCACTGGCATTCTTTTAAAGCACGTAAGATACAATGCCTTTTTCTGTCCTGAAACAGAGGTGACATGTTTTTTTTGGAACATTGGGCCTAACTACTGAAACTGTGTGCCTTCTCAGAGAATTCCATATTAAAAATTTAAAATATTTCCATGTTTAAGAAAATGTACATGATTTTCAGTGGAGTAGAAGCAAATAATATTACAATTTGACTTATGCATAAGATTTTGTAGTGATTAAAATACAATGAAATATGAAAATGTTGAATGTAAGCAGGATCTGTATGCCACTAAATATTCAAGACACTAAGATAACTGAACAAAAAAAAAGCAGTAAACAAACGGTATATGAACAGAGGAAGCAAGCTATTAAAAGGAACAAATAATCTCCTTTGCTTTTTTTTAATTATTGTAAAACCAGCACTATGATATTGCGTAGAAAGCCTGCATGTACAGTCTGACTTTAGCAACAACCTTTTAAGATGTCTTTACACCATCAACTTTTCTGCTTAATATAAAACAGAGTTAGCCTGTCATTTATGTCTTGGCATATGTGTGATGTTGTCCAAGATATGTTTCCTTTTGACTATACTCAGTGCTATCAAACAGAGTTTCCTGTACTCATCTTCTCACAGTATTGAAAGCAAGGGTCTTGTAGCACATCATGGGTACCTTGGTTAGTTTTCTGTGCTGTATTTCACTGAAACAAATGCAGTTCCACATGTACTTTTTCTCTTTATTTCCAAGTAAAAGGCTGGCTAATACTAATGATATGTCTAGTAACTTCGTCTCAGAGCTCAACCTCACACTGGAAATATATTTGTTTTTAATATAGACCCTACCCAATGCATAACTGGAGCTGAAATCTTTAGCAATAATGTTTGTTTTTTTTTAATGAAGGTATAAATAATACTATAAATTTGAATGGGGTTTGGAATTCATTAGTTTATACAGAAATAGAAATAATAATCTCTCAGCTGCATTTGATCAAGTGATCCAAAGAGTCCATAGCTGAAGTCAAACACCTTTCTGTCTGTAAGAATTTAAAAAAAAAAAAAAATACAAA
This sequence comes from Pyrocephalus nanus, assembly GCA_038380795.1. Taxonomy (NCBI): domain Eukaryota; kingdom Metazoa; phylum Chordata; class Aves; order Passeriformes; family Tyrannidae; genus Pyrocephalus; species Pyrocephalus nanus. Next base: position 25,395,292 of record CM076270.1, on the reverse strand, counting down.
CAAGAAACCAGATTATGGCACTGAATCCATATTTCTCTATTTATTTTACAGGAACTCCAGTTTACAATTTCCTCTTATGTTATTGCTTAGCCTCCCTTGGATATTTTGTTGCTGGTTATACACTTAAATATATCTGCAGCTTACAGATATTTCTATAAATTTTGTTTATTTTTCTCTAAGCTCCTTATTCCTTGCTAGAAAGAATATTTTTAGTGACACATTTAGTGTAGGCTTGCTGCTTATAAACATGAAGTTGTGCATGCAGAGACAGATTTGCCCTATTTCCAAATATAAAGACAGTAACAACTTGTACTTTTCTGTCATTTTCTGTTAAGTTCACCAAAAAGTGGTGAGCTTTTTCCCTGTGGATCACCAGGAGATTGTATTTGCTATAGCCCAGTCCACAGAATGATGTCACCTCATGTTTTGTTTAACACCTGGCATGTTGCACAGTCCCCTATATGTTACACATACCTGGGAAGTTTTAATGAGTGACTATCTGGGTGTTTTTCAGTGTGGTGCAAATGTACAAACTGCAATTCTGGTTTAAGTTCCTTCTCTTAGTGAATTTCTGCAGGAAAAAACAAACAGCCTATGCTGGTAAGATGATAGTGCTTTGTATTTTTAATAGAAGCTGCAGTGAATAGATACTGCAGGAAAAATGGAAAGCTATCAATTCTAACCAAAAGCTAATGACTGTAAAATTTTCTGATCAGCCTTTGGCATAGTTTGGGGAAGTTAGGGCCAATTCACTTACCGTAAGGCATCTCTGGCCTTTATGTTCACTAGCATTTCTGACACCCATCACCTCAGCGAGCCAGTTCTCACTTTGCCTTATTTACTTGTGGCAAAAGCCCCATTTCTCATTCTATTACACTGCAAGGGGTAAGTGCAAAGCCCTCCTCTTCCTCTTTTTGTCCCATTCATTTTCACGTCCCAGAGCAAAGGAATAGTGCAGAGCACTATTGCTAGAACCATCAGGAACTTGTGCATCTGCTGCCTTCCTGAAATAGAAGGAAAATATAAATATTTGGCCCCAAGATAATTTATTTATATGGGAACAGAAATTCGTTTTAGAGAATCCGTGTCAAGGACTCCTGTGAGTCTTTTAGACACCCCAGGATTACCTCCAAGAGAGCAGGGACTTCATTTCTACTGTAAACATGCTTGCAGTTCACCACAAACATGTCAATAATGGTAACAAATGGCCCCACTATGTGTCGTACATTGGGAGCCAGGGGAAAGCTATTTTTAGAGATGAAGCAAGAGGACTCATTTATACTTCATGAGTAACACAAAGATTAAAACAACTAAATTTTTTCAAAATTGTGCCCACATTTGGGGGGTGATGTACCAAAAATCTGTGGGAGTAAAGGGGGAGAAATAGGAGAAATGAAGTGCTATTTATCCTGTCATTATCTTACCAGTCTGTGTTTCTTTGGACAAGTAATCACGGGACCCAGATGCTAAGGGTAAGTGATATTTTCCCACAAGCAGTTTCTGGCTCGTTGGCAGCTTTTGTAGGCAGTTGTGTTGGCAGCCTTGGAGCTGCCTCTGGCTCTGTTTTGTGGCTTTGCTCTTGATGGGCTGCCTGGGCTGCCCTGTGCTGCTGGATGCCATTTCCACGTCAGCCCATGGGTTTTCTGCAGCTTTACACTGCACAAATCCCCCGTGAAATAGAGAAATGGGCTCTTCTGAGGCAGAAAGGGAATCTGCTTCCTGGCTCTTGTAGACATTAGGTGAATTACTACTTCAGGTACTTGGGGAAACTTCGTCCATTTTGCAGTTTTTGGCTTCCCCAAGCTGTAAGATTAGTCACAAAGGCACAAGCCCAGGTTAGTCCTTGTTCCACTCCTCTCCACCCCGCCCTGGCTTTTTTTTTTTATCTGTCTTTTATCTCTGCTACTGTATTTTTAATACTGTCTTTTTAATTGTACCCTATTTATGATATATTAACAACACCACACCACCAGAAAGTAAATACAGTATCTCAAATATGACTATAAGAGTTAAAAAAAAGATGAGTTCTCTACTTGGCAGCAATGGCAGATTCCCTCCCCCCCCACCCCCCTCCGGTTTACCTGTAACTTGATAATGCTTTAAAATATAAATATGCATAAAATACACTGTTTGTGAGTAATTCTGCGTATTTTGTCTGGAATAGGTAGACAAAACTATCTTAAAATGTTTTTAAACATACATGTGTTGCTGGGCAGTCAATATACAATATTTTTTTTACATATGTATTATTGAACAAAGTTGGAAGAATTATATTTCTAAAAGAGATTTGTCAGTAAGACTCCTGGGCTTTTTAATAAATCCGGTAATAATACTATACATGTTTTTGCATTGTTTCCCTTTTTTCCCCTGGTTTGATCTACTTCATTTGCAGCTCAATTTAAGGAAAAAAATGTATTTCTTGATTAGTGATTAATTTCTCCATGGATTTCTAACTTCCAGCTTATTAATTTTGGATTTTTTGTTATAATTAGTAAATTGCATATTTGTCAAATTATGACAAATAAAATGCAGAAAATTCTATTGCAGCTTTACCTGCAAAAGCAGATCTGTAGAGGTTTTTTTTTCCCTGAGTTCTCTATGTGCTTTCTAGTGTGCTAGTTCCCAGAAAGCTGCCAGATCACTTGTTAGATTTGACTGGAATTGTTTATCATTTTGAGATTACTTTTGTACACCGAATCATTTCCTGGAAATTCATATACTGAAAATGTTTATTAATTGGTTTTTCATATGCTGTTTGTTTGGATTTTTAAATAGAAATAATGAACTCACTAGAAATAAGAAAACAGAAACCCTCTCAACCAATTTGTGTGAGCTCTTTTACACTTTGATGTCACCAAATCTGTGTAATTCTATCTCTGTCAGGAAATTACCACATGCCAGAGATTCTTCAATGAAATACTAAAAGTCCATATTCCTAAAAATGTATGATTCTTAAACTTTATTTTTATTAGCCTGACATCAAAGACCACTGTGGATTTCTTGGCCAGTTTTTTTGTGAACTGATTGATAATATTTTTGTTCAACATTAGTTATGCAAGAATCTAAAGGAAAAAATTACTCTACTTGCAAAGGGGTAGTCTTGGGTTAAATTTGCAATTTTTTTTTTCTTTTTTAAGTCAAACACCAGTAAAGACTATTTTAAATCTAGACATATTTAGAATATGTTTTTCCTACAATCCAGTTTTATCAATTTTCATTCAGAACACTGTGGCTTGTGACAAAATCTCTTTGTGGTGACCAGTCCTTACTGGGTTCCTGCTGTTCAAAGATTTGTGCCCATTACCTAGAGTTTGCAGAACTGGACTTGTAGGTTATAAACTATTTGTCCCATAGTTTTTAGACGTTTGGTTTGAAATGCTGTGAGATCAGTGGAAACTGTCATTTAACATGTTTACATATTTAAATGTTTACGGCTTTTCTGCACAGGTGAGCTTGTACTACACAAAACCAAACCAAACCAACAAAGAAAGAAATCAACAAATGAAAAATCAAACCAACAACCCCTACTAAACTAAACAAATAAACAAAACCCGTTAAAAGCAAGAAAGCCACAGTGTCTAACGTTTGCCCTGCACTGTGGGCACAGTTATTGGATATATCCCTAAACTATTTCTGGAGCACTACTTTCCAAACTGAATCCCCCTTTTTTTTGAATGAAATACCTGAAGGATAACATTAGTGTTTCCTATTGTCCGTCCACATGGCCGCTGGTTCCTGTGCTTTCCTCACTAAACTGATGTAACTAAACAGGATTGTTCATTTTCCTCCCTGCAGTGCTGCAGTCCTGAAAAGTTTCTTCAAAGGAGCTCTCGGCCTGGGACTGGTGCATCCCTGCAGACTGGAGCTCTCACTGTACTTCAAAGCAGAGCCAGTGTCGCAGCTGCCTGGAGCCCGCTTGCCCCAGGAGGTGTCACTGTTGGGACTGGCAGGGCGAGTCCAGAGCTGCTGTTTGTTTTTTAAAGGCTGCATTGACCGTGAGGTAGGAATTGACCTGTATTACAACTCCTTCCCTACCCCCAGCCTTTCTGGTGAAAGGTAATCAGAGGTAAAATGAGCTGGTGGCTTACATGGCGTGATGGACACACAAAAATTGTGCAAAAAGACAGTGAATGCTGGGTCCTGTAAGAAATACAAGCTATATATACGGGCTTGCTAAAATACGGATTTTTTTTTCCTATTCTTTCGATGCTTGTAAATTATACTGGAGAAATTGGCATGATATAACTTTTTTGTTTTTCATTTTAATAGTCTTCGAGCTGAAGGACAGATGAATTTATGTGATGTGAGATTTGTGGTGTAAATGTTAAGATCTTACTAGATAATGCTCTTAGGATATTTGATACTTATTAAATCCTTTTATATTTAGAAAAAAAAAAAAAGTATATTTATAGATCACCCAAGGGTTGAAAATTTTCTAAGTATAACGCAAATAATCTGTGTGACTTCCTAAGGATTTACTAGAGACTATAGACTTTAAAAAAAAAAAAAAAATTAGTAATTACTGTGGTGTGCATTCTACACACACACACACACACACACACAAATCTTAGTAAGTTAGGCTAAGGTTTTGGAGCAACCTATCACAATCTGAGGTAAATTGCTTGACTGATTAATTTTATTTGCCATCAACATTTTTCACTTTATTTCTGGAATCAATTCTTCTTTCAGCCTTCAACTTTGAGATTTATTTCACCAGACCTGTCAGTTTGCCCATTCTCCATGGGTTTTTAGAAGTTTCCTGTCTATACAGTGGTAAGTTAAAACCTAGTGAGTCGCATTCTCTGCCTAGTAGATATTTCTTATTCCTGTGGTTTGTGGTTAATAAGTAGAATAATAAGAATTAAAGGAAGAAAGTCAATTTAGTTTTATATGTCTTCAAACTCACACTTCATATTTTCATTTAAAGGATACAACAGAAACTTTTTTTTCCCCAGAGAAAACTGCTGATATTAGCATAAAGCACAACAACCATTGCTGAAACTTTAAATTTTACCTGAATGGGGGATTTTGAAGTTCTTTGTCTTTATGTTGTCACTGTGAAAAGCCCAGAGAAGCAGGGTTCCTCTATCATTCTATAACTTCCTTTTCTTGAGCTCTTGATTTAATTTCTCTGAGCTTTGATGTATGTTTTAGTCCAGTTGTGAGAAACGCATATATAAAATGCCACATGCATATGAGAATTTCAAATGTAAATGGATTAAAGCCCCAACTTTAAGGGGAGCCCTGTCCACAAAAGAAAATGATTACCCATTAATTTTTAGACCTATAATCTTAAAATGTCTCAAAATGTCATAGAGGCAAACACATCACAGCCGGGATAAATCTTTCTAGTCTTCTTACTTTTTTTTTTTTTTTTTTTTTAAAAGCAAAGTTATACCTTACATGATAGCTTCAAAAAAGCACAATTATCCTATGTTTTGCACCATATATTTATCAGTAATCCGTTCTGTGTGCAACTTTAAGATAAAAGCTTGTAGCTACTTCAGTGCTTGCTTTTCCAAGTCACTTAAAAATGGAAAAATTGCAGCTGGAGAGGCTGGCCAGTAGAGGCCTCTCTAGATTTGCCTTACAATTAAGGACTCTGCCTGAAATCAGTCGCAGTGAGCAAAAGTACTTGAAAAGATTCTGTGGTGTATGGGGGGGGGAAAGATCACTTTTTAATGCCCTTTTAAGTTGCAAGATGTTGATTAATGTTGCCCTTTACATTAATGATGTTTCAAGTAAAAGAAAACAAATTTAAAATGGATAAATTCTATTGAGGATGCATTAATTAAACAGAGACTTTACCATATGCTGTGGCTGGAGTGCTTGCTGGCCTTTCTGTTGTTGTTACCTGTGTAAAATCCACCCTATCCTCTACATGAATGCCCAAGCTGAATAGCCATTTGAATGCAAGCTTTAGTTTGATTCGCCATACAAGGGGTACTGTGTCACTGTGTTTTCTTTCTAGGAGTCACTAAGTGATTTCTATATCTGTTGTCATGGTGATATAGCAAAGCAGGGGAAAATGGGGGCAACTCCAGGCTTTCTCTACACCCTCTGCACTAAGAACTAAGATGTTGTTAGCAGGCCTATAAAACATTGGGCTTTATCTGGGCCTTCTTTTTGTTCTCTGATTGTCAATAAAACTCATTTTAAGGGTAACAAGGACATCTAAATGTCATCTGTCACAGTGTTAGAGAGATTAAGTTTGTTTAGGAACTTGTGCTGGACAAAAGGCCACTATTTGTTCGGCAGATACAAAGCGATGTTGGCCATCAGCAATCGTGATTTAGAAGGAGGCTGCATGGAGCATCCAGGAAAGATCAGCTCAGTTGCAGGTGATATAAGAGGCTCCTTGACATGACAGCATTTAAAACAACACCAAAACAAATATGGTTTTGAGTCAGGAGCGGTTTTATCAAGGTTTTGTTCTCTTGGGTTGGTTTTTTTTGTTACTTATCAGCATTGTAGATCACACATTACTAGAGTAGCTACATAGACCTGAGGGAAGAAAACAGCCATTGACAGTGAACAGCCTGTTTAAAAACATGACACACACACCTGATAGTCCTTGAATGAATAAAAAAAGAAGAGGGAAAGGAGGTTTTTCATGGAAAATCCAACAATAATAGGTGCTGCATTAACTCAGCATTTACTTAATAATGAGGCTAAATGGAAAGTACAGATTAATGAAGACATTGGTGTTATTAAAATCAAATCCTGCGGTTCATATGCTTTTCTTAATAATGAACATTGTGGCTATTGGAGAGGAAGAACAGGATTTTTTCTATTAATTTGGCACAGATCCCAGATCTCATTGAACCAGAACCTATCCTGTACAAAATGCAACCCATGGCCTTTATGTTCCACAGTCTTGCCATTTAATATTTGCGTTAATCCAGAAAAAAAAGCTTTTCTTTTTTCCAAATTAAAGAAAAGCAAAGGGTGATCTTTAAGCCTAGACAATAATTAAATAACACAGACCAGCCATGTTGATTTTAGCACAAAGCTTGGTTGAAAAATGTCCCTAGAAGGGAGATATGATGGTGTTAATTGAACTACAACTACATTTGATTCTAACATTTGTGTTTGGTTAGTAATATGGTGTGTAATGCTGACTGAAATATTTTGTGGGCTGTTGTGTATTTAGTGAGACATAAAGGAGAATATTCAGGACATTTATCTTGACAGGTAAAAATATTTCAGTCTCATTCAAAATATTTCAAACACCAAACAAGGAGGATTTGAGATGCAGCTGAACAATGGAGTTGGCAAAGCTGAGTGCTCATTTGCAATATGCTCAACGTCAAACGTTTGTTTGACATGTGGAAGGAAGCTGCATAACCTGCTCGGTGGTGGGTTGTGTGCATCGTGGAGTTACCAGCTCCCTGCTGAAGTGTTTCCCATTGTGGTGACCCAGCTGTGCTCCCTGAGGGTCAGCAGAGTGAATGGGGGAGGCATACAGCGTGGCACAGGACAGCGGGTATGACCCAGAGGAAGGGCTCCTTATCCTCTCCAGTAGGCCAGAAAGGAAAAGCATGACAGAATGTGGCTTCTCAGGGAATTAGGCCTTTCCCTCTAAAAAGCTACTCCAGATCAACCCATCAGCTTGGTTCTGCATGTGGATATGAGTAACTATGGCTGAAGAATTAAGAGCACTCAAAGCATGCTGTCTAATCTTCTGTTTTCCTCCTATCAATCACAAAGGAGCATTCCGAGTAAAATTAAATGCAAACACCACAGTAAATCCCCTAGAAGTAAACCTTGTGTGATATGATGAGTATATTGTCTCATCCCCTCTCTGGATATGTGACAGTAAAAATTTAATGTGCAACTAGGTGTATAGTAAAACTCACCACAACATTTTCAGCTTTTGGACACTGTTTAAAACAATTTCTCGTCTTATTGCTGAAAAGTTGTGTAGAGGTTGTTTCTAGAAAGGACAGAAACCACTCTCCCTATTTACTGGAGGCCTGACATCCATTCCTGCTGCAGAGGGCAGCCAAAGATGCCCGATGGGAGAAGATCAGCATTGCTCTCTTGTCTCTTTCTGTATCACTGTATCCAGGGAATGTAAAATTGTGGCAGGGAACCTCTCTACCACCTACAGCTTCCTCCTGTGAAGGAGGCTTTCCCATCCAAGCAATTTACATGGTTTTCTGACCTCTCTGTGACCAGGCTCTGGTAAATTACTTATTATCAGGAGGCCAGAATCCAGGCTTTAGTATGCAGTATTGGAATCTGTTGACAGAAAAAAAGCCAACCAACCAACCAAACAAAACCCACCAAAAACATATACTGCAAGGATGTTGTGAGAAAAAAGAAAAGAGTGTTTTTTTTTCATTTTCAGACTTCTTTATGTTCATGACCTGACACTCTCCTGTTTTCTGTTATTTTAGGTATGTAGTCTGCTATTCATTCAGCTACTCTCCACAGTCTGCACTGACCTTCAAAACCAGACTTGGTCCAGAAGTCAGGAGATCCTGTCTCACTCGTTCCTGCTCTAATTCCACTTGCTTTGAAGGAGACATCTCATTTTTTTCCCTCTAGAGCAGTTGTAGCATTTATGAAATCTTCATCAGACCTTGTTGGACCCTTGTGCAAAGGGCAGTCTTGTGATGTGAAATGCCCTCTTACTGTGGAGCAAGCTAAGACAAAGGAATGAGTGAGTGATGCTTGACTCAGGTATTTGATCCTTGCCCACTTATCTTTATGTGTAAATTTAGTTTTTACATTTTCTTTCTTTGCCTCTGCAGTGAAAATTCTGTGCAAGCTGTCACCTTGGCATCACTGGGACAGCTAAGTGCTACTCAGTGTGAGAAAGGGCTGCAGAATTAGGCCTCAGTTAGGAAATGTTTTAGGGGCATCAAAAGCCTGACCCCTTCTCTGGCTTCAGAGAAGTTATTGCTAAGTATTATTAGACTGTTCAAACTGGGACACTCGTCATAGTGCCGGGAGCAGAAAGTGCTGCAGGTTCAATAGGCATTTTGCACTGGTAGGGTCTCCAGGAGCAAGCCAGCAGCCTCTGAGCTTCTCAGGAGCTTCTGGGAATGAGTGGGCAAAGGTGCCTGAGAGTCTTGGTTCAGGAAACTGCTTCATCAAGGCCTGGATGCAGATTCCCTTCCCTGCACTGAGAAGCACCTGGTGTCATTCAGTGTATTTTTTTGATGTGAAGTAAAGCCCATTAGAGTCAGCCCTGTTGGTTGGTGAGTGCCTTCAGCACACACTGAAGTGGTCAGGAGCAGAGCCCACAGTTGGCAAACACAGACCTCTAGTTTTAAGTTTTAAGTTACCTGATTGTACACCAACAACTGGAATGTTGTGGGAACATTTTAGATGTTATTAGAGAAACTGCTCAGAAATGAAAAGGGGAATAATAGAATTACATTTTGTTCTTATCTGACACAGATATTATCTTGGTTATATTTGGTAAGATGATTTTGTTGGTAGTACTTGTTTCCATATTAGTACTGCTTGTGGTTTAAGTAGTAAAAGAGCAATGAATTAACTGTCTGCACTGAAAGGAGAAAAGTGTGTCACCTTCTGTTGGAATAGCAGGGAGTCAGAAAATATTTTATTTTTATTGTTATTATGATTAATGATTACATGGGATATGTGACTGTTCAAATTCCCTTAGTAATGAGTTTAATGTTACATTTACTGAACCAGCCCAGTTAAAGAAGTTATTGCTGTTTAAAGTGAATTCATACAAATAATAAAAAATTAGCAAGACAGCAAAAATGACTTTTACTATGGTTTTATAACTGTTCAGTTACTGTGAATTGCTAAGATTTGTAAAGATCTTTGAAGATGAAAAGCTCTGTGTAATATTATTATAGTGGCTTGTAGAAAGTAAAAGGAAAAAACCCAGTTCATCCTGTTATAATCCTTTTAGAAATTTTAACAAATCCAACAGCTTTCAAGTAGTGGAAATATTTCAGAAAGTGCTACCACCACTACTGCTGTTGCTCCAGGCTATATTATCATATGCTATAGTGTGCATGCAAGCAAAGCTTAACTAAGGTCATTCTAATGAATTCTGAACATTACATGGGCCTAATTTAGCTTTCTGTCCTGTATGAAAGGCAACCTCTTCATGCTGCAGCACCCAGCAGAAACCCCTGAGTTGTCTTATCAACCTCATCTGCATTTTTCATCATCTGAAAGAGCTGGAAGTAATGCTCAGTCTCTGAACTCAGTGGACCTGTGTACTTCTTCCATCTTTAGCAGAGGGGCTGAACAATAGGGTTTTTTCAGCCTGAAAAGAACTGAAAGTGTATTTTATTTGGCTATCTCCACTTCTGGCTCCAGTTCTATTCTCTCATGTTTGTTACCAGATTTGAGTTCTTGGGTACAAAAGGACAGCGTTTTGCCAAATTCCTTTGATATCAGCTCTCTGCTCCATTCACAAGAGAGCTGCAAGGCTTCAGTGGCATTCCAGGGAGCCATTTCCCTGTTGCTGATAGAGAAGACAGGTTGAAATCCTGATCTCTTGAGTTCAGATCAGTGCTGCATGGCTGGGGAGCTGGGCCAGCTGGGCCAGAGCCCATTGCACTCAATCCTTTCTACCTGGATGGAGCACCTTCCAGCCCCACTGCCTTCCTCCAACAGGTGCCGCAGAAGAGAGCTTAAAAATGTTTTAGTAAGTAAACACAGCTCATCATCCCAGGAACCAAGTCAGAGTGTCTGAAAGTAGGGAAAGTCCCAGAGATTTAATGTTCTTTACAAAATGTAAATTCTTATTCTCTCTAATCACTGTGGATATTTTCCTTTGTAAAAGTTCATCTGTGGTAAATTCTTGCTCTTAAAGAAATCCAGTGTTGGTGAGCTCCAGAAATGAAAATTTCCTTTTTGAGAAAAATGAAATACAAAAATGAGAAGAAAAAATTCTCAAGATTTCCCTGTTCCCACTTTTGGTGCAAATATTAATTGATGATCGCTGAAGTATTTTACTTTGATAGCATTTGACTGTGTCTTTTTAACTTTTATCTGATAAATCATGATACAATGAAAGAAGCCTAATCAACCAATTGAAGTTTAAATGCAATATTTTACTTTCTCTGAAAAAATATTTTTAGATTTATAACATTTGTAGATATTGCTATACTTTATTAATAATACTTCAGTTTTTACAACATTGCATTATACAACAGAAAACAGAAAAATATTTTTTTTATCTCTCTACCGTAGTTCAATTATGAAACGAAAATAGTAAGTTTCTTGTTATCATAGTTGCATTTGCCATTTATTCACTTCAGTAAATCCCTTGTTTTCAGGTGCAGTTTTTAACCTATCCCAGCTATTCAGTGTTCATACTTGGATAATGTCTTTCTTATGTGTCTCCTTTCTAATGTAAATAACTCTGTGCTTTTAACTTCTCTTCAGGTGAGGGTTTTGATTTTTTTAGATTCTTGACTATTCTTAATTATCCTTCTATTTTATCAGCTTCCCATTTATCTCTGCGTTATCCTTCTGCTCAAAAATGAGTAGAAATAATGATGTATTTTCAAAAGTGTTTTATCATTGATAAAGTCATTTAATGATGTTTTTATTTTTGCTATCATGTTCTTGCATCATATTGGCTTTTTTTCACTGCAGTTCAATACTACCATTTGTGTCATCTGTCTTTTTGAATGGATGCTAAATGAAAACATTTTAAGAATCACTAGAAGAAAAAAAGTCACTGAAAAAAACCCCATATATTTGCACATTAAAATATATTTATTATCATGGCACCTCTTCACCCATCTAACCTACATCTCTCCAAGGGTGAATCATCGCCATCTTTGGCTGCTCATGGTTTATATAACAAAACCAGGTGCGTTCTGCATTGCTTTTGATTCTGCAGCAAGAGCACATAGCTGTAATTTTACTCAAATCCCCAGCAAGATTTTGCTTAAATTGCTCTGTATTTGTGTACTTGCTTCTTGCATTTCAGCTATCTGCATTTTCTTCATAGTGAATATTGCCAAGCTACTAAGATGCTTAATGGATTCTTACTGAAATGTGACTGTCTTTTCATAGTCTCACAGGAAACTGCAGAAGGACTGAAGGCACCTGTACGTGAGACTTGGAATAGTTTCCCTTAGCTTTAGAGATCCAGCTCTAGCAGGAGGCTGATCTTTCCTGTCCTCCTTGAGGGGGTCTGTGCTCAAGCCAACAGATGGCATCTGGTGGTGCTGGTTTGCAGAGAGACAACAGTACAAGCTCCTGGGAGTAAATCTCAGCATTACAGGTACGACCAATTGTAAATTCTCAGTCTTGGTTTGTTTCATTAAGTATTAAGTTCAGTGGACTTTATCACATATGTACTACTAATATTGCATGATGTTTTGGCTTCTTTGTATTGACATAAAACAGAGTTGCAAGATCAAGACACATATTCACCTCAAGACAGAGCTGTTATTTCCAAGTATCAAGCATGAGGAGCTTTCTGTGTGGATACTTTGATTATTTTGGTTCTTGGAGCCCTTGCCTACTTTATATTTTTTATCCAGTGTACTCAACATGGCAATTTTTTACTTCTCATCTTCCAACTGCTACCTTAGTCACCCTGATTCTTTCCTAAATGTTCCATGGCTTTTGTGTGTGATCCCTTTTCTCTAAATAATGAGCCCAAAGGGTCTGACTTCTCCTCTCAAGTGGCAGCTCAGGAACTTGCTTGAGATTGAACATAATGTCAGTCCAGTGTCTTAAATGTCTACTGTTTGTTACTGAGTCCTCAGACCTGTCCAAAGAATTACATGGCAGCACATACCCTCGACTTCTAAATAGCAACAAATGTTGAGCAAGAAAGATTTGAGAGAGCTGAATTATCTCGTTAAATTAACTGGAACATTTTAATTTTTACCAGAGTTGAGTGAGCTTGAGTAAATATGACGAATTGGACGCTCACTTCATTTAGCAGACATCAAACACACACAGAACGTTGCCCAATTTAATTTAGCCCTGCCAAGCTGGGAAAATGCTTGTACAACATCAGTGAACAAGAAAAGGGCTAAAATTTACTCTCGGTTGAGAGTGCATGCATAAATTCCCTTGACATAAACGGGTGTTGTGTATGTATGTATGTATGTATATATAAAACCTTCCCTCAGGGAAAGTCCTCCAAACACCTGCAACCAGACTTTGTGCTATGAGTTATTCCCAATAAAGTAAATAATAGTTTTCCTTATTGTTCTAAATAGGCAATGTGTAACTCCTGTCTCACAGTCCAAGGTTTATCTCCTTTTCCTCTGCTCTTATCAAACACATACCAGCACAGTCTCTTGTTCAGTCATGCTCAGTAGAGTGGTTGGCTTTTTTTTTTTTGGCTTTATCCCCTGAGCTTAATGGGCACATTTTGTGAAGAGTGAGCCAACCAGGTAAATAGCTGCTACTATGGAGCTTAAGAGCTACAGCTCTCAAATTAGGAGGTGCTTTTTGTCAAATAGGCCTCTGTAGCTCTAATATTAGTAACAAAACAAGGGCTTTTCAGACAAGAAAAAAATCTTTAGTCTGACTCTGTATCACACTTAACTCTGTTGCCTTGTCAAATATGTCAATGTTCATATTATACAGCAGCATTCATCTGTGGATGCAAAAGTGCTTTCCAAATATTACCTTTTGAATAGTTTTAATTTATACTTAACAACCAGGTTTGTGAGATGGTACTCAAAAAGAATCAGAATGAACTATTTAAAAAGTTAGTATAAATAAATTATAGTGATTTTCTTGCTTTCCTGTTGCTCTATAGAAGGTTGTTGGCTTGAGTTCCAGAACAAAACTACCAAAGCATTTTTCAAAGAGATTTTTTTTTCTCATTTTGTTTTAACTCCATGTCCACACAGATCTACATGCCTGTTTAATTCTAGTTTTAGCTTCTCTGTTGCTGTAATTTGTAAGCATCTTCTGGTAGAGCACCAGGAACGAGGTACACAGGAAGCAGAATACAGAATACAGCCCTGTGTAGAGGCATTATGATCTCAGATACATACGTCAGGCAAAAATAGTCATCCTGTTTCTCCAACTTGTTTATGGAATTTTATTACTTTTTTGCATGCTTCAGAAACATTAGCTTGAAACATTACTGAAGGAGTTCCTTGCCTTCAGGCTATGCAACTTCTCACAGTGTTTTAAGGCATTTTTATTGATTTTTTAAGCAAATTTGCTTTGAGCACAGTCTTTCATTTTCTGTTTTCTGAGGACAAGGCTGCAAGCCCGTTTGCAGAAGGCAGATGTCACAGACACATGCTGTGAGTTTTAAACTGGTCCATGAAACACTGCAGTAGGATGGCTTTTACTATTACCTGCCTGGAACCAAAATAATAGTGAGTTACTTTCATTCCTACTGATAACAAACTGGATGTTAGTCATTCTTTTTCTCAATTTATCAGCTCATTTGTTAGTTTAAAATTATTAGGCTTTTTGAATATTCCCTTCCCTCAGTATGTCTGTAGGAAATACTAGTTTTGTGTTAAAACAATGCACTGAGGCAAAAAAAAAGCTGCAGGCAAGCTGTCTTTGGTGCTCTGGTTCTTGGGTTCTTGATTCCTGTGTTCTAGGTCTTGAGTATCAGAGCTGGAACATGATCACAGCATTGACAACTGTAGGGTATTTCTCCCTTTGAAAATCAAAATTTTAGTGCCCAAAGCTGGGTTCCCAAACTGAAACAAGGAAAGTCAGAGGTCTGTTTTGATCAGGGGTGTGCATAGACAGTGAGTGAGAGAGTGAAACAGCATTTAAACTGTGTATTGAGGAATGCCTGAGCAACGTGCAGTTGTTGCTGTGGAGCACATTTATTCTTGATGCTAATTTGGTGAGGGTGCTCTCTTGCCTGCTGACGAATGCACGGGGTCTGCTCGTCCTTGGACCACAAGGTTGCTTTGAGCTGTTTTGTTTTCAGGTCTGTTTTAGGATAATAAGTCTGCTGACAGCTGGGTTCTGTAAGAAAGCTCCCATTCAGGTACATAAGTCTAAAATAATTAGGTGTGTTCCTAGGGCAGAGATAAACATTGCCCTTCTATTTTTCGAAAGCAGATGAACTTACTAGACCCACCCTAATACTCTGGGGTTGTCTCCTGCCTTATGGGCTGCCACAGAAGCTCTAAAAGCGTGGCACACAAAAGCACTACGGGACTCCCACCATCAAGATGAGCTCTCTGCCTGCCCCTGGCGCTGGCTGTCAGAACCGCTTCATCTGAAATCAAGGTAAAGAATCCGCAGCACTAAATACTACAGGACAAAGGCATAAACTAGCTTTGTAACCCTGGGCAACCTGGATGTTTGCTGACTGACAGTGTGAATGACAGCCCAGTTGTCAGTCTAAAATATCATCCTCTAATCATTCCAGATGTTATCCGACAAGATGATGGCTACTAAAAAGGGAATAATTTGGGAAAAGTCATAAAACCCCTTATCCCCTGCTGAAACCATTTCTCTTTGCCATTTCTGAAGTCTCTGCAAAATAGATCCAGAATCCAGTGTGTAACACACGACTGGTTTATTGAGAGTGTCCACTCAGAACTGCCCTGGGTATCCCATTACATCCTCAGAGGAACATCCCCCTGAGCTGTGCCACTCCCTCATGTCCTGGCAGGTGACTCCAATCTGGCCATACAGTGTAGCTGAAATATTTTTATCTGTTTCAAAATATGACAGGGAGCAAAAGCTGCCATAATGGCTGCTCACAGACACAGCCTAGCAGAGCAGAGAAAGAATGGAGTTGCTCGCAGCAGAGACACAGGGCAGTTTCTGGCTAGAATTCTTAGTAATATTTTTTTCCTACTTAACAAAGAAATGTCTGAAAAAATTGTAAATCCCTTTCCATTCTTGCCTAATTTATTCAATGGCATTTTAATTTCAATATGAAGAGAGGATTTTATTCTGAACTTCAGGCTAAGTGATGGGCTGTATATGAAAGAAAAATAACAAATAAGAGGAGAAAGTCTCTTTTGAGAAGGACAGCAAACTATAGCAGAGGAAGTGGAGGAGAAGGAGAACACAGGAAAATCAGAACATTATGGTGTCTGAATCTTGAGTTTTAAATTTTGAAAACGTAACCTGAACCACTGAAGCTAGAATATAGTTCTAATATAGAATATGTCATCTTGTCATGTCATGCCCTTAACCATGGTTTAATTTCTCATTACTATGTTTTAATGATATGTTTTGAACTGCAGATTGTACATACCACTCAGTTTTCTATGGAAATTGTGTCTGCCTGTGCTCAAGACTAACAAGTCACTATCCATCTGGATTCAAAGAAGTAATATTAAAAATTTATTTTTTTTTTTTTAAATCACAACTAACATTTTTACGATTGAAACTGCATTACAGTGCTTTGGCATCACACTGAACCTATATGACCTTTGAATCAGCCTTCAGTGACCAAACTAATGCAATTTGCAATTTCTTTTGTGGAGTTAAGAACCTCTCTTCTCTGGTTTGTTCCTTGAGCCAGCACACTGCAATGGCTTCTCTTCCAGTGAAAATGCTCCTCCTCTTTACTCTCATTGATAATCATCTCTGTTTTGTCTCACACTATCTTCTGACAACAGTGACAGGCTAGTGAGCAAAAAGAGAGGGCCGTGAGGGAGCCATCAAACATCCTGGCTTAGAGCAGTCTCCACTGAAGGAAGTCCAAGCGTGGTTGGAGAAGTACAGGCAAGCACAGGACTCTTTATGTACAAGCCTGCTTATTCTCCTCTTCCTCCCGCCTCTGCCACTGGCTGCTGCTGGAAGTAGAACTCTGCCTGAGAGACCTTTGCTCCTATCCAGTTGTTCTTATGCTAAAACTTTTATGCTGTGCTTTGATTTTTCTTCTGTTTTTGCAGATAGTTAGGTTTCTGAAGGATAAAAGGACCAGAAGAAAGTTTGCAATTTTTTCACACTTCTGTACTTCTCAGTTTAGTCTGTTCACTGCCTAGAAGAAGAAAAGAAAATGAAGAGAACAAATGTTATGGCATCCCTGCCTTCCTGAGGCTGGTAATTCAGCCAGTTGCAGTCTGAGCCTCTTATAGCTTAGTTTTCCCAATAGTTTTAGGAACTTTTCCCGCAACCTTCATTCTCAGATGTCAGAACTGATAGAGAACTATAAGTTGGTACCTAGCAATCTTTCATAATTTTTCCCAGGATCTTTGAAATTTTGTGTGAATTACCCATAAAATACAGTTTCTCTAGAGCAACTTTATTTATTATCTATCAAAATACTTCTGTTTATCCTTTATTTTCTTAATTTTTACTTACTTGCTTAAGCACCATGCCCTCCTGTGAAGTTTGGGTAGGAATATTCCCAAATGTTTTGCTAGTGTAAGTTCCAAGATTGGATCCATTGCTACAACGCATGGGTTCTTTTGAAAAATGGGAGATTTTAACTGTTTTTTAATTTCAGCAGGGGAGTCCAACACTGTAATCCACAAATTAGGAATGATCGAATGCTGTAACTCTTTGGTAGTTCCCCTTGGACGTGTATTGTATTTAAAGGTTTAAGTATGCCTTGATGGAAGTGTTTGCCTTTAGCTGTTCTTTGCTATTTTATCTATTGCTTCAGCTGTGAAAAGCTTTTTTATTTGGTTAAGGTTTGTTTATTTCTCACTGCTAAACTTTTCTAATATTTTAAAATTCTGAATTACAGAAAGGTTTGAATTTTGGCCTCTCTTTGGATTATTTTACAAGGACAGAGATTTTACACACTAAAATGCTTTCCATAAAACACAGCTGTTAAAAAAAAAAAAAAAAAAAAGTAACTCAGTCAATACTTTGTCCTCTTGTAACTTATTCTCTTTTAAAAGGGTTTATGTAATTTTACATAATTGTTTTGGCAAGAATGTTTATTGCCCAGCTGGGTGAAATTATTAATGTACCTCTCAAGCTGCATTTTCAAAGATCAGTAACACATATATAAACCTCTTTGAGTCTCCTTGATGCAGGATTTTTATTGGAGACCCTTGTTCCACTTCAGTAAAAGGATGACACAAAATGTTTACTTTAAAAAGTCTTTGACATCCTCCTGAGAATGTTTTGATAGGATGGCATACATTTGGTTACTATTAGTAAGCCAAACAATTTTCCATTGTTATCTCACTGTGTTTATCTAGAGCCTGTAAGGAGGTTTTAGAAAATATCCATCTCTGTGTTTCAGTTAATTGATTGCATGTTCAGTAGGATTATTCATTTTTATAAAGCTCCTTGTCCTTTTAATTTTATCACAAGGATTCTACACAAAGGCCTGTGGTAGAAAGCAAAAGGGAATTACTGGCACGGTAAAGAGATATTGTAGTTGTTTCAAGGCTAATATTTCTGCATGTGGGAAAAAAATATCGATGTGTTCCTGCTACTTCTGGGTGCAAGATGTTATACCTGAGGGCTGAAAGTAATAGTTGCTGGTGTGAAAGTATTCACCAATATCAAGTGCAGATGAATGCTTTTGGAGCCAGCTGAAAGCTGAGTTAATAATACTTTAACTTAATATTTGAACTTGTATTTTGTCTGGTGAAATAAATGACGGTTGACTTACTTTTATTCAAACTTTATTAGCAGTGTGATTAAAGGACTCAAATTATCTTACACCTTTGCTGTGTTGTGATTTGTTTGGTTATTTGCCATTTTATTTATAAACTAGAATCTCATCTTCCATTGAACATCTTTCTTTCTAAGTAGAGATTGATAAGTCTCAGCTAAGATCATTGTCTGTCTTTTTTAGGGAGTTAACATATCTTGGTATGTACATTCCATCTTGCTTACAGCTGTTTGGTGGTTACATGATTAAACTGAATATAATGTGAATTAGTGTCTATGTCACAGAAATTCCCCGTGCAATTATCACCCCTTGGAACTGCTTCAGTGCCAGGTTTAGGCCTGATAGCAGGAACTGGTGCTTCTCTGCCTCCTTTAATCATCCTCTTTTGTTTACACTCTTTTTGGAGAAATCACTGATCACAACTCCTGTAAGGGTTAGGTGCACAGCAGAGAACTGCAGAGCTTATAATGCTACTGTGCTTGATAAACCTGTGTCCTTGAAGTCTCCTGCATCCCTACCCTGTCAGACTGGTAAAGCTGTGCTGCTTTTATGAATTCCTGGTGGGAGTGGTCAATACCAAATTGAATAATTCCCTTTTGAATTACATCTTTAACAAAACAATTCTTGAAAAGCCTGCTCGGTTTTGGATGGGTGCACAGGAAGAAAAGGGATGGTACTTGAAACACTTTCTGCAGTCCCTCACCAGGGTGGGAAATGACAGAGCTGCACAGGGGTGTCCTCTGTTGCTGTCCTGTCCTACACTGCCCTCCAATCAGCACTGAAAGAGGGAGTCATTGTCGTGGGTCTCTGCATGACTGGCACACAACTTGCACCTAGGCCAACACTTCTATGCAACAGAATCACACTGCCTGGTGTCTCCAAAGTTAGAATCAGGAGTCTGGGCCCCTCAGTGCATGTCAGCATCAGATTTAGGCCTTTTCATTTCCTTTTCATCAGAGCTAAGTTGTGTCAGTTCATGTTCTCTAGAGCAGTTTGAATTCAATTTAGCTGGTGATTAAGTTACTTTGGGTGAATTGGATGCTGGTAGGAATGTTTGTTCAAAGGGTTAACTTAACCTTCCCCAAGGTTGTAATGGACACTGGAAGATCAAAAGCTCCTCCAGACTGTCAAAGAGAGGGGAAAAAAAGAGAAATGCTTGCTTTTACGGTTTTCAGTCAATGTCTTTTTTCTGGAAAGAAAATCTGTGTTTAACGTACTTAAACTTATGATACAAACGACTCATTTTGTTTCTAATTGTAAACATGATTTGTCTGGTCTTTCAGTTCTTTGGATTTATGCAGTAGCCATGTTTGTCAAAGTATTTGGCACCAGTGACATCATTTCTGCTGAAATGCCGGACGACGTGATGAGTCCCAGATGTTAACACACACTGAAAGTCGAGAATGAATAAAATATAAGGATCAACTCTAACAACTATGAAGGTAAAAAAAAGTGATTCTGTTTTCTTCTAGTATTCAAAGATAGTTATTTATATTTGTTTGAGGTTTGTTTTGCATAGATGATCAATTAGGGACTGTGCTCAGTACTCTGCATGTACAATATAAGGGCAGACTGAGAAATGAATTTGGA
This sequence comes from Pyrocephalus nanus, assembly GCA_038380795.1. Taxonomy (NCBI): domain Eukaryota; kingdom Metazoa; phylum Chordata; class Aves; order Passeriformes; family Tyrannidae; genus Pyrocephalus; species Pyrocephalus nanus. The sequence continues at coordinate 25,375,200 of CM076270.1, read as the reverse complement.
TGAACACTGAATAAAGCATGATTTAACTTCGTGATTGCACTATTTCCTTTGTGCTTTTTTCAATCTTTTGCACTTTGCATGTGTAGATTATGATATATGCAAAATATGTGTACTGAGACCTAAATGTGCCTCTTTCTGAGCTGCCAGAATTTAACGTGTCATTCAGATAATGGTCATGCATGGTTATGTCAGCACATCATGTTTTCTGATGTACTGTAACATGACATGCCAATGTAACCAAGAGTCGCACCATTTCCTAATGACATGTCATGTCTGTGAAATGTGAAAAGGATATGACTTGCTGAGAATCAGGCTTGATTATTTTTTTTATTTTATTTTAAAATAAAATCTCTCTCTGTGCAGTTTATCCAGCTCTAAAAGTAGCTTTCATAAAAGTGTGGTTTGGGTGCTCAAGGGGAAAAATCATAAAGGTACCCAGGCATGGTTCCATATTAACCACATTTCCACCCAAGTGTTTCATGCTGCCCATGTCTGGTATAGGAAACACTAACAAATAATGCATCCAACCATCCAGAGCACTCTCAGATGGATAAGGCTTACCTGACTAATATTGTAGTGGAAAATCAAGCAGAGGTACTCCCTTAATTCTCTTCCAACAATGAACACTTTCTTGAGCTCATTCTGTTGTCAAAATAGTGTTCTCTGTCATGAAAAATTCTCATATACACACTTTAAAACTGACTTGGAAAATGTCTACTTATTTGTCAAATATGTTTCCTTAATTTATTGCACCAGTTTTCCAGGCTTTCTAGGCGTAAGACAAATTGTATTTAAAGACACAGAGAGAAAAAAGAAATTTAGACTTTTCATATTGGAGTATTGAGTCCTATAAAAATGAATAATCAGTTCAATGTATAATGCATATGTCACTGTCTTCTCTTAAAAGACTTCACATTTGAAAAAAAATATAGAAATATATCAAAGTATAAACGTGTTTCAGTTCTCAGTAGGTTATTCCTAACCTCTTTATTTGAAGTGAAAGTTTTCACATTAGTCTCAATACAACTTTTCTGAAACCTGAAAGCAGGGGCAGTAGTGATGGCATTGTTGTGGTACAATTTTCTCTGTGCTGCTCGGTTTTGAGCCAGCCATGTGACATTAATGTTGCTGAGTGTAAGGGAATTCTGAAATTATTTGGATTTTTCTTAACTTTTCTTTCAGGCTGCATGGTATTTTGGGAATAAACATTGAAAACAGATCAACTTATGTTGTTCTTCCTGTTTACAGGACTGTACTCAGTTTACATTCTGGCGTTGATACATGAGGACTATGGGATTTTGTCAAGGGCTCCTAAAGCTGTTGAGACTTTGAGGTGAGTCTTTTAGATACCCTTACTAAACCCAACATACCTATAGGATTTTGTTAGACCTCATTTTCGAAATCACTTATGTTATTTAGGGGTCTAATTCACCGTTCTGAAAGCAACTTGGATGCTTATTACATCAGATCTGCCTGACCTTCAAAGGGACATCTAAGCATTTATGGTCAGATACTGAATGTAAGAGAAGCTTAGTAGGATTCTTTTTATAGTGTTTCATCACCTCAATCCCTTTGAAATCACTTTAAACACTTTCCTTCAATTTAAAAAATGGGGCATAGATTTCTAAATCATATGTGTACTTACGAAAATATTACCTGTAATTTATTTAAACCTTGTGAATACCCCAGGAAAAAGATGTGTTGTGGATGCAGTGTGTTAGTATAAAATGTGTTCTATGAATTTTGGGACAAATCCCGGTTTTTGTCACTAATGTGTCATTTTAGTCATTACTTGCTAAGATATATCATTAGAAATCTCAGTCCTATAGGCCATACTTAAATTTCATATCAGATGACCCAAATGTTTAGGGCAAGATGCCACTGAAGATCAACACCCTCAAAGTCCTGCATCTTCCTGAGTGGAATTATTTCACCTTCTCAAGTATTTTCTTACATCTTCTCATTTTAGTCAGGACCCCCTACCTTCCCATCCCCAGCTTATCTGACTGGCTTGAGATACTGATGCAATTACTGTCTCTGTATACTCTCTACAATTATTCTTAAAAAACATAAAAATTTCACCTGAAACACAAATATTTTAGTTAGTTTGTGAAAATACTGAAGGTGAAAATCTCAAGGGGGTAAAGAAACAGAGGGAGCTTTGCTGAAGGGTGAACAAAATGTACCTGTTAGTTACATAGAGTTATAATAATACAGTATCCTATTGTGTGATATGACACAATGTAATATTTTTGTATGCTTTAATGTCAGTTTTAATTGCTGAACATTTAATAGGTTTGCAAACAGAATAGTTAGATTTGCCAGTTTTGCTTTTCTTTTTTTTTTGTTTGTTTGTTTGAGTGGGTTTGGTTTTTGCTGTTGTTGGTTTTGGGTTTTTTGTTTGTTTGTTTGTTTGTTTTTTAAAACTTCTATCCATTTTCTGGCAGTCATTCCCTTTCCTTTCCATTATGGTCAGAAAACTGTGCTATGACCTGCTAAAAAGTCTTTACTAACATTATTAAAGGTCACGTTCAGAGCTGTTGATTTCAGACCCAGTGACTCCTTGCCAGGCCACTGTGTTCATGCCAGACTGTGTCATCAGGCTCTCTGCTAGCATAGCTTCAGTGGCTTTTCATTGTTTCTGTTTAAAAAACAAGGCATTCCATTTTCCAGAAACCCTGGATGTGATGTTGAGCTCAGACTTTGCAGCTGTCTCTGTAGTTCTTAGAAAGGTGAAAAAGCAATGACAACACTTTGCACCACACAAGTCTGATTTTTTTTTTTTTTTTTTTTTTTTTTTGTCTAAGGTCACCTTATAGTTGTAGATCTTGGAAAAAGTTCATGAATATTTATGATGGCATCAAAAAATCAAGCAGCTGCAAATTGTTTACAACATTTTTAAGAGTATGAAACCAGCTTCTACTATAAATCAAATACATCTGTTAGAACTGGATGAAAATTGAAAGCTCTTTAGTTCCATCCTATCCTCTTATGTACCTGAGAGCTGAAAAATCATCGGTACCATGATTCCAGAACACTAGTGTGGGCTGCATAAATAAAAGGTAAAACCTGAAATAACATATCAAATTAATCATTCTAAAGATAGCCCATAAAAATAGTTTAATGAAATATTAATTTGAAATAGATGCCATAAAACTTTATGGAAACTTCCAAAATGTAGAATCACAGTCTGCCTAAAATTTTATCTCATTAAGCTTTTTTTCCTGCTTTAAGAAAAATTCTTCCGTAACACAGCACCTTAGATGTGCATATTTGAAGAAGTGCATATTAAAAATGTGCACAATATTGTCTTCAAATATTTGTTGGATTCTTCCTCTATGCAGCCATGATTTGCAATCTGCTGCAAATTTAATAGCTAGCTGGAGAAATAGGCAGAAGTAATCAATTTTAAATCTTGGCACTTCTGGTAAATTGGTATTTAGATGGCATTTATTGTATGAAAACATCAAAACATTTGGTTTTGTTCAACCCAGAGGAATAATGTGTGTGTTTTAGATGAGGCACACTACTTGCCTAAAAATTATCTTGAATGAGAGGGAAAACTGCTCATTCCTTAGGACTCTGATTTTCAAACTTTTTCTTGTCAAGTGCTGCCATCAGCAGCAGTGGTGACAGCATCCTCAGTCTGCACAGGCTCACATCAGGGCGTAGTGCTCTCTTCTGATATGTGGGTTACAACTTGGGAGTGTCTATACTGGAGCCCTTAATTTATTAAAATACAACTCTGCTCATAAATAAACTCTCTGATTTAGGGAGACTACAATTGCATTTTACCTGTCCTTGGGAGGTTTCCTTGCACTTGTACTGTTCCTCAGTTTTTCACTGAAATACTTTTGAATTGGGCGGCATGTGGGATTTTGGGTTCTTCCCATTTCATGTTTAAAGGATAATTCAAAGACCTGGTCAGAGGTACCCCTACACTTCACATGAAGATCTTTTTCAACTGCCAAATGCTTCCCTCCATTCAATATTCTGAACAGTAGACTCCATTTCTTTTCCTGCTGCCCAGTGTTGCAGACTGCCATAGAATATCCATCCCCGAGCAGCACTGCATTACAATTCAAGTAAACCTCCTTCAACCAGCATGCAAGACTTCATCAGAAGGCAAAACGCTAGTCTGAGAGGATAATAACTGAGACATTCTTTTAATAAGGACCATTTTAAAATGTTAAGAATGACTTGTTTTAATTAAAGGAGAGGAAAGGAACTCCTACCAAGAGTCAAAGAGATCCCCCAGCGCTCTCTGAAGTCTTCAAATTGTCTTGTATAGAAATGCCTGAGAATCAGAAATTTTAAAAAGTTATAAAAAATTTCCAGCCATTTTACTGTAAAGTTCATCTGAGGAGTTTATTATCTCCTAAAGTTAAAAATCTGGCTTTAGCTTAAAATAAGATGCTTGACCACTCTATTTACTGAAGGCAAATCATAAGACTCATTTTATAGACCCAACTTTTGCTGAGCTTGTGTAAGCAAGGATGCAGAACAATTACGATTCAAACCCTTTTTTTCAATCTACTATACAATATCCACCTGTTCTGTCAGACAGCAGGAATGTATGCCACAAATACAGACTACTGTGGTGACAGCAGCAGGTGTGTGGCAGCAGCAACTAATCAAATCAGCTGAGTCGGAGGTGTGAATCACATTGCACTTCTGTGCAATGAAAATGATCAGAAAGGAGAAAGCCAAATGGTGGTGAATTTTTGTTTTGTTTCATTTTTAAGAACTGTCTTTAAATTATAGGCAGTGCAACTGTTAAGTACAAGAAAAAAATAATGGGGAATTGAAAGGAAAATGACACTTCATCCTTGCTGCAAAGGACAGGCAGAGTGAGATAGGTGTAAGAGACATCCATTGTAATCACTCTGAAAAAGCAAGACATGGGTTTTGATTTTCCTAAAGAAGCAAATGCAAAAGAACTCTTGTCTGTACCATATGACTCATGATGCTTCTTTACCAGGCTTAAAGAGAATTGAACTTGAGTAATAGCACCATTAGAGCTCTTTACCAGGAGCTAGTTCCTGTGGTTTCACTGGGTCCAGCTGCTGATGACTCACAGAGGAAGTGGCAGAGATTAGGTGCACAGGGAAAAAGTCAGAACAGCTCAGAAATAAAGCAAATCAACCAAGCATTACCTTTTGTTCACAACAGAACAATGGCTTAACAACTAAGGTTCAAAATGATCTGTCTTATTACCCTCATTTATGCTATTCCTGTTGGAAAGACCACCAGGAAACATGTGAACCACTGTGGAATACACACTGTAATCCATGGAACATCTCAATTAATATTCCCTCTTGACTACAACTAGAACAATACATAGCATCAAGCAGTTTAATCTCCGGCAGTAATGCCTTTTGTAAGATCAAGAGGTCTTTCCCTTGAATTAAGGTTTAAGTGAGGATTTTGAAAATTAGGTATTCTGCATAGCATCTAGTGGTGGCTACAGGTTCCATAAGTAATAGCTAGGTAAAATGGCTAGACACAGTCTGGTTTTCATTAGAAATGTTGTTATTAGTAATTTCTCCTTTGTAAATTCACATTGGGTTCCCTGCAGAAGAGAGTTCATTCCTCCAGCAGGCTTTGTTATGAACAAATATGTCCAAGCATGTATAAAATTTAAATATTGCCTCTAGTATTGAGTTTTGCGCTACAGAACTATGTCCCCAGCAGCAAAAAGTTAAAATACATAACTTAAAAGGGAAAGTACAGGAGGAAAAAGTCTGGATCTTGTTTAAATTACTAATGTACAGTAGTAGTCCTGCTGTTGGATCACATCACTACAGTCTCGGACACATAGCTCAGGGGATGTTTTCTTCTTGAAAACTGCAAACAGTTTAGGCTCTCTGAGTTGCTATAGATTGATACTGTATCTTATTACAAAAACATAAGACTATTTTGACTAGATTATACCACTTCTTTAAAAAAAATTTTGAAAAGTATGATTAAGTACTAAGAGCACCCTAGGAAAAAAAAAATGCAGATTTTGCTAGGTCAGCAATTTATCCTTGTTTTTAAAAATAAATTGGAATAGATAATTTCACTTACATTCCACTTTCTATTTTCCATAAGAATTTCAGAAGTAAGATCAGTTAGTTATTATACAGAGATGCATTTTGTAAACGTTCGCTTTAGTGATTAATGTAAAACAATTCACAGCCATCTCTTTAGAATATTAAGTAATGCACTTTACTCTGTGTGTTTACCATGAGCTGGCGTTTCAAACCCCCCAAGGTGACTGTGTGACACTGGTGCACGGCCTCTGCCACACAGAGTTTTGAGAGGCCCCTACTGCCCTCAGCTCCAGTTGTGCTCCAGCTCGTGCAATGAGCACTTGAAAAAATATTGCCAAGAAGGAAGGTGCTTCTGCTGGTGTTTTTCTTTATGGAAAACTAAGTAGAATTCACTTCTTGGCCTCAGTTCTCCTGATGCCAGGGCTGCATTACCTGCAGTAAGCAAAACCGGCTGCATTTAAGGTATCTACAACTGTGCAGTGCATTTGTGGTGCCGCCGTCAGCGGCGCTGGGGGTGGCTGGGGGTGTGCAGGGTGCTGCCCTGGCTGTCCCGGGCACTGACCTGGGGCACCATGAGATCTGGGGAGAGCTGCACCAGCTGTCCAGAAAGGCATGAAATTCCCCTTCCCTGCATGCAGCCACATGGCCTTCATGCGGTCAGAAGTACACGGATGGATCAGGTCAGGTAATTTACTTTTCTCTTGAAAGTCAGTTATTTTATGTTTAAATATTTTCAGTCATCTCATTCACATTGACTCTTTGGCATGTATGTGAAGATGAAAGGGATGAAACCTTACTCCAATTAATGCCAGAAATATAGAATATGGGAGGGGGGAAAAGTGAAATAGAGTTAATATACATTAGAAATTGTTTATTTGATACTATTATACTATCCCTTTAAGATATGATAATATGAACTGCCTGTCAATACAACATCGCTTAGTTGGTTTTCATGTGGACCTTAGTGCACAACAAAATTATTAGTACATAAATCTCTACTAATTTACTCTAGATTATGATTCTTTCATCAACATGCACATATAAATTATTTCATTAATCATAATGATTTCTTTCAGTATTCATATGTAGTTTCTTGGGAATCCCACTGTAATTCAGCATGAATTAATGTCCACTTATTGGAAAACACTACCTACATTGATATTTCTAGGGGAAAAAACCAACAACTGTGATGAATCTTTAACTACAGCCTAATTGACCGGGGTGCTGGTAAACAACCGCCAAAGGAGCGTCACTGCAGGTAAACGAAAGTTGTCTTAAAGGCAGTTTGTTCCAAAAGCTCATTAGGCCAGATGGCAGCCTGTCTTCTAGGAGCATGTAAAGCACTTATGAGGGAAAGGGGGAACTTCTCTCTCCCTCACCCTGCCTTGGGGGAGAACGGTGTGAATGTGCAGAGTGAGGGCAGAGCTGAAGCAGGGGGGCATCACTGGATGCTGGAGAAGGCAGTGCAAAACCATCTGCTGCACTTTTTTGACAGGGTGGGAGAAATGCTGGCTACATCAGTCTTAATGGGTAACACTTTCTAATTGGCCTCAACAATAAATTGCACTGAGAGAAGCAGAAGTATCCATCCACTTTTCTGCAGAGTGTATTTTAGCCATGAATCATATGCTTGGAAGTGGCTGGCCCATAGATTGAGCAGGTTGAGGACCTGTGGCTGGAGTGCCTTGGCCTCAGTTTCCCCCTCCTAAGAAATGCAGCTGCCTCCTTGAGAAGTGCTGTGCCCTTTCTGGAGGTGAAGTAGGATATTACTTAATCTAGCTCTCAAATATATAAATGGAACATACATATATACATATGCATGCTTCATAAGTGAGACAGTGAGGGGGAAAAAAAGGAACTTCTGACTATAACGAAAGATTCATTAGGAAAAATGAACTAATCAGTGCTCTCCAAGGAGAAATTCATTCTGTTTAGGAGGCCGTACCCTCTGCTGCTGCACATGCTTAATATAATTTATATTATTATTTAAATCACTGCGTAAATTTTAGATACTTTTAAAAATCAAGTTAATGGACCATACTTTACTGCTTAGCATCATTTATATCAAGAATTAGTGGCTGTGGAGATAATATACGTTAACACAGAGGAGAAAACACAAACAAGCAAATATCATAAAACTCATCTGTAGCAAGAGCTTAAAATACAGCTGCAGAAATGAGCCCTTGGAAGTTGTGTATTGTGTGGTACAGCCTTTCCTTTAAGCTGTGTGCATTCCTGTGTGTAAGTACAAGGTATTCTTGACATTGCCTACCACCACATCGGGGGCCCAGCCTTGCACCAACCTGTTATGGCAGAATATTTATTCTTCAGGGAAATATCTTCCTCTCCTCACTTCGGGTACAAAGGAAGACAAGAATACAGCGTGGCTTTGCCATAGCCACAAGGGGAAGTGGCAAATTAAGGAATCCTTGGGGAGAACACAGGCACCTATGAAAACTGCTTAAGAGCTGAAGAAAGAGGCTGAGACACTTTAAACATACACAGCCTAGAAACAAAGGAAGAAGGAAATAAAGATAATAGGAAACTGAAAAAGTAAGAGGATTCTGGCAGCTGAAACAAGAGCTGGGCTCTTCAAAAGATAGAATATATTCCCTAAAATGTCTTACCCATTTCTCTCTCTCTCTTTTTTTTTTTTTTTTAACAAGCCCAGTTTCTTAAGCTCTGACACAAAGTCTCTGAGGGCCCTGGATTCCTGTCAATGCCGTGCTGTAGCTCATGTCAGGGAAGCGATTGATCAAACTGCCATGGAAGAGTGCTGCAGAGATGGGATGGCCGAGGGGGTGCAGGGGAGGAGAGACACACACCCTTGGGAGGTGGCAGCACCTGTGGCAGCAAGTCCAGTGGTACACAGGTAGTGCAGAGGGATGGTGTTAGCACTTCTTATTTCATAGAATCATAGAATAGTCTGGGTTAGAAAATATCTTAAAGATCATCTAGTTCCAAACGCCCTGCCATGGATAGGGACACTGTCCACTTCTCCAACTTATTTTATGTTGTTCCTGGAAACCAGGAGTTTAGGTAAAGAGAGAGTGGTATAGCCTTTGGAACAGAAAATAAAACAACCCACAGCTGTGTCCAGGAGGTGGGAGAGGGAATCTGGAAGACAGCGATCTAAGCAGGTACAGTACTTCTTGTCTGACTGGAGAAAGTGCCATTTATCCCATCAGTGAGGCACCTTTCTCTGTGGGGAAGGTAGAAGGTTTCTTCAGACTTGAACATTACTTTCTGATTAATTAATTATGTACAATTTCAATAAACAAGGTCTTCCGATACAAAAAGTTTGAAGCTGAGAGTGTTCTGCTTTTGCATCTCATGACTCAGGCCTAAATTATTCCATATTTCATGTTCCCTCATTCGCAATCTTTTTCTTCCTCCCTGACTTATAAACTTTCTACTTAGTAAAAGTTGTGAGGTTTTTCCATCTAGCAAATGAAGCTCCAGGTGTAAATTCTTTGCTGTTGCCACAGTGCAAAGATAGACAAAAAAGTAAACTTTTATTAACAGAGATGAACTTGGGCTTCTGGCATCTTACAGCAAGCCCTGACAAAGTGGCTGTAGTCAAAATCTAACTTTAAACACAGAGAGCAAAATTCATAAACCACACATCAGCACATCCTCTTAGCACTGGCTGAACTTATGTTCTGCCAAGGAGACAGTGAGAAAAGCTGTTTACCTGTGTGCTGATTTATTCTACTTAAGGTTGGTTCCTTTGGGAAATGCAAGTCATTTTTTACAAAGCTGTGTTTTACCTTGCAGTTTGGAACCCAAAATTCAGTTAATTCCTGAATGTGATGTCGGATAAAATTGTTTTCTTTCAAGAAAACCTGTAACAAATATGCTTTGGTGGGCTCATTTTAGATAACAGTAATTGTTGAAACAATTGCTGTACCTCAGTTATTAGTTGTTGCCTGAGTGACTGCCTGCATTGCTGGGTCACCTGACAGTTTCGTAGGAGCATTTTTATTGCCTATGCGTAAATAATTTTTTTATTAATTCATAAGCTGCTGCCTCAGATTCTCCCTGTGTATCATCTGTGTATTACTTGGGGTCTGAAGCTAAGTGGGTAGGTTGCTCACAGCACCGTCTTTCATCCGCATCCCTTGGTTTCGGATGCAGCAGGCACTTCCAGCTGTCCGGGAGCGCCTCCATTACCCAGTCTCGTGGTAGAGCAGACAGCGTTCTGGCCTCAGTCTTGGAGCAGTAGATTAGTGACAGCAGTAGGCAGACAACTTCTGTCCCCAGGGAATATTAGAAATCTAGAGCTAGAAATAGATGGATTAACTGAAATGCAACCCAACCTCTGATCTACATTATTGTCTCTCTTCTTTATCTCACAAGGGAAGCAGAGATAAAGAGTGATAGACACTGATAATGATGGAAGTCCGTGATAATACACCGAAGTGATAAACTTCTTTGTGGCCCTCATTGTGCCCAGTTGTCTTCAGCTGGTTATGAGCTCTAGCCTCAAGCTATTTACACCATGATCAGGCTAGTAATTAGCAAAATGTTTAATATAATATAGAAGCAATTAGGAGGTGATAACACGCAATTAAGATGTGTTTTCAGATTAAAGATTTTATAGTGCTCTCTTTCTTGAAAAGATAAAGTGCCTATCTCAAAATGTCAAACTGCAGTGATTTAATCTGAGTTATTTTCAATTAATATGCATGTATTCTTGCGATGTGTTCACCGTTGTTATTGACATTGATAAATTAAGCTCATCCCAGCAGAATTTATCCTTGAGTCGCTCTATATTTCCTGAATGTCACTTCTTTATTCGTATTTTTTTTACGCCTACAAGCTGTGCACGATCTAACTCTAAGTCCCTTGATTCATCCCTGGGATTACAGTAATGTGTCAGTCTGAGTGGAACAATAATCTGAAAGGGCATTGTTATAAATAGTGTGTTAGAATATAATTGTTTGTCATGTCGTTTCTCCCCTTTAAATTCCTCTGAGTCCTGTTTAAGTAATTTAGACAGCTAGAATGACAAGAGTCTTGAGACTTCACTTATAGAGTTGTCCAACCAGTCTTCAGCCTACCCTGTCTTTTGAGACTGTCTCATCTGCAAAGTAGGAAGTGCAAAGAACAGATGAGTTTTGACTACACTGTGGATTTGTTATGAGATTTTGCCCAGGCCATTTATAGAACAACATAAATTCTACTGATACTAATTTTGCCCTGGTTAGTCAGTAAAAATGCTTATACAATAGACATTAGGGTGTTTCCTATCATCATTAAATAAGTTTAAATCCTTAAGATGCTTTTCAATAAAATTACTAATAAAATAATTTTTAAAAAAAGACCAGAGACAGGAAAGACATGGGTTTTTTGTTGTTGTTTTTAATGATGCCAGCTTTTTAGCAAAAGTAGTAGTACTTCCAAGGAGAAAAAAATGCTAGAAATTAGTGTCCAATTAGATTATCCAGTCCAGTTCCTGGATTATGCAGCATTATTCTTTGTAACACATTTTTCTGCTGCTTGGTGCTCTCTAGATTTTTCAGAAATGCAGCAAAGCATCCAAACATCAGAGGAATTGCATACAGCATGTATCAAAAAGGTTTTTCTCAATTGAATAGTTATTTCCTCTCCTGTTTCTGCTAAGTATTTCCTCATAGTTAGTCCTTACAGCTTCTAAATATTTGTGTTTATGTCTTTTCTCTTGTGTCTTTCTAGGGTTCATTTTATGATATTTAGTTCATATGTGGTTGCAAAAAGGCAAGTTAGCTGACAGTCTTTGCTAAGCAAGGCAATTTGTATTTGGCTTTGTGTCATCCAACTGTGATTAAACTCTTTTGAGACTATGGATTTAGTAAAGTAAGATGATATAACTTGTCACAGCTTATGCTGACTGGCCGGTCACTGTTATCATTTAGTTCCTCACAGGGCTGCTTGAACATGTTGAAATGCTGCTATTTGACAATCCCTGAGTCACTGTTGGTCAACCCAGGTGTATTTGATTCTCACCTAGAAATAAACACCTGTAATATTCTTCATTAATTCTGCAGCCCAACTTCCAGCTTCTCAGTGTCTCTCAGGTAAGTCACTTGGGACACAGAACAAAATGCAGCTCTTGAATGTTATCTGTGAAAACCACGGAGTTGTATCCTTCAACTCACCTTCATGGAGCTTTTAAAAGAGAGGCAAAGAAAAAAACCCAACACAATTAAAGGAAGCTGCCAAAAATCTATGGGAATGTCAGCTGGCACCACTGTTCATTATGCAGATAAAAAGTTATTGACTTGTACATATATAAATGATCTGGGAAAAGCTACATGAAGACTTGAAAAAAAGACTTTCTTTTGCCAAAAGGAAAAAAAGTATTAAGAACCTCTGCTGAAATCTGTTGCTCAGTATGTGAACATCTCACTGTCCCTAAATCAACAAGGGATAAAATTATCTTTACTCAACTGATTCACCCTGTCAGTACTGAGGTCGGACAAAATGTGATGACAATGTAGTGGCAAGTCCTCATAGCCTGGTTTGTCTTGGATCAGCACCAGAGGTATGACCAATTATGTCCTGTCTACACAGAAAGTCTTGAACCATAAAGAATTACGCTATTTCCTTCTCCTGGTCGATGAAGTTATTCTGTGGGAGCAGTTTTGCTCCACGGACCATGGCTGGGACTTGCTGGGTGCATCATCCAGAAGGGGTGCAGCAGGGGGTGTGAGGTGGGGTCTGCAGCATGGGGACAGATATTTCAGCCTGTCCTTGCTGGGCTGCTTCAGGCAGCCTGAGCGTGAAGGGGGTCAGCTGGACCTGAGCACGAGATTTTGGGGTGGTTCCCTGTATGTTGGCCAAGTGGTGCATGGAAGTCAGGGGAGCAGTCAATGTCACCTTTTCAAAGATCACCCCGTTGTTTGTGCTGAAGCACAGGAAAGTCTCTGGTTTCCTGTGCTCCCTCCCTGAACAAGCAGTGCAGTAGTCCAGAGGTATTGACAGAGGGAGGTAGTAAATAAGGTTGGAAAAGTGCAGGATAGGAATAAAAAAAATCTTAATGTTGACCATATAAGACTAATAGATAAACAGAGCAGCCACACAAATGTGTTCATGCAATTGGGATATTAACTGAGAGGGATATTTCTGTTCTGGATTTGCCTCTAGCTACAATTATAAGACCATTTGTACAGTATATTTTTGTTTAATATTTTTCTTTACAAGCACTCCATCAATGTCATATACAGAGTTTACTAAATTATGCCACTCACATATTTAATAACAAATAATCTTTGCAGGAACTATTATGGATTTAAGTGTGACTATAGTAAGGATATCCAACAGCTACTGTAACTTATAAAAATGTCCATTTTACAAAGTTGCATACTTAATTATACTGTAGCCTAGAAGTGTATCAATTTTAATTGTGCCTCTAACAAGCTCTTTTACTTTTTACTAAAAATTATTTCATTACAAAATTTTCTCAGATAATGTTTGTGATCATTATATTATCCCCTCATAGATGAGATATGTGAAATTTAAAATAATTTTACAAACTGTGCTAAAGTGAGTTTTGCTTGCTGCTTCTATGTGTTAATTTCTGCATTAGTGAATTCAGAATCAGGCCCAATATTTCATGCAGATTGTCTTTCCTGTGTGGTGTAAAAGGAAAGTGAAAAATTTTCACTTGATCAAGAGTGTCAGCTAGTAAAAGAAAAGGTAGTGTTCTTTTTTCTTGTGTCTGTTTCTCTGTTTTCACATTTATGTAATGCACATTTAAGAAAAGAGAGGAAAACAGATTTTTGCAGCGCTACCTTTGAACCTTGGAGTTGCTTTCCAACACTTATTGCATTACTAACAAGCCACAGGTGTACACTACAGGAGCGGGTGAAAATGTAATTGAGGGGTATGATGACAGTTAATTGTCCATAATGTATTTATCCCAAGATGCACTTATGCATCTGTTATATATTTAGATATTTGTTACTGGTAGCTTTGGTGATACTTAAGCAGAGGGGCATCTATATCTAAAAGACAATAAAAAAGGAAAATGCTATCAAGGGGCTCTAAAGTGGCAAGACAAAGAAAGTTTGTCTCTTTTTCACTGTCTCTGAAATGAATAGGTCTATTTATTTCAATGTGGTTTGGTTTTTTTTCCATATTAAGATTTGAATACAAAACACTTGACTCCTGTTTCTGGGTGTACTACAGAACTGAATTACTTGATTACCTGCAAGCATTTTAGTAGTGATGTATTTTGATATTTGCCTTTCTAATATAGTTTCTTCTCTGTTTCAGCTTATTGTTGTTATAAAACAGCTTTGCACAATAGACTAAAGGAGTGTCTATTCACCCATTGACACGCAGAGGATTTATGTGTGGGAGTAACCCACAAACTTCCCCTCCTCTTTATTGCCTTCCCTCCATGCATGCCTTGAGAATAGATGTGATAATTAGTCATCTACTTTTATCTATATTTGTATGCCATCCAGACATTTAAGATGAGAACAACAAGTCACTGTATTGAAGCAGTGTCCTGAATTCAAAATGCAGTGATACAGCTTGGATGACTTTGGAAAATTATACATTTTTTGGACCTACTTCTGCTCTCTTGTGAAGTCAACAGCAAAACTCCCACAAGAGTCAGCAGTGAGGTGAAACAAGACTCAAAAAATGAGGTTATACTTTTTTGGGATTGTTCAGCCCAAGTCAAATAACTGAAACCAAACCACATATCTTTAAAATTCATTGTAAATTGGACTAATAACAAAATCCTTTTAGGGCAGTGTTTGGTATCAGTAAGAGACACTCAGTGAATAGCTGATGCTTGCAAAGGTTAAAGGTAAATGGACTAGCTGTATGAGGGGATGGCTCACCCCACATCAGGCAGAGCTGTGCAATATGTTAACTTTCTAATCAGCCTGTCTTTCTTGAGGTGCTGCTGGCCTTGCATTTGGATTTGCTTACACAGACTCCCATCAACTTGAACAGGATTCTGTAAGGGAGATAGTAGTCCCACTACATATAAGATTGGGGCCTATAACCACATTATCTTAAAAGACCAGAACTCAGTTCCTATCAGAAGCTATTTACTCATTTGAAACTGGCTAAACATTAGCATCTTAGAAATATTATCTGAAGTTGCTGAACACTAATATTAACCTGCTGCATGCTTGGAGTGCTGTGATAAAATGTATTTGCTGTGGTAATTGTTATATTGTGTTCAGAAAAGTGCCAAGAATATAATTGCTTGCAAAATGACTGTGCAGTTCAGCTTTAATCTACATGGCAAAATTGTTTACTAAAATAAAAAAAAAAAAAAAAATCCAAGTCTTTGCATACACAAATATATTCAGAAGGAGACTCTTTATTAAACTTTTAACACCAAAATTGTAGTCATAAGGTTTTTTAACCAGATGCTATTTGTTGCATTTGCTGTTTGTTAAAAACAAAATCAAAAAGCACATAGCACCCAAGAAAACCCAACAACAAACAAAACCCCCAAAACACAACAAACCTAAACCACCAGAGGATGATTTCCTTAAGAATGTTCTCTCAGGTATGTCCAGAATATTAATTAGGCCCATCTATTTCTGTCGGATAATAACAATGTCCAAGAACTGAATAGAATCTGTGACCTGTGAAAGGGCCATTCATATGCTTTAGTCTGCCCTAGCGCATTCCTTAACAAGTGAACATAGACCTTTTTCATAGTCATCCGAAATGTTTCAACTGTGTGTTTCATGGTTTGCTTCTTGTGTCTCCAAAACACATAGCTTCCCCCCCCACACATCCTTTCTTTCTTTTCTTTTCTGTCTCTTTGCTCTCCCTCTCTCTCTCTCTTTTTTTTTTTATTTATTTTCAGTCTAGTGGGAAGTATTCCATGCTCTCCTCATTTAAATGCTTATGCCTTTATGGTTATTTTTACTGCCATACCTATGGGGCTTCTTACTGTATTGCCTGTAGCTGAAGGATATTTTAAAGGAATTAAATTTATTCAGTTTAAATCTTCAGGGGGATACAACAATATCTTAAACAATTAGCAATAATTAAAAAGCATCTATTCGAACTGTGCAAAAAGCAAATAGATTTAATTTAAATACAGTAGTCACGCCTAAAGGTTTTTTTCATTAAAACTAGGAAGGGTCTTGCCTCCTTCCAACCCTTTCGTTTTTTTAGGCAGTTACATTTTTTTAAGTTACATTTTCAGCAGTTACATTTTTAAAGTTTTTTGCCCCTTGTTGGTTCAGAGCGTTTCCCGGAGGGGAAAGTGTTAGGTATCACCAAAGCCTCCTCAGGGCTGACCTAGGTATGCTGCTTCATTGCCTAAGCTGAGACCAGAGGTTAAACTGCTTTGGAACCTTAAGAGCCTGCTCTCTTTAATGTGACTTTTCTGTGTTCTCCACACTGGCTGTAAAAATATATCTGCTGTAGCATAATCTAATGGAGATACAATTAAATATCTGTAATTGCAGTGTATCCCAGTAACTATAATAATTACAATAAACACCAAAGTGACATTAGAAATATTTCAAATCTCTGCTCAGTGTGTGATCCTTGGATTTGGTTGGATTTGCTGTAGTGACTCTGACACGGCAAGATCTGTGAGCAGAACCATTTTCACATGAGTGCCAGAAGCAGTTTCTCCTGCCACCAGTCACCAGACACAGTGGAAGGTACCTTCAAGTGGGACTTCAGAAGCTACCTGTGGCTAGACCTCAGTCAGAGCTCCTTCCCAAGGTAACCCCAAGCCATTCTGCTTGGTTATAATGCATGTTTGGGAATGTAAAGTCAAATACTGGATGGAACTGGGACATTTTAATTTGTGCTGCTATGACTGAATTAGGGTCATCCCTTGCTTGTCTTTGCTTTTCTCCCTCCCTCTCTGTTGAAAATTCATGTTTTTCTTGGAGACTGTAGCACCAAAAATGCTTCTGGGGTACAGTGTTTTACTTAAATATTTTTGGTAGCAGTTGTTAGTTAAAGATGCTCATCCCTGCCTGAATACTCTTGGTCTCAGAGCACAGCTCACTGAACAGAAAAGAAACCTGTGCTGATACATGATGGAGGCAGTGCATGGCAGTCAGGGACAGGGAGGATTCCAGAGGGCTGAGCCTGAGCAGCAACTGCTCATGGCCATGGAGAACTGTGCTTGTCGTGGATTGTAATCAGAATAACATAGGTTCAAACTGAGAAAGTTTTGCTTACATACTTTATCAAGGTGCTTAAAAGCACTTGGATTGAGGTAGCCTTTTTGTTTGTTTTTTTTTTTTAATTTATCAAAAAATGTATATATTTTACTATTGTGGTTTGGGTTTTTTTCATCTTGGAGTCTGAGAATGTTTTCATGAAATGAAAGGAAGTGGATAAATTCTAGACAGTTTGTTGTAAGTGCCAAAGAAAGTGACAGCTATCTACATGAGCAAAATTTCTAACAGTGCCTCACATCCAGTGGAAAATGCTTAAGAGTTCACAAATAGAAAAAGGTTAAAAACTACTGACCTAAATAATTGGTTCAATTTTCAAGACTGCTGAGCATCCAACTCTTCTCATTGATTGTAAACAGATGATGATAACGAATAACAGCTCCCATAGTTGATGAAAGGCATCTTTTCTGGCGAACTTCTCCACAGATGCTTAGAAGAAGGATACATCTAATACAAGGCTTTGATAAGGAGGAACATTTCTCCCTTGGTTGTCTATTTTGTATGCATAGCGTACATAAATATTTTTGCTTTCACACTATCTTATGTTTCTTAGAACTCAGTTTAGAATTGAACTGTAGCTGATAAGAGAAAGCATAAGACAAGATCTTAGTTTCACATGTGGATTGTGTGCTGCCTCATACTTCAGTCCTGAAACTGCTTCCATATTTACTGTATTATTTGACCACCTTTTTAAAACTTCGTAAATTCAACATTCTATAATACAGGAGAGTTAGAAAAATGTATAAATAATCCAATAAATTTTATACAAGCTTTAGATCTTTTCTTGGTTGCTGTATCCAACAGGTTTTGTGTTTTGATTCCATATTGTTGTGGTAAATACAGAAGAGCTGTGTTGTTTACTGGGAGAAAAATTATACCAAGCGTTACCAGGAGAAAATTGAAGCTTGCTTTTTAATTTAAAATTCTGAACATTCTCCTTAAAGTTTTTCTTTTTGATGTTGTTGTTCATATACTTCAGATCTCTTGGATTTTAGAGCTTTGTTTTAATTAATCTTTTGAAAGTTTTTGCAGGATTGATGTGGGCAGTGAATTTTTTCAGTCTTGTTATGCAATACTAATGCTTTTGTCTGGGAAGGATCTAAGCTGAAGATGTCAGCAGTTGTTTGGTCAAGGAGGATTGGGTTAGAGGACACGTAGAGAACACCCCAGGGAGGTGATCCCACCCCTCTCCTCGGCTCTGGAGTGCTGTGTCCAGTTCTGTCCCAGTACAAGAGAGATGTGGAGCTCCTGGTGCGGGTCCACTGGAGGGCAACAAAAATGATGAGGGCCTGGGGCACCTCTCTTACCAGGAAAGGCTGAGGGAGCTGGGCCTGTTCAGCCTCATGCAGAGGTGGCTGAGAGGGCACTTCATCTACATCTGTAAGTATCTGAAGGGACAGTGTCAAGAGGATGGAGCCCTCTGCTCTCTAGTGCCAAGCAATAGGGCAAGAGGCAGCAGGCAGAAATTGATGCTCAGGAGGGTCCACCTGTATAGGAGGAAGAACTTTACTGGGCAGGTGACCACATGCTGGAACAGATTGCCAGGAGAGGTTGTGGCCTCACTGGAGGCCTTCAAGAACCATCTGGATGCAATTCTGTGCCATGTGCTCTAGGATGACCCTTCTTAAGCAGGAAGGTTGAACCACTGTGGTCCCTTTTCCCCTCACCCATTTTGTGATTCTGTTAAAGGCTTATCAATCTACTCAAAATATCTGTCCTGTAAAATAATAACCTTGTCCATCCTGTATTATTCTATACTGCTCTGATCTATCAGTATTTTGGGTAGCTATGTTACACCAAAACTAGCTTCTTGCAAAAGAAGCTTCAACACTTCCTGTAAGTGAGGGCATTAAGTTGCAATACTGGCACTAACTGGAAACAGTTTAAATTATACACAGACAAAGCCATCTGATTAGAACCCCACCAGGAGAGTATTTGTATAAACTCTTGATTAAATCAGTAATCTACTTTCAGGAACTTTTAAAGACATTGAGCTGAACTCCTTCCCCCAAAATCTGTAAGACCGTACTTAAAAACAGATATCCTGCATTTGGAAGCATTTATGGTCAGTGTTCCATTTCCATACAGCTTTCTAAGCCTATCTATTTGAGCAATGCTGAGCACAGCATGTAGCTCCCAAGCCTAGTACATCTCAAGTGGCAAAGCAGAATAGGATCTGGACCTAGTTAGTCACTGACAAATCATCATGGGGCGGCACAACAGAAAAAATA
Source organism: Pyrocephalus nanus (assembly GCA_038380795.1). NCBI lineage: Eukaryota > Metazoa > Chordata > Aves > Passeriformes > Tyrannidae > Pyrocephalus > Pyrocephalus nanus. The sequence continues at coordinate 25,355,766 of CM076270.1, read as the reverse complement.
CTCAGATGGAGAGGAAATCTCCAAGGTAGCTCCTGATCTTGTGTCCAGCAAGTGAATTAAGCCATGCAATGGGTGAAGGCAGTGACAGCTCTGCAGGTACTGCACTGGCTCTCCTCGTGTACTGCTCCTTTTAGTGACACCCAAATGCACTTCAAACCATCACTTTCACATTGTGACTTAATAATTAAAGATAAATTGTTTAATGGCTATATTGATCATCCTCTCCCTTCAGAAGAGGGAGCCAGAAAGCCAAACTCAAGGAATCCTGAGGGCTGTGGAAATACGAAGACTGCTGAGAACACACACATGCAAATGGCAAATTTGATTACAACGATGGGCTGTCTGCTTTGCAGCTCCTGGAAGCCCACCCTCAGCCATAAAAATGCAAAAGTAGTGCAACAGGCAATGTGGCAGAACAGGGCTCTCTGTATTCATTCACAATTAGGTGTTCTATTCTGTTGTCACCAGATGCTGCCACGCACATTACACAACAGAAATGGGATTAGCAGGAATAACAAAAACCTGTCAAAGCACAAAACCATGGCCTAGTAGTCCTGACAAATTAAACAGCCTACAATGAGTGCCAGAGCATGAAAATCACTCACCCTTCCTCTTCTATCTCTCAGAGGTAGGCAGTGAATGCCTTCTTAAAGGCAGGCCACCATGCAGTCAACACAAGAAATAGAGGAAAAAAAGGCATTTTCGTCTCTGATTGAGTGTAAATTATGGACAAACCACCTGACTAGTGAATATCTGAAAGACAGATGTTTCATTCTGTTAAATACAGAATAATTCAAATGCTCCTGGTATGTCCTAAGTAGCCCATGTTAAAGCCTAACAATCTATTTTTATATGTAGGAGCTTCTGTGGAGTGCTGTTAGTTTTATTTCTATTTGTGTAATGCAAGATCAAACAGGTCCAAAAGCTATGGAAAACTCATGTTTTGCTAGCCATGCTCATGCTGGTGGGTCATCAACATGGGATGCTGGAGAATTCAGAGGATGTTTTTTATGTATTGCTCTGAGATGACTGTACTCTTTATATGTTTTTAAGGTAAGAGCAGGAAGCTCTGTTATAGCCTGTTTTACTCATCTAGAGTTTAATAACGGTGTCATTAAGCTGAGCAGCCAACTGGGCTTGAAATTTTTTTAGAGCTATATAACAATTCGCTTTTTGTAACCCACTTGTCCATCCTGCATCAAACTCATGTCAAAAATGCTGACTTGTAACAAGCTTTTTCATGTGCAAGGCATCTTTGGATTTTGTGGGTTGCCTGTCATTCTTCCTACCTTAATATTCCCTGTAGATGGTGATCATTGTCCATTTCTATTGCATCGGTGCAGCTCTTCAGCTAGACATTTTTCTCCCAGCCACCCTCAGATATTATTTTATTGTCCTAAACTTGGCAAACTTTTATTCTTGCCATAACCTCTGCTGTACAGTTCTTCATTTTTGCTGTGTGTGATTTGTAATAACAGAAGTCATGTCCTTATCCACTATAGGGAAATAGGAGATAAGTAGCTGAAAGATCAAAATCTTTAGGCAGCTTTCTAGGTGATACTTTCACAGTGTGCTTTTTTTTTCTCCTTATACTTCTTTCTCCTCACTTTTCGTCCTCCCTAAAGGGTGGCAGATAAGTCACTCAGCTTTAGTGCTACTGTAAGTTTAGATGACCAATTCAGCAAGGGTGACAAATACTACTTTCTTGCCTCTTTCCTGACCCCATAAGATTTCAAAGATTTCTTCTGGGAATTACTTACAGAAGATGTATTTCTTCATCTGTGCCACAAAACCCATTTTTCCCCTTTATTTCCGCCCTCTGAGAAAGTCCTTGGAGTAATAGGCAAAATGTCAGAAATAATTAAGAAAAATACTGATATACACTGTGGCAGAGAATTATACCTTTTGAGATGGTCATTGCCATCATCTGTAATCAGTCCCCTGACAATATAAATACCAGCTTTATCACCTTGGTTTAGATGATGATGTGTTGAATCAATGTTGATGAAGACTATATTTTGGTAACTTCAGTTAAAGGGAAAGAATAGTTGCAATTGCAAAGCAGAGAATGTAAGTTCAAAGTAGAGTAAGTAATTGACACAGAATACAGACATTCCTATATAAAATATAAACTTGATCCTAAAATCAAATCCTATTTCAGTTCAGTTCATTCATAGAAAATCTTCCTCATTTTTTTCATTATTAATTTTCCTTGTACTTCAAAATTGGATACCTCTATACATGGAAAGTAAACTCTGTAAGAGTACTTAGATATCAACTGTTAATATGTTTAACATTTTAAACTCCTAGACTGTCATATCTACAGTGGCAGGCAAGTGGCAAGGTCCAAACTCAAGATATCATTTTAATGTTGTGGTGTTAAAAGTAGATGGGTTCTGCTTACACCTTAAGGAATTTTCTGTGATGTGGTGTGTCCGTAGTATATATAATAATATTGTCACAACAACAACAGCAACACAAAACAAAACAAAGCAAAAACAAAACAAAAACAAAACAAAACAAAAAAAACCAACCAGCCAAACAAACAAACAAAAAAACCCACACACACACAAAAAAAAATGGACCAGAGACCTTTCTTATGGCACATGTAGGAAATGTGTAGCATCCCATGGGGTTTACTATAAAAGGTGACAGCCTAAGAGATAAAGGGGATTGGAAGATACGAAATGGAGAGTTGATGTTAGCGTGACCGAAAAGGCAGAAGACAAGAAAAACTACAGGAAGAATAGGTATGTCAGAAAATATGGGGAAAGGCCTGACAATAGCACAGTTCTGTCCCTGAAAGATTCCTAAGAGCTTGCTTTTTGCTTGGCATGGAGACCGTGTATCCAGTGACTGCCCATGTCCAGAAGCAATGTCTTTACTTTTTGGGCTAAGTGGCTATTTGAATTATTAGGTATTTATGTTCTTAAGAAAGAACCTTTTTGTCCTGCATCTTAAAAGAAAATGTCATATTTATTTTCAGGGGAAATGTATCATGACTAGATTTATGGTACCATGTATTCAAAGATCAAATTGCATGACCACAAGCATTTATATTTTTATTTATAGGAAATAATATAAAGGAGTAAGAAGCATATGTGCAGCCTAACTGTTGGGCATTTATCTTTTTCAAGATGCATTAGAAAGGCAAATGGAGTTGGGATGCCAGTTAAAAAGCTAGGATAACTCACTGTAATTTATTACTTCATACATTTAGGTAGATTCGAAGTACATGTTATAGTGCCTTCAGTTCAACTGCTCTACTATATTTTATGAGGTACAAGGTAGCAATTGGTTACATAAGGGACTAAAGATCTGGTGCTAAATCCTCTTCAACTTTTAAATGAAACTTCCATATTCTTTGATTTTTTTAAAAAAAGCCTTAACAGCTATGTCTACATAGTAAGTAGGTACCTTAGCATGCTTTGGAATGGATCTCCATATAAAAAGCCTTGCATCCACATGCAAACCTCTATATACCACTCAAAAAAAAAAAATTTTGCAGACCTTGAGAATTCTAGGATATTGGGACAGTGCTCAGGGCCAGAGTTCTCATGGTCTACATAACACTTAAAAATTAGCTGGGTCCAGAATTCTCAGCAGGAGTGTGCTGTGTTCACATGTGTTCCTCAAGCCACAAGAGTATAAACAAACTAATCTACTGCCCCTAATGTTTTATACTAAAAAAACCCCACATATTCTTCCAGAAATGTTTCTAGAGCTTTTCTGGTGTGTTTTGACCTCTCTCTTTCTAATTTCTCTTTTCCTTTTCTATCTCTTCAAAGTAAAACTAACAGAGGAACAATTATCCTGTTTGCATCACAGATACAGCAGGTCTCTGATGACAAGCAATAGCTCAATGTTCATTTTCATTACACAGGCATGAAAATCCACTGAAGCTGACTTGAGAAGTCTACAAGTTGCTGCCTTCATAGAGTTCTGTATTCTGAAGCATGGAAAAGTCCCTGATGCCTGAGAAGTGCGTGTACTCTTATGGAACATGATATGTGAGTATAATCTAATACATATACAAGGCAGCTGAAGAGTACACTGTCTTTTCATGTAAATGTATCAGCAAAGTCCCCAGAACTAATTTCTGGAGGTGGTTAGGAAAGCTGACAGAGCATAGCAGGGCTGGAGACTCTTTCTTGTTGCTCAGCAGACTGTTTTGAGTGGCTGGGCTCAGCAGAGCACCGCACACATTCAGTCAGTAAAAATTGTTGGCATCACCTGAAGATTATTGTTGTCTCTGGAAGACTGCCTGTCATGTGGATAGCTTTCATGCACAGCATGATGTGTGGTATGAAGCAAGTTTTGCATGTTTTCAGCCAGAATGAAAACCCAAGAGCTGCAGAGCATATCTGTGCAGAAATAGCTGAGGGCACCTGGCAAGAAAACCTGGTGGCCCAAAACCTGGTTCTGCTGGAGCTTCTGGAACTGCCTCAGCTCCTCAGCTCACTGCTGGCACCACACTGCTTTGAATCAGGCTCTGTCCAGATGACATTGCAAAGGCTGAGGAATAGGTACTTGGTCTGTGGGGCTAAACAAGAGACAGTCCAAAGTAAAAATAAATAAATTAATTAAAATTAAAATTAAAATTAAAATTGCTGGTAGTGTAGATTTCTGGTCCTTTCTGTCAACTGTTTTGCTCTGCAGATCTGAGTCTTCTGGTCTGTACTATTTGCCAATGTGGATATAGCCTAAAAGTTCAACTGAACTTTTTTTTCAGTGTAAAAAGAACTTTCTTATGGCTTCAGAAAATGTTTAGTCTATCAGTGATTCAGTCTTAAAGAGTGAAATGGGGAAGATAAAACTTAACCATCTTTATCAAACAGTACACATCTGAGATAAAATCCCAGGCAAGTCCAAAGTGCAGTAATATATCCTCACGCAATTGTCTTTAATGTATACATATATTTTAAAGTTGCAAATCAGAACTGTTATACAGCAAAGCTGATGCCAGTGCACATGACCAAATCCTCTGAATATAAGCTCTGCTTGGTTTCCCATAGGATTTTTAGTGCCTACTAATTGTTTATGGATCAGTTTCTGCTGCGATGCTGCTTATATATATATATATGTGTATATATATATATGTGTGTATATATAAAGGTAAAGGAGAACAGCATCCCTCTTGGTGCAGCAGACAGTTCCTAAATAAATCTTTACCAGGTGGGTGCCCTGTCACCCTAAATGCAGCATAAATCATAAATTAAATTTTAGAAATAACTGTTTTAACTAGAACAGTGTAGTGCTGTGAATCTTTCATGAGAAAGGAAAAATACATATTGTAATGTTTTGTTTCAGCAGGTTTAATAATGCTTTTTTTTTTTTTTTTTTTTAAGTGAGAACTTCAGGTCATTTGGATTGTTTTCATTGAAATGAGAAAGCAAAGTACTTCTGCCCAAATGAAAATAGATTTAGGGTTTTTCTCCCTTTTTTGAAAAACAAATGCACTTAGTAAACAGCACAGGAATTGCTTAATACACTGGCATATCAAGCCATTTTTATGGAATTGCAAGAAAACGTGATAAAGCACAATTTGCTATTACTGCTGTTGGCAGTACTTTGAACTGGTGAAAGAGATACATTCCTTATTATTCAGATGTATTTTGCTTTGTGTGTTAGTAGATGACAAATATACAACCAGTTCTATAAGTCCTTGAAAGATTTGATATTTTCTTCAGTATTTTAAAATTAAGTTTGATCCATCCTAAGTTTCAGCATGAGTTCTCACTGGCAGCATGGCGTTAATAAATCATCAGAGCACCATTGATCAACTGGCTTATTTAACACTGCACAAGCAGCAAGAACTTTCAGTGGGCCACAAGCCCCACTCTGTGCCTTTGCCATTAGTAAAGTTAATTATTTCACCCTGACAGGTTATTAAGTTCTCTCTAGCCCCAGAATTAGTACAAAAAATACTTAGAAGAGACTTTTGGGCAAAGAGCAAGTTGGGTCAGGTATGATCCCAAATCTGATTGATCTGTTCTGGGTGAGAGAGTCACTACTAATTTTATTCAGAGACTGATCTGCATCAGAAAAATGGGGGAAATTATCCTGGTCCATACAATATGGTTACAGATTGACTGGGTCCCATTCATTTTCAACCATTTTCTACTCCTGCTGTAGGATAGCATTTCCCAAGTGCTGTAATCCTTGGGCAATTATCTTAGCCTTCAGTCTGACTTGGCTCATTACGTGTTTCTCTGCTCTCCATTCCCTGCCCATCTTTCTTTGATGTTGCGTTTTTAGACATTACTTTCCCCACATGCACTTGTAGGATTCAGCCTGTATTGGCTTTATTATAACTTTCACTATCTTCATAATGAACTGGCTCTGTTTCCTCATTTCATGTAATGAAAAGAAACCACTGTCAAATAGCAGCCATTAATGGCACAAATTTCTATATCTCACCAAACAAAAACACTCAGATCTTCACCTGATAAATTTAGTGCAATTTGATCTAACTCTGTCTCCTTCAAAACAGCAGCCTGGTATCTAAATTAGGTCTTAAGCTAGAATTATCATCAAGACTCTCTACTCTTGGGAAACCCAGAAATATTTGGAGAATAATTCAGCCCATATGAAGCAAATCCTTAAGTACAAGGTGAGGGTGTGTGAACACCCTCCATGGAGCTGGAGAGCAGCCTTGGACCCCTGGAGTCCTGAGTTCATGTCCTTTTCAGAAGGAGCATTCACATAGGCCATATTCTTCAGTCTGCTGAAAAGGTAATGCAGAAGAAAAAGGGTCAGAAAATCATGATTGCCATGGAGAGGAAGAAATACCCACTATTTTTTCTGATACCAGAAGTGTGGGGATTAAATGAAGGCAACATGCACAGCCTCAGAGGGGATGACAATGGTTCTGCACAGTGGGGGCCCTCATGCTGTGGGTATTGATCCTCTATGGGGCCGTTCAGCAGGCTACTAGGGAAGTTCATGGAAGAGAGATCCAGCAAGGTCTGCTAGTGGGAATCCTCTAAGTTGCAGATTTTTGGTGGCTGGCAAAGCTTTTTGGGTAAATATCACTAAATGTTTGTTCCTTGCTTGCACTATTTCCCAGGCACCCGCTTGGTCACTGCTAAGGCCAGCTAGGCTAAACACGTCTTGCACAGGCAGGTGAGGCAGGTTTTATGCTGTTCAGTGCCTCAGCTGTCTGCCTGCAGTTCGTGCAGTGAATCTGCATCTCTGTTCACAAAATGTGGTTGTGGGTTCCCTGCAGAGGAACGTCTCTCCAGACCTACCAATGGGCCTGCTCTGGTGAGCCAAGATGCACGTGTGCATTAGTGAAAGTTTCTAATTGAGTTTTAAATGAATGAGCTGATAGAAATGCTATCCAAATGATCACATTTCAGTTCAGCAAGACTGGATTTCTTTTCATTTGAGAGAGCTCTGATCTAATTTTGTGTCTTCCCACTGGATTTTTATTCCTCCCATGTAATGGGTTACATTCTGGTAAAAGACACAAATATTTTCCGACTGCAAACCATCATGTTTCCGTGGTTTCGGCTTTTCAGGTTGTTATCTGCAACTGTTATTACTACACTATCGTAACCACCACTTTTTTCCAGATTGAATGTGCTGCTATTTGAACTCTGATCCCATGGATAGAACATGAACAGCACCTTTAGTAGGCTGGCAAATGCTGTCTGTTAAACTGTGGCCATTAAATGGACATAATTTCTTTGTATACATTGACCACTGAAAAGAGAAAATAAACTCTCTCTTTTTACTAATGAATGAGTCATGTGAATTAAAATATTTAGCCATTTTAAAGCATGGAGAGTGTATGTGCTAAGTTGTTTGTGGGATTGAATTTCTATTAACTTTTTTAATTGGAGGTTGAATTCAGGTCCAAATGGGTAGATCTTAATAACCATATAAACAACTAATCACACCACCAGGCAGATCTTGATGTGTCTTCAATAATTAATTCAGTCAGATATCCTTAAATAATTCAGTGATTTTTAATTAAAGAAAATAGAGTATTTAGTTGATTTTTTTAGTCTGGGGAATATTTATCAACACGATTCCATGCCTTTACTTTTTACTAATATTTTTTCCTTCCCTGCTTGGTATTTTATGGCTTTTAGGTTCTTTCTTAGCTAAATATTTTTCTAAAAGCAGAGACTTTGATTTGTAAATGTGAATGTGATCAATGAAAACCTATGGCTTCAAAGTGTCCTTATTTATATTTAAATCCTTCCTCTCACCTGCTGTTTGTTGCTTTTTAGTTATGTCACCAATCCCACTGGAGCTCAAAAAATTTAGCTGGTCCTCTCTAAACTCTCAGCCACGTTCTTTTCCCATGTACTCTTCTGTCCCTGCAGCTTCTGATGTAAAACAGATTTAAGTTTGTGTAGAGCAGAGGTCAACATGAAAGCCTAAAACAAAACAAAACAAAACAAGCTGGCATTCAACTTTTAGCTCTGGTTCTTATTATAACTCAAAGCTCTATTTTAGTAATTTAAAAATGGTGGTATTGTTCTACATCCCTACCCTACCTTTCACTGAGTTTCTTAATGACGGTGATGCCAAGTTTAGATAAACTTCTGGACTAGTTAATGGCCACTTGGATGAACTTCAGCCAGTTATACCACAGTGGTAAAATTGACAAGTATTTTTCAAAATAATCTGTGTGAATATTACAATTTAGATTGTGGCCAAGGGCAAAGCTGTGAACTCATTTTTCCTGTACCTGTGTAGTTATTTGCACTATCATGACTTTGATAAGGAGTAGTGGCTGCATGAGATCACTTCAGGGACAGATTTCCTAAAAGTTTTTTGCTAACTGCTTCACCTACTTTTTTCTTTTTTTTTTTTTTTAAGCAGCACACCTTTTTCACTTCTGTAGTTTGTAGTATCACATCCCTTTCTGAATGGCTCAGTAAATAACCATGAGTTAAGTGTTTAACAAGGATTAAATATGGCATGCTGTGGCTCAGTGTGTTAGTCCATTTACCAGTGCTGTAAATATGTACCCAGCCTTCTGCATTTTTTGGTGTTAATCAGATGGAAATAGAAATTGGAACATTTAATTACATGGAACCTACATGGTTCATGGAACATGTCTAAGCTGACAAGGATCTATACTGAGTACCCACCAGCCTCTCCTCTTCTTGGGAGAGGTGTGCACCCAGAACAGCCCTGGAGCTGCTCCTTGGTGAACGCCAAGTGTTTGTCTTGCTGCTCTTCAGTTCAACATCCATCTAAAAGTAAATTTCTGAGGAAAAACTGCCTTTTCTCACAGGAGTTTCTTTCATGCAAAGTGAATGATGAGATGAGATGAGATGAGATGAGATGAGATGAGATGAGATGAGATGAGATGAGATGAGTTAGAAGGTAAGTTAAGGTGTTCACTGTAATAATTAATTATAAACCAAAATAGAAAAAATATTGTAAAGGTTTAGGCCTTATCCCATAGTGTGCTGGCAATTAGACTGAAGTTAGAAGGATACAAGAGGTATGTGCTACTTTGTGGAAGCTCAGTAAAGATTGTAATCTGTATTCTTCCCATACCAAAGCCTAAGGTTAGGTCTTATCTGTGAATTTGATGTTAGTTTAGCACCTCTTTTGCTTCTGGGTAAATGTGACCACTCTTTCCTCAAGGGTCATTTATTGCCCCTCTAATAGAGAGGCTTCTTTGTGGAGATGGAAGATGGAGTTGAAAAAGGAGAGCAGATAGAACAGACACTGGTGAAAAGGAGTCCTCTGGAAAAGCAGAGGGACAGTTTTTTATACCTGATAGCTAAAAAAACATTATGGCCCTAGGGCCTCCAAATGTGTTTTATTCTTTTGTCTGCAGTAAGGAATTTGAGCTCTTTGAGCATTTTGGGGAAGGTCAGGTGGTTAATTTTGAAGTTGTTTGCCACAGCTGTGTAAATCTTTGAGAATCCCGAGAGGCCTTGTGTTGCATTTTATAAACTCAGGAGCTCTGAGGTGGGCGTTGTAAGAGGTGGGACTTTTTCACAAGAAAACTGTCGATGGTGAGGGAGAGTCACTTAGACATGATTCAGAGATGGAAGGAAGGAGAATAAACTGGCATGCAGTTTGGATCTAGGATACCATGGGGTATTCAAGCAGCAAATATTCTTTAGAATCCATGGAAAATTTAAGATCCTTTTAATACTTCTCATTCCTAGCACAAGAGCTCTGTAAAACATGCCAAAATGTAGAATATTTTAGGAATTGCAACAAATCATATTTTTAACCCCGAAGTGCTTAAAAATCAATTCAGTTCCAAAAGCTTTAGATGAAAACAATAGAAGCAATACATGCAGTGCATGTGTTTGATAGTGTGGCACATTTTCAAGCATTCTGATAATATTAATGCTTACAAACCTTGCCTTTTATTGTTAGACAATCTATTGCATATCCTCCATCGTTACAGACAAACACTAAATAACTGAGACTTGCATATAATTTTAAGCTAACAATATTGTCCATAAGGTAGTCTTTTTCCTCCAAATTCTAGTAATCCATCTTCACTCTTGTTTTCATAATAATTACTCATCCAATAGTTAAAAATCCAGAATTTTTCAATCCTATTCCTACCTTTTTGCACTACAATATTGAATATTTTTTTGGGATGAAATCACCACAGAAAATTTCTGGTACTCTGGTTAGAGCTGAAGGTGATCACATTCAGTCTTGCATATGGTCAGTGGACTTGTTTGGGCAATGTCGGGGGTTACCATGTGAAAACAGGTTAAGTTGAAGGACGTAGGAAAAGATTTTTTAGTTGTTTTGGGTTTTATCTGTAGGAAAACAAAATTTTCAAATTTCATACCTTTGTTGTTGATATCATTGTTTTGGGGGATATTCTGCACAACCCTAGAAGTTAAGCTTTGTGTTTCAATGGACCTGCAATTCTTCCTTTGGAAATACAAGATACAGCCCCAAAACAGCTACAGGTCTTCACTTAGGTATTAGATCACACGCCTGTTTAAAGAACCATTCTCTCAAGAAGGTTGTTCACAGGCTAAATTTCATCAACATCAAGGGCTTAGGTAAGAGTTTGTGCTTTCAAGTTGTCATATTCTAGATGTTGTTGCATAGAAATATGGCAATGCCCTTCATTTCGTTTGCTGGAGAGTCAGGTTGTGTTTCCTCCTCTATTGTCCTTCTATAACTACTTTATAGAGGTTCACCAAAATAAATGTGGGTATTGGCTGTCTCCACTCACAAGCAGGATAATCAAGCCACTATTATTTTCATGCAAATTCTTGTAATGCTTAAAAAGCTGTTTTATAATTACTTAAACCTCTTTTTCTTTTCTTTCCTTTTTTTTTTTTTTTCTCTCCCCTGCAGTTGGAGTTAAGTAAGTGAAAATTCTGTCTTCAGAATCTCAAGTTTCAAAAGAAACATAACTCTGGATTTTGGATCGTCTGACTTCCTTTTCCAGTGATGTGTCAAGTCCAGTATTTCAGTGTGAAACACTGATGTGACAGACTGCCATAATGCAATGTGTTTAACCACCTCAATGATGCATCAAGTGAAAGGAGTTCCCAAAGATTCAGTTCACACATGCACACACACACAAAAAAAAATGAGGGATAAACAGTTTGGGGAAGCGGAACATAAATTTTTCACATAGTTTGGCACAAATTCAATTATAATTTGTAAATGTTCAATCAATTAGACCACTCAATTGTTTAACTTATAACTTTGAAGGGAGATTATCTTTTCCAAGAGAAAATCTTTTCTTAACCAAGAGCTTTTATGTTAACTGCTCCAGAAGGAAAATGCTACATTTGCCATAGAATATGAATAGACTCTCAGGAGAAAAGTGTGTAATACCATGATGTCTTTGGCTGAATTTCAAGATTTTCATAGGAATAGGCTAGTTAAACCTTTAAAGTTCCAAATGACACACAAACACTTCTCTTCCCCCCCAAAAAAGAAACAACCCACGTTTTTTTCCTTTACATTAGAAGCAATAATATGATGTCTTTATAATATTTAACATTTATAGTGGTAATTCAGTATTAATTGCTAGTACATTCACATTTAGAATTGAAGAAACTTCATGAAAGCCCATCAATTTTTCTTTAATTTTCAGATAATTTTCCAGAGTCTCACTTTCACACTTACTTTACTTGTAGCCTATTTAAGTTCAAAACCTGGCAGTTCCTATACAAGATATCATAGTCTTCATACATTATCAACAGTCACTTCACAAACATTGCAGACTACATGTGGGTGACTTTACTGGCATCTGGGTGGCAGGGAAGGAAGACTTGTAAACATGGAGACACAGAAAGCTGAGTGAAATGGGAGGGAGATCCATACCAGGTGAGTACACAGCATGCACTGTTGTATTTTTTGAGCTACAACTCTACCCCTGGGGGTGAAGAAATTTTTCTATTAAACATTTTTTCCTTCTGCAAGGACAGCACGTGCCTGTCAGAGAGCAGGAACACTGATGGGTTTGGCAGCCTCATGATGTCCCCTCTGCTATCTTGCAGGACAAATTCGTTGAATACATTTTATGTGAAGAAACCACAACTGTCTGCAGTCTGGGAGCAGTTCTTGAGTGGCTGTGGTCCACTGACAGAACAACAACCGAAATAGTGTTCAAACAGAAAATGTTGCATTTACTCTCTCTCCTGTTGAAGCAGTCGCTGTGCTGGCTGCACAACAAGTTTGACTGAGCACTGAACATGTAGACCAAAACTAAATCATAACCAGAGTCTGTCTGAAATCTTGTCTGCCAGCAAGCACAACAGAAATGATGTCTGTCCAAGCACTGCTGCCTCTGGGTTAAGATGTATGGTAATCATGAGCTGCCTCACTAATTATAGCTGAATGCAGGAGTCTTGGCTGCCTGCTTGTGACTGCATGTAACCTTTATGAAAGCACCCAAATATCTGAGGAGCCTGAATCTCATTGAAAGTCAGATAGCTGAGGGGTGACTAAATAGAAAACAGTCTGAATGCAGTGCGATTGCCTGGAATGGTCTCATAAATTTCAGAGCTCTCCTTCTACCCAAGTTTTGGCAGTTGTACTCTGTGGAAGTTGTATAGTGGCTGGCTGACCGTTAAATAGTGTTTAGTTGGCCAAATCTGGATGATTTTTGGAAGAGTGAGCGGCTGCTAATTTTTTTCAGCCTGCCATCAGCCACGCCTGTTGATCTGCTGTGGGACTTTGCACTGTGCAGTGCTGGTCTGTAGGTGTGTGCCTGTGCCACAGACTGCCCAAGGTGGTGGGGAGCATGGAGTGCTCCCACAAAACATGCAGCATGCCAGCTCTCTTTAGTTCAGTGAGGACTGGAGGATTTTTTTTCCCTGTGGATCTTTTACATGCAAGTCAGGCTCCATATAGCCCACAGTTAAAAAAAAAAGAAAAGGAAAAAAAAATCCTTCACTACAGAGACAAATGGCAACATGTGGCTGGAAGATAACAGAAATGTACATGCAAGTGCAAAAATTAAATATGGAAATATGAAAATGAGGTTTTGTGTTTGGGGTATTTTTAAGCAAAAAAACTGATTCACTTCTCATTGCTGGAAATTAGATGGGGTTTTATTTCCTTAGCAGCCCATCTCAGAAAAACAAAATTTTTCACTGTTATGTTCTGCAGCTCCTCCCTCCCTCCATGTCCCTTTTCCCTGTCCACAGCCTACATCTTTGCCAGATATTTAATGCAAAAATGATTAGCTCAGCTTCTTGCATGCTCTGCCCCTGCTCTGTGGTGGTTTAAACAATCTGCCTGGTTGCAGAAAAAAAAAATCACAGTGCTCACCAACAAGGCTGGGTGTCTCTGAGCCACATCATCCTGGAGGTGGCTGTTCAGAGCTGCCTCCAGGAGCAGCAGAGAGAGAGAGACACAGACTTCAGTGTTAAAGATGCAGACTGCTGGGATCTCTCTGTTCCTTCTGTTAGTGACTCAGTCTGTATTTACAGAGGAATAAAGTAGGGAAAAAACCACATCCCTGGTCCTGTAATTTTCATTAGTCCCCAAGAAAATGAGTTATTGAAGTATTTTTTGGTAGGGAAGAAAATTAGTTATCTAGGCTTCCTCTTCTTATGCAAGGATTTTGTATGATTTTTTGCCAATATTGCATTTTAAAGTGCGTGGTTCTGGGACTGTCCTTCTCCAGGGGCCTTTGCTGTGTCAGGTACAATTAGAAACTAAGGCTAATTGGGGTCAATATTCCATTATATGAAGCACAGTGATAGGGAAAGGAGTTTTCATTTGAAGGTAACTGGCCTGTGCATGGAGGTAGTCCTGACTGGAAAGAAACACAGACCCATTTTGAACTTTCAGACAACAAATTTTTGGGGTGCAAAGGTAAGCAGTGACTTACTGAGTTTTCCTACCAGAATACATCCCAAAAACTGCTAGTGCTCCAAGTCTGAGGTGCATTTTTTGCCCTTTACAGCATTAGAAGACACTTTCTATTAGGAAAAAATAAATCTATATAGTGTGATAGTTAATTCGCTTCAACATTACCTAAAAAGACAGCTTTTTGACAGCTTTCCGTTAAAAATCCCCCAATAAATAAGATAAAATTGGGGTGATTTATCAGTCCCATACTATACAACATGAGCCTCATGACAGCCTACCCTTTATGGAGGGGAGCAGGGCTCTGCGGTTCACTGGGAAAGGCCATTAGAAATAATTAGGGAATCTGGTCCCATCTCTTCCCCATCTGACTAATAACAAGTTGTGCTTCAGAGCATGCTGTTACAAAGATTGGAGAAGGCAGGACTGAAGTTAAGCCCTTAGGTGTACGTGCCAGGGATGCTCAGGCGGACAGGGAAGAGATGAAAGAGTCTGGTCCTTTTTGTGTGCGTGCTGTAACACCCAGACTCCAAACAAAGCAGAACATGAGAGCCTTAATGTCCTTGGTGAGCAAAGGCTCCTGGCTAGCACTCCCCTGACTTGACTATTATCACTGTTTTTCTCCCTGGTTTTTGTTTGGTGTCAGTCCCCGCTTGCGGATGGTGTGACTGCAGCTCAGGGCACCCAGGAGAGGTTTGTGCTCATCAGGTCAGTGTCTGATGGGCCTCCTGGTTAACCAGGTGCTCAGGACCCTGATTCTGATTGACCAGTCCTCAGCTTTGAAGTGTGTCTTTTACTACCTCAAATGTACAAATTGTGGAGTTTAACTTACCTTCATTTTCTTCCACCGTACAGTTCAGTGCCTCTAACCACTCCTCCTGGTTTCCCCAGGTCGACTGATCATATTCAGAGACCCTGGAAAGGTAACCTGTTTTGAAGATTAGTGCTACCTGCTCCTTTCCTGATCAGGAAACCGTTGACTTTCACCTCCTCCCTACCACAGGTAAGGCTGGGTATTCATTCGATACTCGATGTTGTATGAGTCAGAAGGAGATTATAAGATAGACAGTTTCTTGCCTTTAAAGGGTGCACAGAATGGTAAAAAGTGGAGATATAGACACCTACATACCTACTTGGAAGGTTTCAGTAATGAGAGGGGTTTGGTCTGGTCCATCCTGCACCTCCCCATTGTGTTGTGGGGGGCAGTGAACATCTTGAATTACTGTGAACACTGGAGTAGATTATCCTTTGCTAGCTTGCCAAGGGCTTGGCAGAGATCTGGTCAAAGTACTGTGCACACTTTGAAACCAAAGGCAAATCAGATCCCCTCTTTAATACAATGAGCATTCATTACCAAATTTCAGACCACGAATTTCTTGGAATGATGGCTTAAAGAAGACACAGATAAACGAAGGAGACCATTTCAGGTACATAATGTATTCTTTGTATATGACTCCTCCTGAGAAATATGGGGAGGATGTAAAAAACTGCACAGAATTAACATGCAGTAAGTTAAGTATGCTCATACCTCATATATTAAATAAATAGCTGCTCTGCTAGAGAAGTATATACACAGAGTATGTTAATGTTCAAAAAATATACAGATAGGAGGCTGTTTCTTGTGCCTGTAAAGACTTTGTTGTCAACAGACACACAGAATATTCTGTGTCATTCCAGAAATAAGATTAGGGATCCAAAATGTTTTCACAGTTGCAAAAGTAATAAAGAAAAGCCTGCAACCTCTGCCTGATGGCAGCAGTAAGCTGTGGTGCCCACTTTCCCTTTTAATCGAGAGATGGGTGTTATTGGGTGGGTAGGAGTATTTATCTCAATGTTATGGTCTTAGATAACTTGTGGGAGTCTTCCATGGACACTACGACCAGAAGAACTTCACCAGCTTTTATGAGAGCAAAACAGGCTAATGATATTTACTCAGCTCTTTGCTCTATTTTGGAAAAACTTTGGAGTTATCTATCTTTAAAAAAAGAAAAACAAAAAACCCAAACAACAAACAAAGGAAAAGAAAAAAAACAAACACATGAAAATAAACACACTTTCTGCTCTCTAGTTCTTGTAATTTCACTTTTCGAAAACAATAATCTGTGAATATAACCCAATGATGACCAAAGGTGGGGGATATTATTAGGAATGCTGCAAGGTGGGAATTGCTAGATTGTATCAGGGAAGTGTCTACATATTGCTGCATCATCTCTCTGGCAGGAGCCAAGGTCTAAATATTCAGTTGGAGACACAGAATTTTGTGATAGCAAATGAGGACTACACTGCTTCAGACCCGTGTCTTTTGTTTTTTCCCAGTAATTCAAATTGACTATTGTAATGCTGGACATCCTTGTATCATACAAGCATCAGATTTTTATTTATTCTGTTGGATTTAGCCTGACTTTGGTGAAATAATGTGATATGGCATATTGACAGCCTAAATACCCAAAGTGAGGAAAAAAAGGGGTTTGTTTTATTGGGTTTGCATCTCTTTATTATCACTCTTTGTCCTTGTGTTATAGAACAAAGAGAACAGAAGCACTAGGACTGTATTCTCTGAACCAGCCATGGTTTCTCATACCTTTTTTCACATTCTAGAGGATGCTGTGTTATTGTTTTATACAATGCCAGTAGTACCAGAGTACTTCAAACAGGCATGTGAAATGCAATTCCT
Source organism: Pyrocephalus nanus (assembly GCA_038380795.1). NCBI lineage: Eukaryota > Metazoa > Chordata > Aves > Passeriformes > Tyrannidae > Pyrocephalus > Pyrocephalus nanus. The sequence continues at coordinate 25,338,800 of CM076270.1, read as the reverse complement.
TCTATCCCCACTGTTATCATTTCTCAGGATATCAGAAGATATCCTGAGCCAAAAAAGTGGGATTAAGATCTCCTCCACCTCTTCAGCAGCTGAGGTCACTGGCTCCTGCCATTTAGTTTGCAGTTCTTGCTCAGTCTGAGCCAGGTTTCAAATGGACTCCCCCAGCCAGAGGCAGCTGTTTCTGCTGTTGTGTCCTAAAGAGTGAGCCCTCAAGACGGTAATTTCTTTTCTCTTATCCATTATGTGGCATCAAAAATTGAATTGAATTCAAAACTTCCTTAAGTTTTAAGAGGTCTTCTGTTATTGCTGGGGTGGTGGTTTTTTTTAATAAACTGTGCACCTGATATGACTCAGACCCTAATTACTGTAAGTCAGGCACTTATTTCTTTCCAGGACAAACTCTTTTGTGTTATTAAAATACAAAAATGTCTAACTGACTGACTTCCACAGAAAGGGGGAGGGGAAGGAGCCACGCATAACTTGAGTTACTCGAGCATAAGCTATTTTTATTCAATTGAGCCCTTTACTTCAAATTAGGATCATAGCTTCCTTTGAATGTACAAGTTACTTTGAGTTCTTAGTTCAGTGTTGAAAAACTAACACTTCCAGACATCCCTGACAAGTTCAAATAAAAATCCATTAAGTTCTTCTGAATATAAACCTCACCGAAAAGTTGAATTTACAAAAATGCCTGTCTACAGTGTATAGGAAAACAAGAATATATGTTAAGGCAGCATGGGAAAAGTCTTGTTTGTATTTTGCATCTTAATACTGGGAGAAGAGGAGTTGTATGTTATTGCAACAAATTTCTAATGGATTCTGAGGAAACAGTGGAAAGTTTGTGATGATGAAGAGTGGTATGTGCATTTTCTCTTATATCCCTGGGTAGTAAGAGGCTATGGTATCAGTGTCAAGTTCCCTTGAAGACCATTGATTGGTTTATTTATTTGTCTGATATAACAAGGAAAATATAACATATTTCTTTATAGATTATTATTCGTATAATAATAATAAATGACACAGTTCTTGTGCTTTTATTCCATTGTCTTTATAGAGAAAGCCACTATTTTAACAGATGGGAAAGTCAGAACTGACCAGGAAGGAAAAAAAAAAGCAAAAACTCTTCTCTAAATCTAATACATCTGAAGGTGGTTGTAATTATTTCCATCTCTGTGACTTACAGCAACGTATTGAAAGTTAATAAAGATAAATGTAACATTTACTGGGTAATAAGAGATTGTGGAAGGAAATAAACAAACCTAGGATATAGTGCATCTAAGTAAACACAAAGGTTGTAAAACCTTCAAACTCAAATATCAAGAGCACTGCAAATTAATGCTGCACACAATAGACCCTTTGGAAGCTAACTTAATCCACCCCCATGTATCTACATGAGGGCCATGCATAACAATGCATGAGCTGGATTTCCATTAGAGTTTCCTCTGCAGGCTGTCAGTTGTTTGAAGAAATAACAATTTCCTAGGCATGAAAGCTTTTTCAGAATGTTCCCACTGATGTGTAATAAAAGTGACTTTACTTTTTTTCTTTCCCCCCTCTGCTTCAGCCCCTCCCCCCGAGATGTGACTCTGAGGGGGGAAAGAGGATGGACTTAGACCTTCAGCCCCCTACCAGTTTACCTTGCCTGGATTATCAGTGCAGGTGTTAAAATAATTGAAGGTGTGGTAGGAGATACAAGCCCTAATAGCTTTTCCTATATGGAGATTACCTAGGTAGAGAATGGCGGAGTACCTGAAGAATAGGCAAGTGAGTACCTTATTAACATAGCACCATTCAGCGGCAGCTGCATATCTGGAAAAAAAACCTTTAAAGAGCCTATTCATCTATGTTAATGGGCCCATTGCACAGTACATTGTGTGGGAAATTAAGTCTCTGGCTGTGAACTTCCTGTGCTGTGCAAGCTGCCTTGACTCTTTTTTATTGCTTCAGTGTTATTATCTCCTCCTGGAAATAAAAACAATCATGTTCTCACATTTGAGAAGCCAAAACATTCCCAGATAACAAACTGGTTGAAAGTTTCTTTTGTTTCCCTTATTAAGTGAAAAAATATGTTTTGAAATTAAAGTAAACCCTAAATTAACATCAAAGCCCATCAAATTAGCTGAGCTGTCATACGCATGACAATGTTGGGTTTTCTTTTTTTTTTCCCCTCCCCTGTAAAATACACAATTTAAATTGCTTTCCTATTTATTGTTCCTTCCTTGGAATTAATTTTTGCCACAAAATATGTTAATTTATTCAAATGAGACATGATTTTTGAATGTTTAACTGGCAAAAGAACTGCTTTCCTGCTGAAAGACTGAGGTAGAAAATAACATTTTTTTGAAAGCATTTCTCAAAAATACCGTCCCTTTCCCTTTTAGTGCAGAATGGACCAATTCTTTACGAGTAGGTCTGGGAAAGTACTAAAAAAATTTGCTTGTTCAACTTCTTTTCAAGCTTTGTCATGAATTTGAGAGTAATATTTGAGAGCCAAGCAGCCTATATCACCTTCAAGAAAGAATTATCATCAAACATTTAAACAATTTTCCATCCTCTCTTTATGATCCAAGTGCTGCACATTGCATCATCGTCATCATTATCGTCATTATCTTCATCATGCTCATAAAAGAAAAGACTAATGATCAATACTAACTGATTACAACTCAATTAAGGAGGATCTTTTCTGTGTAAAATTTTTTTTAACCTTGCCTCTTCTAGTCCTTCTGCATTTTCAAGGTAACTTAATATGTTCCACTGTTTACCATGTTTAATGAGCATATTGGAATATAAGTAAAATTGTTATTTAATGAGCTGTATTTCTTCCAAAGTACATACTCAACTTCCCTTGGGCAAAGCCAATATATAAAAAAGCAGCCAAAAAACCCCCCAAATCTTCCAGTTAGGAAATTGAAGTTCTTGATGTAGAGTGCAGTAGAATTTAGCTCTTAAGATAAGCAGCTATCTAGAAGCCCTGTAAAGATGGCCAGGAGAAGCTCCAAACCAGTTCCCTCACAGTAGGGAGAGGGTGTGAGGAAGCCAGCGTGGAGGCAGCCTCCTAACACAAATCTTCATTTTCTCCAGTCTGTTTGCACAGATGTCCTTTGCAACCATCCTATTATTTGTCATCAAAATTTTACCCGTGAACTCTTTGGGGCTGGGGTGGTTTGATGCACATGGTACCTTGCTCTGTTTTCTGTGCTTGATAGTTCTCGACAGTGTTTTCATAATGCAAATTACTGTTGTTGCTGGTAGGGACTGCACTGAGTGCTCGTCGGGTATCTGCATGTCTGACAAGCTGTAATACAGTAACATCAGAGAGGAAATCAATATTTCATATTAGTTAATGATTTAATTATGGAAATTCTTCCCTTAATGCCATTTGTTAACTAAAGTCACCATAAATTGTATTCTGTTCAGCTCATCTTTCAGTGGCACTCTGAATGACACGTTCCTGACATTTAGATATTGGAATATTAAACAGATTTCTCTTTCCAGTCCAGTCCAACACTTTGTTCACAATGCAGGCCATCTGGGAATGTGTACCCATTAATGATCTGGGAGGCACTGTTAAGAGTTTGCATATTTTAAAAAGTCAGAGAAAATTAGAACTGCAGGAAGACCAACGTATCGCATTCTCATTTCATCAGTAGATTTGACATTCACGGGATTACTTTTTTCCATTGGTAGTTTGTATGTTTTTCTCCTTTGCTCATGTATTTATTTTTTTAATTGACTTGCAAGTTGTTGTTTTGGGTTTTTTTTTAAGGCTGGCATTTTTCTGGTTTTATAGTGTGTTGCTGAGAGTTTAAAAATACGGAGTGGAGTTCCAGGTTAGCCATTCCCATTTATTCACTTTTACACAGCAATATTGTTTTTATATAGCAAGTATGCTGTTGGCATTTCAAGAATCACAGGGGTGCCAGTAATTTGGGTGCAAGCAAAATTTTTTGAAACAGTTCCTGTAAAGATAATTCAGATTAATGGGCCATTTACAGTCTTGCTAACTTACTAACAGGCTATGTGCTCTAGGTAATCAGGGTGACATTACTGCCGGCACAAAAATGACATCTCGTCATCAGAAATTTTCTTCATTGGCACAGAAAATGCCAGGCACATCACCTCTGACTGTGTGGCCACCACATCTATTAACCTTATTGATTTGGAGTCATGCTGTGCCACACTGGAAAACTGCTCCCTGCTGAAGGACTCAAGTGGATCAATCCTGAACCATGAACAAAAACTCAATAACTAAATGTAGTAGGCACCTTTCTCCATTAAGTATTCCTCAAAGTAAATCACATTAGAGAACATCACCATGAGGAAGTTACCTTGGGATTCTGTGATCTTCCAAAAACTGACAGGGAAAATGGCAAAATAGGAAGGAAAAAATGTGCATATTGCTAATCATACTTTATATCACTTGATTTTGTTTTCAAGTGTCTGTCTTCATATCATGATAATTTGATTTTATATAACTCAGTCACCCTTTCTAAACCTTAAAAATCTACCTTGCTGTTTGTTTTTCATTATGAATATCCCTGGTAAGTCACCCAGTGACAGATGATTATGAAAAAGGAAGTTTTCTATCCTTTATGAACCGTTCAGCATTTTCATGTATTTATCAGCATTCATTTTTTTCAGAACCTCATTGTGATGGGGCTTGAAAATGAAACAAGCCATCTAACTCCTTTCAGCCTCATACAGTTAACAAAGAAGGCAACAGAAGGACTTCCAAAGCTTCATATTTCCTGACAAAAGATAGAGGACTGCGGCAAGCCCCATTCATATTTAAATGTCCCTGGCTTTGGAATTAATAGTCCATCTTTCATTTTACCATTTCCGTTCCTCACTTTTTTTGTTGGTGTTTGCTGGCAGTGAAAGCTCTGCCCCAAAACAGTGTGACTCTTCAGTTCAGTCTGCAGAACTTCTGTTCTTAGAAAATATTCCTTGTCACAGACAGCTGAAACTTCCTTAAATAGCATTTGTGCATCATTGTAGCTTTTAATTGTCTTGGAAAACTGACTTAGGACAAGAAGAGTGTGGGTGCAGCCACTGTCTGCACATGTGAGTAATGGCTGATTACAGCTGAGTAAATTTACTAAAGCCAGCAGGACCCCTCTCCTCAGGGAAAAATTATTTACGTGAGTAGGGGGTACAGGGAGGGACAGGGTCAATTCTGTTGCTCAGTACTGTGGAAAAAGTTTTTATGCCCAAGGATCTGCTCTGACAACTTGACAGCTTAAACTGACACTTAAGTTTTAATTTTGCTTCGATTTTGGTGCTAATGAACCAAAGTTCAGTAGAAATGCTCCTTGCACTGTGTTCAGTCCTGCCTATAATCTGTATAAATACCTATACTACATATTTTAATATTTTATTTCAAAGAAAAATCTGGATTATGCAAAAAAGGCAAGAGAAAATGCAATGACATATTACAAAATATTATCAATTACTTGGAAAAAAGTGACTTCTCAAAGCCATGCAAAAGTCTGCAAAGTATTCTTTTTATTCCTTAGGAAATAACCCTGGGTTTCTAATTAATATCGTGAAATTAAGGCCATTTATCTGAAAAACTGAAAAAAGATCTATATATGCTCCAAAGTTCAGTGTTTGTCCCTGAGCTCTAACATGGGATATACTGTGTGAAAGTCTAACATGGGATACACTATATATCATCTCTATTTAGAGCCCCTAGGCAGGAAGTATGGATAAAAAAAATAATCAAAATTACTGTTTTTCTTTACTGAAAGCCCTCTAAGGAATTCATTGGAATGAGTTCTGTCTGCCCATCTAATTGATAATTATTTAATTAGCAATTTATAATGATAATGGGATTTTACCCCCCACCAGTCCATCTTGTCTGTAAGAAAAATATAAGACAACCTTATGTATTGCTTTACCACTTTTGGCAGTTGGCACAAGATATTGTGGGCCAGCGTTGTGATTCCCCACAGTTAAACCATAAAAGCAATGTATTCATATATTTCCTTTGCCCACAGTGTTTCCTTTTCTCATTACCGTGGGTGACTGGCATTCTCACAATGTGTGTGGGTGCACAGGCTTGTTGTGTCACCGTGGACAGTTCTAAGAGCAGCTTCATTAGTTCTTTTTACAACAAAAGCTAGGTTTTTTTTCCTGCCTTCTCTTTCTTTCCCTTAGTTGGCATGCGGATTGAATTTTTCTTGGACCCCCTGCTTGACTTTTTTTTAGAGCTCCTTTTGAACAGTGCAGCAGTGTGAACACTAGGAATTGTAACTGATAGACTGTTTGCAGGAGAACTCATGAAAGTTCTCTTTGTTCACTTCACATCAACCAGGTTTATGCAGACCCTCCCCCATCTCAGCCAAACAGGGAAAAGGAAATCCACTTTTAATTATACATTGATGGGAATCACTGTATAGTGAAATTGCATCAAGTAGAGAATGCCCACTTTATTCTCTTTTATCTAAGAATCCAAAAGAAGCACTGGCGTAAAAAAAAATGGATATGCAAGCATAGGCTTTGCAATGTAGAGCCAGGCCTGCCTAATTTAAATCAATCTGCCAACTCCACTTCCAGTCTTGATTAAAATTTTCAGCTGAATCTTTGCACTGTGAGAGTGTCTTGTCTTTAGTCCTTGAGCCTTGAGTCCTCTCTTCTTTTTGAGATCTTACCAAAAAAATTGCCCCAAACCAATATTTTTTTTTAAAGTGAAAAGGCAGAGTTGTAAGCATAAGATATTTTAAAAATCCTAAATGATAATAGAGATTTTTCACTCCCTCAGACAAGCATATTGAAATTGTATAGAAGAATCCTAAGGGCATAAAGAAAGGAGATATATTGGGTGGCAGATTGTGTAACCTGGGAAGAAGTATAAGTAACGAGAAGCACTTTGTGTCATTTTATGCTGTTGTGCCTAGTGAAATTAATGGCAAAATTTTCAGCATTACTTACAGAAACTTCTGAGATAATAAATAATTTGATTAATCTGCTACTAAATAAGTAATGTTAATTTTCTTAGATTTTTGTTTAAATTAATATCACCAGATACCATTAATGTAGAGGTGATGAGGCAGAATATTCAGCTTTACTTTGTGTATTATTAAAGTTTACTATGCTTATATTTGCCCTTTGAATCTTCTAGTACAGAAAGAAAATACTGGCATTTTTCTCAAACATTTAGTCAGGGAAGGAATATCTTTGAAAATGTTCTTGAAGATTATTTTTTTATTTATGTTCTTTCTTAAATAACTTTATCTTAGTTGTTCCAATTAATTTATTTTATACAATTTACTAACTGGGTTTTTTTATATTTCCTGACAAAAAAGGGTAACAACTGCAAAAGAAGTGTTGTAAAGACCAAAAAAAGAGCAGTCTACATGGAAACATCTTATGATTCGGTCCTTACATATTTAGGCAGAGTCATGGAAAGGGGCTGGGATAAGACAGAAAAATTCTCCATGTATTTTAGGAAATGCCAAATGAAAGAACCCAGGCGATGCTGATAAATCCCAGCTCAAAGTCAAAATCCTGATTACTCGAGGTCAAAGACAACAGTGCAGTTATGTCTTGCAGAAACACCAAGGATGTGTTGAGCTGTTGACTGGTCCTTGTCTTAGGGGACCAAATCTAGACATGAGATCTGAGGAGAGCCTGGGAAATCTCCACCCAGTTTCCACACCAGGACTGGCATACACTCCTCTGCTGCACGATGGAGTCACAAATGTGTGACTAAGAATCCTGGCCCCATTCAGGCTGGGACTTTACTCCTTTATTGTCTCACCACTGTCCCAGATTTTCTTCCAAGAGCCTTCAATAATAAGTTTATTTCTTCCTCAGCAGAAGTTTGCACAAGAGGAAAGCATGTGAGTACAGCCAGGAAAAATGAAGAGCTGACTGAGGCAGAGATGAAAAGGTATGTTGGCTTAAAGGGATTGACTTGGAACTAGTCCATGACTAGTCTTCTAGTTTAGAGTAACCAGTAAACAACAGCCATGAGCCTGGTCAATCGCCTCTGAACTTCATTTTTTCCCTCATCTGCAGTGCCCCAACTTATCTGCATAAGTGTGTGGTGACAACTGAAGTTCTAACAAGACCAGGAGTTTTCCACAGCTTTTTTTGATTTATTTATTTGCCAGGGCCATGAGTTTTCAATTTTAAAGTAACACTGGACCCAAGTTTGTGAGATTGCATGAGTCAGTCCATCAAAGGTCTGCTGCACCAGAAGGGGAATATATCTTCCCAGAAGCTCATAGTTTCAAAGAATAAGGAAAACAGGAGATATGTAACAGCTAAATACTAATTATTTTAGATATTTTTATGGCAAAACAAATGTACCTTGTGATGTTATACCACATGAGGCTATTTGGAAAGGTTCATTAATCACCAGAGAGAAAAAGGAAGGGCTATTAAAACACAAGATCCCAGTCAGGTCCCAGGACTGAATATAAAATTATTCTGAATAGGCAGCAGGTCAGCTTCCAATCAAATGAGATTTCACTGTAGCCAACCACTAAATGATACAGAAGCATGGAAATTGAGGCCAAAGTAGCTGGGAAGGTTGAGCCATGCAAAGGAGCCTCAAGAAAAAGGCTACAGTGGAAGAACTGATGCACAGCAGGAGCTGCCTGGAAGTGGTGCCTCTCTGCCCGCTGTGAGGGAATCAGCCAGGGAGAAAAAGATGGGAATGAAACTGACTGGGGAAAAGGCTAAAGGCAGGGGCCTGAGAGTCAAAAAAGGTAGCTTAGAAATGTGGTAAAAAGTAAACCTTAGGTTTGATTGTTCTGATTTGCTTCCTTTATACATCTACTGCAGGTTATTTAAGAGAGTCCTCAAAGACCAGTCTAAGGTTTGCTGCTGAGAATAAAACCACTGAGATGGATAACGTTCTTACAAGAAAAGATTTAAAAAAACGTAAGTGGGAACATTTTCTTGTCCTGACTTCGTTGTCTAGATTCTCTATAGTTCTCCTAGAATAGACCAGGGAGGGCCACTCCTTGCTTTCAGTGAAGTTGTTCATTCATTTACTCCTGAACGAGTTCAGTTTAGAATCAGGACTTTTTTCTTTGAAGTTCAGAAAAATGTAGTTCAGCAAGTTTCCTTCTGTGGAGAACTTAGGATCACTGTTTGAGAGAGAAGCCCTTGAGGCTGACGTGCTTTAGCTGGAGTTCTGCTGAACTGAAATTGCACATTAAGTACTGTACCTTGCTCTTGCCTGATAAAGCATCTCTTGTTTAAGACTGCATGTGTGTGTAAATAAAGGAAAATGGGATACAGCCTTAGGATTTATGCTGTGTCATCTGTGAACAGGCCATTTAGGCTGCATGGGGAGCCAAGAACTGCTGGGTTGTGGATATGCAAGCCATATTATCTGTTCTCAGTGGTGTGCAGTGGAAGGCAGTCCCACACCTCTAGAAAATTCACCAAGCCAGACTTCCACAGCTGGATTTTTCTAGTTTAAGCTTACTTTGGGACCAGGGCTAGTGTAAAGGTGATTTAAAATATGTAAATATAAGCCTATAGGTTCTTCAATAGTCTTAGATCTCTCTGCAAGAGCAGTCTCTTCCAAATAATTTAATATTATTAATAATAAGGGGACAGGTTTCTCCTTCTTAGTCATGTTGATGAAATGTTGCCCAAGAGCATTATCCTCACAAAGGTAGGGATGTGTAATTGGACTTCAGATTGACAAGCAGCACTAACGATTAAATGCCCATCTTGAGCAGATGCCCTGAATACAATCACTTCAGTCTGTAGTGACAGTTTTCACGCAACCATCACCAGGTTTGTGGACATAGAAATGAGATCAGAATGTGTTCACTTATCTTTCTCTACTCTGCTTGGTTGTGTGTAGCTGTGAAGGCTGACATCTATTAATGGAAAAGCCTTTGACAATGACACGTCTCTTTTTGCAAGAATCTGAATAGCAGTGGCAGATCAGGAACCTCATTTTGATGCTCACTGCATATTTTTCTTTTCTCCTCAGTTCAGACAGACTCGTTTCATTAAGTTGGGTCAGTTAGGTCCGGCAGCCTTATAATTATCTCCCAGAACCAAAGCTCTGGCTGAACTTTTAGTTCAGAACATTGTGTCTTTGCTGGGACCTGGTGAGGTTTTCCTCCATTTCACTTCAGAATTGCTAGAATGGATTCTTCTGTGCTTGTGTATACTTTGTATACCTGCCAAGTCCTCTCCTTCCATTCCTTCAGGTAGTCTCAGAAGTGACTGATTATAAATGCTGATCTGACTCCGTAAGCTTTCAGCAGCACACCTGAGGTTCCCATTTCCTTTCATGGCGAACAGTTTTTCTTTCTTTCTTTGACTTTTTTAGAGGAACTGATTCCAAAGATTTTATTCACAGTAGTTAACAGGTGTGAATTGGTGTTTGCTAGCATAAGTGTCGTGCTGGGTAGCCCTTTGTTCCCTTCCTGCTGCTTCCCTGCTCTATTATGGCAAAACTTACTTTAATAGGAGTTTTTTTAATGGTTTGTACAGTGTGTATTTTTAAAGCATATTATGGAATAAAAGTGAATACCTATCAGAACAATGTGTTCTTACGAACCTCTAACAATTGGGCATATCTCTTGATTTCAATGGATACACTCCAGAACAAGGGACTTGTACCACCTGAGCAGGAGTGCTAGAATCTGGCCCTCAACAGATGCAGTTTTGTTTCCACCAGCATGTGCCAATTAAAATGATTCTGCTGTAATAAAATATCAGGAGACAGAAAAGAAACCGCCGTGAACTGAGGCAATGCTGAAGAGTTAAGCACCTTTTCAGCTGCCACAGATCCTCTGCTCCATTGGCGATCAATGCTAATAATGACATTCCCTTCCCGAGGTAGTGCTGGGCTGCTGAGGGCTGATTCTGATGCCAGTGGCTGGTGTGAGTCGCTGAGGGATATTAAAAGACCATGTTGGATGGGCGGCAGGAAGATCTGAAGCCACCAGAGATGGGGAGCAGAAATAATAGTAGGAGTGGTAAGAATGGCACCATTTCCAGAATGTCTGAATTAAGAAGGAAGGCAGGAGAGGCTGAGCTGCTTTTGAAATACTCTGTCAGCTCAGTACCAAGTAATTGTAGATCATTTCAGCTATGAATGCCTCAAAAATTAAAAGGAACTACTGAAAATTTTAGCTCTACAAATCTTAACGAGAGTGGTTTCAGCCAGCAAACAAAACCAAAAAAAAGTCTTCCTTCTGATAAGTGTTTTCCTTTCGGTTGGAATATAGAAACTGCTAAGTCTCCAGCTCTTTACACCTGTTTCATGCCTTTGTAATATGACCCAGCCTCATGGGTGTTCCTCCAGACGTCCATAATTCATAATTTGAGCAGACACTGAATCCTGGGCTGATATTTAAAGAAATCTCTTACTTTAAGAAACATTTTTGTGGTTGTTTTTTTTGTGTGTGTGTGTGTTGTTTGGGGGTTTTTTACCTATTTCTCTTTAGTGTGGCTTGTTTGAATAAGAACTGCAATCCTTGTATTTCCTGAGCCTTTCAGTAATTACAACTCAATTTCTCAGCTGTGACACAATTTCAAGCTGATTGCAGTGCTACAGAATTTACAGGATTTTGCTACTTTAGTTGTCACAGCTCGATTTTGTTCTGTTTTCCTGCTTGAGGATTGTAGGTCTAGGTTTTTATTTTTCATATGTCTGTTTAAAATCTCATTGGGATAGGAGAAATCCGACATCAAACATTAAAAAAAAACCCAAACCAACCAACCAATTGACAAAAAAACCCACCCCAAACAGAGGGGCTTTAAGAGCAAAGAAAAAATGCATATGAAAAAAAGAGGAAACTTTGCTGCATCATCAACATGCCAGGGCACACAGCAGTCCTGTACTTTTCAACCATGTTTCTTTTTTCCCCCTCGTAAAATCCCACCTCTGTAAGAACTCTCAGGCTTCTTGGGGCAGGAATGAACCTTGATAAAGAAAAGGCTTATCCTTTGAGTAGAGAGCTCTTCAAAACTGAAAATCTTTGTGAACCTGCAAAGGTCCATTCCAAGTAACCAGAAACCAAATCTAGAAGATCAATTCTGTAAAGTCTGGCATTGGAAATGATACACCAATGTAGCCAGTGGCTGGTGACATGAAAAGTCTGGCAGAAATGAGCTATAGCAGAAGTTATTTTAAAGATAAATCATTCTTTTGTTGAAAGAGAAATATTTTGCAACAAAAATCTTTTTTTTTTTTTTTTTTTTTGACAGAAAGGTTTGCTTTTCCTGTGAAGTCCAGTATGGATTCTGAAGGAGGAAGAATGTGGTCCCACATTCCCTCCCCACATACAGACTCACTCTTGAACCTCTAGAATAACTTTGCCTGGAATCAGAGTTTTTGACAAAAAGCATTTTCTCAAAAATGGTCATATAATTGTTTTCAAATAGTTAGAAGAAAAATCAACATTTTGAAAGTTGATGCAAGGTAACTTGTGTCCTCCAGACAGCTCTGTTCATGTATTCTTTAGCTGTCAGAAGCAGAACTGTAGTTCAGCAATTACCTGCAATACATTCACATCTTCCTTTTTCTGTTAAATCATGCACACACATTTTCAATTTATTAGCACTGGATAAGTGGCCAACTATGTCTAGAAGCCTTGTAATGTGTAAATTACCCTAGCCAGTTCTAAGAAGGAATATGTGTCCATGAAAGTGAATTACTCACAGATCAGAAATGAAACCACCTTTTCAAAATTATTTCAGATGGTCTAATTATCTGCAAAATGTAGGATTGGTTTTGTACTGTTGACATTTGTTAATATCCACCAAAAATGCTCGTGGCATTTTTGTATGCACAGCAGGAAAATCAGTATGGAACTGGAACTTGTTGTTAATAAAACTTGAAAAGCACAGCTTAAGGTCTTTGCTGAACTATAAATGGTTTAGGCCTCTCAAGCCTACATACTGTCTTAGGGTGAGAACATATGGAAAATACACATGAAAAAGCAATTACAGAAAGATTTGGGTTTGGGGTATTGATATTAATTAGAGGTGAATAATACTGATTTGAAAACTTGACACTTTAGAAATGGCAAAGCAAAGCAATCACTGACATGTCTGGAATTCATATTACCTGTCCAAGCAATTTTCTTTCTCCTCCTGTAAGTGCACACTATTGTTCATTTCAATAAGATATTACAGACAGAGACTAGACATTCAATTCCCCCTTTTCAGACAACTGGGATTTAAATATCCATTCAGTTCAGTAAGTGGTATGTCTATCATGAAACTCCTTTTTAACTCTGTGTCTATGGTTGCATAGGCATGGCTGATATATAATTAATAGGGATTTTGCATCCTTCTGAAGAGCAGAAATGTGTACAGTCATGGAGGTTTTTTAATTTGTTATACAGGCAGTGGATCACTGGCGTTGAATACCTGTAAAAATGATAGTGCTACATGAGTAAGAAAAAAAGATCTTTTACAGAGAGTTAGATGAAAGACAATAAGGTTGGTGATGTACTGAAAATTAGTATCTACTTCTGTCTATTAAGACTGAGTAGGCTCATCTCTCAATGAAAAGAAAATGTTCCCTTGTTATCCACTGATCTGCTTCGATTTCATTTTTTTTGAAACAAATTTAGTACCAATAGTAGGTGAATGCTGGGAGTGGTTTGAAAAGAAGAAAGATGTGTCTGATGGGTTGTGACCCAAGTGTGGTTTTGGGTAGGTTAAATCTGGTTTATTATCTGTTCATCTTCAGGATCAGTACAATGGGTGCACGAAAGTCTGCTGAAAGTCCTGAAAGGAATTCCTGGAGCTCAGTGTTGAAAGTATGAATGGACCATTTAAGTAATTTCAGGTCACAGCAGGAAAAATTAAACTTTAGAATCATCCTTTAATGCTAAAATAATCAGGAGACTCTTCCAGGTTTACTCACAGGACATGAACATAAGAAGCTATTTTGAAATGAAGAGTAAATAGAAGAGATTTTGAAACAAAGAAGAGAAAATCAACAGGATCTAATTATAAGGATCATATTGTATTCCTCCAGACAGAATTCAAAAGGGAAACTGCTGAATTTTAACTTTGACATCAGGTAAGTTAAAGTATGAATACGGTTTCTATTGAGAACAGGTACAATTTTGTAGGACCTCTATGAACAACATGAGATAAGGTCATGTGATCAAGATGTATCTGGGTCTTTCTAAAAGCCTCATAAAGGATCCCTAACCCACAAGATCTTTAAGAAACTAAATTCTTAAGTAAGAGAAAACAGCTTGGATTAACCAAGTAAGCTAGGAGACAACAGGCAGAAATAAAATAACTTTTTCACAACAAAGAGAGGTTGCTGATAGAAGTGTGCACTCTTTATATTCATAAATAACATTTGTCAAGGAAGGGGGATAATTCAGGAGGTGCCACTGTTTACAGGTGATACAACATTAATTAAGGTTGATGTATCTACAGCTGACTGCGAAGGTTTGGAATAATATTTCCTGGCCAAGTAGGGGACAAAATAGTATAGGATATTCAGTGTGTGTTCCAGTTGCTTGAAAATAAACACCTAGTCATCTGAGGGGAGACATGCCCGCGTGAAGTTGGCAGAAATCACACACACAGTCAGTCCTTTACTATGACATTCCATGCCTATGTTTGGGAAACTGAGATATTGTAACACTCAGGGAGAAAAACAGTCTTAGGCCTATGTAAAAGTGGCTTGCAAAATATTCTGGTCAGGGGTTTTGAAGTCAATGTGTATGAATCTCTGAAAACATCAATAATGATCAAAATTAAAAATTGATTGTTAGATTATTAGAAAAAGAAATCGAAAGGGGTATGCTCCTGCATAAAACTTCTATAAACATCATGAATACTGTGTTCAGTATTGAGTTTTGCATCTCTAAAAAACTATAGGAGAACTGAGAAAGGATTACAAGGGAGAGGGGAAGAATGTAACTGCTTTCATATGAGTTTGAGTACATTAGGACTCTTCATCTTGCAAAAGCCATGTCAGAAGAGAGATATGACAGAAAAATATGAAAAAACATGAATTATGTCAGAATGTGAACAGGGAATCATCATTCACTCTTACTCACAGTATGAGATGCAAGGCTCCCACAGCAAATGAACTTTTAAAGTTTAAAATGGAGAAAATGCTGCCAGGTGTGGACTTCATTTCTATAGAAAACTATGGAGGCTAAAATAGATGGACTGAAAAAACAGTAAGACAAGGTCATGTAGTTTTGGTCCATCAGTGTTCTTAAACAAGATGACCTGGAGGCAACACTGAGGTTAGTTATTTTGTAAGTCAGAAACATCCAGAATGCAGAAGGAAAAATTACTTTATTACTTTTCTCTAGCTAATCACTGATGCTGGAACAAAGGAGCAAATATGGAACATTTGGTCTAACCACCATGACTTATTCTGCAGTTTTATTACAAGATCCCTCCCCTTGACCAGTAGAGCTCTGGCTTCTCTGTAGCATAAGAACATGGAGTAAACAGGCAGGGTCTCTTCTTCAACAAAATACCACTGAAATCCAAAAATAATTTTTTTTTAAAATCACAATATGCTAAGAGAAATGAAGGAACCCTTCAGGAGGCAGCCTCAAAAAAATTAATTGTCTCATATTTGGCTATTTTAACTGTGAATCACAGAACATTCATAATCCTCCTTATAATGACAGTTAGAAACTGCCTGAAATCCTCAGTGACTCAGAGGCACTGCTGGAAGAGAAGAGCTTCTGAGCAGTTAGAGAAACTTTACACGAGCAGTCAGGACAGCACCTGTGCAGCTGAAGAGCAGAGATGCTCATGCTGAATTCAAACACACAGGAGTTAGTTCTGCGAGTAAGGGTAACGCCAGTATAGGAAGAAACAAAAACACAGGAAAAAACAATTCCAAAGGTCAAAGTCTTCATGGATTTTAATGACCACAGCTTCTGGTTGATTCTATAACTCCTATTTCTGGTTGACACCTGAAACCCCCATGCAAAAACACTTCCACATTGCTCTGAAACGTTGTGCTTTCCCCTCCTATACATCCTTGTCCACTCAAGCAAAGGCCCCTAAAGATTGTTCATACTCATATAAAGCAGTTCTGCCCAATTCTGGTATATTCCAGAATGTGCTGAAGGAAGCATCTTCGCAATCTGGCCCTCTGAGTGAGCTCTACAGGGTTCATGTCAAATCAAATGCCACTAGGAAGGCTTTATGAGAAGTCATTTTTCTCTGACATTCCTGCTAGATGTTCCCTGCCATCTGGGATTATTCTGAGCCTTTGCCTGTCCAGGTAGATGTGTTGCTCTTCGCAAGGACAAGTGACATCACTGACAACCTTTAGAGATGTAGCTCTGCTCAATTCACAGAATACACATGAGCAGGATTCAGTGTAGAAATCATTATAACTTCAGGTAATGTAATAATTACAGCCAAAATCCTGATCAAAATACAGGGTTGCTCAAACCACAAACAAACAAGAAATAGAATAAAGCAGGTTTCTAGTATTTGACATGTCTGTTCCCTGGGGGATTTGTGATTCATTTGGGAATCTGGATAAGCAGGGTGATCTTCCTCAAACCAGGAGGACTAACGTGTGGGACCCACAATATGCCTTAGCAGATAAATTGCAACCTCAGAGAGTTTATAAGAAGTAATAAAAGTCTGACAAGGAATGGGGGACATGTAAAAACAGTTTAGCAAAAAAATGTGAGCCTTGGCATTTCATAAAGACAGTGAGACAGAGAACTGGCAAAAGTAGAGCAGAGTCAGACCTTTCAAACCAAATTAAACAGATGGCAAAAGCTTTCTCAGTCATATGAAGAGAAAATAACCAAGAAAATCGCTGTGCACTGATCAAATAGAAATTAAATGTAAACTAGGTGTGACCCAGAACTAAATCAGGACTTTGAGAATAAAAAAATAAAATAAAAAAAATCAAAATGGGAAAATGAGATTAAGTAAAACATGAATTTACTTTTTTTTGGAAGTCATTCAGATAAAGTTGTTATCTCACCTCTCTTATTTTAATGACAACTTGATTGTTGAGATAAAGCATATGCAATAGATTCAACCTTTCTGCTCTTCACTAAAACATTTGATACATTACTACATGGGGAATTATTAGTTAAATTGCAAAAGATAAGAGCAAGTATCAGGACTGTAAGATAAGTAAAGAAGTGATTGAACAAGAGACGAGAGTGAGTTATGTTGAAAAGATTTCTTTCTCTCCCTGGAGGAAAGTTACTAGTAGAGTTCCTTTAGGATTGGTCTGGGGATTAATTTTATTTAATATTTTCCTTAATGGCCTAGGCAGAAAAAGTAGGAGTGTACTAATTAATTTGCTGATGATACAAAACTGGGAGATGTCATGAATACAGAGGAGGATTGGAATATTATACAGGAAGAATTAAATGACCTTGAAGACTGGGGTAGTAGAAATGGGATGGAATTTAAGGTCTTGTGCTGCAAGGTCATGCACTTAAGGACTAATGAAAAGAACCAGCTATGAACTGTAGGCTCATCAGTAGGAAATGACAGAAAGAAAAACCACCTAGTTGTGACAGTCAATCATAGAATTACTATGAACTACCAGTGCACTTGGACCACAGAAAAGATATATTAGAGATACATTGAGTAAAATGTTTTTAATGAAGCAAGAAGAATATTTATGCCATTGGCCAAGGTGCTTGTTAGATACCACCTGAAATTCTGAATCTCTTTGGTTGAGGTGCAAATGTTCTGTTTTGTTTCTTTTTTTTAACAGCTGTGAAGATGTGCTGACTAGTATGAAGATCAGAGGAAAGGATGACCTGTCTGAAAAGAAGCTATGTCCAGGAAAACAGAGGCTGAGAGGGGTGAAAATTGCTATCTGTAAGTACAGATGCTATGAAGAAAATGCTAGGGTGAAACAAAAGCTCTTGAATTCACATCCTAATTTTGTCATGAGAACAAATGGACTTAAAGTGGCTATGAATACATTTGGACAAGAAATGGAGGAAGGGAGTGTGGGAGTAAACATAGAGCAAGACAGATTTATTTGCTGGGCTTATGTGATGTGATTCATGTCCTGGCACACGCTTGAACCTGATGACTCCTGGTCAGCCCTATGCCCTATTTTTCAGGCAGCCTTTCTTCACAGTCCTTTGCTTGGCTGAGTGTATTTTCTGACACATTCTCAGTTGTGGATATATTTTATAACATAACCTTCTTGATATAACACAAATATTAGATGATATCTTTAGCTTGTCTATTCTCTTCTTTCCTGAGAGGCAAAAAGCAACAACAGCCCATGTCTTGCAATGACCAGAACGATGGAATGAAGCAGAAATAAAACTGCTGTTTCTTTACAACGAATTTGTTGTATTGCAGCAAAACTTATAAAATAAGAATAAAATAGTACAGAAAATAAACACTTGAGTCCCATCCACTCAAAGAAGACATTCAGGAGTAAGAACAACTGCTCTGAAAAACAGCCTCTAAATTTTTTCTTTTTGTTTTCATTCTATATATTTGTACACATTTTTGGAAGTTACTCAAGTACATTTCAAGTTTAAAGCTCAGTTCATCAATTAGACCATTTTTCTTACAACTTAATACTACTGTTACTAAGTTCTCTTATATTCATGTAGTTCCTTCTCAGAGAAGAATAATACTTGCAATATTGATAGGAATTTTTTTCTGTGAGACGGTAATATTTTATAGCAATAAGTTGGTTCATTTCTCAGAATATATGTAGTCTCTTTTGTTAACCAGAATACAATTGTGATCTTATAATTCCTCAGTTTTATGGTATTGCTATCGACAAGAATAATTGGGGTGGGTGGAGGGAGGGGAGAAGCGCTCAGTTTTCTCTCTGTTGAGTGACATGACTTAATCATAACGAATGGGAATAGTCTCAAGGATCTGTGCTGTGTTTGTGGTGTAAAATCAAAACAGACATATTGTGCCTTTACTGCTGTCTCAAATGGATGTTCTCATTATTTCATTGTGAGAAATTCTCTACCATAATAAGTCTCAAATCTCATTCTAATATTATGAATTAGCAATGGTGAGGTTGAGAAGCAGCAGCAGCATACTCTGATGCTGAGCAAATAGTGACAATCATGTGTTTCCCAGTACAGGGTCCTTCCTTTATCATAAAGAAGTAACTTGAACAGGTTTCTCACTGATTAAGGAGTTTCAACTATTGAAAATTTGAGATTATTTGTAATGACTCATGCATCTGACAAATATTGAATTACAACACTTAGTCTGTGTAACCAACAGCTTATTTCTTTTTGTCATGTGCTGTTGTGTTGTGTTTCATCAACTTCAGAGAAAATGATACAAAATAATGCAAAGTGACACCATGAAATACAATAAGATGTGACATAACACATTAGAAATTTAAAGAATGAAAAGCTTCAGTCAATTCAGGAAATAGGAACCCTGTACAAATTTATTGTGACAAGTAAGAACAGTGCAAACACTAAACACTGTTTTCAAACCAGAGGGCACCATTGTTTTTTGGCCACCCAAATTGCTTGCAGATACTGCCATCATCTTTATTTTTAGTTTAATCTAATAGGCACAGAGCTGCGAGCTTTTCAGTTTGAGTGGTGTTTTTGTTGTTTTAGGGGTTTCTTTTCCCATTTCCCCAGCCTGGCATTAGTCTCTAAATATCTAAATTGGCATCTGAATGACTTGGCGTGATTGTCGGCAACTTTCCACTCCAAACAAACCCGTTCCCTGACATTTAAAAAAAATGCATTGCTAACATGTTTCCAAGGATTTGTAAAAATCCAATTCTGTGAATGCAGGCTCAAAATGGGTGAACAAAAAAGCATCTGTGTTAGCAGAGAAGAAGTGTTTTAGGTTCATAACTAGGGTATGCTAATTGAAAATCTAGAAACAGGCTCCTTTCCTGTACAGTACTAAAATTAATTGGAATATGAAACAACTCTCTTAAATCTGACTACTCAAGACTTTTCTCTCTCACTCTTTCACTGTCATCTATTCATATCTGTCTGGTGATATTTAGGTCTGCATTAATGGATTAAAGTCCACATTGATCTCAGTTGGAAAATATGAGTTGCTGTTGCTGATCACCCTATGCTATTGCCAAAACCTTCTCCTTTGCTAGTAAAGTCAGATTCTATTGAAGTCTATCCCAAATAGTCATCTGTATAAACAATGATATGTGATTCTAAACTTCAAGCACATTTTCTGACCAGCTGTACTAACCATTTTCATGTAAGTTTTATTTAAGGGCAGCACCACCGTGCCGTGAAGTCAGACAATGAAGAGATTAAAACTGGGTTTTTTTAAAAGCCATTTTAGGGCCTGGATGACTCATTTGATCAGACACTGGCCTTTCATCACAGGGAAAAGAAGCTCACATCTAGCCCTGACTGTTGTGTTCAGAAGTAATCTTTATGGGATGCTTATAAAATGTTTATAATGAAATGAGTAGAGGGATTCTTGGTTTATTGTCAGTACAGTGAAGAAGAACAGGGAGCTGTCAACTAGTGTACATGCAGGTGAAAATTAAGTCTCCTGAAAGGGATTTTAAAAAGTGCAGAGCTCATACAGGCACCTAGCTAAGTGAATAATAGACAGGTGACTGCTAAAAAACACATCTTTCCTGGCAAATCAAAATTAAATACTGTAGAGAATCCTTCTAAATCAATAACTGCTATAAAAATCTCTGTGGAGATTTATTTTTGTGCACAAAAGGATAAAATCCAATGTTCATTGAAATGGATGAAGTAATAAATGAATTAAATATATGTTCTTCTGTGCTGCTCCTTGCTGACACTTTTAAAAAAAGTAATGATTCCGTACCAGATCCTTAGCTGAATGACACATCTGATTAACTCCAAGAGGTGGATTTTGTGTAAGATTTTTCAGAGCTAAATCTGCCATTATTTGAGCTTCTTGTATTACATCAGCTGAGAAAGTGGCTAAAATATATTCAACTACATTTTAATGTGAGTTGGGATCCAAATTGGTACAGTTGTAGCGGAAAAAATTAGTTATGTAATGAATTTAAGGCTTCTTGAGCAACTTTCTTGACTTCATTGCCCTCAGGTAGAATAAAACTTGATACTGCTGGGATTTGATACTGATGTGATTTAAAGCCAGCTTTTAATGTATCTATGTACCTAATCACAGCTCATTTAAAATCTGGCCTGTGTTATTGTCTATTTAAAGAATTATATCATATGATTTCATGATGCTTAGTTTTCAGTACACCCAGAAAAACAAGTCCCAGGAAAGCAGTCTTCCAACTTTGTGCATTTTTTAACTACAGTCAAAGAGGAACTTAGTGTTTTTCAAAATCTGGTTAGAATTAATTTTTCTTCCTTATAATTTTAATGATTATTAGAACTAGGCAACTTAAAACTGAGTTTTAAAAGTTGATAGGCTTTCCATGAGGTAGTGGTTGGATGAAACATTAAAATTAATAAACTCTTTTAGATATATAACTTTGTTTCAATGTTTATGGAATAGCCAGATTGTTTTGTCAGCCAGTGAAGTACCACATGTATGCATACAAAGGTACGTATGTGAACAGATGTAATGCATTCACATTACACAGATAACATTGTAATGTAGGCTCGCTCAGCTTTAGCTGGTTGTGAGAAAGGCTCCAAGAGGTTTCTGGGGCTGTTATCCTATGGCATGGGTGCAGATGTACTTCAGTGAACCTCTACATTCCCGTGCCCTGAGCCATGAACTTCACCCTTAGCCAGCAGCCTTCAGAGCTGGCTGCCTGCATTTACAGAAGTACTGCTAGCACTTCTCCTCTTACAGGGAATAATGTGGGAGGCTGCAAGCCTCTTCTCACCCCCCTGGGATGGTCTGGCTTCAAACTGTGCCTTCCACAGAGCAACTTGAAGCTGGCATGGCCTACTGCTTATGTTGTAATTGATGAACTCAGCAGTGAGTAAAATTGTTGTGCATTCTCTGTTCTTGCAGTTTCCAAGTGCAGGTTTCTCTGTAATAGCCTGCCAGTGTAATGAAAGTAAGGGTGGGGAAGGAGGAGGGCTGTGCCCATTTATTTCTTGGTTTCTCTGGTACAGGTGCCAAGAAGAGAACAAATTGAAGTAGTGTCTTTTGTGATGTGGACATCTGCTCGCTGAATCTGGATGAGCCCACCAATGTGCTCCAGGTAAGTCACCAGAAAACCATCTTTTGGTAATGACTTCCAATCATCAAGGGCCTGTCCAAATTTGAATCTGTAACCCAGAAGTTGAAAGTTTTCTATAACTGAGCCTTCCCCTGAGCTCACTAGTACCTGACCAGTTCACAGAAAAGAGTAAGAACACTCTGCAGACAGTGCTGATTTTCTGCACCAGATTCTGGAATCACTTCCCCCCCTAGGTTTTCTGCACCTCTGATGCTCTCACCGCAATATAAGTTGTATAGCAAATATAAAGATTATCTACACCAACTCTTGGTACAAACCACTGGGATTGTTTGGTTTTTTGTCTGTTTTTAATTTTTTTTTTTAATATATATTTTTTAATCTGTACCTCCTCATGCCGGCTTCTGGAAAAAGCTGCCTGGCAATTTGTAAGGATACTTAGATGACATAGAGCTGACTATTACAAGGCGTGGAGGATCAGTTTCTTAATGCTTTCCTGTACTGGAATTAATATTGGAGCAGGAGATATCTGCAAATTGTGTGGCAATTTGAAACAAACAGGAAACTGAAAGGCAAGTGTTGTTTTCACATACGTTAACATGAATATGGATCAGTTGGTTTTGGAAAGCAGTAGAAATGCTGATAAAACATCTGAATCTGACCCACAAGTTTAAGTACTCCTTTTACCAGTGTTACTTTGGCATATTCGTGTGTTTTTAGCAACAGCTTCAAGCCATACAAAGGATGTGAAATAAGTCGCTAGTACTTTAGGCAATGTTAATACTGCTAATATTTATAAATATATTTTAAATTCAAAGTCAGTTGATGACACGGGTTTTCCTTTTATCTTTTCATGAATTAGAGGTTCCAAACAGCAAATCAGCTATTAGGAGACAGAACTTTTTCCCTTCCAGCTTGAATATCAAGGAGTTCTGGGAAAGCAATGTGCCACCACTGCTACTTTCAAAGTATCTCTAGAATGTGTACATAGCTTCAGGTCCTGCAAAAGCAAACTACCTCTTGACCTCACACTTTCATTGATGGGAAGAAGTTTACATGTTTCTGAGGCTATATTTTGCCATGTTTCACATTATTACAGCATGCAAAATAAACATATTCGTCAGAAAAAGGAAAAGAAAAAAGAATTAATGAAATCCTAAGTTCTCAACTGTGAAACCACTCCACCCTTCTAATTGTTTTTAAATCCTCAGTAAGAGCTCAGTGCAGGAAACTGAAAGGCTGAACAAAAATATTTTTAAATCCACATAATGCTAGTTTCTCTCAAGTGCAAAGGAGATTTTCAAATTATGAAGCTTTTTGCATTCTCATATGAGTACTCTGCCTTAGTACACAAATGAAGGGAAAATAAAAAACAAATACTATCTGAACTTTGCTGTGTTGTCCAGATTAGAACCATATTCTGTGCAGAAGTGATGGGCATGTAAGCCCTTCGTATCAGGAGATCTGTCTGGCACTCATCAGGCAGTGTTACTTGATCACAGCTGGATAAAAATGCACACCCAGGGCAAATCTGTAAACACCAGCTTAGTCTGCGCTGGAAAAGTTACTGTCATCTCCTCCGACAGAAAAAGCCTCCAGGACATTCCGGCAGTAACAGTCACTTCAGTTTGTTACAAATGTTGTCAGATTTAGACACAAAACCATTAGAGATGTCAGAAAGCTATAACTGAAAAAAAAATAAATGTATTGCTTTTTAGGTGTTTTGCTTTAGAAAAATGAGGAAAGTCAGTAGTTTTATCACTATGACCAAAACAATGTGTCTGGAGGGGTCTCTATTAGACAGCACGAGCTAAACAGCTGCACTTTGGATTGTAATTCACAGTTCTCTAGGACACCTTAAAGAGATTTTTCTTCTGGGAAGGGGTTGTAATTTGGATAGGATTTTGCAGGAGTCTTCTTAGTGCATAAACTAGAAACAGCTCTGTCTTTAAGAGGTGCCAAAACGTGCTTTTGGATTCCTATAGCTCTGTCAATGGTCATATTTGCAATTGCAAGACCAGAGCCCATCACTCTTGTAATCAGCCCCAAAAAACATCCTGAGTCACTTCATCATCAGAATAGCGATAAACTAATGGGGGAAAAAAGGGCTTTAATCAATTCTAGGCAGTTTAGATAAATAATGCAGTTAGAGATTCATAGCTTGCTTGTCTTTTTCAAGCAGATATTCCCATTTTATTCTGAGAAAATATGCATATATGAAAAAAAAAGAAAAGAAAAGAAAAAAGTAGGTCTTGGGACTCGATTTGGCTACCCAGAACTGGCAATGGAAAACTTTCATTTAAATTTAATGTGAGCTGGACCAGACCCCAGAGTTCCCAATGTGAAAATCCTAATGCTACAAATTGTCTCTATGACCTTGTGTCGTCCCTTCTGCCTTCCCATGCCCACACTTGTGTAACAGAGCTGCAGAATGGCTGGTTTCTGCAAAGTGTTAAATAGGAGGAAAGGGAACATTCAGAAGAAAACTAGGTATTTGGGGCTTTCTTCAACCCAAGATTAATGTCAAGAGATTTTTCTTAGCATTAGTGTCAGTGCTAGCCAGAAAAAATGATCCCATTAAAGGGCCCCTCATGAATAATTCATGAGGCCCAATTTAGTGTTAGTACTGAGGGTGAGAGATAAACAGGTGATAGAGTTTGTAGCGAAACCCTTGAGCTTGACATGGTATTTTGGTGTTATTTATATTATTTTTTTAAAAATCTCTGTATGTATTAGAGGAAGGAGACATGACATGGATTTTAAGACTCAGGTTACTGTTCAACTCTGAGTTGAGGATCTGTGTGATCTGTGTTTCCAAATCATTAGTGATGAGCTGTTCCCCCTAAGTGCCTTAAAGTAAAAAGCTCCATAGACAAGCTGGCAATTTAGGGGCTATGTTTGGCAACAGGATTCCTCAGTTCTTTGCTGTTCTCTTCTAAGTTCGTTGTGAGTATGGAAGAATAGTTACAGAATGTAGCAATTAAGGGTTTTTTTTTCTCACCAAATTAAAAGTTACATTTTTGCAATAATTGTGGTAGTTGAATAATTTATGTCCATGTAAAATGGAATAGCATTTAGCACTGATGTTTGCTGAAAACCTTTTTTGTGTTTAGTTTAAAAAGGTGAAAACAAAACTGATGAAGAAGAGGTACAGGGACGCCTGTGAACATGAGATTATTATTGTGTCTGTGTGCACTGTCAGTCCAAACTACAACTGTCTTCTTTAAATTATAGCATGAGTTGGTAAATTCCAATCACACCAAAGTTATAGAGATGGTGCTGTAGCTGGGTCAGCTGTCTCAGCTGCTCACAAAAAGTCTCCTAGTAAGGCTGTAGCAAAGAGCCTTTAATTTAAGCAGGATGTCCTGCTGATTTTCGTGCATTTAGAAAACCAAAAAGAAGAGATGCACAGTCACTCAAGGTGGCTGGATGTTGTGTCTTTTCCATGCTGCCCCTTATAAGGCCAGACAAAATTAAAATCTCTGTGTCCATGTTGTGCCATTGTTCATCAAACCTCTCACTTTCTGACCAGGCTAATCACAGGGAAATGACCACCAGCCACTCTGGGGGCTTGTTTTATACTGCACATTTTGCAGTCCTCACTTTTAGTTAGAAACACCAATAGAAAGAGGAAATCGAAATCCCTGGGAACTCTGAATAGACAAAATTTGAGAGCTTACTATGCATATATGTGCTGGGCCTGGCAATGTAATTGTTTCCATTTTATCATACCCATTTTTTCTTTCAGCCATAGGAAATTATTCTGATTTGCACCAGTAGAATTCCATTGCTACTTTCAAGCTGCAAGGAAAGCAAATGAGATCAGCCTTCATCCCCCTGGGTTTATTCTGTTAAATATTTACTGAAGATTGAATTCTACCAAAATGCCACTAGGATTTTGCTCTAAATAAAAATT
The DNA here is from genome assembly GCA_038380795.1 of Pyrocephalus nanus. Taxonomy (NCBI): domain Eukaryota; kingdom Metazoa; phylum Chordata; class Aves; order Passeriformes; family Tyrannidae; genus Pyrocephalus; species Pyrocephalus nanus. The sequence goes on along the minus strand of CM076270.1, from coordinate 25,312,827 downwards.
ATGTCATTGGACTTGTGGCCTCTATTGCCATGATCTGTGACCTGTCAATCCCAGATGCTCATTCCCATGCAGTGGCTACAGTTTGCATGGTTGAGCTGGTTTAATCCAAAACTAGGATGTCTCCACCAGTGAGTGATTGGCCTAGAGGCATGAAGTGACAGGACAGTACTTCAAATTTAATTTACTTAAGTGATGTTGCTGGTCTTTCTAGAGCGGTCACCTCTGTGGGACATTGGTTTAGTAAGCTAAATGCACATTTCTCAGTGTATAATAATCACTATCCCCTTAAGCCCCATAGGGCGACATAAATCTACTTTAAAAAAATTCTGTAGTGACATGTCCATGCATATGAAAATTTAAATTCCCATGGTAAAAACACCATCAATTCTCCAAGTTTCTGTTCTTGAGAGAAACACCAATATATCAAATCTGTAGTGAAAAAGGTTGCATTTTTGCATCTGTGCTTCATGAACTTTGCAAAAGTTTGGCAAATAAAAATATTCTCTGCTTTGAAATTCCTGGTTTACCATCAAAGTGGATAAAAAGTGACAGTGAAATGCAACCTTGTGATCCAGATGTTGAGGTGAATAATGGCACAGCACACAGAGAATAGGTTTAAAGCATAAGACTGAAAATGTATTAACCTGATTTTGTGATCCTATGCCCCAATTAAACAGAGGGTTCCAGCTGTAGAAGACGAGGCCTCCTACCAATAACAAGAGATGGCTTGCTTTCTACCTGAGCTCCTCAGTTCACCTGGGGATTCATCTCACTGCTCAGCAGGATTAAGGATAGAAACAAAGGATTCCTCTCTCTTCACTAGGCTTTAAAGTTTCCTCCTTCAGCAAGGATCATGTTCAGCTATCACTGGGGCTCCAAACCTGAGTTCACCTGGGGACCTGCTCCAGGGATGTGCTGAGAAACTAAAAGTGTGCTGAGCACTGTCCAGTGCTCCCAAAGGAAAGGAGGAGGAACAAGCCTGGTCAGTGAGATTGGTTGCTTCCTTCTTTCATGATGGTGAGTTCAAGGTCTAGTGAGAATGGGTAGATGGGATCCAGTTTTCACTGCTAGGATGGTCTCCCTCTGTCTCTCCCTCCCTCCATTCCTCCTGGTCATTGCAGGCTGCTGGGAACATATTTGTTTGCTCCTCTGGTGAAGCACTATTCCCAAGGAGAGGAAGGATTCTGATATATTGCTATTTGGGCATACCTTTCTCCTCCATAAGATGAATATGTAGCCTAGTTGTACAAATATGTGTGTGTAAATATATATTTTCTTCTTTGTATAGTTAATAGCCGTGTAAATTGTGTGCTGTATGTATTTTTTCAGGTATCAAAAATATGCACTTTTACAAGTTTGAGATTATCTGTGTTTTCTGTTGCATTTGAGGTGCTACATAAACATTATTCTTCTATAAAAATGCTTCTACCTTGGATTGTGCTTGGCACCAATTTGCATTGTAATATTACTGACACTGCCATTTAATTTGCCTAGTTGCCTATGGTCTAAGTGTAGGTAATTTACAAACCTTTAACAATGTTCAGCTTTCCTAAATGGTAGGGAGAACTGCAATTACACTTAAAAAGCACTGGTGCACTATGTGTCAGCAAAAAAAGACCTACAAAAGACATAATTATAATGTAATTGCCCACAAGTTCATGAAGTAAACATACATTATTAGAAGGCACTCATCTATTCAATTTAAGTGACATTACAGATAACATATTGCATAAATAGGAAGCCATTTTGTGACTAGTTAGTATAATAATAGGAGTTGAAATTAAAATGTGGTATATGTATTCCTAAGAGGACTTCAAGCTTAGCATCTGCTCTGTAGTGCCTTGCATTATGCTGCATTTCCAGTTTTAGGCATTTGAATATTCTAGAAGGATGTACAGCAATAAATAATGACACTATTAAGTACCTCCTTTAAAAAAAAAAGTTTGGAACAAGAGTTTAGGCTGTCTAAGGCCATTCTAATCCAAGAAAAATATCAGAAGCAGGAGATGGCCAGAGGCACAGGGAAAATTTTCATGTGTTGTTTTTGATGAGCAAAATTGTTCATAACTATGTAAAATTTCAGCTCTATTTCGTTTTTGTCATTTGAACACCTCTGTAGCCAAAGCAGCTTTAGTGCAGCCCACACCCCATTCCAGGCATACATCAACAGGTAACCACCCCAAATGCAGTGTCAGCATCCTCTGCTGAGACCTGAGGGTATGGGGAGCATGGTTCCCCCACATCATGCCAGGCAGAGGATCTAAGGTGTCTGCAAACCTTTGTCCTAAATTGCACATTTTAGAGAATTCCTCTATCTTTTTAATAAATAGCAGTTGAATGTGTGTGTAGATTAGATTTGGTCACTAGAAGATGATGATCCTTCAGATCCCATCCCCTTCTGAACTGTCCCGTTGTTTCTGACAATTTCTAGCAGAACAGGCTTTGCAAGGATTTAGGGCAAATATCCAGCTTTCATAAAACCTCTGGAACGCCATTCCTCACATGATGGCACCATATCCTCCCGAATAATTTTGTTGGTTTTCCTGCTTGTTAACAGTGTGTATCCCAAGTGCCCAGTCCCTGGACAGAGGTCAGGGTCCATCTCAGCAGAGAAGTAGAGCCAGAATTTTGAGTTTGGGGCCTGTATAGTTACCAAATGCAAAGATCTCCCTTAGGTTATGCATGTGCTGTTACAGAACTGATGATGATGATGATAGAATTTAGGATTAAAAAAACCCACATTTTATTTTTTTAAAAAAATCTTTATTATTAAGCTCTTATGGTCTGTACTGTCCCAGTGAAAAACACAGTTCGGTTTGAAAGTTAGGCAAATATCTTAAGGCTGCTGGAGTAGATATTTAATGTTTTGATTTTCTTGCATGACCTTACATGCAGTCTGACACAGTGTACACCCAGAGTAGATTGTTTACTTTTAATTTGCTCATGACAGCCTTCTTTGCCAACTTTTACAAACAAAATGATATCATGGATTTTTACTTGGGATTCCACGCTGTTGAACACACGCAGATTTTTTTTTTCTCTTACCTCTTTCATTAGATAAATATAATCATGGATTACAAACTTGTTAAGTAATTCTTTTTGGAAAACATTGTCTGATACTTGATATTGTACCAGGACTCAACCTAAATTGGTTTAATTCCTTGTACCTGCTGTGTAGTTAGATGAGATCAACTAGACAGACCTTTCCCATTGGTTAAAGGTCAAAAATAGCCTAAAGACATGTTGTTTACAGCACATCATATTGAGAAATATACTTCTCATAGAAAGTATAACCATATTTTCATTAGCAGTGATAAAATAGCTTAAACAGCTCTGCAGACATAATTACAGGGGATTATTTTTAATCACAAATCTATTTTTAAGAAAATGTAGAAGAATAGAATTCACCCGAGAATATTTTCATTATTATTTTCCTATAATTATTACAGATTATGTAAAATGTTGTTCTATTTCCAAGTATTTGAATACATTTGAGAAAACCCAGACACTTCAGAGTAGGAGTCATATTCTGATGACGTTATATAAGTAACTTTACTAATGTATGCCCTATACAAAATTACAAAGGAGTCCCTGATGGCTGAAGTTATAACTGATATTGTTGAGTTTTCTCATTTTAATTATTCTTAGATGACAAGATGGAAACTAACTCATTTATTTGAACTTTTCAAATTATTTCATTTTTGCAAAGAAGAATTAAATTGTTTACAATTTTTAATGCTTTGTAATGTTAGTTTTTAAATGTTTTGCAATCTTTTTTAAACAGAACTGAATGAAAAACAGATCAAGTGCATCTTTGCAAAAGCTATGAGTTTTTAAAAACCTCAAGTTAAAAAAAAAAGAGCAAAATTAAGACATATAGAGGCTGGGTTGTTGGGGTTTTGTTAGATGATGGCTTGAATTTCACTCTGAACTATAGCAGTTGAGATTCAGTGGTCATCAACATGTCTATACGATCATATTTTCAGACTTTTTACTTCTTTTTTAGGAAAAGTTATCAAAATTTTTTGCTAATTAATATAAGCTTACCAGGAATGAACAGCAAACACTTTAGCATTTGCTTTTGTATTTAATATACATAGTTTCCTAGGAAAATATTACTACTAAAATATTTTCTACTAAAGAGAAGCACTACAGTCTTTGCACCTTTCTTTTACACTGGACCCCAAAATCTCAGTATTTTACTTAAAAATATTTATACGGATCCACCAAAAGCAGTTGAGGGTTTTCTTGAAGCATTTTGGCTGAAAAATCATATTGTATTAAGCTGAAATGTTTACTAAGTTTGTTGAAAATTTCAAAACAAGCCAGTAATATTTTGTTTTTCAGAATTCATGTTCGTTGGTAGTTGACTACTTCATTAAAATGGCCTTTCCTTCTGATGGGAGAACCAGAAAAGACTTGAGACTTGGATGTAACCATTATTTCTTTGAAATTGAGGGTTGCATAAACCTAGATTTTTAAAGAGTGTTCTTATATTAACTAGAATTTATAGAAACAATGGAAGCTAATCCCATGCTGAGATTGAAGAGACCAGGATTTAAAAGCCTGTGTTCCTTCTATAATTGGGGTAGACACGAGCATCTCCAGGAAAGGATTCATCAAAGTTGAACAATTACAGGATTTCTTTACAGGGAAAAGGGCTGCAAGAATGGACCATGTCAAACAGTGTATCACTGTTAGAGTGATAGTTATGTGTATAAGATATGAAAAATGTGAAGGTTTTGTGGTATTGGTTATATAGTAGGTGGCAAGCCAATGATGAGTTTGTCAGATAAAACAAACAAACAAACAAAACAAAACAAAACAACCCCTATAATGGCCAAATGCAACATTTGAAGTAAAAAGGGACGTGAATTTTCCAAAAATAGAGACATTGTTCTGTGGTGCTGACATCCTCCCAACAGTCATATCTGTTCACACAAGTCATGTCTGAGAAGAGGGAATAACATTTTCAGTTTTATATGGCTTGACATTGTCAGAAGACTAGACAGGGAAGATCTGGTAATTCTGTAATTTACAATATTGGATAATAAAAGCTCTGAAGACAAGGAAAAAACCCACAACATTATGATGAAGAATGACTTCCAGACATTTGTGATGGCAATTTGCCTCATGAGTGAAATTCCCGGAGTTTTCATAAAAGATGTGTGCTCCAGCCTTGTAAAGCCTGATTTTATGACAAGGGAGTACTCTCCAGTCCAGTGATGTCCAAACAGCTATTTGACCAGGCACCTCTCGATGCTGACTTTTGAGGTGCTTTGGCAAATCATGATTTGCCAATGTTTTGATGCATTTGCTGTTACTGGAAACTACATCTGTCCTGAGATGTGAAACCAAAGTGAATGGTAGTAAGCGAATATGATATCTTAAATTTGTGAATGTTTCATTGTTATTGGTTTACCTTTTTGGATAATTGTTTAACAAATTATTTGGTGCATATTTTAAAATAGCACTTAAATGAAAAGCCTGGATCTTAAACATTCAGCAGGTAGAGACTATGTGTCTAACATGGACAGCAGAGTCCATGTTTGTATTTTATATGACAAGAGCACTAACTTGGTAATTAAGTAAATATTGTAATAAGTATGGCTCTGACATCCACTTGAAGGTTATAACTCCCCAGGGAACAGATGCTTAATTTGCAGCCCTGATAATAACAACCTAATGAACCTCCCATCTTACTGGATAGCTTAATAAACTTCAAAGAAAACAAAACAAGAATCTATGAGTAAAAGTACATCCTTAGCTTTTCATTAGGCAAAATGAGCATGAGTCAAGGCCCAGCATGGCTTCCAAAGTTAAAGCTACCAGCTACAAAGCAAATGTATGCAGAGAAATGTACAACAAAAGACATAGCTTTTAAACCTCCAGTTGAGTTTCCATAAATGTTGCTTACAAAAGCTACCATTCTCTATGTTAACAAAAAGTTGTGGATATGTTCTTCACTAAATCCTCTTTTCTCATATAATCCACCTTGTGCACTTTATCTCAAGTGTGTTTTATCTGATCTAATCCTGGGCTCATTCATTCTCAGATAGAAGCAACAGGATTATTTCACACTTAAACTAGGCCCAATCTTTCTGTGGGTCCATAAGAGGACACCTGGGTAATGAGAAATTATCTGTGGAACAAAAGATTAAGCAGGTGCTAGGAAAAAATATGTTCTTTCAAATACAACAATTTTAAAGGAAAAGATAAAACATTTTTACTCGGAAAAAATGTTCATAGAAGGCACTACATTTTTTTGAGGAATAAGATTACACCATTAGTACCAGTGTTACTTGGCACAAGTTTTGTTAGAAAAAAAAAAGAAATTCTGTTTTAGCCACCCTAAAACGACATTGGTTTCCCTGGACTTTTCTGGATTTCCCTGGACTTTTCTCGATTATTTCTCGTTGTGCAGCACATAGGACATATCAGAACATTGGTGTTAGCCAGGTCAGTGATGTCAGCCATATCCAATTGCAGCTTCTTACTTGTTCTACCAGACCTTATTTTAGCATACTTTCAATTAGGAGGAGGGGGAGGAAGACTCCATGGCTCAGTAAATTAACTTCAGATTTTTTTTCCTTTGTACTAGTGGGCAAGACAACTCAGACATAAAAATAAAGCCTTTTGCTCCCGCCCAGATATGGGGACATGGATTAGTATGAACCAAGTCCAGTCTCCTCTGCTTGGCTCAGCAAAAACATTACATAGAAAATTCATATATGCATGTGTATCTATTTCATCCATATCTATAGCTATATCTCTATATCAATATCTGGACTTGCCCTTTAGCTTTTAGAAACCACAGGATCGTCTCAGATGTTGTCTTTTATCTGTTTTCAGTGTATATCAGACTCTTCATGAGAAGGTGTGAAAACAAAGCAACAATTTAATGTTTTAAAACAGTGGACCAATTCCACAGGAGTCACAAACTGATATAGTATGTAATTATTTCCCAGTCATTCCCTTGTTCCCTGTTGTCAACAGCCTCCTCACAGACCAGTGTATAACAGCAGAGAATTTGTCCCTTAATTCCACGGGCCCAGTGGGACCCTGGACTGATGACTTGACTGTCTGGGTGGTGGTCTTTTGAGTTTTCTTCTCTCCAAAGAAATACAACAGAAGTGCAGTATGTAAATAGTTTCACAGGATTCAAAGGAATAAATTACTGAATTATTACACTAGAGATTGAAAACAAACACACATTAGGAAGAAAAAATAATAATAATAATAATAATAAAGAATAGAAAAATAGAAATCCTGAAGCCTCAGAATACCAACAAATCTTCTGATCAGTTGGCTGATAGGGAAGAAATGTCCAGTTGGTTCTCACACAGCCTGATAGTAGAAGTTATTTCTTTTTTCTTTTGTCATATAGGGGACCACATGATGCTGGTCACAGAATGAAAGTTTAAATAGTCAACAGACACAAGAATTTTATGGTCTGTGTCTTGGTCAGGTGTAGAAATGGATCTGGAGATTACACTGGGCTTGCAGTCCTGGCAGGGAGGGTCCTGCTGGGCAGTGAGGGTGCTCAGCACCTTACAAGGGTATAGATCTGTGTCTTCGTAGTAGAAGGCATGACTACCAGGTCCAGAACTGTGTTTTCCTAAAGCACTTCAAAAAAAAAGTCCAGCTTTAGCATTTTAAGTTCTTACTTAACTCACAATTAATAGTCTTTTCAGAAATAACTGAATATGGAGTAACAATTCTCTGTCACATGCAGGAATTCCTCTAACTAGGGAACATGCAGATTGACTTAATGAGTTATCCTACTGAAAAGTAAATCAGTACCTGCAGTTCAGGGTTATTTAACCCAAGGTGTGTTATCCAGGACATGTGTAGAAAAATATCATAACCATTTTTTTACTTGTCATCCAACAGCAGTTAACAGAAATTGAAACAAAGGCAGGCCCGTTGACTAGGTAAGATGAAATTAAAAATTAATTTAATATCTACAATTTCATATTGATTTCAAAATTTATAAAAGTATAATGTTAGTAAGACCCATTAATTATCAGTAGCCTCTGAAGATCTCATAGCTTCTAAAAATATATTTTAAAGCAAATTTTTGCTTTTATTAATCTCTCAGTAGTACATATTTGTCAAAATAAATGATGTTTATTGACCTTATGTAGGTGGGTATTTGCATTTCTTTGTTATAAAATGAAACTTTGAACATAGCTATGCTCTTGACTAACCCTTAATTTATGTATACAAGATATGTGACTGTAGGCACAAAAATAAACACTGTATCCCTGTCCAGGGGGTTGGAAGCACTTGATCTTTAAGCTCCCTCCCAATGTAAACCATCCTATGATTCAATGACAGTCAAGGAAAACAATTAGCTTTCTTGGCTTCTTTCATAAAGTTCCAAAATCACAGTTATAGAGAAGGTACAGTCATAAAACATTTAATGGAAAAAATATCATCCTTAAGTACTCAAGACTCGATGGAAAAAAAAAAAAATGTACTTGCTAGGGATTGTAATTTGTGTATGAGTTGCTTTTCTCTTTTATCTGAATAATTCAATAAAAGAGTGGCTATTTCTCTTGGAAGAGTGCAACTATTTTAAAGTTGATGAACCTTTACAGTCTGGTTGAAAATAAAATCTTTTGAAACTGTTTTGGAGCCACCATGATTAAATACTAAACTGGGACTGTCAGACTTATATTTGATTAGTTAAAAATTATTTTCTCTTTTTTTCTTTATAATACTCCTCCAACTATGCATGTTGGAACAAGTTATTGCAGTTTGGATGTGAAGTTTAAGAACTGGAACAAGTTATTACAGTTTGGATGTGAGGTTTAAGAACTGGAACAAGTTATTACAGTTTGGATGTGAAGTTTAAGAACTAAAAAAATGGCTTGCAAAGTGATGCAGGAATAAGTAAGACAGAGATGGTCATATGTGTATGTATATTAAAATGCATGTATACTTATATACAATTATATGCTATAATCTATTTATCTCTATATTAAACTGCTCTTCTGACCAATAGATAGTGGTAATTATCTGTGCATAGATACATGTATGAGGAAGGGAGAACAGATGTCCATGATTATGTAAGTTATGGTAATTAATAGGACATAAATGAAACAAGTTTGTTTTTGTTGATGTGTCACTTGCACACTGCTCCTCTTGAGCATTGGGTTACATCCTGTACACGATCGCCTTATTGTCTACTGTCATAAAAATTCCCGTTCTCTTTCTGAGCAGCCACAGAATGGGACTCGCCAGCTGTCATGGAAAATGTATTCAGTTTCATTTCCACTTAATTTATCTAATCTTAATTCTATTATTATTTTATTACAATTATTTAAGTGCTTGGGGCAACAATCTAAAGTAAAAACAAATAAACAGTAGGAGTTCCAGATAATTTGTAAGTGATCTGAAAGGTCTAATGGAAACAACATCATTATTGCAGTTTTATTTTTTGAAAGGTTAATATTATAGAACCTTCATCATTGCTGCTATAGTTAACAGTCTGTCAACACTGACATGTTAAATTTCTGCTTTGCAAGATTAAAGGCTAAACTCTAAAAACTCACCCTGGACAGGGAAAAAAAGAAGTTGTGAAATAGTGTTTAGATGATCAAAACCTTGTCACTACAGAAGATCTTCCAAGCCCATGATTAAGTCCATTTCTGATCTGCTCAACACTTGCATGTGAAGGCACCTGCTGCCTTCCATGGCTGTAATGAAATCTGAACACACGCTTTGAGGTCCACGTTCCAGTGTGTGTTTCATCACATTGAGATCAAGTTGTGTTCTGCCATCCTGGGCTCAGCTGATCATCTCTTCTCACCCTCTTCAGCAAAAGCTGTGAGTAGCTGCATTCAAAGCAGTGCACAGGAGTCACCTGTCTTACATTTGAAAGGTGGGTTTGTTGGGGTTTGTGCTTAACCATAACCACTGGCTTCTGTTTAATCTCTGAACCCAGCTGTTGGATGTTCACCACAAGAGATACATTCATGGTGGAGAAAAACCTCTGAAGAAAAAGAGAATTGAAGAAAAGACAGCTTTGGAATGCAGCTGAACTACTGGGCAACAGGTAACTTTCTACCTCAGAGACTGCTTTTCATGTTATGAAAGTGTTATGTTTATTCAATTTAGTAACAACGTTGTTAGAAAATATCCTGCTTTTGTATGTAATATGCACAATTTTAACCCTATTCTAGAAATTTCTGCTAATAAGTATAAAACTAGTAAATTCAAGTATTCTAGTGGTCACATAATCACGTGGTGGTTTAATTTAATCCACTGTGTAATAAGACATTTGATTTGACTAAGAAAATGTGATAAAATATCCTGGGCTTGATCTAGCTATCACTGAAATTGATGCAAAGTTTATTCTAGCAGGAAAATGTAAAGGGAATCACCATGAATAGCTGAATGAGGCAATGAGAATTCAAAAGAAAGGTTTTGAATGACGTCTCAACTTCTAACTTCTGGGAATTTCAGCAGCATTTAAAGAAATTTGTATTTAACTGGAGACAAGCAGCTTCAGATAGCATTACTTGGCTAAGATGGTTCTTCTCTCTATCTGAGGGGAGCTGCAGGAAAGGAAGGCAAAATTCCAGAGTGATGACTCCATAAATGGTTTATTTAGAAATTGAAACCTGACTTTGTTTTCTTGCAGAAACCAAATGTGTTAGTTTGATTTGGATTCAGTATATTGACAAAGGGTGGGTTGTTTCTTCTTTTTATCTGAACCTGATTGTGGAGATAGAGAAAAAATAATCTGTCCTGAGAGTAAACAATGATCCAAACTCATTGTTTGCTTGAAATAGCTGACCTTGCTTGGCAGACGTATCTGCACAGATGATGGTGCCTCCAGAAAGAGTTACAGAATGCTGGCAAGTGACTCAAGGCCTGTGCAAGCAGTCACAAGGCTCTGTTCAGCTCTGATCCAGGAGCTGTGCAGCCCCGGTGGGCAAGTGGCGTGCCTGGGGAAGTCTACTCTGCAAAGCTTGACCCACACCCCCTCCTACTCAAGTTCTTTCTCTCCAAGGGGAGGAGGGAAAGGCACAATGAGCCAAAATCCATGCCCCCTGTAGTGGCACAGCCTCATCAGTGCAGAATCCGGCGGGGCTGGAGTTCCCGTGCCCGACCCTGTTTGCTGACGATGGGCGCCGTCTCTTCGCTGGTTGGTGTGAGAAAGCTGTGAGGCTGGGACACAGAAATCACCTTCTAGCTTGCTATTAAGAAAGTTTAGCAAATTGACTGCTGCTAAAATAAGAGATATGAAAGTGCCATCTGCAGTTCAGTCACACGGGGCAAATCTCGCAGGCCTTACGCAGTGGGAACACCCATGGAGCGCGCTCAGCGGGACCTGACCCCGGGATAATAGGGATGCATACTGAATGAATTGGAAGTAACACCTGGCCTTTGTCTGCAAAATTACCATTTTTTTAGGCCAGTCTTCAAAGCTGAACATTTCTTTAGGACTCTGGAGCCATTGAGGAGGCAGACAAAAGGAGGAGAGTCATGGGGAGACATGTAAAAGCTGTAGGCCCAGCAGAAAGGGCGAGAGGCTATGCAAGAAGGCTGAGGGAACACAAGTTAAAACCTCTGCAGAAAATTCCATCTCTTCCCGTGCAGATCAGTTTTTCCAAGGGTGAAAGGAAAATGAATTTTCCAATGCATTTAAGTGATTTCATTACACAATTACATGCTTGCCTAAACTTTAGCCACATACTGCTCCCCATCCTTGCAAGTAATCAGTTTTTGGTCCGTGTTTTACAACACGTACTTAGTTTAAACATAAAATGCATTCATGTCTGTGTGTGCAAAGAGACATATTCACCAAACTCTGCGCCCAGTCTCTCATTCTAGAGGTAGGGAATGCATTTTTTCTGGGCAAACATACATGCTGTAGAGGAAGAATACTTTATCTTTAGAAACACCCAGCATAAAATGATTACATAGATCTAATTAAGGGGACAAGGTACAATATTTGTGTTTGTTCTCTTCATGCTGCTGTTTCTTGGTCACCCTACCTAGGCCATTTTATTTCTCACTCCTAGGGATGAGGGCAGTCACACTGCTGTGTAGGTGTCTTGTAAAGCAGCAGGCCAGCTTTCCTCCTAAAAAGCATTGCACTGTCTTTTATTCAACAGCCCCGTAAGGCCATCCATCCAAGAGAAGGATACTCTAATTAAACCCATGTCCTGAGGACCTTGCTGTCACCATCCAAGCTCGCCTGGCCCTGGAAGATGAACCTCAGGAGTTAAGAGTGAGACCAGTTCTGTGCAAGGTGAGCCCCACCTAAAAAATCCACTGCTCAGGCTAGGAGGTTACACCCACATTGCTTGTAGCAAACGTGGGTAGAGCCCTTCTCAAATCTTTGTTCACGAAGCCCAGCCATGGATGAGTTAGGGGGAAATGTCCCTCTTCTACACTAACATCCAAGCTTCCAAACAGTTGCTCAACTCACTACACTCCAGTGCAAAAGAAAGCATTACACAGCCCAAAGGGAGGGGTGGATGTAGAATACTGGGCAGTTAGGTTCTCACAGATATCTCACTCTAGTCTGAGACTGATCCAGCACAACACATGAGTAGGCTGAAGTTGGTAGAACTGCTTAAATGCTTAAAATTTCACACTTTCTCAGATGCTTACTCTTCTCTTGTGCATAATTGGGCCTGCAGCTTCTTGGACTTTTTTTTGGGGTGGGTGATCAGGTCATAAAAGTGAGAATGCCATCTTTGTAGAGACTTAGCAGTCACAAACTGCAAGCTGATCATTAGCTGAATTGCATGTCATCCTTCCCTAAATCAGATTAGTCATAAATGCTTATCAACTGAGCCCGAAAATCCTGATGTAGTTTGAAAATATACAAGTTTTTATGGAGGTTATCTTGGAGGCCCAATTAAAAAAAAACAAACATGGCAGCTTTTAATATATCTGGTGACAGTGCCTAACAGCCAAGAGAAATCAGGGTGAATTTCTGTGTAAAGTTACAATCTTTTCAAGAACAAGCCACTTAGATAGCCTATAGTGCTGGAATCTGCTGTCGTTGCCAACAGCTACCCTCAGTATTTTTGCCTTGTTTTGTCTTCACTAACTCACAGCTTTGTGACAGCTATTAGTGTTATGAGTGAATTATGCAGCTTTGGGTTGCATAGGCAGGGAAAAATCCTTCTCATCTGCTGGTGGTGTCAGGTCTACCCAGCCTAAGTAGTTCTGTGCAGTCTGGTGTGAGCTGTAGAGGTTACATCAGCCTCCAGGGTGGACCATTACTCTTAGGAAACCTCTACAAGCATTTCATGGATGACAGGATGCTACTGTCCCAGGAGAGCAAGCCCATGCATAGGTATTTACTCAACTGTGTATGATATTCTTCAGTTTGGTGCAGAGGAAGGAGCCAAAGCCATGGTCTGTTAGCATACCCGTGACACACTGTTTTAAATCAAGAAGCTACTTCAGAGTTTTCCAGGCAGTATTGTAATCACAACTGCATCTTACAATTGGGTAGAGATACTTCTTGAGACACAAAGTATATAATATGTCCATAATATGGTCCTAGTAACAGGTTCATTTGTTCATCTGTCTCTTCTACTACCAGAATTGATTTTCTTCCACAGTGTCACTCAGACCATAATTAAAGGAGCAGATCTCCATTTCTTTTCTAACCACCTGTTTCCTGTTTTGAAATGTAGGGTAAGCAATAGTGTATATTTTTTTCCTAAGGGGGAAATCTTATTCCTAGAACACAAATAAGGTTGTTTATATCTGCCTCAAGTGCCAGAACTTAACATACTTATGCTCTAGTTATCCAGCTGACTTTCTGTATTTATTAGATTTTTAGTACAGTATGTGGCATTATAATCAATGCACTATTGACAAAAGCACTTGGATCACACACTATTTATTTAATTTACTACACTGACTCTCATTTAGTAAACTTAATTCATGCACTGTGTTTTGCTGGCACATTTAGATACATTATTCAGAAAGGGCACATGGATTGCACAGTAAACCACTGTAATGTCTGTTATGTCACAAGCCTTGCTATAAGCTGCTGATCATTAACCCATTCTCTACTGCAAATCTAACTTGCTGAACATGTTGAGCAGTAACTTGAGAAGTTGTCCATAGTTCTGCAACATTTTTAATGTCTACTGAAGTCATATCACAGAAGCATTTTGTTGTAATTTGCAGGCACCATAAACACTAAATCTCCAACATCTCCAACACTTCCAACCAATTATATCAAAGCAGTCTGATTGTCACTCTTTTGCACATAGGATTCTCCCATTAGTAAGCAGTCTTATATTACAGGCATAAAACATTGTTAAGCATTCTAGCTCTGCCAGACTAGCTGCAGCTGTGTCACATTTGTGTTTCCTTATTTTATGTGTGCCAGTTATCTAGATTAAAGTTGGAATAGCATAGCACTCCACTAGATGACAGGCTTGGTTTAAAGCCAGGCCGCTTAGTGATGCTTATCAAACAATTTTCAGCTACATACAGTAGCATTATTCAAAAACCTGAGAAGACTCTAAATTATCAGGCATGCCATGAGAGATCATTTCTTTTTTGGATGGAAGATAAAAACATTCCCCTCACAAATACACGGAATCTCCCTAGTCGAGGCATCAATAGAATAATCTGATTTAGTATTTTCTACCCAGTTTTGAATGAATGTGTTTTGAACATACAAAGTCTCACTCACCTGGGACCTGAGATGGAGAACTGTCAAATCAGTGGCCCATGAACTTGAGAAAGTCCTATGCTTTCAATAGCTCATTTTTCCATTCTTTGATCTTATGCTCATTTAGTCTTTGTTTGCTTGGTTGTGGTTTCTAAGCTATTAGTGACTGATTCAACTCCAGATGATGGGCTATCCTCAAGCAATTATGCATTAACTTGCAGCCCCATTAGATACAAGTTGGCCTTGAGCTTCCTGTCCATTAAGGTGAGACACCTTGTACTTGTAGAGCATCATATGTGTTAGCAGGAAGAGTATGAGCGGTGATTCTGATACATGCCACGAGTGGGAAGTTTTTCCTGTGTGCTGATGACTGTTTGGACTGATACCACGACTGGCCTTCTGGCTTGGCTGTTTTTAGGAAGGAATATGGTTTGACCATCCACTGCCCATTATTATTCATTGCATGGGATTTCTTTAAAGCTCAATTACTTTTTGCATTAGAAAAGCAATTGAAGTAAATTACGTGAAAGGTGGACTTGAAGTACGTTCTAAACACACAGGTTTGTTGCTGCTGTGGAAAAAAATCAAGCACCTTGTGCTGTACAGAGAAACAGGCCAGGAGCCTGACTGCATCACTGCCAGCTCTGTCACAGCTTGGGATGTCTGTAGTGACACAGGTTGTGCTTACAGATGATTTCTTGCACATTGAGGAGTGACAGTGAACTTGTGTTAACTTCAGAGAGACAAGGCTCATTGCCTGCCCCTTCTGAGGGAGAAAAATTACTGCTCACATGCTTTGCCAACATCATGATTTAAAAGAGTTAGCAACTCCAACCCTGTACCACCCCACTATTTTTGAGCAAAGCACCTCTTCTATTATATTGTAGTTTATAATAGAGAAGCTAAAATCAACAGCAAAACTATCTAGCATTCAGTAAAACTTCACAAATAAATGGAGTTAAGAAATGCCAGGTAACTTGAGCATCTGTAGCAATAATGTTACAATTGAAACCTTCCTGTGATAAAAGCAAAGAAACAAAATGCATCCTGATACTCAGAAAGGTTGAAGAGCTAATGGTATGATATGACCTGTGCAAATTCTGACTCATTCACTAGTATCTTCCAAGAAAAAGTAAAACCTGTCCGTTAGGCTTCTGTTTTGTGCATGTACATTTTAATGTCCAGTAAAAATATCCTGAACGTTTCATTTAACAATATCTGTCATGTTTTAACATTACAGGACCTGATTGTTCATATTCTGGAGGGAGTGGAAATGTTCTTAATGATATCAGTGTCAGGAGAATCTGGCCCCTCATTTTTAGAGGACTGAAACCATCCTTAGAGCAGCATATGCTCTGCTCTCCACTTTCTTTGATTACTTCTAACATTCTTTTGATGTGGACTTAAAAAAAAAAAAATTTTCTTCTTTGGATATATGTGTTTTAAAAGATGAAAAAAAATTGAATAGTAGAGTAAGACATTTTGTGTTTCAGGCCACAAACCCTTTTAACCCAAAAGTTGCTAATACACAGAGTAATAAAAATATTGGGCAAATAAAATTAATGACAACTAAAAAGACACTCTTCAGAGTCACAGAAATACAATCCTCCTTGGTGTAGGCACACATGATATGCACTGACATAGCATAAAAATGTCACTCATGCCCTGGTGTCTGTCTACAATTATGAGCTGAATATTCAAGCAAATATCTTGTAAGCATCCCAGTTGTGCTTCTCTGCACTCTGCTGAGAGGGTAGTTAAGAAAAATGGATAGACAGAAGGGTAAATGCCATTTATAAATACAGAAGCCCAGTGCTCTGACATGCTGATGGTATAGGGAGGGGTAGGGGCACATCAGGATTAGATTTGCTTAGCATTCACTTTCTCAGTGCTATAATGGGAATAAACTCTGATGAGATCTACATTAAAAAATAAATCCAGTGGCTAGAGATTTGTAAAAGATGCTTGGCTGCAAGACGCTGAGAAGTCACAACTCTGATTGACTTCATGGAATATAGCTGATAGAACAATCGATGGAATGTAATCATGTTGTTGAATGTAGTATGTTGGAAAGATGCTCCAGTGTTAAAATTATATGTGTAGTGTAAAAGCCATGAAAGAATAGAATAGGTTATAATAGAGTAGAAAAGAACAGAGTAAACCTTCCTTTCAGAGATTCCTTTCAGAAGACTGTAGCTCTGAATTTAATTGAATTTTCTTTTTTTTTCCTATCTTAGTGATTAATTATTATCAAATATTCTTTTAGAGCTGTGACATCTGTTAAATATAATTACTTTCTCTTCGATGTGTAAATCAAGGTTTTTCTTTACAAAAAAAAAAAAAACGGGCGGGGGGAATTTATACTTAACTACTTTTATCTGCAATTTGCAAGGTAAGGTGCATGTAAAGCCTGTGGCTGTACTAAAGGCTCAGTTGTGCCTCCTAGGCACAGTGTTAATTAAAGGGTGATGTGGATTCGTCCCACTCTGAGGGGAACTCTGGAAGGGATGATACCTTAGAGAGGCACAATGCCTCCAGTGCAGCACAGATGGGAGGAAAATGCTCGTGCTGTGCACCACCCACACTGATGCTGCTCAGCACCTCTCTGGGCCCATCTCCTCTCCACCCTTTGCTGGGGTTCACACCAAGGGGCAATGGAAGATCCAGTCCTGTCACTCCTGTCCAATTCCTGAATGCCAGGGGAAAGGTGGTGCTGACACCCTGGTCACTGCTGATAACTATTCAGGCTGGACACAATCTGGCTGAGGATAAACAGAAATTGCCAAGTGTCACTCCCTAGATAAAGTTTCTCTGTTTACTCAGTGTCAAGTCTTTTAAAGTCTGACAGCATGCATGATGTTTTACAGCTTCATTCATCTTACCTGAGCCCATCCTGTATAGCTGATTTTGAATAATCCTGTATCCAGAATCTGATTTTGTTCTCCTTGGTATTTTTCGTCAGGGATCATCTTTCCCTGGAGTAGTTCTCTTGACTCCGGTGTATTTTTAGATATGATTTATCCCTGTGCAAAGAAGATCAGCATCAAGCCTGTAGACCTTTGGTTTAAAATATTGACAGTATCCAAAAGACATATTCCAATCTCTATGTAAATAATATCTGTGATTAATTTAATGCACATTTAAAGGTGTTCAAGGCCGTATTACTCACTGGATTAAATGTACATTTTGGTAATATATTATTGTTATTGTACATCCAGTAAATCTAATTCAGCCCAGGGTGTTTTTTTTTTATAACCAAGTAATAGGCCACTGAAAATAGGATTTATTAAAGAAATGCCAAGACACTCTTACTTATAGTATAATAGTACAAATTGCCAGTATAATAAATACTCTTCAGTTATCAAATCATCAGTCTTTTATGGTAACACTGACAAATGATCCCATAGACAGTATGATATTACTAATGTAATGTATGAACTTTCAATTTTAAATTGGTTATTAGAGCTGGAACAACTGTACAATATATGTTGTAGTGACTTGTGATCTAAATCTGCATAACTGTACAGCAAAATGTGCATACACATAGTGCTTTAGACCTACTCACATATGCAGCATGAAAACAGTGTCTCTCTCAGTCCACAGTTCAACACAGATCCATAGATTGCGTGCACTTAGAGGAAACTGTTACCAAGGAAGGTCTACAAGGAAAATTTAAAAATCATGCCAAAAATTTTGGGTAAGTCTTTGTTATTATTGGTCCCAAGAGAAACCCTGTCAATTGTGAAAAGCTGATGAAAATAAAAAAGAATAGAAAGATTTTTTTTTTTTAATTCAGTCTTTGAGGGTTCTTTTCTTACCAGCAGGTGTTTGTTTCATAGAAGCTGTTCACTGTTACTATACAAGAAACAATATTTAATTACCTAAATTTGATCTGGAAAAAGTGCAGAACCAGGGTCCTCTGTAGAGATTCTACATTTGTATAAAGTAAAATAAAATAAGCAGGCAATATTAAGAAAATGTCATAAAAGTAAGCTTTGCAAGAAGTATTTATTTGAGCAATGAGATTGGCAAGTCTAATAACGTGAGGAATATACGCTGACAACTTTTCATAGCTTAGATCTGCAGTACTCAGCAGATGCACTTTTTTTCCTCAGTTCAGTTCCATATTTCAGTACTGGAAATCCAAATAACTTAAATCATTAGTAGTCTTAGAATGAGATGCTATTTAATTTTATAAATTTTATGCTTCAACATCACCAGTAATTAATTCAGAATTTTAACTGCTCTTTTAATGCATCAAGGCTGATTGGAAGTAAATGAAAATGCTCTATTTGTCTCTCTGGTCAGTTGGATAATATTTATCTTGTTTAAGAGATATTTAGCACATTTTTTCCCTAAGTCAGCTAAGTGTGGTCATTGTTGGTGCCAATGCACTGTAGAGATTTTTAAAAAAAGTTAAATAGTTTAGACAGTGAACTGAAAAATAATAATTAAGAAAAAAAGTAGTAATCACAATGGGATGTGAGTAGGATTTTTTCTTTCTTAGGTCTTTTACTGACAAGATACATTTTTCTGTCATGGAGAAAATCTTAGGTTCTTGTTCTTACCTTACTCTCCCTCTAGCACCCAGCCTCACAAGTCAAATGGAGCAGCTAAGTGGCTGATCAAACTTAGGACAGCTGGCTATCACCCCCAGACCACATTATAGGATGGAAAAGTTCATGCTGGATCTCAGTCAACAGTTTCTTCCCTGTCTCTCCACTCCCAGCCAGTTAATGTAGTGTCTTTTCTTCAGAAATTCCTGCACTTGGAGACACAGCTTTATCCCAGGTGGAGATTCCAGTGTTTTTACACTCTCCACCTAAAGAACAGTTACAGATATTTCTGCACTCCCTTCTGCTCACATTTGGCCAGCAGAATGTATCTGTAATTTTATTCATTTATTGGCACAGCTTTAGACTGGAGATGAAGTACTCATTAGTAGGCAGTAAAAGTAGGTGTTTACATCTGGCTCTCTGTCTTTATTTTACTAGTAGAAAGCATCTCTATTTACTATTTCACTATCCATTATTTCACACATTCATAAATAGACATCTGAAGTGCAATACCCTCCACTGTCTCTGTAAGAATGTTCTCTCTTCAGTGCATCTAAATAAACTGTACAGCTGCAGAATGCAGCAACCTAAAGTCCAGTTCAGCAGTCCTTGTCTGGTCAAAGCTTTTGTCCAAATGTCCTAGCTGGCTGAAGGACCAGCAGTTGCTATGAAAATTCCTAACCTGGAATTACCCAGGGCACCAATCAGAGCCTGTCCCATTCTCTGCTGCCTGGGTGACAGAATTCTTCATGAAGGCTTCATTTTGTGATCTAATTTTTGATCTAGGTACAAAAAAAATTTGACATTGATTTATTCCTACAGGTGCTTTTGGAAATGCAATTACACCTATTATCCCAAAGTCAGAGACCAAGTCAAAACACATTCTAACAATCAGATGCTAAGTGGATGGGGGGGAGGTAAAGACCTCATACAGCTGCCCATGCTCAGTTCATACTTGATCCCAAGCACACTGAAGGCACTGTGAGTCTTTCCTTTGACGTCAGTGGGCTTCAGATGAGGTCCTGAGCAAATTTTTAAAAACCTCAGACAAATCAAAACCATTTCCTTTGGAACGAGACTGTTCACACCCCTTTGTGAAGTCTATTTCCTTTCCAAACGCAGCTTTCATACCAAAGTCACATCAGCTGAATTTCTATTTTTACCAAAAGCTTCATTTTTTAAAGAAGCAGGAAGCATGTTTTTACTTATATTTCATCTATTAGCATCTAAGCTGTTTTTGTTCAAACTTTCAAAAATATCCCCTGCTGGGCAAGCCAGACCTACAAACAAAAATGCAGAACATTTTAGAAAGTTATTGTCGTTTAAGAAGACCTGTTTTTAAATAGAAACTCCTTGCAGATTTAACCATAACAGTCACCACATTTTATGTGCTAGGGGGTTGTCCCTACACACTGCCAGTAGACTCCAGTAGATCATTTAAATATATCACCCTATGGCAAATGTTATAACTTGTCTAACAGAACTAATATAATAACTCTTATGCAGATCCTTGGAATGACCAAGAGAAGAGGTAAGTGCTGCCCTGTTACTGAAGACTGTGAGTGGTGAATGTGTATTCACTGCCTGCAAAGAACAAGGGTGCCAAGACATGTTCTAGCACCGTAAAGGAGGCCAGTAGAAGGGACAGATCAAAAACAAGCAGACCAGTAAGTATAAAATAAGCTTTGAAGGCAGTGCAAAGGGTCACAGGTTTTTTTGGTGTGAGGGTCTTAGTGGCCTTAGCTGATGTCAGTTTAAAGAGATAAATTATTATATCAGAGGCAAAAAAAATAATGTGGTATTATTCCCCAAGGTATCAATATCTCCTCAGAATTTTTTTTTTTTTACTTAAGCAACAACAAAAAAAGGAGTTGGGTGGAAGCCAAAAAAAATAACCAAAAACCCCAAGCCAAAAACACCACAGTTCCTCTGAGTATGAATTTAACCAACTAGTTTCCAGGCTTCATGATGATTTTTTAATCCCTTGAAAAAACTGATTTGCTTTTCTGTCTAATTTGGTTTCTGCTTGTATCATGACAGTTCAGGAGTCCTAAAGAAGAGGGCTATAAATACATACAGGAATAGAAGGATGAGTAGGCAGGCATCCTGTGGGTTTAAGAATCACCCTGGCAAATACCAGATTCCCAGTTCTTACTCATTTCTTTAACAGCACTGGTGAACTTCAAAGAGTACAGGACAGAGCATACTGAGTCCCAATTACACACCTCGAAATAAATGTTACTGCAATGGAAAGACTGGAAATTCTAAGTGAAATAAAGGCCAGGATACCCAAATGCTCCCTAAAAAATGTAGATACTTTACTGATAACTATTTCTTCCTTGAAATACATAGGTATTAATACACAAAACTACATTGCTTGGTGAAAAAGTGTTTGAGAAAGGTGTTAAGAGCACATAGATATTACTTCTCTTTATAAAATATCAGGAAAAAAGTGTCAAATAATTAATTTCAGTGTGTTTCTATTGTTTTTTAACAAGCTGTCTTTAGAGACATGAAATCTTTTCTGAACATGGCTCGTGTTTCAAAGGAGAAATGGAGTTAGTACAAATAATTGGTGCCCATTGAAGTTGTGGAAGCATGAGTTATTTTATTTTTTTAAAAAAGTCTTTAAAAGCTGTTTAAACTCTCTGTAGTTAAATACAAGTTCAAAGAGTTGTCTTTCACATCATTTAGCAAAAAAGCGTTGCAACAAATGTCTTTGATTGTTGTGTTGTTCTTTTCTTTCTCCCCACAGTGATGAACAGATTTTTCTCTGACACCATAATCCAGTACAAGGAAACAAACCTAGCAACGTGGCCATAAAATTAATTCAAATAAGTAATGGATAAGGAAATAGGTATAATGAGCGGCCTTTACTTTCAATTGTACAGCATCTCTGACCTTCCTGACAGTGCTCACATGGGTGTTCCTGTCTCACACACTCACCTTCCTGCAGGGACATCCAGGACCCAGTGAACTGGCTTTGGCAGGTAATGAAAGTACTGAACTTCTATAGTCCCAGCACACATATTGCTACTTAACTGGAATTATTTTCAGGGGATATTGCTATGCTGCAGTAGATACACCAATGCACTGCCTTGGCTAACATATAGCAGTTATATAGAAGTGTGTGTGTACTCTTTACTAAGTCTTGGCATTAAGCTGCCAACAAGAGTTTGTGCCCTGAACTCCACAGGGTATTGATGTTTAGCTCACATTTTACCTAATCCTCCCTCTAAGTAGTTCTGTTTTTCTTCTAGAAGAACTAGAATAGGCTTTTCCCAAGGAAACAGACATAAACCAGGATTGATAAAGTGTGTTATGCCTCTTGTATTATTATTAGGATTCTAGAGTAGTTGCATTGCAAATAAGATGTAGGAGGTGAGTCAATACTGAAACACATAGCAGATAATTCGTGTTGAAGATCTTGATAGCATAAGGTCTAATTTTGCAAGACCAAATAATTTTTTAAAAAGCTTATTTTGTCATGCAATGAAAATATTCACTCTGTTTTCATTTCTTCAAATATGTCAGAATTATGGTTTTTTTAACATGTTCTTCAGTGTTCTAGAATTCCAATTCTCTCACTGTTTTTCTGTTATTTTCCTTGATTTTGTTTTCCATAGTATTTCTTAATTCATTTATCTCTTTCAACCCACAACCATAATGTTTGTCCTCATTATAATGGATTTCTCTACTTTTTTTCCCCTTTCTTTTCTTTTGCAATAGTTCAGTCCACCATAATTCTATAACTCACTTTTTAAAAGAATGGGGATTATAAAAGTGAAGGGGGAGAATTCACATTTCATATTAAAAACAACAGCTAAGCTTAACTGCGCCATGATCTAAAATCCTTCAACCACACATTAAGACATTTTTAAAATAAGCACCTATGAGTAACGCCCTGTAAGGAAAACATCTGTGTTATGTTAACACTCCTTTGTGTTGGGAGAGAGAGCAGAAAGTTGTCTGCCTTGCCCGTGCTGGCAGTGCCCAAGTGCCAGACCTGAGCCTGGGTGCTGTGCACTCGGTGACAAAAGACAGGAGACAAGGAGCCAGCATCTGATTGCTGGGCAGGTGCTCGGCAATACCTGTGAGCCCCGCTGAAGCAAACACTTAGATGTTAAAGAAAACATTGGGATATAAAAACTATTTGGATATCTCTGCTTGATTAAGCAGTCGTGATGCCTACTGAGGGCTCCGATCCATCTCAGTCTCAGGTGTGGTTGATCAAGTAGAGGCAGAAGCAGGTTTGGATACAGGATTAGTCAAAACTATAAACCTCTACATTAAGACAGATAGCAGCCCAGCAGTGCTGAAGCTAAAACAGAGAAATCACACAGCAGGGAGGCAGCGCTGGGTAAAATGTGAGGAGCACTGAAATGTGAGTTCTCCTCTTCACCTCTCTTTTTTTTTTTTCTTTTCCATGCTTTTGATCATTTTTAAAATAGTTGAGAACTGCCAGTTAATTCTGATTTCAGATGAATGGCAGCAGTTCCTGCATGTCTTAGAACATGCAGGATTATAAGGGTTGCAGTAGATAGAGACCTTTGTGAAGGAAGTTTTGCTACCATAAAGGCTAATTTTTTACTTTTTTTCCAGGAAATCTTGGATTGTGGACCACAATTCATTAGTCATTCCTTGTGGCTAAATATCACTTTCAGCATGATCCAAACTGCAAATGTGAGTCACCAATTATCTTTCCTTTGTTTCCTTAGGATCCAACATTTTTATTTTATTTTTAAATGGTTTTATTACTGTTTTATTGGTGCACAAAAATCATAATTTCTTCTTCACTGATAGCTGAACATGATGCACATTTTTATTTTTTGTCACTGTTTCAGTTTTTCTATAACACAGAATGATCTGCCTTAGTGATGCCATAATGTGTCTTACTGTTTTACTGGTAAATCACCAGTTTCAGGACAGTCAGAATGTCAGGAAAACTTGTTTTCAAAGTTGCTTTAAAAAAAGGATTTTTCGGCTTAAACATAATAGGTCCTGTGCCTAAATGATATCAGCATTTTTTGCTATTAGCAATTTTAAGAAATTTTCTGTTAGTGCAGTGGCACTAGACTGGTACAGACCACTTTTAGATTTCAGGTTACTTGGTTCAAGCTGCAGTAAGTGAAACTTTTCATAAACTACAGTACACTCAGGCCTCTAAAAACACTGATTTAATCCAGCTTTATGGATCTCTGCTGTTAAAAGCAATGATTTTCAAAATATCTTGGCACCAAGAGTGCCAAGACAAACTGATATACTCCTCTATAGTTAGAATTGATTCAGGGAATACACACAATATTTCTGCACTGTAATCCTGCAACAATTCCCCTAAATTATCTGCATTCATGGAGAGTTCTACTTTTGTTCCTGACAGCCTAAACAAAGAATCCACATCAGTACTTCCATATTTTTACCCAGGATTTCCCAGACAAAAATATGTGTTCACATACCCTTAAAATATTTGAGGTATGCACAGTAAATCCATTACTTTCATAACATGTCAGACACACTCCTGAATGTGCAGAGGAGCTGAACACCATATGCTGAGTAGCTGTTATATCTCCTGGAAAATACCAACACCCTGTGAGTGTTGGAACCTCCTGGCAGCACAATCAGACTCGAGGCAGCACCACTGGCACACAGGACAGTGAGCTTGCTCCTCCCAGCACCCTTCCACAGGCTGCCAGACACCTGGGACAGAGAACAGAGAATGTCTCCTCAGCACGGCCATGTGCTGCATGCCAGGACTGAAGAGCAGCAACAGGAAAACCCCTGGGCAGCTGCAAATCCCCTGTCAGTGCCAGATCACACAAGTGACACCTTCCAGCAATTCCCATCACAGAAATAGTGGAGCTGTGCTGGTCAGGGCAAGGTTAGGATCTGACTCTGCCACTTTTCCTCTCAGGAGAAGTCTTTGGTCTTTGGAATTGGGTGTTACCAGAGATCAACAAACAGAACTGACAAAGGGCAGGACATGTATTAGTGTAAGGATAATAACAAGCACATTTAAGGCAATAGAAACGAGCAAAGCCAAAACATCTACATCTATACACAATCAGTATGCTGAAAGATAATATTTACAACAGATGTTCAGTTTCTTGTCCATCTTCTGCTCTTCCAAATTTCAGGAAACAAGCTCAGCTTTGACGATCTTACCATATATGTTTAATTCAAGGTATTTTAGAAAGCAAGTACAGGGTGGGTGGAGGGGAGGAATTAAAAAAGAAAAAGAAAAAAGCAACGAAAAAGAAAAACATAGGTAAGATGAAGGTGCTGGAATTTATTTATTCATCTCTACATGTGAATGTTGCTGGTGCACTTCTTCAACCTGAACACACAGACATGTACAGACAATCAAGCACACTGAGCCCAGCAGCAGGGAACAGGGGCAGCAGCTGAGCCAGAGAGGAGACAAATTCAGGGCAGATATCAGGATGGCAAGGGAGAGTATGTCAGGAATAGGGATTTTACATCCAAGGAAGGACATTTTGTTCTTTCAGGACGCTTTTATGGTGTAGTCCAAAAACGGGATGCTAAGCATACCAGGTTTAATTGCTGTATTTCAACGCATCGAAAACAACGTGCAATGCAAATTTAACAAAAACTGTGTCCCTTGGTCTTAGTGGACAGCTATGATAAAAGTGTATGAAGAACAGAACATATCTTCATTGTATTAATATACAGTATAAAAAATAGGTCTAGAGCTCAGGACACAAATGGAGCTTTAGATTAGCTGTCAACAATGTCATATCCATGTTAATAATGCCCTATTCGTGCCTGGGGCTGACAGTCTTTCTTATTTTTATTCACAAATTCCATTTAATAACGGCAATAAGTCACTCTAGACAGTGCATTTCTAAGGGATTTCTGCACTTCTCAGGTGGTTAAAGTCACTTGACCTTTGGCCTCATGCCTTAAAAACTCCCTAAGAGATGTGCTAAATTGCCCAGAAATACATTGCCTGTCATGTCTTATTGGTTAATTAAGGGCCAACCTAGATGGCCTATAAGGACTGCCCTTAAGTAATTACTAATTGATCTCCTACTCAAGAAAAATGAATAAATTCCACAGCAGCCACACTGTCACATGGCATTTATTCAAATTCATATTCCTCCAACAGAGGATGAAAAGCACACAGCAAACGGGTGGATTGAGGGCAGAAACATCTTCACAGTGGCAAAGCCTCAGCCTCAGAGTTTGTCACATCTTGTTGGTTGTAGCCAGTGCTCTCAGCCCTTCCCTTGCATCCAGTATTTTCCATCTGGATTGAAGTACTTAGGAAGGTATTTAAACTTTGTTAAAAATATCCAGGCAAGGAACCTCAGCAAAAGTGCTAAATGGTCACCTGATGAAAGCTAAACAGTTGTAGCTTACCAAAACAACATTTCAAAGCTCTTTTCTGAAGAAAGGAGTTGGGATTTAGGCTGGTACAGGACAGGTTCTTGCAGCTTTTTTTAACCCAAATTGTTTATCAGAATTCACGAAATTCCTGGCCTTTTTGCATTTTCTGTCTAAAGCTCCAAAGAGTCCAAAAACATGCTGTTACCTTCTGTTTTGTTAACATGATGGTAATTCTTTGGATTGCATGAGAAATCTTGACAATTTATAGAAAGATATTTTCAGGTATGAGGAATATGAATGTGATGCTCTTAGGAAATGTATGGATAACAACATTTATTAGGTTCCTATTAGCTTCAGTAAGAGCACATCTATATGCAATCCTATCCAAGCAGTTTTCACATACTGACTTCTCACACATGAGTGGTTTACACATCTCAAAACTATTCAAAATAAAAGGGAACTACCCCTGAAACGTTTCCCTTGGACTCACTGGATAGAACCAGGCTCATTGGAGTCAAAGGTAACAGTTCTGTTGACCTCAGTAGGAGGCCAAGATTCTAGTCCTGTAGACATGAATAACATGAAACTCCACAAAATTTGGGAGCCACTCTTACACGTGATAGCATACAGTACAGAAGGATAAGCCAATTTTTTTAGTATCTCCTATGAAAAGCTGCAGTGGTTCCATGTTTCAACTGATGCTTTATGAAGGGCTCTCCCCACTCCTCTGAAACCACATTAGGGGAGGAGCAACATTTACACTGCATAGAAACAGGGAATCTGAAATCTGGAAACTCACCCAGATCACTGTGGGGTTATTAACACCAATGGCATAATTCTAGGAATCACATTAAGATACCTTCCTCACTTATTAAATGCCTAACTGCTTTATTTTCTGTGCCTTTCAATATGTTAAATGTTATGGGGTTAGTGTATAT
Organism: Pyrocephalus nanus; assembly: GCA_038380795.1. Classification (NCBI taxonomy): domain Eukaryota; kingdom Metazoa; phylum Chordata; class Aves; order Passeriformes; family Tyrannidae; genus Pyrocephalus; species Pyrocephalus nanus. The sequence continues at coordinate 25,285,318 of CM076270.1, read as the reverse complement.
AAAACTGTAAGTGCTGAGGATTGCTGAGACGTGTGACAGAATGGCCTGGTCATTATGATAACATAACTGATTGCCAGTGTTTGACTTCAATGTCCTGGACTGATTTAAAATATCAAGAGACTGATAAATTAGATAAATATACTAATCATCAGGCATTCCTGAAGCCTGTTTGAAACAGAGATAAACAGTGAGCTAGAAAGGGCTGCTTCCCCCACCTTAATAAAACCAAAGGGCTGGGAAGCACAGTCAAATCCAACAACTGCCCTTTCAATCAGTCCCCTGGTACTTTGTGTAAAAATTGCATCCTGACCTATTTCTGCAGTTGATGCAATTCTGGAATAATATGTTTGATTAAGCTGGCTACCTGCAAGATGTGTAAACATATGCAATATAAGCTAAGTTTTTGTGATATAACATTTTTACAGTTACCCAGAGAGGTAGCAATGAACTGGCATTTGTAGTGCAGGTTTTTTTGGTAACCTCAGAGATCAACTAGATATTTATTATTTATTTAGATATTATATATTTATTTAGATATTCATCATAACCAAATATCAATATTTAGGCATCTTTTAATTGTAGCAGAAAAGCATATTTGTTTAAAAATGAAGGAATAATAATCCTACTAATTCTGATTCCTGAATGTGCCTAGTTTCTTGCAGCTGAAAAGGCCTTTGCTGTCATCATGTTCTGCAATGATTTCTGTGTTTTTCTATAACGTTTTTCTCCCTACACATGTGGGTTTTATATCCTCTTCATGTTGGTATAGCATGAAGTCTTATGTGGAATTTAGAGGATCTGAACTAAATGTAGCTAAAAGGAACTTTTGGATGAACTGCCTGGGATTTGTTCAGATCTGTTAAAGTAATGGGGGAAAGCACAAAAGGATAAAGAAAAGAAAGGCCTTAATCTTTGTTCCATGAGTGATAAAGCAGCATCACATGGGTGAAAATTGGCCTGACCTTCACCCACATGATGCTGCTTCTGCCTCAGCCACTCTTTCTTTGCTCTGATTAAGTGAAGATAGCCTCTTTCTCTGCAAGGAAAAGTCAAAGAACAAAAAGAAAAAAAATCCTGTCTTAACTATAAAAGGTTTATTTTTTTAATCACAGTTGGGCTCATACAAGCCAGTTTCTAATCTTATTTTTTTAAGCTAAAAAAGTGCCTTTTTAGAATTTCTTTGGCTCAGTTTCTTTAGCCCCCCCCCCTCGAACCTCAGGGCCTAGATCTTAACTTGCTTCCCTTGGATGTGCTTTGTTGCTCATCTTCACTTTTACATGATAGCTGTTTGACTTAAATGGGTTGTTCGCCAAAGGATTGCCCCTTGGGGAATGGAAAAACTGGAGGGAGGGAGAGGAAAAGCAGTACTCAGCTGGTTTAAATGGCACGTACAGGATATCTATTGGCAGGGTATTGCCAATGCTCCGAGGAAACGTTCAGTGCTCAGCCCCTGCCGCTGAATGCCACGCACCGAGACGTGATTTTATGTGTCAGGTTATCCCTGTTCACACAGACTAAAGAACTTTGCAGCGACGCTGCCATCAAGCAGTTCCTGTGACTAATATTTTTAACAGCGTGATTTTTAAAATTTGACAAGGGTATAATAATTCATTCTCCAGATAGTCAACATGCTTGGAGAGCTGGTAATGTTGTCCAAGGTTTCAAAGGGGGCACACTGAAATTAGTCTCTTTTGTAATGTGTGCTACATAAATATTTTCATTACACTGTTGCAACAGGATCAAAATTTATTTTTAATTGGATCTTAATCTACTGAAAATCACTTAAACTCGTAGTTATGTAGGTGTATGTATCTATGCATCTGGCTGAGAAGCTTGGCTGACATCCAGTGAATTATTGGCTAAGTCCACAGGCTAGCTTCAATTTGCACTGGTCATTTTGTCCCTCGGGAGCTAAGAATATATGATGCTGTGCAGCATAATGGAATGTCACTGTAATGTGCAATGCCTGTTATTGTATTACATATCTGAGGTAGGGAACGAGGAAAGACCTCCCCAGCTTACCTACAGCAGCCATCAGATAGCTTTTAGCTGGAAACACTGTATAGTACTCAGACATGCTATATTATGAAATAGCAAATTACTTAATAAGTTCACTAGTTTGTAAAATTAAAATTAGACATATTGATACTAGCATGCTCTGTGTAAGTACAGTGTGACTACCACTGATAAATTAGTGTTGGAAATAGCAAGCACCAATTTCTTTTTAGACATTTTGCAGCAGCTATGATTTATAAGAACATTCTTAAAATAATACTGATTCTAATTTTTATATGAGAATATACTGACAGTAACAAGGTCTCTTCCTCTTTGGCAGAGGTTTCAGAAGCATTTTTCTGGTGTGGAGAGGCATTTCTAGCTATGTGTCCTCACATGTGCAGCTGAATCAACTGATTATTTTTAAGCCATATAACTGAGATTCACACGACCTGGTTTTTGAGTGTGTAATCATACTGGTCAAACCATCTAAGAATATGTTACCATTTGTTTTCCCAAGTAACCAGTGGGCACCATTTTGCCCACAAAGAGTGCCACACAAAATGTTGTGGTTGTAAATATGTTCAGTAACAGTTAGAATTTGGACTCTGATTCAAAGCCCATTGAAGTCAATAAAAAGACTCCTATTGGCTTCAGTGTTTTTTGGCTCCATCACTGGATTCTTTATTCAGAAGTTCTACGGATTATTCAGTGAAAGAGGCAATACTGTGAGCTTTGGGTGCTGTAGTTTTCTTGCTAAAAATAAAATTATAAGGAAAGAATCTTAGGGGCAAAATTGTAATTTGTATAGGAAATTTGTTACTCTACTATTTAACATATATGATCATCAACACATACACATTTATGAACATTTATAGGGACTCATACATGCCTGCATAGTATATACAAACACACACTCACACACACCTTCCCTATGCATACAAATCATACAAAGGGTTCATGATATAAATCTTTAGGGATCGTTACAACGACCAAAAAAGGAGTGTCCAGTGACACACCCATAGTGCTGCAGGGCATCTGCAACACCCACAGGGGACTGGCAAATGTGACAGAGAGTCTCTCAGAGTCATGTTTTCTTCTGAATTGGCAGTAGGAAGCTGGTGGCATCCCCAGGCCTTGCCAGATGGCATCGGAGTCCTGGTTTGGGGCAGCTGACGGGAACTCTTGGAGTCAGCAGTTAATTACCAATAATGCATTAGCAAGGTTCTGTATATTTTCTCCATAATCATCTTACAGAATGGTTTTTAAACTCAGAATTTGACAAGCCAGCTGGTTTGAATTTTGTGGCTTGAGTCATTATTTCATTAACAAGAGGACAGCATTCATGGTGACATATAAAATACTGACGCAATGGGCTAAATTTAAAAAGATGGAACATACTGAAAACCACATTAAAAAAACAAGAATGTGGTTTTATTTAAACTACTAAAAATACTTTAAAATACATTTTTGGTTGAATTGTCTGGTTCTTTTAGTGTTTCTCAGTTGTAAGGCGTTACTTTCACATACCCATCAAAGTTCACATTGGGCTTATGGTACCACTCTCACGAGAAAGGAGGCAAAGCAATTTGGGAAATTCACCTGCCAGTTAGTAGCTATTGACAGGACTAATCTGAAGCCTTCCTCACTATTGTAAGATAATGAGGACTAGTACTTTCTTTTATTTAGAATACTCTGAGACAGCCATCATATCTTACTGAAAATGCACGTTTCTACATATTAAATTGCTCTACATACAGCTTGTTTTGTATGACTTTTTCAGTTCATGGCAGCTGCCTCAAACAAGCTTGAAAGGCTCTATTATGGTCTTTTGGGTCAAAATGGCACTTTTTTTTTAAGTGCCAAAGTACTTAGTTACAGTGAATTGGTAACACAATATCCCCACCATAATATGCATATTGTGCATGACAAAAGGCGAATAATTTGTAATCCCCATTTAAAATAAAAGCATAAATACCTACTGTATTCAGCAGATCTGAAATGTTCTACCAGTACATATTTAAAAGAAACTCGATGTGTTCATATGAAAGACCAAAATAGTCTGTACTTGATTTGTGCAACTTCCTGAGAATTTTTTGAGTTTATTTTTTCCTACTTCATTATTATCATGGAATGACTACTGAAACATAGTTTAGGAAACTGAAAATTAAAATCTACATGCAAGTAACAGGAATGAAGGCAGGAGAATCTATATTAAGTCTATCCCATGTTTCAGATCAGAAAGGTGTGTCTCATCCTTCTTGGAGGGCCCATTTTTGGCTCTGTCTTTCACACTAGCAGTCCCTTCTCTGAGGAGACACAGGGGAATAATGCAAAACAATATGTGTCAGAAATTCGGTTATGATTATTTCATTGCTGTATCACTTTGTTGAACAAGTTCAGTCCCTCTAATTTTTAATCCTTTTTTTTATATATATAGTCCTTCCTTATCTATGATATTTTTAATCTTTTTGTAACAGAAGAAAATTTCAGGGGGAGGTTTTGGTGGGGGGAGAGGAAACCTGTCCAATGACACCATCAGACATGGTCAATGCTAGTGACTGCTCTAGCTGTACTGTCTATCCACAGTGCTCTTGTCCTTATTTGCCAGAGATTTACTTACTCAGCCTGGTGTTTCTCACAGATTTTTGCTGATAAAATGTATAAATATCATCCTTCCTTCTCTTATATTTGTTTAGCGATCCACATGCAGTATACATATGTGGACCTGCAGTCATTTGCAAAGCCTGAAGATATTGTTCATTATGTTTTATGTGCCAGAATAGATAAAAATGATTCCCAGAAGGGTGCATGTTTAAACTGGCAAAGCAAAGTGATTGACATCTACCATAAGTACTTTTGTCAAAGCTTTGGCGTGTTCTCAGTTTGCAAAACTATTCTAATGAACAGTGTCCATACTCACCAGATGTGCCAGATACTCCTAAAATTCTGCTGCAGTCTTGATGCTAAATGTGTAAGATACAAACAAGTTAGGCTACAAATTCTGCTTGATAAATTTGATTGGATAAAGAGTTGAGCCTAAAGGGTCAAAGAATGTAAATAATTCTAGGCAGGAGCCTACCCTCTTGGCTAATTTCAGAAAATGTGGATTATTTTCTCTGTGCTCAAACACTAAATTGCCTTGGATAAATTTGCAACTTTAATACTGATGCAGGCAGAAGTAGAAAATGCTTAATTAAAATAAGGCATTATCTCTGTATCTGAGAAATTAAAAAAAAAAAAACAACAACACATCAGTATTTAATATTCCTGTTTGTTTATCCTTTTATTCCCAAGTGCCCATTCCTATCTCACAAATGTTATTGTTTACATATGGTACAAGGATGAGAACTAAAACAAAGTCTGTCACAAACCCATATGAGGAAGGATTTCATTCTTTCAGGCCCTTAAGGCACGAAGAGATATACAGCAATGCTTTTTAGTCCCAATTTTGAAAGAAATATCTACAGAGAGTTTTCTAAATTCCCCTGCACATGGCAACTCTCTGCTTATGCTGGGTTCACATCTGCTCTGACTACCTGAACTCTGCACAGCAGTGGAGGATATGGGTGAAAGGAGTCTTGTTTTCTCCTGCGACTTTTTCAAGTATTCCCCAGCCTCTCATTGTGGCATTCAGATATGTGTTTATGAACTCCTAAGATTCTCACTAATAAACACTAAAATTATTTTAACGAAGTGATTAATATCAGATATTTTGTTAAAGTTTAATTCTTTTGCAGGTTTTTGGGAGTGATATGTTGGAAACAGAACATCAGGCTTTTGTTTGTTCCAGTCCTGGATTCAGGTAAGAACTGTTACACAAACTGGGGATGCTTTTATTTAATTTCCTTGAGAATATACTGTAAAATTCTGAAAAATTTAACTAGATTATTACTACTTTCTTATCAACCTCCCACCAATCATCCAAACATAGATTTTAGATACCTGCTTGAAAGATCTTGAAAATTGGCCCAAGAAAATATACGTTTATTTAGTGTTATTTGTTTGCATTTACTCCTTCCACACTGTCCTTTGCAAAGTAAAGCTGAAGAAGATTATGATTTTTGTAGTGAGGACTGTACATCTGCCATAATACTCATTTTAAAGGGTCCTTATTCCTTCTCTGGACTTAGGAAAATTCCCTGCTGCCGTGGGCTATGGGCATGAACTCCATTGCTGTAGATGTCTAAAAGCACTATTTTTGCACTGTACTAAGATATGCACTGTCCATGATTTCAAGTGTGCCCAGATGCTCCCAGTTGTGTGGAACAGTTAATATTTGGCTGGTATCTTTCCATGTGTCCCTGCCAAGGGAGGGAGATCCCCCCTTATGAGCTGGAGGCTCAGTGACAGCTCTGGCACCAGCTTCATGTCTTCCCACTATTTCTCTCTCAGAGTTACTGTGCGTTCACACAGACTAATATTTTCAGAGTGCAAGTGAATATAAAAACCCCAGAGTTTATTAGGATGTGAGTCAAAATTACAAACACAGAGGTTGGTATGTCTGCATGCTAATCATTTTTAGTTATGCATGAAGTTAATTTACAAAAGAAGATTTACATTATTTTAATGGCATTCTCTACAAATAAGATTCAATTATTTCAGTTTGGTTTTGATGGCTTTTTATGTTTTGCTTGTTTTGAGATATGTATTAATTTGCTTTATCAATAATATGAAAAATTAATGGAGCTCTTATTAAGGTTAAAAGCACCTCAGAGAAGTCATCAGTTGTTAGCAGTGTTTTATTACTATGATTACAACAAAGTTGTGTTGCTATCACTGGCAAAATAGTTACTCCCTTTTCCCTGGCAGGGAAGCTTTCCTGCTTTTTCTCCTAGAGAGGAGCATTTGGAGCTGTCCTTTAGAGCTGCATGGAAGCTCCTGCAGAGCAGCACAGAGGAATGGTATCAGTGTGTCCTCCATGCCTGGCATACCTGGGACATCCCAGGCTCTCCCTCATCCCCTGAGCACACAGACACTCACACTGTGCCAGCCCCTGCAGCTCTGCTAACCCAGCACAGCTCTGCTCCCCTAGCACAGCTCTGCAAGGCACCCACCTGCACCCCTCTCTTCCTCTGGCGTGGGACACCACCAGCCCCGACTGTCCTTGGCCCCATTTCTTCCTAAGCTCAGCTGGACTCACTTTACTGCCCTAAAACAGTTGAAGAAATCCAACAATTTTTACTATAAGAGGTCTAATCCTTCAGATTTCACGAAGGCGATTTTCCTGTTGATTTCAACAGAAGTTGTATCTGAAGATGAATGGCAGGGTAATACCCATTAGAAATACAAGTGGATAGCAGCACCAGATCAGATGAGCAGTGAGAAGAGACTGAAAGGAAAATGATGACAGGGCACTTTTTGTTAAGTTCTGATCCAGTGAAGAGGGTTAATGCAATTTAGCAATAATCCTTTGGAAAGGAAAAAAGACTCTTTCACAGCTGTATCAACAATATCCACTCTTTAAAAAAAAAAAAAAAAAAAAAAAAAAAAAAAAAAAAAAAGCAGCTGACTTGACATGTCAAGCATCAGATATTTGGCTATGAAAGCAAAGCATAAGCCATGTTGGCCACAGACTTGGAACAAAGCCACTGAAAAGTTGGTCTGTAAACTGATGCTACCTTATTTCTTGAATTCTAGGAGGGCTTGCTGAGATTTAACAGCAATGCAGAACTACCACATTCCTCATAGATATTTCTTTTCTTGTTACATGAGATCCATGCATGAAGTGAAAAAGAGCAAATGAACATCAGGTTTACATCACCACTGATATGTGAATGATTGATCACCCATTAAATCACATACAGAGCCAGTAACAGCACACGGGGTAGTGTTAAAGTAAAATGTTTGATATTCTTTACTCTAATTAAACATGGAAATAATATGATGCAGTCTGTATTGTAAATGTTATTGCAGATTATAGACCTAGAGGAGAGGTGTTATGCCACCTTTATAGCCTCCAGTTCCTGGAGACTGTGACTTAGAGCTGCCTCAGGGCTGCCCTAAATTACACCAGTTGGTAATGACTCCCAAAGGGCTGCTATGCATCCAGTGGTTGCTGGAGTGTGAAGTACTTTGGCTATGCCAGCAGCCCATCATTTCACAATGGAGGCTGAGAGCAGCTGGCATAGTGCTTGGAGGAAATCCCCAAGTAGTGGTTTAAGACATTTTTCTAACACTTTTTGTCATGAGAGTGATATAAAATAAAGGCCAGATTTCACAAACACACAGGACTTTTTTCATTTTTATTTAAGCATCTGTAGTTGTGGTTTGATAAACCTGGAGATGAGGGTTTCTGTAGGATTTCGGAGGAGTTATCATCCTAATATTGCTTCAACTTGGCAGTGCTCCAGCTCTCCACTCTGGCCTCGATTCCATGCCCATGGAGTGTAGCACCACTGGCTGTCAAAGGCATATTCCTAATTTACATCTGTGTTAGCAAAAGGAGAATTGGATTCCCCCTTGTACATGCAAGTTTTTCAGTTCAGGCTTATATTCCAGCCTTGCTGCCAAAGGCACCAGTTGAGTTTGCATGTCTAGGAGACCCTTCGAGTACCTGTCTGTGTAGCTCGTTCAAAAGCTCAGCCAGTTCAGGCAGAGAGATGCATGCACTGGTTTTTCTGTGCAGTGGGTGGGTGGGCCAACCATTCTTACACAAATATCTCAAAAGGTCAGCTGTAAAATTATTACTTAATATTGGGGGGTTTGAGGATTTAATTTTGATCCATCTTTAGGATGTTATTAAGTGAACATCCTGAAAGCAGTAACTGACTGCTGACAGTAGAAACTCACGTCTCAAACTAAGCGAATGCAGTCCAAAACTCAGCTGATGACAGTATTTTCAAACCTCTGAGGCAAAAATCCACCACTTGTGATCTTACTAATTGTTCTACAAAACATAGGGAAAAATAAAATAGTTGAAAAATATATACACAGTGCAGAAAAGTAGAAAACCTCTGTGAAGCTACCTAGGGAGAAGTAGTTATCAGTTCTGTGCAAAGATATATTTTTTAAAAAATCCATAAGCCCAAATAACATTGAGGAGAAAGAGTTTGGAAAGAAGCCTAACTAAACTTAAATGTCCTGTACCCTACATATCAAAGGATCCTGGCCAAAAATTCTGTTCACTTTAACAGTGTAAACTCGGCATAAATCCTTGGAAGGCCAATATTTTACTCCACATTTCCACTAAAGCTGGAATATAGTACCTGAGGACAGGAAACTCTTTTACTGGGATGTAAAACCTACAGATTTTCGCCTTCTCTGAGATTTCAAAATTTGTTCTTGAAGGCAGAAGGGCAGGGATGGACAAATACATAATTAAAGAGAGCTAAAGCAGGACAATAATGAACAAATACCATTATTTTTCCCATAGTTCTCCAAGGAAGCTAAGGTGAAGATGTAGGAAGTCAGTAACAGTGATGCACTTCACTTAGCATGGGTTCATGCAGTGCAAAAAGCTTAATGTCTGGAGTGAGCTGGGCCTAATGGGCATCAGTTGTTATCCACAGAAATGGAGCCTGTTAGAGGCAGCCTGGCTACCACGTCCACCTGGGATGGCTAGTGGGATTTTCAACATGCTTGTGACCTTTTCTTACTCATTTTGCCTAATTTTCATCCAATAAAAGCCATCATCTGACTGGTCCACCCAGCCCCGAATTCTGCAGTCTGAGCCCATTGGTGAGAGTTCAGTGAGAAGCTGAAGGGAGGAGGGAGAGTCTGCAAACACAAAAGCTGGGGAGGGAGAGGAGCTGCTGAAAGAGCTACACACCTGACCAGCAACTGCATTTTTATCTGGTTTCTATATATGCTCTTTTATACATGTATGCATATACAGGTATACATATATATATATACAGGTATGCATATACACATACATATATATATATATTTATCACTTTCTACACTTTCCTTATTTCTTTCTGAAATAAGGACAAACTGCTGTAAATCTGCTAACAGAGGCCTTTACACACTGTCCTACAGCAGTCCCACAGATACTGTCAAGCACCTGCAGTTAAATCCACATGAAAATAACCCCACCAGGGCATCACCAACCACTTTATCTCTTGCCAGTTTTGCAGACTGATTTATAGTTAATATCTGCCAGCAAATTCGGGGCCCTTTTAGGACATCAAGCACAGGAAAAAAGATCTTGTTCTCACCAGAATTAGAGACTTCCAGACCCTTGTCCTGTCTGAGAAGACTTTTCAGTAAGAAAGAAGGTTCCCTCTATTTTCTTGCCCCACTACACATATATGTGAAGGCCAGAGTATAAACTTATCTCTGTGGAGGCAAGGATTTATCTGTTGAAACAAGCGTTTAACTTAGAAGGAGCACTGTGAAACCTACCATAAATCATCCTAAACTTGCAATTTTTAAGGAAAACAATTACATACCTGATCTAAATTGATCCAGTTTAATAAGAATCTCATTTATTATTTATATGCCTTATAAAGCTGCTGGCACATGAGGAAGTTATGAGTAACTAAGGAAGTTCACATAGCAAAAACTTATTACCTGTTATTGCTGTTCCTTGACTATTTTGATGGTCGCATGCTGGGTATGTTTACACAAAAAATCAGACTCTCCAACGAGGTAATATGAATTTTACAGAAATGTTGCTAACTTCATCTCCATTGTACAGCAAAATACTGCTCTGTGAGGTTTAAGTATGGATAGCTGGATGGAATGAAGTCACAAATACCCAGCAGTTTTCCTCCATAGAGTTGCAACACAGGTACAGTGGCCTGATAGCTCTGCTTTTCAAAATCCTGACAAGGCTTTGATCAAACATGAAAAGAAACACAATTTTATTCAGACAATTTAGAGCCAAAGCATTGTTTACTTCCCCTCCCCCCCCCCTTTTTTTTTTTTTTTTTTAATGGTGGGTTTCTTATCAAACAAGCTCAGCTTCAATCTTAGGTCATCATTTGACACTCCAGTTGCATGGGTGTCTTTGCATAGAGGCAGACTATTTTGCAGTGAGGTTCAGTTCTATTTAATAGATGAAAGTGAATTCTAAAGGTTGAAATTCTACCAATAAAACTCAGAAGAACAGTGATTTTAATGACATGCAGCTGAATGGAATACCTGCACTAGGCTGGATTCTGACACAGGTGAGTGGGACAGCAGGAGAAAGATCCAGGAGACAAACCTGGTACCTTGTGGATTAGAAAGAACCCTTTTCCTAAAGCACAGGCACGCAGATTTGAATTGGATTGGTTATTTCCTTCGGGAGGCAAGCTCTGTGTTTAGCAGAGCTCATTTTGGGGCAGGGAAGGGAAGAGGCAGGTGGCAGGACAGGCACACAGCACAACATATTGGGGGTAATGTAGAATGTTTGCCATTCTGAGCAAAGGAAATGTGCCATTTATTTTCCCAAGTGTCCTGCAAAAGGCTATTTGAGAAGTGCAGTGACGTTTGACAAATTGTCAAAATCTTTGAGGTGGCTCTGGTGCTGTCAGAGCATTTTTCTCTCACCTCACACAAAGCTTTTCAACTCCTCCTATTTTAACAAACCTAACCACAAAAAATCATCAGATATTCTTTTGCTATTTTAGATGGCTATTGTTCCACTGCATTTAATCATTAAGGAACCAGAAGGGACACATTTCACTGAAAAATATTCATTTGACCCTTTGTAAACAGCAACTTGAAGCATTTTAACCGGCTCTTCAGACTGTTTGGGCAGAAATAGAGAAGCATCTGGTTTGAAGCACCCTTTCATATTGTATTGTTTATGTTGATAGTTTAAGTTCTTTGCTGTGCATTGTTATTTCTGACAATTGAATACAGAACATTTTTGATTCAACAAAGTACTTTCATTCTACAGCATGGGAATAAAGCAATCAAAGCTGAGGTGACTTGACTGATTTCATTTAGAAGGTGGATTCCAGCATGCCTATTAGTGTTGCAGAAGGGAGGGGGAAGGAAAGGATGGAGCAGGTAACTAGGGGATACAAATTTAAAAGGGTGAGAAATCTGGGAAAGAATCCTGCTGACGGTATGGACTAAATGAAAAAATTTCCACAAGTCACTAAAGCCATGGGAAGAAATTGCAGGAATCTGTCCAAACAAAAAGGCAAGAATTCTATATAGAAGTTTCTTTTCTTTTTTTTTTCTTTTTTTTTTTTTTACTGAAAAACTTCCAAGAAAATATAGATGCTTCAATCCTCTTGTTCCCTAAGCCAACAAAACCCCCAAAATACACATCTTAAAAAATATTTTCATTGTGTTTCCTATATTATTTCAGAGGTTAAAAAGCAAATCAAATTATGTGTATTATAAATGTAAAATGAGTCAAATGCCAAAGTAACAGTGAAAAATAAATAACAAAAAATAATATGGGATTATATCAGTAGTAGCAGAACTGTCCAAGAAAGTTATTAAAAAAGCTTATCAGAGCAGTGTTTTCACCAGATATTACCTATATATTAAATATGTGTGTATAAATTTAATAATATACTATTATCAAAAATACATAAATTATTAAATATATAAATAAATTTTCAGTCAAAAACTTAAGGCTGATATTATGGTAAACGTAAAAAAAAAGGAACAATTAAATGCTTAAGAGCAAAGTTTATGAATTTTAAAGACAAGTTAAAAGCATCTATTTGCTTAGAAGTGAGTGCAGAAGAAGTACTCACATCCAAAGGAAATTAGTTTTCTAAATATTCCAGGGGGGTCTTAAGGGACAGAAACAGCTTTAGTAACTCTAACAGGCATTACACATCTACAAAGCAGCTGAGGAACACATTAAGATTCTGACTTTTCAGTGTAATTTCTTCTGTCCCATGTTTCTATTTACTCTGTAAGGTGCTGATTTTGAAGCCAGAGCAGTTCACTTAATTTGATTTCAGAGCTGTTTCCCACAGATCATCCTCTAGGACTGGGCTCCAATAACAGGAAGCAGAAGTCTGAGTAGCCCTAGTGCTTTCTCCCAGGCTATTTGTTATTTTCTTAAATATTTATAATAGACTTTCTGGTTTCAGCCATGTTCAGCAATTCAGTACCAGCAGTATTCCAGTCAAAGGAGTATAATGCAATTAACTATTTTTTCCTGTTGTAATGGTAACATCTTCAACTTGTGGTTTGACAGAGGTTTTTAGTAAGGGTGAATTAGCCCTGTATGCCTCCTCTCTCCTCAAGACTTAGGCTCTGCTATTTAGTTCCTCTCAGGCTGTTTTCCTTTCATTTGCCTTATTAGTAGGTAGGTCAGTAGCTGATGCCACCTACTGTGGGCATCTAAAGGCTTTTCTTTTGTTTCCTTTTTTCCTAAAGATAGAGTTGCCACTTTCTTTAGTAGTGATTCACAAAAGATATTAAAAAATCATTTAAATCTCTTATTATTAAAAACATACTGCACCTTTTTTTATAGCTGGGTATACACCTTTCTTTATAAGCATTATAGTCCCATTGCCTCATCCAGTGTCTTAAGCTGACAACAGTAACTAAAAAATCCAAATGGGTTACAGATATATGACATTAATTAATATCTTTCCATTTCCACAGCTCTTTTCATCTGTAATAGTCTGGTGATTTTTTTTTTCCTTCGTCTACTCAGAAACCCCTGGAAGCTGGGGAAGGTCAGACCTTGGCTGTGTTGTTAAGACAGAGGGACAAATTGGCATCTATATGTAAGATCTGCGTCGCCTCCCTTGAGCTTTTTTCCAAGAATCTGAGCAAATGCAGAAGATGATGTTGTACTTTGGGGTCATGCTTAGCTGCAGAGGAGTGTGAGCCAGTGTGTAAGTGTGTGTGTTTACACATCTCAGCAGGAGCAAATAAACTGTTGGAAGGAAAAGCCATTAGTATGGGGGGGGTGGAAAAAGAGGATTAGTATTAAACATGTTCTCAAATGCTGGAATGATCAGGCAGGTTTTGCATGTGTCTTTTTACTTTGCAGGCTAAAATAACTAAGAATTTTCCAATACTCTACCATTCTTGTCTTTAATGCTCTGCTGTCATTATATCCTTCCCCTTCAGTCAATCACTGGCTTTGAGAGTGGCCCACTAATGCTCTTTTTCTATATTACATCCTTTTCCCCATCGGCTACTATCTTATAACATCCTCTGAGTTCAAATTTGAACCTCTCTTGCCCAGCTGGCTTTCTTCTACTCTTGGGCACACTGTGCAGATATTACTCTATACAGTATATCTGTTACCCTGCTTACCTTTTGAATTATGGCTCCATATCTGTCCCCTTCTGTGCAGTATTGTTTAGTCATGCAATATGTTTCTTTGTTTGTATTGTAGCCCTTGTTTTGTCTATTTTTATATTTAGTTTCTGCTGGCTGCCATTGCTCCAGTGCCTGTATTGATACAGACATATTCACAGAGTATAATAAATAAGCTGCTGCAGATTTAAGAGAGGATTTGGGGACATACATTACACATTTATATTTTATTCTATTTAAAAGGAGACAGTTGGCTTCAAAGAGTTAGTAATACTAAATCTATACTGATATACTAATCTCTGAAATTCTTAGGCACAATACTGACCTTAAATCACTAATGCAAAATCTGAGGTTGGAAGTCTCCAGATGAATTCCAGTAATTTTTTAGGTGAGAATAGCTCCATGAATTAAATTTACGGATGCTGGAATGACAAGAAGCTCCACATCTAATTCATTAAGTTGAATCTGTAGAGTGATTGTGGCCATTTCAATCTGTACAATCATGTTCCCTCCTCCTTTTGCTGTTTTTCCTGCACTACAAGCTCTGGAAAACAGCTGCACCATTCAGTATAGATGCTCAGTGGTGTGTGGCCTCTGGAAGGCTTTCACAGTCACAACCACCTGCTCTGTATGTCAAACATACCTAGCCAAGCAGCTACTCTGCTGCAGGACCAAACCACTGGCAGGAAACAATTGTTCATGCAGCAAACTCAGGTCTACAGCACAAAATAGTTATATAGATATACACAGTTCCTGTCTTTTTGAACACTTCAAAAGTGTTCAAAAGACTTCAGGAGTCTCCTTTTTCTCTAAGCAGTATCTCGTCTCCCAGTTACTCACTAACATAACAATTCAGATTTCTCTGTTGCTTCCTTACTTTCCACTTTAATGTTTCCCTTCGAAATGAAACCGAGAACAAATCCCCTCCAAACAGTGAATTAACTTGGACATGTAGATGTTCTCTCATGATGTTTTCACTTTGGGAACTGTATTTGTAGAACAGTTTTCCTCTTATGCCACTTCATACAAATTTTGCTAATTCAAAATTTTTTAAAATTTTTAAATTTTGTTTAATAATGAACAGAATAGCCATATTTTCAAAAGCATTTTGCAATAAAATTATGTCTTCAGCTGATTCTGAACTTTCCATGAGGCACTGTTTTTGACTTTTGGAAACCTTGTCCTGTGGCTTCCAGGAAAAATCTTAAGTATCTAAATAATTGCTGATTGTTGGAAGTGAGGATCCAAAATTCTCATTCAGAGAGCTTTACTTACAAATTCTGACACCACCAGATTTTTAATGTGGTAGTCATGTAAGCAAGAGGGTAACAGTGCTTGTTGCAAAGATAGAGTGGGTTTCTAACTGAAATGCAGAGAATATATTATTCACTGTAAAAATTTGATACAGTGAAAAAGACATTCAACTGGCAATGCACAGTTCTGTTCTGGCTTATTAGCAGAAATGCTAAAGGCTACTATCCTGTTTCTATCAGTACAGCAATAATTTGGACAGTAGGTGTTTGCATTTCTTCGTTTTGGAATCTTGACAGCAGCTGTTGCCAGATCTGCCTTCTTGCATTGCCTTGGATGCTGGAAAAAATCATAGCCACCGCATGTTTCGTTTTACTGTCTTAGAAGGGGGAAAAAAGTCACTTAAAATTACTTTTGGATTTTCATTAATAAGCTTAATAATCTCTTAAGAAGTCTTTGGCAAAACAACCAATAAGAACGAGGGGATTACAAACTTCAGAGTTTAATGAGGGTTGGTTGCTTGTGGTATTTCTTGTTCGGCCACAATCCATCATCAGAAGAATGTGTATAAAGATTTCAGTGCCCAGAATCACAAAATCAAAGTATCGTGTTTGCATTACTCATGTAGGCTTTGAATTGGGCTAGTCAGCTGAACGGTTTTAAATGTGCACATTTGATTTGGTTGGCCACTTTTCCCCTTTTTATAGGCAGCACAGATTTTTAGGAAGGAATTCAGTGGCCAGCTGCCCAAATTAAAGAATGGTGAAAAGATCAAAGTAGTGCATATTGCTACTGTGGTAGTTATTAGCATTTGTGATACCTTATTCTCATGACAGAACAGAAAGTGGCATAACATCAATCTTGTTTTGTTACAAAAAAATAATAAAAAGGGGAATTGGTACAAGTACAGCTGTTTTCATTATAATCTCAAGAAAGTAATGTCAGAGTCCTCTTCAGGGGCTGTAATGAAAGGACCTTTGAAGGGCTGGGGTATTCTTCTGTTAATCACAAAGGTACTGTACGCAGTAATTCCTTTTCTTAAGAAGTGGCTGTTCCGTTAGAGCAACAGGAACTGATCGCGAGGGTCCCACTATTGCTGAGATGGGGTCATGTAGAGTGGAAATATGAGCTCCATAACCCTTGACCCCTTTCCCTCTTTATTTCGATTCCTTTAACAATGCATGGTTGGCAGACAAAAACAATGGAAAGCTCCAATCTCTTTTGTTTGGCTTGGGAAAAACTCAAGCCAGCTCAGTTTTGTTTTTACCTAGAAGTATGTCTGGGTTTCAATTAAAAGGAGCTACTTTAAGTTTGCTAGTCTGTGAAACTTTGAAAAAAGCCATTGTTGCCCATCCATGATCTAAGCAACAATGAGATACAGCTTCTCACAGTATGCCACAGTAAAACTACATCTCAGTTCTGACTGGAGAGCTAAGAAAGGATGAACTGCTGGCAAGCTGCATTTTTCAAGAACTACATGCCAAATCATGTCTACCTATTAAACCATTATTTTTAAAACAGGACATACAGTATTTTAGAAAGTCTATGTCAAGGAAATTCTGGCAAAAGCAAGAACCGCAAACAGCACAGTTTCAAGCACTGGTGCAGTTTGGGAGTCTAGCAGATGATGCCCTCAACCACCGTCCTTTATAGAAATGTCATATGTTTTATTGCAGTAGGAAGCTTGATTAGCTGAAAAGTAGAAAGTAGTTGATTCAGGACTCTAAAACAGCAACTGAATTTATATTATAATTTAAGATTAATGACTCCCATTTCTAATCTGTTCAGAGATTTATTCACTCATTTTACAGGTCTAGACTCCTGAAGAGACAAATATTTAACTTCATATTTTCTCTCATTTACATTTAAGATTTCTAACTTTTACCATTATTATGCAAAAACACTGTGTCTCCTTGATGTCATAACTAGGTACATGAAACAGTGATTTCTCTTACAAACACATTTACCAGGTTCTCAGCCTCACTTGCTAAGGATAGCTATGTAAAAACATCACTCTCCAAATTTTAGATTGTAACTGATTTCTGTTTTTTTTAATTTGCCTACAGGAAAGTTTACTTTTGTTCTGTATCATCCTTCAACCCTAAAATTAAGAACTGTTAATTGAAGAACTTGTGAACTTTTTCAGTTCAAAACCAGTTCTTAAGATTAACTTTGCAATATCACACTGTGTGTCCTCAGTTCCGCTGATAGAATAGAATTTGTAAGATGCAGCTCTGAGGAAGAAGTCACTAAAAAAGAAAGTTTCAGAGTGAATTATGAGACACCTCTGGTACAATTTTGTTACTGGTGTAACAATAATTTACTGCACATACAATTATAGAGAAGTATTTACAATATGGATTACTAAACTTGTGATTGCTAGGAGTTGTTTCAGTTTCAAGTTCAGCCTGACATGATAATTACATCATGGCTGGACCTAATCTAGATAAAAAGGTTTGCTGGGTTCCTTCTGAATAAGACAAGGCTTGCAACTTGTTGGTCATTGCCAAGCACTCGACCAGCTGCAGGAAAGAAAGAAATGTTCTTTTCAAAAATAGAGCTAGACAAAGAGAAGTGGCATTGTCTGCCTTCTCTGTGAGTGTTGAAGGAAAACATTTGTTACCTTATCCACACAAAACTGAGGTATGCAAAGGGTACCCTCAAACAGGGAATTTCCACATGCAGACTCATGTTTCTATGTTTCTTGTCCAGATGAGTACTATCGAGGAAGTAAATTTCTTTATAATGTACAATTCTAAAGATTACCATATTTTTGACACCCAGTAGTTTTATCAAAGCCCACGCATTACTATCCTGTTGTTTGAAACAGAACTTTGTTTTTTTGGGTTTTGTTTTGGTTTGTTTGGTTTTTTGTTTGTTTTGTTTTTGTGGGGTTTTGGTGTTGTGGTTTTTTTTATTATTATTATTTCTAGTTGGGGGGGGTTTTGTTGTGTTTTTGTTGGGTTTTTTTCTCCCAGAATTTTGGGAGACTGTGGACCAAATTTTGCTTCTAGATGTGTGGCTTCCACTGACTTTTATGAAAACTGTGGATAGGCCTCTGAAAGCAGAATTTAGCCCAGTGCATGGTTTTGATTCCCCCTGTATTCCTTTAATGTTCAGAATCTTAAAGATTATTTGGATATAATACATGAAAGGGAAGACAATATCTGGAAAAGGACAGAGAACAATTATTCTCTGTTTCAAGGGTGAATTGCCTTAAGTGAGCAGAAATCAGTCACAGGAGGCTGCCTGCTTCACTTATTTTTCTAACTGCTCTGGGCAAATAAAGATTAAGCCATTCTTTTATCAGGCAGGCCCTCTACCCAGTATAAAGACATAATCAATCTAAATTGAAGGCAACTAAGAGATGCACAGAGGTTTTTTTGGGGCAAGTTTTGGTTGTATAACAACAGAGAAGTGTAGGGTTCATCTTGTTTTTTATTTTACTCCAATATATTCAACAGAAATTGAGGTCAAAGATAAACACCTGAAATGTTTTATAATAATTTACTGAATAGTTGATAAAGGAGAGTTGCATGTCATCTGTAAAAATTTTGTATAGACACAGTCCTTGTTGTAAAACAAGGGGAGCTAAAGTGCAAGATCAACTTGGTTTCTCAATACAAAACCAAATCAGGATGGATAAAAATAATTTACCCCGCATTGAACCCCTGCAACCCTTAATCATAATCCTGTTTCCCTCTTTTGAAAATCTCAAGCAAGTTGTGGTTCAGAGAGAAGGCAAACATTTCCGGTACCCTGGGTTGTCAGGAAAGATTAAAAAAGCCAAATCTTATTTTTATTCACATCTATACAAGTTCATGATTTTTATAATAAGAAGCATGTTTTATCCAAGACAATGTCAGATTTTGTTCTGCAAACCCAAAACTTAACTTATGAGCAATTTCCAAGCCCAACTCAAAATCACATTCATCCCAGTTTTCTCATAATAGAAATGACAAAAATAAAACCTTTTTCTGAGCTGAGGGAAAAGTGTGATTTTCCTCGACCTCTGATGATCAGAATAAAAGAGAACAAAGGCTCAAACTACCCATAGTCTGAGTTTTAAAAAAGAATATGTGGCTTTTCTGCCCCTCTCCTGGTACTTTTTGTGGTTGGGAAACTTTTGTTGAATCTTAGTTGTGTTCATTTCTGAAACTGGGACATAGAACCAAGAATGCTCTTTGGTGAAAGATGTTATTTGCACTTAAAAATCCTTATGAGTTCTGCCAGATCAGTTCATATTTACAGGAAGGAGAGATAGCAACAGGGAGGGTGCAGAGTGTAACAGCCACTGCACTAGATAATTCATCACTTAAGTAGCAATACATGTAAATGTCCATGATTTTTACTTTTGTGTAAAGTCACACCTTAACTGTGTTGTCATTTCAATGATGTACCTTTCAGCTTCCAAAAGGAAGGATACCATAGACTTTGATTCACTTCTGAGATGAACAGGGGTCTTTCTAACAGCTGAATAAAATAGATGGACCAAAACAGCACCCAGGGATCATATTCAGTGCAAATTTCTCTGTTCTACCAATAAAAGGACAGATCCCACCATAGCTTTTTTTTCAGGAGCCCCATGAGGAGTTCCTTGGAGCTGCAATGTGCTTCCAGGAAAACACTGAGAGGGCAAAGAGGCTCCAGAGAGATTTCCCCAAATACAGAATGCACCTAAGAGTTAGAGCCCTTGTTCGTGTCTCACTGCAGAGAAGATGGGGATGGATTCCAGAAGCTGTGTCAGCTGCAGAAGTTGCATTGATAAAGTAGCCCTACCAGAGCAGCTGCCTTGTCTGGATGTGAGGTACACAGCACTGTGGGACCACAGCATCTCCTGCTACATCTTGCCTTTGTGGTCCCAGATAAACACCTGACAGACAGATTCTCCCTATCCTTTCATTTTTCATTAGATGACCCCATTTCCTTTACTCAGCTCCATCACTGAACCTAATTTCCACATATTATTAAATTTTTTAAATATTGAATTGCTTTAGTTGTATGTTGATATCAATGTTAAAGTCATAACTGCATTTAACTCTTCCTGCATGTACTTTTATCATGTACTGTAAGTTTACTTGTAATGTCAATTCAAGATGAAGTCAGCTGATCCTGCCTTTTCTGCAGTGATTAGAGATCACAGTGCAGATTTTCTTTTGTGGGAAGTACTGTGAATTTAAGCATTCTGTAACAAAACAACCAAACAAGAAGAAATCAGTGAACTGAAACACTGCTAAGGGTAAGCTAATTTTTCTTGAAAAAGACTGTTTTTTCAGCAGCCTATATTGGTTAGCATGCTGGTGCCTTTTGAAATCGATTTTTGCATTTCATTCACACAGTGCATGAAGATGGTAAATTGGTTCAATTGCAGATGAGAACTCAGAGCCTACTGGAAGCTGATTTGTTTGTCATCATCCAGGAACTTACAGCACGAAGCACATCTGTCTCAGCCATCTTCTGTCATGGGGAAAGGAATACTGAGATATGTGTGCCAGTTTGCCAGCCTGAAAAATGCCCTTCACTTCTGGGTATCTTCCACTTTGCTTGCCTCAATCGTCTACAATTACTTCAAACTTCAAACATATACAGACAAACTGGCAATATGCAAAACTGTGACATACCAAAGACAATGCTCACTGACAGCAAGAAATCCACTTCTCATATATTTCAAAACTCAGGGAGAAAAGCATTTAGGAAAAAGGGATTGCCACCCTAGAATGAAGGCATATGGCAGGTTTATCCTTTTTAACCTAATTGTCAACCATATTGCCCCATAATTTTGGAAGAAGGGGATCCCCTTTTGAAATTATGCTCTTAAGCCTGAAGGGAGCTCCCCTGACACTGTATCCCTCCACACTGTAGGAGGGATGCAGGAATGTGCTACTTATGCTATCTTGATGGACTTCAGCAAAAGAGTTGTTGTGGGGGGAAATCAAAAAATAAAGGGCAATTGGTAACAAGGGCACTTACACCTTGGTTCCACTTTTAAGAAACAGAAAGGTAATGGTAGAAATACCAAGTGCTACTAATCTTTGACACCCTCATTATTAGGAGGTTTTTAAATTTTATTCTTGTGGCTCATATTCAACCTGACAAGTCATGTAGCGATTAAAAATTGGAATGCTGCAACAACAGTGTTAGAATTAGGATCAGTGACTGGTTTAACTCTCCCTGACAAGGAAAGCCTGGCAAATGACTCGGTTCCAGCCAGTAGGGAATCTTCAGCCTCACTGCGCACTGCCAATGCGTCCTGACATGCCTTGCCAAGACAACCAACATGGGCCCAGCAGATGCCCTCGCAAAGTTTTCTCTTCTTGCCTTTCTCTCTTCTATTCTGGTAATCTTTGGACTCTGAAGTAAGTCTTAGGATGTGCCTAATGGGGACTAGATGCACTTTCAAGAGCTTGCAAAAACCCTGGAGGTAAGGAATTGGGCCTCTGGAAGTTATTTTCCTTATCATCATTCTGGAAAAAACAGAGTTTTTGCAATGACTCAAACCTAAAGGTGGGAGGTTTCAGAGACAAGATTCTTCTGTGATGAAATATGATGAGAAGTTGCTAGAAGGAATTACATGATCACAGAGGACAGAAATTTCCATTACAATATGTGGGCTCTGCCATGGGTCCTACAGTATTTAGACAGCCTCAGTGATATATTCAGGTAATGATTTTGGCTCCCCTGGTATCTCTCTCTCCCCTTTTCTCTAATAATGTGCTGCCCTTTCTGCTGTACAGTTGCAGGACAGACATCTTTGACTGATGTGTTTGAAACATGGGTGGCTTAATATCTGTGTTATAATAATGACTGATTTTCAGTGTCCTGGGAAAACATCTCTCTTGGCAGTTAAGTTATAAAAAACAAGTGACATTTAGAAATAAACAAGGTCTACAGGTGGTAGAATTAGCACTCAATCTGTCATCCTGCATGCAAGGCAGAGCCACAGCCACCAGAGGATACAAAGCAGGAAGTATTTTGAGGTAAGCAGACTAAAAGTTTGAGTTTATTATGAAGAAACTGAAAGAAAAACCTTACTCTCTCCACAGTTATCGCAGTTCCTGGGCATGCACAGCAAATGGCATTTCCTGGGCAGAAGGGCAGGGGTGGAAGCAGAGTTTGAAGAGCCACAGTGGAGGTCTTTCATTCCCCAGGCAATATGAGGATGGATTCCTTGGCAGTTCTCCTGTGGGCAGTTTGCAGCATCAGTTTTAGCAGGTGGGCAGTCTGTTCGCTTCCTCTGTTTTCTTCACCTCATGCAAAGGTTGCAAGGCTTGGCCATAGCTCTGTAATCTTTCTGTGCCCCTTGGTGAAGGAGCCCTTTCCTTCCCTGCCAGAAGCTGAGATTGGTGGTTAGATTTTAGTCAGCAACTCCTATGGCTCTGCTGACTAAAATATCTGAATGTAAGGAAATAACAGTTTCACCAGAGGAAAAATGCACAAGTATTTCAAGGTTTTTCAAATTCCATTTTGCCAGGTATAGATAAGAAAATCCAAAATTTTAGGAGAGGACTGCAATCCATACTCAGTCAAACTCATGCACCATTCCAGTGTAGACTTTAAATATGCAATTGCAGATACAATCTGTCTCTGATAGAATATTATTGTGTGATGGCAGAAGAGATACTAATCAGCTCTTGATTAATATTCATTGTATACATATACCTATTCAGGAAATTAAAAGGCATTTTCAGACAATCAGAGAGCATGCAGCACAAAAGACATTCCCAGAGAAATCGAACAAGCAGTGGTCAAGGCAGTGTCTTGAATTCAGAGTTAGTGTAAGGCCAGGCACTTCATTTTTTCATTCACCCCAGAGGATTAAGAAAAACTGAGCTGATAGGATCTTGTGATCCCACCCACTTTGGTTCATGTTTTCTAATTAAAATGGAAATTTGATCAATTATCAAAATGCACTGGCTGATAGAGATGTGCCATTCTTCTTCTGTACATATGCCTTGGAAGCAAGAGAAGTGTTTTCAGGTTCTGCAATAATTTAGACATTAGAAATGGCATTATTACTATTTTTACTTTTTTTTTGGTCACGTCTAGGGCCAACATTGTTAAGATTTTAAATGAGTAAAACCAAGCCATCCTGTCCATCAGGATCATGCAAAAATAGCACACATATATACAGAGAATGACATATAGGGAGATAGAGATGTGTGACATCAACATAGTTATCTTTAAGTATCCTGGCATTTGCAAAGGCTAATCATTTCACTGAACTATTTGCAGAATCAGGTACTTCTCTGGGAAGTTGCAATAATCGTTAAAGTAAATGGAGAATTATCCACAGCACTTTGATCAGGAAACAAAAATCCACTGTGCAGCATAAGCTCCCACTCAAACCAAGGGGACTCTCAGAAGGGACTCCCCAGCATCAGCAGGTGTTGGGAATACCCTGCCAGTCCTTGCCATACCTGGGACACACAGCAATTACAAACAAACTGGAATCTGAGTAAGGAGCACTGGGCAAAGGAAACATTTTCACCTTTAATGTGTTTGTGGTAGTCTACTAAATCAAGGGGCATTTATTGATGTCTGCTTTTTCTAATCCTGTTTTTCAAAGGCCTGGGCTTTAAGAATAGGAAGAGGGTGGACACTGGGGAGCACTGCAAGGGTAACTACTAGAGATAGTTAGATACAAATTAGTGAGCCAAAGTCTAGAAAATGTCTGCTGCTGAGGCAAATTAAGAGGAAAAATGCCAAACCACAGACATAAATGAATGCTGAGTGTTTATAGAGACACTTTTGGCCAAAACTTAAAACAATAACTGGGAAGACCATAACACCCAGTGTTACACTAACACGAGAGAACAAGAGCACGTGAGATGGCTGGTTATGATGTTGTGTTGTCCTAATCCCTCTCAGACTGGTTCCATACCCAGTTAAGAAACTCGGAGCTCACACACATCAACAGCTCAGATGGCAAAGGCCAACCTTAATGCAGTAAGAAAGCAGACTGGGAAAAGCCACTGTTAATTTGCTGCCTTCAGTGACAGGAATCTGCTGGTTCCCACCAGTCAGGCCACAGCAGCTCAGCCTACCAAAAAAAGTAGGTGAGCAAAACAATCACCACACTGAAAGCTGGGGAGAGACACGGTCTGAAATGAAGCAGATGGATGCTCAGAAAGCTCCAGAGATACAGAATTCAAAATGCAACAGCTATCTTCTTCCCATGGTGCATTGCCTGAGAATGCCCTTCAAGTGAAAATTTGATGATAGAAAGAGAAACCCTAGAAGGTTAAGGGAAATTTTCATCTCTTTTTGCCTACTTATATTTACTCAATTAAAGACTGTAGCTTGCAAAAAGTGCTGTTACAAGAGACAGGTAAAAAAACCCCAGGTCAAGACCATACCTTAGTGGGCCAGTAGATCTGGCAAAGGCAACAGGATTAGGATTTTCCAGTCTCAGAAAGAGCAGAGGGATCTGGCCTGCAGGTTTGCAGTAATAAGTCTTCAGTATACAACATTTTCCCATGTTTTAGTCAGCAACCTACTCACTTTTGCTTCCATACTCAAGTTCCACTTAAATAATTCACTGAAAGTATTAAAAGTCTAGTTTTATGCTAAGATCTCAAAGCTAGAAAAAGTGGTTTTCCAACTAGGCAGGGTGCTAAGGCATTTTTCTATTGCAATTGCTCCAATTATTCCTAAGATTGATAAAGATCATCTAAATACCTGTTGTTCACAGCCATGTTGGTAATACTAATAATGCACTTATTACCTGAGCAGGGTACAGATGTTCAGCACTGGGACAATATATCTGCCTGGGACCACCCTGCTGGAGAGGCTCTTGCACAATGTAAGGTGAAGAGCAACAGGTAAATGTGACTGACTGGCCACATCTCATTTTTTTTTGTGACAAAGACCATCCTGGGATCTTTACAACACTGCTTCCCATTGCAAATGTAGAGTTATTTGGAATTGTTTCTAGTGTTTATCCCCTCTCCACGGGGGAGCAAGAGCCAGCATAATCTTGTTTGCTTGCAAAGTACAGTGAGTTTATACACAGTTGTTTTCCAGAGTTTAACTTATT
Source organism: Pyrocephalus nanus (assembly GCA_038380795.1). Taxonomy (NCBI): domain Eukaryota; kingdom Metazoa; phylum Chordata; class Aves; order Passeriformes; family Tyrannidae; genus Pyrocephalus; species Pyrocephalus nanus. The sequence continues at coordinate 25,259,856 of CM076270.1, read as the reverse complement.
CAGGCCTCAGTCTGTGATGACAAAGAAGGAAAGAGAGGAACAGGAATCATCTCTTTCTGTCTATTTTTTAATTGATTTTTTTTGTTAATAATATATCTTTGTCATCAATTTATTTCAGTGGAGTTTTACCTCTTAAGTTCAGTAGCTGAATTGTGGTGGGTGAAATTCTGGCTGTCTTGATATCAAACTAGGGTTACAGATAGAATTTCACAGTTTTATCTACATTGGAAGAAAATAATTCCTTCAGCAATAACTTGTGGCTTATGCTTTTTAAATTTCAAATATTGCTTTGAATCTTTGGAATTAATAGGAACCTGTCTGAAAGAAACCTTAAATTAGATTACATTGTTTATTTTTGCATAACTCAAAGATTATTTTTCTATCTCACACTGACCAATAAAGAAAGAGTTAAATATAACTTTGGAAGGTATTTTAGTCATAACAGTAATCTCTTTATATATCAGTGGGTCAATAGTTCAGTAAAAGAAGGAACTATAACTTGAATAGACACTAATTAAAAGAATCAATTCTTATCCTACTACATATGTCCAGTCATATTAACACATTTCTAGATTTCTTACTCAGTGGACTAGTCAAGATTAAAGGATTTGCTAATATGGATGAACTGAGTATGCTTCCAAACTGACTGAGCAGATTTGTGAACAAATTAGTTCATTTAAAATTGACAGTGAAAGATTGATTTTGCACAGAATGAGTTACCTAAGGTATTCATCATTTCCTCTGCTTCCATGCACAAGACAGAGATCTGCTTCTTTTTCTTTCTGATTGTAATAGGACTGCTTACTGAGCACCTTTATTTTACAGCCATGATTGCAGCCTGTCATTCTTTTAATTTAGACATATTTTAGCCTCCACAGACCTTCAGAAATAACTTCCTTAAAAGCCTCAGTCTAATGACTCATTACATGAGTTGCTCAATTCAACCGCAGTACTTTAAATTATAATGCAAGGGGAAAAATTGCTAATTACACAGAAAAAGATCCAATTACTCCTGAGACCATTTGATTCATTACTCAGATTGTTTTGGGGGTGGGGGAGGGAGGAAGGGTGTCTCTAAACATGGGGTTATGTATCAATGTGTTGTGAATGGCTCTGAGATGTCAGATTTGCCATCAGTAATCATCATTCAGTGGTATCCAGCATCTCTGTATATTCCCCTACCAATCAAAATAGAGTTTTCCAGACTGTGGTTCATGCATGCCAGGATGCAGTTCTTCATTTTGAGCCATTAAATGATGTTAGAAGAGAGCTATAACCAATCCTCTCTTAACACTCTATGGGACATCGTTCACTCGGTTGCCAGGGGGACATATGTGACCACAAACGCAAAGGGATGTGACCCAGAAGTCACGAATCCCCCAAAGAAGAGTTCCTCTAGTGATGAAATGTGTGGTGCTTGATTTTCTGCCAGCCCTGAGCCAGGGAATGTCAGACAGTTTGCTGTCAGCTCATGCCCAGGTGCCTCCCACGGTTCAAAGTGGTGTTTACAGTTGTATGGGAGATGGAATCAAAGGAAAGGACAAACCTATCAGTGTTGTCCTCTCCAAGGCCAAATTTAGTGGGATTTAACTTGTTTCAGCTACCACTGTAAGCCCCTTTGGACTCTTCAGACTGAAGTCAGAGTCGTCAGAGATCACATCCAAACAAACCTGTGTTTTGTTTTTATGGTACATTCAGGATTCCCTGCAGTCTCCTCAAACCTGGCTCATGTTTAAGGCAGAAGGGAATTGAAACCAGATAACTACATTCTGTTTCCAGTCTAACAGTTCGTTACTGGATAATTTAAAAAAAATTATATGTATGTGTGCTTTTAGTTTACTTAGCCCAGATGTGAAATGAGATCAAATTTTGATCCAAAAAAGAGTGTCTGAGTGTTTTCATGCCAAAATTAACAGGACAAATGAAGGTGACTGTAATGTAGAAAACTTGATAAAATCCTACTCTTTTATCCTCATACAATGTTTGCAGTATACTAATGTGAGATGGAGCAATTTTAGAGCTCTCAAAAATTACAGTTCCTTCAAAACTTACAGTCTGCTCAGTCATGGGTCCAGTTTTCTACAGGCTTCAATAACTGATTCAGCACTACTCCTGTTCCCTGAAAAATATTCTTCCATAACAATTAGTCTTTTGCAGTATATCCAGTTTAGTCATCAATAAACTCATCTCGCCCATGAGGGGTGAGACAAGCATTCACATTTTTTGTAGGGTGTCACTTTCTAGTCCACACTTTCATATGATGCCTCACTGTAATCAGCTCATTTCTTTTCTCTTCCATTCATGCTTTGTACTTCCTACTTAATTTCCTTGTCTTTTATCTAAAAACCTCCATGTTATTTGCTATTTCTGATTGTATTACAGCTTGCCTTCCTTTTCTTAAATTTTGCAGAACTTCTGACAAGAATGTTATGTTACTTATGATGAATTATGCAAGAGCAATAAAATGCAAAATATGTAAATAGCACACAATTGTTATCTCACTATTAACGTGAGGCAGTAACAGAATTTGTAATGTATATTAACAGGTTGTTCACATTTTTGATGCAGCAGAGAAAAAGAGAAAAAAATTCTCTGGACCTGGTTCTGCAGTTGCAGGTGAGAGCAAGACATAATGAAGACACTCTCCCCACCTTCAGTGATTTGTCTTTCACAGTTCAATTCTGCCATTTCACAGGCTTGCTGGCTCTAGGGTTATGTGTCCTGGCAAATTGTTGTCTGTCACCTGTTAATGTATTTCCTCACTTACCTGATTGACAAATTCCCTGCCTTGGCCATTGATTTGTGGGGATACACATGAATGTCTGATGAATTCAATCAGAGACCTTCAACACTTTTGGGTAGTTTATCCTGTAGGGGTTTATCTTTAGTTCATTTTGAGAAGCAATCCATAGCTGTTGCCAAATATTTGTATGTGTCAGGGTCAGCAGTGAGAAAAAAAAAATCACCATTAATTTGTGCTATCGGTACAGTTCCTATCCTGATGACCCTGCTATGGTGCTCTACTGGATCACATTGTCTACATCCAGCCAAATCTGACAGCTAACAGGCAAGTTTGGCAGGAGGGTCTCCCATTTACTGGATTTACAGCACCAGTGACAGTCTCCCCAGGCTACACAATAGTTCACAGTTATAACAAATCAAGTAGATGCTGAGCAAAGAGAGCCCATCCTCATACCCATCCCTGCAAGGAAAATCCCTGGGTTTTGGGCAGCCCAGGGGGTTTTATGCTGCACCTGTAGTTCTGTGCAGCATACACAATGGTGATGATGATGATGATGATGATGATGATACACAATAGTTCTGTGCCAGTCTGCTGCACAGGCAGCTTCCCCCTCACCTTTCCTGACAGACAGCTCAGGCAGGCTCAGCAGAGCTCAGTTTAGGTGTCAGCTCCAGGATGAAGGTAAGTGCACAAAAGCTGAGTCACAGGATGGGAGAGGATGGGAGAAAGAGGAGAATCACTTAGCAGTATCAAGTCTTTCATGTGCTACACTTGTTTTCAAGAAATATCTATTTTCTGTGTTAAGAAAGGGACCTCAATTTATAAGCCAAACATTTCTGCATCTGAATGAAACTGATTTTTTATATAGGCTGTCAGTCAGATCATGATGAACATCAGTATGAGGACACTACATGGCAATCTGTGGGAGTAACAGTAAATCAATTTAAATATTAGTCAATGCCATTCCAGAAGTATCAAATATAAATAAATATAAATAAACCCTTCTTGCTCATTTTATTGCTCAGGAAGCCTCACTTTACACACAGCAATGTAAGAACCCGGTGACTTCTGCTAAAATAGCAATCCTTTTGGCAGCCATTTACTTTGAATTATTCTGCCTAAGCAGTGATTCCTGAATTCCCTTGGGACCCTTAAAGCCCTCAGTTTTTTGGGTGAGCTCAGTCTAGTGTTGATGTAGCCTGGGTCAGCTCTGCCTTTCCACTGAAATGGCAGTTTCAGCAGGCCATGAGCTCAAAACTGGGCAGATTTCATCCAGCCATAGCAAAGTTATATGGTGATGAACTTGAGTAATAAAGCTATCCCAGTAACAAAGCACTGACATTAGCTAGGATTTTCCTGTCTGTAATTATATAATTCAAAATTAAAAACAGCGTCCATTAAAAAAGAAGTCACCATTTTCCTGATTTCCAGCCTGAATCGTTTCCTTCTGCTTTTTTTTCCTGGTCAGCATCATGAAGAATTTCTACTCTCTTCAGGAGCAGGTCCTGCAGCTTTCACATTTAAAAAGCTTCTCACTTCCATAGAAGAGATGGAGCAGGTCCTTACCTAAGCCTACTGCTGACAGATTTACTAGTCCTGGAAGGGTGCAGAATAGGCTGTTAGAATAAAAAATCAAGCCAGATTTCCTGATCTGATCAGACAGGAGGAAGAAACCCAGGAACCTTAGCTTATTTGTTTGTTTGTTTTCTATTTACAGTGTTATTTATTTTTTATTCTCATGAAGCTGAAATACTAATAGTGGGAATATTAACTGAAGCCAAGCATAGTGTGAGAGCAGATGCTTTCCAAGCCTTTCCATACAACCTTGCCAATCCTTTGCAGAGCAGCTCTGGGTTACCACACTTCTCTCCATTTTTGTGCTTCTTTTCAGCAGCCAGAACTATCCAGAAGAAATTGAATGATGGCTTTGTGATTTACAGGAATAATCACAAATACTAACACAAAGATTATTGGGCATATTTTCTTCAGCAACACAGGCAAGAATAAAAATTGTTTATTATGTGTGTGTGACTAGGCTATAAAATGCACACCATGAGAATATGAAATAAGGATAATTTCAGGTTTCAGTGATTTTTCAGAATTCTCTCAGCCCTAAAGTGGGACAGGTTTTAAGAAGCAGGGATTTCAAAACATGTTATAGTTTATAAGCTAAAGTCCATGTTTTGAGTTACACTTGCAGATGTTACATTTGCTGCTACACTGATGATGGTGAGGTCTTCCTCTTGGAAAGGAGCACTGAATTGTTTTGTGTTCTTGACCACCTTTTTGTGGTTCGTGGATGCCACAAAATCCAGAATATGAGTAATGAATGTATCTTTTTGGATAAAGCAGGAAGCCTACAACTGACCATGAACCTCCCCATTTCACCCATTTGATGACACCAAAGCATGAGGTGTGGAGGCTGAGAGATGTATTAATGAGGCTTTCAGCCACCAGTAGCCTGCTGGAGTCCAGCTCCACACAGGCAGAGCCAGCAGATCCAGCCCTAAAGTCTTACAGAGTCCCAGGGATTTCATGTTCATCATGAAAAAATGATACATTAGAGGGATGAACTGGAGGCCACAGGGGGCGAGGGAGTGGGCTACACAGATTTATCTTCAGGCAGTTTTTGTGCTACCCAGAAATTGAAAATATTAGTTGGTTTTGTACTTGACTGATTAGGAGCAGGTTGTTCCAGCTGAATCTTCAACTTTCACTTTTAAATTTAAGTTACATTAAAGTTAAAAAAAAAAAAAAAGGAAGCAAACTCCAAATCTGTTATATATTGTTGCTCATAAGTTGCAAAGGATGCCACAACCACGTAATCTGTAAAACAGAGATAAGACCTCTGATAGAGATTTTCATAAATCTCAGAGTCCAATTACTGAAATATAAATATGCAATACACATATTATTGTGTTCATTTTTTTAGTTCAGTGAGGTTTTTCCATGTCAAGCAATCTCATCTAAAAATTTGGCTCAGTCCTGATCCTTTAAAATTCCACCAGCTCTTATACATTAGCATTTTCATACTTTCTATTTATCAGTATGCTTAGGATTGTTGCAGTGTGATAGAAAGAATTATTTTTGAAGACATAAGTAAGCCTGTTATCCACATGAATAAGGGAGATAATACGGTGAATCTCTCTAAAATGCACAGCCTTAGTGTACAATCAGTGTATTTCTTTCATGTTTATTCCTTTGTCACATATTCATTTGAGTGGGTTCCACAACACGAGCAGTACATGCCATGAATTGGTTTGCCACAAGTTTATCCTTTCAGCACATCTTATTTCCCTGGTAAGGCAATCACTGCATTTTGGCAGATTTTTATGCATTTAATAGATTCATTCTCTTATCAGATATTCATTTAATTGGATTTCAGAATGGTTTCACATAGGATTTGGATAAATGGAGGCGTAGATTGCAACCTATGTGTTCCTCAGCAGAAATTCCTGTAAGTTACTGCAATTGACATTTAATACACAATTGCTGCTGTGTAGTTTATCTGCTGGAGTGTTGCTTTTGACAACAGGACCAGTTTAGAGTATCACTGTCCCTGCTACTGGAGTAAGCAGACAGTAGGCTATAAAGGTGCTGGACACCTCCCTCAGCAAAGTTCAGCAAAACAGGCTGACTGAATCTTAATAAACTTATTTAATCATCTGTTGGTCCTGGAGTCTTCTAAGTCAAAGGTGGCTAGCCCCTGGAGTTAAAGAGTGTCTCTCTTTGCAGGGTCAGTTTAATTCCTGTTTTACCAGAAAATAAATACACCAGATTCCACCTTCAGTGACAGTCATACTCATACTCTACCATCTTTTGTTAATATTTGAGATGTGGAGTGGCATTTTTCTGTTCTCCTTTTGCATGTCCCTCCCTCTGCAGCATATTTGTGCAGGGTTTTTAAATACTGCATCTATTTCATTTGGGTTATTTTGCTGCTGCTTTTTATTTATTTTTTAATGAAGCTCTTATGGAATTCTATATTGTGCATTTTTCTGCCTATTGCAATTCCAAGTGCATTTATTATTAAAGTTGAATAACTTACTAATGAAAAAAGACAAGAATTCAGTGCAGGGTACTTTGTGTTTGGGATATTCAACTTGCATGGTTATGCCTAGATGCAACAACACATATTCTTAGACATGTGCACACTTGCACACACAGACACAAAACCCACTAGACTATATCAGAACATAATTTTTAAATTTGTCATTTTAGAAAAAAAAATCCAAATTTCTTTTATATATCTCTCAGCTTTCCCTGAGTACTTTAAAAGCCAAGATTTAGCCTTAAAGTAAGGTGATTTGCCAGCATTAAAACCCTGTGAAAATGGAGAGCTTTTTCTACTTTGGTGTTGCACAAATGTAACTAAGGAGCCTCATGTGTCAAAGAAGGATTAGGCCTTCTGTGGTTTTGGTTTTGATTAAAATCATCATTGTTTAGCTGTACAATATATTTATGAAGAAAAAAACATGAAAGAAAAGAATATATTTTGAACATTAGGAAATTGAGGCAAATAAAAAGGTTAAAGAAAACTATTTCATAAAATGGCATGTAAACATGTGGAATACGTTACCAAAGACAAGAGAGGTAACTTAGAACATATGTTTATGAATCAGTATGTTCAAAAGAGAACAAGATGAGTTTCTACACAAAGAGAGAACAGAGTGTGAGGAATGCAGGAAATTAGAGATGGGGGAAAAAAGGCAGAAAGGTCGGTTTTATGAGGATTAGTAGCTTTTAAAAGAGCAAGGCTGTGAGCAGGTGGAGTTCCCACCCTGGTCTAAATGGCACATGAGCAAGTAGTTTGTACTTCAAACTGGAGTGGGGAGGAGAGTCTTCAACAATATGATGAAGCTAAATATGATGTTAATAGCTAAATATAGACTCCTGGTTGAGATCTTTAATGATCTTAGAGTTTTGCTATCAGCATTTCTACCCCAGAACACTTTTTTCTTCTGTTAAACAGGGTGCTCTTGCCCTTCCTGTTCGATAAAATTAAGAAGTCACAGTCAAAAAGCAGAATTGACTCAGTGGGTTCACAGGCAATAAACACCTGGTAATCGAAGACCTTGACTTCCTACTATGCCCTTTCTGCAAGAAAGCCAAAAGCAAGCCAATCACCTTAGATGTTCTCTTTTCTGCACAATACTTTCAAGCCCCATGCTCTGTACAGCCAGTGGAACACCTACATGGCATTTGAGGACACATCCCACCTGAGATCATATCAGAGGACAGACAAAATACATGAGAAGAAACTCATAAATCCAAACTGAGCTAAATAGTACTCCAGTATACACTAAAGATGCTTCTGAAAAGCCTTTCTTCACTCTGATCATCTGGTTGAGTTTTGCCACTCAAAAGAACTCATTTCTAGAAAGTTCTCCCCAGGAATATCTCCTGCACCCCTTGCTGATCAGTCTGCTTCCCAGAAGTTTCAGGTTCTCTGACTATTCTTGAGAAGGGTCTGTTTTTCTGGGGGAACATGATGGCAGCAGGCACTATAGGTAGGAAGAGTGCTCCCCTGCATTCAGGATGTGCATCTGCATCCTTTTACGCTCTCCTTTAGAAGTTCTATATGCTTTAATAATTTTCCACAATAAAGCCTTTGTTTTTCCCTCTGGATTGTCAAGTCAAAATGCAATAAGTGGATATGTTTGTGTTGCTGGCAACTTCATAGCTATGTATTTCTTTGTTGGAATACATCTTAGATCAGTTTTGACCAGCTCAAAATCTTTAGCATTTCCTTTAAAAAAACCCCCTCATGTTAATGCAGGGGGTTTTAATAAGCCAAAGGTCATACCTTTTTATTCACTTCAAATCTTCTATTAAAAAAAAAAAAAAAAAAAGACATTTTTCCCATGACATTGATTCAAAATAAAGATTTCAAATTTCCTTGTGGATGAAAAAAAAAAGGCAAGAGAAGTCTGCAGAAAGGAAATTCATGGTAGGTAGGTATGTAATCAGGCAAATCTCTGGATGAGTGAAGTTCACAGTATGTGTTCCCTATCCCCTATTCAGGCAGCAACACAATATGGCATGTGAAAGTGTACATGGACTGACAGAAACACCAAAATACCATGCAGGGCATGCAGAGGATCACCAGGAAATTCTGCACCGCTGAGGAGTGATGCTGTTGAAAGGCATCGCCCTGTCTGCTCGTACAGCAGGCTTAGCCTCTTTCAACATCAAATCCAGTCACAGCAAAGGGGTTTCTCTGCAGATGGGGGAGGCCACGCTCCCTCCCCCCATCCTTCCACCACTGTGGTTGCTGTTTGCTCCCCTTCACTTGCATGGGCTCTATTAAGCCTCACAATCATGTCCTTCTATCTGTTGGTGGCATCCAGGGGGAAAACCAGCATATAGACTTAGAGTGTCTCTTCACTGTATACTGTCTGTGATATAGTACATTTCCTTTACCCCTCCATTTTGTTGCAGGAGGTGGGATGCTCTAGGAGTGGATGCTTTTGTTCAGTGGTGGTTTCCTGTGCTGTTAAGTGGCAGCAGATGGTCGCCCCGCAGTGAGATGAGCCCTGGCCATGGTCCTACTGGCAGGGGCAAGAGCACTCAGCTGTCCCTTGCATCCGAACTGGTTTTATCAGGAAAAGCTGGAGAACAAGATAAAGAATCAGATTTCACTAAAGCTGCTCCCCCATCCCCCCCCAGCATCTGTCAGGGCCTGCTGGCTAAAGCCCCACCACCCTGGGAGGGCTGCAGACACCAAGGGAGAGGGTGTGCTGGGCTGTGCCTGCTCACTCCTGCTCTCAACAATATGGTTCTTGCCTTCTGTTGCATTACTATGGATGCACAATTTCCATGGAAGTGTTTTATTTTTGCATGGCCACCTGTCCTTTGCAGGTCTCCCTTTGCTTTCTGTGGAGTGAGATTTCAGAGCTGTGAAAGTCTGTTCTAATTTCATTTCTGACTTTCTGCAGTTCACACTTTTCTCTCTCTGACTCTCATGTTTGATTTATTCTATAGTGAGGGTTCTCTTACATTTTTACAATTGTTGAGTTCAGGTTTGCTCTGTGCTCCTCTTCTGAGTACGTACTTTCATTCCTTGGCTTGTGTCCATTCTTTTATAGCACTCAATGTTAAAAGTTTTCTTATCCTTGCTCCACATTTGGTTTCTGACAGCCTTATTCTGGGCACCGTGTTGACACGACAAACTCCTTCTTCTGGCAGTCATATTCCTGATAACATTAGATCTAGAGCTCGCCATCTGACTCTGTGAGCTCAGCTCTTCCTGCTGCACAATGCACTCCAGCAGGACATTGTGCAACACAAAACACAATTTCCATGGCATTCCCCCAAGATATGGTGCTGGATTTCTCTTTGGCTTATGAGGTAAAGACCAAACAAGTTCCCCTACCAGAAATATCACTAAATTGATCACTACTATATCATTATTGCAAAGTGATCAGTCAGAGTGACAGATGGCTAATTGGCAAGTACAAGTGGTGCCCCCAGCTGTTCCCTGGAAGAGTCTTGTTAGTAACCCCCACCCACACCAGAACGCTTGGATCACTGGGGTGGGAGTGACTGCAAGTTCAGAGGGGGCACACAATAAATTAAATCAGAGCATTTCATGTTTTTCTTTGCCGTGTCTTGGTCATTATTGTTCCAAGCTAAACAATGCTGTTTAGAGATAAGTGGTCACTGAAGCTGCCTGGCATTGTCCCCTCCTTGCACAGGGTAAGGCCACAAACCATCCATTTGTGCTACAAACAACTTCCCCCCGGCCCCCAGCATGTGCACTGGGAACACAGGCAAGTAAATACACCCCTGTTGCAAACTGAGACCTGACATTTTCGATGACAGCTTTTAACACAGCTCTTTGAATTTCATTTCCTGAGAAAGTTTCAGCCAGTGAAGCTGAGCTATTCATGCAAAACATATGCAAAAATGAGGCAAGCCCAGCAGAGGCAATCACTTCTCAGAATATGAGGCAACTTTGGTGGAAAATGTTTGCTATTTTTTTCATTATTCTTGACAATTTGTTTCTGGGAGATCAGTGTCCACTTCTGAACACAGTCAAAAGTTCAGGTCAAAGTAATGATTGGAAGAGGCTTTGCCCACCTTTTTTGTAGGTTCAGAAAAGTAAGGCAAAGCTTTTATGCTTCAATTTTGTATCTGGATGATAAGTTCATTTTACTGAAGAGTTATTTGCATACCATTGTTTTCTGGAGCAGAAACACTGAGATAAACCAAAACAAACAAACAAAAAAAAACTAAACAAAAGGTTGGCTTTCAATATTTCTGTCCAAGTTCAGTAAATTAGACTTGAAAGTAAAAGCATGTTCCTATGATACCTCAAATACCATTTCTACCTGATCTTATTATGCAGCTTTCCCTGTTGGAAGGGGTGGCTGATCTTGGAACAGGGCTGTTAAAAGTTTCTCTCAAAGTTGTGTCTTGACTAATTAATCTGTGCAGTCTAAAGAAGGATCCATTTCCTTAGTAGCTAGTGTGGAAAAAGTGGTACAGTGAGGTTTTGTGTAGAAAAATATTTGTTCCTGGGCAAATGCTGTCATAGAATTATTGCATCCTCCCCAGCAGCACTTCTGATTTAAAGAAGAAGGAGTGACATAAATCTAGAGGAACTTCATGGTCTGCACTGTAATTACTTTACATTTGCTTAAAGTTATTGAGAGCAGAGTTTGGCCCATTCTCTTCACACATTTTTTTCTTTCCTGCCACACCAATGTTGCCATATTATTGGTTTCCAATGACATATATAGAAAAAAAGGTAAAATCTTTCAGTAAAGTCTTGGAGTTGCAAACAGGTATGTCATTCACCATCTGACAGAAAGGGTTTCTCTAATCACAGAGGATCAGTATCTGCCACCTTCTCACTGCAGATACCTACATTGTGCAGTGAAAATAATCTTATTTTATAGATAGTAGTTTGTATATGTATATATAATAAATATAATAAATAATATATCTATATAGGTGATTTGCTCTTGAAAACTGAGAAAGTTCACTTTGCAATACTTTATTTGTTTTTGGAAACAAACTCAAAGAACAAGGAGTCATGTAGGAGCTGGTTGAGATCAAGGCTGTATATTTACAAGTCCATTTTTAGCTAATCAGCAGCCTCTGACTCTGCAGCACCCACATTGTCTGATTTTTTTTTTTTTTAATTTGGGGGAAAAATCATTGCAAATTTATTTCCTTTTTTACAGTGGCAGAAAATGTTTTGAAGAGCAGTGTTTGTCAAGATGAAATGAAGAGGACAGATGTACCACAGACAACGATGGTGCTGCGATCTCGTCCTCATATAAAGTGTTCACTGAAAGACCAGCTCAAAGGGTCACTGAGAGGGAGGTAAATTTGGGTTGTTATGAGCAGGTAACATTAAAATCCCAGTGAACAAAAAACCAATCCTCTTCCCATTCTTCTCCCTCAGCTGTTTATTTCAGTTTCCAGTCAGTTCCGATTTAAGAAGTTTTTTTTAAGAAGTGATGAGACAGAATCACATTATTTTGATACGAGCCTACACTTCAGAGGCATCCAGCAGTTGTGGTGTCAGCCACCTGGAGAGGTCAGCTCCAGGCACCAGAGTGAAGGTCACACCAACCACAATGACTAAGATGGTTTGAATTTGTCAGAACTCAGGAGCAATTTGAATTTTAATTTAAGCTCAGGTTCATCTATGCTAGACTCTATTGCCAGCTCTGAAGAGAAAATATGTATCATCAAAGCATTTAGGTTAAGGCTGGATAGGGGCAGAGGAAAGTGAATCTTAGAACCAGAAAGATGGAAATGGGAGTCCTTAGCCTGCAAATACTTTCAGATACCACATTTTAGAAGTTCATAGCATTTTCTCAAAGGAAAAAGTACATTTTCTTGAGGAAAAAGTAAAGGAAGAAAGACTTTTTTTCCCCTCAAAGCCCAAATTACCTACTGAGAGATAAGATTCAAAGGAGGACTCAGTAGAAATGGTGTTATGCTGGGCCCCAAAAAGAGAGAAGCAGAGTCTGCCATAAAATGTGGAAGCAGGAAAATCACTGTCAGACATTCTTTCAAAAGGCCCTTCAAAGATCTTAGAGACAGATGGATGGAGAGACCTCTCTGTATATTCTAGCCAGATTCAGATCTCTGCATGTTACAGTATGTAGATGCACCTTCACTCAGAACTATTTGAAGTTATTTACTTTGAACAAAAAGTGGACCCTAGATAGCAAATTGGTCATTTCAGCTGTATTTACTGGCTCATCAGCAGTGTGCAAACCATAAAATAGGACTTGGGAAGACAGACTTCTTCACTCCAAGGTGAATACACTTTGGTAATTACAGCTCCAGTTTTCCACCAACCATAAGCTTTTTTAGTTTAATTGGTTCAGCACAGTAAAGATTGCTGACTGTGACCTTTAACAAGGGTGTGGAGACACTGGAATGCCTTGAGCAGTCTGCAACTTGCTCCTCACTCCGAGTGTTGTCATAGCAGAAATCTTCCTGCTGCTGCTCCTTGCAGACACCTCTATGTGGGAGAATGTTCTCCCAGCAAAGCAGAACTCCAGCTGCCCCATCCATTTATGTCAGTTAGTCCATCAGCAGTAACTTCTCAGCACACTCCTCTCTCCCCTTCAAAGTGCTTCTGGGAAGGTTGTCCCATCCCATGACATGAAAGAAGCTGTGAATAATACTAACATTCAACAAGACTGTGGCTTACATGATTGTGGTCTAGATGAGGTTCTGATAAACTCTCGATGAAATGCCCTACTGAAGTGTCAAATTGTTGTGGTATGTCCACATTATTTCTGTTCTAGGACGTCTGTATTAAAACCTGCAGTGCCTGTCTGACAGTCTTGAGTCTTTGCTTTAGAGCGCTGCTGAATTAATTTCAAGTACAGTCATTGTTGTATGGTAGGAAAGCACATCTCTTTAATCAATATAAAGATTGAACTGTTTTACTCAGCAGTCTGTCTTTTGCATTTGGGCAGAAAAATGTGGCCATGCTCCTCCTAAACAATACCTACGCATGCCATGCTGGGGTGCTGACAGATGGACATTCTGTATTTACCAACTCCCCCCTGTGGTTTCTTTGCTGTTGGATGTGACATTCTTCAGATGTCTGTTTTATGAATGTCAAAGACCACATGGCTATTTTGCAAAGAGTGGAATTGTTAAAGCAAAATCTTGGCCCGAATCCCTACTTTAGTTTTTATTTCCTAAGTTCTGTTACTGGGGCCAGAGCAGGTCTTTCCAAAAATGAACATTCCCTGTCAGTGTGACACCTTTTAATTCCAATAATGAATAAAACTGGTCACTTGCTCTGTTCTATACTTAATGTTTTCACCTGATCTAGTTTCTTAGCCGCACTGCCACAACAGGAGCAGTATAGGATCTTACTTGATTTATCAAACTAATGAGTTAGTTTTATTGTAAGTGATTAAATGTGTTTTACTTTTTAAAGCACAGGAACTGAAAAGAAATGCATTGTTACAATCTGAAAATAACTAGAAAGATAAGTTCATTAACTTGCCTACACTTGTGCATCGTAAAAACCTTGTTAAAAATTACTCCCTAGCCTGCTGTATTAGCTTCTTTATGAGGTAATTTCTCCATACAGTAATAAGATTTTTCTTTTACTCTCCAGTGCATATTAAACCCACTAATCTTCTTTTATAAACTATAGTTTCAGCCACTTTCTCAATTTACTCACTTTAAAGATATTCTCCTATTAATATTAAAGGTAGCAAGCACAGATACGAACTTTGCAAAACAGTCTTTCAGATTTATGGCACAATCATATAGCTGCATTGCAATGGCACAAAAGGGACAAAGCAGTAACTGTCAAGGATGTCTCTGACAAACCAAACAATGTTTGTCCCCACAGAATTATTTTCCCCTCACATTTATTATGCGAATGAACTATGGGCGTGTTTTCCCCTTTCTGAGCATAAATAAAAAGTCTGGATATTCAGTTCTCTGAGGTCTACACAATTTGCATGGATGCAGGAGATTAAAGACCTGTTTCAGCAGGGCATTACTGCAGTTTTACACCAGTATCCATGCAACTGATTTCAAATGGATGCAGTCAGAGTAATGCCAGAGAGGAACAGGTTCTAGGTCACCAATTCTGTTTCCAATAAAGCAGGGGCAACATTTCTTTTGAGCCACAGTGAGGCTGTACAATTGGTTGAGTATGGGCTTGAGAGGGGAAAACACAAATGGGCTATAAATTAACTTTCGCTTTTTCTCAGCAATAAAATAAGACGAGCCTTAAAATTCCAATAAATAATCCCTTCCCAGACTACTGGTGATTTATTATTGTCCTGATTATTATTAGCATTTTTATTATCATTTGAAGTGTGGCCATCCCTTGTTACAGCTCAGGAAGCCCTGGGGTCAGAAGCTGTGCAATCATTGAACAACCAGTCAATCTATACAGTACTTAAGATTCATATTTAAATTCAATGCTATATTCTGCAAAGTGCAAGAGCTGGTTTATCTGTGCTCCTTTTTCATCTTTTTAGCATCACCCATTCTATTTTGGTGTTCTAATAGAGGCCTCTGAGACGTTGGCATCATTTCAATTTTATCAAGTATCATCAGAACTGTCTCAGGATAGGGGGTTAGGTAGAGCACAGGTTGTGCTTCTCAGATAGCTGCACACCTGACACCATAGGATAACCTGCCAGCACAGGGTTTTAATACTGCCATCATTTAAAGACACCTCACAATTAAACCATGTGCAATTATACTTAAAAAATATGGGACTAAGATGGGTGTTCTCTCACACAAGACTGAGAAACATCTTTCCTTCATTATGACTGCATCACTCACAACTTCCCTTAGCACCACAGAACTCAACAACCCAGTTTTCCTTCAGAGCATTTGACATGCTCCTCCAGCAAGGAGCCATCCTGTTATTTGTAAGGCTTAGCCACTATCCAGTGAGTCAGTATTTGTTGAAACAAAGTGGGAGGGGAACCTGCAGCCCTCTCTTTTTCTAAGCAGGTTGGTGCTGTCAGCATTTCATATATTTACAGATAGATATAGAGGCTCTTGCTGACTGCTGTGAAGAAGCTGATGGAAAAGCAAGGGATATACAGGAGTTTTGTCCTCCCATTACTAGGAAGAAGATACAGGAACTGTTGGTCTAACACAAACACACACATTTTGGTTGCCATAATTTGTGAGACCAGAAGAGCGATGCTTTTGGCTGACCAGATTTCTTCATAGTGTCACGCTGGTCCCGTAAATCTGAAGTCAAGACATCACAGAAATGCAGAAGAATGCAGAGCTCTAGCATGCACCAAATATGCTTTTAATTCAGTAACTTCAGCATAACACCAAAGTCAGTGTAATCACTGCTGTGAGTCAGAGATGACTGAAGAGTTAAGGTATAATAGGACAAGAGTAAGAATAAAGCCTCATGGCAGTGTCATGTTTGTATAACATCTGCAGTATTTTGGAAGGGAAGAATGGCTCTGTGAAGTTCTGCCCTTTCCCAAAACACTTCCATGGATAATCTTACATATTAAAAAAGTCACTGGACTAATCCACAACATATTTGTTCAAAGTTCTCCTCTGGCAAAATTCACAGAAATTACATCATCATAACAGAGCTGCTCTGAAAACAGAAGGGTATTTACAATTCTAGAGGACAATATAGTCTACTGATCGCTACTGCAGAATAATTTTTTGCAAAGTTTTATTTCAATCCTTTACATTTCAAACATGCATCCTAGTAATTTGTTCATGCATTCAGTGTTGACTTGTTATAGAAAAACACACATGCAATCAGACTGGTGCAATTTGATACCTTACAGCTGAAACACTGAAAAAAGTGACTTGTTGAAAACCATTGTTTAAAGATGTTCCCAGGAAAGGGGGGCAGGGAGAGAACTAACACAAGCTTATGAACTGAACATTTGAGTGTTTGCAAAAAAACAGAGCACATGTATTCACTATTTGATATTTTCTGGAAAAATATTGCTTACATTTTATTTCCAGTAATGTGTCATTCTGATTACACACAACCAGATATCAGCAGATTCCTGGTTTTCATGAATTATGCCTTAAGGGAAGGATATAAGTTCTGAAAAACTTATGAACTTTTTTTCATAACACTTGTTACCTCCACACTCCAGTAAAAATTTACAAATTCCAAAGCACATTTTTTTTGAAAAGTTATTTGATAACTTCTTATATGTTCATATGTTTTGATATTAAGAAAATGGTATTATTTATTTTGAACTGGAAAGTGCATCTGGTTCAAAAAAAATGTTTGATTCGTTTTTTTTTTTTTTAAAAATCAGTTTGCAATACTTCTTGAGTAACAAAAGAAGTATTATTCCTTAGCAATGGCTCTACCACCTTGCAAATGCCTAGAAGAGAAAAACAGTCACAGTTAAAATTTTATTTTTCAGGAGACTAAATACATCTATTTTTGGAAATTTATGAAGACACAGTAAGAAGGAATTCAATGAATCTGAGTCTCCAAAATTAAATATATTTGCAAAGAGTTCTCTTAACTAATCTGTCATTTAGTTGTGAAAGATGATATTTTATGCTAGTGGCAGGGGTAGAAGCACATAGTGATATGCACAAGAAATGTCTCATTTTCACATGTGCTTGGTCAAGACTGGCAGTAACATTCCTTAAGGAAAATTTTGCCAAAGTACCAATTTCCCAGTGCTAGGGGGACCTATGAATCTTAGTTCTTTCTTTGGAACAAAAAAAAAAGAGCCTTGAATTAGTACCAAATCTAAAACTTGGTGCAGTTTCTCACAGAAGCACTGTTAAAAAAAGGAAAAGATTCATGCTGCTTCTGAGAGCTTTCCCTTGCACCTTTTCCACTGCACACAAAGAGCTGAGGCAGTTCTGATGTGAGTAACATACGGCTAATTTGCTATATTTATGTCACACTGATATGATACTGACAGTATTCACACAATGGAGCCATTATCTGTTAAGACATATGTCTTCCTGGTGTCTGGGTACGTGCAAGGGTCAGAGGAGAACCTGGGCTTTTACAGACAGTTTGAGAAATTCAGCATCACAGAAAAATGGAGAGGTATAATAGGCAGAATTATCTTTGCCCACTCAGAGGTCATGAGCATGATTTTCAGACATTTAGCCTCATTTACATACAGAGATAATGAAGGTGCAAATGCTCATTTTTATTTCCAGGCATAGGAGAACCTTTAATATTTGCTGATTTGGGGAAGATTGAAGGAACTTTGCTTTGGCCCTTCCACTGAAATGGGTGTGAATCATAGTTAAAGTTGTATCCTACCAGTGACATGGGTCCAAACCAACAGTCAGGTACAAGACAAAGACCACGACTTCAGGCACAGGGATGCATAATCATCATAGGGATATTCAAAGCTGTGCTTCTCAGCTGAGGCACAACACACTTACAGAGTAATCTACCAGACTAGCACCGTGTCTCAGTGACCTGTAAGGAGTTAACTGAGTCACATTAATGGGTGATGAGCCTACTTGACATAAAGCACAGATGTTACTCTCTTTCATACACTTTATGTCCTATATGGACATCTTTTTAAAGGACCAAACAGTTCCCAACAGAATATTTGTCCCAACCCTTTTAAGGTTCATTCCCATTTATTTTCTTTTATATTTTTTTCACCCTTGAAGGTCATTTCAAAAAAGAGATCAAAAGGAACCTTTTCCATTCCTCCTCTGCAGGTGGCCAGAAGCAGATTAACTACTAACAGAGACTTCAATATATGAATCTGAATTACTTGTTTTACACAGCAGTGCAATGCTACTGTCATATGTTTTGTTTGCATACGTTTAACTGTCTCCCCTCGTTTCCTTCCCAAAATTACTCCTTGCTATTCTTTCCCCAAAAATAATTGCTTGGAAGAAATCTTCTGCTTTGAGATTTGTAAATATTTACCTTGAAGCTGAATGAGTAACTCATTTTACCAAAGAAACAGAATCTGTGCTAATAAGATTCCATAAGAACAGAATGTGCACTCAGAGGTGGCTGCCTTTGTCCCAGACAGGAGTTAGTCCCTGTAATCTAATTTCTCCAGAATTCTTCCTAATTCAAAATCAAGTATGAAGTCGTAATAAGACAGATTCAAAATGTGCTTTCCATGAGTTCTTGAAGCAAGACTGTTCAAAACAAACAAAAACTTACTCATCTGTCAAAAAAAATGTGACCCTCAAACAAAAAGTGTTGCATTCACAGTTAGTGGGAAATTCAGAACATTTCATTAATATATCTCTGTTATCTGCTATTCAAAAAAAAAAAAAATTAAAGAACCTTTTTTTCTAATTGGGCCACAGTTTAAATAACATTGGCAGGGCTGAATTCACTGAATACTGTGCCCTTCAGCAGGTAAAATTGTGAATCTTCTTAGTTATGTTGCCCTATTTCTTTTAAGGTAGAGACTAGGGAAATAGTGAGGGCTCCTCTTGAAAAAAAAATAATAAAAGAATGTCTGAGAAGGATTCTGTGAAGAAATCAGCTGCTTATATATCCATTTTGCTTCAAAGCTGTAAAAATAGGATGTTCGCTTCCTGACCCAAGTATGTAGGGCAGAGAATAGAAATGGGAGACTTTTTCACACTAAAAAGAACAGTTAAGAAATAGATTGGCAGTCTCAGAAGGCAAAGTGATTATCAAAACTTGGAGATAACTTTCCAAGTTGTTATACACCTAAAGAGGGTCTATCAAATGATCTGCTCCTGCCCTAGACATCTGAAATTGAACTTTCCCGTTGCACTACCCTGGTACTGTGAGTGTGCCTTCAATACATCAATCAGAGCAGATATTATCTACAGACTTCTGAGTATTTAGGTAGTCTTTATGGAAGACAATTTCTCACTTTCCACCACTACTGTTTCAATTAAGAGTGCATCCCCCAACTGCAGGGTCTACCACTGAGCCCCCTGACCTGTTGTGCAGATTTGATGCTATCTTTCTATTTGAAAAACAAAAAAGCTTTCCTTTTTCTATCATGCAGTAAATATTTCCTGGTAATGCAAGCCATGCAAGACCCTTCCTTGCAGAGCCAGCATGTGGCACTCCAAGGGACACATGGGCCAGGGACACGATCACTTCTATTCATCCAGGATGGGCATCAGTGTCACAGCGTGGCCAAACATGACTTCAGCTCTCACAAAAGAAAAAGAAAAGGTTCTCTGAGCAACTATTTTATAAAATGTGACTTTTAGTGAACTATTCTAGGCTAGATTCAATTTTAAGGGAAGGGCAAGGGGGTAGGAAAAGGTGAGGAATAATTGGCTGCTCCTTCACTTCCTGCCACAAAATAATACCTGTATAAGATTCACAGGTCAGGGCTCAGAGGAGAGCAATCTCCATCATCCCTTACTGGGAATCTGGGCAAAGAGTAAGGTTATACTCTGGTTACACCAGGGCAATGCAACCACTATGGGGGGGACACACACAAGCTCTTGGGCTAAAAGCAGAAGCTGGGAAGTCCAGGACTGGCAATCAGAAGGAGAAGAGTCTCCAGTTATACCACCACAGTTCAAACCAACCACTGTCCCCTGGAGTTTGGAAAGGTTAGATGTTGCTTTCCTGCAGGCACCAAAGTCCAACTTCTACCTGAGCTCCAGAGACAGAGTTTGGGCGGAGAGTGTAATGAATGAGGAACAACACAGCTGGAGAAGAATGGAAGACCTGGTTTTCCTTGTATAAATGGCATTTTGGTTTGCTGCTTTGTAAGTGGTGTTCCAAGCCAAGCTGTGTGTGACATGAGGCTGAACTACAGCGTGCCTTCAGTGAGCTGGAGCTTTCCAATCCATTGACTCCCACTTGCAGCACCCCTCACTCACTACCAGTACAAAGCCCTCAGCTTTCTATTGTGTGTTGAATCTGACTGTCTCACATCTCATGTAGTGGAGTTGAACTCAATCTGCTGAAATTAATTGGAATGCCTCCACTCTGTTATATTTTCTCTGGTATTTTAGCCCAATTTTGCACAGCTACAGGTGTACATGCCTAACCCCACGGTGACATAACAGTCTGAGAAAGTGTCTAAGTGGGTTTGATTTTCAGTGAAAGTAGGTCACTAGGAAATCTGGCAGTATTTGGCACAAGCTGCAGAGTATATTGTCTGTGTTGTAAGGTACTTAGACACATTGAGAAGACAGCTACATGACAAACTGCTACTTTGTCCTGATATTTTTATGTATCTAAAGAATCCATCAAGACAACACTTTCAGTAGTATGAATTTTTTGTGGAAATACTGCAGCCAGGCAGCAATGCCCACAGAAACACTCAGTGCTTGCTATGGTAGACAAAGACCATGGTTAAAGCAGGTCCTAAAGCAGTCTCTGCCAGGGAGGGTGCTGAGAAGCCTTCACTGTATGTTAAGTTTTTCTTATTTTTGTTACACATACTTTGTGGAGGATCACACCAATTAAATATATATCCTTCTGTACCTGCACTGCACCTGAGACACTCAGCATCTGGTACTGAATTCCAGAGCCACAGAATTATGATAGAAAATACTTGACCTTATCAAAGTGGCAATAGGACTGAATTTTCAGCATTTTCTAGACTTATATGTATTAAATGACATCACTAAGATATCGGATGCTTCTACTGTAAATAATGTTTGGATTAAGCTAGCATTAATAGCTGCTAAAAATACCTCACTAAGGCAGTGGGAAAGTGAGACAAATCCCTCTATTGCAGAATGGACAATATTCTTATCCAATTCAGCAGCAGAGGAAGAGATATTCTCTCGTAGTGGAAAGGAACTATTTTTAGGAAGCATGGGGCCTCTCGTGAAGAGATAAAGCACAGGTATAAGTGTAAGAGGTTTAAGCTTATTAACAGAGTGTATTTAAGATGACAAACATGAAATTAATGGGTTTTTTTATTTTATAACTTGAAAACTAATGCAAACACATGAAATACCATATATAAATTAGATGTGTTCCTGTAAACCTGCATGCATTAGCACACTCAGAAATGGCACAGTAACCAGTTTCTAGTTTCATCTGGACCTTACACTGGGAGTACCATGGGAAGTTCCATGACAGCCATCCATCCCACAGATGGGATCCTGAGATGTGGTCCAGCTGCCAGCCTTGCTCTCAGAGAGAGAGGATCTGGGCTGTTGAGCCAGTGACTACATAATCAGTGTCTACCCAACTACACAACTCCCTCTTTAAAAATCAATTTAGGAAAGCTTTGACTTTTTCTGACGAGGTACCTTGAATTAGCTGGATCTTGCAAATTTTTTCATTTAGTTGTACTAAAAAGAATAACCTAATCTATTGTAACACTTATATTCATATCTGTGCCAAAGCATTGTTAACTTTGAAAATTCAAAAATCACTCTCATTCCCAATAGACGTTGACACTTCTGAGAAAGATTATTTTTAAATTTAAATTAAAAAATTTCTGCTTTTCTTTTTTTATTTCTCTTTTCTCGTTGGACATTTGGGATACATGCTTTCAAGACTTCATCTCAGTTAAAAAGAACTGAAATTTAATTTTTGTTTTTCTGAATGGAAACTAAGACTCTTAAATAATCACATAGCTTCAGCAGTTGGAGTTTTAAGGAAAATGCCAAATATTCTTCAGTGTGCAATAATGTCAACATGAATAATGTTTTTCAAGGTCTGTCTCCAATCCAGAAAATCTAATGGCAAATTTGTTCAAGATAGAAGTCACTTTACAAAGGGTGTTCCGTACCAAAAATGACCCCGTACTTGTTGCCAATTGTTATTTGTTCCATAGCCTTTTCTAATTAATAGAGTTCCTTCAATTAGTAGCTGGAATTGGTTTGCATACATCCTCCAAATTGCTGTAATCAAGCCACAAACTAGAAGCCTGAAAAATAGAGGGTGGCAAAGTGGTGATAGAGGGATTGTGGTGAGGGGCTCCACTCGCAGCAACAGCCGGGCGTGAACCTCCCAAATCCAGACATGCCTTCCCATCCCAGCCACCTGGATTTGCTGTGCTGTGTTTCTCCACTCTTTCACGTGCTGCTAAAAGGCAGTACTAGGTCTACAGCACGACAGGTAATGTGGATTAGGATAAGCCTTCTTTTCCAGGTAGCAATTCCCAAAGGATACACTCTATTCCTTTAAGGAACTGTAGTAGACATAAGTGTTACTAATGACTAACTTTCCTTAGCCCATTTCCAGGATTCCTAATGAAGTGCCACACTCAGTGCTCAAACATGTAGTTAGAGCAGGGCTGGGAACTTGGTTCCTTTTCATTCAAAACTCCCTTTGATAATAATTGAACTGTTAACTAATTAGTATAAATTCTGTCTGCATGGAAAAGAAAGATCAAAATGATCAAAATTTCAAACAAAAAATCCCCAAAGCAAATACAAACAAAGGCAAAAATATCTCTCTTTCTTTTTTTTTTGTCTATTTTTCTTTTTTCTTTTTTTTTTTTTTCTTTTTTTTTATAGGAAACAGCAAATCCTCAGCCTATGGAGAAACTCACTTGACAGGTCTTTTCCATCATGTCAATTCAAATTGGTTGCACTGCAGATTTTTGTGAACAGTCCAGCAATATAATATGTTATACTTGTTAGACCATTACATCAATTGGTATTAATACTGTCTCATAGCCATGTCTGTCCTATTCAGTCAGTTCATGAATGACAGCCAGATAGCAATTCTGTAGCAGTTTACATCAAACAGTTCAGAATAACTTTCCCCACTGTTTGGTCAGCCAGCTTTTCAGTCCAGGAGCTGACAACCATCAGCACAGCCAGGCTGTCAGGAAGAGCTCAGCTACCATTTAGAGCCACGTAAGCTTTGCAAAAAAACCTCAGGAGTCATCAGGTCCAATAAAAAACTGCAGCGAGTTCCACCCAGACCTTAAGAGTGTGAGCCATTGCACAAAGAGAAATATATGCAAAAGTAAACATAAGACTAAGGTTGTGTGTAAAAAAGAAAGTATTCAGAGGCACTCCTGCTTGAATGACTAAGATTTTGTAAAGGACAGGAGTACCAGATGAAAAATAAAATAAGGTTAACTACTGCTATCAAAAAAACCTAGTAATGAACTCTGAAATTCATAATTGTTGGTCTTTGTGAGTTTTGTCCAGTCCACAGCAGACCTGGGAACAGCCATGAACCATGACAAACTAAATTCAGCGTGGAAATTGTACTGAAGCAAGGTTTTATTATTTGACTTTGTTCCTCTCCCTTTGTTCATGCACCAAGTCAGGAGAAACGTAGTAAGTAGGGAGCACCAAAACAGCAAAGAAAAAATTCAAAATATTTCAAAAATAAATGGACTGTAGATCTTCAGCTGGTTTGAATTGACTTAGCTGCACTGGTTCAATTGTTCAGCATTAAACATAACAATGTTTCCACAGATTTCATAGCAGGTGAGACTGTGCCTGCGTTCTTCAAAAAGGACACTTTCCAAATTTAATTTTTGATTTAGAGCAGTCAGACAGCTCCTGTTCTCCATCCAGAGAGCTTGCTGGGCTGACGAACGAAAACTGCCTGCGTGAGCTGACTGCCCTCGGTCCCACAAAGCCATCGATGTTCTCAGTCGCTCTGACTCCACTGAAGTGGATGGAGTTGGAGCAATTTAGCAGCAGCTCATGAAACATGTTCACATATCACAGCCCACAAAAATGTTCATGCTGTATCTATGCTGATAAACTGGGGACTACCTGAGAATACTGCCTGCCTGCAAACAGCAATCACTCGGGCGCCATAAGGACACTCGTCCTTGGAGATTTGCAACAGCTTTGCTCTTCGGTATTGAAATACCATGAGCCTAAAAGGAGAAAAAGAACAGTAGGACTAAAGTGTGTTGGACATGCCAATAAATTAATGATAAATTATTAAAGCATGATTGGAAATATTGCCATTTTTCACAGCTGTCAGTTTAAGTATAAAAGCATCAGCACATTAAACTAGTTACTGCTTTTCCATAATTGAGACTTTAGCTTCTAGCTGTGCCCTGCAGCTTTTCATTAATCACTGGGACTGAAGTTCAAGCACAATGACAGCTTAGAAGGCATTAAATGGGCAAAGTATTTTCCAGGTACAGCTAGTAAAGGCCTTTTAGTCCTATAATCCTCAGCTAATTGTTTTTCAAAGTCTCTAAATAAAATCTGCTCATGGCGTCTCCTAGTGACAGAATTAGCAGCAGACTGGTTCTTTTTATCTTCACACTGTTTCTCTCACTAAAATCTATCGAGTGTCTATAAGTTAGCTGTATATAACAGGTGCAAATGGATTGCCATACGTAAAACTGTAACTGATATGTGAGCAAGGACACATTGATTAGATTGCCTGGGAAACAGCACTTCCTGAACACTTGCTCTAATCATACCATTTAATTTGTCATAAAAGAAGACTTCTGCACACAGCTAGTTTCCCTTTAAGCATGAGAGAAGGAAACATGCCGATTTTAAAGTTCAGTGGAATTTGCATACTCAGTGCCCTGGAATAAACAGACATTTCTTCTGCTGTAGCACAGGCTGTAGGTTCCCCTCTTGGGTTCCTAGTGTTCCCCCCTCTGCAAAGATTTGTACATCAGGACTTAATAGATGTGCCAAAACATTCTTCCTTTTGTATAACAAATTATCAACTGCACCGAGATTCATTAATTATGTCATCTAATTGGATTGAGGCAGGTGCAAAATACCTCAGATGAAGTGGTCACTGGCAAGAAGGCCTAAGCACAAGTTTTTCTATTAGAAACCAGCATGTCTCCAGACTCCTGGAATTACTTTGTACTTATTGATTAATGGCCATAATTTATTACAGTGCAGAAGATCTTGCATTGAGTTAAATGTGTGATTAATCAATTTTCCATCAAATTATGAACAGCAGAACAGTCACAAGAAAGAAAATACCAAATGAATTTTTCCCATGGTATACGAATAGAAGGTATGAGGACTTCTGCTTGAGGAGAGCTAATAACTGTCTAGCACTTGTTTAATATTTCCTGCCATCCTGATGAATGCCATCCACATAAATAGGCCACAGGTAGCAGTGATTGAAAGACCACCAAATAGGTTTTATAGCTGCCTCTCTTATATAATGAAATATTCTTTAAGCCCATCTCAAAACAATTTATTAATGCAAAATGCATTTCTGCCTTCAGCCTCAAATATATCATTGTTAAGTCAACAATATTATATTAAACCGATAACTGATATTGCAGAAGAAAAAATCCCTAGGCAATGTAGAGATGAATTTGAGATTTTTGTGTACAGAAGCTCATTTTTATTTCCATCAGAAACAGACATGTGACTAATTGATGTCACTTCTAATCAGCTAGTAATGCACATTACAAGTATAGCATGAGAACATTTGGGGCCCAATTGGAGGGGGGAAAAAATCCCATGGTATTTCTATGTCTTTTATTGAGTAAAGTGACAAGCTTCCTTTCCCTGGTGAAGCAGCATATGCTGTAGAGTTTTATATTACCCTACATCTTCCATAGGCAGTTTTGCTTTGCTATACACTGAAAAGATGCACCTCCCTCACTGTAGGAGAATGACATAAAATACAGTTTGACAGCACTTGCTGGGGGGGGAAATCAAATAACTTTTAAAAAATACAAAAAGCAATATAGAGCATTTGTAAAATGAAAGTACAAAGGATTTTTCTTAAATGTCTTTGTGATGGATAAAACTTTTATTTTCAGATCCCAGTGCCAAATTGCTCGCAGTGATTTAAGTTACAGGAAGTGCCTGGTAGCCATGCGGCTGATTTTCCAAGGCCTATAGGAGTAATTTCTGCTACCTTTGGTGCCTTTCCCAAGTAACCCTCCAATTTCCAGGGTGAAGAATAGAGTCAGACTACAGGAGATGGGCACTTGTGACTTGTTACTGTTTCCTGTACACAAATTTCCTTTTCCCTGAACCTATCTTCCCAACTAGGACAGGGACCTTTCTTCTCTGCTTGCTGCCTCTGTTGGCACTGCTTCTGAGGTAAGGACTTCTGTTTTTAAAATCATGACCTCCAAAATGTCCTACCAAATCCTGTAGATGGTGCAAGGAGGCCATTCAAAATTATGCTCATTTTTTTGGATGGCCAAATGTCACAAGGCCAACTGTTCAGAAAGTAAGCAGAGAGCAACTTGTAATTGTGTTCTTTTAAAATGTTTCCAGACTAAGCTGTCTATAAAATCTAAAAGTGACTATTTTTGGTGACTTTCCTGGGATTTATTGGGAATTAATTGAAAGTAATCATGCTTGGCAAACAGATGGCTATATCTCAACATCCCACTGAAATCAATATTCTTTGCTTCTGTTTGTGTCATCACAGAAAGATAACTTCAATGGATCCAAGCTGGATTTGTTGCTGGAAGGAAATGTTAGAAATTTAAATCTGAGAAAAAAAAATATTATAAAATGTGTCTTCTATTTTATAAATAAATTCGAATGTGGTATTTAATCAACAAATCATTAACTGCTGCATTAGGAATGTCAAATCTCACTTCATCTGCATGCTGGAGCATTGCCTGTGGATGTGGAAGATCTCATTTAGAGCTTCACCCATACTTTAGGAAACTGAACCTGTCAAGGAAGTTCCTTTCCCATTCGTGTTTTCTTTAATCATGGGAAGCATGGGATGCTTTCCCCTGCACTGTATTTTTCTGTGCCATCCATTAGATGGATGCATTCCCTGTGTGTTAATGCACTGAACTTCTCTCCCTTCTCCAAGGAGAGGTACCATGAAGAAGGGTATGGATGCTGGATACTCATACAGACTCTGTGATGCATCATGTGTGTGATCATCAGGAAACCTTCTGAACATATTGCAAAGTGTGAGGAGTGGGAGTTACTGCTACCCTGGGAAAGTCTGAAATTGCATTGCTGCCTAGATGAGTGAAAAATTGCTGAAACCACAGAAGGGCACTATATAAGGGGCACAACTGTTTCACTCTGCAAAGATGTTTACAGTCATAAAGTACACAAACATTTCTCTCTGGGTGAGATGCTTGCATATGTGTGGCCACACACACGCTCCAAAAGCAAAAGCTGAACTGCAGTAACAGAATATTTGTTTTAAATACTCTGAGCACTCCCTCAGACTCCCAATCCCCATTGATTCAGATTGAGCTCTGGGG
Source organism: Pyrocephalus nanus (assembly GCA_038380795.1). NCBI lineage: Eukaryota > Metazoa > Chordata > Aves > Passeriformes > Tyrannidae > Pyrocephalus > Pyrocephalus nanus. Next base: position 25,232,073 of record CM076270.1, on the reverse strand, counting down.
CCAGATTTTTCACATACATCCAGCAATGTGAGAAGAAATAGTCCTCAAGTGCTATCCAAGGCCTTCTGCTGGGTCCTGGGGACTACAGCCATCCTCCATGGCTCATCTGGGAGCCCAAAATGAGGACTTCACTGGAGAGTCAGCTAGCTTCAGTCAGTCACTCAGCTCCTGCTAGCTCCTTATCTTCCCTTCTCCTGAGCAAAAGGGTTGTGTGGAGCTCTTTCTCTCCTCCATGGGGGACAGGGTGTGGCCTGCCCATGTTCCCAACCCCGCAGCAACCAGTGTGACCCAAGAGGTACTCCAGCAATATTTTGATCAGTGGTGTCTTCAACTGCATGTATTTAATATTCTTGCACGCTCCGGTGTGCGTATTTTTTCTGATTCTTTTTTTAAACATTATTTCTGTTACTAATTAGAAGACTGTTCCAGTGAAGTCCCACAAGTCAACTCCTTGTGAGAAAAGTCTCCTCAAGATAATAGTTATCTACTGAAGTTTCTAAAATGTGAAGATATGGGCAGTATAAATGCTACAATGTATACCTAAAGAAAAAAAAATTAAAAGTGCTATTACCTCTCTAATAAAACTAAAAGTGCTATATTAGTACTACCAAAAATTGTTTTGGATCCATTATTAATGACACTGCACAGAAAGTTCATTTTGTCAACTGTAAGCATTAGTTTGTAGCATGTTCTGCACACATGTATTTGCCTTTGGTTACTCAAAGGCACAAACAGATGTTTTTCTTGGAGAGATTAACTCTAAATGTATTTATTTTGTTGTTTTCCTCCTATGATCTTTTATAGTTCTTCTCAAATCTTTGTTTAAAGGTCATTTAGGTGCTGAGGCTGAGGGTGTTGAACACAGGACTGATGTTCAGATGTGCCTCACTGGCCACTTCAGCAGAAATGTGGGAGATGCCTCTGGGTGAAGAAGGCAACAGATCCATAGGGTCGTGGAAAAGACTGTGGATAGTGGAAACAAAGGGAATAATGCAGGAAAGGGCAAAGAAAAAAATACAGGTCTAAACTGGGAATGACTTTAGGAAAGGACAGGCAGCGAAATCTGATTTTGGGGGTTGAACATGAGAGATCATGAGGTAGGTTTGTATTTGGTTAGTAAAGCTATGTCAATAGATGGCTTCAACCACATGAGTCTATGTGCTTTTTTTGGAGCAACAGAGCTGCAGAAATCGACACAATGGATACATGGCCAGATGGGGGAAGCAAACCCTTTTACATCAGGAAGAAAATCCACAGCTACATTCATGAGGCAGAATGACTTCACCTAAATTTCTTGAAATTAAAACTTCAAATAAATATTCGAAGTCATAAAAATAGCAATCTACATGTGGTATCTCAGCAGAATTACATCAGCACTATCTTGGCTCACATAAACTGAGAGGCTCCTAAATAAACTCAGTACCTCACCTGGAGTACATGAAACCAACGTTCAGATGTCATCATCCATGTTAAAACCAGAATTAATTAAATTGTATAAAAGCCTTCTGCTTCAAAGAATAAATCTCCTTTTACATATAGCTTCTTACAGATAGACAGATTCCAGATCTTAACTGAAAGTTAAAGTTCCTTGAGGAAAGTTATTCTTAAGTAAAGTCATGCATGCTTCTTGCAAGTTGCCTCACGAGCTGGGAAGCAATATTTTACAATTAGGATTTCAGACGAATGACTCCTCTGGCAATTTTTTCTGGAACTTCTCTGTATAACGTTTGCCTGGTTATATAATTCTGGATGTCCATTACCATTGTGGATCAAATAATTTAGATGTGGAACTATATATCAATAAAAATGAGATATGGAGATAAGATAAAGGTTTGACCAGTAGTTTTTTCTAAGCTAACCTGTATTTGTTGCAACTAAAGCTGATTCTTCCAATATTTGCCCTCCGTTTGTATTATTTGCCCTAAAGTTGTTCTCCCTTCTTGGGGACCAAGGACCAAGCAGAAACAAAACAAGGAAAAGCAGCAGCTGTGAACTCTGTAGAAACAGCTCATCTCTTAGGTCACAGCTCGGTCCCCAAATACAGAAGAGGAGGATGATGTGCTGCCCTTAGGCTGGCTGATGGTCATCTCTAGGCAGGCTGGATCACCCACTTCAGCTCCTTCCTCAGCACCTCCCAGCCAGCTGTGCCACATCTCAGCAGGTTCAGACAGCTGTTAGCTCCATCCTCTGCTGCTGTTCTTAGAATCTTATCTAACTTTTTCTTTAATCCTTTAGGACTTAAGCCTGTGTTTATGCCATGTTAGATACCTCTCTGCAGCCAGAGCCCTGGAGAGAGCAAGTTCACCCATGCAGGCAGCTGCAGCCCTTGTGTTCTCGCAGGGAGTCCAGCGAAGGGGAAAGGCAGCTCTGCAGATCTCATCCTGGCTCCAAGGACTGCTTGCAGCAGAGGCTGGCCAGGGGCAGGGCTGCAGCAGCCTCTGCCTGGGCCTCTCCCTCTCGCTCCCCTCCTGGCTCGCGCTTTTGGCGCAGGCTTGCCTGGCTCCCAGCCCCTGGCACTGGGCGATGGGCAGGTGGTTTGTGCTGCTGTGACCTTGCTCCAAGCAGACTTCTTATCACCAGGGGTCGGCAACCCAAGGAGCGGAGCTGGTCCTTGAAATGCGACCTCTGACTTTTGGGGGAGATGGCGCCAATCCCCGAGGTCGGAAACGGTCTGTCCTCAGGCGTCACGTTCGCCCTCAGACGCACACAAGGCACACGTGCCGGTGTTAGAGGCCCCAGCTCCAAAGGACTGCTCAGCCAGTTAAACTGGCTATTGCTAAGGTAGCTGGCACAGCTAGGGAAGCATCCTGCTGAAGTGGAGGGAGCAAAATTATCCCCAGCTCTCTCAAAGGAGCGTGTTTCCCAGAGAGCATGAATTAAGGGGATAGGCTGAAAAATGGGGCATATAATAGCAGCAAACCACAAGCATGTAAATATGCAAGAATATCATTTGAAGGAAAATTTTAAGCCTCATTAGTAAATGCTTTTTGCATTACTCACTATATTTACAGAAGACAATACAGGACAGCTAACAAGGCAGAGTGTACCCTGGGGTGCTGCTACACCGTGCTGTGAGGAGCTGGCAGACCAGTATCAGACCAGTTACGTGTGCTCTCCCCAGTTTCAATGGTCTCTACCAGGCAGTATGTCCTGGATTGATGGCTTGGGCAGGATCCAGCAGGCACTGAGGTCCTGAGGAACCTTCTCATTGATCTGGTCAGTCCTTGCTCCCCGGAGCTCAGGGAGAAAGCAGCTCCTTGTAGCAGCTTCCTCAGCCTTAACACCACCCTGGGTCACGTTGGGTTTGCCCTGACAACCTCCAGGATGCAGGGCAAGAAAACAGGGGCTGAAGGTGAGGAGGCTTCCCTGAAACTCTTCTTTCTCCATCCAGGGATGGGGGAAAAAAGTGCAGTTCTACTATAGGGGATACCTTGTCATAAAGTTTTTTTCACTCTCCCTTTGGCCAACAGTAGCTTTAAGGAAAGTTGATTTCTTTCCCCCACCATCCATGAGGTGTTTGTTATTACAAACAGTAGGATCTCAGTCTCCAAAAATATGTTTGGATCTTAAGAAGAATAACATACGGACTTTAAAGTTTGGACATCTATTTTAAAAGAAAAATATGAGTGGGCTTAACTGTAGTTCTTATGTGAATTTTATATGTTTCATACATTTTTTCATATGGTTAATATCAGTCAAGCATGGCTGATATTCTAGTAAAGCAGTTTCTTGTTATTTTTATTCAAAATACACTCCTGAAGGTAAGTTAAATGCTCCACAGTCCCAAATCCAAAATTAAATTTTAGGAAAAAGTCCTTTAAAAATGGCGTATTGTGTTAAGCCATAGATGCTAAATATTATTCTTGGCACGACAGACCCCCACAAGTAACAGAACTAATTTTTCTTTTACAGAAATTACTAATTAAATAAACATAATATAAATCCTTACAACTAACTTTTCCCTGCAGTAGCAAAATCTGGACGGGGCTAAAAAGACTGAGAAAAATTGTTATCATAAAAGAATTTTGTTTTCAAACGTGCTTGAGCTGACTTTGGGCCAGGTCACACTCCTTTTGGAGAAAAGAAAAGAGCAGAAACCTTTGGGGAGTTTCAGTTGCAAGGAAACCATTTCGGTTTGGTGCTAGGCAGGAAAGGGGAGAACAGCTTCCTTATGGCAAGGGAATGCCCCAAGGACCCTGAGCAGCCCACAGAAAGCCTGTGCTGATCTCACACCCAGAGCCAGTGCTTTCAGACTGACTTGTAGACTCTGGGAAATGAGGCTGAGCCACTAGCCTGTGCACAAAGGGACATCCCTGTCCATAAATAGATGTTTCTGCACATGTACCCATACAGACTTGTCCACCATGCCAAGAGCAATCAGAAGAAAAGTCAGAATAATGCTAGGATGAAAGGGCACTAGAACTGTACTGACATGACCTCGTGGTTCCCTACCTTGCATTCTTTAAGATTGCCATTCAGCCATTTTATGTCCCTTAAACTCTCAATTGCCTGCAAACCATATTTTATCCATCCCTTATCAAACACTTTGTGGTTACGCTTCAGGCCAGATCTAAGCAAAGTTATTAATCATCTGTCAAATAAAATTGTCAGTCTGCTCCATCCTTATTCTTTTTCAATAAAGATCAATTGGAACTGTGCAAAAAAATGTCAACAGAGTCAAATCTCTTAAAAAGAAAGCTAAAGGAAAGAACTTTAAGCTGTGGTCCACCACACTTTAAAGTAACTTTAAGCTGTGGTTTTGGATTTGGACATATCTAAGCCAATAGGGGTGGTAGTTGTTATTATTTATTGCTTAAATGTGAATCTTTGTTTTCCTTCTAATATGCCTTATGGAAGAAAAAGAGACATCTGTGCTAAAGTAACCAATCTTTATGGGTGGGGAAGAAACCATCTGGGTTAAAGTAACCAGTCCGTGTTTCACTAATTCTAAATCAAGAAGCAATAGCTACATGAAAAAAAAAAATTAGTGATGTCTTCTTTAAATTAAAGCACTGGATTTGAAAATGAGTATTCTAATCTTTTGGTACAATGGCTCTGTTCACAAATATGTCTCTAAAAAAATCATATTGTAATGCAAAGCTGATGTGTGGACAAGCTAAATCCTTATTTCTATTTTAAGCTTTGTCACACAAACATTGAATAAGTTTTGGACACATAAAAATCAACAAGAATGGCTATTGTAGTTACAGTGCTGAAACCACTCAAACTGACTTCCAATTAAAAGTCAACAAGATTTTTATGCTGAAATTTATCAAGTATTTTTGAAAAAGTTTTATTGCAGAATTTGCCTTTCAGTTGTTGTTGCCTTGTTGCAAGCATCTTCTTCCCATCTTCTGTGATCTGTGCAAGTGTGTAATTGTCTTTGTCTCACAGGGTTACCCACTTGGCCTCCAGTTAGGTAATAATTTCTAATCCCATTGTCAATGCTCCATTTCCTTCTACCATAAGCAATGTGGCATTGGCTGTCCTCTTACACATGCCAGCAAGACTGCAACCCCCTCTGCAGCTCATCCCTTCCAAGGGTATCTTTCTAGCAAGGTTCCATGGCTTATACACAGGTTGGAGAACACTCAGGAGCAGAAAAGCTTCACCACAATTCCCAGTCCAGACTAAGCCTCCCTGTACTGCCATCAGCCACAGAGCTCACTTCTGTTTGCCTCTATACAGTGCTTTCTTCTCCAGTGTCTCAAAGAGCTTTGAGTTACCTCAGCCTGTCTCTCAAGAGATGAAGCCCCTTTCCTATAACATTGTTAAAATACCAGTTTCCACCCTGTACTTCCTACTTCTGTGACCTCATTTCTGTCTTCTGTTTCACTGCCTTACAAGGTGGGGTTGCAGAGCAGGGAATGATCCATTGATCTACGAAAATAAGTGCCTGCTGCCTATCATGAAGCTCCATTTGTGAAGAAAAAGTTAGTTTTGGAGGAGCAGGGTAACAGCAAAGATGTGCTCTGAGGAGGTACAAACCAGGGTGATGTGTTACCTTCTCTGTGCTGTGAAGAGGGAAGGGTTTAAGATCAGGGTAAATGAACAACATGGGTGTTTCTCCTGGCTATTTGAAAAGCTCTGTCTGAGAACCTGACGATCATTCCTCAGCTCCAAACATACTCTTTATGAGAGTGACAGAGGAACAAAATTAGCTGCCAGACGATATCAAGCTGGTGATATGTTTCTGCTTTTTGAGGGCCTAGGACAGAATCTGAGCTCTTCCTTCTCCTGAAATTGTAGCCCACATATTTTTGTATGAGCAGATGCTTTGGTGAAGCTCTGCTTGACTGCTCCAACTTCAGCCTCCCTCCGAAAAGCCAAAGCCCAAATTCATACCTGGTATTTATTGCACAGAATTCTTCAGGAGGCAAACAGCCCTTCTATCACACTTCTTGAGGCACAAAAGTACCATGCAAAATTATTTATTAAAATGGCTTGGATCCAAAATTATGCACAAAATAAATATTCATATAATCATTATTGCTTGGCTTTGACTGCTGTTCTCAGGAGGCCATAACAACCTAACTATGACTAACCTGGCACAGGCCTTTCATTGACAGAACTGTATGTTTGTTCTATTTTATACTGTCAGTGATGTATAATCAATTGCTGCTGCTTGATTTGTACTGCCTATGGCACTAGGGAAAATTAAAATTAGCATAAATTATAACATTTAACCTTTCAGTACTAGCATGAGATGATGTATAGGCAAATGGCAGGGTAAAAGAATCATTTCCACAAGGTACCTTACAAAAATGCATGCAAGTGAAATGAAAGAAGAACTTATGACAATGTTATTTAACATTATGGCATCTTAATGGACTCATTCCACTGTAATGTTTAAAAAATTAAAAATAAGATTATTAATCAGGTAAAATCCAACTGACAAAATTGCTGTCTGGATCTCTTCTGCCAAGTGGAGATTTTGCTATGAATCCACTGTCCGTGTGGTGTTGCCCTCCCTGGAGCTACATATCAGGAGGCAGCAGCTTCAAAGGACTGAAGAAATAATGTCCTTTTCTGATGCTCTTTGGTCCTCATATTTAAAGCAAATGTTGGGACAGAGTTGGCCTTAATTAAAAATAAATGTGTTTCACTGATGCTTCCTGAGGTAGGCTGAAAAGTTGGGCTAAAGCCCTGACTTTGTTGTCAGGAAAACACCTACCTTTGAATGAACACTGTTGCAGTTTATATCTTTCATAATATAGTCCTCTTTTCTTTTTAAACATAACTTTTTCCATTTACATAATGTTTTCTTACACTGATGATTATTCTTAAATCAAGAAGGGAAAGAACAATACAATCTAAGCCCCTCAGTTTTTAACAAGTGAAAATGTGATTGAAAAGTGAATATAAATAAATATGAAATGTATTCAGTTTTCCACATAGTTTTATTCCTTTCATGAATGCATACAGCAGTTAAAGTATAAACCAAGTGATATAATCCCATTTAGTTCTGGAACATATAAAGGATAGCCATAAACCTAGAGAGAGACAGACAGATATATGGATGCACAGACAAGATAACATTTTCAAGGTTTCTGGTGAGAGAATCCTTGCAACAGATGTATTTTTTAATTTAGGATTTTCAGTACAAGCTTAGATCATTCATAATTATACCCTCAGACAAGGAGGGCGGTATAAATAAACTTTAATGGAAAGGAAACAGTCTGTAGAATAAGCATTTTCTTTGAATCATAACAACTCTTTGAATTTAAAAAAGAGGCTTTCCTTGAGGGATTGGGTGAAAAGCATTTAAACCACGGCAATCCTTCCCACTTTCTTCTTTGTCAGAGCAGATGGCTGCCGGTCAGAAAAGGCTGAATTTGAAAAATACTAATTTGTCAGGTTGATTCTGGCCCTCAAACCTGTAACAAATGACCAGTGTAGATATAAAAACAGCAGAGGGAGGTAGGAAAACGAACTGGTCTCTGAGATCTGGTGCTCCTACTGAAGAGCTGAAAAATTATACAGAAACTAAAAAAAGGAGCACTAGAAAAATAGCTCAAAAAAAGCAATCACAGGACCTTTCTGCTCCAGACTCTGGCCATATACAGGCACTGGGACTTCCTTTGAGCTGGAAGGATAACAGTGTCAAGTCTCAACAGAGGGAAAAGGGGTGCCTGGATTTAGGCCCTTTTGCTAAGGGCTCTGATAATCCAGAGACAAAAGTCGATAGTGAAATCCAGAGCAGCAGCTGTGATGTTTCCATCTGGGGACCAGAAAACATCTGAATGAATGAGAGAAATGATCTAACAATCAATAACTTTTTTCAAGGCATCACAAGAAGCCTTTGAACAATATCACAAGAAGGAAAAAAAAAAAGAGAGAAATGCTGTTCTAATGGAGGGGAAAATGAACCCACAAACAAGACCAAATTGACATACTGTACAGCACTATGTTCACAGGAGGAAAAAGAAGAAGAGTCTGGGAACTGAGTTTCGGTCCAGAAGAACATTATTTAAAATGTTCTTAGCAAGCTTGACTGTGGAAAAAAAATCTGTTGATTGTGGTGAGGAAGGAGTGTTGCTTCATTTATTAGAAATCAACAGATCTTCCAAAGAGCTCCACAGTTTACTAGACCAAAATTTTGTCCTGCTATGCAGACGACTGCACCTTGATCAAAGGAGAAAGGTAAGATGAAAGATCACCTGGCTGTTCAGGGGGCAGGGGGAAAGGGTCAAAAAAGAAAATGTAAGCAGTAAACCTGAGCTCCTGGTTCTTTTTCCCTGTAGGCTTTCTGGGACGTCAGTGCCAGACTGTGCTGGCAAAGTTTCATACACTGCTCCTCCAAACGCAGTGCGAGGGACTGTGAGCTCAGACACCTCTTCTTGTCATCTCAGACCATTCTCACCGAGAAGGAGTAAGCTGGAAAATCAGACAAAGGAAGAAGAAAGAAAAGCCACAGAGCCTATATTTCAGACCAAAGAGGGCTCAACAGTGGAGCACCCTGCAATAGGAACAGAAATCAGCTCAGGTATTTGAGGTTGAACAGAGTTCTTTTATAACTTACAGATGGCTGAAATCATTTGTAGGATTTAAGAATTTGCTGGTCTTGGTTAGGGTCCAGAAAGTCAGGAAACAATAAGAAAAAACAGCTTTTAGATGTGCTTCTGGCTTAAATAGTTTCCAGGGATCATGTTTATCTGTTGTCTAGAGATAAACTTCAGCACAGAGTGATACAGTTGCAGAGTACCCATCTCCCTGCTAAGGTGGGATATTAAATGGAGGTGTGGAGTAAAAGAGATTTGTGTATTTTTTTACTCAGTGCCAGTGCCTCGCTGCTTTGTGAGAATATCAAAAAATAGCTGCCCAGCCTTCTCATAGATAAGACTTCTGGCAAGATAAATGCTAGAGAAGTTGCAGTATTACAGGGAAAAAAAAAAAAAAAAAGAAAAACAGAACACCACCAAACCCCCCAAACAAAAACCATCCAGCAGATGTCAAAAAAAAAAAAAAAAAAACAAAAACAACAACAACAACAACAACAAAAAACCTCAAACAAACAAACCCAAAACAAAACTAAACAAAAACCCAAACAAATAAACAAAAAATCAATGCAAAATTACTTGGTCAATCTCAAAATTCCTCAAACATTCTATTTCATCATTACCAATATTAAATTCTCTTGGATTTTTCTATGTGATTTCTTTTTTAAATAACTGCTGTGGTCCTGTAATGAGAAATGTATTTTATGGCTCCACATTTAGTCATATCACCCTAATATATTCTACTTTATTTATACAAGGAACATGTATAATGCCCAGTCCAAAAAAAAAACTATAAAAACCAAGGGAAATTTTGGGTCCTGACAGAGTTTGCAGATAGTATTAGGGGAATGGACTCTTCATTTACTTCATCTGAAGTCCAGCAAACTCTGCTCTTCCTTCACTGGGAAATTGCATCTGCTGAAGGCTCAAGTCTTTAACATTCTGACCAGGACTTGTCATGTTCAAGTAAGAGATAATTACATTACAACAGATGATGACTTGCTCATTATTTTGCAGAAGTATGCAAAAGAGGAGGCTGAACTACTGTTTGGAGAAATAAAACAGCCATTCCCAGTAGCTGGGTGTTGGCAGAAGAACAAGCCCCTGGCGAGCAGGAGCCCGTGGGGTGAGGGCGAGCAGGGAGGTCGACTTTGGGCAGGATAACAGGAGCTCCTGCCTAAAGACCAGAACTGTTCTGCTTAGTAAGCATACTGAGAAACACTTCCTTGAAACACAGTGGAAAATAATAGCCCTCATATTTTATGTCAATGGGTAATTTCAAAGATAAGCCACAGCTTTGTGTGTATTTTTATGAGGGTAGGAAGCAGGGAATGAAATATTTCAGATCACTGGAAGATTAATATTACTGTGGGATTCAAAAGTTCTGGTGTAGAGTCTAAACACTGTTTAATAAATTTGTTCTCTCTATGATGTGAAGTACACAGGCCCTAATTATTTCATGACATTTCTCACACAAACACAACCCCTGAATAGTTTATCACATTAAATAACTTGAAAAGTCACGGACACATGAAACACCATCAAGAGTATGAACTTTAAACAACACCTTTGTGAATCACCTAACTCTACAACCTTCCAATATCCTCCTGCTAGAAAGCACAACTTGATGTTATGATCTTCTATTTTTAAATGTAAGGCAATTAAGAATTCTGAATTTCATCACATGGGATTCTGTGATCTTTCCAGAATGGATCAAGTCTTGGGTGTACAAATTATGTCTTACAATAAAGATATAATTCAGATGTTTAAGGCTCCTGAGATGTTTAATCAATAATTCTCTGAGTAAATGTGTTTTTAGAGTCTATGAGCCATTACCCCTCAAAAGCTGTAAGTCTGCAGTAGGAATGTTGCTGTCTTCATGTGGAAACTCATCAATGCCTATTGACATCTCTCTGTTTAATTGCAATTTAAATCATGGTGTATTTTCATTAGATCTCAAAATGGATTACAATGCTCCATTAATTTTGTAGTTATGTATGGGAAAGATCTACTAGTGACTCTGTGGGTCATAGATAGGCCTTGGTTTGTGAAGGGAGCTCCTATTGACATCGGTGTGAGTTCTGCACATGGACTGAAGGCATGACATGGCCCATTATTCTCAATTTTCCATAGTACAGTGTCTGAGAGAGCACATCACAATAGAAATTGCTTATCTGGGATGCATCAATAAATATGTTTCAGGTTTATTTCTTCTCAAGATTGCAAAAATGCAAACATTTTTCTGTACCCACATCATCACACTTTTTTGAAATTATATTGTCTTTCCTTTTATTCCTTTCAGAAATAGCATATAAACTCATTCTCATTAAAAAAGAATGTGCTGATGAAAAAACACATCTCTCATACTACCAGAAGAGGAGATCAACAAAAGATCTTAACTAACTACAACTGGAAGCTCTGTCATTGATTTCAGATAGAAAGAAATCATTTCATGGAAGTTTTCTGATACTCTGTTTCACAATAGTGAGAAAACTTCCTCTAAAAAAATTTTAGGTACATGTAGGCCACAGATGGACTAGCAAGTAGTGGAATGATTTGAAGGGTTTATACATTAAGGAGAGTCAGAGCAATGATGGTATAAAATTTAGTAAACAAGGAAATACACGGAGCATCAAGAGAAAAAATTGTTACACTGAGATCCTGTAAACTGTGAAAGTAAAAATAGTGGTGATTCCATATTCTGTGCTGTACATGTGGAGCACTGTAACAAAGCAACTGATGTTTGGTTAGAGACCTTCGATCCTGCAGCTTTCATGTCCTGCTTTAGGAATGAACTCCAAGCACTTAGGGTTCGTCCAGACCCTAAAGACAGAGCCACAGGGGAGGGGTGGCAGAGCTCCTGAAAAACTGGGCTGGGTGTGATTGAAAAGGTGAGAACTGTGTCCAGTGCCCTACACTTCTCTGACCCCACTGCTGCCTGTGCAGTGGCAAACCAGACTCGTATTCAAAGCCAGTGATACATCCTTCCAGCAGGAAGATTTCAGGGTTACTGAAGATGTTTAGTGCACACACAATCAGGAGCTCAGGCAGCTTCAGTTCATGGAGGTTTAGCAACACAAACAGGGCTTGATCCAAGAAAAGGAAATGTTTCCAAAGCAGAGGGAGAGAGGAATGGGGAAGGCATGGACTTCTTGTACCTGCTGAAGCCAAGGCAGCTAAGAAAGAGGCAGAAACTCTCCTATTTCATTCCCAGAGCTGGATCTCCACACTGTCATCACTGTGTGCCCCAGCATCACAGCCCTTCTTCTGTTCCCCTCAGCAGTACCCAGCACAACTGCTTCTTTGCCCAGAACCAGTCCCAAAGACCTATGGCATGCACACAGCACCATGAAGGTACAAACAGGGATCTTGTGGCTTTTTGGGTGCACTTTGGGAAAACCAAGAGCAAGCAGGCAGCTCCACTTAGTACTCAAGATCTGGTTTACTGCCTCAGGGGACAGTGAGGCAGATTTTTTACCCAAACTAGATACTGATTAAAACTAGAACAGAGTAACACTACAAACACAGAGACAAAACCTGAGGAACTATAGAAATGCCTTTAGAAACATCCAGGAAAGTCAGTAAAACTTCTAATATTTTCAGTTAGCACATTCATCAATACCAAAGATATCCTTTACCACTCCCTGCTCCCTCCAGAACCACCTACTCTCCACTGGAGCTCTCCTTCTCACTGTTCTCCTCAGCCCTTTCTATTCTTGTGCTGCAGAGGAGGTTGGGGGAAGTTTTGAAAGGTGCCTCCTCTTAGTGTCAAGAAGCTTTCTCATCACCACTCATTGTCCCTGCTCCTTCACTGTGCCCCTGCCTGGGAATTGTGCTCCCCTCTCAGCACTCTGATCGTGGCAGAGCTGGTTGGGAGGAGCGTGGTGCTGAGCAGTAGGATGAGCAGATGAGGGGAGCCTCTGAAGACCTCAGTTCCCCTTCTGCTCCAGTTAGTGACAAACTGCTGTAGAACTGATAGCTTTGGGAAAGAATGTGCTGTCTTTTGGCAGTGCTTTTCTTTCAGGAGTATCTTTAGAGTGCAGATTCTGCCCTTACTTTAGATTGGAGCATTTGCTTGGGTCAGGATAACCTGGGACCACCAAAGGCTGTTACCCACTCAATCAGGGCAGAGAGGAGCTTTGTGGGAAGCCCATGCACAGTGACTGGCAGGCAGAGACAGGCCACCCCAGATCTGGGGTGGATCTATGGGCTCACACAACCCCAAGCTTTCTCCTCCCTTGGCAAAGGGACCAAGCCAGAAAACCAGGAGAAGGGTCCTCCTTTCAGAGACATTCCACAAGTTTGAAACAGGGATTGGTGAAATGCAGAAGTGTCAGCACAGAGGTGACAGTGTTGGGGAGGGGAAGGGAACTATTATTAAAATATCCACATTTAATTAACTATTAACACTTAAAATGCTGTAGCTGTGGTGCCTGATATCCTGCACTCTGTTAGCACTCTGTTTAATTTCACAGAGAAATTAAATCTGTTTGCTTGCAGTCTATTTAAACATACCTCAGCAACAATTACATATTGGATTCAATCACAAGAGCAAAACATTTTGGACTGGGCATAGCTGTAGACTGAGCTTGTGTAGTAACATTTTTATTTTGTCATTTATTTTTTAATTACATGGAAATATTGATAGAGTTTCTTCTTCTGAATTTTTCTTTAATGACTGCTTTCAAAAGACAGTAAATAAATTAGCCTCTACTGATCATGAAGCAATAGTTAGTACTTTTGATCCATGCAATTAACATAAAAAAGATAATGTGTGAAATGCATGAAGCATGTGTATCATGAGTGAACATTGTCATCAGTAGTCTTGCTTTTCAATAAAGAAAAATTGTTTGGGGAAGTTTGTCAAACCACTATTGCTATTGCATCCACACACTGCTGATTTCTGATATTTTTTATAAATATCAGTAATGATATTCCATTAGGGTGCTGAGACCAGAATTAATTTAAATAACTTTGTGCCTAATTCACGAAAAACAAAAAATGCCTCCCCAGCCAGGGGGCCGTTATTGCTGTAATTTTTCCAAGGAAAAGTCATGGTCTGTATTCAACTTCCAGTTCAAAAAGAAAAGTTTTCAATTTATACAGATAGGGTTTTATCTTTACAACCAGTTCCAGAGGAATGACTTAACTACTAGAAGGAAAAAAACCCTTCACTATCTAGCTCAGAAATACACTGACCACACATCAAAATTCCAAAATACTTCTAAAAATCATTTATCCACTCCCTGTGCAAGTGCAATCAGAGAAGGGTAAAATGGGCACACAGGAGAAAATTTATACACAATTATATTAATAGGCCCTTTGTTTCTTAGACATCAGTATAATTTCCATTATTGAATAAATAGAAACGACAGAAAGTTTTTCAAAGCATGAATCTAAATAAAGATAGGAATTAATGTAAAACACAGAGGTGTGCTGTGCTTCTGTAATGTTGAAAAAGGATGTTCAGTTCAGCAGCTCACATTTACGTGTTTGCTCAGAGCATATTTCTAAGCAGACTATACCAGCATTGTAAATAATGCTTTCATTTTGCTCTTTTGCTTGAAATCTTTTTTCCATCGAGAACAAGATCTGTGTACCTTGGAGAGATATCCCAGCCAGCTGAGAGACAAATTATGTGGCTAGCATAACTTTATGAAAGTACAGTCGTTAAAGGATCTGTATGAGAGATCCTGCTCAAACAAAATCAGATGAATGTTGCCTGCTGGTTAGAATATTTTTGTGAAAGCCAAATCATATCATATTTCAAATCTGGCAAAATATTTACAATCTTATTTTTACATTTTCCTGTATGATTTTTATTAAAGCGTCTGCTTGTTCGGTAAAGAACAAACTCAAACCACCTACCACAAGGATATTACCCACACTTGTGCTGGAAAGTAGTTTGCTTTCTAAAGTTACAAAGAATATTTAAAATTAATGGAGGAAAAATAACAGGGGGAAAAAAATCTCTGCTCAGTTTGTTTATAGTCTGCTTTTGACAGCGCTGTCTGTGTGGCCAGTGTCAGCGTTTCCTCTGATTCCCCTCCGTTTGTGCAGGCATCTCTCACAGCCACAGAGAGATTATTTTTGAAGAGAGATATGTGTAATTGAAAAACCACAAAACCTGGCCAAAAGATGCCACAAATAGTGACTCACTGAATTTTAATCCCCTTCCTAAACAAGTTGACTGCAAGTTTTTATGGCGGCTTAAACTTATAGTGTATTAAAAAAAAAACTTGCAAACCATTCTACTCCACATTTTTTTTTTTTTTTTTTTTTTTTTTTTTTAGGAAAGGTCTTTCTTTTCACTTCAAAAATTAAATTTCCATGGGGAAAATTTGCTTCAGGTGCAAAGTGTCATCTGAAAACAGAACCTACTCCCTCCTTTAAGATTTCATAGCTCAAGAAAGTAACTCAGTGATCCCAGGTGACAGGGTGGATTCAACTAGGAAAATGCCTCTCATTTAATTTTTTTTAATGAATTTTAATAATACTTTGTTGCTTTTTTGCAAAGAATACATTTCTTTCTAAATGCTGCACTCAGTTAGACAGACAAGTGAAAAATCAAAATATTCTTATTTGAGTATGAATTGCAGGATCAGGTCCATTGATCTTGGCTTACTTTCTGCTTAGCTTGCAATACTGAAAAAAAATGTTTAAGACTCCCAAGACCTTTTTCACATACATTTACTACAGTTTCCTGCAGCTATAAATCCTTTTGTTCTAAAAAATTTCATCCGAATTACCCCAAAAAAGTACATCCAGGCCCAAGGCAAATTCTTTCTGATTTTTTCGTTTTAATTTCAATATTAGCTTTGCTTCCTAAACAATTTCTTTAAGGTCTTTAGGCTATTTTACAGTTTGCTATTCCCTTTTTATGCATTTTCTGTCCTTAGATTTCCATTTAATATTTGTTTATGTATTTCTCAGTAGTTTTAAAACATGACCTCAAAAATAAAATCATACCCTTTCTGCTATGAAAATCCTTTGCTTTAATACAAATATAGTGATTTAAGCACCCTTCTGGGGTTTTGTAGCTGTTACTGTTCCTGGTCTCAAATTTTAGCATCATTATTTAAAATGAAGGAAAAAATCAACTTGCAATTCAGACAGTTACCAAATTACCAAAACTAGTGCAGCAACTCTTAATGAGTGAAACCATTAACTATTTTCTGACTGCAGCCCCTGTTCAAATACCTTGGACACCTTGTTAGCACAGAATGAGGTGTTCAATCAAGACACTGGGAATTGGAAGTACCAGGGCACAGTTTTGAGTGGTGATTACAAGGGCATGAGTGTGAGTGCCAAAGTAACAGTCTTCTACCCTGCAGGAAGCTGAGAAACCTTCAAGTCTACATTTGTAAATCAGCCTGGATGATTACAGCAGTCACAAGCAAAGAACATATGAAACAATTATTTGCACCGTTCTTTCACTCTCTTAATTTGCTCTTAAAATGAACACAGTGATATTAAGAGCCATTAGGGCTTTGTTTTTGAAAATTTCCTGAGACTTCGTATCTTTCCAAGCAGCACCTTAAATTGCTTAAAAGTAGAAATTTAACAAAGAACTATTGTTTTCTGATTGTTAAATCCCTTTCCCGTCAATAATCTGAGCGTACACTAGCAGGCAGATATGTCTCTGAATTTGCTTAGAAAGTACTTGGTTCATGTGCAGAAGTGATACGATTTTAGACTTTCTAATTCTCTGCCTCTTAATTTCTGTGATGAAGACAGTTTGTCTTTCTTAAATGAGTAAATTTTAGATGTATATTTAGTTACATTAATATTATGTTGTAAGTGTAGATCTACTTCCATTCTCTTAAAGCAAGAGAGTGCCACTCTTTGATGTTAATTTTACTACTTTAATTTTATACAATGAGTCCTTTATGACAGCTTCCACGCAGTTCACTCATTTTTTTATTTCAAACCATAAACTGTAATCCGTGTAGAAACAACCCTGAACATTTCTAAAACTCATATTTCAAACACAAAACTTGTTATTAGGAGCTACTTTCATATTAAAGATAAGGAATTATTGACTAAGGAAGGGATGAGAAATAGCAAAGAATTAAATTATCCCCAGCAAAGAACTGAAAAAAGAGAATCTATTTTTTAAAAAAATCAAAGTGTTCAGGTACATTTCTCTACTTCATGGATATATAGCTCTACTATTTCACTACTTCTGGTTTGAAAAAAAAATTGTCAGTGGAAAGTATCTAAAATTGCTGCTTTAATTTAAGGGAAATGTTTATGCTGTGAGTTTTTTGGACAGCTCATCTAATGCCTTTTATAGGAATAAGCAAAGTATATTATGGGTTTAATTAGCATCTCAGCTGTACTAATTGCTTATATAAATAGCACATAGAAATTAATTTTTGTTCTTTTTGATCATCAAGAAATATTATGCAAGAACTTTTCAAACAGGACCATTTTTTTACATGTATTATTGTAGGAACATAAAATATTTATTTCAAATTAACCCATTTTTATACTAATTATTTTCTTGCAGAATTCTATTTTGGGCCTCGAAAAAATATCTAGTTCTCCAATTTTAAATGCATCATTATGTCTAACAAATCCTGAAATACTGTCATTCTTCAGTCTCTAGCTTTACTACTGGTTTTTGGAAACTCCCCAGAAAACATCTTTAAGCAATAAAAGAAACAGATAATTCCAATTTTGTATCTAATATTTGAAGAGTAAAAAATTATTTAAAAAATACAGCCAACCTGCACTAAAACAAAACTCCAGACTGTGATGTGCTTCACTCTTAATGACACACGGGGGAACTAAATTATGCTGTAGGGAACGCAAAACTGCAGCTCTGGGGATCTAAATTATGCTGTAGGGAATGCAAAAGTGCAACATCTTTCCTGCTACTTTGTGCTTGGTTTTTTTCTACTTTAAAATATGTATTACTGTAAATTTTTTAGCTAAGGGTGCTGAAACTATCAGGTAATATGGTGAAGTTGCATAGCCCTTAAAAATATATCCGAATATTCTCACCCCTCCCCCAGTGCCCAGCTATACCTACCAGCAGCTGAAAAAAGCAGTAATTGAAATTAAAAGGCTCCTCCAGCACGTAGGAAGGTCTGGGTTTAATAACCGGAGGGGTTTCAGGTGCAGAGGGCGCTGTTGTTCGTGTATTCTGCAAGCATTTCCTGAGCAGGGATAAAAACATTGAGCCAAGAGTTTAATGTTTATATTTTTAAGCTTTCCATAAAGTATCAGTGGAATTGCTGACATACAGATGTTACCTTCCACAGTATGTGATGAGTTTCCTGAAATAAATCCTTTTGGTGGCAGTGTGGAAGGGAGATGGCAGCTATCGTCACCCAAAGGAGATGTTTTTCAGTGTTTACAGTCCGTTTGCCATGATTTTATAACCCAGCCACAAGGTTCCTTGCATCACACGTTTTCATATAAGGATATTTTAGTTATTTTCATTTTAAAAGCACACCAGCTGTATTTAAGTGCAACTTGCAATACAAAGTGTGAAAACAATTTGAAGCATCACTGCAGTGGCATTCTTCAACATTTCTTTCTTTCTAAAACACTCTTGCAGTTCATAACTAATTATTTGAGGTGTTTTGCCCGTAAGAAAGTATTAACTAATTATACCCACCAAAAAACAGTAAAGAGAGGAATAAATCATTTACATCCTCAAATAAACTTCCACACAGCAACTTTTCTTTTGAGCTGTATGTGTGCATTTATTAGCATTATACCTCCACACACATAACTAAAGCTTTAAACACGTCGTTAGTTCTTTGAAGTAAACTGTTTTCTAAATCCCCATGTAATGTACTACATCTTCTCATGCATTCACATTATTAATAATTTTCTCTTTTCTCCCCACTGATGGAAAAAGAACTACCATGCCTAAAAACAGAGAGAAAAAGACACAGGCAAAAAATCTTAATGACAATTGAGACCCACAGAAACCCAGGACACTTACAGTTGCAGCTGAAATTTTGGGTTTAACTTGAATAATTGTACCTAAGGTGTTTAGCTGGACAGGAAATAGTGCTCATCCTGCAGTCCTTGTCTGAAGTCAATGGAAGTTCGAGCTCAGTGGGAATTACAGGATCGGGCCTCACACATCCTGGATCAACTCCTGCACGGAGTTTCCTGTGCTACCTAAACCAACAGGGTGTATTAAAGCCAAAGCAACAGGCTTTGTCCAGTTCTGACCTGTGGCTTTAAATCAAACTCAAAAACTTCCCCAGCAACTTTATTAAGTTCAACACTTATTTACTCATAAAATCTGACCTTATGTAAAAAGTTATTACTTGAAAGAAAGGAATTGAAGAAAATCATTTGATACACGTGACTTTTGTTCTCTAATAAATTTTATTGATTCCTGTTTTGCACTGCATCTGCATTGTAATGCATCTGCATTTTAAAGTGTCTGCAAAGCACCCATATGGGAAATTTAATCCTTAAAATAAAGCTACTAGGTTAAACAATAAATATTGGGAGAAATAAATTTCTCCTGTGTCACTTCTGATATGGTGATTTCCAACTTTTGCAAAACATATTAATACAAATTCTGTATTTCAAAGTAACAAACAAAGCCATCAGAATCTGTGGCTGACCAAAATTGCTCCAAATATGAGGTTTGCATTCACATTAACTAAAACTTTACCTGTTTAAAACATTGCTTACACTCTAATAAAAGTGGTCATTGTTAGTTTTTCTCCTTGAATTAATGCTCATTCAAAAGTTTTCCACCTGAAAAAGGCTTTAATATAACTGTGACAAAGTTGCATTTTATGATTGGCAAGTTCTTTGCGCCCCAGCTACCCCCCAGCCTGGAGGAGTGGGGCTCCAAGATGCATTTTGGCCCTGTCTTTATGTCAAATCACTGCCATCAAAACAATGGTTCATATTACATGAAAATCTTGTGCAAATGAGCCATAATGGAAGTGAATGACAATCTCGTAAGACTGTGCAGCAGGATTCTCCTTTGATCTGAAATATTGTTAATCTTTCTCAAACATAACACTAAGTATACTTGGCAAATCCTGGATGAGAAAGTCCCTATAGTGCAGCTCTGTGGCCAGCCAGCCAGCAGCCAAGCACACCCTGACACAAAAAGAGGCACAGCCACACACCGACACTGAGCCGTGAGCTCTGCAACTGCTAGAAATTCATTTACCATTCAAAGACCTCTTCTCCCATTTCCTTTTCCAGAAAATAAGCTAAACAATATGTTTATTTATTCTTAATAATGGATATTTGCTGCTGGATCACAGCTCCATTTAATTAAGAAGCTGCAGTATTTAAGATATTAAAATCCATGTTTCGAAAAAGGTTTGCTTTTACAAAACACAGGCCTTATTTATTCGAGGCTTAAGAATCAGCCACACTCTAAATTATAGTTTTAATATGATGTTGCGGGGGAAAAAAAAGTGCTAGCATGCAAGGCAAGGTTTTTCATTGGTAACAAAAGCATGATATAGGAGTTTATACTCTCCTAATGATGCTTAAAGCAAAGATCTGGAACCGTGTGTCTGAGATGAGGTCATACATCAACTCCAGGAAAGTAAAAACCTCTCCTTAGACTGTATTACAGCCAGCTCACACCTTTTTGTTGTGCAGCCAAATATGCAAGGCGTATGCAGACGAATGCAAACAGAGTAAATCATGTTGATTCAGTGCTAGTAGGAAATATGCCTCTTCAGTTGTGTGCTGCTTTTGAAGTACTGCCTAAAAATCAGTCTTGGGCTTCAAAGAGAGGGGATTATAGCCTTTATCCAGCAATTAATATGGCTGAAACCCGGAATGTCAGCACCTGACGACGAGAACAGGCTGGACAGTAGCCTAGTAGGGGTCCATTCCCCTTCAAGAATTGGAATTTACAATAAAAATTAGTGCACAAATAGACTGAAATATTTGGGAAGGGGGCATAAAATTTTAACTTCTAACAACCTGCCTGTATTTTGACGTGTGGGGGAGAGGAGGAGTTGTGGTGTCCCTTGACCTTTAACCTGCCTTATCCACCTAGATCATTTTAATCTCCCACCAACTGTTAGGCAGAAAAGAGTGCTATTAAAGAGAAAGCTATTCCTTTTGCCTTCTTACATAGATCAGATGACAACCTCTCCAAGTCCCTCCTCTCTGTCAGAGTTCAAGGGTCCAAAAATGGTCAGAATATCAAGCAAGAGAAAGCCAGCAGGACTGCTGCAAAAAGAGTTTAAGGACTTTATATTATGCAAAGTGGTTAAAAAAAAAAAAAAAAAAAAAAAAGAGGAGGGGGAGATTCCTTTATTTTGAAGTTCTACTCGCCAGTCTACTTTTTTTTAAAAATAGATACGCTGATTTCATAAGATCATAGAGCTTCTAATTTGAGGAGGGAGGAAAATTCTTACATTATTGTGATATACACCAAACTTGGGGCTATCTAATAATCTTTTCCATAATAATTCTTTATATGTAGTTCCTAAGGTCTGGGTCACATACACATGCATTTATCAATATTATACTGTAAATAAAATGAACATTTAATGCTAGTTCTAGCTAATGTGTCAGGGGAAATAAAGTAAAATAAGATAAAATGAAATTGAATAAAATAAAATGGAGCATGCAGTCTTCTTAGTTCATAACAATCCTCAGATGACATTTCTACAGTGCTACATATAGCACCCTATTCCTCAGAGAACATCCCAGCTTTCTACTATTTCTCATTCTTAACCATAGACAGTTTTTATAACACGTTTCTTCCCAGAATTTCCACTTGCCTTGAAGAAAATATCCCCTGAGTACCCATGTTTAATTTACTTATGGAAAGGCAACTCTATATCATGACAAGCTAAACAATATGGTTCTTTAATAACAAATGTGCGATATTAAATGCAGAGTTCTTATTTCAAAATGGTAAAAAATCAGTTTGAGGGAAGGAGTATAATTGCTCAACATAATATAAATGGAATGGGTGCAAGCTGAATGTAATTTTTAACAGAGCCCCACTTTCTAAATATACATATAATGTGTTTGTGTGCCTGTGTACAGAGACACGATAAACAATAGAATTTAGAAAACTGCATTAGATTTTGGCTTTTGCATTAGGCCCTTCATATCCTGTGTATCCTAAAATGCTTAACAATGTTTCCATTGTATTTAACTAAGTACAATAATGGTGGTGCAACAACACAGTGGCCTTGGATGGCCGAGCCTGTGGTGTGACAGTGAGTTTGGGCTGGGAAGGAGGCTTAGCCAGCCTCTTTTCACTAAAGAGCCATGGCAATATTGCCTAGACAGGCAGCAGGGGCAGGAGAAAGGGATTTTGGATTAACAACTCATCTCATGAAGGACGGCACCTCAAACAGTTCAGCACCTCCCTGGTGCTGCTCTGCCTTGTCAGCATAAGAATCAGCCCAAGTCCTGGTGGGAGACTTAAACTTGTGACCTTCTAGCCAAGAGGTAAGAGCACTGCTGGCTGAGCCTTACTGTCATTATTGATATGTGCTTGCGTGGGCTGACATCAGTGTTGACTGCAGTTTGACCTGAGAGTGGAAAATTGATGCCCCCACAGATTTAAAAAGTAACCCATATCTTGCAGAAAAGCTTAGGATTTTTTTCCCCATTGGAAGTTACCTGTTCTACCAGAGAGATGCAGTTTCTAGCAGATGCCTATTCTCTAAATACTGGTTTCCTAAACACCTTAAAGGAATTTGAATACGTTTCAGATATATCTGGATTCAGGGTATTTAAATGAAAAATTTTATTTTAGCTTACAGTGTTCCAGATAGAATGTATTTTTATAGTAAAGTTTCTGGAGGAGGAGGGGGAAGATTGGTATAATGTTTCCAACAACTAAGATTAAACATGTATTTACATTTTACAAGGCAGTAAAAGACTTTCAAGGCACCTTGCACCTATATAAGTCAGGGCATTTCCCAATGACACTGTAGTGTCAGTAGATAAAACACAAAAAGGAGTAAGAAAAGGGTTCAACTGGTACTGTGTGCTATACACAGCAAAGGAAAACTCCTTGGAGAATGTTTTCATTACATTACAATATCCATAAATTTGATATGAAAGAAATTATCAGTCTTGATTCTGCTTCTGCTGAAGTTGCCATTACCAAATTAGACAGCTAATGATTGCAGACTTGGACCCACTCACTGAAGACTCAGTCCAATTTGACAGTGATGCTAACCCTATTTAGCAGATGTTAAAATTTAAGCATCTGAGGACCACCTAGGTTTGCAAAGTGACAATGAAAAAAGGTGTTGTCTACGGCTGAGGTACATTTTGTGTGTACATAAACTTTGGAATAAATATTTAGCTGGTAATACAGACTGTGTTTTAGATTTCTAGTTGTTTTTTGTTTTGGTTTGGTTTTGTTATCAGAACTTTTAATTGGTGTTTATCCCAAGCTGCTAGCACCACAGCAAACTTAATTTAGAAGCACAAATCATAGCAGAAAATGAAACTTTGCCAGATACTGACAACAACAGTGCCAGCTAATTCTTCGACATAAAAGAATCTCCCTCTCTCAGCAGATAGGGCAATCATGTTCCTAAAGACATAGTGAAAAGATGAACCTGTGATTTGACAGTGGATAATATCCAGAAACCTTGTTTAATCAGATTTTAGCTTCCAAATCCTGCAAAGTCAGCTGGCTTCACGAGTTTCTGATTGCTCCAAAATCAAAGGAGTGAAACAACGAATTAGAGCTGATCACCTACAGCTCTAATTTGGGACCAAACACTGGCAGAAAATATTCCAGGATGGGAAGATGTATACAAGCTTTAGCTTCATTTCTCCAGCCTAGATAGGACACATTGGACTGTAACATCTTTTTTCTACCTGTTCTGAGTTTTTTTGCACAATGTCTTTGCTTGTTTGTGAAAATGTTCACTGCTGTAATCCTGTTTTTTACCAGGGGAGTTGAGTGGGTTTAAACATGACACATAGCCGTATAAATCTTATATTTACTATGCCTTCTGTAAAGAAGTGCCTGGCTGACCAAAAATAAGTTTAAGCAGCAAAGGAAAAGCAGTGAAAAGGCAGGGTGAGGGAGACCAAGAGGGTTGTATGTTCTGCATAATGTGGAGGATTTACAGGCTGTGGTGTGGCAGCTGAGCCTCTTCCTCAGGAAGCCAGCTCAGCCCTGGAGTACATTGCTGCAAACAAGGACTCACTGATGGATTCTGTGCTCTTACACAGGTGTAATTCCAGTTGTTCAAATGAAGTTATCCCTAATCAGATCGATTTAGAACATTAACATTCTGAAGACCTTTTACTGAGATTTTTTTGCAATTAAAACTGAGCAAGACCTGATGACAAAATGATGAAAGCAAGGACCTGAATAGGAGTTTTGGTCCCAGTGTTTGCAACGATTCCATAAATTCATTTTGGATAGAGGTAAATTGTATATATGAAGCTAAAGAGCCCTGATCTACAGTTCCTAGTTCATTCATATGGTTTGCTTCTTGGATTATTTTTCTCTGGGATTCATAAACCAATTCTATTACTATTATTATTATGATTGTATAAAAACTATTTACATGCATGATTCTATGGGTTACAAAAAAATTTCAAAACATTGAAACCAAGCAAAATGTTAAATATTAAAGTAAATATCTCAGATATTTTTATTTAAGCCAGTGCTCATAACTCAGTTGAACTCCCCACCTCTTAGAAGCCAGGTTTTTCTTTCAGAATTTTCCCTCCACATCTCAAAAGTGAAGGCCCACAACTCTGGCACTGCTTTGGGATATGGAATATCTACATCTTTCAGATTGTGGCACCTTGACAAGTGAAATCACACCATGACCCATCATCAAGAGTTAATAACTTTTGTGACCTCCTTCCATGAGTTGAGTGGGACACTTTGACTCATGAAGACCCCTGAAATCTAGCTAAATCCTTGCTGAAAGGCAAGAACCTGAGAGACAGCAGCCCCAGCAGCACAATCTCCCCTGAACTCTGTGCCTACCCTACTCTGATTTCATTTTCTACACCGGATTTGCACCAAAATCTCAGCTTTCTCTTCAGCTTTCCCTGCCTTCCCCCCAGCACAGCTCACCAGCCCAAACCTTCCCATAAAACTCACATATCTGCCCAAATCCACCTAGGGCACCTTTCCTTCACTTATTTAGTAGTTCCCTTCCACCTGGTACTGTCTCTATCCATACACCTTTATCTTCCACGCTGCTTCTGCCATTACCACTACCCCTGTGCTGGAGATCTCTCATGTCTGAGCCAATTGCTATGGTTACAGGCAATCTGCTGGATGTTTCATCTCCAGGAGCTGTAAATGAGGGAGTTTTAACAGATTTGAGTAAGCACTGCCTCTTCCTTACATGGAGAACACAGCCCCATTCAAATTCATCTATCCACTAGTTGCTGCTCACGTCAGATATGTTACACTAATCCTACCTGGATGTACAGATTGACAATGAGCTCACATCTTGTGAGAAACAACAGCTACGGTATTTTTGTTTTACGACCTTTGTCATTTTAATGGTGTAAGCCTACCATTTCAGTCACACGCCTTTCTGGTTTGCAAGCTCAGATTCTGACTGTGGGAAGAAGTATGAGGGAGAAAAGGATTTTTTATTTTATTTGAATCTACATATAGTGGTGTAAAATGTTAGTGAAATAGAATATACACACTCTGCATCCTGAAAATAAATAAAAGCCTATAATAAAAATTATACAGTGTGTTCGTACTCCATGCCTTAACAAAATATGATTGGGAGTCTGAAGTTTTAGTCTCATGGAGATAAAGTTCATAGCATCTGACAATCAACTAAAATACAATCTCAAACACCAGTCTCTCCATTTTATTTGTGTGTGTGTGTGTAAGAAGGATGGGAGCATAGGGGGCATTTCAGTTCTGAATTTGGCTCTATTTGTGCCAGTTCTAAAAGATGACCAAAACTTAAAATGGTAGTATTTTAATGTTCAACATGTGTAAGTCATCGTAGCTAGGAAAACTCTTATCATAAATGCAAATGAGAAACAGGTTAAGAACTGATGGTGTGATATTTCTACAATTTTATATCAAAATCTGATAAAAACAGCTTGCCAGATTTTTTTTCACAAGGAATCCAGCCACGAACTCTACCCGTGATTCTGCATAAAAACAAATCTGCAGGTCTCTCATAAATCTCAGAGGAATCAGGTTCCTGATCTCCACACTTTCAGCTCAGCCCAGGTATCCATAGAGTAAATTCTGATCTGTCCATCTCTCAGATTAAACACTTAGTCGCTCCTGCCAGGCTACAGGGGCACAAAGGGCCCCAGTCCTAAAAGATCCTAAGCAGGAAGCCACGTGTGTCAGTGCTGGTGGAGATTGTGTCCCCACTGACACAGCAGCTCTCACTCATTAACCCAGGCAAGCAGCACAGCCTGATTTACACAACTGTTGCCCTGCACGGGCTCTTCTGGGCTCGTAGTGTACGACCCCACAAACCCTGCACTGCCAGGAGCTGCAGATTGCATCTCAGTGCACCAGAACACAGCCCAGTGCAGAGCCTGCTCCCTGCACCACAGCTCTGCCTGCAGGTGAAGGGGCTGCTCATGGAAAGCTCAGCCTGCACTGCTTTGGCTCCCCTGCATTTCCCCCCACAGGGCTGTGTGAAGCCCCTCACCAGCACTGCCCACCAGCACCGAGTCCCCTCCCTGGAGAGAGGCTTCAAAAGCACACTCAGACACAGCTCAGTCCCTCGTCCTCTGCTGTGCCCCCATCCTCGATTGCTCCTCACCCAGCTGCTGTGCAGTCCAGCCCACTGTGAAACTGGAACAATCGATGGGGAAGCAATTCTCGTTTGGAATCGCAGCCCCATATTTAGATTTGGTGTAATGCAAAAATAAAACAAACTTGAATAAATCTGAGCCTGAATTTGGCTTTCTGTCTTTAACATCTTACAAAGGGATGATGACAGCTGAATGAAATCAATATATCCCTTAGGCAAATGACTTTCCCTTCCAGGAATAAATCTCTATAAAAATAAGATTACGGACAGTCATTTCAGAGCCCCAAAAAGAACGTGGTCCACAAATATAATAATTATTTGATTATATATTTTAATAATTATTTGATTATATATTTTAATAAACTCCTGGTTGACAGTGTGGCCTTTTACATTCCTCGCTCCTTGGAGTTTAATTATTCATCATACACCCCTGACTTTTCTGAGGAATTTTTCCTGGGACATATATGAGTAACACATTTAAAAAGCCATTATGCACACACAAAATTCCTGGAACTGGCAGCACAAAGCTGATCTTGGAAGGAGATAAACCTTGACAGCAGAAATACATCTGTAATGAACGACAGTGCATCCCTACAGGACATCCATGGAGAGCATCTGCCGAGTGCCCACCAGCTCAGCACCTCGTGCTGCCACCCGTGTGTCCCAGGAGGACAGCCCTGGGCAGCCACTGCTCAGGACCCACACACACAGTCTGAGCTGCAGTCTCTGCCCACAAAGCCAGATTGTTGCTTTGTTTTGTCGTGGGCTCCAGAGGTGTAACAACTGCAACACAAGTCACAGTGTGTCTGTCAACACATAGATGACCTGATCAGCTCCAAGTCTGCGTTTGGTCATCAGTGCAGGTAAATTGTGAGAAGGTTTTTGGTATTAATTTACCAACACAATTTGGAAATTCTCAGCTAAAAATCTTAGGTTCCTTTCTTTTTTAGCATCAAGTGATGCCCACTTTTAAATTTATGGAGCATTTTGCAGTTTCCCCCTGTGGCAGTCATCAGGTCTTGGCCACGGGATCACGAGGAAGCAAGCCATGAATGGCAGAAAACCCTGTGGCTGTCCTTATCTACAGAATGGCAAACACAAGCTGAGCTCTGTGCAAAGTCTGCTAGGCTGTCAAAAGAAAAATTACGAAGGAGTCACTTCTTTCAATGAAGTAATATATTTCTGACTTTGCAAAAGTCTTTTACTTAGCCACAATTGCATCATATCTGAAATTATTTTATGACCTGGGGCATGCGTAGCAGCCCCATCTGTTCTCTCATATTGGCTCTGAGAGGACTGCCACCATTTCATTCAGTGTTTGAAAATGCCAAAAATGAAACAACTTCCATATTTGTTAACGAGATTTACCAGAAAAAGAACACCACCAACAAAAGAGAGCAAAAATAATCTAAGTCTGGGTCTTTCCAAGCCAACATTTTAACTTTTCAAATATATCCACTCAAACTCATTACAATTGTCACTAGAAAAGCAACTGAAATCCAGCTAACAATGAAAGGAAAAGTGTCTGAAGGTTAGTACGTATTTGGTAAATTACAGATAGCTTTTACACTTGTGATTTTTAAGAACAAACCTTTAATTTTGAAATTCACAGTCTCTCCACCATTACAAGCCCCTTCAGGGCAATGATCTATCAAGTTCTGACTGTTTCAAACTGTTTGTGCTAGATTCAGCATCTATCACTCCTCAGACTTGCTGCACATTTAGCCACAGAGCCAAGAAACAATAATTTTCAATTAAGAAACCTGGAGAAGACTTGGGGACTTGATTTATGGTGCATGACTAATTATCGAATAGCTAGCCTAATGAAAATTAAGCTGCTGGTTACTACAAAGATTTAACTTCATTTTCTTGAGAAGAAGCTGATATGACCCAGAATATAATTTATTGAAGTTTTATTATATATTTTAAAACAGGCAAAACAACCAAAATGATCTAATTAAATTTTTAAATATGATTTAAAATTTTCTCATTTTTTACATTTTACACTGTAATGAAGATAGCTCATATAAACTTACATCTGAATTAAAAGCTCCCTATTGCCTGAAGTTAAACTGTTTCCTTTTGGATGGTGATGAAAGAGATAGGAATATGAAGGGTGATGTGACAGAAATTGCTTTTAAGGCTCAGTGCATTTACAAGCAAAAGACTCTATTCAGCACAGAGTTGATGCACAAAAACTAGGTCCAATACCTGGAGTATTTTATATGTAAAATTTCATTTACATATTCTGTTTTAGAATTAATTGAGGCAATCTTTAGAAAATAAGTAGGATAGTGGTCTATGATGCCTATTTATTTTTAACTCTTTGTGGGTTTGATTCACAGCTTAAAGAAATCCATGGACTTTCTTCTCTCAAGTATTTGCTTCTTACTTACAGTGGTCTATCTCAGGACTGCAAGGGTCTGGCTCTGTGCTTGTGAGTAGCATGAACTTGTGAGTAATCCCATCAGAAACCTCCATGGGGGAAGGGGAGGGTTTACACTCAGGCACTGAGACTGAAGGTAGAGGCCTCTTAATCACTATTTCTGCAATGAACTGTCAGACAGACATTTATAACACTAAACATTTAGGGTCTCCAATCACATAAATATTACATTATTAAGCAGGAAGAATTAGCAACTTTTTTAAGTACCTAACCCAAACAACCCTGCATAAATCAATAGTCACTATTATTTTCACCCCCCCTACACACACATCGGCTTTCACTAATCTCCACAGATCTATATGGAAAAAGGAAAATGAAACAATAAATTCTTCAAGTAACACTTTTTTGCAGAAGTTAAAAGCTCAAAGGTATTTTTCCAAGGAACAAATAAATCCATTCCTGTGGAAGAAGCCAGCCCTAGTTTGATGTGTGTCACTGCAAACAATTCTCCTTCTGCTCTGAGCCCTGCACGCCGCACTCACAGGCATTGTTTTCTGCACTTAGGCAAAACAAGGAAGAGGGAAATATCAAGGTGAAATGACAAAAGATCCTGGATTAGAGCAGCTGGTAACAAGACTGCTCAGGATCGTCACCAAAGATACCAGTCACTGAAAGGCAGAAAAAAGGGAAGGAGGAAAGGATAACTTGATTTATTCAGGAAATTGCTTGTTTCTTCAGAAGGCCTTTATGGGGACCATCACTTTATGTTAGGAGACAGCTGGTAACCAGAAAGGGACTGGGAATTAAATTAATTTCCTATCTAACTCTTTAAAGATCTGGGTTCTGTTCAAGTAGATGTACAGATATGGTCTGTAAGTACAACTGATATTTTTCCTTTGGTGTCTCAATTGCAAAAACAGCCTAAACAAAGACTGCACATTTTTAGTATTTTCCATACTGGGGCAGCATTAAATCCTGATTAACTCCAGTTTGGCTAGTAAAACACTACCTACCTACCCAAATTTCCTATATGATTTCAAGAGCCTACATGCTTACATGTGTGTTTGCAGCTTTTTTAGCTTGAATCAGTGACATTCTGGCAACAGGTTTGGTACAAGATGACAGAGACAACCCCAGACAGGAAAGTGAAGTAACAAGGCCTTGCATTAGTCCACGAGAGACAAATCCCTCCCTTTCTCTCACAAGGTGTTCTGCACTGTCCCTCTGAATTGCTTGGACTGGCGCTGGGAGAGCATGTTGTCTCTGCTCTCCTAAACCCATTGTGTCGGCTGCTGTGTGCTGTTAAACAGCTGCCACAATTCATCCCTGGCCTGGCCATACTTCAATAGTGGGTGAAGTGATTCATGCATGTATGGACTGTAAAGTTTGTAAAGCACTTCAGGATCCTTTGACATAAAAGCTGCTACATCACTGTAATTTATTAGCAAAGCGCGTTAATGACAATGCCCTCCGAGGTAATGCAGCGCAGACTATTAGTCTGAAATGGTCTTGAAAAGTTTACACACAAAACTAAATGTATACTGTAAAAGCTTCTTCTGTTTGCAGTCTGGGGCCACTGTCTGTTCACAAAAAGACTTCCTTGTCATGGTTGTTTCTTTAGATCGCATGGCATTTAGGAGCTCTAAACAAACATATATACAGATGCTTCCTTACACTGAATTGCAGTGCAATGGAAGTGGTTGCTGCACCAAACACAAGAATATTATCTGATTTAAAATGAGGGGAAGGTCTGTGCACTCACACATAGTTCAAACTATGAACAAAAACTTTGAGCACCTCTGTTCAGAACTTCCTTTTGTCTCCTGATTTATCACTGCAGCCAAATTTTCAAATCAGGACATACAAAAAATACCTACTTCAAATGAAACCACTTCCTGTGAGAAAATAAAAATACCGGAAAACAATTAACAAGAAAAAAAGACTGTATTCTATTTCAGGTCTAAGATGTGGCATTCATATATTCATGTTACCTTTGTGGATCTCCACATAATCTTGGCCATCTGATCAATGGTAGAAAAAATAAAGCACTGTATCCAGGAAGAAAATCCTTATATATATATATATAGTGTGGCTTTTCTGTATCTGTAAGATGTTGGAAATTTATTGCAAGAAGAGAAGGAAGTTGATCTGTACAATGAAAGATATATGGTCCCACATTATAGAGACCTCTCAATTAAAATTTGAAAAATGTCCTTTTTTTTTTCTTTCCAACACATTTCACAGTTCTGACCCCCCTCTATTCAGTGCTGCTAACATTTAATGTTCTTTGATTTCAATAACAGATTAACATTGCAAGTAGCCAGTTAACAGAACCTAAGCCAAAAAGGAGAATTGCAGTCATTTAGTTTGCCCTATACACCTCAGGCCATGGCACTGAATGTCATGGGGAGGTTTTCTGGGCCTCAGGTCTCTCACTGTCACTGCCTTCCAAGGCAGAGTTTGCCATCCTGGAAATCTTTGGTCCTAGATATGAGAACTGGCATCCAGTCACTTTGAAATTCGTGCTGTTGAGTTTTCATTTGCTCCAGAGCAAATCAAGGGCTGATGTGTGCACATACTCCCCGAGTCATTACCTCTCTGCTCAAAAACTGTGGCTTTGAATCAAGAGCAGGTTCACTGCTTCATCAGGTTTACACAGCAGTGTGGTTTTCTCTGTAAAATCACCAGGGTAATCAGTAAAATACACCATGGAATATTACACCTGAGGAGATACCACAAGACTTTTAAACTCCACAAAAACACCATCTAGAGTTTGACTCCTTTTTTCTTTTTTTGTGCCGTTGACCTTTCCCTAATGACATTGGATTCTGGTACAGGAATCTAATCCAAACTGTACTTTTCAGAGCTACTACACCCTAACAATCAGAGATGCTGGGGGAGTGGAAGATGTCTGATGTTATCTAGAAACATGTCCTGTTCTTTAAAGCAGTAGGAACCAACCTCTGCTTTTCACTGGACACTGAAAGAGCAGCATCTTTCCATTTTCTCAATCGTCAGTGCAATGCTTAGCAATGATTAGGGCAGGGATGAGAGGAGATGAAAACAGTAGAAGAGAAACTACAAGCAAAATAAGGCTTACTTCAGATTGAAATAAATTACCTTCTGATGGAGGGAAATGGAGCAGATGGTCAGTCAGAGCAACTCCTACACAAAGCAGCACAAAGCCAACCAGGCAGCTCACAGAAGAGAGCCAGCTCAGACTACCAGGGCTGGAGAGACCCACACCATCCAAGACCTGGGCAGGCAGGCATCCCACAGTCCACCAAAGAGAAAACACACAGCCTACAGTAAACCTTTGGGCAGACTGCTAAAAAAAATATCAAGAAAGCCAGCTAAGCATCAGCAGCTTTTCAGGTAAAACAAACTCTTAACTAAGCACCCACCACAAGATTCACCTCAAAAAAACCCAAGAAACAGAGCATCTTATTTGTCCTTCAATCGCTGTTGGACCGAGAGAGCAGACAAGTTAAGAATCTGTGTTTGGGTATGGTTGTGAAGTTTGGAACAGCCAAACAAAAACAAGTTCAGCGATGTCAGATCATTTCCCAAAGGGCCTCTCATACCACTGCTGGCAAGAGCTGCCTTTCTCCTTGGCAGAGACAGCTGAGACAAGAACAGAGTGGGTCTGGAGGTTGCCCACATTTTGCTGGAAAATATTTTGTTAGCTCAGAAGACACTGCAAGGATAATGAGGTGAGATTTGTATTTACTGTTACCCAGCCTCAGTTAAGGAAGGACTACAGCATCCAGGCAACTGCTTTAACTACCCCTTTTAAAAGCATAAACCTAAAACAGATTTTTCATTTTATTTTATTTTTAAACAGGACATGGCTCTATGAAGAACTAAATATGTTTTGAAGTGAGTCTTTTTTGCTTTGCATAGAAAATTCCCTGAATGTCATCTTTACCCCTTGTAAGCACAGAGTTCATGTTCAAAGAAACTTCCTGAGAAGTGTGAAGGCAGATGTTTTTTCTTTAATGCCACTTGCTAAATTTTAGATCAAAATGCAGCAGATAATAGGTGTCTCCCACTAAATAAAACATGGGTTGGGAAAAACAACTCAAAGTATGGTTGTAAAAACATAATGTTTTTAGCAAAATTGGTTTTACTTAATCAAATGCTTAAATTTTAAAAAGAAATGTGATTACTCTTAAGTTTCCCTAGATACCAGATTATTATTACATGGACTTAGACCTGAAGGTATTGCTAATTCCAGGTATATTCAAACTTAACAGAACAGCTGCTGCTTCATGGTATGGACAGCATATTTTCCCGCTCCTCAGACTACTGTATAAAGTGAGCTTTAGACAGGAAGGCCATAACAAGCTGACCTAGGACAGTGTCCAAATGCAGCTTCTAACATGGACCACTGGTGAACTCTCAGCAGATTTTGATAGACAAGTTCTTATCAGGGTATCCTACAGCAGAGTATCCAACAAAGGAAATCAATAATTTCGGGAGTTTTTCTCCCTGCTTGTTGCTGTTTCCTGTGAGGAGACATATCAGATCTCAGATAAAAGTGTTAGTAAGCCTAAATAACCTTTACAGGAAATGTAAAGTCATCTTGGCCTGAAGCTCTGGACCACATAAGGCAGAAAGGATTTATCTGCTCAACAGCCATCTCTACCTACATCCTTGTATATGTGGCTTTTATTCCATATTTGATTTAAAGCACAAGTTAATTCTGGAAAGCCTGTATTTTCTCTGCAGTTAAAGCAAAACTTGCTGAAAACAAAACAATGCAAACAAAGTAGAAAAATATCATAATAGTATAACTATGGAAAGCTGAATCATCAACAGCCTTCTCATATTTTATTGTGATTTTTTAGAGTGCTAAGTTTCTCTATTAAAAAGACATGGAGATCTAGTTTTACAGCATATTTGAAACACAGAGAAAAATGTTACATGCTGGGCAATGAAATTGAATTTTTTTTATTCTTGAAAGAGACCTATCCATTTCATTCACTTCTGCCATATTTTTAAGTAAAAAAACAATAGGAATCTACAAAAATATTTTGGTAAAATTCTTGAATATCTGCAGGGGTCTGGAACTAAAAGTGATGTTTCTTCCAACCTTCCTATGAATAACTCATCTGCTGGCCCTATTCTTATTTAGCACAAATGAAATAATAAGTTGGAGGCACAGAAAACAGTTTGTCTGCTCATGCAATACTTCACGCTTGTTGTAGGTCCATTAACACAAACCAGGCACTTTCTATGTTAGAGACTGAAGTGATGGAGCAGCTATGTGTGCTTGTAGCTAAACATTTACAAAAGCTCCACCTACAAAGTAGTTCAAAATAAGCAACGTAAAATTAAGCAAAGTGTAAATTAAAAAAAAAAAAAAACAAAAAAAACCACTATTTTCTGTGGTTTTTCAAGCTTCCAGTTTCTAGAAAAACTAATATTAACATACCATCATCCATAAAGTCTGCACCATGCTGTGCTAGGTTTGTTTTTGTCCCATCCCACCTTAAATTGTAAACCACCTTTGAGAGCAGCCTTTGTAATTCATTTTCAACAGGTCATCTAGGGCCAGACCAGGATTTGGCTTTTGCTTCTGAAAATTACATGTGAACAAAATGCCACTTAAATAAGGAAAAATGTAAATATTCAACATTTGCTGGAATATCCTCAGGTCAGCCAAACTCTTGCTGCTTAGTGATTAGTGGTCTATTAATGTGCACTGTGGCTATATCATCTTGCTTTCCCATGGTGACATTATAAGCCTATTAAATGACTAAGGCTATACATAAATGTTCGGGGTGGAGGAGGAAGGCATTAAAACATAAAGAGGTATCAACTTTTTTGTTGTTTTTGTTTTTGGTTTTTGTTTGTTTGTTTTTTGGTTTTTTGTTTTTTTGCTGCTGTTCTCTGTGATGATACCTTTTTAGTTCTCACTGTACCTCATGTACCTCACTCTCTGGCAGCTTCTCTGGGCAGCCAGAACAAGCATCCATTGCAATAAGCCTCATCTTTTGCTCTGGCTACATTGCAGCCAGAGGACACTTTCTGTAAGGAAGTGGTCACAGAGGGAAAAGGAGCTCTTCTCTATGTCTCAGAGTGTCTGAGACCTCTTTGCTCTCCATGTAGCGCCACAAAGATCCCCTGGATTTGTAGAAAATGATGGATTCTGACCTGCACTTCTACACCCTTGTGCCATGCACTCACATTCATGTGTTATCACACCTACCACACATCTTCCAAATTCAGCAGCAAGGCCTGACATAAATCCTTCTTCCCAGCTACCATCATGATGGATTCTCACTGCCCTCAAACTCCCAGCTTGGAAATCCCAACTTCCATCTGTCATGTCCTGTGCATCTCTTTGCAATTTTAGCTGGTATCTGAGCAGCAGTTTTCTCTGTGTCCCTGGGAGGCATAAAATCTAAGCATGCAAATGGAAACCAGAATATGATCACTGCTAATTTATGAAATCTGAGTTATTATAAACAATGCACATTTCCCATTAATCTCAAAGAAAATATGTTTTGTGTTAGAAAATCAGAGTAATTCCCAGTTTCTGGGGCAGCAAATTTATGGAATTTAAATATAATTTGAATTCCTGTAGGATTTATCAGATATAATCTTCACAATTCATTTAGTTAAAGTCACATTTTCTTGTTTTAACTCTCTTATTGGATGACTAAATTATGATGTATAGTAAATTAACCTTTAATCACTAAAAGCTTTGTTCAGACACTATGCTGCTCTGCAAGTCCTAGGCAGGAGGAAGAGCTTTGTTCTTGTTAGGTGGGACCTTCCTGTGGAAAGCAGCCTCTTCCATAGCAGTAGCATGCCATTCATTTTAGGCAAGCAGGGGTTTGCCCTTCTATAGCCTTGGAAATGCCTCAATACAGCACAGTGCTATGAATCTGCTTGAAAGGGAAACCTCAGACTCCCAGCTTGGAAGTACTGACTTCCATCTGTCATATCCGAGTAAAGGTGGGCATCTTTTCAGGCTTCCCCTTCCATAATGTGGGAGGTATTTATTAGATTTTTCAGAATTAATCTAGCCCAGAGCTGTTTAATGGTGTCATATTCTGCTAATTATGCAGCCTTAACATTGGGTGTTCCTGGCTGTGAAATGTGCCCAGCCTCAACATCTACATCTGATGGACTTACTTGATGTTTTGGCTGCTGCTGTTCAGACCCATCTGCCTGAATGGCATTGTGCCCACCCATCAATTGGTTGGAGCTTTTCATTACAATATAGATGTCTATCATTTATGAGTTTATGCCAGTTTTCCAGCTTCCATTGGACCCAACAGCTATGGAGTGCTTTATGGAAAGCAAAAGGCACACATACTGACACAAGGACCTGAAATCTGCTTCCACTAAAAATGAAGATAATACAAATTGAGGTAGATGCATATTACATCATTCATTGTGAACAATTTATCAGCTGCCTTCATCCCTTTTTCTTTCTGTTTTGTGGGGGTTTTTTTCATTTTGGCAGGAAATTCATGCACAGATGATTTTCCCCTAGTCTCCCCTTCACTGACTCAGCAGTAAATATGTAAACAACTGCATGGCTTTCAAAGTTCAACCACCAGGTATTTGTGCC
Organism: Pyrocephalus nanus; assembly: GCA_038380795.1. NCBI lineage: Eukaryota > Metazoa > Chordata > Aves > Passeriformes > Tyrannidae > Pyrocephalus > Pyrocephalus nanus. The sequence continues at coordinate 25,195,383 of CM076270.1, read as the reverse complement.
TGTTTCATCATGTATTTTTTAGATTCACATTCTGCTGTTTGTGCAGCAGACTGCAAGAAGGTAAGTTGTGAAAATGAATAAATAATAACACCTAATAATGAGTAATTGGTTACCAGGCATGATCTTCAGGCCAGTAGGTGAGAATTTAGGCTTCAGCTAAAGAATATTTGTTCCAGAATATTACCTTCAGGAAAATCCTGCCTGAATAAGTATTTAGAGACAGAAAGAGGGATGACTGTAGTCAAACTACACAGCCACTTGGGACTTTAATTCAAGTTTATGAACTTCATTAAAGACAATTTACAACATCTGTGGATATTCTCAATGTTTTTGCAGATTTCATTTTGCTTTATTTAAATCTAGGCCCCATTTTTTCTAAATGAAGAATCAAAATTTTGTATCAACATCATGTGTTAAGTGCTAACTAAATATAAATCTTAAGACAAAATGGTGATATGGAATAAACTAATAAAAGCAAAGCAACCAGACAGATATTATTATTGAGATTATTTTAGATGCTCCCACACTATTTTCAGCGGTGACATAATTCAAAAGTCTTTAAATAGCTGTTTTCTCCCCTTTTTGTTACCTGACAAAATAGCAGCACCAAGAAAGGAATTTCAGACGGTGTCTGTGTTGTACACAAATTTAACAAAATCCTTTCAAGAACATTTTAAGATAGACATTTTTCCTCACACATTTTTTGGAGGAAATAGTGCTGTATATATAAAAAAAAAGGGGTATGGAAAAGGACTTTTGAGTTGAGATCCAGGTCTTTCCATATTTGTCAACAGCAGTATGTCAGCATTTTGTTGCTTGGTTTTTAGAGCCTGGTGTTACTCCTGAAGTTCATGGAGAACTCCAGCTTAATCACTTTCATGTCACCAGATAGGTCTGCCCAGCAGCCTCCAGTCTTATCCTTTTCACTTTGTTTTCTACAGTAGCACATGGGACATATTTTAACCAGCACTTCCCTGGGAATTTCTTTATCAAAGGTCCCACCCCCCATGCTCAGGTGATGGGGTAAAGCCCAAAACAGGTACCTGGTGCCATGTGAGACACCAGGTGCCCCCAGCTATCAGCTGGGGAGTGGTGGTGTCTGTCCTCACATGGCAAAGCCCCACAGGACCTGATCGATGTGCTGGGGGTACTGGTGACTGCAGCCTGTCAGATCCTGTCAGCTGCCACCTCATGCGTGTGTGTCATGATAATGAACAGGCTGGCTCTGCTCTTTCCCCGTGCAGACACGGGGAGCACACAGCCTATTGTTTGCTGTTCCTCCCCAGGAGCTGTGTCAGTGTGCACTGAAACTATTTCACAAGTGGTTATGGACTGATTCTCTGGCTGGGGAATACTTTCACCAAGGGTATGTTTTGTGGGCTATGGCCAGAGAATTATCCTTCCCCCAGTCAGAAAGCTGGTCTTGAGCTGCCACAGAATTCCAGAAGTGCTGGTTTTGGGGAATGGTCTGTCTAAAAGTGATGACACTGTCTTCTCTGGAAAGTACTCTCTGCACTGAGATACTACTAAAGAAGGAACACTGATTTCTTGCTTACACTTAATCAGACTTGTTGACATTTAGATGGAGAAAAAAAAAAAAAGGCTCCCCTGAATACATTAATGGTGTAGAAAAGAAAGATATAGATTACACGGGCTCTCTATTGAAGCAAATCTTGCATGAAATTCTTGTCATTTGATTAATATCTCAAATCAAAAGTCTTACCACATTGCAATCTGGGAATCAAGCCAGCTTAGAAACTAAAACATATATTTTTCAGTATAACTGTGTTCATAATGACAGGACCACATGGTCACAGCTTCAAATTAAATAAAATCTTCTCTTACTGTCCTATTTCTAGGACACTGGACAGTACCTTTAAAAACAAGACAAACTGCATCAGCTCATAGAAAGAAAGATACTCTGAGAGAGCTGGTGATGGAGGCCTGTACAGCATTGGAAGCTGGAGTACAGTGAGGTTCCTTTGGGATTCCCACTTGGTGGGGTGGTAAATCCAATAATTTTTCACCTCTGCAAACTCTGAATCACCTTTGCTTAAGCTTTCTTTTTTTAATGGATGTGTGTTAAGCTGTCTTACTGGCAAAACTAAGTCTCATCAACTCATTGCATACTTGCACAACACTGCACTAAACCTCTACAACACGTTTCTAACTCCCCACCTCTAAGCATTCACCCTGCAGCTCGGCCTGCAGTTACCATAGATTTCCTTTGCTGTTGCTGAAATGACACCCTCATCTCAGAAAACATTTCTTTATATATCGAGCCTCGTGCACTTTGGCACCTTTAATGATGGTGTTATTTAAACAGGAAAGGAGAGGCAGAGGAGCTGCTCCCTCCCCCCTGCACACCCACTCCAGCAACATCCCCTGGCCAGCAGCAGCATTTCTGGGCAGCCCAGATCACATGTCGAGGTTGTGTTCAAGCACAAAGAGATGCTCCTTTCTGCAAACACTTATCCTGCTCAGAGTCACAGCAAACTTGGAATTTCTTTCCTATTCCCCTAGTGGTGTTTCATTCTAGCAGGAATTAGTTCAGTAACTCAGAGAGCTGTATGGAGGACAACAAGCGATTTGAAACATCAAAATCTTAGATTTTAAACTGTTCTGCAAATATAGGCTTGCATACAGAAAAAAATATTGCTTTAAGTATACATTCCAAAATGAGAAAACCTAGACATTATAGGGATTTTTTGCTTATTTAACTTTATATAAAGTATGAAAATTAATGTGACATGTGGATAACTTCTTCTCTCCAGAATGTGCTTTACAAGTCATAGATTCTATATGATGTTGCTGTTGCTATAGTAACTCTTTTTTACAGCATGGCAAATGCTCATACAAAACCTTTTGACTTTTAGTAAGAAAATTTGCATTCTCAAAATGTTTTCAAGTAAAGTTTATGGCCTAAAAATAATAGATTCATTGTCTTTCCCTTTTCCCATCTTTCTCAGCTTGATTTAAGCAATTAAAATTAAGCTTTCTTGATCAAAGACTTACCCTGTGATCTAAAAAGTGATTTCACCTCAAAATTACATTTTATGCAATTCAGTGACTTTGAGTACACGCAAATGAGGCTTCATATGTTAACTACTGTAGTAGATTTCCCTCTAGTAGATTTCCCTCTTTTTTTCCTTTCCCTCTTTTTTTTTGTTTTCTTTAAAGGTGATTAATTACTCAAATGCAGTGTGAACCATTCCCTTAATACATGGTGTGTAAGTTCAGTCCTTTTTATCTTCTCTGTTTTGAACACCCAACAGGCCAACTTTACCCAGCAAAACAAAACAAAACAAAACAAAACAAAGAAAAAAAATAAACCAAACCCAAAACCTCAATGGCACACACTTTGGATAAATACCTCTGCACTGTACATTTGCCAAGAGAGCTTCTAAGATCAGCTCTGTAAATGTCATGATCCTTAATGCTATTGTGGTGTAACTGAAGAGCGTTCCTCGAGCCCATTTGGCTGGGCTGACTAGCGCACTTTGTTTTCCCAGGAGAAGAAAGCAGAGTAGTAAACCATTTTTGCAGAATGTCATTCTCCCACAACAGTTTATGAAAGAAACATCTGTGACAAGAATCTTTAATGCTTTTCTCAAAGCCAGGCTGACAGTAAAAGAGCATTGCTAAAAGTGGCAAATCAATCCCATTCCGCTCCTTCCAGAGCAGGACACCTCATTTGCTATGTATCACATGGATTTCCCTCGCATGTGCTGAGAGGCTGTGACATTGATGTGGTGGCTGTCGTCCAAGCTTCTGTTGAATAAACACTTTGGCCATATAGCAGGCACACTGGCATGTTTAGCAGTGTCTGCTGTCCGGTGTGAGTTTACTTCACCTCGGGGAAAATTTGTTTAATTTGCAGATTGCAATGTGGGGATATAAACAGTATCTTTGAAGGCTGATTTGAAAACCCTAAATCATCATACAGAGTGCACTCTGTAGTTTTGGGGGGATTTTTAAACTTGGCTTGCTTAGTAAAGTGTGAGAGGATTTGTACTACCTGGAAACATGGACAAATGAGACAGAAGAAAGTAACAACACATACAGTTCAGCAAATAAAAATTATTTCATTACTTCAACTTGTGTTGATTTTGGTATAAAAAATAAGATGATTTAGCTGAAACCAGCCTCACAAAAGGTATCTAGATCAGAGAGAATAATTTTTATATTTAGTTAGTTAAACATCTGAAAGCTTTTACTGACATTGGACAATGAATCAAAGCTCTGGTGAGTGGTGTGCTGAGGAAACTTAGAGCTCAGCTGTGAATCAGAAGGAACTTCCTTAAGTTACTGTTGTTCTTTAAAAGATTTAATACTACTGAAAGTTTTGATTATCCCCAAATTATAGCAAATCCTTAAATAAACTTCTGATGTCTGTAACATTTAAGTTATTGTATTTTGAAGCTTTTTGCAAAAGAAAGCAATGTAGGAAGGGGACCACAACTTTTGGCATGGCTCATATACACTACAGCGTTCCTCTTCTATATAAGGGTGTTAAAAGTAATGCCCCTTTTGTCACCCTTTCCAGCTTAGCACATGAGCCCAGCCATTTGATTTTTCAGATCTCCCCCTGAGTCCCATGGGAGATTTGGCTGAGGCTGGAGTTCCCAGTGTAATGAGATGGCTCTAGATAATTAACTGACAACTCCAAGAACCTTTCCTGGCAAAGAGATGGGTGTCCCCAGACCTGAATGCTGAGTGAGATTAAAGCTGGAATGACGTGGTTTGTAGTGAAAACAGCCACGGTGAATAACAATGGCAGATGGCTGTACCTCACTCACTGCCAGGGGAGAAGTGGTAAAACTGCTGGGACAGAAACTTAGAACCCACATTTTTCACTTAAAATAAGGGAGCCCTAGAGAGGGCAGCCATAAGTATTTCTTATTTATAGCCAGCTTTCTGAATTTAAGCTCTGGCATTGTAGCTGTTGTGCATTATAAACTTGAGAAAGTTCCCAGTTCCAGAAAAAGTCTATTTATTCCACTAGTTGCCATGGATAACACTTGTTTGTATACATCTTTAAAGCCAGAGGAGTGGAACTGCATAAATAGAGGGACTGGAATTCAGAATATTTTCCAAACAGATGTAATTTTCATCTCCATAGTTGTTCAATTAGTGGCATTTGATTGGATAACCAAGCTCATCTAAGTCTTCCTGAATGCCCCTGTGACTTGTAAGTCAGCTCAGTGACTGGTGGGCAGAGTGAAAAGGTGGGGAGGAAACTCCAACACTAAAGACTTTCAGAATAATCGATAATTCATAGCACAGCAGAGAGAAGGAAGGTAGACTTACCCTGAAGCTGTGTGAGTAGAAAGCAAGGATGGTTTCCAGAGTACAAGGTGGACCTGAAAGACTTAATCCCAATGAGAACAAGCCACCTGTTCTGCCACACACATTTCCTCCTCATTCCTCTTACCACCTGCCTTATATAGGGGAGAAGGATTTCATGTCTTCTGAAAGCAGAGGATTCAGTTCTGCTCTCTCTTTTTTTTTTTTTTTTTCTCCAGAAAGAAGGTGCCTCCACACAGTGAGAAATGTCCCTTGCAATTTTCAAGCTCATTTGAACTCAAAAATACTCTCATTTGACTTCAATGGGACAACTCTTCAGTAGGGCACGCTTGGCTGGGCTGGATGCTCGTTGAGAACCAATCTGCAACCACCTGTGGGCTGCCAGCCCCTTTTGTGAACATTCAGCTCTTTGAGAACAGGACTCCATTTCTGCATCTGGACAACTCTGAGCACATTCTATCCCAGTGGAAGTGTGGAGCTTTAGACATTATCTACCCAAAACATGGGATTTTTTTTAAAACATTGCAATAGCTGCATCAATAAAATGGCAAGTGAACAAATCTCCCTGCCAAGTTTACCCTGAGCCCTGAATTTGCCCAGAGTACACTACAAGCAGGTAGTTTGAACACTGCTGATATTTCTAAAGGAAATATACATGGTGCAGTAGATAACAAACTGCTTTTTTTTTTAACTTGTTCTTTATTTCCTTTTGTGTGCCCCTGCTCCCATATAGTCGATATCCCAAACATCAAAACACTATTTCATTTTATGTTTCAGAGTTCATTTACTTACACTCAAAGGCTTTTGTTACAAAGAACAAAGCACATGTGTCTTACAGTTTGACCCTTCCTCCATCTTTCCCTAGGGGTTGCAATTAAACTTTCATTTAAGTAGTCATTTGGTGTGTGGGATACTATGCTAAAATACTTTGAATCACTGGTTTTAGTAAGGCCCCCAGCTGCTCTATCTACAGCACCCAGTGACTCTTCTGATCACACTGGAAAGACTGTGCTAATATTGGGTATGCTTGGGAGGACTGATTATTTAGATAGAAGAAATGAAAATAGAGAAAGGGTTCTTTTTAAGGAAAGGCACTGACTGCAAAGGACAACTGGAGTGTGTATTATGTGTCTATCCATTTCTTGCCCATCATTTTGTTTCTGCCATGGGAATACATCAAAATATTGGCTTCCTGTGAATAAGGCACTTATTCATGACTTAGGACCTTGTAAATTCCATATGTGATTGTGTTAAAATGTCCTTATGTTTCCCATGCTCATACTAGATTTTTATGTGTGCAGGCACGTTCTCCCTGCCCCTGCTCCTGTACCACTCTACATCCACAGAAATGGAAAAATTGTCTTCCTGAAGAAAATTGCATTCTGAAAAACAATGGTTGATTGATAGGAAAAGGGGGGGAAAGTCTCTTGTTCCCATCTGTACCACCTCTCGCCCCCTTGTCTTTGTCATTATTTTCCATATTTTGGGAGAAACAATAGTCATATTTATTCCTGAGTGATTTTGGAGTTGTTCCCCTTCCCTCACCTCCCTCCCCTGCTCAGTTTGGCTGGTTTTCTTTCTCGTCTCCTTCATTTCCTTGAAAGGATTCACACCAGAGGGGCTTCATCCACTAGTCTGTGGTTGCAAACCAGATTCTTTCAGAGAAAATGGAGAAAACTAAGCCTATAGCTTTGCTCCACCACCAAAGTGGTACTTGAGAAACAACCAGGAGGAAAGCACCATCAGCCAGCCTTCCAGTGCACAGCTAATACATCCCTTACAGAGAGTTTTACATCACATGTGCAGTGGAGCCATTCAACCCAGAGGTCCAAACTCTATTTAATTAAAAATAGGTCCTATGAACCACATGAAATGAAGTTGTAAGGAGCCTAAGCACGTATCAATCCAGTTTACAAGATCTGTTTCTATTGCACTGAATTGCAGGCTCATGTAATGTATATATTACATCTACAGCCTGCCAAGTCTGCAGCCTCCCTTTCAGCTGGATTCCTAAGAAGCTCTGTCTTTTCTGGGGCTATTTTCACAAAGTTTGAGGCTTCAGTCTCCACAGGTTCACAGTTTCCAAATGGATGAAAAACCAGTATTATCACACAAGATGCATTTCCTCACAAAACTAGCTAAAACGTCTGCCATTCATGGTGACATATAAATCCAAGTCTGCACAGTATTATCAATAACAGTTTTTCTCAATTACACCAAAATGTTTTTGCATTGACATTGTACTTGTTGGCCTGTGTGTTTCCAACAAATGTGCACTCTAGAACTGAACTGAATTTAGAATTCTCTACACTTTAGGGGGCAGGAGCAGTCATTTGAATATTGTATGTGCATTTCATGAAGGGCTTAATCAAAACTCAATCAATTCCCACCTCACCAAGTTTAGAAAGGGATTTAAATCCAGTACCAGATTTGGATCTGAATTTCGTGCCTGGGGGCTCATTTCTGTTATCAATTAGTAGTTGCTCTTGTGATGTATCAAAAGGCAGTAGCATATAGGCTGTTGTTTAGAGATGTACATAATGTAGCTTTAAATTTCATTGGGAAACTAAACAAAACCTCTGGCCTTAGGGCTGCATGTTCAAATGCTACAGTCCCATAGTGCATTACACTAGTCAACACTTCTTTTCAAATACCACCCGCATAACAATTAACCTCACTTCAACCTTGAGGTCTCTGATTAGTGATGGCCTATTGTTTAAGTTCCATTAACATAGCCCCTGTGTTGCCCTATTCTCACTCAAATGGACTAATCAAATCAGTCACCAAGGACTTAAGCTCAGAGTCCAACTTCTTTGGTAAGCAGCGATTTTCAATTTAAGTAGAACAGTGAATGTCATCAACACAGTCACAATTAGTATAGTTCTGACATGGAAAACATCCTTAGTGATCCCAAATTTGTGAAATATCAAGGGCCTCGGCAACTTGCAACATGAGAATTTCTGTGTATATTAGAAAAATTACAATATCAATGGGGTAGTCAATGCATTACCTTACATCAGACAAGTCTCTGAAAGGACAGAACCTCAGTCAGATTCTATTTAATTTCAAAAAGCAAACGCTGTTTTGATCCAGTAGAAATACAAACACGTTACAGCATTTTTAAAATGTTCTTTTTGACTATCCACAGCATATTTATTATGCAAAAAAGAAAAAGGAAAGCATTGTTTATTTTTCCAAATCTAGTTACAAAGTTGTTATTCTTGACATTCTCTTTCTTGGATTGCACAGCTATGTTTTCATTCATATTAGCTTATACTTGCCCTTTCAATCACTGAGAATTAAAAATGGCCTAGTATTATTTCTTTCGATTATTTTTAACACTGTCTTCTATTTCTGTCAAGATGATTCAGGATAAACCTCTAAGGAGATGCAGTGGAAAAGTCATGGAAAATACAAGCAGAACTTCACCAGTAGAATTCAGGGCCAAATTTTCAATGGGCAAATATACATGTGATGAGAGTTATTACCTACTTATCAGCATAGATACCCTCTGTGCACAGGCAAGACATTCTTTTATTTTCATGCACATGTAGTTACTGCATGAGCAGCACATACATTTTCCAGCCATTCAGGTCTTGCTTTCGTTTGAATACACAGCAAAAAGTCAAAGTGGGAAGTCTCTGGCCATTGAGCAAGACACTGAGGACACCAAGGACTTCCAAAAAGGAGCCTTTGTGGTAGATAAGATTTTGCTGTGATTGTCAGTGATAATTCCTACCTAATGGAAAAGAAACTTTTTTCCTTTTTCTCTTGTCATCTTGTTTTCTTGTTAAAATGCATCTGCTTTCTCAGTCTAACACTTTTTCGGATCATGATAGCATCATGCTCTCTCATCTCCTCAGAATATGATGAAGTTTCCAGGTAATGTTCAGATATAGCTTTTCTTTTATGATCAGCTAGAACATTGTACACAGAATAAACATTGCCAGACACATTAAATGTTTTATTTCTCTGCTTCAGAGAACGAAATTTGGCAGAAATATTCCCCAGTTTAAATCCAGCTTTTGTTTGCCTCATTGCTTTACACACCATGTAGTGAAAAAACTGGCTTCACACTGCTCCCACACCACCAGTCCATCTGACTGACAATAGATCCAATCTGCATTACATGGGAGGCCATGTGAGCCGCCTATTCTGCTCCTCCATCTCCACCGACAGCTGGAACTGGACTTGGAGCAAATACCAAGAGAATTTGCATGATAGTCCATTTGGAGCACATATGCTATAAATTCAGCATTGCTGCGAAATGGCAAGCCATAGGCCTCATGCACACAGAAGTTACATGAATTTAAATTAAAACCAATTTATTCTAAACCAGAACGAACTTCTGTGTGAACACTCTTAATAGTTTAAAATCATCTCGCTTCAGTTTACCCAGCAGACAGTTAACCAGACGCAGGAGAAGCACAGACACTGCCAAGCAGTCTCCATCTTTAATCGACGTCATTTTAAACCCCACCTTTAGCCCTTTTGCTGGCAGGGGCTCTGCTGTCTTGGCTAGGGCTGTTCAGTCATACCTGTCATTCACAACTAGGGGGGTTCTTTTGCAGTCCTTGCATTCTTGCTTGTGTTACCCACAGTCAATCATTGCCTCTTCTTTGGAGGACTCCAGAAGTGGCACCGTACATTGACCAGCGCTGGGTCAGGTTTGATCCTTCCAGTCCCTCAGGGAAGGCACTGGGGCAGCAGCTTCTGGAGAGGCAAAAGCTCCACACATTCTCCAGCCATTGTTTTGGCAACGTTACCCCTGGGCACTGACCCCCCGCCTGCACTGCCTCCTGTTGCTCTTTTGTTCAAGAGAAAACTTGTCGTTTAGAGGCTGATTATTAGTTTTCTTTTCTCTTCGCCTCCCCCGAGTCCCCCTTTAACTGGATCATCACGAGTTTTAGGAGACTTACCCCTTTCTAAAGAAAACAAAACAGAATAAACAACCTCTTTCCAGTTCCTGCCAGAGCTCTCTTCTTTTCATCAACATCCATTTTCTCCAAAAAAAAAAAAACAACCGAAAGGACAGGGAGAAAAAGACAGCTTCTTCCCTCCCCCCACAATGAAACAACAAAGAGCACAAACAAAATTAAAATTAGGCATTTAAGCTGATTTTCACCACTTAACTTTTGACATGTTTTTGCAAATTTCGTTCAAGTCCACTCTGAAGACTCGGCCAGTGAAACCCACTGTATCGAGTGACGTTTCCAAGCCTTTTTGCATAACTTCTGTGAAACAGCCCATGTGTTCTTTGGAGTGGCAAAGGCACCTTTCTGCTAGTGTGGAATTCGGAGCTTATAGCACAAAAAAGTATCTGTCCCTTTGAGGAGAAATAAAGGGTAAAATGCATAATTTTTCAGCTCTATGTAAGTCTGAAAATATTTTGGTTCTGATACATCCAAACTCGCTCTGCAAAAGGATCTCCAGGTGGGTGATTTATTAGAAGTTAGAGCCGTTGCCCAAAAGTTCTGTTCTATTTTATGCCCACGTAGCATGGGTTCAGCTTCATTGTCTTGCTTTGAGAAGTAATTGTTTTTTCTCTCCAGAAATATATTTTTCTTCCAGTAAGTCTGCATCATATTCATCATCTGGAACGTGTTGGGAGCGCTGCTCTGGGCTGCGCTGGCAGCTGCTCCCAATCATGAGCGATGCGCTCAGAGCCGACCTGCGGCACACCCGGCAGGCGAGGAGGGACCGAGCGCTCCGGAGACTGCAGCTCTGCCTCATCCCAGGTGTCATCCACAACGGCACTTCTGATCCACAGAGCCATGCAGGGTGTAAGAGCTTCCATTTCCTTGAGACCGCTTCTCTGCTTCAGCACCGTGTTTCACCTGGCAGCCAAGACTGGCTGCAGTTGCACGAGGTGAATAGCAGTGTTGACTCTGTAAAATACGTGAGAGGTTGTGGAATGACAGGCCGTTCTCAGTGGATATACAGCATAGGAGCAATAGAAGGATGGGGAGCGTCTTGTTTCATGGAGGAGAAAAAGAAGGGCTCCTTTTCACTTCAAAAAAAATAAGATTCTCCTTTTAAAAAAAAAAAAACATGAAATTAAACCGCCCCCCTGCAAATATTCTGTTGTAGAACTGCTAAGAAATGTGTAAATGACTTGTGTCCATATTTGTATGGTGGGTTTTTCCAGTTCTAATATCTTTTCCTTAGAAGCTGTTAGGTGTTTTATTGCTCTTACTTAGATATGGAAAATCCTGGGGGAAAGAAAACAAACAAACAAACACAAACATATGCATGAAAATCATGAGATGTTGTCACTACAGGAAATCAGGCAAATAGAATATTGGCTGCTGGAAACAGAAAATTATCATTTACTTTAGTAAAGGAATAAATTTAATACAACAAAAAGCAAGCATACAGTATGTGCTGGTCAGACAGCCACACATTTCCTCCACAAGGGCTGATCCCTCGGTCCAGAAGAAGTGTTCTGCACCAGTCTGTGCAGATGCCATGAGATAAGGGTGTGCCTTCATGGCTTTGCAATCATCCAGCTTCTCTTAGGATTGATCTCTGGTTTTACAGCCTACCTGACTGAGGCAAGGCACAGGTGTTGCAGTGTAGTCAAGAGAAATCTCCTTTTCTGTAACCTGTGCCTGCTACCTCCAACCAACACCCCTTCTGCCTTTCCAAGGAGCACCCAAGCCTCTCCACGTGCCCTCATTCCCTCTCCTCCATTCCCACCTTCACACAAGCTCCACTTGAGGTCTCTCACCCTTTTTTCACTGATGTGGCAGCCGGACAAGACTCCTGTTTAAACTATGAGAAGACTAATTTTATCTAACTTAACCAAAGTAAATTAGCAGACTTAAATTACAGACTTAGTTATAAAATATATAATATTGTTGATGGTTGTGATTTTGCAGCAGGTCTAGAAATATTCTGTCATTTCCCTATAGATGCAAGGTCTTCATTAGTCTGTCTTCTTCACCTAAAGGAAAAACTCCTGGCTGTAAGGAAAAGGTTGAGCAGAGGACTTTAGAGCATTCCAGAAGCAGAGGACAGTTGGAAAACAAATAGCTTTCTCAAATTCTTTTTTTTTTTAACAAAACCCTTTTAAAATAAAATTTTATGTTTGATATGGTGGTAACAAACTGTCATGTTACATCTCTTGGGGTCATGTTTAGAACTGACCAAACTGCTTCTAGCCCAGTGTAAGATACAGTTCAGCCCCCTGTACTGTATAATAAACTATGCCCATTGCAACAGTTTCAGCTGCATTAAATCAGCTCAATAAAGATAACCCAACACAAGGAAACATCATTTTTCCTCACTTAGACGAGACTTGAGTGGAAATGGATAGCAAACCCCCAGCACTGCGTACAGCGAGTGGATAGGAAACCATCTGCTCCACCGCTGCCGGCTTCTCTGAGCCTGGGGACCTGCGAGATGCCCCAGGTTCCTCAGCAGCAGTTGCTAAGGAAACATTTTAGGGAACCTTTTTCATAAATTCATAGTAATCTCCATTTCTCAAATGTCAAGGCTAATGACTCACCCTTTGATTGCAAATGGGATTTACTACCACAGAATTGCTGGCAGCCTTCAAAGCTAAATTGTATTTGTCAGCATTTGAAGACTTTTAGTACGTTGGTTACCACTGCTCCCCTTGAGTGAGCAAAAAATGTAGATACATGAATATCTGGCAGAATTCCCTCAGAAATAATTCAACCCTTTACTAAGTTTCCATACAAGCAAGAAGACAGGGATTGGTGTCTGCAGGGCTCCTACAACAGGGAATCCCCATAGCAGAGCCTGCACATTAGGGGGTTTCTAGCCTGAGGTGCAACCAGGCTCTCCTGGGGAGCACAGATCCCAACAGGGGGGAGTTGGGACCAGCCTAAATCTGTCCCTGGGTATGACCAGTAGAGACATGCACCCTGCCTTTCCCCCCAGAGATTCCTTCTGCTTGAAGGCAGCTGGATATGCCCACAGATTTTGTGCAAGTCCCACATGAATCAGTGTCCTTGGTTTTCCACTGATAATTTGCTATGCAAGTCTGCACTTGGGATATCACCTGAAATGATACCAAGAACCTGACACTACATTTCTTTGTGCCTTCACAATTCTTTTTCTGCCAAGTGCCAAGTTTGCAAATGCACCCTGAGACTCCCTTCTTCAAAGTATTTGAGAAGGTATCAACAAACCCAGACTTCAAGGACGATATCTATGCTTTGAAGGCAATACATATTTAGAACAAGATTCTCTCTCAAGTGATACAGACCTCACTGCAGATGGGTCTACTTCCAAGTTAAAAGCTTATAGCCCAGAATACAATTTAAAAAGTGGATACTTTAACACCTAGTGCTTTAAAAACACATAAAAGAACCTCAAAGAAATACAGACCTAACAACAAAGTTTCTGTAAATTACTTTTTGTAAACACTTCATATTTATATAAATGCATATCATAAATCCATTTGAACACTGGTTCATACTGCATTTAAGAAATTTCTAGTTCATATAAAAGTTATAGATACAATATACTTTGAATGGATTCTTTTTATGAATCACTGTGACTCAGGGAAATCCTTTCTCCCTGGAATTACCAGTCACTGGTATATGGAGGACACCACCGATGGGATGCAGAATTTGTTGTCAGTAGCACTGCATTGTTAGGGGACACATCATGATATAAAAGCAGGATCCACCCATTTGAGAATATGCACTGAAAATGTATAGAAATGCCTGCAGAGCAACACTATTTCAAGTGTTTCCTGGTCACCTTGAACACCATTGTCCAAAACAGGCAGATGGAGAAAACACTCATCCAACTTTTGCTTTCTCTGTCTGGGAAAACATATCCCTCAGCTGTGTTTTGTACCACTCTGCCCAGAGACAGACAATTTGGCTCTCCTGTGGCGTCTGGCTACAGGATTTCACAGTGTAGAGCTGCTCATTTTTCAGCTGGCATATTCAGCCAAATTCAGAATATACATGTCCTACCCTAGGTCCAGGTGCTGGGAGAAGGCTCCACTCTAGAACTCTTTTTGCCTACATACAAAAAGAGGAACCACTGCCTCTGAGATGCTAACACTGGTGTTTCTAAGGCTATTTTACTTCCTCCATTGATTGTCTTCTAATTCTATACTCTCTGCTAGAATTTTTCTTATCCCAGTACTCTAAAATGAAGTAAGTGTAGAGGTGGACTTGGGCAGTTCCCCCTTAGTTTCCAGATGGCTCCGTCTAAAATAATAGTTTAAAAAAATACACTTAGCTCAGAAAATAAGTCTCTAAAACCTGACTGAAAACATATGGCTCCAAAATGTAGATGAAAAATGAACAAACATCTGCATTTTCATACTGTTTACCAAATGCTGAAATCAAAGTCCAGTCTATGCACTGTTTTCTTTTTCTATAACCAAAAAGTCTGCTTAGTTATTACAGAATACAGCAAAAGTCCGACAGCGTGTTATTTTAGTAACACTGAGTTTTCTCACTCACCTAATGATTATTCACATCATTTTCTAAAAAAAAAAAAAACCAAAACCAAAAAAAAAAAAAAAACAAACAAACAAAAAAAAAAAAAACAAAAAAAAAAAAACAAAACAAAAAAAAAAAAAACCACCACCTAATCTGACTAGGAGGACCTGTCTTTTAGTTCTAGATTCATCAGTAATTATAATTGCAGCACCTGTGTGCCTTTTTCTGTGTGAAGTAAAGTGCCATGTGTACCGAGCCATGTACCACGGGGGCTCCAAAACACCCTGGCAGATCCTTTGCTTGTAAACACCACGATAATACCTGCACACTCAGGAACAATCGCACAGCTGCATGGAGACATAGACCATGTGATCGTGGTTTAACCTTTTAAAAGAATTGGTTTTTTGGTTCTATTAAAAAACAGACATACAGACTCTGGGAGGTTATTTTATTCCCATACAGTAAATGGGAAATCCTGAGGATTTTGAAACATTCAGTAATTCAAACAAAGTTTTACTGTTTCCTGAAACGCAACAACCATTAGAACTTCATCTAGGTAGATTAACACTTTGTTGTCTTAGAGCACTAACAACCTGATCTACCAGCACAATACACATTCTTAATGTTCCCTATTCAGTCGAAGAAGGGAATTTCCTCTAATTTTGGCAAATGGTATGCTGAGAGAAATGTTATTTAACTCACTACATAGCTGTAAATCTGTTTTGTAAATCTTGCACTTTTTGGAAGGCTTAATGCTAAAACTTTTGCTTCAAAAGCACATTTAAGGGGTTTAGATTTAATAAGGTTAAAAACCATCTGAGCATTTTGAGACTACAAAGAAATAATATATCTGTAGTGTCCCCTGCGATAGATTAGAGACAGGACTTGGTTGCGGTAATGAATATAAATGGGATTCTTTATTAAAGCCACTGGACAGAAGCAGGACTGCAGCTCCCAGGCTAACTGCACACAACCTATGCTTTCTAATAGAACCACACAAGTCTAGCCCAAATCCTGGCCTAGAGTCAGCAGTTTTGGAAGGGATTGCCAAGCTCCATGAAACCCAGTTACTTAAATTGTTCAGCAGTGGGTACAGCTTCCAGAGCATCCTCTGCCAAGGCTTACACAATCCCTACATTTGCATGCACGTGAATTAAACAATGAAATGGCTGGAGATTCTGCAACTGGGAACAGAAATATCCTCCATGCAAAAATCTTTTTTTCCTTGCAAGTTTGAGGGTAAAAATAGTTCTGGGACCTGAAAGCCTAGATATTTAATTTCTTTAATGCTATTTTAATTACAAAACTAACTTGAATAATAAATGTAAATATACAGGGGAGAGAGGAAGCCACCTGTCCATAAGCCAAAGCCGTGATTATTGGCTTATTCCAGTTCTTGGGGTTTTTTTCATGAGGCTGGTCAGGGAAGTTAATAAGTGTTTGTGGTCTTTTAGCATGGCAGGCCATGCTAAAGGCAGAGACCAAGCTGGTAATGGTTGATTATCTGCTCTGCTCAGGTCAGAGGAGAAAGGAACTGGATCCCTGACCCTGAAAAGTCCACTCCTGTGGATGCAACCTTTTCTCTTCCTCTGCCTGCCAGGCCGAGGGAAGTCAAGGACTTGCAGCCTGCTGACTGTCAGGCAGAGCAGAGATGTCCCATCCACCTCACAGTCTGATTGCCTCATGCTCCCAGCCCAAGGTGCACAGGGATACACGGAGGGGCTGCAGTGCAGAGCTGGGAGAACCCCACGAGGGAAGGGAGGGAGTGAAGGGTGATGTTGGTTAGAAGGTGTGGGAGGGGTCTCTCCCCCTCATTACCCCCTCCTCAAAGATCACCAGCTCCTCTGACCTTCCTGTTCACACTCTGAAGCCTCCAATCTGCCACCACGCTGCCCGCTGCCCCTGCTGCCCACCTGCCCCAGCCCAGTGCCCACCCTGTGCTCCTGTTCAGTTTGGCAGCACAGCCCACACCCCCTCACCTTCAGGGGCTGGGCTGCTGTTGGGACATCAACCCTGCAGGTGTGAGCCTCCTTTGGCACAGACCCATGATGGTATTCTCTGACTACACTCACCGTTAGGGATGCTTTTAACCAAACAAGGTGCCTTTCCTCGTTTTTTGAGGACCAGGTGAGAATGCTTTTCCTGTGCTCAGAGGAGCCACCTGGGTTCCAGCATGGGGAGTGTCTGCCAGAAACTCCCAGATCCTTCCATGGAAATAGGCTGCTAAAGTCCAAGACATTCAGTTCATCTCCAGAACGTCTCAAGAAAGGGCTGTGGCAGAGATTCAGGCTGTCACACAATTTCTCTCAAGGAGGGTTGTTCATCCCTTGTGCCAGCACAAGGACAGACACAGCCAGACACCCTCCTGGGAAGGTCCCTTCCCTCCCTCTTTCCTCCTCAGTACCGGTGCCCTGGCCCCGTACTGAGCAGGGGGTCTGAATACACAGGAGGGTGCAGTGTAGGGGTGGGATCTCAGGGTATCAAGAGGCAAAGGGGTGACACTGCTTTATGAGTTGAAGAGCTAACTTGAGGAAAGCCTATGATCACATCAGTGGCCCACATGTGACAAGTGAGTGTTGCACATGCTGGTATATTAAACATATGTGGTTCTTATTTCCTATGTTAAAGGAATACAGTTTGCAAGCACCAGGGTGTGTTGTTATTTCAAATGCATGCTAAATGTGGATTAAGGGTGTTTCGAGATTCCCATGCTCTGATGACTATGAATACCTGCAACATTCAACTTTGATTTTAGAGTTTTCCCAACATTTAAAATGTTTGCCTCACAGCATTGGTGTGGGACCTGGTTTCATTTTAAAGGCTCATGGAAACAACCAAGGCAGCAGGAACAATAACAGCACCCTTTTAGGAAAATACAGGAAATCTTTTCAGCCAGATGCACTGCAGCACTGGGGCCACCATGAAAGTCTCACAGTTAAAGAAACCTCACAACATCTTCCAGGCAAAAAGGGGATCATCACGTCTCCTAACACTTCATCTTGCATTAGAAATAATTCTTGCTCAAGGAAGAAAAAATGAGCCAATAAAATGTTCAAACTTCATTCCTTTATTGACTTTTTTTTTTGCCCTATGTTATTAATAAGAATCTACAAGCTTATTTACAGTGCAAGGTTTTAGCATGGACTATGCTTTTATGTAATTTGAATTTTAAAAATCCTTGGGGTATCATGAATTTGACAAAATCCTTTAAGAATTAATAGAGTTTTTTTAGGGGTCAGATTTTTTAAAAAAGCTCTCTAAACTGGACTTTCATATTTCTGTGTGAGAGGAAGTAGGATCTCCTGGGCACCGCATGACTGGAGAGCTGGATATGAAAATGTGGGATTTGCATGTTGCAAACGTTGCTCATGGCAGGGTGCAGGTGAAGAGCAAGGGGCCAGCTTCAGCTTGCAGCCACTTTGAAACAGAATTCTTGATTTTCAGGCCCCATGAATGCACTTTTAAATGCCAGTTTGATTGGGGGGATGGCTGTAGGGATTCTTGGGGAATGAATATCACAAAATAGTGACATTATCTTTCTTACTTATCTGACTTGGAGATGAAGACTGTGGTCTTTGAAGCAGTGAATGTGGTGGAAGACATTCAGAAGCTTTTTAGGTGTACAGTGTCGACTATTGGTAGGGTTAGCCAACAAAAATAAAAAATAAACAAGCAAACAAAAAAAACCCCAACCGAGTAGCCAAAACCTGAGGCTCCTAAATTAGAGAATACACATTAAAATGCTGGCCAGAGGCTTCTGATTTGTATATTCCCATCTCCCTCTCTCTCTTTCCCCTCCAATACTAGTGTTGTATTGAGTTGGAAATGCATAAATGTTACATGTAAGATGCAGCCTTACTGTTGCATCTTTATTCAACATCAACTTCCAGATGGGAACTATTTTTCATGGTTCATAAAGCCAAATCCAGCTGCTACATTTGGACCTACATAAGGAATCCACATTTTATTGCCTTAGCAGTGCATATAAAACAATTGCTGTTGTTTCTTCAGTACTGGTGCACCTCACATTTCTCAATACATTTTAGATATTTAAATTCTTAAAACTGTATTTTATAGTTCCTCATTTAGCTGTGCACCGTAACAAGATCCTGCTTTTACAACATTTTCCAGATATCTGACATAACTGAAAGAAAAACGATCGTGGACAAATGGTATTCAATATAGCAGCCATATATTCAGTTACTTACTAAGAGTGTTCAGACAATTTCCTATGTAAACCACAATGATATTAAATACTTCTGGAATCTCAGCTTTATTAAGAGACAGGAAGTGCAAACTCAGGAGCCTTTCCCCTCCCCCTCGGCTAATCTGACTCTTTGATAGTCATGTGTTAGGAATAACCATGGAGTTGCTCCTAACGAAAAATATTCCCACAGCTAAGAGAAAATTAACCCTTGCGAAACCTCAAAAGAGAGAGTGGAGTCCATGTGTTCGCAGAAAGAGAAAAAAATCGCCACCGGGAGGAAGTTTATGCCACCAGCAGGTCTACACGACACCCACCGCCAGGCATAATTCATTTGCATTTTAGATGGCATTGTCAGAGCGGCTGCAGCACATCCACGGCGGAGCAGAATTATCCAGCCTGGCAAAATTAGCCATCGTTGTGCTCCCTCCTCGCTCGGAGGAGACGCCTCTGCAGCCGCTCCGTGCTGGGGTTCTCCAGCTCTCCCCTAGCAGATGTCAGGCTGCTTGCTCCAGCACAAACAAACCCCCACGAAAAGCGCCGAGGTGGGACAGAGAGAGTTAATGCACGGCTGTGACAGAGGAGCAAGTTTGCTGTGAATTGGGAAGCACAAACTACAGTAATCCCCACCCTGCTGAGTGGCTTCCCCAGAGGTCTGATACAGTGCCAAAGCCTCTTACGCATACTGAGACAAAGCTTATTTCAAGCCGAATTCAACTCCTGAAGCCACCATACTGCTTCCTGACAGCCTCCAATTGCACTGCCTCTGTATTTGTGTTTCCTGCTGTTTATATTTACTTGTTCCCAGATCCACAACAGCTACAAAAACAAATAGTTGCTGTTTGCAGGGCTCTGTATCAACACAGGTAAAGTGCTTCGCTTCCCTTTTGGTTTTACAAAGATTGCGTTGCAAATAGGCTTTTAATACCTCAGAGAGATTAATTTGGTAATTATAAACCAGTTTAGGAACACATGCCAAACAATTGGTCATATAATCAGCATCCTTGTTTCAGAGTATTAGTGTGGCTGAGGCAAAAGGTTTTTAAACCATGAGGACTACACAAACACTCCCTCGATTATAGTGCTATTATTTCCCCATTCCACTGAGACACAAGCTTGAAATATCACTTTTTTGTTTGTCACATCCCTGTGGATACTCTCTGGATCTGTACTCCTGCCTCTTTGGCCTCTGTACAGCTATTGTGGTGGAGTCTGATTTGGGTATTGGAGATCTTGTTTGATATACTTATTTAAAGAATCAGCTTAAGGAAGCCTAAGAGTCATCAATTCTCTTAATTAACTGCAGAGAAATGATTAATGTGATAAATATGGAATTGATCAGGAAAAAATTATAGTACATAGGATTTAATATGGGTTGTTCAACCAATATTTAAGACATTAAATATGATAAATCTGGTTCTAAGTAAAATGTTCATAACTACCCAAGTTATTTATGCACCTCAGAAAATCCCCACCAAAAGACACCAGTGCTGATAGGTTTGTAATTAGAAGTGGGTGGTGCTTTTCAGGTAGAAAAAGTTGCTTTTTCAAAATAAAAAAACTCCTCAAGGAATAGGCCCATTTCAGTTGTATTGCACTTTCAAAATCAAACAGAGCAGAAAAGTTTCAAAGCATTTTTTTCTGGCCTTATCTGAAAAGAACATTTTCATTTCAAAAGTGCTCCATTTAAAATTAATTTTGTTTCATGCACATGGGTGTTTTCTTAAATAATTCATTCATCAGGAATTTTTTAAAAATACAAATCATTTTGGTGCAAGCCAGAAGATGGGCCTCCAAGTCATTCCTTTCAGAAGCACCCACACCAAATGTTCCCACCTGCTGAAAAACAAGCAAAGAAATGCAAAGACAAATTTTGGGCAGCATTCAATCTGTTGCCGTCACACCAGTGCTCCCCTCCTGAAAACTGAGCTGCAGCAGTCCAGAAACCCCCCCATGAACCTTAGGCCTGCTGCCACGAATGCCTTTGCACCTCCCAAAATATCTGTCTGCATTTTATTTCTTGTCTGTCAATCAAAATGCAGCACAGGGGTAAGCAGAGAGCATCCAACCTGCACACTCAGCTTTTGTGATTCCCACTCGTCACCTAAAGCTGCATCTGAAGAGCTTTGTGTTGTGGCTGCCCTCCCTGATGCACTGCAGTCACTTGGGCACTGTGCAGAAATGCTTGTCTGGGATGGCTGGTGTGCCCACTGGGTCTGTGAAGGATGAGGAGGAGGGAAGGTGCAATGAGGGGATGAGCCGATGGGCCAGGCTTAAGGACTGCTGGAAGAAGCTGTTGGAGTTGTCCCTCCACCCTTCAGTGCCTTTCTCACACAAAAAGAATTCAAAGGTGAACCAACAAATGCAGTGACACGGTAGTGTCACTAACTTTTAGAGGCATCTAGAAGGCAGTGCTTTTACAGCTCAAGCCTGTGGCATCAGAGACAGTAAGATGGATTTTTTTTTCATTTTTATAATAGCCTCACAATTCTTCCTGTCCCCACATCCCCCAGTCCCTGGAGGATGAGAGTTATGGAAATAAGAACTCCTGAGACCATTTCCCAAGAACTCTGTGCCTTGGTCTACAAGAAATGCAGTGCTGGATCCACCCACATCCACCAAGCAAGTCATCCTGGAGCAGTTTTCAGAGGAAATGTTGGACAGGCAGAAGTGACACTGCATTCATGTACAGAGCATGGACCCACACGTGGAAAGCTAAGCTTGCTCCCCAGGGGAGCTGCGTGGACTCTGCCCAATCTTTTCTCTGTGTTTGCTTTCCCCTCAGGGTCACTCCCCACCCAGCGTGGGGTGGGAAGGTCTGTCAGAGCTCAGTCTCCCTCTGGACAGCAGCCTGTGGCTCTGTGGCTCCCAGTGCTGCCCATGAGCAGCTCACCCAGTGCTGCAGGCTCAGCAGGACCAGAGGGGACACCAGAAAAGATCCCCCTGCCTTGATTGCCTCTCAGATAGAGACACAGAGGGCTGAGTCTCTGCCTCTGCCCGGGGCTGCACCCACCTGCAGCACCCAGCAGGCAAAGGGACCACAGTGGTGACAACAGCTTCAGAGACACTGTCAGCCCCCACTGACTGCCATGTAGAAATAAGAAAATCTGAGAAATTTTTGAGTCTCAGATAGATCTCATGAAAACTCCCCTTAGGGCTTGGGGGAGGCGTATGTGTTGGCTGGTGGCATGGGATACAGGTGGATTGGAGGGAGAGGACTTCAAAGAGGGAAACTACAAACCATCAGCTCACCTGAGCTCCTAGCTGGGGCACTAGGTAGTGAATGGATGGTGTGCTACAATGGACCACAAGCCAGATATTGCAGCATCAAACACACACAAAATCCATCCAAACTCCACATTTAAATAGCCTGAATACAGGCACTTAAGAGAGCAAGACAGTCTTCAGAAAACTACAGAGCTAAAGCTCCCAGGGCTCCCCAAGATCTCAGCAGCCAACACACTCCATGCAGAAAGCCATCTGTTAGGGACTGCTCTCCATCAGTGCTTCCCTGTGTCTGTGACCCCAGCCTGTGGGAGAGGAGACATCCAGGGGGCACGAGCAACAGCACTGGGGTGCCGTGGAAGCAGTGGTACGCTGCATTTCAGCGGCCCCTGGAATCGAGGGGCTCAAGATTTGATTTTTCCACTGGATCCTCAGGCTTTTTATAATTTCAGGGATGAGACCAATTTAATTTTTATAGAGATGTGTAATCCTCCATTTCAACACACTAATTGAAATAGGCTGACACGCAGCTCTGTGCCCTATGAGTCTTCCAAAGCACATATCTTGGCACTTTCTGCTAGAGGCTGAATGACATGACTGGAAACTGTACCAGATCCTCTGTGTTTACAGGCCTCTGCTTCTACATTATTGTTGTGATTGCTGGCTTTACCAACAGACATCCAAGAGGCAGAATCCACTTGGAGAAAATAATAGAAAGTGGAGCTGAAAAAGATTTTTAAGAGGTCAAAAATCAACTGCACCTATGCTATTTTTGGCAGTCATTTATTTAACTTGTTTTTAAAGTCCTTCAGCAACGGAAATGCACACATTTTCTCAATGCCATCTGACCTTTTCTTCAATTGTGACTTTTATAATGCCTAATCTAAATTTTTCTTGGAGAAATCTAAGTCTATATTTTCTTACCAATTCAAGGAAAAAGTGTTAGCTAATTTCTTTCCACTTTTCATCAACCTTTTAGGTATTTGAAGACGGTTGTGTTCCCTTCAGAACACTGCCCACAGCCTCCATCCTTCAAATTTCCCTATCCAATTTCCCCAGTTCTGACCACTTGGCTCAGGATTCTCTCCTTTGCTCCACATCATTTTTGGAAAGTAATGCCCAAAGCTTGCCCATGCAGAGAAAGCTAAAAGAACACATGCATCTGTCTTCCAGGTTATACTCATGAAAAAAAATTATCGGTAATATATTTTTATTTTTTACAACATTTTATCATTAAAGGCTTAAATTAAAGTTGAAACCATTGTAACATCTCTATTATTTTCTTTAGAATCAAATATTTTAGTCTCCATTCTGCATTTCTGCGACTGATTTTTCCATTGTCTGTACATCAAGGGCCTTTTATTTTCTCTCCACAACCCATAACATTTTTTCCAATCATTTCTCCAATCTGATTTCCAGTTCCACCCTCCACCATACCTCAGCATTCCCAGGCCCAAGTTGTTTGTGGATGTAGCAGGAACAGCTGGTTCCTGCACCCAGGACTGACTCCAGTCACTGATAGCAGAACACAGCTCATCTGCTGGTGCAGATTCCCATTTGGACAGTGTCTCATTGAGAACTGACCTCCAAATACGGTTTTCCAACTGGGAAAACACCCATCTTATGGCAGGTTTCATCAAAACTATGCTTCCTTAGCTTTTCTTATGAGCTTATCAAGAGAGGGAAAGGTTTAACAGGGTTTGAGGTGTTCACAGTTTTTCCTATAGGACATTTAATAATTCTTGAGGAGCCCCATGTGCAGAGTGAAACAGTTTCAGAAGTCTTTCCTAAAGCCAGGTTATCCCATCATGTCACAGGGCCAGTACAGCTGCTAAGAATGTCACCATGGCCCCAAGTGACAGGAAAGTACAGTCTGCACAGACCCTACAAGGCACATTGCAGGCATGAGGGCAAATGCACCGAGGTGGGGCAGAAATGTCACTTGTCTAAAAGATGGAGGGACAGAAAACTAGAGATCATACAGCAGAACTGACTCAGAACCTGCAGGATTCCATTCCAGGTTTTCCCATATTATTAATCTTGCAAACTCAAACTTTACTCTCAGGGATGTGAAATTGTTAATAACCTTTGATGTATTTTTACTGACACTTTTCACTTGATTAGGGCTTCACAACACAACTAATAATAGTGTGGATAGAGTCATTACCTTTGATTAGCATTGAGGTATACCTTTTTTGAAAGGAAACTACCTGTGCATCTATGTGATTAACTATAGAAGAAGAGAATAATTCCCTTAGGAAAATTATAAATTACACTTCTCAGAAAGCCAACACTTGACAAGCAATTGAGCCTGTGTTTAAAGAGTAGACTCACAGAGATATAAACTAAAACGTATACATTGGGAAATAAATTAGAGTTCAGTAATTAATGTGAATTGAAAAATCTTGTTTTACTCAATGACAGCAATTACCATTAAAAAATTTTATTATTCACATGTAAAATACCAGCAGTCTAACAGGCCTCTAAAACATCTATTTTGGTTGCTAGTTTAATTATCTTCTTGGCTGATATAGTCATTCATTTCACAAATTAAAAAAGAAGAGTTTACATACAGGGTGAAAAGCGCAGTAGCATGGTAGGAGAATTTCTTGGGGGATCTCCAGCCAACAAATTTCACTTCATTGCTCAAGCTGCCAGCCTCAGATATGGGAGCCCAGTTTCATTTATGGTCTTTCTGAGGAGCCAGCCATGAACTTTAGATCCATATGTTATTACTCCTATTGAGGCTGAAAGCCATGCTAGGAGAATTGCTTTAAGCCACAGAAGAAAATGAAGACAAGAATTCACCTCAACTCTTTGCTGAGGACATCAACTATACACTTCCTGATTCTTTTTCTAGGCATTTCAAGAAAAATATTCTTGCTCTTCATAAAGAATCAATATCACAATTTTCCCTGTTTACCAACCTTTTATCATACTCTTTTTTGCCTTTCCCTCTGTTTTGTCTATCCTGTCATAATGACCTCATTTACCTTTCTGCTCAGAGGTACCACCATACCTTGTCTCAAGTTCCTCCATATTTTCAGAATGGCACATTGTTTCTCCCAAAACTTATCTGATAGTAAGTATTTATTATTGGTTATAGCTTGTCAATTTGATATATGGTAGTGTGTGAAAAAGAGTCCCTATAAATTCATAGAAAATGAGAGCAAATAAAACTCTATCTATATAATAGCTCCATGAATGAAAATAAAGGCCTTGCTTTACCATAATGGTCCTTTAACCCTGCTTTCCTCCATGACTTTTTGAGATCTTAAATATATCTTGAATTGCTACACATCTCTCACACTATCAAGCAAGCGCTTGCCTGAAAGGTTGTTTTTCCCCACTGGGGATCCACCAAAGTACATTCACCACCTTAAATTAAAAAGAAACACTCAAAACCAGCATCTGCAGCAATCCAGATTGGTCAATCCATTTGACCCCAAACGTGCAGTTTATCTACATGTGAAAGACACTGTGG
Organism: Pyrocephalus nanus; assembly: GCA_038380795.1. Taxonomy (NCBI): domain Eukaryota; kingdom Metazoa; phylum Chordata; class Aves; order Passeriformes; family Tyrannidae; genus Pyrocephalus; species Pyrocephalus nanus. The sequence goes on along the minus strand of CM076270.1, from coordinate 25,169,729 downwards.
TGCAGTGGCACAAGGAGGCTGCTGAATGCATGAGGAACACTGTGCCAGCCACACACAGAGCTCACATTTGGGTGATGCAAAGATGCAAAGAACTGGAACCAGGACTCACCAGCTCTCTCCTCTGCCTCCTGTTGTAGAGGGCGGGACAATGTGCACACCACGGCACACAGGAAGGGGAGAGAAGCGATTCAAACCATCTGAAATGAGAGGAATTAATAAATACCTGTCTACTAGCCATAGACAGGGCATGATTTACTGAAATAAACATTGCAGCTCTGAAAAAATGCAGAGCCAGATGAACATGAAATGCCAGAAGGTCATGGTAGGGACCCATGACAGGAGCATGAAAGACATAATAGGGTCAAAACCAGAGTGAGTGATGCCAAAAATGTTTTTTATTTCCAGCAGTTTGTATTTTCAGACTTCATTTCTCCTATCTGAGTTCTGGTTAAGAGGGACTCTGCAGCGAGGATGGAAGCACCTGGCTGTGTGGGAGGGCATGCACCATTGCAGCAGACACCCAGAGGGAAAGCAGATTTCCCTGCTCCCAGTCCAATTGTCCTACAGTCTGTTGCATTAATAGCCTAAACAAATGTCTACAATAGCCCTCGCTCTTCTGCTTTGAAAGAAATAAGGAAAGACCTTTCTGAAGCTTCTAGGGAGAGAGACAAGGAGGGCAGAGCAGCTTCCCTCTCGCTCCTCTGACTGATGTCACCGTTCCTGTGGCCAAAACATGTTTGTTGCTAAGCAACTATGTATATATTACACTCTTCTGCTTCCATTTGGGATTTAACATATGCATTTTCACTTTCATCTCTGATGCATAGTTACATTTGTTTGCAGTGGGTGCCAGAGTGAATGGAAGCTGTCCAGTATGGGATATGCATAAGAAGTGAAAGGCACTCACGGTGATTTACCAATGTGCATCATTGTTTCGAAGCACAGTTCAGTGGGAAACCTACTGAGTGCCATTCACCAGCAGTTGGGACAATTTTTTCATTCAGGATTGATGCTGGTTGCTGTATAGCAGCTATTGGTTCAAGAAGTGAAGCAGCTCTCAGATGTCATGAGGAAACAGTGTGCAGATAGTCTGTTAATCACTGAAGATGGATTTTTTCTGCAGTGATAACAGAGGTTCATTCTTTCACCTGGAGTTTTGCATTTTATGCATAAATCCACTTTTTCCTGCAACTCTCCCACTTACTTGACAGGCAATGAAAAAAAAATTTAGAAAAAAAAATGTAATCACCTTTTCCTTTTGAATTGCATGCAGATGACCCAAATCAGCAGCACCCACTCACATTTTTCTATGAACGAAATCTAAAAACAAATGAAAAGAGTCTAAAGAGAAAAAGAAGGCAAGATATGAGAGTTCATTTATATTATAAACATTCTGTAACCAAAGGGAAAAAAAAATCAGTTTTAAAACCACATGTCTATTACCCTGTAATGAAATTGTAAGAGAATGCTATTAGTCATGTCTGTACATTTATTCACATTGCAAGTTCAATAATTAAATTAGAAAATCTGACATGGAATTTACTAAACAAAAATCCACACTATAATAAAAAAGAAAAAGAACAGGATATTGCTAGCTTCCTTTTGGGTTTAGTATTGGCTCTATTAATAAGCATTAAAGAATAAAACACTGGAGGAATTCTTGAGTCTAGATGATTTGGGTTTTGTTATGCTTTTCAGTTTAGCTTAATTTCCTACTGGAAGTTTCTAAGTGTAGACCTAGGATTATCATCACATAAGGAAAAAAAATATTAAACTCAGTTTGCTACTGTTTTTTCCTGCTTTCTCCTCCCTGGAAGCCAGGACAGGAGAGGGAGCATGGAGAGGAGTCAAGGTGGCCTTTACACCAGCCACAGCTGTTCCACAACTCTGAGCAAACACTGAAGGTTTTTTCTTTCCCCTGAAGTTCATGGAAAATGAACTTATGAAAAGGAATATTGTATGAAAGCAACCTGTTTGCCCATTCTCACATGCATTGATTCAGGGCTACCTCAATTGGGAAGAGAAACTTTGCTCTGGGTGTGCACCAGTACAGTGAGTAAAGTAACTCTCTCCCGTGACCTCCTCTTCTACAGGAGACAGATAACTCAGTCAACATTATTTTACGTGCTGGCCCCTTTTGCTCTGTGAATTTTCTGCACCCCAGGCCTGTACAGAGCCTCCAGCACCAATGGCAAATCTATGCCCAGGGGGAGTGGAGTGCCTGTTACCCTGCTAGACTGGAGAAAACAGGCTTTGCTGGAAGCAAGAATCAACTCAGCAGTTAAAAAATAAGATTTGGTTTTTAACAGAGAAAATTTAAAAACAACCAACTGCCTTCCACCTTTAAACTGCCCTGAGTTAGGAACCAGCTGCTGTTTGAAAGTTGCCTTCTTGCAGGGCAGTCTGCACTTAGCACTTCTCCACCAGTCTCAGGGCCACACATCAGAGCCACGGAGATGTCTGTGCTCACCCCTGCTGCTGTACACATCCAACCTCCAAAATCTGAAATTCTCTGCACAGCTGAAGGACTGACAGTAGCTTCTGCATTTAACTTTTGATCTTTGGACATTTTGCCATCCTTCAGAAAAACACTGCTTTCCTGATTCACATTCCTGTTGCATTTGAGTCTGTCCAACAATAGAAGAGAGAGCAGCTAAGAGGATGGTCTATGATACTATGTACATCTATATTTCTGCCACACTATCCAAGAAGATGACCAATACTCCCTTTATATTCCTAAATTTTATTTAAAATGTAAAAAACAAGAGGTAACTTCAGTCCAGGTTATCTTTTAGCCGACTGAGCAGTGTCTTATCAAGTTAAACTGGTATCCACAGTGACATAAGCGGGTCACAAGAACAGCATCTTTGGTCAGCAGCTGAAGCTGGGCTTGTACTAGAGACACATCCAAAACTACCATCCATCCACCCCTCTCTTCTCCAAATCAGCATGTCATCTACTAGAAAATAACAGTAATATTTAGAGCACCAGTAAAAATAATGTTTCTTGCATTTTAGAAGTCATCCTGAAACATTCAGCTGAAGAGATTATTTTTCATTGTTTTCCCCCAGAGTCTACATTTGGAGAATATTATGAAGAGCTGAAGCTAACACAGATGCACACATTCCAGGAATTCATGCAAAGTCTTGCCACTGCAAGTCCAACTGAGGCGATGAACCTTTGTGGACCTTCCAGGAAGCTTGTGAATTTGGTTGCCAAGTTCAAACAGCTCTAAAATACATAAGGAAATGAGATCCCATGGTATTTATACAAATTCCCATGTCAGACATAAACGGCTACCTTTGTCTACTGTTCAACAAAAAAACAAACTTGTATGAATCTTTTCCAAATGTAAAAGTGGTTACACAATTATAGTGCTAAATCTGGCAAAAGATACATAAAGTGTGTGTGTCGAGACTGCTTTGGTGGTTTTGGAAGGGTGAAGGGTGTTTGCTGTGGTACTGCACTTTTAAATTTGCTTTATCTGCTGTTACCTGTTTTAATATATATTTATATATATATATATAAAATATAGTCACTTAAAATCGATAATCTTATAGTACTCTACTACTAGTTGTAACTCAGCAGATAAGCAGAATAGAATGCTTTTTGTTGCTTTTGGTGTCTAACTTTAAAAAAAAAAATCATCCTGCCTTTAGGAAAATATTCATGAAGCAAAACTGGCAATAGAAAAATAATTATTTGAAAAACATTATATGAGGTGAGTTGTTGCTTCCCTACTGGATGCCAGTTTAAATTGAGCTAATTTGTTTTACCAGTAGCTTAAGAAAACCACAGCACAGCAGCATGACAATTATATCCAGGTGCAAGGACTTAATTCAACAAATTCTAGGTGGATACTTCCAGTCAGCTCAGTGGGCCCCATCCTCAGCTGTGGCTAAGAACAGATGCCCTTGAAAAAAAAAAAAAACCCTCTGTAATCACAATCCATTGAATCCTTGAACAGTGAAGCTGAAATGTGTCCAATAAAAAAAAATATAAATGATATTTCTGTGTCCGGAGTATCAGTTGAAGCATGATTGAGAAACAAGAACATCTGAAGATATAAATCTGAGTAAGCAGATACTTTTTGTACTACTGTTACATTACACATGTAAAAACAATAGCTCATCTGCAAAATATAAGAGTATGGTTCACCAGTTCTCTAGGATTTAGAAGTAACACCTGAAAAATCAGAGTTATAAATCTAGCATTCCTAATTTGGGGAACACTTTAATAAAAACATCAAACTGCAGGGCTTGCTGTTTTAATTGGTCAATGTCTCAACTTAATAAAAGTTAAAACATCTTCAAAGGCAAGAATTCAGGAAAGAATTCAAGATAAACAAGCACCACATAGGTATGGATCATAATACAAAAAATTAGATTTGTAGGGGGTCTTGATCCTTTAGAGGCAATAACTGCACAAGTATAATAGCTTTCAAGCCTCATTTTTGACAGCCTGCAGTAACACACTGATGGTCTGTTTCTGACTCAGGCAAATCCTAGACTGAATTAAAACAAAGATACTTTTATAACACTTTGTTTACATACCATTTATTGCAATGGGTTAAGACTAGGAAACAATTTATATCTAAACCAACAATGTCACATGCGTATTTGATAATTGCTGAAATGCTTCCAGATGTGTACATGTTTTACTGATTTGTGCACAATGTACTGTTATAGTCAATTATTAGATTAGCAGGAACAACAGCTTAAGTTCATAAATGCATTTGTATCAGAAATACTGGATGTGTGTATGCATGCCTAAATGGATAATGGCATTTTTCAGCAACTTAGCTTTATTTTGTTACCGTTTTGTCATTGCCATCATAACTCATGCATTCCAGTTTTTGAATAATATTGCAGAAGATACTTTCTCTCCTACAATTTACATTCAGGAGTTTAGTAAATACATCCCAAAAATGCAGTATTTTGTATTATTAAGAATTTCAACTTTAACTAACACTAATTAGAGGTGTACCAGATGACTCTGATTAAACTAGTGGGTAGTGCTTATTCAGATTTAATGTGAGCAATCTGGACATTTTGAAAAACAGCCAAGCTGGGCTCAAATAAAAACCTGCCAAAAATCTAAACTCTGAATTCAGTCAGGCATGGAAGACTGGTTCCCATGAACATTAAAAATAAAATTAAAATCAGTTGGAAGTCTTGGTTTCCTTCAAATGGAAGAACATCCTCCTGTACCCTCAAGAAATATTTCTGCCTTATACACGCTGCCCTTTCAAAGCCAGCTCTCAGCACCCAGAGCAAGCCAGGGAAGGAAAAGCAAAGCCAGGTAACTGGTTCTGTCGAGTGGCTCAGCTCTGGCACTGCTGCATTCCGGCTCCTTGGGGAGGGTGGACGCAGATAGGAAGAGGGCAGCTGCCAGTGGAAACACATTTTCCAAGACTGTCATCCAGAAATGGAGAGACATGCTTTCCACTAGCTTTTAATTTAAAACACACTGTATAGAGACATATCTTATTCATCTGAACCTTTGAACATCTGATGTAAGGTGAGATTTAGGAATCAAATGTAGAGGGGCTGAGCTTTCTGCTGGTGTAAGATGACATAACCACTTCAGATAATGGACTTGTGGCTGCTCATACGCACATTTGGATTTTATAGAGGCTCCCTCTCCCACACTGTTCACTTGCAGTGCATGTTTTCTATTTATGCTGGCATTAACTTGGAAAGAAAAATCAGAATCTAACCCACTGTGAGATAGCATATCTTAACAAGAGCTCAAATAGAGCTAAATCCATCAATTCGGGTAAGTTTAAGAACATAAAAGTCTCAGGTCGAAATTCAATGTGTATTCACCTCTTCTTTTACTGAAAACACTGAATATTTAAGAAAAGGGCCACTCTTACACTGCCTGTTATTGCACAGTGCGAAGTACAGAACTCCTCCAAGTGAGCTTATTTTCCAAAGATGTATTTTCTTAAACCAAGATGCCTAAAGACAGGTAAGGACGGTACAGATGTTAATCCAAACCATTCTGAGCATATCAAGGTTTGCTAAAGTGAAAATGTGCTTTATAAGGCCAAGGGGTCAAATATTTAAGATGTTTAAGATGTCTATTTCCTATTGAGGAACAACCAAATTATTGGATTTCAACAAGACTTCAAAACTATACTGTTTGGAAAAGAATCATGGTCTTAGTGTTTAAAAAATTACTGCTGGATTTTTTTAAAACTCTATTTTAAAAACAAATTGCTGCCTTAAACAAAATACAAGGTCTTTCTTTTTTAAATATTATTTTTAGAAAGACTTTGTGTATGCTTTATGCTTTCTTTGAATGGCAAGATCATATTAATCTGTTGGAGACTCTCCACCTTTAAACTTTCACATTCTGTGTGTAAATATCAGTTCAAAATTGTAAAGGTACAGACATGTTTTGTTTTTTTTTTTTTTAATCTGCAGTATTTTGTTTAACAAGTGAAATTGTCAAAAAGAGTTTGAGGTTGAGATTCCCAAACTCACATTTACATGAAATTAAAGTTCTGATTCTGGTTTGAAAACTCATCTGGAAAATTTGGCAATAGACTCATATCTCTAAAGTAGGTTTCACCCAAAAAATCATACCTTGTGTAGGGTTAGGTTTTTTACTCATTAGTGTATCCGTCTGTGGAAGAAATATTTTAGAAATAAAAACGAAGAATTACTAAATCTAGTATATAATTAGAAAATAACTTCTTATATTTTTCTGATCCATTTCTTAAATAATGTTAGTAGTGCTTAACAGCACAGTTTATCAGTGCAGTTTATTTTCCCTTCCAACACTGTTCCTAGTACCTATTTTAGCCTATATTTCACAATGGATGATTACATCTATAATCATTATTGGTCATTGGTCATTAATTTGTTTCAGAGTACATACCTCTGTGGGCAGTAATTACTGCAGAGCCTTGAAAGAGATATCGTTAACAAAATGAGAAGATAGAAAATATGTTAATTATTGTAAATGTTCTACTGGTTTCTCTCTGGAAAAAAACATGCCTGGAGATTAAGATCATCTGCAATATTTTCCTAGACATTGTCACGTAACACGAAAATATAAGAATGAAAGAGAATGTTACAGGGCCAGGAAAGAGGATAGCTTCCAAGATTCATTTTAAAATCTTACAACTATCTCCATGAGTCAAAATGAAAACAAATATTTAATTGAGTATAATTTCCGATAGTTTCAGGCAAAAATCCTTTTATGTGAAAATGCTGTAACAGCAAGAATTTCAGATGCTACATTTTTATGCACACTCCACTGCCATTAAATCCACCCATGTTTAATTATCTCTAACAAGTGATAGTGAGCTGGATGGCTAACCAACATTATGGCCTTTGCAACATCCCTTCTATAAGCAGAGATTCTTGTATGCTCTGTAAACAGATGGCTTTCACGGGTGAAAATCCTGTTTGCCTGAACTCAGGAAAAATATCTCACAGACCAAATTTTCCAGAAAGTACTAAGTTTTGGGAAAAAAAATAAAAATTTGAATCTTCTACCTAAAGCATGTTTGGGGGGGGGAAAAAAAAAAAAAGGCAAAAAATAAAGCAAACCTGGGCTCATTACATTTCTTGATTCATTTATTCTTAAATATTTTAGAAAATTGTTACAAAAAGATAGGGAATGTATTTTTCTTGTTTTCCCTTAAGATACCATGATGGCTTTGTTTCAGTTTCTCCTGGAACATTGTATGAAAGAGTATGTCAGGGAAAAATCTTTGATTTAAACCTGAAACTTTCCAACATAAAACAAAACACCTCCAAAATCATCTGAACGGGATTTTTCCTCAAAAAATATGCCATCAAAATCCTACACATGGTCTTATTCCATAGCCTGGTGCCCAGATTTGCATGTTCATGACCTATAAGGCAAGAAAACCCTGCCTGTTGAAAGTGTGTGGATGGGCACAGTGAGAAACCAACATTGCCAGAGGTTCACCTCGGTCTGGTCATCATCTTGACTCTTCAGGCTTCCCCAGGAAGTATTTTATTTTTTTTTTTTTAAGTTGTCTGGGGAATCAGGAAAGGAAGTGATCTTTTACACGTGGTCAGGAGCCCATCAGCAGAAACAGGAAGGCAGAGGGTGACCTCGGATCTACAAGAACGCTCAAGCAAAAACTTCGGAGTCATTCTGAATTTACATTTCTTGGACTATGTAGAAACTAAATGTGTGAATGCCTGTGGAAAGGAAAACAAACAGAAAGCCTCATGATTGCTGACACGGACGTGCAGACTTCATCTGAGCCAGTATTTGCCAGTGTGGTTTTTGAAGCATTTATCCAGCACTGTATGAGACACCAGAGTGAATAAACTAAACTGAAACAATAATTTCCCGTACATAAAAGTAAACACTCCATGGAAGTCTGACTAGAAAATGGACTGTGGCACAGCACAGTGTTTTGTAGGCCATGGTGACTCCCTTAATGCCCTTAACAAATCCATAAATTGGCTATTTAACAGTAACCAAGATAGATCAAAAATTTAACTTCATACTTAGAGTCCAACTTCCCTTCAAAACTGAGCAGATTAAGCACCATCAGCTGGTGTCCCTTCTGACAGCTCCACACTTGAGTGGATCATATTGACTAAACATCACAGGCTAGACAAATTCTTAGCTTCTGAAATAATTTCAGCTCAGTTTTTAAGCTCTCTGGCATAGCAGTCAAAATGCCACTCACATGATTTACAGTTAAATTAAACATAAAAACATCATCATTAAAATAACTGTGATAAGGTTAAGACCTAATGCCTCATACACTTTCTAAAGGCAGCCAAATATCTGAACACTTTGGTCTGTGTTGCCCAGTCAGTACAGAAACATGACCACATACACTGTGCTTATGCAGCATGTATGAGTGGCAGACTTGCAATATTTTATAAAATATTCCCTGTCCTCAGCTTGATTCCCTTTTTGTCACATTCACAATTATTCATGCACTTTATCTGTTTGATGTTTTATTTTAAACGTAAAGCTTCGGTAATTCCTCTGTGCCATTTCTAGAAGTAACATTACAAGAGATCAGTATAAAGTGTTTTGATTTTGGAATACTGTATAGCCAATAAAAATCAACTTTAGTGAGAGTTGTAATACAACACTATTTAAAAAACAAACAAACAAACAAAAACGTTTTTGTACTTTTCAAGAAGAAGAAAAAAAAACAAACAAAAAAACCACTTCCCTAACAAACACGTCTTCTAAAGTTTTATCAAAATATGAATACAGAACATTATATTCCTATAAACTCATGCCTCACCACCTATCTAGTATAACATTTAGGCCTCTGGTAGTATACATTTGATAATTCAGATAGAGTTTCAGTAGTCTGAAATCCTTTTAAAAATACTTAGATGACTTGACATATATTTTAATCTCCTCCCAGGGAGAAAAAAAATCCTCAAACAAAAAGTAAGAGCCTTAAATATACACTTAGTGTCCCAAATTATCTTTTCACGAGTATCTCAACAATACCTTGGTTTATGTTCTATGCATCTGGTGAAAACATGTCTTTTCTCCAGTTATTCTCTGTCAAAATGGCCAGCCCTTTGTACATCATTATTAAGGAAGAATGACCAGACTTAGTAATAAATCGGTCCTTCCTTCCTTGTACACCAGATCTCTGCCCAGTTTCAATGGGTGAAGTGGAACATACTGGAATGCTCATGGATATTATCAGCTGGAAAAAGTTGTCACAATAATAAAATACTTCTTGCAAGCGTTTTTCATCAAAGCGTTTTGCAGGTGGCTCCATCATTCCCACTTCCTCTGACAGAGGAACCGAGATGTGGATATGCTAAAGATGACATGCTCACAGGTCTGCATCAACACACGCTGGTGAGGGAGCTCAGATACTCTTTAACTTCCCTAACTAAAAGCATAAGTAGGAATCATCAAATGAGAACGAGTGCTAAGACAATGTCCACGTACACAGGATTTGAGCCAAGTATCACAAAGAAAATGATTGAAGTCGGGGAAGCCTCTCCTGGGGAATGCAAAGACAGGAAGAGAGAGCATCTTCCATGGGGCTCTTTTTGTGAGTGATGAAGATGAGGACTGGTTCTGATCTACCCTCAGCATGAGGGATACAGATGACAGCTTGCTACAGTTCCTTCAAAAACAGATCTTTTCTGCCCTCTCCAATAATGTCCAGCTCACTGGAAGGACATTCTAAAACCTCTGTCTTTTCTAGTAGATGACATTTTGAAGGTCTCTTCAAATTTCCACAGCTGAACCTAAGCATCAGACCTTTCAGCAGTAATATCAGCACAGTACCTCTTAAGGACCCCACACAGTGAGCACTATTTTAGTGTGCTGCATTTTTATACTCTTGTCTGTGTTTTGGAACACTTGGAAAATACCTAGAAAAATTATCCTGAATCTACTTCCTTCCTGATGAAACCAAGAGGTATGACGTCATCTTTCCCCAATTCTTAGCATATAAATTCCCTTTCAAGTTCCTTCAATGGCTTCCCCTTCACCTTTTGTATCACATTCTAGTATTTCATCTTTACTTCAAGGCACCACACTCTACCAGTCCTTCCTGTGTGTCAGCCCTCCTTTCCCCATAGCAAACCTCCTGCTGGCTGTGCTCTTCTCACACCGCTCTTCCTGATGTTTCTTCATAACCTTCTCTCATGATTTTTCTTAAATCCTGCCACTTTTATACAGAAAATCTCTTCCAGCTCTTGAGCATCGACTACTCTTTTCCACTGAATTATTTCTCTAAAATATTTATTTTCAAAGCTTATAAGAAAGGATTAAATGCATACTGCAGAACAACATTGGGGGGGTTTTGTCTGTTTATGAAAATTGGGTTTGTTGTACAGTTTAAAACAATCATGAAAGCTACTGGACTTATAAACTATGCTGAAAATGAAAGTCAAAGACTGAATGTCAAGATAATATTTCAGGAAAAAGTAACCAATAATTAAGGGTACTGCATTACTAATATGCAGATTAATGTAAAATAATGTTTGTTAGGGCAAACAGTGCTTGCTATATGTATAAAATATCATTGGTTTTGAGCTACTCATTATCATTCAGACATGAAGTCTTGGGGTTGTGACAGTGCCATGAGAATATCATGCAAGTGCTTGGTAACAGAAAGGTCATTCACATTTTAGAATTAACGAAGAATGGAACAGAAAATAAAAACAAAGGAATCTGTACTTTCACTGTACAAATCCATGCTTCTCATACACTTTGTAAACCGTGTTTAATTATAAGCCTTTCACCTGGAAAAATGTCTTAGAGCTAGAAAATACTCAGAGAAGGCAATGAAGGTGAATAGTTTCTATACAAGGGGTGACTCAGTCAGCTAAGGCTTCTCATCCTGGAAAAGAGATGACATAGGGCAAAAGGGATGGAGGTCCACAAAACCACGAGGTAGAGACAGATTGCTCATTGCCAAAGGAAGCTAGCTGATCCCAGCTCAAAACAAACAAGCAGTTCTTCATTCATATGTAGCAGAATTATGTAAATCCTTGCCAAACGATGTGGCAGAAACAAAACTTTACTGAGTTCAAGGGCAGGCTTAATAAGTACTTGAAAAGAGATCTGGAGAGGTTTAGTAAACAGACAAGCCACAGTGGTCCTAAAGTCCCTGAGCCAGGACAGCTAGAAGCCAGAAAAACACTCAGTGGACAGATTTTACATGTTTGCCTTGAGCATACTGTATAATCTCCCCTTGACATCCAATTTTGGCCACTGCTGCAAAAAGAGTAATGCTAGACAAGCATTACATCACCTGAACTACTACAGTTGCTCTTATGAACTTATTTCTGAACATTGTAACAAAAATACTCATGACACACTCCTGTTTCTGAACAATGCTATGGCTTGACAAAGTTTTGTCACAAAGGGAGAGAAGAAAGAGGGTGATGCTTCATTAGGCTGTGGTATGATCCAAGAGTGACTGAGATTTTAATAGCAGGAGGCAAACTCCGAATATAAATCGTTTTGGAAATAATCTCACATGTACAAGACTGCTTATCTAAACCATTCCTGTGTGTTAGATCCAGTTTGGGCTTTACACAGTTTAAGGCTGACTCAGTTTTATAATGGATTATGCCTGGGATCATTCAGAAACACTGAACGTAGGTGAGCAATGCCTTGGCTTTGAGGGGCAGCTGAAGAGCTGGGAGGGAGGTTCTGAGTCTCTGCTTCCCCTGTGTCATCAAACACTCCCAGGAGACTGCAGTTAAGAAGGTGCTGCCAAAGACTTTTAGAAAACACTGGGCCAATAAACAAACATAGGCTGCCATCAACAGCCACTTCTCAGGGTTCTGTTTGCCACTTAAGTAAACAAGCACTGTCTCCTTTCTTGTTGTGTACATCAACAGAGCACCCTGTCAGGGATTCCTAAAGAATAATCCAGCAATAAATTATAGCCAGAGAATCTGGAACAGATTTCATGGGCTGATGAGACTTTGGCTAACACGCAGCACTCACGACACTTGGAACATCTCCTGTGTCAATGATTAACACTTCACTGAGCATTCTGAATACATAGGGTATTTCATAGGCAATAGCTGACCTTAATGAGGGCAAAAGATAAGTGAGCTTTTCAAATCTTGGGGGGAAGAATGGTCTGGGAATCTTTCAACCATGACGATATCCTGAGTCAACACATTGTGTTTGCAGAAGCAGGAATCTGCAAAAGTTCCTTGTAAAAGGTTTCAAAATACCAATAAAAGCCAACTTATATATGCCAATACTTTAAAAAGTCTTGAAGTGTGCATGTTGCACATGGGAAGATGAACACATCCAGGCCTTCAGTCCACTGAGTTTGGGGGGCTTGCCTGGAGTATGCTTTGGGAGCATGTTAAAGGAGGTGCTAACTGGAAGCTGTTCAAGTATGACACATTGCAGCAACCTCTGAATGTCTTGCAGAACACACAGGTGAGGCTTTTGTCTCTTTCCTAGACCTCTGCAAAGCATCCCATAGACCCTTATTACTTATACAAGCAGTGTATAACTGCTAGAATGAGGTGCTAGACATAAATGTGAACCATCCTTCTTCAGACACAACATGATATTTAGAGAAACACTGCTGAATGAAGCCTATGATATTCTCTCTCTGGATTCACATTTCAACTATAGCAGAGTTACTGCCAGATGAGGAACAAGTGGATGTAAATAGTGGCTGAAACATGCAGATCATTTCTAAAATAGAGTAGAAATAGAATATGTCAAAATTCAACACACTGTAATATTCAAAACAAAGTGCTGCTTGGTGTTAATGTCTTCCATTTATGTAGAACTTCTCAGCCTGAGTAAATCTTGTTTTCTCAGATAAATTGCCATGCTTAGACCTGGAAAACCTTGAGACAGATAGAACCAATCCACTACAGGTGAGGAAGGAATAAAACATATTAAAGATCTAATCATTGCAGTCAAAGCTTGTTCTTAAAGAAGGTGCTACAATACCAGTACTGTCCCTGTGGAAAAAGTTGCAGATTTGTGACTATACCCTTATTCAGAGGTAGAGAAAGAGAAGAGAAACCCACCCTGAGGGTAAGCCAGGTATTGATAAACCCTATTGTTAAAAACACTGTGTCCAGGGAAAAAATCCTTCTACCTCACTCAGCTGAAAAGCAAACTGAGGTACATTGCAGTTCTGAAAGCCAGGACTGCTTAAGATCTCACCCAAATGTATATATAGACAAGGAGATTTCCTCTGGCATCCCACACACTGTGGGATTATTCTTGTCTCCTGCCCACACCACATCATCTGCTGCAATTGGCTGAGGCACATCTTCCATCCACTGATGTCCCTTCAGTCCAATCTTTCTTGCTGCATTGACTTTAGACCATTGACTTTAGAGCACTGTAAAGCTCCATTAAAAGCTAGAAAAGTAAAGCATTAAAAATTAGAAAAAGTATGTTTTTTTCTCACAGAAACCTTAAAAAAGAAAAAAAAACACACCTCCTTTTCTCCCTTGACATTCAGGAGAAAAAAAAACATTAAGTATTTACCCATCTAGTCATTCCTGTTTCTGTCTTCTCACGGTTACAATACCCACCCCAAACTACCTCCTCCTCCCTGAATCACAGCAGGATTTAGAGTCACCCTGGGGTACCCCCCCCTTTATAGACTGGTGGGTGAATCAATTAAATCCCCACAGCTGGCTACCCTGAAAATCCCTGCACTCAGTTCAGGCAGCTGTGGACCTCCTCTAGCAAAAGGGAAATCATTAACTCCTTACCAACCACCTCCTGGACACTGGGTTTATAACTTACTTCATACACCATAATCACCAATCAAGCACTCAAAGCCCTTTAAGCTTGAATAAAATAAAAGCTGAAAAATACCCAAACTACTACATTACCTCTGATTATTTTTTTTTTTTTACTGCAGAGACCTAGTCTATTAATTTCCATTAAGAAACTAAATTTGATAAATAGATAACATTATAAAAAGAAAATGTAATTAGCGTGTAGCCTTGGTAGATGTAAACTTACTGGTACCCAGGAGTAATAGCAGTTTATGTGAAAACTAGAATGTTACCATAATTATGAAAATGAATGCATAATTTATGCACAGAATATGGAAAATATGCAAGGTGTGTAGAGGATATGATTATATTGCATTTTCCTGTTTCTATTGATAGATGATAAATCTTTAGAATATGTTGAAACCATGCATTAGTCTGCATCATTTTTGAGTGGCCATGATTTCTGATAAAGTTTTTTTTCTTTTGTTTTTAATTAAACTGCGTTTTACAAGAGCAGCCTTTCCCCTGCTTTATTATGCCAAAGAAGCATATGGAAATAAAAACTCTGAGATGTTACTGATTTATTTTGATGTTGGAGCATTTTGCTCTTGTGTAAACATTTCTTGTGACATGAATATGGATAGTTTCAAATCTTAGAAGAGTTCATTACTAAAGGTAGCATATGTTTTTGACTCCTGAACCATGAGGGAAATGAGAACACCCAGCTTGCCAAACAGTAAATTGTAAACAGTTGGTACACCCCTAAGCAAAAGACTGAAATAATTACTGTATCTGTGTTTTAGAGTAGCCAGCTCATTTTTATGTCTCATTTTTGTTTGTTTTTTTTTTCATTTTGCTGATTTAATGTTTTTCTGCAAGGTTTGTAGATGCAGTCTAAATATATACTTAGGGCCTGCAGCACCACGGTTCTGAGTGTGCAGATGTCAGTGTGGATTCATGGATTCCCAGATACCCTACGACCATGGATAAAAGCCTGGCTAAAAGAGGCAGTCAGCTGTTTCACTTCCAGACCTACTCATAAAATACCTGGATTTTTTTAACCTGGACTCCATCTTGCACAGTACCAGGCTCCTCCAGGCCATGGGGGAGCTGTGAATGCTTCCACCACTTTGAACATCGTGGGAAACAGAGGCCCCAACTGTTCTGACATAATCACACAGAATCAGCCACAGCTGAATGACACCAGTGGGTGTTTTGTACATCAGCTAGAAATTCTCACTGTGACTTTCCAAAGAGCTTGGCACCCTTGTGCCCATGGCTCTCCTGAAGCTTCCCATACAAATGGTTTAGCTGCTGCTGATGTTCTGGCAATAAGGTCCAGGGCTGTGCTCTGCTGTGGCTGGGGTCACCTCCACACATACAAATGTGTCCTTGTCTTTATGAGACAACAAAAACCTGGGGGCTAGAAGGACTCTAGGCCATAATTACTCATCTGAGACTTGGTTAATATGCCTGATTTTTCTTCTTCCCTATAATTCCCCAAAAAATAAAATGGCAGTTCACAGAGTGTCCAGTAGCTTACTGGTTTGGACACTCAGTATCTGTGACCAAATCATTCCTAGCATACCTGGCTTGGATTATGGGCTTGAACTTGCATTTTCACCATCCCAGGCTGGCTCTCTAACCACCAAATGACCCAGGTAACCCTCACTTCTGTGAGGGTTCCTCACATGTTCCCTAAATCTGTGTCTTACACATACTCTGAATACAGCCAGATCCTCGGACCCAGGTTGTCATGGCAGGGGGGCACCTAATTTCAAACTCCCACTTCAGGGCTTTCAATCACAGATTATTTTTTCCATGTTTTTCCATAGCTACAATAGTGCAAAGGTTGATGGCCTTTGCAAAATGCATTATCTCAGCATTCAGATGGAGCTGAAATTGTGATTGTAGGTGAAGAACAGATACAGCTTTAAAAGTAGGAGAGAAAGCTCCCCAGTCACCCAGCTGCAACCCCATCACAGGACTGCTTATAAGTTGCATTCAGCACTCCAAATAAATCTGTCCTGGACGTCACTATTTAAAGATCTTAGGTGCTTATCTGTCTTTGGGAATCTGGGTCAAGTGATTTGCCCAGGTCCATGCAGCAGGTTGGCAGCACAGCCAGGATTAGGAATCCTGGGTCCTGAATCACAGGTTGTTGCTCTCTCCAGGGCATGGCATTACCTCCTCCACCCACAAAACAAACACACCACATTCACAGCAAAGCTTGGTTATGGACAGGACATGAATTTAGGGAGACACTACATTGTATATATATTTTATCATAGGTGTGTGATGGTGCACACAGTTAAAATGAACACAAACCTGTCCAAAAGTGAGGCATTTCTTTACGTGTGCTTCACTCCTGGGGAAGAGGAGAGAAAGAACAGCATGCTACAGATGTGATTGATGTTGTTTAACACATTAAGGGATTGTCTTGTCAGACATAATATCAGAACAGGTACAGAGGCCAGACAGCCTTGGTCTCCACCTCCCCATCAGTAACACCACTTTACCCAGTCCTTGAGAACCCCTAGAGTCAGGCAGCTTCACATGAGTCCTCCTCTTGGCTCCATGAATTCACCCAACCCCATGTTACATTGAAAATATTGAAAGAAGTACTTGCCAGGAGCAAGAAAGCTGTATACAACCTCAGCACAAGCATAATCAAAAGACTTTTTCTTAAAATTAGGCTTGATGGTTCAACACTTGGGCCTGGTTACACATTAAATGCTTTTGGAGAAAGCCAAATAGGCTCTAACATTCAGATTTGCAGCAACATACTAAATCAAGCAAGTATCATAAACATTTCACACAGCTCTAGAAAGAATTCCTTTTGTCCCTGCAAGAGTTATATGTTTGTCAAATTCATCTCTTGTGTAACGTTATTGTCTTCCAGTGTAGTTACATGAAGGATGAATTAATCCTGTTACCAAATGATTTTTTACAAACAAATAATTGAGGCTCACTGAATGAGAAATAAATAGGCTCTGCTATTTAAAAGCCAAAGCAAGACAAAAACTGCTTCCCATATTAACTCCTTTAAATCTCTGGGAAAAAAGTGACAAAGGTCAGGAAATAAAACACAACCCTGCACTGCAAAGTTGCACGCTCTCTCAGCAAAGAGAGGAACTCAAGGACCAGTGAAGGACAAGGAATTGATCAAGCAGCAACAAGTTCATTCTTCCAACATATAAAGAGTAGAACATAGCTTCTTTGTTCCACATTTTTTCCATGCAGTTATCAACTAGAATTTACTTAGGCTTTCATTCAAGTGCCATTGTGCAGACTTATTCAAGGAGTATGGCAGAGAGGTAACTGCCCCATTTCTCATTCTCTCATCACCAGTTTAATGGACTCCACCATTAAATGTGATCCCCTTCAAGTCTTAAGGCAAAATAAAATATAAAGTAGAAGATAAGAGGAAAGAAACATTTTAAGAGAAATAAGGTGGTTGTAAAAGCTCACAAAGCATAAAGTCCTCAGAAAAGATCCACTGTGCTTATTATGAATTCTGTTATCTGAGTACAGCAGATTTTATGGTACTTCAGAGCATTTGGGCATTTATTCCAAATGGATACAGTACAAGTACAGCTTAAAGAGTGATCTTAAGTGGGCTTCACTTCCCTGAATGGTTGGTGAAGTTTGCTTCTTGAGTCATACAGCTTCAGCCTGCTTTAGCTCTTCTGCTCCAGTTGTTCTTCTTGGAAGTTTCAATATCTTCTGAGTACATTCTAAGATCTTGCATCAGAAAACCATTTCATTTGGTTCATCTTACTGAATACATGGTATAGATGACATCACTGTTTGTTGTACCACAAAGGTAAATCCTATGTCATTGTAGCCAAGGCAGCTCTCAGGGTCCTGTGAGACAGTCCAGGGGCAGAGAAGGAGAAAATAACCTCAAGGGAGAATTGCAAAAGGACAAATCATTGTTCCACTTTTGTTCCTGACAGGAGGAACAAAACTTTTACCTGTTCCAGATAGGTCCTTCCACATCTTTACCCTTCTGAGTTCATCCACCACTGGCCAATCTGTGGGCACCTCCCTCTCAAAGCTTCTCCAGGGGAGGATTTTCTCTCTCTTCAGAATATACACTGAGGAGGTAGATGATAAAAGCTGGCATAACACAAGGCTACATTTGGCTCTGTGTTTCCAGTATGCTTTTCCTCCTGGTATGCTTTTGTTACAACAAAAGTTATCTATCCAGCTCCCTTGAAGGAAGTTTTCATCTTCATTAAAATTCATAGTTCCCTATTCTCCCTCCAGAGCTTCTTATTGTCAATTCTATCTTTCTTATCACTATATCTACTCTAAATATCACAGTTCTGTTTGTCCTCCCCTCTGTCCTCTGTTGGCTTAGTTGAAGCCCCTTCCTGCTACTTGTTGATTTGCTACAAATAATTTACCAATTGACTAGAAAGGACGCATGCACATTGGTATCTCACCAGGGAAAATCAGCATATCTTACTTTTATTGACCTCTATTGAACTGTTCCACAGTCCCTTCAAGGCTTCTCTCCCACAAGTCTTTTGCATCCAGACCCTCATGCTTCATCACCTAACCTGTGTTCCATTTTACAGGTGGGAAAGTTGAGACAGACAAAAAGCACCCAGACAGTTGTACCCAGGTTTTCCAAATCCTTGGTTGGGTGACTGTAAATTAAGCCACTCTTCTTTCCTTTGTGATTTCCTACACCCCATGGATGTTCTTCCCTTTTTTGTACTTCTGCCTTATCTCCCTCTCCCGGAAATGTCTTTGTTCTTAAACCTCATCTGAAATTTTTCCAATTTCCTTTTCCTTTTTTATTGTTACACAACTCATTTCCTTTCCATTCTTTTCCCTTCCCTTTTTCCTTCTTTTGTGGCTCTCAAACTCAATCTATGTTTCAAAATTAATTCTGCTGCTGTTTCTGCTTTATTTCCAATTTTCTTATGTACATGGTACTCTATCCTCAGAGATAGTTTTCCATTTTTGTCTCCTTGAAAGTCGTTGTGGCAATCTGTGTAAAACATTCCTTTTTTTCTTTATCTCTCTCTGTAAAGCATTTTGTTGTACTTTTTATGGAGGGTGCTTTTATATCAATAAATTAGATTCTGATTGTATGGGAAATAAAAAGACTATCGTAAGCAAGCTCTGGGGACACTGGAAGAATTATGAGTAATAATATTTATTCTTTAATCATCATTATTTTTAAAAATAAATAAATTAACACAGACATAGCCCATTTAAAAATTTTGATACACAAAATATAATTTGTGTTCTCATAATAGTGTAAATTAAATTTTGTGGTGGGTAGCTCATTTTAGAAAATCATTTAAAGCAAGTCCTTAAATAAAGAAAGTCATAGAGTGAGAGAAAGGAGAAGCTTATCTGCAGTTAAAATCCATGTCTGCACTTTCAGACAGTGTGGTGGTTTTCCTCATACTCATTTTAACTTCCATGTCATATCTCATTCTGTCTTTAATATATAACCTTTCAGTTATAGGTAGTCTTTTGCTTCAGTGTCACCAACAGGAAAAGAAAATACTATTTAAATCTGTAACAGCTGCATGCACTTCCCCCTAAACTGAATGCACTGTAGATGTGTGAGCCTTCACTATTAAATATTTTCAGCTGCTTATGTGATGTACACATGTGGCAAGTTAGCAAAGTGATAGCTTGCAGTGCTTGCAGCCAGTCATATATCTTTTTTCTCCATGTGTTGTTGTCTTCTATCTTATGTATATCAATATAATCTTTACTACCTATCCCCACTTTTTGCAATGGATCTAATATAAATCTACCTGAGTGTTTGCATATTAGGCAAAAAGATGTGTCTTAATATGGAGAGTTAGACTATTAAATTTAGAACTCCATTTTATGAAGCTTCATCAGAATCCAATATAAAAAAGTAGAAGGGCTCTATTGGGTTTTGCAAGAAATGAAGGATTTATTTTCGTATCATGGATTCAGATCTTTCAGAAAGAGGGCAGTCCCATCAGCTCTCTCACACAAAAAATACTCCCATTAGTGCACTCTGTACCCTGAGAGATATTCACTCTGCTGAGACACCTGGAGGAGGGAAGGTGATGGATTGCTGAGAGGACGAGGCTTCTCCAACATTTGGACAAACCTTGGCTCATGCTCCTCTCTGCAATGCACAGGTCAGGTCTCCTACCAAGCAACATCAGTTGAAGCCACTGTCATGACTGCTTTTTACCCTTTTAGATCCATGTGCATCTCTGTAAACCCCAGAGAAAACAGAGCTTGTTCTGGGCAGAGGCTGCTATCCTTGACTGCAGAAATGCAGATGTCCACACAAGCCATTTGTGCCCCTCTCCTTGCCATCCATGTGACAGTGACCCACCTTTCTGCTCTACAATGCTACAGCAGCACTATGGGTTTGCATGATGGTTAAATGATACAAACAAGGAAGAATAGGGGCAAAAGTTACCTTTTGTCATCCCAACACAGCAGTGGATTAAGGCAGACAAGACCCAGGCACAAAGACTTCTACAGCTCCTGCAGAAGAACCAAACTGTCCATGTTTTTCCTGATGTTCTGTCTAATAGAGTCATAATACAACTTTCTATAAACCTGATGTCAGTCATTTGTTTTTTCAACATAGAAAAGGCTCCATTTGTCAGCTTGCCCTACATACAAAGATCCCTAGCAATGATCAGCGTGGTTTGGTGACTGTGCAGGCACTGAGTGGCTGGGGACTCTCACTGGGGCCAGCCTGGCCCCCACAGAGCTGATGACACAGATGCTTTGGCCTGCCCCATTGCCTCATGCCTATTAGCACTCCCAGAACTGATAGTGTTTCCTGTCACAGCTCAGCTATTATCAAGTTCTGCTCTTCATATGTGGACCACAGTGAATTTGAATCGACTCCAGCAGAATATAAAGAGAGGTGCTTTGTGTTCCCACATGTGACGAGATACAGTTTGACCTGTGTGGCCCACAGCTCCCGTGCCTTAACCATGAAAATCCCTTGGGAATTCAATGTGTAAAGCAGTAGGTAGATTCATCAAGATTTTGTCCCTATTATTATGCCATTAAACGAATCAGATTTTTTTTTTTTACTAATTGAAGTACAGGATATACTGTAAATCACCACTTGTATTATTTCATATAAAACTAGTCAGAAAAAACTACAGCTGCCTGTAAGAAGAGACCAGGTTGGCCAGAGCTTTCAGATCACCTTTTCTAGACCTATTACTTATAATGATCTCTCCAAATAAGAAAGCTTTTTAAATGAGAAACCAATTTTATTGCAACATAAATTAGAACACTTAAAATTTCAAACAGAGAAACATGCAAATAAAACAAACACAGTGATACATGTCTGCAGCATTAAGACTATTACATCCAAATTTAAGTTTCTAAATAAAATCGCTTGATTATTCACAGGCAGTGCCCAACTGGATGCTCTGACTTCAGCAAGGAATTTTGAGGCTGGGGTAGATAGCCATGCATTATTAGGAAACTTAATAGCAGTTTAAGACTAAATTTCAATCCTAGGCATTTGAAAATTTTAGTCACCATATGTGAATATACTAGCTGTATGTGTAAGGTTTTGCTTCAGCATGTCCAGATACACATCTTCAACAACTCTGCAAAAATGTAAATTCAGTCAGGTCTCCCCAGTGGCTTACCATGTTTCTATTGCTAATAACAAACAGTTTTAAGAGCTACCCATATGTTTTTTGTCAGTCTTCAGCTTTCTAGGATTACCTGTATACCGTGTCTTGAATGACACAAATCATGATCTCATAATTTTTACATTGTTGAGTCATTATGTATTGTGCCCATGTGAATGAAGCACCTTAAAAATTGATATTTATGCATTAAGTCAAAGCAGATCTAGCTTATGCCTTTCTCCAGATGTAGGGATCTGAAGGGAGATGGCAGTGTTAGTACAGTTGTATGTCAAAACAGCAAGGCTGCTGGGCAGAGAAAGCCACAATTGTACCTCCTAGACTCAGCTACTGCCAGGGTACTCTGCATGCCTCTAAGCACATGGTGTCTTAGATGTGCTTGGAGGCACATTCAGAATGGAGTTTCCATGGCCTTTTTCTTAGGTACTGCTGGTTCTTGTAACAGCACTTAAATTTACAGATTCAGTAAAACCTTAAAAGCAGCACAGAGAGTTTTGAGATAACATTTACCTTTTTTCCTCGGTTCAGTCAACCTTTTCTTGTTGACTTCCAAATGAAAAAGATGTAGTCATAAATGTGAAATTAATATGCCTTTCAGGACTTGTATAAGCACACTGGTCCATATTTAAAAGTCACAGGGATGCTCTCTCTTTTACCCATCATGGCTCTTAACTAAATATCTCCATTAGTTTCCAAAAAGGACCTTAACTCTCTGACATCCACTGATAGATAATCTCCACTGTTAAAGAACAGTGTCATTGCCCAGGCATAAGAAGGTGCTGTCAATATCAAATATTTTGGTTACACAATAAGAATAAAAAGTTTCTATGGCTGTATTTAAATTCATGCAATGAGCTGGATATCCGTCACATTCTGTCAGCATCTGTGGTAAGCTTAGGCCAAAGTTTTCAAAAGTGACTAACCCTTGTGTGTGGTTTTGTGCCAAGAGGGAGGGCTCAGAAGATGCCTGTTCTCGAGTTCTTCAAATTTATGTTATCTTGGTCCCCTCAGAACTTCAGGATCCTGAAACTAATCCCACTTTGCAGTCTTAGGAAAAGGGACACAGTTGTAACCAATTTCTGACTTTTTGAAACACACTCACCCCCTGCATCATAAGCACCAGTGATGGCAGTTTTGTGTGTAGGATGAGTGCACACAGAGGGCTTACAATGGCCATCTGCATTGCCAGCTTTCTGTAAGAAGAGATCCAATTTAAACAGCATCATCTCTGCCCCATGACTGACTAAAATCTTTTGAAGAGGAAGAGATCCGTTACCTATACTTAGTAAGTAATTATATCTAAATTTTCATATGTATTTTCAAACACCGTCAATACCATTTTGAAAACATTTGGATTTCACGTAAGTGTTAAGAGACATATGCAGAAACATTACATATTGGAGCAGAATGATTAAAATAACTCCCAAGCTATATTGGGCCAGTTCAGTGTTTTTGGCAATTGAATTCTGCTTGGCTTTGAAAATCTTTACACCCAATATCATTAGAAATAGTTATTAGTCTTCTAAATTGCAGTCAGGATCAAGGTTTCATTGTGCTAAGTGCTGAATATTCAGAAGAGACAGTCCCTGCTCCAAGGAGGCTGCTGGTTTAAGAGACCAAAAAAACAGAATCCAGATGGGGAAATGTGATATAACATACAAGCACAGTGGTTAAGGTGATGATAGCTTCACATCTTAGCCAAGAGCCTGCAAACTGCACTGAACTGGTTGATATCCACACCCATACAGTAACCCATTGATTCCAGTGGGGCTCTGACAGGCAGCTAGAGCTTCCTTGAAAGTGCTAATGCCGAAACAGGGGTGTATTAATTCCTCCTCTAGGGCTTTTTCCCTTTCTATTTTATTAATTCTATTTGGGTTTCTTTACTTTTTGCTGCTTTCAGTTTTACCCTTTATCTATACTTTTAAATCTGCCCAAACTGTTTCTGTTTTCATACGTAATTAAGACTGTCTAATGTAACATTTGCTTTTTAATTTAAAATATAAAATCACTATTTTCAATTTTAATTTTCAAACCTTTCTTTTATTTTTCAATTAATTCCTTCTCAGCTAGTTATACCTCTTTCAGTCTTCTACTTTCGTTGTTTAGTTCCATCCTCCTCAAATCTCAGAGTTACTTTAAACTTCTGGTTCTTATTCCCTCCCACTTGTCAAATTCTCAAAGAATCAAATTACTTCTTCTACAGTCAGCACAATGTCCTGATTATCATTACATTGTCTAATTTAATCTTTACTAACCCATTCAGCGATATGAATTCCAAAATAACGTACTATATGAAAAATAGTGTGAAAATAAACTATGTAGTAATGATTAGAACTCCTGCTGATTGCCTGGCTTTATGTGAAATGATGGCAATCACATGTTCAAAGTATGCCAACTGAAGTGTGGCTACCATACTTAGCAGTTTAGTTTCTCATGTGACAGTGGAATGAAATACAGCCCAGAGCCTTTCCATGGCTGCACAGTCATCTGTGGTGCTGACTGAGAAAGCTGTGCCAGAACTCACAGGGAACGTGGATCTTTCAGGCAGTGACAGGTAAGCTGAGGAACATGAGAGGACAAGGTTTTCTGGAGGAAAGAAAGCAAGCTGTTTGCTTCTGTAAGCAGGTTTGTTATTGAACAAGGACCAGTTAAACCAAATGGTTCCAGGGTTGCTGCGTAACAGCCCCAGCCTACAAGGGTCACGTGCCTTTTAACTGGTGTATTCAGAAAATATGAATTGAAGAAATTAGATGACTCTGTGCCAACAAACATTTTACAGGTAGACAAATCCTGGAGCTGATTCTCAAGAAACTTCTGTCTTCTGCAAAAAGGAATTTCTTCTGCAAGTAGATACTTCTGTTGCTCTTCAGGAGTTGCTCTGGACACAACTTCTTTCCCAGAGATTAAAATGAGTGTGAACTCTGCATTTGGACTGATGACTGAAGATCTCTCCAGTGAGTGTATTTCAACTTTCTCATAGAACAGCCAGAAATCAAGAAGCAGGACAGAAGCCTCATATGCATAGGTGATTGCAAGGTGTTTGCACACTGATACTAAAGTACTGTATTTCTGGGTTGGGTGGTGCCCCTGTACAAACCACAATCTATTTCCAAGTATATAGCAAGTCTCAAAAGCTGCCAGTTTTGCACACAGAGAGGCTTGCTGAAATTCTCCAGGAACCACTTTTCCAGCAGTTGACCATGCAATGAACTGCAGGATCACAGCCCAAAAATAGCAGGAGGAACCTGCATCTGTGCAATGTGTTTTGTAGCTACTGCTAGGTAAATCAGTGATAATCTGTTTGTAAAACAAGTATAAATGTCATGGTACAAACAGGAAAATAAGAGGAAAGTGGTATGAGAAACATTTGATATACATCAAATTGCAAGATTATTCAAACCTCCTACAACACCTTATTGTTGTAATTATATATTCTTCACCACTGCCTCTACATCATACTTTAAATCAATTTTATACTGTCCATATTAGAGTACTATATCTTGCCTATGGGTTGGGAAATGCACAACACTTTTCTGGTCACCTTTAATTTACAACTTTCTGAGCCAGTTCTCTCATTGCTAGAATAATTCTTGTTTCCACACAAAGATCTTGGAGAGCAGACTAGGCTTTAGCCATGCAACTCTCATTAAAAGCAGCTGGGAGAGTAAATCCTCATGTGACTGAAACGCAGGGACAGGAGTTTGCCAGTAATTTGTCTCTCAGTCTGTGTGACTGATCAGTCTCATCTGTGACAGCATGAGACAGGTAACTATGGGGAACATGCTTTCATTTTACTAGGGTTCATTAAGCTGTAAATCAATCACCTTTTTTGGAAAGTGAGACTATCCCATTGGCATATAATTATGCTACCTCAGATGCCCCCTAGAAGCCACACCACAACCCTGTTTTGCACAATGTATGTGGAGGTTACTCCCCCTCCTCAAGTTTATAGATAACCATCACCATCCCAAGGCTCTTCCTACACTCAGAGAATGAACAACAGCAAAAAGAAATACAGCAATTATTGGAAATTACTAGTCAAGCAAGAATTTCCTAACACTTTCAAAGTTTAAGAGATACATCTTTGGATAACTGAGTGAAGGTTTAGGCTACAATTGCACAACTCCTTCAGCAAACAGACAGGTTTAAAGGTATTTAGGTGGTTTGGTTTAGTATCAGAGTTAGGAATCTAAGTACATTTTAAAATCCTCCCTGAATTCAAGTACATCACTATGTGTGAGTTCATTCACATTTCTGCCAGGGCAGGATTTGGGATTGACTGAAATATGTTTGAATGTTCTGAAAGTGGCATCCAGGTCTTCATATCATGAGTTTTGTTGAGATTCTGACACAGTTGTATTTTTCTAAATGTAATAATCCTACCATTGGACAGTCATATCATTTTCTGTGTCCTCTGATGGCCCTTTTTTCCCAGGGTGTACATTTATAACCCGAGGTTATGAACAATTAGTACAATCTAATTTCCAGTACTAAGGAGAAGGATATGCTTGATTTATCTCTTAAGTAGGTTACAACAAAATGAATGTGAGCTTTGACTGAACAGAAGGTTGAGATAACCTGTGATATTTTCTGAATGTTAAAAAAACAAAAATTTGTTGGCTAGCTAGTGTTGCATAATGTAGCTATTAATTTCAGTGGGATTATGCCACAATAGAATCCTCTCAGTAATTTTAAGTATGATTGTAGAAAAATTACCTCAGCAACTAAAAGAATGAATCATATTTTTTTCCTTCAAAATCTAGTCCAAAATTGATTTCTGTGCATAATTTATTGTACTTATCAAAATTTGGAATTTAAATACATACCCATAAATATTTAAACACACATTTCTATTTGCAATTTCCTCTGTGTTATTGTAAAATGACATAAAATCAAATATCCAAAACTATGACTGATACAATTTGTGAAGTTCCATCAAGATCAATAGTTATGATGCTTAACCCCAGCTGAGGATCTGGTCCAAGAAATAGCTAACTACATAATGAACAAAATAATCCACTCTGCTATTAATTAGAAAAAGAACTAAGGCACACTTCATCCAAATGCTGGGGTTTGCAGAGGGTATTCCAAAGCACGTAGGCAGTTGTGGGCAATTTGGGATCAGCTCAACATGTCAGGCTGTGGAGTTCCCACATTTCTCTGTTCTCAGCTCTAAACCCTTTGCATATTTTGGGAGTAAAGGAGGAGTCTACATTTTTTGCAGATGCTGGAAACGTGCCAGATCCTCCTATTACAAATATTTCTATGTACTGCCAAATACTCCCATCGGGACCACTCCTTGCATCCCCATAACTACTGGTTTTGCTCAGTCCATTGCTGAATAAAACTAGCCCCTACTCCAGCTGGAATAATCTGGTCCAAGAAAAAGGGCACCAGGAAATCAGACACATCTAGCTGAAGAAACTGGACTGTTAATAAATCTAGTATGCTGAGATTTATTACGTAATTTTTGCATTACAAGGAAATATAAAGCACTGCCTCACAGATATAAATATATTTTACTATGGATCATGTAATGACATGACTTGAAATGATAGCAGTATTTAAAAGTACATTGTGAGAGAAATGGTCTGGTGATAAGAGTTATAAATTTCTTTTAGACCTGTACTTTCATCTCTCACTCACTTCAGTGGGCCAGGAGTGCAACTCTGATGTACCAATGATTTGGGGAAAATTGGACGTATCTCAGCTTTAATTTTTTTTATTTTTCACCTATAAGTAGTACTTGAAATCAAGTATGTTTTCCCTGGTGAATCTGAAAAAAAAAATAAAAAGGAATTCATGTATTTGCTACCTTCTACTTTCTACATGCAATTTTTCTATTTTCTTATCACTCTGCAACAATGAAAGATGCCACATTAGTGCATAGAGCCTTAATCTTAACCTGTCAGGCGCATTCATTCCTTTCACTATAAAAAATTGCATTTCACACTTTCTTTCCTCAGACCCCAAATTTGCAAACACTTAAGCATGTGCTTAATATTAAGTCTCATTTAGCACAGAATGAGAGAGCAATGAACTGCACTTAAGAGACATCAGTGCTCTACAAAAATATTTTATAGCTGTTTTTCTAGACTACATTTAATTATTTTAATACCAAATTGAACTGTTTCATCTCATCTCCAGTATACCAGAGAAATCTTGAAACTGCTCTTTAGGCTCCTTTTGATCTGATGAATATTTTCTGGTTTTAAGAATTTCTTCCAACAACCCAATGATTTAATTGCAGCTCTTTCTCCCCTAGCCTATCGACTAAGCCACTGCCATCCCACATTAAAGGCAATGAAAATAGACTAGACTGATTTACAGGAAAAATATTTATATTTAATATTAGTGTTTCTATAGTAGGTCACTAAAGGAATAATAAAAATGGTAGGCTGTTGTTACTGCCTTAAAAAACGGGATTTTTATTTAAGCAAATCATGTCAGTGTCTGAAGCCTACTGGATTATCTTCTAACATATGGTAAGTATTGGTTATGTGGTGTGCTGGCTTGCATTTCATTGTTGGAAAAGCATAGAAAACTGATTTTAGTATGCCTTTGCTCTTAGCAGCAGGGTATAATCATTTTTAAAAGAAATTATGGAATCAAGCATTAGCATACTGTGTAAATTTAGGATTTATGGAAGGATGTCATATATCACACACATATATTGCTTTGGGATGCTTAGAAAATCTTCAGTACCACATGTCACTGTTTTGTAGTTGTTTAAAATCGTAACTAAGCACATGCAAAAAGACAGCAATGCTAGAATAGTCTTCAAAAAAATTATATTGTTAAGTATTTAATAAACATACTGAAACATTAATATATTATCCATTTTACAGCCAGTGAACTTTAAAGAATTCCCTTCTGTGAATACGTCAGTTATCATTATCCCCAAGAGCATTAGCTAAGCCCCAGGTATTTAGCACCTTGCAACCTTGCCCTTTTTACAGGATTTGGTTCAGGTGCCTGGAGGTGGGGGATGTGCAGGGATGGAAGTGGGGGCTTCTCGAACCCACAGAAGAGAAAATCAGTGCCTCGAGCCTCCTCATGTCCCTTCCCAATGGGGAAACTCTTTTCTCCCTGTGAGGGGAAGGAGAGCTGTACCAGCAGGTGATGCTGGCTGGCCACCCTGACACATCTCTGATGGTGCAGGATGAACACAGGGGGCTTTTACCTGGCAAAGCACTGGGAGATGTGTCCTGCTCTGGCACTGGCACGGGGCTGCTGGATTTTCTGAAACAGCAGCCTGCACATCATCACTCTAAACAGGAAGCCAAAACTGCAGCTGAAAGGTGAAAGAAAAGTACACATTACATCCTTGCCAGCTCATGCTTACTCCTGATGGTAGGCTTGACTTTACCCTTCACTTTAGATTTCAGAGGCTTAATTAATCTACTAACATCAAAAGGAAAATAATCTGTTCCGAGCATTCCTTCTAAAGACTTGGTGCTTTGAAACTTCATTTCAAAATCGATCTTGCCTCTATCAAAATGAATGTAAAACTCAGGGACGAGAGGAATCCTTTCCTGTGACCCTCCACCACTGTCACTTTTGTTCCAGCAGACCTCTGCAATGTTTCACCTCCCATTCGATCACTGCACTTTGTTCACACTCCCATTTGTTCTGCACTTGCATCAAAATAAGGCTGAGTGTTACTCACCCACAGAGAGAGAGAAAAGCCACAGAGCACCAAAAGGGAGGAGGTTTGAGGGCATTGGCTGTTATGGTTTATTCCCTTGGATTATGACTATACAGGGGTTTGTCTGGAGGCCACTGCAGTGTCAGATTGTGGCAGCAGATTATGAAGGGAGGGCAGAAAGTCAGGGTTGCCTCTTTTTGCATTCCACCATGGCCCATCTGTGCCAGTGACACCAGGCTGCCTGGGTGAGATATGGGAAAGTAACTGGCCAAAGTCCCCTGAGCGATGGGGCTCAGAGAGAGGATAATAACCAACACTCCTAGTGCCTGGAGACAGACCAGAGACACAGAGGAGATGGGAGGAGAGAGCAGGGGTTTAGACTGCCCAGGGCTGCTCCATTTAGAGACCAGCAGAGCTGCTATTGATGGTGAACAGCCATTTAGGAGAGACCAGGTTGTGTTCATGTAACACCTGATTGCTGAAGAATAAGACATGGTAATATTTCATTGGAGGAGAGCCCTGGTCTCCTGTCCTCAGCTAGGTACTTGCTTGATGGGAGACAGGAAAGAAAAGCAAGAAACAAAATGCTGGCACAGTGGATCTTCTTAAATTTAACCCCCTAACTGCTCATGAAAGGAGCAGGCACAACCAGAACCAGAATCAATTAAATTATAACATACAATGCCAGAGTCAGCAAACACAGCAGCCACTTGTCCAAGCTACTTCAAAGTATGTGTTGAGGCACAAGACTCCCATCCCATGTGACTAGCTCGCTGCACTGACAGGGACTATAACTCACATCTGCAAATATTCAGCAATCCTGACAGAGCCTGTGACCTATCACTTAGAAATGTTCCTGCAAAAACCTTATTAATCTCTAGTAACATAGAGAAACCCCAACTTCTGCTATTGCTCTGTGGCCCAGCATCCCCTGGCACGTTCCAGGAGCAGCCAGCTTTTCCAGGTTGAATGGACCATGAGTTATGTTGGAGTCAGATGTGATTCTCCAAGGCTGGTCATGCCTGAGAAGAGTTTTTCTCTCTTCCAGTTTCCCTGATCTGGCCCCTGGTTCCTCACTGGTGTTTTGCAAAGCCTGGGGACCTGGGAGGGGGAGCTGACTGCCTCTGCCCAGGTGTCCGAGAGGGCAGTGCCAGGGAACAGTTCTCCAATCCATTAAATCGTTTTGAAAATGCAATTATATCTAATTAGTGTTTAGCATTGGCTGCCTTCAGTGTTTACATTGGTTTGCTTCCATAAAGTGAGATTTCTGGGTTATTTGTTACTGCTAATATGTTCCACCCTGCTTTGACAGTCACCTTATGTTCTGCCAGTTTGGATTTTTTTGTCAATGACACTGATTTCATGTGTGACTCCTTGTCTTTATCTACACATTCTTTTCACTGCATCCTCTCAAGACAGGAGCTTGTCCTTGTTGCCAGATGGATTGTAAGGGCTGGACTGTAGAGTAACTGCACAAAAAATAAGGGATTTGTTTACAAACAGCTTGACAGGGCTGGTGTGCCCAAGCACACAAGCTATCAAAATTTCATGTAAAACAGACCTCTTGTACTGAAGGAGAGTAAAGAAAAGCTGTGGCTCATGGTAAGGTTTATATTTGCATTTTCCATCAAGGGGTTATTTGATCCTCTCTGCAGGGAGCATTTACTTGAAAGTTGGGTCTCAGCCACAAAGTGTAAATTCCATTTTCCTCTCCCCAAAAAGTCTGGTGTTATTCAGAACTTTCAAGTCTTGGTCCTCCTCCATGACAAACTTAGCCTGTGGAACAAGAGCTACCTTCCTTCACATTTCATCTGTCTCTTTAATATCCACTCTTCTCTTTCACTGTTAATCATGTCTCAGCCTCTTGCTCACATGTGACAACGTCAGCTCAAGCATATGCAATAAACTCATAATTCAAAATTACTTGGCTCTGCAACACAAGATAATCTTAAAGAACAACTGCAAATTAAATACTGTAATACAATATTTACATATATGTTATCCAATAATGTACACTGTGATTTAAATCCTGCTACTGTCAAATTCTTTGAATCATTAAACACAGGAAACCCAGTGGACAGTTTATTCATTCTAGATATGTTTTGACATTTTGGATCAAAACATTTTTTAGCATGATTAGCTAACTTGCTTAGCAATTGTTTTCTGGGGTGTTGCATAAACCAAGAACACTTTATCAGCTATGGTGAATTATCATTTCTAGCTCAGGATTAGAGAAGGATATAAAATTTGAATATTCAGTAATGGAAGTTCTCTAGAAAATAGCAACATTTATAACTCATTAAGAACTAAAGGCAGTTGTGTCTTGACATTATGGAGGGCTGGGATATTATGAACACAGATTTCCACCAATAATTTTTGGGTTTTTTTTACATTAGAATTAAGCTTTAAAAAAATTTATATTTGACTGAAGCCACAGAGGTTGCTGACAACCCAGTGCTCTGAGTGAATTGTGCAGCTGGATTAGACCCATTAGTCCCCAAACGAAACATTAAATAAGCTTTTACTAATCTTAGTTCATACAATTGCAGTCTGTTACAAAAGCAATATTTTAAGGGTGAACAGGAACACGTTTCCAGTTTCACTGTAGGCACTGAGTACACAGTCAGAGTGTACTGGAGTGCAGCACATTTAGTACTGTAATCAGCTCATTGTGCTTATTTTCCTGAAGCTCTAGTAAAAGTTTATTTTTACTTTTTTATATAGTTAGCTAATAATCCTTTTTCAACTGCTGTTATATCATCTACACTGAACACTTCAAAGAGATGAGAGGAGAAAAAGTGAGTATGTAAAAAAAAGCAGGTTTGTAGCAGTCATGAGGGTAACAACTGTGTTATCAAATTCTTTATTTTATCCTTTTTTAATAAAGTTTGCTAATGGTTCAAACATGCACTCAGCCATATGTGAAGAGTTTATAAAAATGCTCCAACAAAGCTATTTTTGTATAAACATAAACTCTTGGGGTCAGCTGTGGCCTGAGCCCCAAACTCTTCTCCTGCCCACTTTTAAATGGGGCCAAACTCAGTGAGTTGGTGTCACTGTTTTCTTTACAGGCAAATGAGAGCGACCACAGATGGATCCAGGAGCAGGAGGGACTTCTCTGGGAACACCAGGAAGAACCTGGGGCTCCTGCATGGGAGGAGATGATGTCTGCAGCCAGCAAGGAGGGGCAGGGACATGTCACTTTGGAGACATAAACCCTGATTTCCACCTCATCCTCCCAAGGCCCAAGAAGTCTTTTGCCTCACCCAACTTCCTTCTATACTGGGAAATATTTTTCTGCATTGCAAGACTAAAGTTTTTAACATTAAATGTTGTTTTGCAGAAAAAAAAAAAAGAAATCAGCACTGATGATGTTTTTCAGGATCACATTTTCCCATATATATTAACATCATGCCTCACATTTCAGTGACTTTTATTCAAACTTGCTACAGCTGAGTTGCAAAATGTTGTCTTTGTCCTTAAGACCATGACAGAGAACTTTATCTGCATTCAGATGCCTACTGGTTTGTGGTATTTCAATAATAAAACAGCAGGATTGAAGGCTCATGATGAGAAATCTGACTAATTACCTGTTAGATGATAGATGGTTGTAACTCGGCAGTGCCAGTCACTGAAAACAAAACACTTCTAGATATCAATCAGCTTCCTGACAAATTCAATTTCCATCACATTCAGTGGACAATAAATGTGAATTTTACCTCAGCAGCAACATAGCTTTGACTTTTAACTTTCCAGTATGCATAATGATATTTTAATAAAGTAGAGCTTTTTTTTAAATCAATTGGTATTTAAATACCTGACATATTCATATTTCAGGCTCAAAGCTGGTGGAAATAATTAATGTTGCAAATCTGTCTTGTATTCTACTGCAGACAGCAAAGTTTTATTTAATAGCAGTGTTTTTGTTTTCTCTGTATATTTGTATTTAAGACCAATTATTTACAATACTTGCAGTGGAGGTACCCTGTTTTTACAGCATCTTGTCCATCTATATGTCAATGAGTTGGGTGCATATTCTCCATGTAACTCAAAAAACAAAATGTCCAGTTACCACCATGACATACCAGCACGTAGGCAAAGTCAAAACAAAGAGGGATTGGAACATAGAAATTTATAATGGCTTTGAAGAAACACCTCTCTTTCTTTCCATGTAGGGACTAATTGCATTGTCAGCATCTGGAAGTCCTGGATAAGCCTGCCCACTTCAGAACGAATCTGAGTCCACTTCCTCTGTTATAAATCACAAGAGGTCAATTCCAGTGTATTTGATATCCACTTCAACTCTGTGAGATGAGAATTAGGCTCTAGAAGTCATCAATCCCTTTGCTACCTTGTACAAAATAAACTGAAAGCTAAGAGGAAACCTTAACATCGCCCCAAGGTTATGATGTGCACCCCTGTATCACTCCAACTGATCACCCTGATGAGCCACACTCATCACACACCAACAGAGCAGACAGAGCAGGCTCTGTACAAAACTTCTGAAATCTTCATGTCTCATGGGATACAAAGTCAGAGCAAATAATTTATCTCTGCTTTTTGGCAGGTGACATCAACACAAGAGAAAAAGAAGGGTAGCAAAATTTACATTTATACTTGGTTTAGAGCACGGTGGCTTTCCTATTTTATTTCCTCTAATGAAAAAATGGAAAAAAAATAAGATCAACCCTTAATACAATTGTCCTTCTCTGAGGTGGGGACAGGAGGCACAGCCCTCTCAATGTGCCCTGTCAGCTGTCAGGGCACAGCGAAGCTCTGAGGACCCTCCATAGGTGTCCGCCCAGCCCTCAGCACGGGAGCTGCAGGGAGCTTTGTCCTTGGGAAATGGGAAAATTATTAAGCAGGTAGCATCTGGGACCTGCTTCTTTCAGACTGCATCAGGGAAAGATAACTGTGTTAGTGTAAATGATGGTCAGGGGCTTCAAGGGCTGCGCACTGGTCTGTGTGTTCAGTCAGATTGACTGGCAGGTGCTGGGACAATCCTTCTCTGCTCATTTTTCCCAAGCAGAAAAAGGCCCTGTGTTTATCCAGAGCTCCCCTTCCAAGCCCCTTCTCATCAGAGGGTCTCTAGGTGACTGCTGGAGCAGGGATGGGCAGAGCACACCTGCCTGAGCCTGGGTGCCAGCTGCCTGAGCTGTGGGGAGTTCTGGGCCAGAAATGAGCGGTGGGAAAAAAATGCAAGGATGTGAAAGGGTTGAGAATTTTTCCCTGGAGTCAGAGTGCACTCAGGAAACACCCTACAGTGCAGCCATTTCTTCTGAACTTGAGGGGTTTTTCGCAGGTCGTGCCTCAGCACCAGCCCCCCAGAGGAGCTGCCTGAGCGCTGCCCGTGGTGTGCAGGTTCCCAGGGCACTGCAGGCCAGGCACGTGGGCTCAGGTTTGGCTGCCTGGCATTACACTGGGTTCAAATGGGTTTGGATTGGAAGCTGCAGCCAATTTGCCCTCCAAACCAAAACACTCTCTGCAGCCTGGCATTTTACAAGTAACTGTTGGTTTCCAATTTGCAGCAATACCTGTTGTTGTTTCTGAATTTGCAGGAACTATTTCTACTTTGTATTAAGATCCTTACTAGTACTGCCAGAGTTTGTCTCTCATTTTGCACAGTCAGGTTATCACTGTGAAAAGTGCCAAGGTATCTATGAAATAAGAGGTTTAGTGCATCTGTGAAAAATTAAATTCTGAATCACAGTTTATTAAGGATTATGTCACCGATATGCATGCATGCACATACATATGTTGAGAAAATGCAAGTAATCAATTTAGAATAGCTTATTTTATTATATCCTTATTTATAGTGTATATAAATAATGATGATTGTATCAACAAATTCTTCTGTTTCTGATGCCAATAGTGAATTACCAGGCTCACATTGATATACTACTTTTCATTAGAAAGGTATTGAAGACCGTAATGGTTTTTTTTCTTAATCAAACCGCTGTACAGAAGACTCTACTTGGGCTTTTCTTAAAGCAGCCTGACATCAAAAGATTTCAAGAGGACAAAGGCTGCTTTTAAAAGCTAACATACTATTTATGATTTCAAATGGCAGAGGTATGATTTAGCCTGCTTTATTACAGATGTTATAAATGATGTTTCACATAAGAATATTATTCCCTTATTGCTTTCCAGGTAGAGTTTCCACTGGCTTCATTAAAAGGCCTGAATGTAAAACAGCTGCAGAACCAGGAATTGGGGCTTGGCAAGTGAAATTGTCGCCCTCCCCTTTTTTTTTTTTAACTTGCCTGACATGGCAACATGGCAGCTATTTAATTACACTCACACCAGAACAATAAATAAAAGTCCTATGACCTTTTGTTTCAATAAAACAAAATCTACTTATTCTTTTTAGCTAAAATGTCATCTCCCATTTATTTTCCCTCAACGTGGTTGCCAGTGTCCAATTTTTAGGCTCAGTGCACAACAGTGATAAGGTCAAAACCTGAGACAGGGTGATGTGATTAGTCCTGTCCTAGGCTACTTCATAAAAATGTCTGCCACACAGCACATGCTCTATCATGCAAGAAAAATTGTTTACAAAAGGCTTCAGACAAACAGAGTTGTGTGAACATGCAGAGGGTACTCCCCTGACTTTTTACAGTATCCTCTCGACTGATTTTTACAAATGAGATTGGGGTGGGAGTGGGGGGAGAGCAGATTTTTGAAATGGGTAAATAGAAAACAAAACTGGACACTGCATAAAAACCAAAAATTGAGGTGGGTGGTCTGGAAGCTCCAATGAGTGTTGCAGACGACCTTATGAAGCCAAAGTGCGATTCATCAATCCCATAATACTTGCAATCTGCAATATTTTCCCTGCTTTGGAACAGGCATTAACCCAAACAAAACCTGACCTGATGAGGTTTGGTTCACAGAGGTCTCATCTCTCCATGAGAAGAGGTGGAATTACAAGCACCAGCACCAAGCACGAGTGTGGCACCATAGACAGAGACTTTATTTATCATGGGGAGAGTGAAAACAAAGCTTTCTACTGGATTTATTAGTAAAAGGGAACAGAAGAATCTAATATGGACAAACGGCATGTTCCCTACATCTCAGCTGCCAGGACTTCCTGCCCTCAGGCTTAGATATATTTATCTGGTCATAATTCAGTAAAGTTGTGTGATTTCAAGACATTCCAAACAAAAATCTAGCATACCATTCGAGGATGTCCTGACAATGCAATATTTCCCATTTCAGTTTAAAATAAAAAATGGAGATGCTAATTAAACGCTCTCACAAAGATGAGCCCTTCTTCTCTGAAATTGTTTTTATTAATTTCATTTTTTTAACAGTTTAAGGGCTGTATAAATTAAAATGATGACAGTTTTATCTGAATGAAATTATTATAACATGTATATCAATAGAAGAGAGAAAAGCATATGGAATATATATATATTCAGAGCTTGATTGTGCTGTTTCTTTGTATTCAAAGGCCTCTTTGACTTCACTGGAAATTTTACATATGTGACAGTTGCAGAAATGAGTCTTCAAATTGTAGAGAAATCAAATTTCCATGTTAAAGGGACTCTGTTTCTAATTTCACTTGGAAAAATCACAGTTTTTCATATGTCCCCCAACTCGTTATTTTTCCAGCCTTTCTAAACATTGGTGCTTTTTATAAGTGAGGGACACAGGAAAAAAAAAAAAAAAGAGAAGAGAAAGAAAAAGAAGACTTTATGTATACCAGGGGATAAATATGCAACTGGAACAAGTGTTTGGTGTGGAGTGTACTGTCAAGAGTGAAGAGAAACACGGGTAATACCATTAGCGCCCCAGTGCTCAAAATAAAATATTAATGGCAGCATTTCCTGAGAAATTAAATTACTAGAGAAAAAAAAGTCTTAAAAATATGCATTCCCCTGCCTTGTTGAAAGACCTCACACAAATTATGGTCAAATTAATATCCTTTTGTCTTTAGCACACATACTTTATGACCTTGAGAGATGTTCTCATGTAAATGTCTGAGGTTTTCTTTTTCAGAAATAGTCATCTTTTGCACACACTCACTGGCCAAGGAAAAGAGAACAACCATTAGCTGGGCTTGAATGGGTGAAAGTCAGTTGTTTGTTTGCAGGAGCCATGAGATGACCTGGGGTCTGGTTAACCTCTACTTAGACCTCCAAAATGGCTCAGCTTAAACCTCCAAAATGGCTCAACGTAAACCTCCAAAATGGCTCAGCTTAAACCTCCAGAATGGCTCAACTTAAACCTCCAAAATGGCTCAACTTTGGTCATTCTGGACCTGAGTGCACTGATCCTGAAGGGTTAAGTGTGCCCAGACCAGTTTGTTACAGCTACACGATGGGCAGTCAGACTCAGCACATGAAAACAGAGCTCTTTTTATTGCAGTGCTTCACAATTTCTTTATAGTTCACACTCAGACATTAGTAGTGACTCACTAGTTGTTAGATAACTGCAGTTCTCACTAACCTGAAAATAAAAAAAAAAAATCCAGATCCCTTCTAACAGAGGTCCTCCACATGTGAAAAATACTGGCTGCTATGCTTCTAAGAAGACTATAATTATCTAAAATACAATTCATTATGTCAAGTCTCCAATGCACACTATATTATCAACAGGAGTAAAAAAAAATTATTTCTAGATCGTGACTATTTCAAAAAGACTATTTCATGAAATAAAGGAGGGAAACATTATGACTCACACCTATCAATTTTCTATTACCTATATTCATTTCTATCTGAAAAAAAAAAAAAAAAAAAGAAAAAGGAAAAGGAAAAAATCAATGACCTGCCAATAAATTGAAACTGTTAACATGTTTTATACACATTAAAATCATGTTTCAAGTAGGTTAATAATACCCCATGAGCCTCAGAAGCAGTGAAGAACACAACCTTCATTTGTCCTGACTGTGATACAAGAAAAGGCTTGCTCCTGCTGAGAATACAAGGGGGCTAAAACTTTCTTTTCTCTGGTAAGGTCACCAAGAAACATAGATATTTGGGGCATAAACCTGCATTCAGTTGAATACTGTCAAATGAGGAAAATCTGTGTACCTCTCATGGTACTTTGTGTCTTGTCAAACACTGATGTGCTGAATTAAGGTCAGGCCAAGTATCTGTCTCCTACTCCAGGCTTTGCAAGAAAACTATCCCTAACACTGTTCTTATTAAAATTATATAAGTAAGTATTCCACAGTTCCACAGTCATAAATAAGTCCACAGGCACAATTAAGTTCCACATGCATAAATAATTTTTCCAGCAAGATTTTTCACAGTTGTCCCCCATTTTGAGATATAATCCACTCTGCTAAATTCCAGGGACAGTTTTGCAGAACAGAGGCAAACATGGTTAAACCTAAGATCCCACAGCAGTATAATAAATATTCATCAGTACTACATTTGCCTTTATGTACTTCCCAAGCTTCAAAATAGCTAAATGACACAAATTTGTTACAGTGGTAACAGCAACACAATTATGGTTAGTGGCCTGTCGCTGCTACCATCCAAACTTCAGCTTACAATAATATAAAACTCTTGACAGGCCATTCATGGATCAAACTAAAAATATAAGGAAAAAAGAGAAATGGTTTTAACAACTGAGAGTTTATGGAAATGCCAGATGACAAGCTAGTATATGGAAGAGAAAGTTAAATCTACAGTGAGAAAAAAAAAAAAAAAAAAAAAAAAAAAAAAAAAAAACCACAAAGACTGTGCATATTGCACAAAGGTTTTATACAAACACACAATATTTACCTTTATGCTTTTAATAATCAGTACTTTTCTTGAAGGAATGGCCAGAAATTAGGGCCCTAAAGGGATGTTTTCCTCCACATCAGAGGCCCAAACTGAGCTCAGGAGAAGCAGAAGTTCATTCCACAGACATTAAAGGAATGATGTCTGCCCAGCTGGGCAGCAGCCAGTGCTGGAGGTGGACATAGAGGGGAACCCAGAGATAAATCCTCCTTGCAGGCAACAGTCACTTGGTGGAAAAAAACAAGGCTGGTAAAAGATACAATTTGGTGTTATCCGTGGTCTGGGTTTGGGTATGGACCAGGAAAGGAGAGGGAAGGAGGGGAGTAAAGGAGCAAGGAAGAGAGATTTCCAGCGAGTGGCCAAGTCAAGTCATGATCCTTCCCTAACCTGCCCAACATGAGTTTTTCCATCTCCATTGCCTCTTTGAAAGCAAAAACAGGTGAACAGCAGCCTTCCCAAAGTGACAGCCAGTGCTCCCCAAGATGGATCTCCACCAGGATGGACTGGGCTGGCCCTGAGGGCTCTAGGGCTTTCACAGGGATTATCTCTGAAACAAGGTTCCCCACTCAGGGAAGAAGTGCTCACCCACCTTCTCACAAAGGATTGCATATCAGAGTGCTACAATGGGGGCTTTGGATATTTTTTTTTTTATAAAAGCCCACATTCCATAGCTCCATGTGCTACCATCCAGTGAATTACTAACACAAATAATTAAAGCTAATATATGGTTGTAAAAATAAACGAATAAAGTATATTTCATTATGCAGTATCCTTGATTTTTATGGTGTTTGTTTGATTACTCACTAATTTGCAAAATGTGGTAATCTGCAGTATGCATCCCAGTCATTAGTGAAATCATACTGTACTTTAGTCAACAGGCTGATGATCTGACATGTTGCACCAGCAGCCCTGTATAGAAGGACAAAATGAATTAAAGGGCCTGATTCTTGTTTTTATAAAAGCCAGTGTACAACACTCAGGCAATGAAGAGTAACCACCAAGTTTCTGCAGAGAGGTTTATGGCGATACAAAAGCACATTAAAGTAAATAATAATCTGACCAAAGATGCTTATGCCGTTTGGGGTTTCTTTCCACATATTTTGTAATTTAGTATCTCTGGTTAAATTTGGTGAGAGTATCTAGGTGACACCTAGAAGACAAATATAACTGGGTGCAGAGAACAGCGTAAGTTCCAACACCCAGTTTTCAGAAACGTGTGTTCCCTTGAACAGATCTACGGGTGTTATCCTTGGCACAGCTAAAAATAAATATTAAACCCTCATTAGTCAAAATAAAGAACACTCTGAGGTTTCACTTTCATGGGTTAACAATAACACCTATGGAAAAACATTAAGTCTAAATGATAGCATATTTATTATTTGACAAAAAACTATCTTACAGAATGTTTTGTTTTAATTCCCAGATGATTTACATAATAGATTATAGCAGCTGCTACAACAATTCCAAAGTTGGTTTTTTTTCTGAGTAGTCTTTGAATCCTCTAACATTACAAGTGTTTTTCCAGATCTTATTTTTCAAATTAGCATGCCTTGAGAAAATACCTACATGTATTTTCCTAGAACCACACTAGCTATTGATCTCAGCTTGACAAAAGTGGAAGAATTCACAGGTCATTTCAAAGTCACCTGTTGAACTAACAGAGAAGAAATATTTCATGTTCACCAGCCTAGAACCTTTACAGACCAGTGGACAGTTCAGAAGTTTCACAGGGCACATGTGGTTGTGTTGCACAGCCAGAGCAGAGTGTCCTGGCAGATAACCACTGTATTTCAACATTTTAATCTAAGCCCTAAAACAACGGGTTCTACCCTGAGTTCCTTCTCAGGCAGTACTCCTCCTGAAACAGTGGTGGGCCTTTTGTTTAATTCTAGCCATCTGCAAATTTATTTTGGGATGAGCAAATAATTAATCTATTAAAAGGTTCCATGGGACATTCCAAAAGTTGCCGTGAAAAATTATTGTCAGTGCACAGCTGAGATGTTGCTTTATAGAATTAGCTCATAAAGTAGTATCGTGTGTAATTGCATTCATGTTATCACTGTCTCTTTGTAAATCTCCAGAGATTTACAGCACCACACACTGGAGCAAGACTATCTAATATTTATAATGTTTCGCTATTTTCATCTACTTGGAAAAAACATACAGACTCATAGAAAATCTGAGCCGATGTGTCAGAAATAGCAGTGTCCACTGGCAGGATCTCTGGCAGTGCACAGGGCGCAGGCAGATGAGATACCACAGCAATTGCAAGCCACTAAACAGCTGCATGGCATTTACTCAAAATGCTTTATGCATTTAACACACTCCTTGAGCAGAATTTGAAATAGGGTCATTGTTTATTTGGGCATGTCAGAGGAGAAACTTTGTTTCTTTACTAGACCTACAGAGTATAAACAGATCTGGATTGTAAATCCCTTTCATTGTACTTCTACAGGTAAAAATAATATTTTATCTATTGACAGCTTTGGCTGGGGAAAAATTAAAAGGCTGCAGAACTTTTCCTATAGTCTAACTCAAAGTCCTGCTTGGAAAAGGACAGATTGTTCCTGAACCGCTTTCATATCAGAAGTGAGTTGTTTACAGCTTTTTGAAACATTTAGGATTTTCTCTTAATATTTCTTATTTCATGACCAGAAAAGCTAGAAGCATGCAGCTTTCTGATTGCTGTTGTCAGCCAGCAGGAAAACACTTAAGCAAGAGTAAAGCAATTTCTTTACTATTGGTGGGGTCTTAAAATACATGTTCAAGCTTCATAAAGAACTTAGCACTGACAGGAATTTTGCCATGGTAAGAAAGGAAGAATTTGGCCCTTTCTCTGCAACTACTGACAATACTCCACAATTTTATGCTGCTAGGATTTTTTAATTAAATGTCCTATTCTTCAGTACACAATAGAACTAAAAAGGAGAGAGTATCTAAGTATGAAGCTAAGTTTGTAAAGGAGTCTCTAAGTCCTCTACAAATGTGGGCAGAAAATTAAAAATTCCATCAATACTGAGATTTTCTAGATAAGCAAGTCCATATATTTTTAAGGGGTGGGGG
This sequence comes from Pyrocephalus nanus, assembly GCA_038380795.1. Taxonomy (NCBI): domain Eukaryota; kingdom Metazoa; phylum Chordata; class Aves; order Passeriformes; family Tyrannidae; genus Pyrocephalus; species Pyrocephalus nanus. The sequence goes on along the minus strand of CM076270.1, from coordinate 25,127,410 downwards.
TTTTTAAATAGCTGTACTTTTTGCTACAGTCAATAAGTATCACCAGAAGGAGAAATATGATATTAAGCAGGATCTGATCCTAAACTTATGGCTCCAGTGGGAACTGACTAAACCCCATTTATAGCATATCCCAACAGAAACACTCCATTTGCTGTAGCAGTGTTTACTGCATCTGAATTCTCCTAGCAGAAAGCAGCATTTTCACAGTCGAGTTCCAATATTAGCAGTGAATTAATTATTAAGTTTTATTTGTAGGGCCATGCTGAGGTTGAGGGAACAGCGAGGGGGAGGGAGGGGGCCGGGGTCCCTCATTGCTGTTATTCCTTGGCAAAGAATATGGATTCGGTAATCTGGTCAATTTTCAACTTTTAGTCAGTCATGTGCCTGAAAAAAAAACAGTTTACTGGAAAGAACCTGACCAAATCTCTTGGGTAGTTGCTGAATTTATACAAAAATACACCTTTGGGCAAAAGAACAGGAGTTTAAGAAATATCCTGAAAGCAATCATTGCTTTGATAAAGTGACTTGTATGTCATTTCCATCAGCTCTGCAACATCAGTCCAGCTTTCCTATCAGTGCTTGCATCCAAACAGACATTTTTATGTCAGAAATGAATCAATAAATTTAAATCTAGCTCAAGAATGTTACCAGTAAATAATGTGCTATAAACCAAAGTAAAATTGGGAAGAGACAAAAGGTGCCGTACCTGTACAGTAATTTATACTCTGTCTGAAGCCTGTTCCAACTCAATAGGAGTCTCCCACTGATTTCAGTGGGGTTTGGTCAGTCCCTTATTTCAGCCCTCATGTGTTTCACCAGTTTAATGTAGTCACCCTTCCTGGTAGTCTTTGTCCAGTGCTCCTAATAGGAGCATTCAACAATTTGCTGTACGGTTAAAAATGTCTGTGGAAGCATGAACCTTGTTGTGTACTGACCAGACACACACACAGGCTAGAGAACTCCTGCAAATATCACAGCAGAAAACTAATAAAGGACCAAGGATATATTTTTATTTTAGTTTTACAAAAATATCCTAAGTATTTTAAATTATAAATGCTCATTTTAGGTACACTATTTCAGTGAAAGTCCTGCTGCAAGCAGTAATGGTAAATAAAAATAAATAACAAAATCTAAATGGATCAAAAGTATGACTGACACTAAAAGTGCTGTAGGCAAATAACCTGCTTCACTCACCTGTGTGAAAGATAATGATTTTGATTTAAATATAGATGCTCACATTAGGTATGTAACTGCCTGTATTGTAACCCCACTTCCTAAACCAAACATGCCAATAAAGCATAAAGATAAAGCAAGGAAAATCCAGACTTGAATAATTAAACACTTCTTTTTATAAATAAGAAAAAATATCTAGAGTGCTGTGAAGCTGGCATTGCATTTACAAATTCTTGATTTATATCTTTATATTTGCAATGTTTATTGATTTGTATTGATGAGCTAGTGGAAATACACTCCTATTCAGCACTCGTGTAATTTAGAAGATGAGTATTTTCAGGGTATTTTCTAGATGATAGTTCTTATAGATGCCAAACAGAAACTACACTTGCTCTGTTAGGATTTTTTTTTTTTTTTTTAATGTACAATACCTTAAAGCCTAAAAGTCCACTGCAAACCACCCTCCGTTACAGTGCTTCATGCTGACCTGGGGGTAAACTGCCACCCTTCAAGAAAGTCAAAGAAAGGTGAAATATTCAATGCAAAAAAAAAAAAAAAATCTGTTTGCATGGGGGCAGAGAGGCAATGTTCTTTCAGAAATAGTGCACCTAATCCAAGTTTGTTTCTAATGTGAGCTGTCTGAGCTTGCTTGGCCTGCAACCTGCAAAGGTATATCCTGTCAGATGTGCTGTCCACTTTTTTCTGTGAATTGTTAGTAAAATATACTTGAAATAAAATGAAGGAAAAGATATACGGTAACACCTGCATAGGATTTTTTGTCAACTTCTGAGATGACCATTTTAAATTCAGACTGTAAGATGTGCACAGTAAATGGGCCTGAGAAAGAATTCTGAATCTCACAGCATTTGGTTTATATTTTTTTGACTACAAGTGAAGTGTCTGGCACATCATTCATTTCTGTCTGGAAGGTGCAGATTTGAGGACATGTTCAACCCTGCTCTAAGTTTAGACAGTTTCAGAATAAAAAGGAACTATTCTCAAGGTCCCTGCCCTCTAGGTCTGCCTTTTAGATAATGAAGTTTCTGAAGGCGTTGCTCAACACAAACCTACTACAGAGGAAAGGGGGGGGGAAAAAAGAGGGGAGGGAGGGAAGAGGAATATGACAGAAAAACACATGGTTTTGCATTTCTTCTGAGTTTATTCAGAATTATATCCATCTGGGTGAAACAGCTAGCTACCCACCAAATCAATGGTCTGATAATTCAGGGAACTGTAGAGCTAGGTTCTTAGCTGTAAAATGCACGTAAATGAAGAAAGGCGTGCACAGAGGTGAATCTAGTTTGGTAGGATAGAGTTTTTCATAGATAAGGTAATAATTTGGAAAAAATAGGCTCCTAATAAAATGCCAACGTTACAGCAGTTTTATTAAAACACATCCTGGAATAAAGGATCAGATTCTCTCGGACTCAGCTGCAACCCACTGAGGAAGCTGAGCAGAGGCACCATTTATGAGCAGAGGCGACTCATTAGAGAGGGGGGAATTGCTGTCGACTAGAAACTCGGTCCCGCTTCAGCTGGAAGTTTAGCTTGAGGAGCTTGCCGTGCCCGTGCCCCTGCCCGTGCCCCTGCCCGTGCCCCTGCCGCCCGCTGCAGTGCGGGAGCGGCTCTCACCTCTTCCCGCGGGGAAAGGAGGACATCAGTCTGCGCTAGGAGAGCGTTCCGTTGTCTCTAAAACAGTGATTCCTTGGCCAGCCTGCCTGAGCAGAGCAGCAGTACCCGCAGATGCTCAACAAATGATCGGTTAAAATACGAAACGCGGGCTCCTTCTCTTTTTTAATCTTTTTTTTTTTTTTTTTTTTTTTTGACATCAACTTCTGAACTTCTGGGGGATTAATCCCTCTCCAGAGTTTGCCCGTGCCTTGTCGCGGGAGTAACATCCCTCACAACTTAACGAGATAAACCCTGACAAGCTAATCAGGCCGGGCGGGGGTTGGCACCGCGTCCGCGGAGCCCTGGGCGGATGGCTGAGCTCTCCGGCGGGGAGGCAGCGGAGCCCCGGGCCCTGGGCCGGCCCCGAGGGCAGCGGCGATGCCGGGCGGGGCTCTCGGCCTGCGGCAGCGCTGAGTGCCGGGCCCCGCAGCCACCCCGCACCCGCGGCCTCTGCGCGGGGACCCGCGGGCGGGGACCACTGCCGTGCGGGGTTCTCTGCCGTGCGGGGGTCTCTGCCGTGCGGGGGTCTCTGCCGTGCGGGGGTCTCTGTGTGCGGTTCCGGGCTCGCTTCTCAGCGGCGCCCTGAACTTGGCGGTGCCCGCAGCTCCCCCGCCCCGCTCCGCCGGGACCGTCCCCCCGCCGCCCTGGGGGCTCCCGGGCCGCGGGGCAGCCCCTGCCCCGGCTCCTGGCGCTATCGTTTTACCCGGAGAACTAGAGCGTCTAATTTACCCAGTCCTCATTTGCGACCGGTCTCCTGCTAAATTATGTCAACCAAAGGTCAGCCGGACTCAGTGGTTTTCTTCATTTTCTTAATTTTTAAAACAAACAAAAAAAAAAAGGGAAAAAAAAAAAAAAAAGGAGGGGGAGTGGGATGGGGGAGGGCGGGGGAGAGAAACCAGCAAGTTATTCAAATTCAGCCTCATCTGAATAATCGTGAATTTGATCCAGTCAGAGCTGCAGACTGTACATTAAAAATAAACGTCCAGGAGGCATTTACTGAAGTTGATTTATTTTTTAAAAAAACAGGTTTTAAAAATGCAACGTCTCTCCAGCCCCTCCCCCAAAGATGGAGTGAGTTTTCAGGTAGTGCACGAACCTCGCGGAGTGGTATCAGTGTGTCTGCAACATTTAAGCTGAATCCATAACCCCCCCAATCATAATTGTATGTTCACAAAGCACATATGGCAGCTGCATTCTTTGTATAGTTTGTTATGGTCTGGTGTGTAATGTAAATATATAAGTTCCGACCCAAAACATAAGCAGCTCACTTTCCCAGTAACAACCAAAAAAAAAAAAAAAAAAAAAAACCAAAAAAAGAAAAGAAAAAGAAAAAAAAAAAAGTTGCTTTGCAAACTTAAAGAGAATGACATTAGTGCCGTGCTACTGTCGGAGCCAGCAGTGATTATTTGGTCTGTTTGCTCCCATTCAGAGTTAATACACGACAATAGTTTTACTCTGTGCTGCTTGACGTGAAACCACTGGGGTTGGGCAATTCTGTTCCAAACAAATACAACTTCTACACCCATCCCTGGGACAGCAAGCCGAGAGCTGAGCGAGTTTTGCAATGGAGAAAAGCATCACTTACCACGACGGGGATCTAGATCTCGGCAAATGCTGCCAGTAGGTCTGAGAAGTGAAAAAACTGGAAGGGAAGCTCAAAAAGCAGAAAGTTGGAAAGGGGGATTTGTGTGTGTGTGCGCGTGTAAAAGCCAGAGGGAAATGCGAGCACAGCGCTCCCTGCTCTCCCTGGTCGCCACCAAAACAAAGATCCAGGAGTTAAGGGAGCAAAGCTGTGCCAGATCTACACACACAGCTCCTTAGGGCCAAACCTCAGCTCCTCACTCACTCCAGCTAGCGACAAGGGTTAATGCTCCGGAGGGACAGGCTAGCCGGCCCCTGACACCATTGGCTAGAAAAGAAAGCAGGTTTAAGGTAAATTTACAGGCGCTTTGCAAATTGCAAACGGATAATTTTAAAATTAATATAACAACAACAATAATATTAATATCAGCAACAGCAGCAACAACAATAATGATAGAGCCCATTCTTGTCCAGTTGGCTGAGAAGGGAGGGCACGTCCCCCCTCCTCCTGCGCGGTCCCGTCCCAAGGCAGGAGCCCGAGCCCTGCGCCTGCCCCAGCCCACCGGGGGGACCTGGTTATCTCTGGAAACACAACAGAGGGACGAACCCGGGGGGGAAAGGGCTGGGGAGGAGGGAGGAGGCGATGCAGCCATGAGCACTAAATGCAAAGGTTCAGCCTCACACTTGGAGATCAACAGTTTTCTTGGGAGCTAAATGATGCGAGCGAGTTCCCACGTGAAGGCAGGGGCATGTGGCTCAGGTGTGTGCCCGGGTGCCACCGTCCCCCCGAACGCCCTCGGTGCTCCTGCAATCACCGGGGAGCTTCCCCTTCGGATAAAGGGGAAAATGGAAGAAAGAAAATAGGCTGGATGGAAAGGAGGGCAAAAATATGTATAAATATACTTCTGTGTAAATGCTGGAGCAAACGGTGACCACATTGCGTGCACAAGACGAGCTTCCACTTGGGGAACCGAGGTCAGGATCTGCCCTTTCTGAAATGAACAGACGACATGATGGACACCGGCTTTATTGTCGCCTCTTGTAGTCGGCTGGGGCGTGCAGGGAGCCTCAGCCATGCGGGGAGGGGGACCCGGGAGCTCCAGGTGTTGGAGCAGCTTCCACAAGGCAGCCCCGGCAGACACATCAATGGGAGCGAGTCCGTCTGCAGGGAGGGCAGGGAGGGCAGAGGGGCGATGAGAGAGGTGGGCTATGGCGGAGGGGGAGAGGGACGGAGAGGCTGCCGAGAGAGAATTGTCCCTGGGCGACTTCCAGCCAGCCTGGCTCCAGCCGGAAGGGCCTTTCTGGTAACTTTGTGGATGCCGGGCCGGGCCGTGGGGCCGGGGCCATGCCCGCGCCAGGGCAAGTGCCCAGGTGTGTCCGGGAGCCCGCACGGGCTCCGAAGGGTTCCTGCCTCCTTCCTGCCCGCTCCCCATCGGGCTCTGGGGGAAAAGAAAAACCCATCTCATTGGCGAGATGCAGATGCACATTTATGACACCATGAGATGTTATTTTGCCACCGTACAAAAGGTTTTAAAATCACTTTGTGCCATTGAACAATGAATACTGGGAATTATTACTGTTTGTTTAAAAAAAAAACCCAAACCAAAATAACAACAAACCCTGCAGCTTACAAACAGAATAAACACCAAGAGCCTGCCTTTCTTGCTCGGATCTATCACGCTATGTCGACATATCAGCAATAAAATATGAGGGGCCATACAGTGTGATGAGGTTTTTCCCTAACAGGAGAGAGGCAGAAAGGAATCCATTACAAGAACCTTTTCTCCCTTCCCTGGAGATGGCACTTTTGTGGCGACTGCACACAAGCATTTTTTTGCCACATAACCCCACGAAAAAACCACTCGGCCAGGCGAGGAGGGGGGCGGGGGTTCTCTAGAGCGCCCGGTAAAGGAGGAAGGCTGGAAGCGCCCGCCCGGGCTCACTGATGGGCAGCGGTGGGGGACGGCGCGGAGGGAGCGACCCCGGCCGGGCCGGGCCGGGCTGGGCAGTGCCGGGCGGCCCCGGGACGGAGCTCGGGGGGCGGGCACCCACACCGGCACCGGCACCGGCACCGGCACCGGCACCGACACCGGCACCGACCGCGGGCGGCGGCGCGGCATAAATATTCAACAGCACGTGGAACCGGGACCAGCCAGCGCATGCGCCGAGGGGCGCTCACACACATCACACAGAACACACATCACACATCACACACATCACACACATCACACAGAACACACAGAACACAGAACACACATCACACACACACAACATACACACAACATACACACAACACACACACATCACACACACACACACATCACACACACACACACATATCACACACATCACACACATATCACACACATCACACACACACACACATATCACACACATCACACACATAGCACACACATCACACATATCACACACATCACACACACACAACACACACACACGCATCACACACACACACACACATATCACACACATCACACACATAACACAGAACACACATCACACATCACACACACACAACACACACACAACACACACACACACACACACAGAACACTCGCACACGCCACTCACTCGCTCACACACGACACACACGTTCATTCACACCCCCCCGCACCTCCCCGCTGCCCCCTACCCCCCCACCATCTGAAAGGGGCAGTATCAAGCACAAAACACATGTGTCCTGGCGAGGGGAAGCTGGCTGATGTGGGGGTATTTTCCAGTTGTTTTTTTTTTTTCCCCACTCTTTGGCCACATTTTTTCAAGGGATTTTTGGAAGTGGGAAAGATCCAAAAGGATCTTGCAGTCTTGACCCATGCCAAAACACAAGTTTTTTGATTTTTTTTTTTTTTTTTTTTTTTTTTTTTTTGCTAAGCAATACAGTGCCCACGTCTCGCAAAGAAGCATGTGTGGACGTGGGCTTCAGTGTGCCCCACTGCCTGGATGCAGCTACCCCAGACAGCTAATTCTGTTTGAGTCCCCAGATGTAAACACATGCACAATCACAGATGCACACATCGAGCATTTTTTTAATAGCAGTTTCATAGAGAGGTAGTATGATCATATATATCTAAAAGGTAATTAATTTGATTTATTATACTTGAAAAATCCTGTCTGCAGTACCGGCGTCATCTGGAAACTTCATGCTATTTTATACTATCGTTCTAAAGCCGAAATAAATGTTACGAATTGATGACAGCTTCCAGCTGCATGATAAAAATAGCCCCTTCTCTTCACAGGATCGTGTTTCATGTTATCGAAGATGAACCAAATCTGACCCATAGATGTTCGCAGCAGGGAAAAAAAATTGATACCAAATAAAAAGCTTGGCCATTTTTAATAAACAATGCGCCCTAAAACACGGCATCTTTGCAGTGAAACGGAACCCACCTTCTTACGTCCAGCAAGTTCAAGAAATCAGTCCTGCTCCTAGTTCAAAATACAAATCTCAATTATTAATCTTTCTTGTTGAATTTGGAAATCACACCCATTCTGTTACAAACGCCATCCATTGTACAGAAACATTCACATTAAATAACAGAGGTTCTGTGAGCCTTCGAAAATATACTTCCCCGTAAACACATGAACACGAGTCTCTCCAGAAACACGGCTCCTTTATGCACAAACGTAGACAGAGAGAGAGGTGTGTGTATACAGATGCGGACATATTAGTAATAAAACCAGCAACGCGAATGGTGATTCCGGTGAGCTTGTGCGCATCTGCAGCAGTGACCGTGTGTCCTATGAGTTATCTCCTCAGCACAGGTAGTGCCGGTGCCCTCCACGGGACCTCCCCGTGCCCGCGGAGCGGTGCTGGACGGGGGCGGTGGAGCCGCACCGCAGGCCGGGCTGCGCGGCCGCGCCGGGCCCCGGCCGGGCCTCTCCGCCTTCTGCGGCCTCTTCCGGACAGCAAAACCCCGCTCAGGAGGGAACAGCCACCTTTGGAGGAAAACGTGCTGATCTGCCTCGGAAGCGCCGCGCTGAGCCGCGGGGACCAAGCCCGCGCTGGAGGTGCCCGGCTCTCCGCGGGTGCGGGGCGGAGGGCGCGTTCCCCGCACCGACAGGCACACCCGTGTGCGGGCTCGTGTGAGCCAGGGGCGTCTGTGTGCAAAAGCATGTGTAAACTTCCTAATGGTGATGTATCGTGTGCCTGGTACCTGTACAGCCTCCTTCGTGGGCTTACCGCTCACGAATTCCTCTCTCCATCTGCGCTGCAAAGGCAAAACGCACACTGGCTCTGTTAGCGTAGGTCACTTGACATGCTCTGCCCTTTCTAGAGGGGATCTCCTTCTCCGTCCTGCCTGCTGGAAATGGGCTTTGCAGCGGGGCTCTGGCTCCACGCCGGCCGCGCCGGGGCTCCTGAGGCCCCGGGCGTGCTGCGGGGCTCCCTGCGGGCCCGCCGGCCCCGCTCGCCGCTCGCTCCCTTCAAAAGTTGCTGGAAAGAGGAGCAAGCGCTCTGGACGTAGGAAAACTTACAAAGTCTGAGCCGTTCACCGGAGTGGCCAGAAAAGCGGCAAATAAAAATGCCGATGTTCCGTACAAAGTCCAGAATCTGCTGCTTCCTCGCCGCTGAAACAAGGGCAATAACCAGGCGAGGCCAGCGCGGAGCGGGTGTCCCTCCTTCAAACAGTGTCTGCTCTAAAGAAGCTAACTTTGGCTTATGAATGCCGGACTCGCCTTTTAATAAATTCAAGCGATCACTCACAAGCCATTAAAGCGACCTGAAAGGCGAGTCTTTCGCAGGGGAAATAGAAGCACCCGATTATTGTTTTGCGTTTAACTTTCTGCCTGCAAACGGCACAAGCACGGCCGGGGGTTGCCACCCTAAAGGGGCCAGCACACACAGCTCTCACACACCCACCCGAACAGCCTCCTGCACCCTCCCGAGAGCACTGCCGTCCTGCCTTGGGTAGGTCCAAACAATCTTCCGCGGCGGCGGGAGCGGCTGCGGGAGCGGGAGGCTGCGGGAGGCAGACAACAGACCCCAGCGGTTTGGCTGCCCCGGACCAGGCAGCGAGGGGCTGCCGGCACGGCCTGCCGAGGGCTGCGAAACCTCAGAACCCACGCAGGGAAAGTATCCCGACAGCATCTCCAGAGTCAGACATCAGAAAGAAAATGATGGCCCCCGTTGAGGCTGGAGAGCTGGGGTCGGTCTTTCTGCCCGCAAGCTTTCGTGAATAAATCCGCAAAGGACGCCTTGTTAGAGGAAAGTTGACTTTAGGGACTGAAACAGCACAGAAACCGCCGAGAGACGCCTCACAACCTCTCTGCCTGAAAAAACACCCCTCTCTCAGCCGGGGATTTCAAAGCACTGCTCCCCTCTCCAGAGCCAAGCGAACAGAACAAGCACCAGCATGGCGTGGACTTGAATTCAGCATTAACAATTCCAGCCCTAGTGATCGTCGCTAATTCAGAACATACACGGGATGGCGATCGACCAGTATCGCACCGTTCCACTTCACCACAGATAAAAAGCCAACAGCAGCAGCAACAACAACACTAGAATCATCCTTTCTGCTGTAGGACGCTCGAACAAACCTCAGACCGAAAGTTTAAAAGAATACTCATTAACCAAGTGTTCCAATACACACAAGTAACAGATCTGTGCTAAGCGACCACTAGGGACTTTACACAAGTTCAAAGAAACTTGCAAAACGCATCTTTAAAATATCTCACCCTCACCACGTTTCTCCGGGTTTACTTTACAGATGGATGGCTCAGAATAGCTCTACGATATTTCTTTTTTTCTTAGTTACACTGAGGTTATATTTTTTAAAACTGAAGCCTGGTCAAGTCGGCGGGACAGTTATCCTGAAAGGTTCGCGGGGACCAACATTTTCGGCGCATGAAACACTTTTTCCCCCTGGCTCTTTTGACGGTGGGTTAAATTTCCTCAAGTCCCAACACTTTCTGTCCAAGTCCCACCGGGCTCCAACTTTTCCTATCTCGCCAAACCCTGCAAGGTGGCGCTCTTTTCACTGAAAACTGATATTAGCCTTATAATAATAACATTTTGTAGAAAGTAAAGTTAAAGCGAAGCCTTCCCACGAGTGCCGCAGGGAGCAGGAGGGGATGCCAAGCTGACAGGAGAGGGGTTTCGGATGAGCAAGGCAAACTCTTCTTTTTTTTCTTATTTTTTTCTTTTTTTTTTTTTTTTTTGGGTGGGGTGGGGGTAGGAGGGCAGTGTGCTTTGGGGCAGTGAAATGTCTCCGAGGGAGATCCCCAAATGTTACGGACAAAGAAAAGTACTTGCGGGGTGCTGCTGGGAGGCAGCGGGCCGTGCTCTGGGCGGGTACCGAGCGCCCGCACGGATGTGAGGGGAGAGCGGCTTCCCCCGCACCCCCACCCCCCGAGCGGTTAATACGGCTATTGACTCGCTGTACACATAATATTTCTTTAAAGAAGCTGTTAAAGTGTCATCTTGGTCTACTGGAAGGTCAGTTTGTGCAATTCACTCTATGACATATCACAAACCCTCGCAGCTTTAGCCAACCTCATGATTTGTGTTGTCTGTTGATATGTTGTCTGCTTAATGGGGCGATCATGCAAGCTACAACCAGGAACAAAGCCCAACAGTTCCAACAACCGTAGCTAAGTTAGTGGAAGCAGTACAGCTTGCAAATCTATCAAACTAAACTGCAAGGAAGACAATCTGATTTAGAGAAAAGGCGTTCTGCTACAGTCATTAAGCACAAGTAATTTAGATTTTTTATATTGTCTTCTCATTTACAAATTTACTGTATCAACGCCAGCCAATGGAACGAATTTCTTAAGTAAATGAGAAATAAATAAAAGAGATAGAAAGATAATCAAATTACATAAAATAATTCTTATGCCCTAGATTTATTTTTTTAGAAAGCTATTAACACTGGCAAAATTATAGTAATAATAATAACATAACATAAGAAGTAATTGATTTAAATTAACATCACGTTTTAAGGAATATCAGCAAAGAAAAAAATAAAAGGGGGGGAGAGGAAAAAATAAAGAAACAAAACCCAAATAAAAAATACACACAACAACAACAACGGCCTTCGTGAAACAGTGTTGTGCTTCTCGGAGTAAAAGGCCCAAGGAAAGTCATGAATCCACTGCCTAAGAATTAGTTATGGTCATAAATGCCTTAAATTAAAATAGCAACTGAAATCTCCTCTGTTTTAAATCTCCTAATATATGTTATCCGAATTAATTTAATTTAGGAACCCAGTCTATGCAGATTCATGGACAGTGTTGGAGTGGAATGCAGCACTTCTCGTGTAACAATTCCCCACATTAATATTTATGTAGCATATGCAATCTATTTCTGTTATTTTTATGGTTGTTATTCTATGTCTGCAAAGGTCATTTAAATTATACTGCGGCCGAAAATTTGTTTCATAAATTTTGATATAAATACTAATTACACACTATAGTAATGCCAGCAGGGATCCTTTCATTTATCACATTTATATCACCTTCGCTGCTTTAGTGATGACATAATGGAAAGCAGTGAAAAACTGGGACAGTTTTATTCTAATATCCTAAAGCTAGTTGGAGTTGCAGCAGGTTGACTTAGCGAATAAGAATTCCTACCACAATTCTTGGGATTTAAGAATCTTTAATAAGGTACGAAATGTTACCAAACAGTTCTGTAAACTAAATTTTACATACCAATTCTTCTAGCCATAAATATTGAATATCTTGTAACAGGTATAACCGGACCTTTACATGCGGATAAATATGGAAATTAGGATTTATATACATTATGATCTTGTATTTGCCAAAAGCAACGGACAGATATAGTTTATATCTTTTTTTTTTTTTTAATATCACTTTACATAAACAAATGTAACAGTTTGACACGCAGATCCAGGCTTTCACTATACGAATTTCTTGACAGGACGTGTAACAACATTTTACTGCACTACTTAGACTGGACTTTGGGACGAAATGTTGCACTTTATACAAAAAAGCACATTAATACCAATCATATTATGTTAGATCGACGTTTAGACTGTAATAATACAAAGTAATTCACATTTTGGTACACATTTACTAGAACATTCTTGCCATTCAGTACAAATAGTTGAATTTCTACCTCTTCCCTCTGCCCCCCCACCACCTCTGCCCCCCCCCGCCACCGCTCCCGCCCGCCCGCCCCTCCCCCCACATATATGCAAAGACCACAAATCCACATATCCCCTTATTCAACTTGCGATATAACTATTTACAAAATCAATCGGTACATTTTTTTGTTGTTTTGTTTTTGAAGCTAATAATTCTGTATTTACAAGAGGGGATGGGGGGGGAAGGCCGCTGCCCGAGCAGACATGCAGTTGGCAATCTCTAATCAGTGGTTTCCAGTAAAGCCCTACACAGTTGGCATTTGCCCTGGTAACCTTGTCTTCTTATGCATTCTACTAACCCCTTCGCCTACCAAGCCTTGGAACAGAGCAGAACAGTCAGGGAAAACAAAACAAAACAAAACAAAACAAAAAGAAAAAAAAAAAAGAAAAAAAAAAAAAAGAAAAAAAAAGAGAGCAAAAAAGAGAAATAATAAGGGAAGGGGAAAAAAAAGAATAAAAAAGATTTTTTAAAATGAAGTCTTCATTTTACTCAGTCCTGGGTCTACTGGCAGCATTTTACTTTTGTTTGCTCATTTAAATTTTGATTTCAAAGTGTTCATTATTTTTGGAGTTTTTAAATAGGGTATTTGTTTGCTCGCTTGGGGCTTTTTGTTTTGTTTCGGTTTGTGTTTTGTTGTTGTTGTTGTTGTTTTGTTTTAGCGTTTTAGACGTACCATTCGTTAAAATTTGATGTAAGCGTGCTGTGGCTGGACGTGTGATGGACTGCGGAGGAGGAAGGGGATAAGGAGCTGGCGGTCTGGTTTTCTGTGGATGGAGACACGATGGTTGGTGGGGTGGAGGACTCGTAGCCTGAGCTGGCGGCGGGAGAAGGCTGGGACCCCTGCGAGGACGATTCATGGACCTGCAAAAGAAAACCCGGGCAGAGATAGAGAGCAGCGGCGGACGGAGGCCTTGGCCTGGGGATGCGCCAGACAACGGGACCCAGCGCCGAGTCCCAGGCTCGGGCGCTCCTGCGGGGCTCGCCGGCAGCCCCGGCCCCGGCCCCGGCCCCCGCCGGCGGGGGAAGGCCGGACTGCGCCCCCCGGCATCCTCCTGGCGCTGCCCCCCGCCCTTCCCCGGGCAATCCTCGCCGCCCGAGGGCCCCGCGGAGGGGCCGGCGCTGAACGCGGCGGGGCGGGGGCTGCGCGGCCCGGCGGGCCCGGGGCCCCACGGTCGGGATGCTCCGGGCCGCGCTCCTCCCGCGGGCACCGCCGGCCCCGCAGCCCTGCCCGTCCCCGCAGCCCTTCGCCCGGCCGGGCCCGCACGCCAGCCGCCCTCCATTTACCTTCATGTGCTTTCGGAGGGAGCTGGGGTGCGTGTAGGACTTGTCGCACATTTTGCAGAGATAGGGCTTGTCGGAAGTGTGCACATGCATGTGCTTTTTGCGGTCGCTGCTGTTTGCAAAGCGCCTGTCACAGCCCTCGAACTCACACTTAAATGGTTTTTCACCTATTGCAGAGGGAAGGGGGGGAGGGGGGAGGGAAAGGGATCTGATTAAGCAGGGCCGGCTGGATCGTTCATTGTCCCCACCGCACCTCCGGACGGAGCCCAGGGCTCCATTCCAAACACTTGCAACTTTGTAACTTCAACGAGGCTCAAACCCCAAAACCTTGCTTCTCCTCTCTGCCCTTTCTGCTCCTCCAACTCCTGCTCACCGCCCTTTTCGGAGAGCGGGAGAGCTAAATAACTTTTTTTTCCCTCCCTTTCCTTTGGAGAGGCGAGTTTCCTTTACAACCCCAGCCCTGGGCACCTCTCTCTCATCACAACGCTCCGAGCGAGAGAGAGCAGGCGTAGTGGGATATACACACGATCCTCAGTGTCTACTTTCCGGTTTTATAGCTCATTCTCGTAATATTTTACTCTTCCACCCACTCCAGCCCTCTCCCCCGTATTTTCTTGCAATATCGAAAATTGTCCGGCCCCGGAATACAATGAGTGAGCATCCCCACAAACCCTCGGCAAAAGGGATGGAGAAAGCGGCTCTGGCTTTCGGAGCTCGGGGGTGGGAGCGGGGGGAGATTGCTCTCCCGGCCAGAGGTTGCTGCATTCCCACCTCCCACGAAGGAAAAAGTTCTCAGGGATACCGGCGCCTCCCCTCCGCACAACAATAACACACTAACGCTCCCGGCTCGGTTTATTTAAAATCGCTCCTCCGAATTAAATATTTACCAAGCCCTGAATATTTACCAAGCCCTGACTGATGAGCTGCCTGCAATATTTAGCACAATTTCTCATAGTGCCACAGCCAAAACTACCGAACAATAATTAATTAAAACCTATAAATTTAAACAGGACAGGTTGCTGTGATCCCCCACCCCACCCCCTCCGCCCTAACAATTCCAGCAGCAAACCCCGCCGTCCTCCCTCTCTGCCTCGGCGGGGATCATTTTCTTTTTGTTGCTGCTGCTGGCGTGGCTGTGACCGAGCTCCTTTTGCAGGGAAGCTCCTAGCCGGCCTCTCCCGGAAAAAGCGGTGGCCCTGGACCATACCCCCTCCTGCCCGTCCGACTTCCAGCCGAGCCAGGCCTCCCGACCCCTCCGGCACGGCCCCGCGTCCCGCTCCGGCCCCGGCGCTCGGCGCTTCCACTCGCAGAGAGAAAAGCGACAGAGAAGGTTACCGTACCTGTATGAGTTCTTTTGTGTATTTTGAGATTCTCTGATCTGGCAAACACTTTGCCACAGCCTGGGAAAGGGCAGGGGAAAGGTTTTTCACCTGTGTGGACTCTGATGTGATTTACAAGTTTATATTTGGCCTTGAAAGGTTTCCCTTCTCTTGGACACTCTTCCCAGAAACATATGTGATTGGACTGCTCGGGTCCTCCAACGTGCTCCACCGTGACATGAGTCACCAGCTCGTGCATCGTGCTGAAAGTTTTGTTGCAGGACTTTTTGGGGTTTGACAATTGTTCGGGCTCAATCCACTTACAGATGAGTTCCTGTTTGATGGGCTGCCTCATGTACCGAAAGAAGGCCCCTGCCCCGTGGTGGGCTGCCATGTTCATGTTCATGTGGCCGTAGCCGTGCAGCTGGGTCGAGGCGTAATGCTCGGAGCGGGGGCTGGTGACCTGGCCGTACTGGTCGGGTCTGCCGTACATGTCTCCGGAGAAGCCCAGGCGCATCTGCCCGTTCACCACGTTGGGCGAAGCGTGGCTGGTGGCTTGTTCGTGCAGCCCCGGGAAAAGTATATGTCCCGCGGCATCGGTGTGTCCGTGGGGTCCGGCGAAACTGCCGGCAGCGGAGGCGAACAGGCTGTGCTGGGCGCTGGCGGCCGCCGCCTCCCCGAAGCCGCGGTTGCGGAACAGAAAGTCCCGGGTGGAGTTGAAGGCGGCGCTGGAATAGGAGCTGACATGGGTCGGGTGGTGGTGGTGCCCCAGGGCCGCCGCCGCGTAGCCGGGCGCCTGCGAGGTGAAGGCGGTCTGGCCGGCCGAGGCCAGCTCGTGGGTGCTGGGGTTGATTTTGAAGGCGCCCATGCCGTCGGCGAAGGGGTTGATCCCCAGCCCCACTTCTCTGTCCGTGACATCGGCCGTGGAGTGGTGGCGAGAGGATCCGAAGGTAGTGACTCCTATGGCGGGATACTGCGGACCAGCATCCAGGAGCATCTTCCCAGTGTCGATGCAGCAACCAAAAAAAAAGCACGCGCGCACACACACAACGCGGAGAGAAGAAGCAGCAGCAGCAGCGGCGGCGAAAACACCCTCTTTGGAAAGTCAGCGACGATCACCACCAAAGCAACCACATCAAAAACACCCCCTTCGGCATCAGCGCGGGGGGAAGGAAAAAAAAGGGGGGGGAGAAAGAAAAAAAAAAAAAAAAAAAAGGCTGGTGCGGAAGGGGGAAAGAGATCTTCGCAGTTGCAAATAATAATAATAATAATGTGCTCCAAAAATATTCACCGTCTCTCTGCTTTGACTTTTCAGGGAGGTTTAAGTGGGGAGGGGGGGGGTTGGGTAAGCTCAAAAATAAACTGGCTGCAAATAACAATAACGGCGAGAGTTCAACACGGGCAGCAAAAAAAAAAAAAAAAAAAAAAAAAATTGAAAAAAAACCAAAACAAAAAAGAAACTTCCTTCAGTGATTTTTTTGGCTATAGGAATGTTGCAAAGTGGCCGAGAGATTGTTTCTCTCTCCTCTTCGAGCTTCCCCACACTCACCCGATTTTTTTTTTTCGGGGGGCCTTTTTTTTTTTTTTTTTTCCTCCCTCTGCAAAAAAAAAGGCGCAAATCATGCACAATATTGTCTTTTGCGGTTTATCTTCCTGGGGAGAAACTTTCACCTCCTCAGCCGGGCGGTGAACGCGAGACTGATAGCGGCAATCATTCCTGCAGATAAATGAATTGAAAAGACGACACCGTCCCCCCCCTTGATGAATGGGAGCCGGGGGCGGAGCGCCGTGCGGGCGGACGTGGGCACCCATTGGCCCGGGCTGGCTCCCCCTTCCCCGTGTCGCAGCCCCCGGCCCCGCCGGCTGCGGCCGCTGATTGGCCGCGCCGGCTCATCCATCGCAGGTATTGTGGCGCCCTGACACCGCTCTGACAAACGGGGCTGCGGCAGAAACAACTTTTTTTTTTCTTTTCTTTCTTTTCTTTTTTTTTTTTTTTTTTTTTTTAAATATAAGAATTTTTTTGCTTTTTTGCTCTTTTTTGTTTTTTAACCTTCTTTTTTTTTGTCCGTCCCCCCTGCCCCCCCCCCCAAAATATTTTCAGAGAGTCTTTTTGTGTGTATGTATGCTAAGGGAACAACAAAAAAAAATTTCTTCTATTATTATTATTAGGGTTATTTTCTCTCCCGCTCTGCCTCTCTCTGCTCCTCTCTCTCTCTCTCTCTCTCCAGCACTCTGATAATGATGGTTATGATGATTTCTTGGTGATCCAGAATTTTTGAGATCACTGACAACTTTTTAGGCTTTGGAAAGAGAAGCCCTGTAGGGACTCGTGTCTTTTGAAGGTGTTTTCCTCTTGTTTAAAACTGAAGCTTTCCGAGAGTAGGTGCTGGGAGCACTTGATTTTATTTTTAAACACCATGCGTGATTTCTCTGTGTAGCTGACTATCCCTCCATCAGGTTTCTGAAATAAATCTTGTTTTCTGCACCCATCAAAACGCAGGTGGGTGAGAACTATTAACTTTCTAATTTTGTTGTGGTTGTTTCGCCTCCTTTTTTTGTTATTTTCTTTCTCTTTTCTCTTTCACTCTCATTTTCTCTCTCTCTTTTACGGAGTCTCTTTTATTCAAATGAAACTGTAAAATTCACAAACCTACATTATTTCTCCTTCTGCTGCATGAAACTGCCGGATACTTCTCTCTTTATTATTTTTCTTAAAAAAAAAAAAAAAATTAAAGTCTTCGATAGGAGCAATGTTAATTTTCTGACATTCAAACCTTTTCTAGTTCACAAATCAGTCACCCTTGTCACAGTTATTGAAATTCCTCAACTTGCCACACCAGGACGGTGGAAAAAGCAGGCGGTGTCTTTGTTGCTGACCAGGCTTTTGATCGCCAGAGAAAATTTACTTACCTTCAGATGAGTGAGCAGAAAAAGAAATAACACTCCCTTTGATTTAGTTAGAAAAATGCAGACATTTGGATTCAGTGCAAACATACAACACTTGGTTGTTTTCTAGATGCAACCCTCGATTAACCTGTCTTTCCCCAGCTCAAAGTCTATTGAAAAACTGTGGATAGTTCTTTTTTGTTCCCTCTACAAAGAGCCATTGACTATATATTAAAATGATTGTTGAAAGGTATAAGTATGGCATTTAAAAGCAGAAAGCCTTTGTGGTTTAATCAATTAAGCTGAGCAACATTTGTACAATATTTTAAACGATGCTTCGGCACTAAAAAAAAAAAAAAATCTCATGAAACTTTAGAATATAGACGTCTTTGTGTGAGTATGCATAGATACACTTCTCTATGTGCTCATGTGTGTCCATATATAAAACTGGCAAATTATTTATTTACTCAGTTGCCTGCATATTCATTAGCTCTAATTATTTTCTAGTAACGAAAACACCAAAAGCTCGCTAAGAGTCAGACTCCTTACATTTCGCCTTTGTTCAGCCCTTCACTTGCCTCCTTCGAAGCTCAATCCGAGCCCCTCCAATTCCTGGTGCCAAACAAAGAAACTTTAAACTCATCCTCTCCAATTAAAGCCGCTGGTAAGCAATCCGCAGCGCAGGTACCGAGGAGTCGGACCAGCAGCGCAGCTGCGCGGACCCTTCTGGGGTGAGAACTGCCTCATTTCGAGAGGTATAAAATGGCCATTGCGCCTAGAAAACAAACAAACAAACAAAAACCAACGACAATAAATAAACTTTGATATGTCTTGAAGGAATGTTTGGCAGCAGTTTATCTGCAGATGCAGTGTGCCTGGTCTGGGTGCATGGAGATAGCTTTCAAAGCAGACATATTATATAATTTTCCTTGGATCTTGGGAAGCTTTGCAAGGTTTGGTGGGTCTTTTTTTAGAGTAATGCTGAGCTGAATCTACACGTTTGCATTTATTCTATCAAATTTATTTGATGTAATTGCAATAGCTTATAGCAACAGGTATACCCGCTCCAGAAGCGCCTGGGTGTGGATGTGGTCTTAAGGCAGGTGTTGCACTGCTTTCTTTATTTGGTGCTAAAATTAAGCGAAGGACAGAGTTGCCAGCGTTGTCGTGAACTCTTCTGGGCGATGGCATTAGGAGAGCTAGGAAGTTGGGTAGTTCAGTGCTAGCCTGCCTCCCAGTGCAGGGGGAAACAAGTGATCATTCCAGGTCGGTACAAAATACACGAGAAGGCAGACGAGAAGGTATTTTTAGGAAGCGTATCTAAATATACAGTGTAAGAGTGAATGTAAAAAAAAAAAAATGTTGTGGGTTGTAGAAGTTATCAAGTGGGATTTGCGGTGCGCTCTCTGCAGGAAACGAAAGCTGCTCCAGTTCAAAGCCACATGCACCAACGTGACATATAAGCCATTAAAATATCATCCTGACGGCTCATTTCTGCTTCATCATACATTCCCTAACTGCTTCCAGAAAGCAAGAAAAGAAGAAATGAAGGATGACCGCCTCGATGGAAGCGCCAAAGAGGTGGTGGGTTCTTAGTGGGGGGGGGGGGGGGGGAAGTATTGTTTTCTTCTTTCATTCTTTCTTTCTTTTCCCTTCCCCTCCACCCCCACTTTTATTTTTGCCAGTTCAGAAATGAGGGGAAACCTTCAACAGGTCGCAGGGGTAAGTGCCTGCGAGTAGGGGGTGCCTGGGCAGCTGGCTGGCCCCCATCGCCTGCCGCAAGGGCTGGACGAGAGCTCCCTGCCGTCGGGGGGGCCCGGCGGGAGGCGGCTTGGACACCCTGGGGAGGAAGGGCTTGGAACCCTGCGGTGCGAGGGGGCACTGCACGGCTGCCCCTCTCCCACGTGGGGCAGGGTCCCGACAGCACCTCTGCGGGCGGGAGCCATCGAGAGGGGGTCCGGCACCCTCCGCCCGACCCCGGCAGACGCTCCTGCCCCCCGAATGCAAAAGAGGGCGAGGGCTCGGCCTGGCGGTCCGAGCGATGCAGAGCGCGGTGGTCTGCGGAGCTGGGTGGCGGGGTCCGCGGAGAGGGGCGGAGGCGCTCCCGGCCCCGACAGTGCCGGGCTCGCTTCGGACGGGCAAGTGGCGGGGCCGGACGGGTTTTGCGGTGGCCCAGGCGGGGCAGGGGGCCCGGGACGGCGGGCAGAGGGTGAGGAGCGCTGACAATGGCGAGCCCCATGGGGAGGCGTCCCGGGGGACGCGCTCCCCGCCCAGGACCTCGCCCACCGCCGCGCCCGGTGCCACGGGGGCGCGCCCGGGGGAGCCGGTGCTCCGGCACCGCACGCCCTGCTTTATAGGCGGGTACGGGAGGGACGGAGCCCGGGAGCTCGGCCGGCCCCCTCCGACCCCCACCCGCCCCCCCTCGGGCAGAGCCGGGGGGGCTGCGCAGGGAATTGGGTGCTGCCGCCAGCTTCGAGCAGAGCCCACGGAGGGGTTGAGACCCCGGTTCCGGCCCCGAGGGGCCGTCCTGCATCTGCAGCCGGCTAGGGAAGGGGGGATGCTCCCAAATCCCTGCCCTGGGCGATGCCTCCGAAGGTGACCTCTGACCCAAGCCCAAATCAGTGTGCCAGCCCCTGGCCCCGTCACGGTGCAGAACCGACAGGAACCGGGGTGGGGTCCTGGCCGAGAAACCCCGGCCCCACGCCCTGCCACTCTTTTGTCACCCACGGTCCCTCAGCCCGGGGGACCCCGGCCGAGCGGGGAGCACGCTGGCCGGGCTGGGCTCGGGGCTTGCTCCACCCGCACACGGGGAACTTTATTTCTGCACCGAGCCCTTCCCGGTGAACGCTCCGTCCGCCCTGCGCGGCCGCGGGAGGCACAGGTTGCGTGACAAGCCGGTGGCGGCGGGGCACACCCCGTCCCCGCTGCCGCCCACTCGCTCTGGCTCTCACACACCCGCCCGGGGCCGTGGGGATCCCGCGGGCCGTGGCTGCTGCAGCCCCGCTCCGCCGGCACACCTTCGTCCGGGTGTAGGAATGAGCCTTTAGGTAAGGGCGGGGGGAGGGAGGAGGGGCGGGTCCCATCGCAGCCCCGGCCCCAGCGCGACACCCGGGGGGACCTGGGAGCCCGCAGTGGTACCTTGCACTAGCGCCCCGGAGCTCGGTCCGGCCGAGATCCGACCAGTTCGGGCAATTGGACATCCTCGCCCTCCTGCTCTGCTGAAGGCACAGTGCAGATGAGAAAAGCGTGCGAGGTCGAGCCAGAGTTTTAGTCAATATTTACTCTGAAATCCACAACTGTTTTGCCTTCCTTTTTGTCATCTGGTAACCATTTGAAATCTTAAATGCAGCTTTTTTTTTTTTTTTTTTTTTTTTTTTTTTTTTTTTTTGTCTAGTTTCAACAAGTTTTGGGGAACGCTTGGGAACTGAGCACTCCTCCAGCCTCATATCCTAACCAATAAAGCTCAGCTCCTGCAAATCTCTCTCTAGCGGGGCAGTGTTGGCTGCTCTGACTCGAGAAAAGTGCAAGGATGAATGGAACTTGACTAGGAGTTTTAATTCCTAAAGGATTCCTGAAGTTATTCTTATATGGGCAGTAATTTTCGTCACAGCATTGAAAATATTGAGGATATCAAATTCTTTATTATAGAGTATGACCGTGATACGATGATGAAGTTTCATAACTAATACCATTAAGTGTTTGTCTTAGTGTAGATTTTTGTTTCTCAGCTCTGGAGTCCCTATAATAATAGCAGCAAGAGTAATAATAATAATAGCATTTGAAGTAACTGATTCTAGACCCTAGCATGATTTTCTGTATTAAAAACAAACCAACCCCTGAGAATTTCAAAGGTATCTGTAAAAATTCAGACTCGAACACTGCATCCCACCCCAGCTCTGCTCTCAAGGCTATTGCTGCCGCTCAAAGCAAGCTGTGCAAAGTTCTGCCTGCAGCAGTGGCAGTGCTCTGCCTTGCAGAGAGCAAAGAGCAAGCTGAAAATTACAGGCAGGGAGAAGTGCCAGGGTGGTACTATACTAATCCTTGCTGAGACAACAACTTGTGTTGGAGGCTCTCAGAGAGTCCGGAATTTCATTTCGGGAGGAAAGGATCTGTAAACAATATAGTCGAGTTGGTAAAAAACCTGCCTTACAATAGCCTGCCAGAAGGTGAATGTCAGATCAAAGGAGAACTGAAAAGATGTCCTTTCATATTTTTTTCCCCTAAATCAGCCATGGAAACTTCATGACTCCATAAAACATGTGCTGCTTTGCTGGGGAGACAGCCTCCAGTTTCCCCTCGGAGAAAGCTTCTCTTCCCCTCTCACTGCCTAACTTGTGTTTTGGTTTGGTTTTATGTTTTATGCCATTTTTTCCCCTTTTCTTTTTGAATTCATGATGCCCAAGACATATAGTACCTTACTCATTTCATATCACACACAAATGGTTTGGCTCTTAACTTTCCACCTCTCTCCCCGAACAGGAACAAAGTCAGGAAATGAGACACAAGACTCCCCTTGTAATGAGGAAAAGTAAACGACTTTACAGAAACATCCTGGAAAAGTCAAGTAAGTTAAAATATGTCCTTTTTACAATTCAAAGGAGACTATTTTTTTTCAGCTTAGTGTTTAACGTACTCTCATAAACACAACTCAGCGACAGAACTCCCCACCAGCAGCTGCCTAATCCTGCTCAATGCCTATTCATTTGGAGGTTCTAGAATTAATATTTGACGACTCTCTCATTGAAACAACAACCCCTGACCCCATGTGATTGCACTGTCACATTATTCTATGACATATTCATCTTGAATTCATTTACGGACGATTTGATTGGAATGAGGTTTGACATGTATTGGATCCTATTAAAGAAGAAGACTTTGATCTTGTTGATGGGGTTTACATGATATGTATCATCTTTACCAGGGATACCAGGCTTCCACAATATGGTGTCTAAGTAGTTAGTGACTGACAGCTTATCTGACAGGAATACCTTAATCTTGGGGTCCTGAATGAAATATTCTATTTAAAATAAGCATATGATTTGCTTGTCCTAGGGTAGCTCTAGGTCACAAAATGTGAGAGGCAAACCTAGGCACAGACCCTTGCTTGTCTGGTAGGTAGCTTCCCATTGTCCGGGAACCCTGAAGTAAAGAAATGCCCGTAAGTAGGAATGGGAAGAGGGAATAAAAACAAAGGCAGTGTACTCTTGAGCTACTCGGTACCCTCTCCTCTCTGAGGTGATGCTGGATTTACTGAAAACTTTCTTGAACCACATCTTCCTAACAAGCAATGCCTTCTGCGGGGGCAGGCAGGGACTCAGGCTCCCGAGTCTGCCTCCCTCATCCCTTCCTACCCCGTGTGAGTTTAGGGGATAAGGAATTGCACAGAGTGACTTCTCGGTCCTCTCTGTTTCTATTCCTCGGGTTTTTTTAACTTTCTTGCAGTAAAGATTAGGGGGTTTTTCCAGATTGATTCGCTCACCTCCTCTCGTTCGGAAGTCTAAGCCTAAAGATAACCCCTGGAAAGCCTGTCTGCAGTGTTCAGAGCATCCTGTTCCATCCCAGCCCTCGGGCACAGGCTGGATAGTTTCTAGCTGGCTCGTGGGGAAGGGAAGTTTCCGCAAAGGTGGAAGTGGGAGAGCATGGGGTGAGTGAAGGTCAGATTTTACTCTCTCCGATGTTTCCCGGGGGCAGGAGATGTGCCTTGCGCTGAGCACGATTATAAGGGAGAGCAGGATTTGGCTCTGTCTTCTGTTAGGAATAGCGAAAAGGGTCTTGATGTGTAGGCAGATTCCTACCAAAAACCAAGGAGAAGGTAAAGCCGTAGAGCAGCTGGAGCTGTTCTCTCCCAGCAAGGAGATGTGCAGCCGTTCTCACTCCGCAGGCCCGGCAGCCTGGCGCGGGGCGGGGGTGCGTGCAGGCAGAGGCCGAAGGGTTGGGGCTGCCCGCCTCTGCCCCGCACCCCCGAGGGGTGGGCAGGCGGAGATCTGGGTCCGGCACGGCAGGACGGAAAGCAGGGAGACAGCTCAGCCTCTCCCAGGGCACAGCCCCGACGTGCTGGGCTCCTGCCTTTTCCCGGCGCTTGTCCGGCCAGCCTCTCCCCTGACAGAGCCGGGTCGCAGGCAAGGGAGGACGGCTGGAGCAACGAGAAACGCTTGTGACTCGTCTGTACAACACATCACCTCTTTAGAACAACCCTCCAGCCCGAGTGAGCTTTGGGGCCGGGGGCTGAGGACGGGGTCGCAAACACAGCAGCAACAGGAAAATTTGTACTCAGGATCGAGCTGCCAGTCTATTGGCCCTGCAGAAGCTGATGTTGACACATTTGAGAGTTTGCCGAGAGCCCGGCATGTCTGGTCAGTCACGGCTCAGGCCGCTGCCAAGAAGCAGGAGACCTCGGTCACCTCTCTAGTGGCAGCAGTAGATGAGCTGGAGCTGCCAAAGGGCTGCACAGACAGGCGTTCAAGTTTTCAAAACACTGTGGGAGATGCGCGGAGCCCGGCCGGGTCTGGGCCCGCTTCCCTCGTCGTCCACATTTCTCCGCCTCCTGCAGTCATGTGGCGGCCCCCGCCCCACTCCCCCATCCACAGCAACCTCACCTAACAGGGAGGGACACCGAGGGCCAGGTTCTCCTGCGCTGTCTGAGAAAGGGTGGGAGAGACATCCCTGAGTGAGGGGCACGCTGAGAGCCATGAGTGTCTGGCGAGAAATCATCACAAGGTTTGAAATGAACTTAGGGCACACCGGTTATGACATTTTTTTTTTAATTGACAAACTGTTCCAGATGTTTTCTCCCTTGACTGAGAAGTGTCAGAATTGATGGATAACAAGTATGTAGAGGTGCAGTGTTTTAAGGAGGTATGAGGAAAGCAGCTTTATTTGGGATTCACACTCTCAGTACATTTGTAAGTAACAGATTCATACTTCCTAACGTTTGTCTCTTCCGTGCACTCCTATTGAGATGGTCCTGAATAGGACTGTCAAATCCATTTCGTAGAGCAAGTAGACTAGAAAGTTGAGATATTGTGAGGATGGTGTGTGGTTTAAATTGCCTGCGTAAACATGTTATGTAAGGATGGAGAGCTAATTGCATCATTTGTCACTTTTCATCATCTCCGCTCAGAAAGATGCACGCGAGGATGTATCTATGGCTACCTACCTGCATATCAGCCTTGTGCTACAGAGGAAATATGGTAAATGCAAGCAGAGCCAAAATTACAGCCAGCTCAGAGCATGTGAAGCTGTGACAAAAATGTCCCCTATGTGGTTATGTATGTCCTACTCTTTAATCTTATGGTTTCCAATTGGCTGGTAGCTTCTGTTATAAAAGTAGCTGGGCTGACATTGCCAAACCATTTCTTGTTTTACTATGTCAGAAAAAACTATCGATTGCCGAAACTGTTACATTCTTATGGAAATACATAATTATACGCCGTGAGCTTTACCTGGCATGCATCTGGTAAAGCATCCACTAGCAAGTTAACAGCAAATCAGTGTATTAAAGTACTTAGAGTTTGACAAGGTGGATAGAGAATTAATGGTTGCTTTATTTCATAAGACTGAGAGGTTGTTGGGGGAGTTGTCCTTATGTCATGATCCGAGCACTGTGCTAATACAGTGGGCAGATATTTAGAGATGTGTTTTTATTTCTTGGAGCAGAAGAGTCTTTCCTCATGTTTCATTTACTTTTTTTAAGTTCACAATCCCCTTCTTAAAAACTTAAGCAGATGCTTCCTTCTGTGCTGAAGCCCTAAGCTTTTCTAAACCTATAAGGCCTCAGTGTATCCAGCTGAAACCCAAACCTACACTTTCATTACTAGCACGCAAACCCTGCAGACCGTGTTATTCCCTTCAAGTGAGAATCATCAGAACCGAGTCGGTTAGGAATGTTTGGAAATGTTTTCCCTCCAAGCCAGGGAGGAGGATTTTACGTGGAATTACCCTGTAAGTGTGTGGGAGAGAAAGTGAGAGAGAGGGAAAGGGAGAGAGACTCCCTCTTCTGGGTTAAACACTCAGATTCAGCCTGAACATCACGATTTCTCGCATTGCTCCGGCGTCCAGTAACGAGATAACTGTTAAAGCTTGTCAGAGGCGGAGAGGGGGACGAGAGGTCTCCCAGGGATGCTTTGTCCGGGCTGAGGAAGCGGCGCGGTAGCCTGGTCCCCAGAGAGGGGATGGCCCCAGCCGCGGGCTCTGCGGGAAGGACCCGCTCCCCGCCCTGGCAAGAAGTGCCAGGGCCCCTCCGGGACATCGGGACCGCGACCGCCCCGGCGGGGCCGCCCCGACCCGCGCTGCGCTGTGCGGGCGTGGGGGGCTGGCGGGGCTCAGCCGGGGACGGCCCCCCGTGTCGGGGCGGGACAGCGGGGACGGGCAGAGGCGCGGGGAGGCCGTGGCTTTGTTCCCGCGGCCGCAGCGCCGGTGCCGGGCCGGGCCGGGCCGGGCAGAGCCCCCCGGGCCGAGCCCCTCAGGCCGGGCCGAGCCCCCCGGGCAGGGCCGGGGCACGGGGGTGCCCGGAGGCGGCGCATGCGCAGCGCGGCCCCGGCTCGCGCCCCCCCCGCCGCTCGAGCGATAACCCTGCGAGGCGGCGGCGGGACCTGTCATTGGTGACGTCACGGCGGCGGCGGCCAATGGGCGCGGGGCGGGGCCGGGGCCGGGCCGTGCCGTGAGGGGCTCGCTCGGCCCGGGCAGGACGGGCCGTGCCGGGGGAACCTCCCCGGCCCCTCCGGGGGAACCTCCCCGGCCCCTCCGGGGGAACCTCCCCGGCCCCTCCGGGGGAACCTCCCCGGCCCCTCTGGGGGAACCTCCCCGGCCCCTCCGGGGGAACCTCCCCGGCCCCTCCGGGGGAACCTCCCCGGCACCGCCGCCCCCCCGGCCCGCCCGCGGCACCGCCGCCCGTGCCCCCCCTGCCAGGGCAGGGGGACTGGGAAACTTTTTTTTTTTTTTTTTTTGGGGGGGGAGAAAGAAAAGACAAAAAAAAGTTGTTTTCTGCCCCCCTCCTCTCTGTGTGTCTCTCTCCTCCCGCTGTCAGGTGACTTTTTAGCGTTAGAAGCTAATGAGCGTGGATGCTCTGGGGATCCCAGTGATGGACCCTGCTGCTCTCTCCAGGCGGAAAACGGCGCTGAGATTAGTAGACTTGGCGGGGGCTCCTCGCCACCACCACCCCCCTCAGAGCATGACAGGCTTGCCGGGCCTCGCCGGGCGCCCCCACGCCGCTCAGCCGGGGCAGCACGCCGCCGAGTGCCGCCTCGGGCCGCAGCCACTCCGGCCAGAACACATGGGGCACCGCCACCATCCTCATCCTCCTCCTCAGCATCACCCCGCGGCCCTTAAGCTCAGCCCTGCCCCTCATCCCCACCACCAGCTCCACCACCACCACCACCACCACCACCATCATCATCATCATCATCATCATCATCATATGGCAGGCCAAGCCGAGGTGGTCTCTAGTCAAACGGGAGCGTTTGGCCCGGCGCAGTCACCAGCAGCCCCTTACCCCGTGTCTCACCCAGCCCAGGCTCTGGCAGCAGGTAGGGACTTCTTCATACGCAGAGCCCTGCCGCCCCCACTCATGCCAGGGCTGACCGAGCAGCACCCCCCTGCGAGTTCTCACCACGGACTATTTGTCTCAACAACAGGTAGCTACCCCGGACACCATGGTCACCACCACCACCACTCAGAAGCTGGGAATCCCTCTCTGTTCACTGGACTCCATGAGCAGCCTCCCCATGCAGCTCCAGGTGGCCATCTAAACGGACAGCTCAGACTGGGGTTACCTGGAGAAATGTACGCCAGGTCTGAACATTTCACTCAAGTACCAGCCTCCAGGACAGATCATTTTGCTGCTTCTTCGCTTCATAACTACGGTGGTATGAACCTGAACGTGAACCTGGCTCCACACCACGGCCCGGGTGCCTTCTTTCGTTACATGAGGCAGCCCATCAAACAGGAACTCATCTGTAAGTGGATTGAGTTGGACCAGACTCCTAAAAAATTATGCTCGAAAACTTTCAGCACGATGCACGAGCTGGTGACTCATGTCACGGTGGAGCACGTTGGAGGACCCGAGCAGTCCAATCACATATGTTTCTGGGAAGAGTGTCCAAGAGAAGGGAAACCTTTCAAGGCCAAATATAAACTTGTAAATCACATCAGAGTCCACACAGGTGAAAAACCTTTCCCCTGCCCTTTCCCAGGCTGTGGCAAAGTGTTTGCCAGATCAGAGAATCTCAAAATACACAAAAGAACTCATACAGGTCAGTATGTAAAGCTCTCTTTACTCTCTTTCTCTCTGTTATTCAGCGTACTGTTTTGCCTTTTTTTTTTTTTTTTTTTTTTTTTTTTTTTTTTTTTTTAAATGTATCCTTTGAGTCGTTATTGAATGCACGCCAAGTACTTCTGGAAAATAAATTCTCAGATTTGTTTTCTTCTTTACCGTTTGGAGAAGGGGGAGAAAAAGGAGGGGGGAAGGGGACAGCAAGTGCAAATCTTAGAATTCCCGTCCATATTTTTTTCTGGTTGTGCAGAGAGGCTGCTGCAATGTTTACGTGGGTAGATCTGTGTAAATATCGAGTGATATAGTGACTATTTCTGCTCATTCACACAGGCGAGGATTTTTTTATCCTATTTAAAGTAGTCGGGGAAAAAAAAATGAAATCATTGTGCAAGCTCACAAATTAAAAGTGAACAATGGAAGTTACAACTTGTCTAGTCAGTTTTGACTGATGTCGCTGAGATGCTGCTGCTCGAACATTGTGAGAATAACACAGCTGCGACCTTTTCGTTCAACAGTTCTGTTTTGGGCAGGGGGAGTTTCAAATGTTTGATCTGAATAACACTGACATTTTTAATGAGCATTGCCTTCCAACGACTTTCTGCATTCGCAAATATGGGGAGCTGCAAGTTCTGATTCTCATGAGGGAAAAAAAAAAAAAAAAAAAAGAAAGAAAAAAAGAAAAAAGAAAAGAAAGAAAAGGAAAGAAACCCTGGTATTGTTTCGGCCTGTACATTTTGAAATGTCATTTGCAGATCTGTTAAGCGAAATTGGGACATGTGTCAGAAACATCTGTTAGTTCTAGTTAACAGAAAATAAAGTAACTCGATGGACGATCTTGCAAAACTGCGTTTGAACTCTTCCGGCCAGGAAAGCATTTATAATTAATGAAATTGCACGTAGAAAGTTTTCACACTTCCAGGAGCAGCTTGTGAAGTTGTATTAATTAGTTTAGCAGCCGGTGTTTGTAGTCTGTAGCACTGGGTTGTCTTTTTTTTCTTTTTTTTTTTTTTTTCTTTTTTTTCCTTCCCTCCCCTCTGAAGAAGAAGATAAGAAATAAGCCTTTTTGGAAAATTTAATCTGTTCCAGTGTAGGGTTTTCCACCTCCCACCCCCTTCTGTATAGCCTTATGCACTGCGAGGGAAACTACATAATCCTATTGTAAGATCTGCTTACAGCCAAGCGATTTTTTTCGCCTTCCAGTTCATAAAACTCCCCTTCCCCCATGCTCGGTGCAGGGCTTGACCTTCCAGGAGTCGCATTTTTTATGATAGAGCTCAACGTGATATAATATGCAGAACATATACTAATTTCGTATCCCTATCTTCTAAACATAGCACTGGGATTTTACAGCGACGGTCACTCGTCACCTCATTATTTTTCCATCGCTCTATGAGGAACAAGTCTGTGTGCCGGGCGGGAGGTGGGGGAGGAGGGAGACGATAGCACAGTTGCGTTCTTCGGCTGCCTTCTCGGCCTCTTTTTCGAGGAAAAAGGGGTATCCCCGGGTCACGTAACTTGTATCCGAGCCAGTTCCTTGTTGAATCAGCACAGGTACAGCTATTAACCGGGAGAGCTCATCTCTTAATGACAGTGTTTTTCTTAAGTAAACAAACTTTTACTGCTCTTTAACGGCCTCACTGTTTGAAGTCTCTGAAGCAGAAAATGGTTAAATTCTTGGGAAAACTGACCTACATCGGAGACGCAGGTTCAGGGCAAACCCGAGATCGGAGATTTGCTTTTACTAAACACCATTCTGCTCGTCTGTACTTTTGGCTTTAACTTTCCCGGTGATTAATTGCTGTATTGTGCAAACTCCTGCAGGGCCTTTATGGTTCCACCGTTTCTATTAAACACCTAGAAATTGTCAGAAAAGCAACGTTTCTGAAACCCTAATAGAACTTACTACGAATTATTCATGAAGACAGTTCTAGATTCAACAGGAAAATTATTGCCTCCTTAAATATTAATGACTTCTGATTTCTCCGAGGCTGGGGAGCAGGCAGAGGGGTATCTGGAGATATGCGAGTTTTCCAGGTTGGAGGATAAGGCCGTTAAGGCGGCGGCAGCAGGACGAGCAGGACGGGCTGGGATCGCTTCGCCGCCTTCCCAGAGGGCCAGGAACAATAGTGCTCGCCGTGGGCCGGAGCCCCGCTCCCTCCCTGCGGCCCCCATCGCCCCGCGCCTCGCCCTCAGCCCGGAGGCCACCGCCTCCGGCTGCCCCCCGCCACAGCTCACCCGCACAAGTTGGTAAATACCTTAATCCACTCCCGGAGACGGGGGATTATGCCACCAATTCCAGGCTGAATTTCACTGAACACTTTTGCCCAGCTACAAGTGTGGGGTAAAATGGCGGTTCGGGTCCTACTCGTCTCCTCCGCCCGCCGAACTTTCTGCACGGCTGCAGCTCGGTGCCCGGGCTGCGGCAGCCGCGACCCGTGCAGTGTCCTCTCCCTGCCGGGCAGGGATTCCCACCTAAGAGAACCTGCTCTCGCCAAAGGAATACTTGTGAATGTCTCGCACGGCTCTTCTTTATTGAGGCGTTCAGGGAATGCAACCCGGGCAGCTGAGAAAATGCTGCCCTCTTCCCTCTTGAAACCCGGCTGCACGGACGGACCTTTCAGTGGCGCTTTCAGGGGGTTAAGCGAAGTTGAACATTTTTCAACTCTCGGCAAAGCGCAGTGCGCCGCAGCCCTCTTTTACCTGAATGGAACTTACTTTGCACAAGCGGAGTGCTTATGAGGATGGCTTTCCCTGGGGTCTCCTAACTTACTGCTTGCTTGTACTACACTAATATCCTTGATTTGTTATCTCAACTTAGATGCTGAAGGTCAAATTGTTTCCTTACGTGAAACTCTAATTAGATTATATGCGGGCGTGTGTCTATGCGTTTGCACCGCTATATGTAGACAGTATTTGGTTACAGAATCCGCATCGTTTTGTAAGAGACCTTATTTTTAATCTCTTCCCCCCCTTCCCTGCAACGCCAGGTATTTACCCATCCTCTGTGCAAGTGTTAAGGGTGCAGGATGTGAGTGCTCCTCATTGATTATTACAGTGTGGAAAGGACATACTCTAAAAGAGGAGCCGTGAGCTTTTCCCACCCACCTTGCATAAAGTGCATTCATGTGAAATATTTGGAATGCCTTCCTTTATTTGCCTCCGCTCGCAGCCGAAACCGATGTGAGCTGAGTCCCTCCTAAATTTAATCATGACAAACTAAGAGGAAAAAAACCCACAAAAGCACAACCCAAGATATTAAAAAAAAAAAAAAAAAAAAAAAACAACAACAAAAACCCAAACAAACAAAAAACCCAAACAAACAAACAAACAAAACCCAAACAAAAACAAAAAACCAAACAACCAAACACACAAACCCAAATATTGGAAGTCCTTTTGACCACATACGCCATGATGGTGAACACAGTGGCTTTGTTTGCACTTCACGTTAAGCTTCGACCATGTATTTTTGTGGAGTCCTCTCCTTCCTGATACTTTTGGTTTTTGACTGATGGGAAAATTATTTTCATACTCGCTGGTACAGGACCTGGGTAACCCTTGGCGAGCAGGGTTTTGCACTTTGCTATTGTCAGCGACAATAATGCCGTCAACATTTCATCCTGAAGCTCTCTGTGGCGTGTTTCCTTGAAAACCTCCTGAATATCGTGTACCATGCCAGGTCCACACTATTAGAGGTTCAACTTTCACACGACTCCAGCAACACGATTGTATTTCTGTTATGCATAACGTCACTTATCAGATTACCAGCCAAATTAATGCCGAATGCAATTCCTTCCATGACTGTACGTTCAAATGAAAAGGGAATCCTGCCCTCGCGACAGTGCTGTGCACCGGCCTAGTCATCCTTCTGCGGAATCTTTATCGTTCTGCCCCCACAATCAGTGTCTTTCTGAAATACTTTTGCCTATACACACGGTATTAGCAAGCCTGGGAGAGGGGAGAAGGAGAGGGATGTGGATCTTCCATGGCAGTGTAATCAGTGCAAGTAAGAAGTGGATTAAATGTGGTCTAGCCAGGTTATGAAAAATATTTCCACGTGCACCTGAGGGACTGTGAGAAATGTATTTAACGTAGGGGAAGGGATATTTATTCGAAGGGATAAATCACTGACCGCTCTTTCTGCAGACTTCGGAGTCCGCGGGGACAGCACACATTTGCTCGGAACGAGCACTTGGCCTCTTAAGTTTTCCTTGTTTCGGAGCTTTGTCTTTTGCACAAACCGCCACTCTGACACACAGGGCAGGGGACAGGGAAAGAGAAGCTGTCCGGGCAGGGTGCTCTGCGTGCGGAGCCGGCCGTGCAGCCGGGCGGGCATGGAGCGGCGGCTCCGGGGGATGCTCGGCGGGGAAGGGCAGGGCCAGCGAGAGGAGTCTCCGCGGGGAGAGGAGCCGTGCCAGGGCCGGAGAGAGGGCTCCGGGAGGCTGTGGGCTGGGGAGGTGCCGGGATGCGCCGCTCTCGGCCCTGCCGCCGCCGCTGCTAATGGCTGTGCTCGCCCATTGCCTCCTGCAGGGGAGAAGCCGTTCAAATGTGAATTCGAGGGCTGTGACAGGCGCTTCGCCAACAGCAGCGACAGGAAGAAGCACTCGCACGTCCACACCAGCGACAAGCCCTACAACTGCAAAGTGAGAGGCTGCGACAAGTCCTACACCCACCCCAGCTCCCTGAGAAAACACATGAAAGTGCACTGCAAATCCCCTCCTCCCAGCTCCGGCTACGAGTCCTCCACGCCCTCCTTGGTGTCCCCCTCCTCGGACTCCGGCCGAGAGCCCCCCGCCTCCTGCTCGCACGCTGAGCCCTCCGCGCCCGCGCAGCCCGCCGCCAACCTGAGCGAATGGTACGTGTGTCAGGGCGCGGGGCCCCGCGGCCCCCCCGCAGCCTCCCCGCAGCCGCTCCCCCCCGCCGGGCCCCGGCCCCGCTGCTGAGGCCGCGCCGTGGGCGGTGGCGGGGCCGGCCGGGCCGGGGAGCGCCGGGCACGGGGGAGCCGAGCGGGAGCGGCGGAGAGGAGCTCCTGGCGGAGGGAGAGCTGGGCTGAGAACGCGCGGGTGGGCCGGCCAGGGCCCGGCCTGCGCCCCCGGCACCGCGCACACGGGAGGGCTGCGCCCGCCTCGGCCGGGGAGCTGCCGCCTCCTCCCGCCGTGCCACACACCCTCCCTCTGACCGCCTGGCTCCAGTCTGTTTACAAGCCAACTGATTTGCATCTCTTTTCCTTTTTTCTTTTCCTCTTTCTCTTCCTCTTTCTCTCCCTCTTTCTCTCCCTCTTTCCCTTTTCCCTTTTTCCTTTTCCCTTTTCCCCATTCCTTTTTCCCGTTTCCATTTTCCCCTTTCCCTTCCCTTCCCTTCCCTTCCCTTCCCCAGAGATTTCATACAGATTTTGGCTGTACAGATTTTCTCTTGTCAACAGTACTGTGTGCTGCCACTGTTCTGTTCGCCCACGATTTTCTGTGAGAGTGTGTTTTTTAAGAAATATATATATATAAACTATTGTTACCGATTTGTACAAAATGGATCCATTAAATTCTTTGATTAATTAACCCGTTCGATGGATGTTTCTGTAAAGAATCTCCTTTTCCCTCTTTCTGTATATAAATACATATATATATATTTCCTCCCCACACACACACCCAATAGTCGCTAATAAAGAAAGGCCCAGGGGGGTACGATGATTGACTGCCCATTTTAGCTCCCACTGGTAATGACTTCTAATACCTAAACATGCCCGTCCCCACCCAGAGTGTGGCTGCTGTTGAACCGTGGGCGCTGAAGGTCCTGAGGGGGTTCTAACGGGGTGGGGGAGACCACTCTGTGACGTCACGGGCAGGGCAGGGGCCAGGCAGCCCCCTCGGAGCGGGGACCCGGGGCTGTGCTCCACGGCATCTGCCCTGCCAGTGGCCCCGATGAGAACGAACCGGTCCCTCAACGCGGCTTTAGCATCTCCATCCTGCCCCAGACCCTCAGACCTACAGGGTCCGCTACACTGATTCAGAGAAGGAAGGGAGAGGAAAAACAAACCAACAAAACCCAAAATAAATAACCAAACCTGTCCACTGGGGTAGCCTGAGACTACTGAATGGTGCCCGTTTAATTACTTTAATGTTGTTTAAGAATACCAGATAGGATAGGCAAATAAATAGCATGGGCTGCTGGAAGGGAATTCTATGGCTTGTGGAGTACAGACAGAACCTATATAATGCTCTAACCACATCCTCTGGTGTCTGACAGATCACCTCTGCACCCAGGTGACTGGCGTTAGTGTGTGTATACAACTGCACACATATACACAAGTGTAAATCGGTATCCATAATTATATATATATATATATATATCTCCTATAGCTATAAAAGCTACAGGAAAATTAATAGCTGGTCGGTGACTAAAAATACCCCCTCGCCCAGTGCTTCCCTTACTGATGCATCTGTATTTTCCTCCCACGGCAGCAAGTCGGGGTTCCCTTCTTCACTCACCCAAACTCGACAACTTTTGAGTTGAAATACCACGAATACTGACAACAGCATGTCACTACCGGGAATACGAGCAGGGAATTAGCTAGGCGAGAGCAGTGTGTGAAAGAGGAGCATAAACAGGGGAGAGTTGTGCCCCTCCGCAGACCCCGAAACTTGTGTCATGGAAATCGAGAGGTGCAGAAGCCAGATGTGAGCAGGGAGGATGTTTCTGTAATGTCCTGATATCTGTTTATTTCTTTATTTCTCTATTTACAGAAGTATTTGGATGTGCAGGCTAATCACCTTTAATTTTTCATTTGCTTGTTACAGATGTCTACCCCGTTGCTCTCAAGGTAATCTAGACAGACGCAGCTGAAAGCCTGAATCTTTTGCCTTAGACATCAAAGCAAGCTCGCACAAAGAAGTATTTCTTCACAACGGTGAATCTTCATGGTAAGTTAGGATTTCTATGGCAATAGGCAAGTCATACTTAAATAGTGAAAGGCGAAGTCTGGAGCCCGTCCAGTCTTTTCATTAAGGACATAATATTTACGTCTAACAGGCCCTTTTTCTTGTGTATACAAGTATATATTTTTGTTTGACGAGAACTAAATCATTTTCATTTAATTTCCGGTAAACAAAACCCACGCGAACAGGGCACTTGTTCCAGACCATAATAAAAATGGATAAGACTGTCAGGAAGAAAAGGCCCGCTTGAACCGTCGCCTCAGCTCACTTTTGTTTCTGCTTTCTGCCAGGATCAGAGAATGCATTTGGGATTTGAGGGCGAGTTTCTAAAGGCAAGGAAATGGTTTTTAAGGGGGGAAAGAAAAGGAGAAAGGTCTAATCAAGCTCGGGTTGTTCAAAGAGCCTGATTTTGGGGTTGAAAGTGTGAGTTTTATGGTGCATCAGCATGCCACGTTAG
Organism: Pyrocephalus nanus; assembly: GCA_038380795.1. Classification (NCBI taxonomy): domain Eukaryota; kingdom Metazoa; phylum Chordata; class Aves; order Passeriformes; family Tyrannidae; genus Pyrocephalus; species Pyrocephalus nanus. The sequence goes on along the minus strand of CM076270.1, from coordinate 25,091,722 downwards.
GATCGCTATGGTAATGAGGAGAGCAATAGCAAGCGGCCTTCAAAGGAGGCACACTCCATTTGAGACAGTCTATTAAGATACATTTGCACTGACCTTTGGTTTCATGCTAGCTTAATACACTCAATCTGCTCCCCGCTAGAGATAGACTTCCTCCACCTAATGCACTTCGGCGGAGCTGGGCTTTGCTGGGTTTCGCCCTCCCCCCGAGGCGGGCTCCGTTCCGGCGCTGCAGCTCCGGGCTCCTTCTCCCCAAAGTGAGGGACTGGCAGCTCCCCAGGCTCGGAGGAATCTCCCGCCCGCTGACCAGCCTGTCTGACCAGCTTCTCGTAGCAAAACTGGCCACTAAGCCCTGAGAATTACTTCCTTCTCTTTTCCCCCTCCACCCCCGGCAGGGGAAGATAGGATGGACCCCCCTCCTTGGGCTGCCTTGACCCCAGGGAGTAGGTGCGCTGATGGAAGTGCCCCAGGACCCGGGAAAGCGGGGCGAGGCACGGGGGGAACTGCCCGTGCCTCTCTTTACACCCCGCCCGGCCCGGCTGTCGCTTGGCGGCACCGAGCGGAGGCTCCGCGGTGCGGGGAACTTGACACCCGCACGGCCGGGGCCATGGGCGCTGGGCTATGGGCCCGGGAAAGTTAGAAGTCCATGTTCCAGTAATTGTCTTGTTGTTTATTTTATCCAAGTACCCTAGTGAATAGGGGAAAAATAAACACGGGGGAAAAAAATTCAAACAGTTGAGTCGTCTTTAGTGCCAGCCTCTGTGGTTGAATAAAAAGGATGGTCCAATTTCTATTGAGCTGAGAAATCTTTGAAGTGGGAGTTATTATCTGAGAAATTCCTGCTCGTCGTCCTAACAACGCTGATGAAACGTAAAAGGTTCTTTGTCAGCGATTTGTTCTCCTCTCTGTCAAACTCACCCTGCCCGTTAGCTTTAAACCGTTTCTAAAGAGATAAAAATCAAAGTTTTAAAGATAACTTTAGGGGCCCAGAGGGTGCAGAAAATACCAAACTATCGAATCCTGTGTATAGACATACATCTGGATATACGTGGCTGTGTCTGCGTGAAACACTGTCTGTGTACAAAGGTCCATAGATGTCTGTATGACCTTACAGTTCGAAAGTTGAAATTGTGTCCATTTTTTTTTGCATTTCATCCTCCAAACTTTTCCATCTAATAAATTATTCCTACACACACTCCGCACAGAATGAGAATCTTAGGCGAAGGCAGAAATGTTGGGTTTCATTAACACCACTACGTTACCAACAAATGTTTTCTTTCCAGTAGAGTAAAAGCAAGAGCGCAGACATAAGAGTGAAATCTTTGATGATTTTAACGGTCCGGATACCTATCAAGCATGTATATAGTGCAATGTATCGAAGTTGTTAATGCATTCAAAGTGATGGCTTCCATATGCTCTCATGTTTTATTGTCTGTGAGTGTAAGGATAGTTGAACTGCACCCCTTTTGTATCTTCATTTTATAAACATAACGGTGTTGTACTGAAATGATTCCCTAATCAAGTTTTATTTAGTAGTTTCTCATTGGAGATCATGCAATACTGTGTTGGGAATACGAATTCCTTGGAGTTGTAACTCATCGGTGTACTTCTGTTTTAGCTGTTACAGAATGATCTGAGCCCAATCCTGCCATTCTAAGCCAATCCATTAATTTAATGGGACCTTTCCTGGGTAAAGACCGAGTCAGTTTGCAGTGGAGTGGGTATTATTATTATTATTGTTATTAATTTTGGATCTTGTCATATTTATGGGAAAATCCAGGGCATTCTTTGTGAACTGTACAGAGAAGAAGCCTCTGAAAATGTAGCTTACAAAAAACCACATTTACAATGTTGATATGCTGTATCTCTTTCCAAACTTCTTATATTCCTTATTTTTCTTCGTCCCATGTTTGGTAATGAAGGAATGTTCTGTTATGTGCTTGAACATACTATTTATTTTTAATATTTGGATTTTTTTACAATAAATATTTATAAACATTTCATTTCTATGGTTATTTTTACAAATGTGCACTTTTAAAATATGTGTTGATATACTGATGATACCGAGCCATTCCTAAAACACTGTGTAATCCGCCTTGGCTTTCTGTTGGTTTTCATATTAGTTGACAAGAAATTTCCCCTGACCTGTGTACTATTAATGTGGTGTACAATCAAGTATTACTGCGTGGGGTTTTTTGTTGGTCTTTAACCTTTTTTAATGTTAATCGGTTTAGGTTGGCATTTGTATTAAAAGAACAAAACAAAACAGTTCTGTGGCTTCATTTCTGAGACAATATTTTTCAGATCGCAGGCTTCAAACGAACTGTACTTAAAGCACTGACCGAAGTGCAGAGTGTAAAAACAGAGAGCAGCGTCACCCAAGTGGAGCCCGGTCCCTCTGGGGGGTGTGTGTGTCCCGGTTACCTCTGCAGTGGCACCCTGGCTGCTGCACGGGCAGCGTGCGGCTCTGGGGCCACCAACACCGGGGATTTGGCCACTGACACTCTGGGCACTGGCGACATTTTCAGCGGGGCCACCCCGAGGGGCTGCTGCTCCCCTTCGACCCGAGGGGTGGTTGTTTCACAGGATGCAAGTGTTCTTTTGAAGAATTCCTCCCCCCCCCCCCCCCCCCGCGAATGAGCCCCTGTCACAGTGACACTTTTTGTAAGGTTCCTACGAGGATTTAGAGCTTTTTTTTTTCTTTTGCTTTTTTTTTTTTTTTTTTTTTTTAGAGAGGAAATTCTGTCCTCAGCTAAAGTCAGCCTCCTTTGCCTCGCATATTCTCCTAACCGATGTTAATACGTTACAGGGCTCCGCAGCTCTCGAACCTGCCCAGTTTCCCTGGCATGGCAAACACAAGTCCCAGCTCTGGAGTTTGGAGGCTGGAGCAGCCCCGGGCACAGCGCGGCCCGACCCGGCAGGGCCTGCGCATGCGCTGCCCGGAGTCCTTTTGGAAATGAAAACTTGAAAGAAGTTGCCTGACACAGAGAGATGACAAAAAGTTGGCTTTGGCTGCCAGGAATATTGTCAATAAAGAATACATTCGACTACATGAAGGGAGAGAGAGAAAGAAAGAAAGAAAATAATTTCAGAAATAATAGAATTCGAGAAAAAGGAACGAAGGGAAACATTTTTGCTGGTCTGTAAAAGACAAAAACTGGCCCATAAAGGAAAGAAGGGCTAACAGTACATGCTAATTAAAGAATACAATTCTATGGTCTATAATGATTGAGCGAAGACATGTACTTATTACACTTGACTGTCAACAAGGGAAGGAATGTCCCCTCAGACAACATGGTGAGAGACGTGTGGGCATTATTAGTGGCCCTTTTATAGACATTGCCTTTTCTTTCTCAATGCTGACAAACCATTTTGGAGGGAACCATCCCCTGTTGCTTCCTATCATCGATCCCCATGCAAGTCCCTGCATTGTGCAAGTGCATTAATTAAAGACCATTCATTTAACAAAAGCACATTGTATGTTCAGGAAAGGAAGATTAGAAATATGAATCAGTAACCGAGACCCGTTTCCGCCGCCTTACCGGGAGAAGCGGAGGGGAAGGAGGTGCAGCGTGCGGTCAAACACCCCGCACCTCCCGGACGGAGCGGCGCTCGGTCCCGGTTAGGCTTTTTGGGAGAGAAACCCTGAAATCGATTACAATTGGAAACAACAAAAAAAGGTTGTCAAGTGTCTCTGTGGGCGCCGGATTGCTCGACCCTGCTCGGCGCCTGGCCAGCCGCCCGCCCCATGGGGCCGCCCAGCCCGGCAAGGCCCGGATCGGGCCGGCGCCCCTGCCCGGGGCCGGGCCCCTCCACCCGGGCGCGACCGCGTCCAGGGCTGATGTGCGAGTGTACACACAGCCCCGCAAACATTTGTGATGTCAGCGGCTTCTTTCCAGCTGCACGTAGAGGCACAGACACATGGACCTGCATCCATCCCTCCCCATCCCTCCGCTGCCCAGATTTTTCCAGTACGAAGGAAAAACCATCTGGTCCCCCAAAGCCGGTCGCGACACGAGCGTGTCTTATCGTGAGAAGGTAGAAGGAAAACACAGGGAGAAAGAGGTTATGAGGGAGTGGGGGAAGGACAGAAGACGGATTCCCAGTATCACCCACATGACTTGCTAAGCGGCTCCAGCTTCTCTAAAACCTCTGGGCCATATGTTGGTTTATTTACACCCTTTGTCTTTTCGTGTGTCGCCTACTGAAATAATATTCCTGGGATATAAATGAAAGTAAGCTAGAGTAAACAAACAAGGGGAGCGCCTGCTGAAGGGATATGTAACATTTCTGAGATCCCAACAGAGTGTGTCGTTCCCATGGTTATAAGGGGGCCAGGATAGCAATTAGAGATTTTAGTTAAAACCCCTAGATTTTTAATGCCGAATGACACATTGACTCCAATTTCTTCTATACGATTTAGAGTTTTTGCAGAATTAAACTGGGAGAGGAGAAGGAGTCACCGCAAAACCAACTCCAGAACACTTAAAAAAAAAAAAAAGGCACAGCAGATTAAGGTGGTCCTAATGATGACAACAGCTCAGAGAGACCTCCACAACTTCCCGTGAGACTGACTTTATTCACAACTTCTTCTACATTAGGATCCATCCCGCTCTGAGACCAGGACCACGTTGACTCGTCTGCATCAGGCGCCGAGATCCCATAGGATGCAGAGGGTGCAGGCACCAGCTCTCACCTTTAAAAATCTGCTCATCAGCTTCGTTTTCTTCTTCATCCGAGGCAACCAACCCCATGGCCAGGCTGGAGTATACTGGGCTACGAGGAAACCTTTTTCTTAAAATAAATAGGACGCTCTAACAAATCGGCAGATTTTTAGTTGTTTGGCTTTTTTTTTTTTTTTTCTTTTCCTTTCCTCCCACGTCAGTGTTACCCACAGAATCGACTCGATACTGTGGTAAAACCTGTCTTCCTGTCATTGCCGCTGTGCCTGGACTGGGGAGGCCACCCCTGGGTGCCAGGTTGAGCCCCCGGTGGCAGGAGCCGGGGTGAGCCTTGAGGGGCTTCGCCGCCAGCCCAAGCTGGGGAGAACCCCCCGAGAGTACCTTGCCAGAGCCCAGCAGCTCCCTCTTGCCCCCCTCCCGCCTCGCTGCTGCCCCTGAGGAGACTGCTACAGGTGGCCCTGAAAGTCAGACAAAAGCGCGGACATCACCATTCCCCCACCACCCCCAGCTGGTTCGGGAAGACACACAAAAAATTAGTCTCCTACTTTTGCCTAGTCACTGCAGGCTTAAATCATCCTCTGCCCTGGATGAGGGCAATAGTGAAGCAGTGGGAGCTCCTTGCTCCACCGCCTGCTCCTGGGAGCGGCCGGGAAATAGGGGTGCATCTGAACTTGGGCAAAACTGGACTGCCCTCCTGCAGCCCTCCCTCTTCCCTCCTTCTGGGGAGCCCCGGAGAGGGGACTCAAAGGGAGGTTTCAAGGGGGGAGGTTTTGTTATCCCTACCTGAGGACAGATTAATCCTCGCATATACTTGATAAAAAGGAAGACCTTGCTGGGAGGAAGAGGGAAAAAAATGGGTAGGAAAAGAAAGGAGTCACTGGATTGTTATTGTCTAGAAAACAGGCCACCTTTAAAAACCTGTTGTAGAAATACAGAGACTCCTTTAAGTGTGAAATATCATTTCATTGTAAATAGTCAAAAAAGAATCGGTAATCCAACTTCCGGAAACTGTTCTGAATTATTTCAGCAGACTCTTTTAAAAGAGGATTAGCAGGGCTTTAGGGGCAAAATCCTTCTGTTTTATTCAATCTCTGATTTTATGTTATAATTACTAGATGTAAAGACTCGCGAATTAGTATGCAGGCGTCGTTCAGACATTATGCAGGTGCTATTCTAATCATTCAGCTTTTTAATTAAGGAACGAGGTAAGAAAACAGAATCATAAAAACACTTTTGTGAGAGCTGAGAAAATCGTGAGCGACTGCATGAATAAAGCCTTTATACCTTATCCTGACAGGTCAGACACCAATTGCCTGACTTACGACCTTTTCTTGCTGAAACAATGGTTAGCAGCTTTCTCACCTTGTTCCCATTATAGCCTTTATTCTCGCTGAGAATTTATGGAAATGGCCCTAAAATGCTTACGCTAAAAAGGGATGCAAAAAGGTATTGCAATTTTAATTGGTGCTCGTCCCGTACAAAGATACTTTAATTCGGGTCTTTCGGAAATTGAGGGACTCAGCTCGGCACGAGGATTTGGGTAAATCGAAAGGGTTCGAAGCATAAAATTCTCATCGAGGAGAGGAGGGGACACAAACAAACAAAAAAGCCACCCAAAGTTGCCGGAATGCCCTGGCAGCCGCCGCGGCTGGGACGGCGCCGGGTCCCCTCTTTGTTCAGCGCATCAGAAGGCATCGTGTTCCTTGATCCGGCGATGCAAACTTAAAGCCTTTGTGGGGCTTTGTTATTATTATTTAATTTCTTTCCCTCGCCTTCCTCCTCTCCCCTCCTCTGCACCCTCCCCACGCCTGGCATGACTGCATCACGTGTATTAACATATGAATGAAACAACCAGAGCCAATGCACTTAAGGTAATACCTATGCTCAGTTCTCGCCTGATTATCTTTTTATAGAAAGTTACATTAACTAATGACATTTACATAAATATGAATAATTAGTAAGGTAAGTAATTCTGCTCCGACGGGGGAAGGCGGAGTAGGGAAGAGCCTGAGACCTGAGCCCAATTTTCCTCTCGGCAGACCTGGGCGCTGCTTCGCCCTGGCACCGGACAGGAGGCACGGAGTCCTCCTCAGGGAAGGGGGGAACTGTCACATTTATATTGTTTTCTCCTTTTTTTTTTTTTTTCCTTAATGCGAAACTTTTCTCTTGTGTCCCTCTTTTATCTTCCCTCCAGATCTCCAGTTCTGAGCAGAGTTCAGTGGCTGTAAATGATAGGTTCCCAAAAGCATCAATCCGCGCTCCTCTAGTACTTGGCCGAGAACAATGCAAGTATTAGGATATCAGCAGCACTCGAAATGATCACGCGTTAAATTATTTTGCTTTCACGGATGAGGGGGCTTTTTTCCAATGTAAATCAAGCGCTTTAGTTATTAAGTCTGAACACTAATCTCCAACAACCTTTACATAATGTGGCAGAATGTGCCACACCACTTCGCACCTGCACTCTGAATAGAGCCGCCTTTTCAATGTAAGACACGCTTGTTGCCCCTGGGCTCCAAAGGAGTTGTGTGAATAAGTCAAGCTTTTTGAATACCCCTACTCGCTTTCTCTTCCTCCTTTGATCACAGAAAATGTCTTCTAATTTGTCCTTTTTCATTGTAACAACGTTTTCAAGTCTCTTTTTATTTTCCAAACCACATATTTATAAAGAACATAAATCGCCCCAGAAAACAAAAGTTCTCTCCTCGCCAACTGGCCGAGTAGCCTATGACCACTTTGTTAGTCACAAGGAGAAGGGGAAAACAAGGTTCTCGCAAGGACTGTTGCTTCTCGAGTTTGTCCTAAACAAACGTTTAACTTTGGGACGGGACGCGAGGAAAGAAACATGTTTGTTCCCCTCAAAAATAAAGGCAGATCCATTTGCCTTGGGGATCCGCCCGCTGCTCTCTCCAGGCTGGTGGCCAGCTGCATTTCGACCTTCTACCGGCGACAAATGGCGAGGAGGAGGGCAGAAGGCAGGAGGGAGTGATGTCTCTCCTTGACCACTGGAGTGACTGAAGTCTCCGCCAACTTCCTGAGCCCACCAGACAGGTCAGGGAGAAGCCAGCTGTAGCGAGCGGGTGTGCACACATAATTTTTAGCTGAGCTGCCTACTTTAACGACCTTCGACGATAACGAGCTCTAGTTTATAAATCCGAGCAAGACGTCGAAGTTCATAGGGAGAAGAACTGCTAAAAAACCCACGCAGGCTCCCTTCTCCCCCTGCCCACCAGCTCCCCGACACTATTTTTCTCCAAGGAGCAGGGCAGCGGCTGCACCGAGCGCTCGGTGCCCGGCCCGGTTGCTCCGGGCTGTCCTGCCCGCTCTGCAGCCCCGAATCGGCTGCGGGGGGCAGGGGCGAGAGCCCAGCGGGGATTCCACCCCCTGCTTTCACCTCAGCCCCGTCTCAGACATCTCCGAGGTGCTTTGCCCGAGTGTCTGCTTAGGAGCAGTAGGTTAATGGCATTTTAGTGAAGTTGGTCTCTCTGCAGGCTAAGCCCAACCTAGGAGTTTCTCACTCCTCCTTCTCACAGACGGGTTTCCGGACGACTCTTTAACATCCCTATTCATTAGTACGTTAATCAAGGCTGTAATCCCAGCGAAGAGGTGCCCGTGCATTCATTCCTGCTGCAGCCAAAGCCGCCTCTCGAGCCTGCACCTACGAAGCACCGCGCTCCCCCCTCCGACGGGTGCTTCCACAGAGAGGCTGTTTCCTCACATTACCGTAGGCTCCTCGTAAGAAAACCAACAAACCCTTCTAATACAGTTTAAAACACTTTGATGTCTTGCCAAGAAACACACTTCCTTCAAGAGACAAGTCAACATTTGTTTTTCACATTAAATGGCATTTAGTTGCCACTGAAAAAATGATGCTGAAGGACCACTTTTTAATTCGATGTATAACAACCGCGGGGGTCTAAGAGAAAATAACGGCGAAAGCTATAGACACAAATAACTAAATTACCAAAACGTTAGTATATCTCCTAGGTTCATTAATATGTAACAGACTCCCCAGTTAATCTCCAAAAGCCAGTGTTCCCCCTCTAAAATAGCACTCTGGGACGAATTGTACAGGAGATCAATCACTGCTAATGCAGTAAGGTTTACTGCAAGGGGGGAAAAAGCTATTTACACCTTCAAATAGAAGCTTTTGAGATTTAAGAGTAAGGGTCATACATCACCAAGAATAAATGATTATGAATTGGTAAACGCGCCCTCCAGCCATTAGCTATGCGACGCGATTTATCATTTCTGGGTGTTTTTCTTTTTAAAATCATCTGGCTGTTTGAAAAGAAAAGCATGACGGAGAAAAAAAAACACCGCGGGAAAGTTTGTTTTTGCATATACTATAAGTCATCAAAACATGGCTATTCAGAAATAAACGGGGTCACTTATGAACTGCTTAACGAGAGACAATAAAGCCCTTTCATTGTACACTTTTATAACTCAGGGATCGGTGGGCTTCTCCCAGACCAGCCTCCGGCCCTCTCTGCCTTTTTTCCTCCTTTCGTTGCAAGTTACAAACCCAAGAGTGTTGTAAGAAATCATTTACCCCCTAAAAAAAAAAAAAAAAAAAAAAAAAAAAAAAAAAAAAAAGGGTTGCCACTGTCTTTCTTGTCTTTCTTTCCCCTGACATATATTTGATTTACATCACAGGGGACATTTTGCCAGTTTTAACAATTGCCAGTCGTTATCCAAGATGGTCACGAACAGCTGTGTGGAGGACCTGCCCTGGCAGCAAATGTGGGATGGTGGGACAGGACACATCTTGTTCCTTGTTTTCCTCAGAAAAAAAAAAAAAAAATAAAAAAAAAAAATGCTCGTTTGGGTGGAAAACCTTGCAGCCCAGATCGGTGGAAGCCAGCTCTGCCCCTCTGGCGATATCTGGATTTCTTGTGTGCGCGTCATTGAATTATCATATTATCATTGAAACTGCTTCGCAAACCCGAGTAAACCTTTTTCCACTTAGACTCTGCTTTGGGCGGTGGGAATGTTACTCATCAAATTAAATAATCTGTAATAAAACACATACTTCAGAGATGGGAAAAAATGACAGCGTGCTGCCGAAGGGCAGGGGGAGCAGAGCTGAGGGCCCCCCGGCCCGGCTGCTGGGGGACCGGGGTGGCGATTCCCTGCGGCCCTGGGCTTGGGGTGGGCACCGAGATCTGCCTGCGCTGGAGACCTACGGGGAGGGGGAGCGTCAAAGCAGGGGTTCCGGGTGGGAAATCACCGACCATCTCGTCACAATCTCTTTCGCCCCATAAACAACTCAGACCCAGGCCAGGGGTGAGATGCTGGCAGCGGGCAGGGGAGGCCGTCGAGGGCCACCTATCTGGAGCACCTCTCTAGACGTGGCCTTCAGAAACTTGGAAGCTAGGGGAGATTCTTCAGGCCTCTTGGGGAGGTGTGTTAGGGGCCTCCTCTCGGGAGGGCCTGCGGGGAAAATATAAAGTTCCCTAAACTCTTACATCCCGCTGCCCCCATACGTCGTGTTTCAATTGTGACAAGTGCCTGTTTTCTTAGGGTAAGAGATTTAATATGTCTGGTGAAAGGGTCTGTGGCAGTGAGGCTCACAGCAGGTAACCAGCGCTGCTAGGGGGCTTTTTAGTCCCACTTCTAACACTCCTAACATATTTGCAAGATTTGGGAATAAAGAGACTTGGTTGTAGTCTCGAGGACGAGCAGAGATTTCTGGTTTGTTTTACAAGCTCGTTACAGGCACATTTGGCCAAAGGGCACTGTTTTATTTAAAGACAAAACACAGAGCCCATTCTGGGGAATGCTAGGCTTTTACAAAACTCTGCTCCGTGGCTTATTGTCTACTGGGTGGCTTCGGAAAAAAAAGAACCCCAAACAGAAAACCCAAACCCGCTCCAGTTGCACAGGATGGGTTGCTGACCCTCTGGGTGCAAATGCCTTGTTGGAGCCACCCGAAGACATTTATCAGGCGATGCTGTCCCCTCTCCTCTCCTGGGCGTCTCCCAGCTCTCCACGGTAAGCAGCGCAGAGCTCCTGCTCCAGGCGCGGAGAGCCGCGGAGAGCGCAGGGGGCGGGCGCAGGGTCCCCTCCGGACAGCAGCCCCGTGCCCCTGGCCCACCGGAACAGTGCCCACCTCTCCGGGGGCTTCACTAGGGCGTGAACAAGTGTGCGCTGTGCCGAGAAGCGAAGGGGTTGTGCAAACCTTGCCCGGGTCCAGCCGCTGGGGTGCGGAGAGGGCAGGCAGCAGCCACCCCTGCCCTGCTCTGCCCGCACCCCCGGCTTGCCCGGCCCTGCGCAGCCACCTCTGCCCGCTCCAAACAGCGCCTGCTGCCCCCTTCTCATTTCGAGACGAGGAGTGACAATAAACACGAAATTCCCCTTTGTCACAGGAGAGCGAAAGGAGGCTGAGGCTGTTCCCTGCCTCCCCGGGGTCCCCACTGGAATGTCCACTACTCGGTCCACCAAGGAGGACTGAGGTGCAAAACCTTTTCTTCTGAAATCCTCTTTTCTTTTAAAAGCTCATTTTGCAACCCAGAGGAAGAAAAAAATTATTCTGAGATAATCTAGTTCTTTAGAATAGATAGAATTGTTTCCTTGAATATCTAATTTTGCAATTCCAGTTCGAAGTACAGCCATTTTATCTTTATTACATCATTCTGCATTTTATTTCTATGATTTTATGTTTTACTGCTATTCCTATGAAAGTCTATATTTTCAGCGTTATAGAAAGTCTCTAAAGATCCATAAGATTATTATTTATCTGACTTTCTGTGTCTCTGAGTGCTGTATACATCATATAATTGCCTTAAAATGTTTTCATAAATTACATTCAGAAATGTGTCATAGTAAATTACCTTTGTAATAAAATGTAAAAAATGCAAATGGCTGTTGTCTTTATTACGTTTTAAACCATTGGTTTATCTGCACTATTTCACTTGTCAGTTGCACAATATGTTGTATAAAGGGAAAGCACAGTTTGATAACAGATAGATGGAACCTCGTGTGTAATCTAGCAGGCACGTACAGTTTGGGTCATTTCCTTATCTCCCGCAGAAAAGACATTATCCCCCTCATATTTACATACTTTTCAATATTTGTCAAACAATCATAAATTATAAATTAATGAAATGTTCGGCAGTCTTCAGAGATCAGACTAATGAAGACATTTACCTTTTTGGTGATTTGGATTCTCATCTTTGTAAGTTTAATGACATTTAGACTCTCACGGTTTATTAGGCTTTATTAGATTTGTCCTTCACTCCTGCTGTCATTCAGATGTCTCTGCATAAACATCACCTGCTTCAGGTACAAGAACAAATCGTTTTCTTCCAGAAAGTCTCTGGAGCAGCAGCGACCCCACGCCTGGGCGCGGAGCGGGGCATGGGGGGCCACGCAGGCCAGGCCAAGCTGTCCTCCACCGGCTGATGGCCACCCCGGCCGGGCTGGCAGCCCACTCCCCGGCCAAGCCCGGCCGTCGGGAGTTGCTGAACTCCCTCCCCAGCCAAGGAACCCATCTGCCTTTGGTTACACCGGAGCCCGGGCCCAGCCCGCAGACGGGCGCACCCACCCCGGCCCCTCGAGGGCCTCCCCGTCGGGCTCCTGAGCCACGCCTGAGCGTGCCAAGAACATGTGTCAGCTCTTAGCGCGTTGTTTTTTCGTTTCTTATTTTTGTGAGAGGTGTTCTCAGTGCCGCAGAGCGCTGGGCCCGCGGTGCTGCCCGGCCGGGCAAGGCAGGCCGGCCCTGCTCGGGGTGGCATGGGGAGCTCGCTCTGATGGATGGTACCTGCCTCCCCAATGTGATTAGGCTGCAGAAATTGGGTTGTTCCCAGAAAGGTCGGCACTCGTCGCCCTCAACCTTTGCCTGGAGAGGCACGCGCTAAATCCCGCCGGCCAGACCCCGGCGCCATCTTCCCGGGAACAAAGACCCGGGGCTTCCCAGCGCCGCCGCCACCCCGTAATCGAGTTTCCTAATTGCATTACTCCCTTCACAAATGTCAGGAGCATGTGCTGGGGCACTCTGTCCCCCCCGCTCCTCATGCCCCCCTCCCCGGGGACAGCCCGGGGTGCCTCGATGGCCTTCTCGGCCCCACGCCTCTCCCCGGCCCCGGGAGCGGGCAGCGGGCATGGGCACTGCCTCACAACCCCTGCACTCCATCAAACAGAGATCGGGTCTGACTAAAACTCTCTCCAAGAACCTCGAACATTATTTGCAGAGGCTTCCGAATATTTCCAAACAACGCTTTTTTAAAACACAACGGAGAGATATTAAAGCGCTTGTTGGTAAAGCGAGCATGTGTTCTGCAATCATCAAAAATTGATATGTACCGCCAGTAAAGCAATTATGCACCATCCTGAGGATACGAGAACAGTACATTGTTAATCCACTTGCACACCCGTTGACTTGCAGCATCAGGCTGCAAATAGCTTAATTAAGTCATACACGTGGAATATAACCATATTGTTACATTGCATTATGCACACTATATCTCAATTTATTGGGACAATTAATGCTAGTGATAGACCTCGGGCGAAAAATATTAACCACAAAGCACTAAAGTTGCATTCTGGTGACATTTGCAGGATGGGAAGTAAACATTGAGACACGGCACAGCCTTCGAGAACTGTGAGGACCTGCCCGTACTTCGCAGGCACTTCGAGCATCCGGAGGGAATGATCTTCACTATTCTCCATTCCCTAGCTGTGTCCTGACTTGAGAAAGCACTCGGAGGATCAAACCCGCTCATTCTTCTTTACTCCAGGGAAGTTTAGATGGGAGCTCTGGGATCGGCCCTCAGAAGATGAGAAGTCCAGAGCAAGGGGCCTTTGGGCCAGAGCGAGTTTCCCTGCAGGGCCGAGAAAGTGTCACATGGAAGGTCTATGATACCAGGGTGGGGACTGAACACCAGAGTTTCATGGGCAGCCCAGAGCTGGGAGGGCACATTAGACAGTCTAATAGCTTGCCCACTCGTGAGCCTGACCACATGCCGGTATTTCCCACAGAGGAGAGGCGAGGATGCATCCCAGGGTGAGATCCCGGGCTGACTCCGGGCCCACCGTGCCCAGAGAGGGGCAGAGCTGTCCTGGTGCTCCCAGGTCCCTATGGAATCGGGGAGCAACAGGTGAAGTGTCGGCAGAGTCCAGTCAGTGGCCAGGATGGGGATGATGTGTTGGTGGCCAAGGTGGGCACACCAGGCCCGGCTGGCAGGTGTTCAGGCCCCCCACCCGGGCCAACCTGCCCCCTCAGGGTCCCAAACTGGGCTGCCTCCCCTCGTCTGGTGCCCCAAGGGAGCCGGGGGGTGAAGCTGACTCCAGAGTGCTCACAGCATCACATCTCCCTGGGGGGGCTCCCAGCGCTCTGCACAGGCTGCAAAGCTGGGAGTCAGCGGCAATGGGAGAGGCGGGGGGACCTGTCCCGAGCAGGGGGCAGCAGTGGGGAGGAAGGGCCGAGGGAGTAGCTCCGAGGGGCAAGCGGGGCTCTGTCCTGTCAGACTCTGTGCCGGTCATTGGCCTCAGCAGGCACAGATGCGCTTCTGGCAGCACACGGCTGGAACGCACCCCTTTATCCCCGGATTTACCCCCTTTACTGCAAAACCGCTCAGAATCGATATTATTATACAGGGAACAAAATATCCCCAAATCAAAACCAAAACCTCTTTGTCTGACTGATTTAACTTCCTCCTCCAAATTTTCTGAACGCCCCTCGATGGTGCACTCTCATTCCCACTGGGATGGAGTCTGTTCAAGTGTCCCCAGCCTATGATCCTTGGTGACTCAAAGGGCGATTTCCAGCCTCTCGAGGACTTCGATTTAACGGATTTCTCAAGCGTTTTGGGAAAAAGGCATCCAGAAGGTCACCTGGACTCCCCTAGACGTCTCTCCTGCAGATGTCGAGGTGACTCGCTAAGTGCAGCCAGGGGTGGAGACAGGAATACCTGTTAGAGCCATGCACTGGGCAGCAGCGAGGGCTGCCGAAGGTCAGGGTTGGCCAAGTGGCACACACGCGTCCACTCACACCCGGGTGGCCGGGGCTCCTCAGCTCCCTACACACACACGAGTGGGTGAGCTGGTTTTTCCCAAGTTCTTCCCGCCAGCAAGTTTTTACTCTTGTTTCAGCTCTTCTCGAAAGCGACTGTGCCAGCGGGGCAAACGACTGCAAATTGGTGTCTTCTCCTGACCACTGTCGTGACTGGTGCCGTGTTCACCCCAGCAGCGTCTGTCGGGGGACCAGCCCCGGGCACGGAGGTCATTTGGTGTTAGGAAAACCCGCAGTAAACTTGCTCTTTGAAAGGTGAGCGTGTCCAGTGAGCGACTCGCCCTCTCGGATAGACACGCTAACCCACACTCTCTCCTCTGCTCTGTATCCGGCTTTCAGCGGAGTTGAGCGTTATTCTCCTTCTATTTCGTTTAATCGTTTACTAATTAAGCCAAACATTAGATTTTAAATCCTCACTGCCCTGGGGAAACAGCCGGCTCGAGAGGATAACCCTCGGCTTCCAGGGTCTGCGCGCACAATTCCTGCCTCACACGGGACCACCGGCAGGACGTTCGGGCCCCCTCGGAGCGCTGGCAGCACCTGCCGCCCACTCCCGTGGGCACGGCGGCTCCCTGGTCGCGGAGGGACGCGCACCCCACGCGGGGACCCGCGCACGGGCGGCCGCGCTGCCTGCGCGGAGTGGCGGGGACTGCTGTGCCGTCGGGGCACGGGTGGCTGCGACCATCGGGGTGCCCCTGCCCGGCCTCTCCCGCCCCATCTGCGCGGCCCGGCCCGGCCCGGGGGTGGAGGGCTCGGTCCGTCCCGCCGGATCGCGGTCCCGCGGGGCAGGGGCAGAGGCAGAGGTGAGGGAGGGGGGCTCATCTCGGCGTTAGGCACTGGAGGGTGGCTGCAGCCCCCCCTCCCACGGGGAGGCGTGTACCCTCGTTCTGCAGGATAGGGAGAACTATGAAAGAGGGGCCAAGAGGCGAGAGGAGCCCGCGCAGGGCGGGCAGGGCTGGCAGGGTGCTTTTGGTCAGCACTGCTCCTGCAGGTTCTCCTCTCCCCTGCAGAGCCAGCACTACCTCCTCCGGTCCAGCGGCACCAGAAACTGTCCTATTACTAAAGCAGGTGGACACCGCCTCGGACCCAGGCTAAGGCGCTACATCTCTGCCCTCGCTTAGAGCCAGGACAACTTTCTGGAAGCCAGTGGCAGCTTTCGTGCTACTGAAATCACAAAAAATACAAAGTTTATTACTAGTGGTTTTCAGGCTGTTTGTGAATGTTTCATAACACTAAATAAAGCCCACACCGAATTCACCGCACTGCCCTGCACAGTCCCTAGCCTGTGTTTTTTTTTTTTTTTCTTATAATTATTAATCGCTGTTATTATTAAGATCTATTTATTACTTAGGAGAAGGACAGGAGTTGATTCGCAGCACAGCCTTCAGCTGCAATCCCTGTGGTCCTTTTAGACTTGTCCTTTCTGGTTACGGCCGGGAAGCCCTCCCTGGAGACGAGAAATGAGGTGCTGGTAAATTAAAAGGTAACACCTTGCCCAGTGGCTATGAATGTCGTGTCTTTTAAAAACCAAACAAGCAAGCAAACAAACAAACAAACAAAAATCCTGCCTTGTTCCTGTTCCAGAGGAGGAAAGAAAACCGGTTCGTGACACATGAATTGCAAAAGTTTCACTTTTGTTTATTTGTCTGTTGAGACATTTTTAAGAGGGGGTAGTGGGACAAAGCACGATAAACATAATAGGAATCTAGAAGTCTGAGAACTGTAACTTCAGTGGATTGGTTTAAAGCGGGCAGACTCTGTCTACCTTTGGCCATCTGTCTGGTTTAAGCTTTTGCCCCCATGCTGTATGATTTTAGCTTAAAATCTCTTCCGTTGCAATGCCGCTTTTATTGAATTCATCAAAAGCAAACTTTGCCTGAGATTTTTTTTTTTTTTTTTTTTTTTAAGAAGGGCTAAAATAATAAGTCGACCACTGTGACATTCTCTGGGCTTAGGCCATTTTTCATAACGCAGCTGATACGCTTTTGTGCAGCTAAGGCAACCAAACAGATGAATAACGAGAAAAGTCTCTCAAAAACTAAAGCTTCCAGCTTTTCCCATCTTTAAAAAGTTAAGTAAAATGAGAGGTGCATGTAAAAAAAACCCCCTCCCAAATCCAAAAACCAAATCCCATCACGCCAAAGATCAGGGCAATACTTTTATACCTCTGAATGGTAACGATGCCTTTTAAACAATTTACTGCACACACGCGCGCACACACACACACACACACACACACTCGCACAAAACTTTAAAGCTTGTGAAACTGCCCAGGTGGTGTTTATAGGACCGTAGCCAGTGGGTTGTAAAGAAATCCGAGACATTTGAAGGAGATTAGACTAGTTAGAAATACATGACAAAACAATTTTTCCCCCCCTAATTTTACTCCTGTTTCACTGTATCCACCGTGTTTAATGCAGGGCTTGAAGGGTCAAGTTGTCTGCAGCACTAAAGAAGAGTCCCACAAATTGTGGTGGTTTGGCAGGCGGGGGTAAGTTTATTATTATTTTTAACGTGTTTTTTTCATGAGTGTATGCTTGTGTTTAAAGTTTGTGTTGCAAAGAAAATATGCCCTCGTGATTTTAATGTCATTTTAGCCATAAACTAGTTTTGTGCTCAGAATCACGTCTCTAATGTTGTTGATGTTCTTTCTGGAATTTTGTCAAAAGCAAACAAATCCTCCTGCTTCTCCCAGCAGCAGAGACAGGCAGAGCCAGACCCCACGGTGTGGGACTGGGAGGCGAGTGCCTCTATGCCACAAGGCAACAAGTAAGAATTTCACGAATTTCTGGGTTCAGAATAATCATTTGTGTTTGGCGGCTTGTTAGGGAATTTATTTTTTGTTTGATTTTTTTTTTCATCTCACTGCCATGTATTTGTTTGTTTGTTTGTTTGTTTGTTTGTTTTGCACGTGCGAACCCCAAACCTAAGTGCTTTAAGACCACAACTGTGAACCCCGATTTATTATGAAAACTACTGTACATACAGCCTTGGTGGAAACATAGACATTGGTTCAAATAAAATGACTATTGATTCAAAGTGCGAGCCCTCCAGGCTGAACCGAGAAGGAAGGAATGGGTCACCTTTTTTTTATTATTATTTTATTTTTTTTTATTATTTCCTCTTAAAAGAGAGAGACTTCTAAGCTGCAAGAGTGACAACCACCCCACCCCCATTTCTTTGGTTCTTCTCTTTTTTTTTTTTTTTTTTTTTTTGATAGATAGCGGGGAAATGTTCCCTATGAGAAATAATACGGTTTGGTTGGAAAAATCTGCAGGCAGATCCCCCTCAGAAATAAATTCCAGCCTTTCCTATTCAAAACATGGCTGTATTTTATTGCGACTACGTGGAGAGGAATGAGGATAATAAAGTAACTCGGTTCCTCCTCCCCCCTCCTCCCCACACACTTTCAATCAGAAGCCAAAGTGCACTTCCCTTCCACTGGTCTCCTCTCGCCCGGTTTCTCCGGGGCTGCTCAGCGCACCGAGCCGCTCGGCGATGAGCAGCCCATCTTCGTTTGTCCGGGGGATGGGGAGGGAGAGGAACAAAATGCAAGGAAAGAACTAAACACCAAGGAAAAGAGGAAAGAAAAAAAAAAAAAAAAAAAGGGGGGGGGGGTGGAGAGGGGAAGGGACGGGGTCAGAACAGGACAAAAAGCACCAGCTTATTGGAAGGCACTTGTTAGCAACGGGAGGTGATGGTGCAGGAGCTGCACTCCGGGCACCCTCGGAGCCTCCAGCTCTTCCACCCGGGAGCTGTCTGGAAGCGATCACAGCCGCCTCACAACTCATAATGCCCTTCGCAGAGGTTTGGTCTGCGGTGCTCGCAGAAAATGCAACTTTTGCCCCATTGGTTAGCTAGGTGAATTAGCACACACTGCAACTGAACAGTACTTGACCTTTGCCTTTATGTTTGCTCAAATGTTTGCCTAAAACACAATCACCCTTGACAAGAGAGCATGCTACCGTGTGACACTGCCTATTCAATAGATAGATGTTCCCTGCCACACACAACCCAGTTCAGCATTTTAAATAGCTTAGGTATTTGTAAAAGCCGTATAAATTAATGTCTGATGATTGCCAGTTGCTGGTTAAAGAGCCGACTATTTAACACGTAGAGTAAGAGTCGGCTTAGAAACGCCCCAACCAGACCAAACCAAAGGACCGGCTGGACAGGGATATAAGGTCAGGAAAGCGAACTTGTGGCCACGGCCATCAACAGATTCTTATTGTGCCCCGTTCACAGCGTGGCTTGTCGAGCTGCACTAGCAGCCGGGCAGTGGGACCGGCTATGGCAAACATAGCAAGTATTATGGCACATATCCTCAGTTCAGGCGCTGTCCGGAGGCTGCTGACGGCAGAGATGTGCGGACCGAGCAGCGACCGCGCACCTGAGAAATTCATAGGTGGCACAGGCGGAAGGATGGAGGCAGGCAGGTTACCCTGATGTAAATCTGACCTATCCCTCGTCTCACAGACCTGTCTCGCTGAAATTGGGCAAACACCACAAAACTTTAGAGAAAAAAAAAAAAAAAAAAAAAGAAAGTTGCCACTTGGGGAGATTGTGTGAATTTGATCGCTGAAGCCTGGAGTCTAAGGCATCGCCCTGAAGCCTGCACGGAAGAGCCCTTGGAAGCGGTGGCTGGGCAGGAGCCGGGCGGCTCTGGGGGGCTGCCGGACGGGCAGGGCAGCGGCCGGGGCTCCGCGCTCCGCGGCGGAGGCTGAGCAGGACGGGACGGGACGGGACGGGCAGGGGGAATGGAGCAGGAAATAGTCACCTTTCATAAAAATAGTCACCCTTCATATTTATCAGGCAGAGCAGCATTCGTTAATAAAATGACACCTGATGTGCGGCTTTTGTTTCAAAGGATACTTTATTCTTTGGAAACCTGACAAAGCGGTTCTTTGGAACAGAATACTTATACCAAATGCAATCTCTGATGTAAGCGGATACCTGCACATCTTGCTAGTACTTCCAGTCAGTAAAATACTGTGTAGTCCAACAGGAAAAGTACACGTGATATTGCAAACAGTTGCTCTGCTTTGATTTACCTTTACTGTCTTCATCTGGAGACTTTTTTTTTGATGATCAATTTTTTACTGTCTTTCAATTTTGGGAAACACCACTTCCCCTCCTTCTCTTACTCTGTGTTTTATTTTCACGGCGTGATCTAGTCAAGAGCATTTTGAAAAAATTGATTCATGTTTATACGAACATCCTGCTTCAGATCTAACATTAACTTGGCATTAAACCCAAGCAGATAGGCTGAAACCAGCAACAAAGCTTAGACAAAACGGAGCAGGATTGAATGGCACCGAGTGAAATATTCAGCTATTACTCGTTGCCAGTTAGACAGAGACTTTATTTCTATAAATAATTTCAATTTTTTAAATCGACAATTATATTATCTCGTTTACAACTATGTAGAAAATGATGTTTAGAAAAATAGCAACAGGACTTCACAAATAAGATATCTGTAATCGCAAGGAATCCAAATCTAATTTATTTAGAGTCTGGGCTGCTCTCCAGTGAATGCACTTCCGATCACACGGACACGCGTGGGGTGCGTGTCCATCCCTGCCCCCCGCGCCCCCCGGGTGGGTCCGGAGCCCAAGTGACGGCAAAGGTCAGAGCCCGCGGAGCGCGGAGCTCCTGAGCGCTGAACAGCCCTGCCCTGGCACTCCTCGGCTCGCTCTGCTCTGCCTTCTGACAGAGTCAAACTTGACCCCGTGGAACAACCTTCCCCACGGGCTGAAATGATACCTTGGATTCCTTGCCTCTGCGTGCCTGGGTTCTGATGTGGACACATGTTCACTTAAGCTCGTAAGTCACTGGTGACCTAGAATAACATGGCACGTACCCCTAGAGGCAAAACAACCGAAGTGAACTTTAAGGCCAGATGATATTCGAAGCGAAGTTGTGTGGAAACCGCCGGGACTCGTTTCAGCCAGAGAGAACGGGGATCAAACCCGCGGGGACGGGCTGTGCGTGGCTTCACCCACTCACAAATGCACATGCCAGGCACCGCCTCGGCTCGTCGCGAAGGAGCTCGTTGGAAAACTTCACCTGAAAGAAACGGGAATTGAGGAAGTAGTTGAGTGAAATGGGCATGGACACCGGGAGAGTTTTTAGGACTGTTTAGGTGTGTTTTCCACGATTTTGCTGGGATTTAGAGTCCTTTGTAAGGAGAAATAATTGGTTAAAAGAGAGACAGATTGTTCTGCGCCGGGACTGTCAACAATGATTTCAAAATAAAACCATTTATTAAAAAAGGGAACAATCCCCGTATCAGAATTAATAGAAAGTATTTTTATTTTCTTTAGGTATAGAAAAGCAAGAGTGTCTATTTTTTCCCTAGAGACAAGAAAAAAAATTTTAAGTATTATAACCTCTAGTTTAAATGAGGGCTTGATATGTTCCCTAAGAGATTGTTGTTTTCGGCTAATTTTGGCCGAGAGCTCTTTTATATTTGTCAGGTTTTTTCTGTGGAAAACGTAATTATCTGTGCACCTCTAGAAAACGTTTGAGGTGGTTTTTGTTTGGTTTGGGTTTTTTTTTGTTTGTTGTGGTGGGGTTTTTTGTTTTGGTTTTGGTTTTGTTTTTCCCAGCAGTCCAATTCTGCTCAGAAATTCTGCTCGTTCTGCACAGTAAAGAGCTCTTCCAGAGCAGAGGGCACAGCTCAGCATCATCGCCTTTTTCAGGAATACCCATATGGCTTGTTTTGCCTTTATATCTTTAATTTCTAAAGGATGAGTTTTGCTGGCAGGAAGATCAAGGAAGTGTCTCTCTTTTATATTTGCTATGCTGTGCAGGTATCTGTAATTAGAATAAGACACCCAGCACAATGAGCATCTATTGTATGAGAGTTTGAAGCACGACAGTTCTTCTTCTGGTTCAGAATCGCTGCCTACAGTTATTCTCCGATTTCCGACGCCTATTATGTATACAATCGAGCCTATAATTACCTGCTGATTTCTTTGTAGTAGTTAAAGAGAGTTTGCACTGCTCGGGCAATATTGTCCAGTCGTTATGTCTCCAGAAGCTGTCATGAAAGCTTGAATATACTCTGTACAGTCTGCAAGTAATCAATGAAATTTACGATCTCGCCCCCCCTCCCTCCCCATTCCAGGCACATTTCCTGTCCAAAGAAAAAAATTGAGATATGAAGGTGTCTGGGTCTCCTTCACAGCACCTCTTACATGTTGGCTTTGGAAGGAAAATGAGTGACAGGCTCTGTAGTTTCACACGTAGCGAGAGCTGGGTGGGAATCTCCCTCGGGACAGACCCCCGTGAGCGCTGAGATCCCGACGGTCCCGGGGGCCGGGGCGTCCCGAGGGGCTCTGCCCGCCCCAGCTGCCGGGGGGAGCCCCCGACCGTGGTGCCCGGGGGGACCCCGCTGGTGCCCCCCGTGGGGACAGGCTGTGTCCCGGGTGGGGACGGGCTCTGTCCCGGGTGGGGACGGGCTCTGCCCCGGGTGGGGACGGGCTCTGTCGCGTGTGGGGACGGGCACTGTCTCTTGTGGGGACGGGCTCTGTCCCGGGTGGGGACGGGCTCTGCCCCGTGTGGGGACGGGCTCTGTCCCCCGTGGGGACGGGCTCTGTCCCGGGTGGGGACGGGCTCTGTCCCGGGTGGGGACGGGCTCTGCCCCGTGTGGGGACGGGCTCTGTCCCGGGTGGGGACGGGCTCTGTCCCGGGTGGGGACGGGCTCTGCCCCGCGTGGGGACGGGCTCTGTCCCGTGTGGGGACAGGCTCTGTCCCCGGCCCCGTTCCCCGCGCGTTTGCGGTAGCGGTGACGGGCCAGGTGCGGAGGGAGGGGCAGGGGGATGCTGGGGACCCGCACGGCATCACCTCGCTCGTTCCCTATGAGCTCTGCCGGCTGTGGAGGCGACGCCTCCGGCCCCAGCCGTGTCCCCTGCTCCTGTCCCCTGCGCTGAAGTCACCGTGGAGACACCTCCTCCCCGAGCCTCGGCTCTGCTCAGGGCCATGGGTGGCTCTCCATGGACCCCAACCCCACGGTCAGGCCGCTGCTTCCCCAAGCCACCCCCTCGGACACCCCCAGCACGCGCATTCCAGGGGAATGCAGCCCGCTGGGACACAGGGCTGCCAGTGGAGATGGGATCACCTCATCCCGCCCCGGGGGCACTTCCAGCAGTCCCCCCCGGCAAAGCCATCCAGAGCGTGTCTGTGTGTGTGAGGGGGAGAGCTCCTGGCATTTCTGTGCTGTCCTGAGCACCGACCCGCTGCGGCTTTTTTCAAAGTCTGTTATTAAAGCAACATTTAGGGAGTGTGCATAATTGTACAGTTGAAAGGCATGGCTGATGACTTTCAGCCCAGAACGTCAGATCAGTGTAGCAGTCGTGTCCCACACCCCCTTAAAGATGGGGGGAGGGAAGAGAGGAGGGCCTGAAGTTTGACTAAGGCTCTCTTAAAAAAAAAGAGAAAAAAGAGAAAAAAAAGAGAAAAGAGAAAGGCACTCGTAGGCTGACACAATGGTGAATCCGCTCTGACCCAATAATTAATCTTGAGAAGAGAACGTGACCAGATAGGGTGGGAATTCGATTCCCCAGGGTGGGGAGGGCAGGGCAGGAGGAGGAGGGAAGGGGAATTGATCTTGGGCTCCAGGCCCATGTCTTCTTCTAGTGGTTGTCTTTCAGAGAGTTGAAATATAGCCCTCTCCCATCCTGCTGCCTTCTCTCCAAAGCCCAGGTACTGCCTTTGAGTGGATGGAGTGGTCCCCAAGTCCTCCCAGTGCCACACAAACACACCACCTCAGTAACCATTTTTATGACAGATTCAGTTCTGCAGTTCCTGGGCACAGATCCTGAGGCTTGGGGATGCCCCACATGGTAAAGGGTCAACTCCTGGGCACTGAGCTGAGGGCTTCTGTGGGACTGGCGTTCAAATATCCAATGCAGGTCGCAGCCAATAGCTAGGAGACACTTGTAAAGGTTATGTGATGCCAGGCAGATGCAGCAGGGGAGACTTGGCTGCCTCCATGCACTGGATGGTGCATGCAGAGCACCCCAGCTGTGATCTACAGCCACACCTGAAGCTGTCACGGCACGCTGCTGGGACATGCAGGGCTCTAACACTGCTTTGTGCCCACCCATGTGTCTTCCATGCTGCAAAAAGGCTGGTCACCCTTGCTTCATGTCTGTGTGACACAAAGGCTGGAGCAAGGGCCCTGAGTGCCAGTCCCAGTCCCTCTGCTCACAGCTCTGCCTTCATTTGCAGTCCACAGCAAATGTCGCCCAGCAGAAAAATGCAGAGAGGGAGCATGATGCCCTTGTCTAAATTAATTGATTTCGACTAGGAGTTTTGAAACTGGTGATTTTCTTTCAAAAATAACTAAGAAAAGGTAGCCAGAGAGAGAACATGCTCTCACCAAGAGAGTCTGAGTTTCCTGAATAAACCTTCCTCTAACTTTCACTGTCTCCCCAACACACCATATTCTCCTGCCCAGAAACTAACTCCTGCTAAGTAGGAAACCAGTCTGTCATGGAGTTAATCAGTGAATCGTGCAGGAACACGTTTTAGCCAGGGCACCAAAGCCAGTGTAACTGATACAGCACAGAGCAGTCATTTCTGTTGTTTCCTTTGCTGGCATTTTGCTGAAAGGAAGTAAGTGTAATGCAATCCTTTTGGAGAAATCAACACTTCCCACTGTTCGAAGCAAGGCAAGGAACTGAGCTGAGTTCAAATCATGAGGGTTAGTTCTGGGAGGGTTACATGCATGGAGTCACATGTGAACCCAACCAGCCACTTGTACTCCTATAAAGAACCAGAACTAGACCCAGTTTTTCATCTAGGATTATTTATAGCCTGTCCTACACATGCGTGACAATGCCTGTTGCCACTTACAAACAAAGAAGTCAAATGCACACTGGTTTGTTTGCACGGACAATCCAGTTTCTTCTCCAAGATTTCAGCATCTCGGGACCTCACACTGTCCAGAATTGTCTGATTTCTTAGAAAAGGGTGTTAGCCTCACATTCATGCCTCTAATGTTTACACAAAATCATGACTTGGAAAATAGCATCATTTTGCATCATTCATTAAAATATAATGTGATGGGCATGCTGTTAGTTGTATGAATCTGTTATTAACATCAGCATTAATTAGTAGGCTTGGATGATCTTATCCAGGCCCTAAGCAAGGGTCACTGCTACCTCAGTGGTGTCCTGGGCCCAGCAGGTAGGAAGGTGCCAGCCTGTAGGAGAGCTCCCAGGGCCAAGGCTGGGCACTGGGGGACACTCAGGCTGGGCAGCACCCACACTTTTTCCTGGCTGCTGATGGGGGAGAGGAGGGGAAAGGGAGGGGGGGCCTTTGGCACACGCCATGCCCAGGGTTGTCAGAGCTGGAGAGAGCCCAACACACGAATAAACTACCCTCCTTCCCTGCCCCTGCAATCCTCAGGCACAAAAGTAGACCCAAATTATAAAAGCCTGTTCTGTGCATCAGCAACAACAACAAAAAAAAGCCCCCTATTCTCCCCTGACTTTGTTCTTTTGATTTTTTATAGATCAAAGGCAGGATAGAGAAAAAAAAAATTGGCAGGCGAAGATAGACATTGTTCTAGTGACAAGATGAGGGTCCCGAAAGGAGAATGCTTGCTCCATCGGAAGTGGCTGCGTGGCAAAGGGAGAAACCTCACTTTTCAAGCCCCTTTGCGAGGCATTGTCTTTGGGGCTGGCTCTGCTGCCATACAGTAGGGTCCCCATGGCAACGCAACCTGCTGCTGCTGCTGCTGCCCCTCTTCCAGAGTTGAAGGCACTGAAAGGCAGCTGAAGTGACTGGGCTTAAAGAGCAACAGAATAAACAATATTTTGATTCATTGGGAGAAGAGAGAGAGGCTCCCGCCCCCCCACCCCCACCCCCCGACCCATGAATGCTGGCATTGTCCATGCTTTTCTGAATCTGATTTACCATATCATAACCCCTAGGAAGAAGAAAACATCAATATCCCGAAGGAATGGAGATGTTTCTATGGAAAACCTAGGAATTTTAGTCCATAACAGATCTGGTGTAAAAATCAAAGAGATCAAAGGCGGCGCTCCCAGGAGTATAGATGCGTCTCTGAATTAAAGATGGACGATGCAGACTACAAAGTACTTTTTTTCCACCCTTCTTTATTCAGGCCTCTGTTTCCATTTCAAGGGAGGCGCTGTCCCAACATCATATCTGAGCCCAGACAGTCACCGGGAACAATGCTCGCGAAGGGGGAGAAAGGCTAAAGAAAGCAAATCATAACAACCATCCGGCCTGGCAGGATTGTTTCCATTACAAACCCGAGTGCAATAATTAATTACGAAATTGAGAAAAAAAAAAAAAAAAAAAAAAAAAGGAAGGAGGGAGAGGCTCAAGTGAAGCGATTAACATAGATGGCAAAGGCTGCGGCAATTGGTGCTCGGGGCTCTGTGCTTCGGGGGGCAGGTCGGCTGCTCTCCGCCATCGCCTGCATCCCGGCATCCAAGGCCGGCGGAGTGCCGGGCTCTCAGCGAGTCCCCGCCGGCTGCCCCGGCCACGGGGGTTGAGTGCGGGGTGGGACGGATCTACCTGCGCGGGTGGGGGCTCTGCCTGCCGAGGGGGAACGGGGCCATGCGCGCCCCCTGAGCCGGACAGGACGCTGCTCTCGTGATCGATGGGCAGCTCCCAGGGTGGCTCCGGGTCTCCTCAGGCTGGCACCAGCCCACCGAGCGCCCCAAACAAAGCAAAAACACATTTAAAACGTGGCGGGGACAGTCAGCAGTCACTCCATCACGCGCCGCCCGCATCCTCTGCCAGCCGGAGCGATGCCGGGGACACGGCTGTCCCCTTGGGGTGCGGGTTACCTCGCACACTCATGTCCCCGCCCAGCAACCCCTTCCGAAAGGTGAAGCTTTTTCCGTGCAGACATCCCTGGGCTTTTTTTTTCCCGGTGACTTGGAAGCGTAGGGGGAGAAACGCCTTGTTTAGAGCCCAAGAAGATGAATATTAGAAAAGTCAATTAAGTTGTTTGAAAACACATGTAGGAAAAAAACCCCAAAAACCTCTGGGACTACTGTTATGGAGAAAGCCAATTAAAATGGTTTGATAAGCATATGTATTAGCAACAAGTGTAGCACAGAGGTCAGAAACAACACTAAGTAAACAGAGTTGACAGAAGAGTGAATCTTTTGTGGCGGGTGCGCAGCTGTCCGGCCTCCCTTTGTCCGGGCGGAGGCTGGGTGCACGCTCCCTGCTGCCCTCTCCCCAACTCAATGCACAAAAACAGATTGGGATGTTCTGCATGCATAGGCAACATTGCAGCTCCAGTCCTCCCTTTTCTGTTCCTTCTTTAGGAGACAGGGCTCTCCAGACATTTTTTCCTGACAGTAACAAAGCGGGGCTGTAAAACAGTTCAGAATAGGAGGGGAGAAAGAAGAGAAAGGAGTCCCCGAGGGGGAAAAAAGCGCCATGTCATGGGACAAAAGAATAGGAAGCTGAAAATAGAAATAAAACTGAAAGCAAGAATTATCTTGTTAAACAGAGGTGCTTTTTTTGTCCAGAGTCGTCTTTGTGAAAGTTTTTAAAGTATCACGACGTGGAACAAGTGTGTAAGTCCCCACACATACTTCAGTCAAAGATTCATGAGCTTTCGAGAGCCTTGATGGCTTATTTATGTGTCAGCAAATTCTGCAGCTTAAAGACGTTTTAAAAAACAGACCTAGGGTTAGTCGGAGTCCCGCAGACATGGCTTTAAACGTGCAGGGCGGGCAAGGGATTCCACTAAGGCCGGGGGAAGGAAATGAAAAGATCAAGAAGCAACAAGCCAGTTTCTTTTACTCTTAGTCTGGAGGATAAACACAGGCAAGGTTGCTTTCTGCCGAGCTCTGCTCACACAGGGGCTGGATGTAAATGCGTCAGGATGGGGTCGGGAACACCCCGTTCAGTGGCAGAAAACACTCTTCGTGGTGGGAGAGCTGAGGTGCCAGGGCTGAGCTGGCCCGGCCGTACCAGCCGGGCTGAGGGTCGGGACTGTCACCCAGGCAGTTTTCTCTCTTGGGTGATCAGATAGATACTGTGGTGTGAAGAAGCTTCATTTTCTCCTGCCATCGCTTTTCAAGGAAAAGATGAACATTTACGGGATGATGCCCCGGCATCACCACCTTGAACTCACCTTTGTTTCTTCACTTGTCTTTCTTGGTTTAATTTTACTGGAGAAAAAAAAAAAATAGTTAAAAAAAAAAGAGCGGGGGAGGAACCAAGCCGGGAGCAGCAACAAAGTTCTAAGAACAAACAGACCTCCTCCCTGACTCTGCTCATCCCCTATGTCCAATATGGAGCCTTGATCGTCTTTCCCGAGAAACCTTCTCGGAGACAACTTTTGTTAAACCGGAGCTGACAGGGAAACCTCAGGAGAAGCAGTACAGTTTGGTTCCCAGGGCCAACACGTGTTGCCCAATGTTTCCCAAATTGTCCTCAGTACTGTCAGAGTAGCTGCGGCGAGTGCCTTTTCCAGTCCCCCGAGAAAGTGATAGCTCTTGCGCGCTTTTGATCCTGGACTCTGGTTTAGTCAAGTTTCGGTTCGGAAAAGACAAATGCGAAAGCCTAAATTTTATGACTTAGGGATCTGAATATGAATCTTCGGTCTGGGCACAAGAACACACCAGCCCACTGCAAATCAGAGAGGGAAAATTATTATAGCCTGTCATTTGGGTTGTTGTTCCGTCTTTGAAGCGGAGTCCAAGAGTAAACTTTTCTGATGAATCGAAGTCGTTAAATTTTAGTGCAGATGAGTTATGGCTCAGCTTCTAAAATAGTACAAATGTTTAATAAAAATCGTCTCATCTGTGGCCTTTTAGAATCGCCTTGTTTCACCAGCGAAAATTCAATTTGAGACATCTCACCCTTTGCTAAATGTCATCTTCCCAGTAAATTCCATTTATTAACATTATCAATTTTCTTTTTCACGTCTGTCACCCTCACGATTTAAGGAGACTCTTTGTCTTAAAGATTTCACAATCGGAAAAAGCCGACTCGAGTCACACCGCTGTGTGATTTCAGAAGCGTGGGCGAACAGCCCCTGGGGTGCTTGGGTAGGGGTAAAAAAGGGACCCGGTCCCACCGGCCGGGCCGGCTGCGGGTGGGGGACCCCGCATGCTCAGGTGGGAGCGGCGGGCGCTGCTCCGCGGGCTCTGCTCGGCCGCGGAGTGTCGGGAGCCTGTCGGGACAGCAGTGGGGTGGATGTGCATGTGCGGGCTCATCTCCCACCCGCTCTGAGCCCTCCCCAGCGCGGCCGGCCCGGGGCCAGGCACCTTCCCCGGTGCCTCCCCGCTCCCCCTGCCCGCCCCGACAGCCGGAGCGCCGGGGTGGGCAGAGCGCGCATCGACACGAACTTCAGTGAAAACAGATGCCAACATCTAAATTAATACTAGTGTTTTGCTGATTCTATAACCATTAAAGCATCGAATTAATTAAGTTCTGCGGCTTTCTTTAAGTCGAATGCTATCGCTTTATTCCCATTGATGGGAGGCGGGTCAGCGCATTCGGTCACAGTGATCAGATACTTTCCAGAAGGTTGTCTGTACATCAGAACACTTTCTGAACCGATTCCAGGAACACTCAGCTTCTCATCCATGAAGGCTTCAAGCTTCGGAGAGTACAGTATAAATAGAGAGGACCAGTCTTTATGTGCAGCAGAGCAGACCCCAGCCCTCCCAAACAGGCCATTTGAAGAGGGTTTGGATTTTTTTTTTTTCTTTTTTTTTTTTTTTTTTTTTTGAGGCTCTTTCCCGTAACCCCGCCCCGTCACAGCTAGGTAAAGTCAACAGGCAGAGTCTAAATTACAAATGTTTCAGTGGGAGAGGGATTGGCTGGGGACCTCTCTCGTTCATCTCCTTGCAAACAAAAAATAAAGTTTCCTAGAGCACAGGAAAGTCCTGATGACCTTACAATTCACCCCGCACATTTAAGCAGTGGCTGCACGGTTGCTTGCCCGAGAAGAAAAAGCAATAGACTTCAGAGGAAATTGAAACAAGGACATTTTTGCTAAGAACGGATTTGGTCTGGTACATCTTTTGGATCAGATCAAGACAACTGGGTTTGATTTTGCTTGGCTTTACAGGGAACACGGGAAAGAGAAAACCGCACCAAAGCGGGGCCCAAGGCTTCAGAAGTGAGCAGCTGATGAGCCTTTCTCTCGGGGCCAGAGCGGTGCCTTACGGTGAGAAGAGAAGGCAGGTACAGATGAGCCCTAGGTGCTTTCGCAGCACATGGCGATACCGGAGGAGGAGGAGGAGGTGGAGGAGGTGGTCTGTGAACGGGCTGCACACCTCTTGGCTAAAAGAGGAGCACGCACCCCCGCCCTGGTTCTCCGGAGCCACGAATGGACCCCGTGTCCCGACCCCTCTCCCACCCCCTCCCGCGGAGCTTCAAAGGTTGTCCTTCCGCGCGGGTTTCCGCCGGCTCTGGCCACTGCTTGCTCTCCCTGAAATAGCAATCCCATCTGGAGCAGGGGGATCTCTCCGAGAGCAGCTACTCCCTGCACAGTGGCTTTACAGGGGGAGAACAAACCAGCGAACTTCCAGAGCCCCTAGGGCAGGAAAAGGCAGGCTAATAGGGGGGCAGAGGCAGGGTTTCTCTGGCTGCTGAGGATTTCAAGGAGCGGGGGGGCTTTTCAGCAGGCCTTCAAACAAATCACCGAAGCAGGGAGGAACTTGTTTCAATAACCTTCAGTACTGAGTAGCATCGTCTGAGCAGCGGGAATGAGCGCGCAGCAACTTAGCTTGTATTTCCCACTTGTTTAATCCCACGATTACCATTACCCACGCGTGCCTTCCCTTGCGCGTCCTTATTCAGTTCACAGAAGGAGAAGTAAAAAGAGAAGAGAACTGTCCCAGAGGCCTTTGGAAAGCTGAGCGCATCCCTGGGTTGGTGTCAGGCTCTCCCGGGGCCGGCCCTGCGCGCCGCCTCTCACCTCCATCCCGACATGATGTGCGTCGCGACAGGGATCGGGCCCCTCCATCGCGACACCCGCCCGCGAGTTCAGGGTGGGAGGCTGGCGGCTGCTCCGGTCCGGAGCGGTTCCGCCGACATCATCGGAAGTGGGAAGGTTTTCTGTTTTCTCATGGTCAGATCAGGGGCTTGGGCTCTGCCAAGCCCTCCAGGACCTTCTCAGGAATGTAAATATTTCAGTCTTTCCTATGAGAAGGAAAAAACAAAGAAACGCAAAACAAACCCTGGCCGGGGTAAGTCCCCTCACGGGAGTTTGCTGACCCCATCCAATCCCTCCCCGCCACCACATCCCTTCTCTCAGGGACATCGGCGAGCTCTGATGTTAAAAGGAGAAATTACTTCGTTGCCAAGGGTCACATACATAGTAGCAAAGTGCTGTTAATATTTTCATTACACTAAAAAAAAATAACTCGATTGAAGGATACGGTTTATTGGAATAATGTGAATGTATTTCAAAGAAATCAAATACCCAGAGTTACTCAATATTCAGACACTCGAGGCTACAAAGCGAGGTGCAAACAAAGCTTTTTGCAGCAGAATAGCAGTAATGTGCTGCACCTGAAGTAAGTCACTGCTGGCGAGCTGTGTCAGACACTACTAATTAACCTACTTTTCAGCTGAGTTGATGTCAACTTTTTGTAAGCGAGGAGAGAGACGCTCTGCTCCTTGGATTTTGTCCTCGCCCATCGCGGTCCTCGAGGTCCCCCGGCCCCGCTGATGCCCCACGGAGGCTCCGGGCACCCCGGGCGGGCCGGTGCTCCTGCTTGATGTCCTTGGCCCCGGCGGGGAGACCCTTCTGTGCTCTGGGGCTGAGCAGCATCAGTCAAGCAAGAGACACGGTTTGATCTGATTTTCCGTGGGGTTTGGGGCTGCTGATGTGCAGCACCGGTTGCGACTGCTCTTTCCCCACGAGTGACCCTCTGCACTCTTGCGTGACAGGGCAGTGGGCGGCCACGCACAACTGCAGACAGCCCCCCGACCCCCCCAGCCCTCGGGCTTTCAGTAAAGAAGCCGTTCTGTGCTCGGGAAAGCAGCCCCTTACCAGGGAGATGTAACTCGCTGTTATTTTAACAAACTCATCAGAGCAGGGAGACAAAGCTAAATTTGCCTCTACACACCCAGGGGGGCCTTTAAGGGTTTATTTAACTCAACAACACAAAATCTCCTAAATAGTGCCTACAGTACCACTCCCCTTCCCTCCCAAACCAAGATGCCTAAATTTCTCACACAGCCACAAACAAAGAGGAAGACCCAGCCTTTCTCTCTAACATGTCTTTCCTAAAACAGCAGCAAAACAAACTACCTCACCTGAACCTACATAGCCCCTTAACTAGGTACAGACTTGTGTCAATTCATATCACCTGTGGAGCTGGCCCATGCCTATATATATGAGAGAGGAGGACTTGTTTTCTTTTGAATGTTCCTGCTAAGGGAGACGAGCAGAGCTGGGAGGTTGCTGGTAGGTAATTCAGACCTGGGTTTTACATGTAATGGAAAATTAGGAAATTGTACAAGAAATCAGCAATTTCAATTACGGCTTTAGGGCATGATTTGTGAGGAAATATAGTACAGAAAAGATTTAGTGTAGAGAGGACAAAGCTTAGAAGAGCTGAGTATAGAAAAAGTTATTGCTGGGGAAAGGACTGAACCACGACTGAATGTTTGCTTTTGCCACAGTTGGCAGCAGAAGAGAGCTGGCTTAAATTGTAGCAAAGTGGGTTTGGGTAGAGGTAGATTGAGGTCTCCAGCTGCAAGGATAGCTGAGTGTTGGAATTTACTTGGGGAGCTTTGGGAGTCTCTATCCACGATAGAGAAGTCTCTGCTAGAGATGACATGAGTGTGGGGATCCTGCCTGGAGACAGAGGAGTAATTCTTCAGTCTCTCTAGCTATAACCCATGTATTTTAGGTAAGAGAAATGAGAGGGTTTGCACCCCTCTTCCCCCCCCTTCAAATAACTCAAGCCTGTAGCATCTCTGGGCTAAAGGGGAAGAGGCTCAGCCTGTGTACAGCTGGTCTGATATTGCTCCCAGCAAGGGGAACTCTCTTTGAGCATAAGAAGGCAGTCTTTGGCAGCAGAGGATTACTATTTTGTCATATTAGTGTAGTATTTTAGGTATTTAATGATGTAGTTACCATATGAAACAATAAAGGGCAAGCCAAGTGAAAAGGTAAACTGCAATGTGGGAGGGCTGGGTGCTGCAGCTCCATCTAGGAGTTGGACTTCTGATGTCCCCAGCTGTGTGCATTGCTGAGGGGGTTTTGGACCATGTGCTGAGGTGCAGGGACATCCTTTAACCTAAGAAACCCTTTTACTGTGCAGGTGACCGCTTTTATAAAAGAAGTAGGAACCTGACTGTTGGAATCAGCATGGGTGCTAACAGCTCTGAATGTCAAAGTAAGTGTTTTTTTTAAAATTTTAAATTTCCAGACCTCTAATTCATCTACCCACTGGGTCATTAGAAACAAAATTCAGTACGTGTCCAAATGCTGAAAACTAAACTGGTTTTATACCTGTAGGCCTCTGAAATCAAACAAACAACTTTTTCTTAACTGGGGGCTGGGGAAAAAGTGTGTTATCTTGGAGCTTGAGTTCTCAGTGTATTGAAGGAAGTGTGCAAGGAGTGGTGAAAAATATGGAGGGAGCTATTTGTAATGGAAAGCAGAACAGAGCTTTACAGTGCTCTTGCCTGGAATTCAGTTGTCATCCGAGTGTTTCCTATGAAAAGTAGCATTCCAGATATATCCACCTGGTAGCAATGGGTACAGCTTTGGAGTTTAAATTTTTTTTTGGTTTTGTTTTCCCATACGTGAACCTGAAAACATTTTTTCTGTTGGGAGACAAGCTGTTTGGGGAAGAACTCCCACTCTTTCCTCTGCTTTGATATAAGTTTTTTTTTTTTTTTTTCCATTTACTAACATACTTATGGAAATAATTTGCAAACATATTGTATCTTTTAAGGTTTGAGATATTATGCCATTTGTTCTTATGCAGACCCCTAAGTGAAGTCATTGTAGGGGTCCTGCTTAAACAGTGGATGTGAAGAAAGCTTCATGGGTTCATGGGTATGGTTTTGCTACAGCATTTCCTCTCCTGCCTGTGCACAATTGTGCATTAACTTTTCACTCTTCATTTAAAAGAAATAACAAAAAGTTGAGTTTAGCAGCCTCAGTCTCAGAGATTATTATATAAAAATAGCTTCCAAACATAAACCAGTGCATTATTGCTGTTTTGGGTTTGAAGGAAGTTGAAATAAGCTGTTGGTATGAACAACCCCGAGTATTTTTACAGGTTGTTAATTCAGACAGAGGCAAAAATTAGACTGGAAGGAATGCTGTATTAAATAAATACCATATGTGTAACTCATCAACATATTGTTTCTTTTCATTTTTAATTGTATCTAGGCTTCAAGATCTGTCATTTACCTTAAGCTACCAGGAAATGTCCATTTTTAAAAAAATTTTTTTTGAATGCAGTAAAATTGAAGTATTTCAGTCCTAATTGCTCCATGAAAGTATCCAGGACATTAGCTGCATGACAGAAAGCAAAAGCTTTATATGTGATAATTTTATTTTGGAAAGTTTGCCGTGCATCTGTTTTAAGAAGATAAACACAAGCACGTGAGCAGTGCAGCAATTACGGTGCCAGGCAGTCGTTTGTATTGAATAGGTCATTTAGAATGGAGTTCTGGCAAGTGTAAATGTCTGCTGTGCTGCTTACACCTTCTCTTGGGCACAATAAGATTTGTGAAAGTGTTTTCTACTTGGTGTTTCTTGAACAAACATTTTCTTTGGAGGAGTTGGGGATCTGTGTCTTTTTCTTGTTTGTTCTCCTTAAGCACAAATGACAACATAATTACTGTATGCAAGGCAGTGCTGGTGTTGAGGGACTTTCAGCATATTTGTGACTTTTATCTTTATTTTTTCTCTTCCTCTGGCTAAATTTTTTCAGAAATGTATTAATTGTCTGTATAGCTCATATATGAACCCTACAATTTATGGAATTATTATTATTATGGAGGATGGATAGTGACATTTTTGCTTTCATGTACCAAGAATTTATTTGTTCTCATGCTGATTTTATGAAGTCTCATAGCTTTCTGTCTAGGAACCAGACTTGCCTTTCCTTGGCCTTTCCAGGCTTTTCTCCTGACTCCAAGGTCGATACCCAGCTTAGTAAAGAACTGGTAACCTCTTTTGACAAATCACAGCATAGTTCAGAATTTAGTGCCCAAGGATTGACGACACTGGAGAGCACTGTTGCAAAAAAAATTCCCAAAATATCCAAACGAGCGGAATTCCTGGATCATCCACTTTTAGCCAATTGAAGTCATGAGTTGTAGGAATTTGGCAGAGAACTTATTTTGATAATTATCGTCTCAGGTCCATATACACCACAGATGTAACTAAAAGTAACCTTTGCAAATCCCACTACACAATTCCTGCAGAACCTTGTGATGAGGTGCATTTTGTATGGATGCTGATGGGTTTTTTTTGAGCTGCCATTGGCTTCTGTGCCATATGAAATGTAGGAGCTGGGACATCTGATCCTGTTAGAGAGCTGGTGATGGCTGGTGCAAACAGCGTTGCTGGCACCTGCACTGCTGATCTTGTTCTGCAAGAGCTGCTTCACTTTGCTTTTTGATCCACATCTCGAGGCTGACTGTTCAGGTATTTACCCTCAGTTAGTGAAGTGCTGCTGGGTGAGGGGGGAAAAGGAGTGGCTGCTGCTTTGTAGAACACGATTTTGCTGATTGCTGCCTTGAAAAGCATTCTTTTAGCAGCTGTGGCACTGGGTACAATGGCTTAATTTCAAAGAAGCAAAGTTGTTGGTAATGTAATGCCTGGGCATTTGGCTGTTTTGTGGTGTTCTCTGCAGCTCATGTTGGCAGGCCTGTTCCTTACTGTTTGAGGCAGAGGACAAAGTAAAAGGTTTCTCAAAGTCTTCCTAAATTATTTCACTGGGAATTCCCCTATTTCACATACATTGTCTGTTCAATGAATCTTTGCTTGGCTTATTCTTGTCCTACATTCAAGACTTTTGGAGAGAGAGGAATGTGTTTTTGTTCTCTAGGAAAAGATTTTTTTTTTTTTTTAAATTTCCCCTCCCATTGTTACTTTTCTTAAACTCTAAATGTAATTTCCTGATTACTGTGTCACCCTTGTCTTGCTTGGTATGCCCTTAGATGGACTTGTTTTGCCATGGTTTTCTATGGATTGTGACTTTGATTTAGTTATTTTTGCTTTGGCTTGCATATGTTTTTGAGTGTTATTGACTGCATCATTCATCCCTTTTACATCAGATACCAAACTTTTTTTCCCTAAACATCAGCTAGATATAGAGGCAGTGAGCTAAAATTCCAGACCAAAGATTTCTGATATTTTAGGGATATTCTAGAGGGATATTCTTCAGATCACTGTCACATTGGTGAACAACAAGGACCTTGGCAGACTTCAGATTTATGTGTAGCAGGAAAAAAAAATGGAGCCTCTAGATATGATATGTCTGGCCTAATTCTGGCATGGTCCAATGAGCTGTGCAGTGTTCTGCTTGATTTACCTCAATGTAAACAGTGTTTGATCTCTTCTCCCATGTTGGTCTGGTGCCCCCTCCTTAAGTAAGGAAGTCAGGAGAAGTTTTGATCCCTATAGTCAGAGCAGTGGCCTGGCCTCCCTCAACTTGTTTATTTGAGGGACTCCCCAGCCAAATCTCCTGTGTTCAACTGGATGCTGCTGCTTCCAGGATGTGCTGCTCATGTTCCCCCTGCTGTGCTGGCACTTCTCTGCATGCCTTTAGTATGTTGTTATGAATACCCCAAGATATATGAGTAGCCTTTATCACAGTCTACTCGAATTCCTTCTTTATTTTTAATGGATCACATAGATCTGATAAACAAATGTTTTGTTTTCATCTAAATCATAGACCTGAATGTTTCCTTTGGCCTTTTGGCTGTTTGCTTGTTTGTGTGTGAGTTGTGCAAAAAATCAGTACTGCAGGAAGAAAATACCTTTCAGATGTGTTATCTCTGGGGAAAACAAAAAAAAAAAGGGAAAAAAAATTCTCATTATTTCCCAACATTATGCATAGTTATGGTATTCCGATTTAATTACGTACAGA
The DNA here is from genome assembly GCA_038380795.1 of Pyrocephalus nanus. NCBI lineage: Eukaryota > Metazoa > Chordata > Aves > Passeriformes > Tyrannidae > Pyrocephalus > Pyrocephalus nanus. Next base: position 25,054,940 of record CM076270.1, on the reverse strand, counting down.
ATAAATATAACACAGACCCCAAACTGGTGAGATCAGCTTTCAATCACAGCAGGCCATAAGCTCTAGTAATTAGCCATACCTCCACAAACCATCCCTGCTAATAAATCCAGGGAAAAAAGAACACAGCAGAGGAAAAAAAGGGAGAAATGAAAAATACAAGATTTTATAGCAAAAGGCCAAACAGCACCCTGATGTATAACAGTGCATCCCTCAGAAAACACACGGTGGCAAAGCATTTGTTTTCCAACTGGAATGCCTGAAGCTGGGGATCTGCAGGCAAGAGAGGAGGCCTTTCTTTGACATGAAGATGTGTTGAACAGGGAGGCTGTGGGGTGACTGAGCTCCCTGTCCCTTCACCCATCAGCCCTGAGCCCCGGGGGGAGGCAGAGGAGGGTGGGTACCGGGGGGTACCTGCTCAGTGCTCCCTGGAGGAGCTGGAGGAGCTGGCAGCACCACTGCAGAGCCCCAGCCAAGAGACTGAGAGTGAGCAGGGACTGTCCTCTCCCTTGGGATTGGGAAGGCTTTCCATGGGACATCACTGCTCCTTTTCCAAGGTGGTTAACATTTCCCTCTCCTCTTTTGATGGGCACACGCAGCCTTCGAAAGTTCCCAAACTGGAGTCTTGGCAAAAGGATATAAAGCAGGGAGTCATTCTTCAGTTAAAAACAAACAAAATGGAAGAAATTCTAAATGAAACAATGGGAATTGTAGAAAGATCACCTGTTTCATTTCAGGCAGGCCCCCAGAGATACTAAACACACTTACTTCACAGACTTAATTGCCTCAGGATGAGGCAATCCTGTATATCTTTTTTAGAACCATTAATAACCTACTTCACCTGATTGCAGCAAGTATTTTATTAGAGGATTTGTCAAATGGTAAATGCAAGGACTTTATGCACAGATAAACAACAAAAATTGACCAAATTTAGCCTCCACTTACAGCTAAAGCTCATTTTTATTTTAATCTTCCATTTAATTTGAAACTTAATAGCTTTTCAAAAATTAAACCTACGTGATTTTCCTACAACACTTATTTTGATTAAATCAAATATGCTCATTTCTACAATGCTCAGGGCCTTGTTATGGAGCATTGTTGAATATGTACAATTTTATATTTGTTCTTTTTATTAATTACACAGCAAGCAGAAATTCTTAAAAGACAATGAAAAGCTAGCCATCCACAATTTATGCTAGTCCTCAAATTTAGATGTATTTATCCCCAAGCACAGAGTGCCACCCTTCAGAAGAAGCCAAGGCATGCACACAATTGGAATGCCTGGTTACCTGGACTGCAGAAAAAAGTCTGCAAATGTCAGAGTTTTCTGTGACAAGAGAAAAGAATGCAATGATGCTGCAAGGAATGAAGCTGCCACCACAGTAGGATTAGATGTTTTCAGCAGGCAAAGTGTTTGTGAGCAAGGGGAGGTCACTGCTGTGTGACACCCAACCCTGGCCGTGCTGAGACAGGGGGGCAAACTGGGGGGATCCAGAGGACAACAGCAAACAAAAGCAGGAACTTAGAAAATTTCTCCTTCCAGGAAAGATTGCAATAATTTAATTTCTTTAATATGAAAAGGAGGAGAACGAGGGGCCTCTTCTGTGTCTTGGGATGGAGAGGCATAGAGGGAAAAGTAAAAATCAAAAAGATCATGTGATTAGGAAATTAAGCTCTTGGACAATATGACATTGTCCAAGTCTTAGTCTTATTGTTTTGGTTTTCAGTTGAAATACACGTTAATGAAGTTTAAAAGATTATAAAATACAGGAATGTTCCTGTGCCTATTAAAATTTGTGTTCTGATATACCTGCAGATTCACAGAGAACTTTCTTGTGTGCATTTGAATGGAAGCTCAGAGGTTGTTAAAAAGAAAGGAAATTACTGCAGAAAGAATATTTCCTTATGAAATACATTATGACTTACTCTGCTGTCGTGTATTGGTAATTTTAAGATCATTGTGGAAAATAAGGACTGATTATGAATCCTGTGTTGGTGATGATTGAAGATCCCCCTTAATTCCTGATGAATTACTCTGAAAGGAAAATACTGTGTCTCAGCAGTAGATTCTGGATATCTGCTTGCTCCTTGGCAGGGGAAGAAGGAGGCAGGGACTCTTCATGCTGTCTGTATTCTGAGGAGAGTGCACTGACAGTTCATCAGACAAGCTCGCCCCTTTGACTAGCTGGCCAAAGGAGGAAGAGATTTTCATGTCCAAAATGCCCTTTAGCCCTAAGCTTCTCCTGAAGCTTCTAAATTTCAATTAGAAACCTAATCTCAGGCACCATTAATGCATTTCTTTTTCAAACCAACCTTTATTGCATTAAAATGAGATGGGATATGTGCACTTACACTGTAAGGGGAACATGAAGAAGGGAGAAGAATCAACCTTTAATAATGTTAGTGTATCATCAGTCACAAACTTAACAGCATTCATTTTCGGTGATAAAAATTCAGCTGATTCCAGTGCAGGATAGTCCTTTAGTGGTCAACAGAAGCCAACCAGGCACATCCTGTGGGTGGCCAGTTCTGCCCTTTCTTACAAATAGGTTTGTGCCTGTATTTTGTCCAGAAGGTGTCCTTAACATTGAAGGGCACTCACTCCCCCAAGTGTCCTGTCTTCCACACTCTCTGACTGACTTGGGCTGCCTTTTGGTTTCTTTTTTACTTCCTAACAGTTGTCCATGTTACTTTTTGGCTGGTGACACATCTTTGCAGAAAGGATGGAGGATACAGTTCAGGAAGGTTTGTGGGTAGGCTGTTTGCATGTGCTCTGCTCACCAGGCTTTCAACTCCACACCCCTTGGCAGGCTGGATTTGAACTTGATCTTTCTGGCTTTTAGTCCAAATGTCTTCTAGGATGTCGCCTCCTAGGCACACCAAAAAGAGTCTTTCTTCAGCTGTTTGTTGAAATCAAGTGGCTGCAGTCACTGAATGCTGTGGAGTGCTCAAGCCTGGTTAATCAGTGCTCTGCAAATGCCTGTCCTCCTCACAGGGAAAGGAATGACTGGTTTCAGAATGGCAGTGGTGCCAAAATGTGTCATTAGATGAAAACACAAGGAAGTCACATGCAGGTTCAGACATATTTTCCAAGTAATTTATTGCTTTAAATTTTTTTTTTTTAAAGATAAGGAAAGAAAAATCTGCAAGCTGGAATATCTTATAGCAGCTTTGCAGAGGTTTTTAGTGTGGATGTTTACATTCTGTTTAAGACTAGTTTTAGGTAATTTATGTTATGTTTCAATCTTGGCCTAAGGTATCAGTAAGAAGCTTTTAATTTTGTGGTGATCTGCAACTCTCTGAGACTCAGATTTCTATTGGAACATTAGCTTTGATAGAAAACAAGGTGTTTTCTTTACTTAAGACAATGTATCATAAAACTGTAGAACTGGAGAACCTCCAGAGGTGAGCCAGTCAATCCTCATTTCCCAACTATAGCTAAATCCATGTCTTCAGTGCTGGTGTTGAGCTGTATACAGGACACAGCTTGGGAATGGGAAAAGCAGTCTATAAAGCAAATAGCATCAATTGATTTCCTGGTTTAGGATCCAGGAAGGGAGAGTGATTGGGGTATGAAAGTTGTAATTTACATTTAAACTTTAATATATCCTTCTGTCTCTAAGGAAGCATGCCCTTCAGAGCCTCAGCATAATATCTGTAAGTGATATCCTAAGAGCAGCACTGCTCCTGCTACTTCTCCCACTTCACTTTGGAGGGATACCCTTCTCATTTTGTTATGGTTGCTGCTCAAGCACAATGATAACAGCAAGTCCCTGTGTTATTACTTTTTATGACTTCAGTAGTGTTCTTTTGGCTCTGCTAAATTCCGAGACCATTTTGCCATAGCTTTAAATTTAAATAATTTTAGTCAGAGACTGACAAAAGCCCCTCATCCTGACTGAGACCTTCAACCCTATTTATAACTCAGCTGGTAGAGTACACTGTTTGAAGCAATTTTGGATTGTGAGGTATTAGGCAATGACTGGCTTCTCCTTTCAGGTGTAAAGTACTGCATGAGCAGAGTTTCCTGAACTCCATGTGTGGGAAGCAGGATAAACATGGATCTGTACCCGTTCTCTGGGCAGACATGCATGGGATCCCTTTCCCTTCAAGGAGGTGGAGAATAGATTTTAAAGGATTAGAAGACATGTCAAGAAAAGTCTTCATTTAAGACTTCCTTGTATGGAGAACAGGGGTTTTTGTTTTCTTTTGCAAATGGTTTTGGTGTCAGTGTGTGGGCAGCTTTCATGGTACAGAGCTGGAAAAGCATTCATGAGGAACAGAGGAGAACCAAAACAAAGTCTCAGAAGGGAGTTGATGTTATTCAGGGAAGTAATCAAGACTACTGTTTCAGGAAAGCCAATTTATGCCTAATAATGTTTCTTCCTTTGCTTTAAAGAAGTTTTCTCTGTCAATAGAAAAAAAATTTATATTTCTAAAAAGAACTGTTTCCCCATAAATTCTAGATAATAGAGTTCTGAAGTACTCCAGGTGCTCCAGGAATGCAGCACACCCAGATGTGCTCAGTTCTGTTGTACTGTCTTTGAGGAATGGAAATTTTTCTCTATTTGAACTCTGTATTTTTGCTTTGACCCTAAAACCTGGGAGCTTGATAGAAACTGTTTTGTGTGGAGTTTTAACAAGATCTTCATGGTCTGAATTTCCCGTCTCTGCTGAGCAACTCATCAAAGCTTAAATCAAAATTATTGCATTCTGCAATCTGTATTTTAGGTATCTCTGGCAGACAGAAGTAGCCCATTAAAGTTCTTCTCCAAGGTCTTAATTTGTAAGAATGATGAAAATATGAAAAAAAAAAAAAAAACAAACCCAAAACATTCAAGTACATCCTTCTAAGAACAGTAGCAATACTTTGTGGATGACCTTAACTAGTGGATCAAATCTCTTCTCCTTTCCAACTAAATAATAATCACAAAGGAACTACCTTTAACATTTACCTTTCGTAGGCACAATTGAATGAACTCACATCACAAATACAGAACTCCACAATCTACCATTCTTTAAGCAATTAGCCCGTTTTTCTCTCCACTTAGCTGAGATGAGACTGAAGATGAGATTTTTTTTTTTTTGACAGTCATGGCCAACACAATTTTTCATCTTGGGACTGATTTTATTTTGATAAAAATATCTGACATAGTCATGCACAAATATGTTATAAGCCGGAACATAATAACTTAGTGCAAACTGTAAAAATTTTCAGTTAATTGCATTATTTCATGCAAATGATGATTTTTTTGCCTGAATATTAAATCCAAAAGCAAGTAGATGATCTACCTCTGCTTATACAAGAGTTTTGTGAGAAACACCATCATTCTTAATGTTTGGAATAACCTTTTTTGTAGTGGAAAGAAGTGGGGAAAGACAACTAGTATTTTACTTCTCTGTACTTTAGTATACACCTTCCAAGCAAAAACAGGCCCTTTCTTTGGGACAAAACCTGTTTCTGAATATTTCCTCCCTGGCCAGGGAAGGCACTTCCATTGCCTGTGAAGGGCTTTGTTCACTTCTTCAGGAAATTCTAAATCTTCACTGTTTATTGTCATTGTGAAAATGCAGTGTCTTCAGCAAGCCTCAGCGAGACTGATCTTGAGCTCTGTAGACACTGCTGCTTCCTTCAGAGTGCCCTCTTGCTTACTGAATGTGTGAAGGCATCAGCAGCATTGCTGTGGAAGCAGCTGTTGGTATAGTTATAGCATACATGTAGTATGTTGTGCTATTTTATTTGTCACTGGCACTTTGGGTCCTTAATTCATTTGTTTTGACACCAACACACCTGAAGAAGACTGGAATAGTGAGAGTAGGTTAGGGCAAAGGAGATGATGTGGGAGATGAAATCCCAGGCAAACATCAGTTCATGCAGCAGGTCCCCCTGTGTTCCCAAACCTTCTGAGTGCAGGGAGAGGATGCTGCTGGATTGTGCAGGGCCTTCGACTTGTATCTCATCTCAGCCAGGAGTAGTCTGTATTATAAATGTAAGAGAGTAGAAATCATAAGAATTGCAGAAAAAACCCTCCACAATTAAAAAATAAAATCTTTGGAGATATGAACATTGCTGTTACAACAGCTATTCTTGTCCCAGAGCAGGTTAAATGGCCAATCAGCCACGAGAGAGGGCATATTTGTTCATGTAGATATATTGGCTCTTTCCTCAAAAAAAAAAAAAAAAAAAAAAAAAAGGTAGCATCCTTACCTGGAACTAACCCAAACCCCTCTGAAATAATTGATTCAACAAGCTGACTTCCATTAGAAGGTAGTTTGAACACTGGAAATTGTAACAGCAAAAGTGTAAAAATAGCAAATTCTTTCTACTACTGTATTAAATGATTATGTTTGTGACAAAGTGTTGGTTAAAGGCTAAAATAGAAAGAGCATGGCTTTCAATTTCTTTTAAAACATTATAGTTCTCCAGTATATTTTTGTACTGACATCTGGGTATTCCCATATCTGAAGCAAATAGGAACAGAAACAGAAACCACCTGGATTTCCAAACTCCATATGTAGAAGATGTAAATGCTCACAGTTTTGCCTTGGTTCCTGTTTTCTTTGATTTTTTTTTCTCTTTTCCTGCTCTGCTTGTTTGCTCTATGAAATCTTCCTAATTGCTTCACTCTTATTTTTGAGTCTCTTTAAATAAACACAGTGTTGTTATTCTGCAGATGTGTAGGGAAACCCTGACCTCTGCTGAAGCCTAAGGGAGGCTTATTGTTGTTATGACTCCACTCTAGGACTTCACAGTCATAATCACAGGGTCTAGGGAATTTTTATATTTATGATGTCGGGACCAACCTAATCAAATCTAAACTTCTGTATAGGTCATGGTATGTGTTTCACTTAGTTTTCAGTGTCGAGTATTCTCCTTTTGTTCATCTGTGTAATGGACAACACTGAAATATTGCTTTGGGTCTGGATGTGAAATTCAGCTGTCACACAATATTTGGCTCACTAGACTTCAGTAGTTAGATGAAGAATTAATTTAGACTGTTGAATTGAAATAAATTCAGTTAATTGAAGTCAGTCAATAGGAGCTCTTTGTACATATTTGAAAGAAGAATGTAGACCTTTTTAAGTCTAATCAACTACAGAACATTATTAAGTTCCCATAAGAAATGGTTTAAGTGCAAAGTGATAATGAAAAATGAGAGTGAAAAAATTTTGTTCACTTTGAGTAGCTCTACAATCTAGAATCTGAAAAGAAAGCACTTTACATAATGGAAGGAGATACTTACAAAGCAGTCAGACTGACAAATACCTAGAATTAGAGGGGGTGGCAAATTAGAAAAGAGCTTGTAAAGTGATACAGCAAAAGTAATTTTAGGGTGGAGAGATATCTTTTTAGAAACCAAGGAGGTGCTAATGCCTTTATTATGTGAAATGGTGCCTGCAAAGCCACACTGAGGTCTGTGAGCCTCTGATAGCAGAAAAACATCAGCAGTGAAAACAAAATGCAAAAAACCTGAAACATGCTTTGGAGGCTGGGGCAAAAGTGTGTATATACCCAAATGCTGATGTTTTCCCTCTGCTTTAGAAGTCCTAATTTGAGAGTCTCCTTAAGTGCTTTAAAAGTCGGACAAATATTGACAAAACGATATGGGTTTTTTTATTTGTTTGTTTGTTTGCCTTCAGATGGTTTTTAAGCAGAGAGAGGATTTTGAACTAAATCTTTAGGTTGACTGTCTGGTTCCATCACTGTCTGCTAATACTGACTTCGAGAAATCCAGTGCTAAATTTCTCTGTGTACATCAGTCTGCCATTTCTTCAAACTGTCTCATTCTCACAGTGAGTCTACGTCTCTTGCTCATTGTTGAAGACATTGCAATGCCTCAAGCAGCTGTACAGTTGGCTTCAAACTGCACAAGTGTCCACACTGGGCCAGGCTACAGGTCCATCTAGTCCAATATCCTGTGCTTGACTAGAGCCATCAACAAATGCCTAAGGGAGAGTGTAAGAACCATCCTTAGAATTGCACTCTAAGCTTCTTGTGGGATTTTCACCCTTGGAGATGCCATGTTTCTGTTTGCCAGCCCTGCTGAGTTTTTTTTCTGTACCTCCAGATGCTTTTCAAATCCATACAGATTTTTGGCAGTCCCAACATAATCCAGTGAAAAGACTTCTCTACCTTGACTATGCACTGTGTATCAAGAATGCCCATTTTTCTTCTGAACTTGACATTTAAAAGTTTCATCTGATGGCTGCTCAGCTCTCCCAAAGAGAGATCAATCCTTCCTCACATATCCTGACCACATCATTGTGTGATATGGAGCTTTACTTTGTCTCTGTCAGTCATTTAAGTATTTTTTTCCAGTTCCAGGAAACTGGAAGGTTCATATGCTTTAGTATGTGTAACCTCCCCATGGCTGGGGCTGTTGCTGAGTTTTGTTCATACCTGTCATCCTCTCCAGACCTTTTCCTATCCTGTTGTACCTATTTGACCAGGTACATCAGTGTAATTGGAACTACTCTTATTTGGATAATTTAAAATTTTGGATTCTAACCTTGCAGTGGGAGCCAAAGGGCCTGAACTTTGGTCAGTCAAACTGGGCTTACTAGAGATTCCCTTTTAACATGTGATGACAAAATTGAAACTGTAGAGAGTTTCACAAGTTCTCCTTCCTTTTGCATGTGGGCAGTTAGGGCTGAACTGTTTTCCCTGGCTTGCTCAAAAGGACTTTTCAGTGATAATTATTTCTTTGTAAACGTTCAGCTTAACCTTAGTTATGAAGAAAAAACCCTTCCCATTCTTCTGAGTAACTGGACAAAACCCAGTCCCCTAAAAATGTGAATAATAATGGTTACTTAAATAGTTTTCCCCTAAAGTTCACTTTTCTGAAAAGTAATCCTAAATTCCAATCAAAGGGCAAGATTTAGATGTAATGCCCTCAAGTTTTGGAAAATCATAAAGTGAAAAATAATCAGCTGAAAATGACCACCCAAAAGAGTGATTAACAGGAAAGGCAGGAATTTAAATAATGCTGGAGCAGCACCCTGCAGATGCTTACAATTTCAGCAGAAGGGCTTAAAGCAGGGAAAGTTCAGCATGCTCGTGAGCCTTTGCAGGACTGGGGCTACATGGAGGACGTGTTTTCTCTCTCCCCAGAGCTATATAAAAATGATACATCTTGGATAAAATTCATCCCCGATGTACAGGTTAAAAATAGAGACTAGAAACAATTCTTTTTAGATCTAAACATTTGCACGGGATAAGGACTATTGAATATTAAAAATCTGTGAAGTAACATAAAACAGAGCTGGACAGACATTCTCAGAGGGCTCTGTAAAAACTTACAGAAACCTGAGGTAATGATCAGGATAGGAACGGTTTTTTAAAAATAACTTTCCCTGACTTCTTCAGGGACTGTTAATTTTTATGTGTTCAAAAAATATTCTCTGAATGGGATCTCAGGCTGTTGGAAGCAGACTTCCTTTCTGATTTTTGGTGTGAAAGCGACCTCCTAAAATATTGTATTTGCACACAAAGTTTATTTTGTATGAGTTTGTTTATTTCTTCTGGCTACAGAAGGTGAATTGTGCTCCATGCTAATCAGCCTGGATGGTTAATGCCCAATTGGTGTGTTAAGTGTTTAGGTTTATGGTGCTATATAAAGAAAGCGCTAAATACAAATGAAATAAACCCATCATTACTACAGTTTGCATTAGGTTTATAGTGTTGTGTTCTCAAGATGTGCAACCGCTTTGTGTGTAGCAATTGAAGGTTATACACTTTAGATTATAAGAAGTTCAAGCATGTGGTACAGGAAGAAACATCAAAGGTTAGACTGTTATTATTAGGACACTTCAAAGAAAAGAATTTCTGAAGCCTTTAAATTTTATGGCAGGTGCATGAAGAGGTGCCAGGTCATCTCAGGGTGGTCAGGAGAAGACTACATTGAAACTGGATTGCATGGGACTCCTTTTATCTGTCAAAGACAGTTGGGACTCTGACTTAGAAAGAGTTTTAACAGTGATTTTGAATACTGGACATCAAGCCTCTCTGATTTCAGCTGCTCTCAGCATGGAAGCTTTGCAGTCATGGTCTGTACCCGTGGGCACATCTGGGTAACAGAGGAGTGGTGCTCCTGGTTTGTCCCAGGCTCAGGGCTGGGTGAGTTCTGTGGTGTCCCTGGGTCAGGCAGGCTGTGCTCTCCACACAGCACCGGGGTTTGAGGCAGATATTTGCTGCAATAATTATGGCAGTGCAGGGGGATGACCTCTGGCTCCTACTCAGTGTCTGTAATCCATTTGAAGACAAAAATGTCATTCTGGTGTTACTTATTTAGGAGAAGTGCAAAAGGAGATTAATTATATTTGTAGTTTAAACAAACTGGCACAATAAATCCAGCACCTTCTGATTAGAGTGTGATCATATTCCCCTAATGGGATATTACAGGAAGCTATAAAGAGAATAATATTTTTACAATCAAATTAAGTGACAGTGATGGTTAATTTTAGCTTATTAGAGCAATATATGTTCAGAGTTTGGAAAGAAAACATTTATTTCTTTAGCTTGTACAGACTTCTCTTTCGTGGAGACTTGTATTTCAGCCCCACCTGCTTTGTGCTATAATTCATCAATTTAATGCTGCTTAAGAAGTATATTTTTCGTTGGAACATCATCAGGCAAAACAACGACTTTGTCTTAATAAAATGAAATAACAGAATGAATTATATATAGCCAACAAAAGCCTATTCCCTGCAACCAACTGCAAGAGGCTTTCTTTCTGCTAATGAATTAATACGTTAAACAATAATAGTTAAAAACCGTTTTACATTGCTTTGATCATTCACTTACACGTCATTAGGTAGACTAAGCATTTTAGTGTGAAAAGACTGTGTTTACAAATTAGTCCAGAGGACATGTTTCACACTGAAGATCAGCACATATATTGTGTTTTATTTCAGCTGCACATGACACAACCTTAATATTAGAGCCAGATGATTAAAAGAACATTACCTGAGCCTTGAGAGTCACTGAATGAGCTATGCTAAATTGGTTGTTTTCTATTTTGTGATTAATTGCGCTTCTAAACCATATTTTAGTGTGCTTTGTTTTTCTGTCCCCAGTCATCCCATATTATTAAAGAGAAATTCTGCATATCTCTCCTGGAGTCCAATTAAGGATTTGCATCATGACTAGATTTTTCACTTTAATTACTGTATATAAAGTAGGTTTTGACTTATTTCCATATTTATCAAACTATGCAGAAGAAGCAAAATTCATCAAATAAACAGATATCTGTGGCTATAATTGCAGCCTGCACTGAGCATGTAGGAAGAAAATATGAGGGTCCAAATTTCATTATGTAGAACATAATAAACATCTGAATAATTAAACTGTGTGTAAATCAAAAGCTTGGCAGTAGTAAGAATAGAGACACCTTAGTTTGATCAGGAAAAAATACCATCTTTCCAAATGGATTAAAAAAATATATTCTAAACATAATTCAACCAGCACTGACTAAAAACACAAGAACCGAAGCCTTAAATTTGTGGCTTGTTATGAGGTGAGGGAGGATGTCATGTGCATTCAGAAAATTCTTTCATTAATACTGCAGCGTGCTTAGCTCTCCCTTTTGCATGTGTAGGGAAAACATGTTGCAAATAAACTGGAGGATGCAAACACTTCCACCCAAAAGGCAAGTTCAATTAAGATGTGCAGCCAGTTTGATGAACTGCCTTAAATAAAATGGCATAATTGGTAAAGCAGAAGCTTCGTCAAATTTAATGTGAGGAGTTTGTTGCTCACTTAAATATCTTCTCTCAGGTCTCAGTTGAAAAGGAATACATGGGCATTTCTTTATTAAACAATTTCTAATTATAAGCTCTAATTAATTGTTTTCCCAATACCATAATCTGTTTCTGTTACAAGCATCTTGGACCATGGTATTTTTAGTTCTATTAAAAATTTCAAGGAAATTATTTTTCATATAGAAGTTTGACAGTTGTTCCAAGATAAAAATAAAATTTTGAGGACCAGACCTGACTTCAGTGTAAAATTTTACTGATATTAAAGCAAAAGATAGAAACACAAAGAACACACACTCTGATTTGCACTTAAAAAAAAAAAAAAATCCACAACCCAAGTCTGTTGTTCTCCTCGTCAAGCAAGCTTACACTTACTCCACAACAAAGCTGGATTTTTTGATTGAGTTTTGAAAGATGGAATTTTAATTGCTACTTTGATTAGAATTTTTAGGTACATAAAATCTTTTTAATTTGCTGGAAAACTTCTTGAAAAAGCATTTTGTTATTTAGGGTTTTTTTTAAATTATTTTTAGTGCTGTTTATGGGAAGTGAAGAGCTACTCTACTGTAATTGCATCTTTTTGTAGATACTACAGTTGTTTCTTGGAGACAAGAACTTGTTTTATTAATATATTTGGTCTGCCTTACTGAGTACACAAATAAGTAAAGAGGAGAAAGACAGCAACTCAGATAAGGGAGAGATAGAAAACTTAATAAAAAATGCTTTAAATGAACACCAGCAAAAAGGATTTAAGTCTGTGCAAGCAAGAGAAAGGAAAGCTAATAAAAATACCTGGAGGTAAAGAATATGTAATGAAATTCATGTTGAATTTCATTCTATAGCTATCTACCCATCCAGGGTACTCATGCTGTAAAATAAGCAGTGGATGTGCTGATTGAGCAAAGCAAATCTCTTCTTGAGGAGGGGAAAATGGAAACATGCCTCGGTGCATTTCCTAGATTGAGACTTATTTAACCACCCCCTAAACAGCCACCACTCAGCAGCAAAGTCCTCAGAACCTTGGGTGCTGCTGAAAGTCTGGGCAAAAGCAAATGTGGGGCTCATTCTTAAATAAAGGAGGAATAATCACACAGCGAGCATCCATTAGCCCTAACATCACTTTCAAGTAAGGTGCTGCAAACCCCTTGCTGGGTGTAACACTGGCAGCAGCTCAGGTGTGGTTGAGCTCAGCTTAGGCACCATCATCTGCTCTTACAGCTGCAGCAAACAGCTGAGTGCCAGGCTCTGGGCAGGTGAGGATGGCAGGGGGATGGCAGGAGTGTAAATACACAACTTAGTTCAGCATATTTTCCCAGAGCATCACTTGTGTGTGCTCTCCTGACCCTTCCTGGTTAGTCTGCTTTGGCAGGGCAGAAAACCACTTGGTTGATTGGAGGTACCAATACAGAGTCATATTCTGACCTGTAGAGTCTCAACTGGGCAATGTCTTCTTTTATTTACAAAACCAAGAGAAAGGATAGAGGTGAGACTTCTTTTCCTTACTGAGTATGTCTGTTTTGTTTAGGACTGAGGAATATCAACAGGAACCAAGGGAGAAATTTGCAACACTGCTCAATATGCTTAACTCAGTATACAAATAGAGGAAAAGCAGAGAGAGAAGGGAATGGATGGATGTTAAGGTTGCAATAACCAGTAATCATAAATACAAGTTAGTCTTTCAGTAAGCTGACACACTAAATCATCCTACTGGTATAAAAATATTAATCCAACATAAATCTTTCATGATAAACAGCATAACAAAGTTGTGTCTTACCATCACTGGGGATCAAGGACTGATATCGAGAAATTATCTTCCTAAACCTTGAATTGTTTTTCTCTGTAAGCTATACTGTAAGTATTAAAATGTTGGTTTTTGACTAGTAACCAAAGTCATTGAAAAGAAAACTCTTATGTGGCAGAGGCAAGGCAGGCCAGCTGTTCTGTATTGGTCACAGTCACCACTGGTTAAAATTACTTGTGCTCACAATTTCTGGGCTGAGATTGGCAACCTGAAGGATATGTGGAAAGTGTGATGTTTATTCCTGGGAATAAGAGAAGAGTGAAGGAGCAGAGAGAGCAGAAACAGATAATAAATACATCTGCTCTCAGCAAAGGAGGCATACAGGAGAAAGGACAACATCCTCTCTTGAAGAGAAACACATTCTATAGAAATGCATTTGGGTTTACTGGCTCTCTTTCATCTGTTTTGAGCCTCTTCCCTCACCACTATCCTCCCCAAGGGCTCACTTTGGCATGGAAAGCATTGCATCAATGGCTGTGATACAGAGGAAATGGAGATCCACATCTCATATTTCTGGGACCTGGTTATAATTTGGTTGCAATGCAGAAAGTGGCCAACTGTGCAGTGGAGTTTATTAGACTATCCAGGTGTTTCCTGTACTTCCAGGGAAGGATCAAAGTTTGTAGTTACAAGGGTGCATAGACTATCAAAGTGTATGAAATATATCACAAATGTATTCATTGAAACTCTGTCAGAGCTACTGTTGGAACTGTACTATTAGCCTTAGAGACTTCAACATCCATATGAACAGCAAACCAGATGAGGCAACATCTGTTTTCTTGGTAAGGCTGAGCAACCCAGATTTACCCAGCCACTTGATGAGCATTCATAGGGCAGGAAAAAGTATTTGATTTTCATTTGTCTATGGTCTAGTTGTCAGAAATACAAAGGGATCCTTTCTGTTTGGTTTCAACATTTTCAACCTAATTTCACTGTGAGAGCTATTTTCCTTACCTAATCTAAGTAGTATCTTCAAGGTCAGCTAGAAGTTATTATTTCTAGGTTTTTTTGTATTTTAAGTGAAGTATAAACTTTATCTTGCTGGCTTATTTTTAGCAAAGATAACTGAATTCTCTGGGCTGTGAATAATATGGCAATTAGTTGTATACTGATCTCTGTGCTTGAAAATAAGCTTGTTCACTGGTTGAAGTTCACAATCTCTGGTTTGGGAAAGTTAGCCAACATTTTTTGACCTTCATATATAATATAAATTTTTATATAATATTGGTTGTTATTAGGAATCTTTTTTCCAGTTCCAATGCAATATATTTTCAATCATTCCTTCTCTAGAAATGTTCCTTATAATGTGACTGTTTTTCAGATTTAGGTGTTTAGGCACTGCAGTATCTCAAATTGAATCCTCTCTGCTTCCTTTCAGTGGACACCTTCTTTTGTTTTTCTATTGTCAATGGTAATATGAAGATGTTGCTTACATTTTCTTACTGTAATGCTGAATCTTTATTGTATTTAAGAGTGTATTAAATTCTCTAGTTAATTGATATGCTCAAAAATATAGTTATTACCGTTATTAATTGCTGTTTCTGGTCAGCTTACCCAAGGTGGTTTATTTCCAGCTATTCAAAATTTTAGCTGTGCTCCAAACTACATCTGTTTTTATGAAGAACTCAGCCTTACAAAATGTTGTTCCTGATATTCATGATACTGTCAGGTAATGGGTCAATACCTGACTTTTGCTGTCTTTGCCATATAGTTCCTTTTCTGCTGACTTTGAACTTGATGGTTTTGAAACCCCCTGAATTGTAGTGCATAGTAACAAAGCACTCACAGAACATAAACCAATATCACTGGTTGCAAAGCTTTAATAAAGGAGTGCTTTTGATGGTAAAAAGTTCATACATTTATAAAAATATTTTTTCCACAAAAATGAGAGCCATGAACTATCACTGTCATTTCTTATTCTGCTGATGATAATGGGATAGGAAGTAAATTAAAGTGACCTGCACACTACTGAAAAGCTGCTCTTGCTTTGACACAGGGTGATGGGAAGGACATTTAACGTAGTTTTACACACAGAGCTGTTTTTGGCTAGTGTGGCTGAGTCCTTGAATAGCATAAACCCAAATAGGCTCTTCCAGGAGTGTTGGTGTAAGAGCTGCAGTGCTGCTGGAGAAAGCCCTTGGAATGCAGCAGCACATGGGCAGTGTGGGTGAAGGTCCCTCGAGGCAGGGCCCTCTTCTCATCCACAGGGCATGGTGCCAGAGAAACAACAGTGCAGAAAGCTGTGCTGGAGGCCTGCAAGTGCTCAGTCCTGTCTGGTTCCAAATCTTAGCTTGATTGGTGGATTTTTCAAGTGCTAGCTTCTGATTACACTCCTCATGTCTGGCACTTAAAATAAGACTGCTAACAGTTCCTTTCAATTTACATGACTACTTGTTGAGAACTTTCTTAGATTTTTGTTGGTCAAAGAGGCACATATATCCTTTGATTGTTTTGCTATCAAGGGTGTCAGTCAAAGCTTCACTTCCCTCTGCAGCTTAATCATTTATAATACAACACAGTAAGACTTGTTGGAAAGTTGATGTTGCAATCATTGTGCTGGCATTCTAGTAGAGAGGGACAAGGAGGTTTTTCTCAGCCAAGGGAATCATAAGTGATGGAAATATCTAAGAGGTCTCTTGGAAGACTATTGTCATGTCTCTGCTCAATATTTCAGACTTAAATTAGTCTTTTCCAAATGTTTAATATTTGTAAGTACATCTCCATCTCAGCTATCCATATCTTGAGTCCCTTTCAGAGCTTCAGTTACACTGAGACTGAGAGGAACAGAGATTGCTGGAAATAAATTTTCCTTAGGCTCAAAACTTTGCCAGTGGTATATTTTGTAATTCAGCTGCCATTTATATAAAACACACTATTTAATTATATGAATTCCTACAAAATGTAGTTAATAAAACACACACCACTTGGAAGTTTTTCACTGGAGCTACTTATAGCAAGCTTGAGCTTTTGGAAGGGAAGCAAAGGGAATTGGGAAAGTCTAATGGAAACTCAGCCCTCTATCTTTTCTGAAGAATGGGGATTACACTGTGTTGACATTACTTATTTGAACATGTGAAAGGCACTTTGTTTTCTTATAAACATTGCTGTAAAGTTCTCCTTACCTCTATTTATACAGGACTGTGCTGCAGGCAAACACTGGGTGTTACTTCCTTAATGGCATCAAATATGATGCTAGATAGGGAAAGGATGTCTGAAAAAAGGAAAGTGGATGAATACCATGTGGTATTGACAAAGACACTGCAGTACAAGGCCAAGTTAGAGCCAACATAATCTACATAACCCCTTTTGGGGCTGGGAGTGTTTGCACCCTTACTCTCCGTGACATTTTTTTCTGGTTGTAAACTTGGCTGAGGGTCATTTTTCATGTCCTGCTCACTTTGTCAGGTTGGGTAAAAGATAAGTCTGTTTAGAAATTGTGAGATTCCTTGGTTATCCCCTTAGTGTTAGGTGACACAGGTGTGGTGCTGTAACAAGGCTAAAATGATGGAGAAGGGACATTAGTATTCCTAATATTCAACAGCTGCTTACACCAGGCACAAAGAGGGATGTGAATTTGTGGATAATATAGACTATGTAGAAATCTAGAAATGTGTCTTTCAAATGATGCTGCTTCATTTTTGTATTACTGCCCATACTGCTCCTACTGACAGATAGATGGTAGGAAAAATCCTCTGATCTGGTAGAGCATTTCCTGAATGCAATGCTCTGAACACATAGATTTGGTTATGGTTTTTTTTTTTTTCCCTGCATTTTTATTATGCTTGGTTGTTGCTTGTTCATGCCAACTTGAATACATTGACATAGGCTACATAGCCAGCACTCACACCCCTGCATTTTTCCTTCCACCAAATACGGTATTTTTAATGCAAAGTTTTATCCCCTAAATATAATACCTTAGTGCTGGTAAATGATAGATTATCATTTAGATATTGAGTGCCTTTTCTGATGCCCATCACTCTACTTGGATGACTCACTGTTCTCCAGTGGTTTGCATTGTGGTCCTCTCTCCACCTGCCTTCTCAGTTCATCCTGGATGGTTCCATCACAGATAATCACTAACTGCGTATTTCAATGGTCAAGTTAATCTATTAAAGTTAATCTTGGATTCTGAGATTTCCACTCCTGTTTGCCTTGCTAATCCTGTAGGCTTTGCACCTCCAGACAGACAGCAGTGTACCTTGAAGTTTCTGTGTTGTGAAAGAAATGGTTTTATAGCAACATCCCTCAGTGATATAAACAAAACGAGACTTCTCATCGTTCTGTGAGTTAGAACTTACTATAAATAGAAAGTGTTCAAAAGGTGTTATTTAGTAGTTTGCATTATGCAGCTGTCTACTTAAATCATTTAATTTTGGCATCTAATCTAACTCCCAGTCTCCATCAGAGACAAATAAGAAACCATATGTGAAAGCATCTGTGAAAATCTTTCTTTTATTTATGACAACATTAAAGAGAGGCTCTGATGTCAGTTACTTAACAATAATAGACATTCCTTTGCACCTATAGCGCTGGGTTACTTGGGCATATCCCTCTGTGGTATCTTATACCTACTGCTGTTCCCTTCATTATATACAGATGCACAGCAGTGAAGACAGTAATAGTCTTTCTTAATTAAATAAAGCTAAATGTTAATTAGTCAGAAAAATTGATTTATTTTCAGTGCATAAAACTTTTCATTGTGTGTCTCTTCTTTTTAAAGAACAGGTTTGATGTTCATTTAGGACTTTACATTTTTACTTTATTTCTGTGCTGTATTTGGACTCTTGTGGTGGGATCTAATCGTCATAGAAAAATTATAGGTCTACAGATGTTTTCAAGATGTTACTCTGTCAGTAGCAGATTATCCCCTGTAGCAAAATCTCATTAAAGTGCAATTTACAGAGCTCTGCTGATGTTGCCATCAACCAAAATTAAAGGCATTAATTTTTCAAAGTTCACAGAAGTCCTTACATAAATGATGTAGCAGTTTGCAAGAACAATTTACAGAAGTGTTATTTGCAGAATTAACCTACATTAACAGAACAAATGTTGTAAGGGTATAAGAAAGGATTGGGCAGTGAAACTGCAGCTGTTCATGATTTGTGTTAGGTAGTGGGTGCAAAGAACTGTTGAAACATAAGTTATTCTTCCTTGATGCAAAGTTGGATAGGTAAGTTGGATTCTGAACTCTGTCTGTGAAGAGTTAAGCTTATAATAGAGTGATCACCAGTTGGGGACACCCATGGAGACCTTAAATTCTACTTTGAAACATCTGTACTTGATATGCCTTAAAATATTCCCATTTAGAGAATGAGTTTATGTAGCTCATGTTGTGAGTATGCCTCTTCAATACAGTACCAAATGCTTATCCAGGTATTTATTGTCAGAAGATGTCTGTATTTTAACTGAGCCTAGAACTTCCATGTCAAATACACTGGAAAATTTCAGGCTAGTGGTGTTATATGGGCCAGAATAAACCTCAGTTAAATCAGTGGCAGGAGATGACTCATTTTCAATATTCAGAGCCATATGCGTATGTAATGACCATATTTAGTAGGATCATTCACCTGCTTTTGCAACCACTGGCAAACACAGTTGTCACAGTGAAGCCTCCACAGCCACAGTTCTCTCTTCCACTTTGTACGTGTTATATTTCAATATTCAGAATTAACACCCAGCTGATGAGTAACCCTCTCCCTTCAACACAGAGCAGTCAAGCATGTGCTCAGAGTTAAACATCACCATTTCTCCAAAACTGGGAGCCAACAGACACATTTAAACCTCAGTACTTACAAGGAACACACTCCCCACTCACACATTGTTCTGGGTATTCACAGAAGTTTTTATACCACCATAACAGGCTGATATCATTAAATCAATATTTTTACTTGCCTTTTTTTTTTTTTTTTTTTTTTTTTTTTGGCAAAGGCAAAGAGATAGTTTTTTAGACACTAGCTGATTAAACTGGAACCAAATCAAGATGCTTTCCAGGGAAAGGCTGAAGAGGACCCTAGGCAGTAGTTACTTCTCTTTACTATTTTGGAGAAACTTTTCTCTTGAATGCTACTTTGGTTAAAAATTTAACCAAAAAATTGCCCCAAAAGTATCTCTTTATCTGTTACTTGTTTCTAGAATTTTCCCATTTTATATTCATGAAAGATCCAGAACTTTCAGAGTCTGCTGTTTTGTTTTATCAGTCAGTTAATTCAGACTTTGCCCCACATGTTACCCACATTATTGTCAGCCATGAAGCATCTGACCCACACTGTGCACTCCATCACTTTAGGGGTGCCTTTTAGTTGTTTTCTCTTTGTCCTTTTCGGCTGTTCTGAGTTTCCAAGGTGCTTAACATTTCTGTTGGCATTTTAGGTCTTTGATGTTCTGTATTTTCAGAAGAGATGCTGGGTGCTGCTTGTTCTTCACTATCTAGTTACCGAATTTTAGAGATTAAAATTAACAGGAGCACTCTTGAACAATCTTGCCAAGTCCCGAGGTGCCAAAAGAGAAGGTGTCCATGTTGTGCTGGCACCACTACGTTTGTGGCTCTGTTATGGACTGGCTGAAAAAACCAGGGGTGGACACTGTGGGGATGGCATAAGCAGAATTCCCAAATAGAAAACCACAACCCAGCAGACTGCTTGTGAGTCACAGTTAGCCTTGGCAATCAGACAGCATGGATATTTTAATTGTCTTTAGCTCCTAGAGACAGAAAAGTAAGGGCTGGATGGGTACAAAAATGCATAGGTCATCACTGTGTCTGTGTGTGCAGAAGAGCAGAGAGCTGACCTGTAGGGACTGAGAGTGGCTTGTGGGGATCAGGTCTGACCTGTGGGCATCAGGGCTGACCACGAGGATTAGGGCTGACCCAGGAGCCTTCAGGTCCCCACTGGTCTGTGCACCCAGACAAAGTAAAAAGTGACAGGTCAAGATAATATTTATCTTGGAATCAACCATACCGGGGAGAAATTTCATGTATTTAGGACTCATGTACTTGTATATTTTGGGCCTGGGTTTGTATGGCAGACAATCCTTGAGTTTGCAGCAGCTGTAGAGTGGACATGAGTCTGATTGACATCTGCCAGCCTGCTAAGGCTGCCCTGAAAGGGCTTGCAGATTGGGACCCTGAGTTACAGGGCTCAAAGACCCTGTAACAAGGGTCTGATGTATTAACCCCATGTAGATGCAACAGTTTATATAAGGCAAAAGTTAAACTGAACTGCATTTGTGGCCTTTTATAAATGTTGTTTTATTTGTAGAACCTATTTAAGCAATTTATTACAGAATATGGCTGCTAGCACTATACCATGATACACATGCATAAATTACATTAGAGATGTAAATGTCTGCTTGCTCTTATAGTATTCAGTGAGTGTACAATTAGGCAGGACTTGCTTGATAATACAGGCCATAAATTTATCCCTGAATATTACCTTCACATTTTTTGATTGAGTCAGAGTATTTAATTTAAAAAGTGCACATAGAATTGATCACAGTTGTTGGTAACCTGCTCTGGTGTTTGAGTGCAACCATAATGGTGTATTATAAGATTTTGAGTATCGGTGACTGCAGCTGAACATAGTTAAATAAAACCATCCAAACAAACAAGCAAATAAAAAGCCCTGCTCTGTTTCATATTGTATTTTTAATGATGTAGTTAGCAAAGAAGAGAATGCGATTCCTCATTGTAATTTTTTGCATCTCTTTTCCCAAGAGCTGCTGTCTTGATTTCTGTTTGTGTCCATAAATATAGTGTTGCTTTTCAGACAGTAAATGCATCAGGTTTTCTTCATATTCCAGCTGCTTCTGAGTGATTAGTATAAATCATATTGACTTTCAATAGGAACATTTTCACATAATTTGTGAAATTATGCAATGGAAGAACAGTTTGCAAAGGAAAAATATTGTGAAACCACACTTCTTTAGCAATGTATCTGTATTCTGCAATACATTTTATTGTCTGTCTCTTTTGTGTAGAAGATTTTTAGATAAATGTTGGTCATCATCGTTGTCCTTTTCCTTTCACATACATGATGATGTTTAGACTTCAAAGAGTTAATGCACAAGACTATTTTAACAACTAGTAAGCACGTGTTCCTGATTTGCAGGAAATAACTTTTTTTCCATTCCTGTAAGCTGTTCCCCAAAAAGCCTTACCTTGATGGTGCTTTTGCAAAACAGCGTTGCCCAGCTGAAGCTCCCACACACAAACCACTCTGATTCTTTGGGGAGCAGCATCCTCCTGTCTCCCCCGCGGACGGGCCGCACCTCCATCAGCTCCCAGCCTTGTGTGTGGCCAGCCCGAGCCTGGCCGCGACCCCACGAGCGAGGGTGGTCAAAGCAGGCTGTGCACGATGCTCCCACGGGCTGGGGGCTGGTTTGAGTTACTGCCGTCTGCGGCAGCACCCCCGGGACCTCCGCGATGGCTGCGGAGCCCAGGAATGCCGTGCCCGCCGTCCGAGCCGGCCCCGCTCCCACGGCCGCTCGGGGACCTCCTCTGCTCCCTGTGATGGGGACAGTGAGGGTGGCACTGCCTCCTTCCCGGCATCGTCCCGCTGTGGGAAGCCTCGCTGGGGCCGGGCATCCTCAGGCGGGGCTGGCCTGGGAGCGCACGGGAGGACAGAAGCGCTCCCTCCTTTTGGTTTCCCAGTCAGCCCGATCCGATGAAGCTGAAAGAGGACATTTAAAAGTAGCTGGAGAAAATGTGCTTGAGTCAAACTGCACAATCCTTACCGTTATACTCCCCTAGAAAATAAGCAGGAACCAGTATAAATGTGATATATTAATATTTAATCCACATTTGGCTGTGTAAACCTAGAACGTGTTTTAAAAAGATGGCACAGTGAGGAAAACGAGAATGTTTGCAAAGAAAACAGTATTCCTTGCAGCTTTTGGTAAATGCTTAAACTTAACTTGTGCCTGACTTTGCAGAAAATGTGAGAACCATACGAATGCTTGTGCCTTATGGAAAGCCATGAAATCTAAAAACATGAACCGCTGTTCACTATTAACAAGTAAAACCCTATTCTTTTTCTCTATAAGGTCCTGATTAATGGACAGAAACCTTCTTCGTTGTTTTTTTCACATTCTTTTGCAGTTCCTCAAATGTGAGACAGACAATAAATTACTTGCACAGATCCTACTACATACCAGTTCCTATTTGGAGCTTGACTGAGAAGCAGAAACAAATATGGGTATTGTAAAAACCACATTGGGTACAAAGACTGCACACGGATTGCCACTTATAGTCAACAGCTGGAAATAATATGGGTCTTTATTAATCTGAATATTAGTGGTTGCCATTTTGTTTCTTTTTTTATTATTTTGACAAAATGGTGGGAGGAAGGATATGAGGGATTTCTTGCTGATAAGGATGCTTTTAAGACTCACTTTGTCGCAGTTTGCTTCCCCATTTTAAATGGAGGGCTCCTTTTATTTTCCTTTTAGCAGCCTGAAACTTCTGTAATTAGAAAGAGAGAACTGAATTTAGAGTTGTACAAAAATGGCAGTCCTGATCTGCAGCGCATTAGGAAAGGAGACAATGGGATGAAGCAGGCAGGAGAGTGGAGACAAGAAATTTATTACTGGGCATTGCCTAATGAGTTGAAAATTCCTTGGGATTTTCAAATAAGCACCACAGAAAAGCAGTAATACCAGTGTTCATCTGCACAAACCTTCCCACGCTTCAATTTTTATATAATAACTGTGTCTTGTTATGGGAGGACATGGACAGCACTGGGAGGAAGGATGTGACTGTGGTTAAAGTGAGTATTGGATACAGGAAATCTGACCTCTAATTCCATCTTTGGCAGTTTCAGTCAGTGATAATTCACTCTCAGTGTGCCTCAGTTTCCCTGTTTGCAAAAAAGTGTGGGTTGTCTGACTAGCCACAGGGGACAGCTGAAATGTGCATTTTGGTAGATAAAGCCCTAATACATATTTTGAAGTGAGGTTTAATCTGAGTGCATCGTGTTATTTCTAGTCGAAATCTTTGCTCGTGACTTAAACAAAATTCTCTGTGACCTCCTGGAGAAGAGCTGCAAAGGTCAAGGCTATTACATTTGGACCATTATTACACTCCAGGTCCAGAAATAAGGAAATAAATCACAGATAATGAGAAAAAGTTTCACAGAGGTTTTTTGCAAATGGAACATTTTGTTGAAGAAGGACATTTTCATACACTACCAAACTGATGACAATTTTACTTTATATTTCTAATGTTTGTAGCTCTTACTGGAAAGAACTGAGAGCTGCAGAGCCCTCCAAATCTCCTTCTTTTTTTTAATGTGTCTGCTTTTTGTGACTATAGGCTTAGACATGATCTGCAAGATTTAAATTCAAACAAAAGATGATGAAAACGAGAGGTGAAAGTGTTTTTTGTTTTCTATCAACTAGCTCTCTATGCTCTGCTTTTTATGTCATTGTTTTAATAATTTAGCTAAATTGCTAGGAAAACAGACAGTGTTTAAATCAATGTAACAGCCTGGTGTGGACACGAGAGCATTAGCTATAAAGATATTTATTATAGTATAGCTTTAACAAAAACAAGTAGCAGTGGCACAAATAAACTCTGTACCAATAATATTCTGTTTGTGATATGAGGTAGCACCGATTTTGACCGAGCCATTTTCCTAATTGATTTAATTACTTTGGTGCAGGAACTGTAAGGAGACAAGGCCAGGGCAGGAAAGGGGGGGAGGAGGATCTAACATGAAGAAAAAAGGTGTATTATTATCTTGACTGATATGTTGGATTGCTTGTAAAGAAATTGGGAAGAATTTGAACAAGGGAGGTATTTACCTTTTGAGACAAGTATATTTAGTACTTTTTTTTTTTTTTTTTAAATATGTAACATTAAGTAGTGTTTTTGGTTTGGTAGCATTTCCACACTTCAAATTTGTGCTATGAAAATACATGAAAGTCTTTTCACTGTGAAAAGATTACAAGATTGCTTTTCCAAGCAGCTCATTAAGAATTATCTTATTGTATTTATTCAAAGATTTATATGAGAAGAAAAAATATTTCCAGCTTTTGGGAAGTAGGTCTCTTAGGAATAAAAGGTTTTATATAAAACGTTAGTATTTGAACTGACTCATTTGCTTGCTGAAGTTTGAGAACTTGTGTTGTATCTGTAGAATACAGTGCATCTTTCTCCTTTTATGCTTCTGTTCCCTGATTCTATTCCATTTATCATTTCAGAAGAGTCTGGGAGTAACTTTGTAAGTGAGGAATAAGAAACATTGCATCTCTTATCATAGACAAAATCTTGCTGAAGCCATAATAAGGTGAAAGCTTGAAATACACCATTTACACGATGGAATTATTTAAATTTTCTTTTCAAATGGCTAGATTTGGCGTGGTTGCCCCACAGTTTCTGCTGCTTACTATTTTTAACTATATTGCTGGTGAAGTGATCACACAGTGGCAAACCATGTTTTAATACAAATGCAGAGGAGGATAGAATTAAGGTTGAATGTTCATCATTAACTGTGCCTATCCTCTTTTTTATATGCTTAACTCTGCAGCTTTAATATTGCATTAACGTGGTTTTTAGAGAGAGCGTTTTGCCCTAAGTATAAGAAAAGCATTGATCTTTTATGTTGTCGGCCAGGGCAGATGCAAATCCTTCTACTTTTTATTGAAGAATTAACCATCTCCCTCTGGAGCACAAATGCCAGCAGTACTGGTATAATTTTATTTTTAAGGATATGGCCTGTAGTAAGCTGATTGAATGGTATAATATGTTCTATTCAAATCTGACTTCTTATGCACTTCATTTCATAATGCCTTTGAAAATATATCGTGTTCCAAGCTGAATACAAGTTATGCATAAAAAGATGTTTGTTACGTAGCTTGGAAAATGTGGAATCAATTACTATTGGATTTGAGAAAACCAGGAGCCTTTTTGATAGGAAAAAAAATTATTTAGTTTGTAGTAATAATATCAAGTTACAGTACAACACATTCCTTTCCCTTAAAAAACTAGTTCAGTTTTAGTTCAGAACAACAACTCTTAAGGGATAGTGAGTAGGTCAATTAATATTATGTCAATTAGTTTTACCATCTGCATGTATTTACTAACTCAGGACATCTCAGAAGGTCTGCCCTAAAAATCCCCATGTTTACTCAGCTGAAAACAAATCTGAAGATCCCATTCCATTTTCGAGCCATCGGGAGTAAGTTCCACGTGTTGACAGATCCTTCAGGTTTTATTTGTGGAGCAGCATTTGCGTGAGAGATAATAGGCTAAGAATAACCATTACCTCACCTAATTGTTGTCTCCTTAAGGCTTCTAAAAATGTATTTGGGGTTGGAGAGCAGGCAGCACAGGCGGTGTGAGGAGTCCACCAACTGGTACCGTCTGTGTTAGTTACTACTAATCCAATCACTTGGGATCAGATGGTCCTGCAGCAGCTCCTTCCCCTGTGCACAGAGAGACAGTTTTAGAACAGAGAGATCTAAGGGTGTGTGGTAGACAGGTAATAGTTATATAACAGCTATATTAATAACACATAATAGGTAATAATAGTAATAATAAAATAACAGATTCATTAATAAAGCATGCAAGGAAGGTGTGCAACAGAGAGCAGGCCAACAAGTAAATTTTTTTAAAAAAAAGATGCATTTTAACCATATCCAAGCAAAACAGTTCTCTTCCTTTTTACTCACTGAATGTTGTTTCTTTTGAGCAATGTGTGTCAGTGCTTGCCTGACATTCCCAGCCTGGCCCTGTATCCTGGCTGGATGCACCGAGCCAAGCACAGAGAACTTGGGCTCGGGCAGGTTACAAAGTTAGAGGGGCAGCAGATGTGGGGCAGCTGTTTAGAAACTGGATGGGGAAGGGAGGAGTATCGGGTGTAGGAAAAGGAGGAGAGGAGAAGTAATGGGTGTTTGATAAACAGGGAAAGGGGAATTTGTGTGTCTGCTCAAACACAACAGCGGTAGATCCCCTTGCACAAGACTGGTAGGGCATTTATAAGAACCTGGAAATCCTCCTCTTAGCTGCTGTCCTACATTTCCTCCTTAAAAAAAAAAAACATTTCTCCCACTTGAAGTAAAAGTTGGATATTAACAGGTTCCATGACCACTTGCTAGGCAGGTGGAAGGTGATTTCCAGTCATCCTAGACAGAGACTGAAGGAAATTTAATAAAAATGTGGGAGTGTATATATGTGCCAATGTATGGGCATGAATAGGACTTCAATATTCACTGAAATGCAAATACTTCCTAGTATGTATAAGGAAGACACAGAGAGAGAAGCCAAGACTTTCACTGGGAGGGAAGTAGCATTCAAAAAAACCAGCAGTGATAAAATAATCTACTAATTAGTAAGACCTTTTAATTTAAAGTTACTACAAATTATGATTATATTATATATCATATATGTGGAATTATGTGGGTGCATTAACTGGAGAAAGGATTTTATTTTTACACAGCTGCACAATTTCCTTGGTTTGTGGTCTCTGCCAGTTTAACACTTCCATGCTTGCACCTGGGCTTGCTTTGACCAACACTAATGCCTGGACCACTGACTCCAACCACAATTACAGGAGATGTGGGTTGTGCCCCTGCCTGGGTATGGCTTCTTATTTAGGCAAACCCTTCATGGGAATGCAGAGGGTTTCCCTGAGCCTGTACTACAGGACTGAAGCCCAGACTCCTTCCTCAGAACTGTGATATGGGTGCACTATTTTGAATTTATGAAATATATGAACATGAATCTGTCTCGTGTTTTGTTTCAGTAATCCTCTAGTCTGTGCCTGTAGTTCAATATTTACACAAATGACATGTGCTAGTACACTTGTAAAGTTCTTCAGGATTTAGTAGATCTAAATGAGAGATTTTTCTTTGAACTTTATAGCTGTATAGCAACAAGACAACTTCAGGCCTTTAGCTGGTCTTGTTTTTCCCAGCCAAAAAGTCCCTTTCTGATGCAGTTTTAGAGTAAAGTACAGGTTCTAATAAATTTAATGAGATTTTTGCTAGTGGCTTAAATAATTCAGTCATACTTCTTTAGGACAATGTTTTCACTCCTGTTTTTGAAAAGATGTTATCATTAATACAGCTCTACAGAGAGGCAGTGAATGGTGTACAGATCTTGTAAATGAGAAAATAAACAAGGCCAAATCCTCACTCAGTGCAATCACAGTTAGCAAGGTGCAACAGAAAAAAGTTCGAAAGGCACTCTGTTTAAAAGACTCTTTTCAAAGACCTCTCCTGACAGCTTTTATTTGCCTGTTTTTAATTTACTTAACCTTTTGGATGTGTAAACAAGAACACCTCCCTAAACAAGAGAGCTCATTAAAAGTGCTGCTTCAGAATAGGAAAACTGTCTTACCTCGGGTTTCGGGGGTGTGAGTACCACAAACCCCTTTCAGGGCATCATTAACATATTCTAAACTGTTATCCCAAACAACATCCCCCACTCTGCCTCCTCGGTCAGGGCCTTAAGGTATGCCACTCCACACGAGCACTTCAAGAGCTGCAGTCCCCTAGCTGGAGATCAAACAACGCTTTCTCCACACGGAGAATTAAACCAACACATGAGGGTGCCTTTATCAAACTGTGTTTGATAATGAAGGCTTCAAAAAGCTGGGTGGGTCAAAATGTCAGTGCCTTTCTTTTGGTCTGCTCGGGTTCTGTATTGCCATACAAATTATAGAGGAAACGTCTCAGAATGAGAGATGTCTGTTATTTCCCTCGGGAACTATTTCATTACTGGCAAGGACTTCTCTTCTATATGTTTCTTCCCCCCCCACCTCCTGATTTCTTGTGATTTTTCCAAGTGGTGTAATCTGAAACAGTTCTTGTCTTCCCATCTCTTCGTCTCCCATTGTCTCAGTTCCCTATCCATGAGCTGATATCGACAGATCTTTGGGCAGTTCCTGAAGGAAAGTGCTGTCTCTGGTATTGATTTGTAAATTAATGAATAGAAAAAAAAAATAACACAACTCTTCCAAATATTCTGTCATTATAAGGCTAGCTTGGGTCAAGTAATATGATGAGTTGAGTATGTATGCAATAAAAATTACGACATGGATGCCTGTTGCTTTTTTAAAGTGACTTTATGCAAAAACTGGTGTCCATTATGCAAAAAACTGGTGTCCATTATGGCATGGCAGTGGATAGACCATGAAGCTGCTCTGCAGAATGTAAAAAGCATGTAAACAATCAGAAAAGGGAATTTGGAAATGAAGGGAAATGAGCAAAGAACACTAGCTGATGAATAAAACATTTCCCAAAGTTCAGAAAAGTCAGCTGGTCTATGTTAAAGTGGTTGCCAGGCAACTCATCTTTTTAAAACAAGTACTTCTGTGTGGCAGATAACTCATAAAGACATTGAAATGGCAAAATTAACTGCTCTTGAACAATTTCTTCGATACATTAGGTACAAACAGGCTTTCATTCATCATCAGGCGTGCATATCTTCTTGTTATAACTTTTTTCCTTGAACAAATGCATGTGTTTTGTCCAAAGCACTGCATTTTTAACTCTTTCTTTTCATCTTATTCCCCATGAGGGAACAGCTAGGAATCTCTTCCTTAAATCTGGGCATTGATATAAATCTAGTTTGGATGAAATTGGGAAGCTCATTCTCTATTTTGAAAAACAAGCACTCCCGTTTGGTGGGATCAGAGCACCCTCATGTAAAGAGGAGCTTGGTTGCAGTCCACCAAATATTTTCCATGAGACAGATGAGGGTGCAGACAGAAAGGAAGAGGTTGCTGTAGTGGATTATCAAAAAAAACTTCAGGAAAAAAGCAGCCAGGTCCTGGCAGTGGAGAGGAGGATAAAGCAGTAACTGGAGGGGAAAACTGATCATATGGAATAATTTATTTGACTTTTTTCCTTTCCAGTTCTTAACTGAGTAAAGTTGTGGTGGTTGGTTTTTTGTTGGTTTTTTTTTTTTTTTTTTTTACTATTGTGTTCATTATTCATGATTGCTCAATGAGCACTTTAGTGAAATGCTGAGCACAAAGGATGTTTGCAATCTGATCATAATGCCTGTGTTTTCAGCACTTTGCTACTTGCTGTTTATCATTTGTAATTGATCACCCTGCATAGTAAGATACCCTTTCCATTTCCAGATTGTATGACTGAAATATTTACAGATGAGAAAAGGAAAACTGAAGAAGTTTCCAATGACTTTCACAATATTATTGTTTTATATTGAATAAAAATAATGTCTTTACTGATGTAGAAAACAAATAATAAAAACCCTCTTACTAATTTCAAAGCAAATCTGTAGCATTTCAAAACCTGTTTGGCAATGTTTATAAATTATTTTTCAAATGCCAGCTCAGCTCTTCCTCTTGGAAAATGACCGGGATAATGCACCACCTCTCTATCAGAGCAGCACAGGGTTGTGCTCCTTGCTTGGCTATTTGATTACTGCCAGCAGTGCCATCATAAGCAAATGAGAAATCCTCAGCCTTTGCCATTGTCCTCCTGAGCTTGGTGTCCACCTTCAATTGGTGTTTCAGCCATAACCATTATTCCTTCAGCCAAATTCAGTAAAACAAAACAAAACAAATGCCCCAACAACTCAGCAAAGTACCTTTACTGTAAAAACTACAAACATACCAAAGAAAAAAAAAAGCTTATTCAAATGCAAATTAATGCAGTGTTGAGTCTTTTTTGCTGGTAACTTCTAGTCAGCCTTTTACAGTGCTGTTCTGGGGACTTGTGGCTGGTGCTGGGAGACCAGCTTTTCACTTTGCAGCCTGTTGCACAGCCAGGACATTGCACAACCTGTGGCACTGACACCAGTCCCTCAGCAGCAAGCCAGCCCTTGCCTTTCCATCAGAATGTACCTTTGTTAGCTTGCTTTTGCAGTAATTTTACTAAAAATATATTAGGGAAAGCCATCAGGTTGAAAATTGGGTAGTATTTAAATACAATATATTTTTTGTGCTGGTTTTAAAAATGTGTAGTGATTTTTAAGGTCGGTTGTCCTCAGCCAGTCATACAATCCCATGGAATTAATTAATTAAGGCACAGATAAGTTTAACTCCCACTTAGATGACACTTTGCTAAACAAGATTGGATGCTAGGAAAATGTCTTCACTGAGCAGGTGGTGAAGCACTGGAACAGGCTGCCCTGGGAAGTGCTGGAATCCCCATCCCTGAAGGTTCCAAGAAAGTGTAGCTGTGGTGTTTTGGGACGTGTATTTTAGTGGCAGACATGGCCACCTTGATCCTCTTGGAGGTCTTTTCAAAGTCCATGATTCCAAGTATTTCTTACTGGAATTTTGTTTACTCTTTACCTGACTCTCTGAGCTTTATTTAATTTTTTTGTGATCAAAATATCACACGAGGCACTCCCATCTGTCTGATTGCTGTCTGTAATGCTGCAGAGAACTCCTTGCTGCTGCCCCAAAGGCTGCATCTACTCCTGCAAAAATGACAGCTTTGCTGCCTTGAGGTGCCCAGTTCAGTGGTGGCTCTGGGCTCACCCCAGAGCTGCAGTTCAGAGATGGGATCAATCTGCCCTGCCACACCAGGCACAGGGGGGTTCTCCTCTGGGGACGAGTAATGTGATGTCCTAAGCAACAATATCTGCTCCCCATGCCCCCACCAGCTGGGCAAATGATGGCTTGGGTTGGCAGCAACACCATCTTCACATACAGAGAACATACCATTTCCCCCTTCCTGTGTGTATAAATATATATATGTGTGTATAATTAATGTACATAATTACTTAGATTGCTTGATGCAGATACTTATTTTTGTTTGTAGTAAATATGCTGGAAGGTTTCAGAAACACAGTTAATGAGCCTATTTAGCTATTCAAAGTATACAGGATGTGAAAATTTGGGAGGAGGAGGTGGTGTTGCAGGAGCTGCAGCCTATTATTTAATTCCTGGGGTCAGACCACCAGCAGCTGTAAAAATCAATAAGGCTTACAGAGATGAAATAAACTTGAAAAAAAAGAAGCATTGACAGAGGATATTCCACAAAGCCACTCCTGATGAGGCTGAGCCTGTTCATACCAAAACCAGGGGAAGTTTTACTGCTTACTCTAAGAGCCTTGGACCAGCATCAGGAACTTGCAGGATTCTTTGGGCAGAGTTTTCCAAAGTCCAGTCTTTTGATGGGTCCAAAATATGCCTGGGTGCTACAGTACTGGAGCATGGTGAGGCAGTGTGTCTGACTGGCAGTCCTTACTGCACTTCACTGAGGGTTTTGGGAAGCAGAGCCCAGTTCTGTTTATTTTTCTTTTTCTGTGTTGTTTGGTTTGGTTTGGGGTTTTTTTGTTTGTTTGGTTGGGTTTTTTTGTTGTTCTTCAGGACCTTCTAGAGTATTAAAAATCCTTGCCAAACCTTGCAAGTAAAACCAAGATGTGCAGATACTGATAGACCAGAGAGATCTTCATAAAACCTGTTAGTGGGATAAACTTTAACATCCATGGAAAACATCCTAAATAGTATTCCAGATACTGGGAATAACCTAAATCTTCTGATACTCTCATAAATCTTACCTTTTTTTCTCATTCTCCTGTACCCTATACCTGTCTGATTTGATATCATATCAGATTTAACTGCAAAGACAGCTGTAATCAGTGTTTATAAGGCCCAAAGAAACTATTCACAGTACAAACCATCTAGTACTGGAAGATGTGTTCCTGTAGAAAAGCAATCAAAGCCAACATGGGAAAATTTTGAACCTTGCTTTATGTAATGTACTTAAAAATAAATCCTGGTGAAACACAATTATTTTCTTTTAGAGTAAATGATTTTGCATCAGGCTTCTGACTTTTAAGATTTTTTTTTTTTTTAACATCTCTGAAATAGCCAACAGAGTACACTTGCCAAACCCAAGCCCCTGAACAAAGATGAGCAGAATAAATAAATTAAAAAAGAATGTCTGAAAAAATAATTTTGGGTCTTTTTTTTTTTCTTTTTTTTTTTTTTTTTTTAATATATTCTTTCTCCTTTCATCTGCTTTTTCATTCATGCTTGCTAGATTTCCTTTGCAGTTCGGGGGGTTAGAATTTGAGGAAGTGAGGTTTTGCATAATCACCAGGAGATGCAGTCAGGGAAAATGACCAAAAGCCACAAACACTCAACAAACATGACAAGACTGACAGCCATGAGAGTGTGCTGTTGGCTTCTGGGTATGAACCTCCAGCTTTGGTCAAAGGTATGAACATAAATACACCATTTATTATTTTGGAGCAGCATTTATTTATTGACTAATTTCATCAAATAATTAGTCAACTTTGGAATTGTCCTCAAATCATTTGCTGTCATATGGTTTGCAACACTTTTTACAGCCTCTGGAATTTACAGTAATTTAAAATATATACCTTGATTAGATCTACATTAGTCTTATATTTTTTGTGTCAAATTATGTAAAAATGGAAACAATGATTAATTTTGCTATAGGAAATTTCATTGAGTTATAATAATTTCAGTCTTATCTCTTTGAGCTGCATGTTTCTCCTATTGCTTTAAAACTAATTTAGGCCACATTATATACAAAATTAAATCTTACTTTTATAGCTACACCCTTGGGGTTCAATGAAAAGACTTTATGAGCTAGAAATTAAAAGTACTGGTTGAAAATACTATTACATTATACAGGCTATTATTAAGGCAATTTACAAAGTTGGTATTAAAACTATGCACATTTTTCATTGTTAGCACCCATATATTCAGCAAGCCCGTGGGACCATTTTGTATATAATCTGGCAAATAAAATCAACTGAAAGGTAAACAGTAAGTCCACAGCACTCCTTGATAGGGAAAATTGCACTATAATAATTGTAAAGAAGATTTAGCCCAAGATTGTTATGAATTTAGGCAATATGTACCACATTTGTTACATGTAAAAATCAATTTGAAACTCTGTATTGCACACATATTGGAGAACACACAGAAATATTGCTTTCTCATAAAGAAAACAAATAGCTTATATTCCATGAAATTCAATTTGACATAAGTCTATTTTGCATCTTAAATGTGTAGTTCTTCTCCACAGTTGATTTTTGGCTCCTATGCACATTTCCACAGTTTGGAGGCAAGACAATTGCTTGTTTTGCTTGGATCCTAGGTGACATAATGCATGGGTTTGTGCCTCTTTGAACAGTGATGTAAAACTCACAATGTGATTTAAGGGAAGTATAAGGAAAAGAAATGGTCTTTTAATTTTAAGGATACTTGAAGAACAGAGACCACTGAGAAGCAGGGAGGAATATCAAATATTAGCTCTAGATGACCATACTGAGCCAGCACCACATGAGCATGCAATCGTCCTTTAATTTTATATATTACCATGTTCCACATTGGAGCACTCCAGCTGTTATGTCAAGATGGAACACACTCAGCTGTGTTTAAAATAAAAAGGAAGGTTTATTTTTCCTCTCTTTGGGAAACCCACTGCAATAGCAGAAATGTTTTGGCAAGAAAGATGTCACCAGGACTGCCTTGGTTGCAGCATGAGTGCTGGGAAGAGCTGGAAGGGAGGAGCATTTGCTGCAGCAGCATCTCTATTCTCTCCCTTGCTTCTCTGTGACTGTAGAAGTGTCGTTGGGAAGGTCTTGTTGCTGTCACTCAGGAGTTTTCCCCTCTCCTTGCACTCTAACTTTACAGTAAGCTGTCACCCTGCTGATGGAGTCAGAGGACAAGGAAGGGCATTCTTCCCTTGGCTCCTAGGACTGGCTTCTCTGGCAGTAGGCTGAGATGAACAGGGCTTTTGGGCTTTAATTATGGTTTATGGTTTGTTTGGACCACTAGTTCTTGCAGAGGAGTCTGAGCAAATACTCTCCAGACTTTTTGCAAGGGCTGATCCTGGAGGTGCTGGATTCTCTCCAGATTAGTAGAGGGCAGGGATGCTCAGCCTGCTGCTGCAGGTTCACTGGGGGGCTGGGATGTTAATTAAAGCCTAGCAAGATTCTGGGTAGAACAGCAAAATTGTTCTTGACTCTACCCTTTCTGGAAAACTGGTGGCTCAGGGAAGGAAGGGATTGTGTAACCGAGCTGCTCAGTCATGGGCATCAGCTTCCAGGGGCTGCTGTGAGAGCTGAGAGATCCTGCCCTTGGATACTCAGCAGCCAGCTCCGCAGGAAAAGTCTGGATTAGGTGTCAGAGGTGACCAGTACACTGCACAATCAAACCAATAAACTCTGTTCTGTTACTGAGCAAAAGGAATTTGGACTATTCCTGTTGTGTTGGGACAGAGGGGATTCCATGCAGGAATGCTGTAGGCAGCTGGTGTGAGCTGAAGCGTGCTGCCAGTGTGCACTGAGGGGTCACAGAAACACCTGAAAATGTGCTTTTGTTTATGTGAAGGATAAATAACCCTTTAAATGAAATAAGTTGCTAAAACTTTTACACTTTGTTTTCTTCATATTGCAATAACAATTTGAGAAGCTATATAATTTTATTTGGCTAACAAAACCTCCTCTAACCACTCAACTTCATCCCAGTTACTGACTCAAGGATAGGATGTATAGAAATTAAAGAACCCTAATAAAAAAAAATAACACTGATATTGTATTTAATTTTTCAATCTCCATTATTTTCTTACTTTCCTTTAAAGAAGAAGATTCTATAACTATTACAGCATAATACTAACATTGCTATTATTACATATTAATATTTTATTGCCTTGGAAAACATTGATATATAATTAATTTGATTATGGATCAAATTAAGTAATTCAATTTTAGATTGCCTACACTAATTTGTTAAATACTGTAAAAGATAATGGATTGAGCACAAAGGGAAATGGAAGAAATTATTTGTACTCAGAAAACTATCAAGGATGTTTAACATGTTTGTACAGAGAAGGCAAAAAAAGAGATATTATGTAACAGATCAATCAACACGCAGAGATTACATTTCAAAGCCTTTTTATATTGAACAAGTGGAGCTTGATTTTTAGTCTTTTAGAAGTATCTGAATTTACAATAGTATAAATTTATAAATAATGCATTTTACTTTTGTTGCTATTGTTGTTATGGCCTGAGGATCAAAGCTCTAAATGAGGTATCTGAGTTAAATATAACACCCCTACAAATGGATAATCACCACACCGAATCCTATTTATATATATTTTCAGATTTAAATAACTAAATTATTTTTTGAGAATATTTGAAATGAAGGAAAAAAGGTTAGGAAGAGTGAGTAGGACAGTACACATCAAATCACAGTACAGTCCTGGAAACCCTTTCACACACTCACCTTTCTCAGTGAGTGGCTTCCTTCCCCTCAATGGGCCTTCTTGTTCAAGGAATGTTAGCTACACAATGATTTCAGGAAACTGTTTTACTTAAAGATGTTATAATAACTGTTTTATAAATAAAAAGGTATGGACCTGATCAGATTTCTTATTAAAGGATACATTCTCAATAAGAACAACAAGAGTTCACATGGATGGATTCGGGGATCTCTTTGTGTGTAGTTTTGAATGAGAGGGATCTACTCATCTAATTTTTCTCTTATAAAAATGGTATGTCTTTCATGTCCTTCTACTGAATTTTATCACTTCCCAATGATTTTAGCAAAAAGATGTTAAGATCTTAAATCTTGCAAAATTTTGCAAAAATACAAAATATTATATGTGCAAACTAAAGCCATGTATGGGATTGTTTTAGATTTTGGTGTTGGTGATTTTCAGGGAAAAGTTCCTATGTTCTCTCTCCCCCTCTGCTCTTAATTCTTAAAAAAAATTTATTCTAAGGAAACCATACTTATAACAACCTTTGATCCCGGGTCTACAAACATGTATACCTTTACAAATATGAAGAATTATGATAGTCAGAAGTTACTCATGTAATTACAACTACTTAATTACAGGTTATTCACAATAGCAAACACTGCATTTATCATTTTTTTTCTGTGCTACGTAGAGATTACAACATTTTCAATTTGCAAAGGCTGATGGCAAAAAAATTCTGCAATCCTTATCAGGAGTTATTTTCTCATATCTTGCAGAGGTGAATTCAACTTCAAAAAGCTAAGATTTCCTTACCTGAAAGAATGATAAAAATATGGAAAATATATTTTAAATTAATGTCCTAGAATACCTGTTACAGTGTTCTTGTTATCACATTCCTTGATGAAATATGACAAATTTCTAAATGAGGATTCATTTCAAAGACAGCATTTTTGTCAGTATGTTTTATTGACATAATATAGTATATTTGACAAATATAAACATCAAATTATGATATGCTTAGGCCAAGATATGTAACCTTTCTCCTTTTTTCAAAGTCTTGATTTTAAAATTCTGAATTATGCTGAGCTGATTTGTTACCTTCGACGCTTGTCTGACACTCACCTATTTTGAATTGATGGCAGTACTATTATATTGAACCATTTCCTGCGGTGCAGGCACATATTTTTGAAATCTAATCACAATGAGCTCTTGACTACAAGAAACAATACTTGATTTTCTTACCGACACCTTACAAAGCAGATATAAAGAAGGGAACCTTAAATGCCCATGTTAATTCAATACATGAGAGTGAGAATGGGTTAACTTTCTCTTATCATGTTTCATAATAGTCTTGCACATAAAAATGTGGTATAAATCTATTACTGTAATAAAAGCACTCATTTTCCATTTAATAATGCATTTGGCAACAATTACTATTACAGTTATTATTTAATGCAAGCAAAAAATGAACATAATTTTCAAACATGGCCAAGTGGAATTTCTTCAGTCCTTGTTATTTATGATTCTGCTTTCTGAAGGTCAGATTATTTCTTTCTCTTCAATAATTCACTAGGTATGCTAAATGTTTACTTCATGTCTGAACGACAACCAATCTTGTTTTAATTAAATACATCTCCTGACATTGTTTTAACATATCAGTGAATTCAAATCAGTTAGTAAAATGTTAAGCAAATTAAATTTGTAGTCACTCTCCACTTTGAATATCCACTTCTCTAGTTTCTTCCCACCTGCTGTCATGTGTTAATTTTTTTAAAGCATCATCTATTTGCAAAAAAAGGAAAGAAATTGGTATTGTCTTGTGTTGTTTCATCTTTAAAGTGAAACCATTTGCAAGAAAATTATGGGTCCCTAGTGTTGAACTTCTTTGCATATTAATTTTGTTAGCCTTACCTCCTGTGGTCTTTAGTTCTGGAAGGCCTATTAGATAATACACAAGATAAATTTTCCCTGGTATCTTACAGCTAGTCAGAGGAAAAAAATTCTTTTTCCTTGAAACTTGCAATATTAACCATGCGTGCTTTCCCCCTTATTTTATTAGTAAAGATTAATTTAATTAAGCACAATAATCTAGTCAATATTGGTTATATTTGTTTCAAGTTCTTGAGGAATTTATGTGTGTGTTTAGTATGTGTATCTCAAAAGATAATGGGTAAGAAATGGATTCTGCACAAATTCTGTCCAAAGGTGGTGGCAGAATGAGCTGTCATGCAGTTTGTATGTTTTATTTTATCTGAAATACAGAAGGCAAGGGAAGCTGAGTAACTGGAGTAGTTATGGGCAGGTACAAATGTCAGGCACTTTGCATGGTTACAAGAGCAGATTTACTCGGGTCAGGTTGGAGGGCTGGAGATACTCAGTCAGAACTACAGAAGGATGCCTAGTGGGGTTTACAAAATTGTCCAAGCAGACAAGACTCCCATTTTTAGCCCATGGAACTGAGTATTTTGGCATTTTGGTGAGCTTCTCTAAGTGTACCTGCCCCTTCCTTCGGAAATCTGTGCCTCAGTGTAATGATTACATAGCAGCTGACTTTTAGAATATTTCATCATGCCTAGGAGATGAATCTGTGGTTTTTGGAAAGAAAGGGCTGGTGTTATACTCTGACACCTACAAATACACAAATTACAGGTTAAATTTCTTCAGCAATTTGAACATGTTTGCTATTGGCATCCAAGTTTCATCAGCTTTTTCTCATAACAGAAGAAATGTGTGGAGAGCTGTGTGATCTTGGCAGACAACTTGTTCTTAAGTTATGATTTCCCCCAAAACATCCTCTGCTTTTAGAACAATAGAAATGTCAATATTTCTCAAAAGTTTATAGCTAAGCAGAGATCAGTCAATTTGTTTCAAGCATTCCAGCTCATACTCCGAAAACAAAGCAAGACCATCTTTAGGCTAAATGACATTTTTATTTATTGACAGGGCCTATTGTTTAAAATGGCACATCAAGACACAATCCTAAACAAGCCCATAGTAATTTTTTAGAGTTTAAAATGCAGTGGAAAAAAAGGCATTTTCGTAGTTGCTGACATCACTAATTTATAACTGCATTGACAACTAGTTATCATACAGGTTTCTTTGCTAATACCAACCATTTCCAAATATTTGTTTTATTTTGTAATGAAAATGTCTAAGACATTCTAAAGGCAGTTTGTTCTCATTTGTACTTCAATTCATTAAAATGTTCTCATTTACAAACCTTGTGAAGACATTCTCTGCTCCTGAGAACAGCAACTCTGGCTCTTGCATTACCTGGGAAGCTTTCTGTGAAGGAATATCCACACTTCTTTTTCCCCCCTGTGCTAGTCTACCCTGATCAGACATGCAGGGAGAGACAGTACTTTTCATAGTGTGCCAGAAGTGAGAAACCACACCAAAGCTATAACATTTGTTTAGGTGATTTCTTTCAAAGAAAAAAAGAGAAAAACCTTCACAAGTTATCCCTTTTCCTGTGAATTTGTTAGCATTGAGACGAATGGAGTGATTTAGACAGAATGTGGTATCTGCCAGGGTCAAAATAGAATGGATTTTTCTAATGAAACTGAGATGATGCAATTAAATATGCAAAACATATTTTGCATACTTAGATGCAAAGATGTTACAGACTATGATCTGAAAGCATAAAAAAGGGATTTTTTTCCCCCAATTACTACTTGGCCATGGGATAAATAATGGAAATAAACACAAAAACCATCAATAAGTAATCACAGATAAGATCTACTCTGTTTCCTCAGGCAAAACTTTTGACCTTTCAATATTCCTGTTTCCCACTCTTTGCATATTTGATCTGTTCAGACTGTGGGGTGTCTGGAGAGAGGACTGGTTTCAGTGTGTTTGTGGAGCACCCTAACAGTTATGAGGTCTCAGTTTGGTACAAAGCCTCAAGGCACCGCCGGGCTGTTGATACAACAACCCATATTTCAGTCTACTGAAGTTTCTGCTTTATTGCTGGAAACAGGATCTATCAGTCCAGAAGGATTTTCAGCCCATGTTCTTTCATCAGAGCACTCGCCTACCACGTGCAGGGACCTGAGCGCTGCAGGGGTCGTTTGCTGTCCTCTGATTTCTGCTCCTGCTTTTGCATATGGTTTGTAGGAAGCAAGGAGGAGGAGATGGATTTTACTGCAGATTCTGTTAGAGGAGAAGTGACATCATCAAGAGATAGAAAGGGGAAAGCAATGAGCTTCCCTGCAGGGCAAGGAAGCGTAAAGAGAATGGCACGGCAGTATATTTGGGGAAGCAGGTTGGAAAGAAGAATGAACAGAAGGAGAGAAAGTAATAGAGACACCAGGAAGAGGAGTAAAGAATGAGGAATGAGACAGTATTATTAGAGCTTTTTTTCCACCAGGGAGAAACACTTGCAATGCAAACAATTAAAATCCGTTAAACTTTCCTAATAATGTTTTTCCATGCATGTAGTCCTGGTGATTGCCAAAGGGATGGGGAAAAAACAGAGGGCAGGATATTTTTGGGTGTAAATGAAGAAGTGGGATTGAGATTTGCAAATGGGATGATTTTTATCTTGTGATTGGACGTAATTAATTGGCATACAATGGCAAAAGAAGTGATCTGAATGGATTCTAGGGAATGGAAAGTATTCTATGTCTTAATACACTCTGTTCCTATTGAGAGTAACAGTTTTCAACAGTGCTAAATATACAGACACTTGTTTCTATACTGAGAGGAAAATCTTTTCTACAAGTATTTAATACATAAGGAATCAAAATACTGTGCTTCACTGACTGCATGCCTGTTGGAGAAAATACCCTAGTATGAAATTTTGTGAAACTTTGAGTAGAAAACAGCATCTGGTAAATGCTGGTGTTTAAATCTAATGAAAACTGAATAGAAGTTGTCTTCAGAGTCTTCTGAGATACGTTTTAAATGTGGTGTGACAGTGGTCTTGTGAAAAGTCTTTATACCATACTTGGTTTCTACCCTGGCCAATCTGATGAACAAGAAAGTGACTTCAGTGCTCTTGCTGATGAAATTGCAATGCCAAATGAGCTTCATGTAACCTTGTAATACATATGTTTTTTAAGTAAGGGCAGGTACAGATGCTGAGTATGATTTCCTGGATGCTAGATGGTAACCCTGATGTTCCATTTTTGTCAGGCTGCCCTGGCTGCCCTTAAAAGTATTTGCATGTTTTTCTTAACTGGAAAAAAATTCCTGAACTTGACGAAAAGATGTAGAAGATTTCAGTTGTATTTTACTTCTTCCCTTTTTATGTCAAACTTATTAGCTGTTTCTATAAAAACTCCAGTAATTTCTTCAGTGATTTTTTTCCCCCATGTCATAAATAAACAAGAAATACTCTTCCAAAGTAGATTTTCATGATTCTTTCCTCCATTTTAAAATGTTTCTTGTCTTAAAAATCAAAGCCAGTTCTTTATCACTTCAGTAGTTTCTCTCTGTCACTGTTTGTTAATCATATGTTGAATTTTGAATATTGTACTGGTATCTCCACAGTTCTTAAAGCAGTTGGGGCTAAAATGGTTCCTGTTGACCCACTGTTACTTCTTCCAATCTTTCTGTCCAGTTGACTTGCCGTGATTTCTATTCTGTGCTTTGGTGTTAAATTTTCTAAGTGATATATTTCAGATTTTTCTGATAAACTTTCCACTGTGGTGATCTGGATTACTCATAGGTTTAAGACAATAAGATATCAATTTGTTTTCATGTTCAACATGTGAAGTCAATTGAATGGCATTAATAAGAACTAAACACTTTGGTCTGAGTCTGACCCAGGTCTTCAACTTGTTGAAACTTCTGTTATTTCCGTTCTCACTGTAGGTGTTGTGTCAGCTTTTTTCAATCTATTAGTGCCTCTAAAGTTTGAAAAGGAAAAAAGGAATCTCTGTTTTCTTTTCTTTCTTTTTTTTTTTTTTTACTGCTTCCTCTTGAATAGTTTTGACAGAAGCTTTTTTGTCATATACAGGCATTCCAGCTTCCTGATCTAATCATTTTGCTGATCCTCATTTTCTTCTATAATTCTTCTTGTTTCCTTAGGAAATGTAAATCTGTTGCAGCATCTGTTAGCCATCCTTGTTTATTAATAATTAGGCATGAATGTAATTACAAATTCTTTAATAATTTACCTTTACCACCTCTGAGAGGTCTGTAACTGATCTCTTGTTTAAACATTTCAGATCTTTGTCTTACATTATTTTCATATATCATTCTCAAAGTGTTGACCACATTGTTGATACAAGCAAAATCTCATCCTCAGCTCTTGCCAGGAATTTATCTCGGAATGTGTTATCTCTTCTAATTGGACATTTGGGAGAGAACAGATTGCTGGAAGCTCTAGCCCTATGGCTCCTTAATTCATAGCTGCTTGGCCCTTGACTAAATTAAAGCTGCATGGAGCTGCCTGATTTAAGAACTCAGAGTATTAGAAGCAGCAAAGGATGAGATACAGCGGGGCTATGCACTGCTATGCTATTTAAACACCCTGTTTTGATCAGACTCCAAACACTAGCATTCAGTTTTCTCTTCAGCCACTTTTGCCAAATTAATACTACTGAAGCAACCAAGCATAGAGGGATCTCCAGCCATTGAGGGGCTATTTTGACTGAATATGTAGTGGAAAATGGGATTAGCAGGCCAGAAATCTAGTCCTCTTCAGGAGGTGAACAGATGTGCTCTTCCAGCTTCAGCTGTGCCGGTGGAAGATATTAGAAGCTGCAGCCTGTCTCTGGGTGGTTATCAGGAATCCCAAACCCCTGCGATCCTGCTACTAGTGCTGCTCAGACAAGCTTCCTCTAACCTATTTTTTCAAAATGCGCTAGATTAGCAAAGACTTACTGTTTATCTAAACTAACCTGGCCTCCTTGGAACCGAAATAAATCGTGGAGCGCTCGCACAACCCGCTCCGGCAGCAGATCAGTAGGGGCAGCAAAGAGCAGTGGACAGCAATCCATCTCCCTGGCACAGCTGCTGCAGAATGCACGCCTCGCCAGACCCCCAGTCCTGCTGGATACACATTCTGTCTCCTTCCTATCCTCGTGATAATTCCAGTTCCCTTCACTCTT
This sequence comes from Pyrocephalus nanus, assembly GCA_038380795.1. Taxonomy (NCBI): domain Eukaryota; kingdom Metazoa; phylum Chordata; class Aves; order Passeriformes; family Tyrannidae; genus Pyrocephalus; species Pyrocephalus nanus. The sequence continues at coordinate 25,012,166 of CM076270.1, read as the reverse complement.
CTAATTTCTGCACTTTAGACTATTCTGCTTTTGTCAGCAGCACTTTGTTTGTTTCAACAGCTTTGGTTCTCACAGAGGCTGTGTAGGGTGATGATCTGGTAAGCAAGAAAAAAAGAGTGGCTTCTAACCACACACTTATACTCTCCCCAGTTGTCTCAATTTAATAAAGTTTTATTATCTGCTACCTCTAAATTCCTCTGTGATAAATCACCAGAACCTTCCATGTGACACTACTTTGTATTCTGCACCACAGAAAAGAAAGTTAAATACTTACTTGCTTAGAAAAATATATCAAGACCGTGTCTGCCCCACGGTGCTTCTGGCTTGAGTGAGAGAAAACACAGATGTAGCAGACACATTATGGAAGAGGTCTTCTACTGGAACAAAAAGATACTAAAAAACCAAATTACCTTACACAGGCTGAAGATTTGCTGTTTCCATATCAGTTCTTTTTTATTATTTTATTTTTACATTGCAGACTAGTAATGACAGGATTCAGCATTTTGGGGGCAGATTCGTCTGCAAAATGATTTTTCCCCCCCATAATTAAAAATGTATTAAAATATTCTTATTTTTTAGTTTTTCCCTTAGACAAGGAATTAAAACTTAAACATCAATATTTTTGACATTTTAAAGATTTTTTTTTTCAGGTTGGGAATTTTTAAAGGAGGGAAAAGTGATTAAATTTCTAAATTGCTGTAGAGATTTCAGAAAATATATAGATTTCATGGTCTGCAGCTTTTCAGAGAGTACTCTGAAAGAGAATGAAAATATAGCAGTGGAAGTGGGAGCCAGGTCCAGATGCACATGACAGCCTTAAGAGAGTCAAGGAAATTGAGGGCAGCTGAAGAGAAGGTGCAGTGGGATTTATTGGCATCAAAAAAGTCACAGGCTTAGAGAATTTTGGTCTGACTACTATTTACTGTGTGTTTAATCACAGAGGCTTTGGAGGGAGCCAAATCTGTCTGGGAGACAGCAGAGCTAAAAAAGTAATGATTTTCTACTTTTTAATGGGTGAGAAGCAAGAGAGGGGGAGACGGAGCAGGAAAGTCAAACCAGATTTTGGAGGTTGGGGGGGTTGGGGGAGCGAAGCAGAAGAACCCGAACTGCATTTTTGGATCAAAAGGCTAACGCTGAACATTTGCAGTGACGCATCTCCCTTCCCCCGGGGATCCTCTGCTGCGCGCACGAACGCGCTTGGGGGATGACCGGAACCTTTCAGATTGTGAAACCCAGAGCAGACGGAATAAATAAATCCACCTTCCCCTCTGTGCGAGCCCGGGGGTGGCGCTGGCACCGCGCGGGAGCTGCGGGGCTGGGATGGATGGGGGGCTGGGATGGATGGGGGGGCTGGGATTGACTGGGGGGCTGGGATGGATGGGGGGCTGGGATGGATGGGGGGGCTGGGATGGATGGGGGGGCTGGGACGGATGGGGGGCTGGGACGGATGGGGGCTGGGACGGATGGGGGCTGGGATTGATGGGGGGCTGGGATTGATGGGGGGGCTGGGATGGGGGCTGGAATTGGGACGGGTGTGCGGGAGCGCTGCGGGAGCGGACCGGGAGCCCATTGGAGGCTGCGGGGAGCGGGGCAGGCTGCGGGTCTCTGCCGTTCATAGCTCCTGCTTGGCAGCAGGAGTGTTTATCTGGGCAAGGGGCGGGAGAGAAGGCAGAGGGGGCACGGCTGCTGGTGATGCCGAAGCCGGCTGTACGGCTCAGGGGTGGGGGACGGAGCAGAGAGGTGCTCTGGATGGAGGGAGTCCTTTTAATCTCATTCCCGCACTCTACCGGCTGTTCAGTTCTGGGTGCTACTCATTAATTCTGCTGTTTGCCTCCCCTGTAGGTGGGTGAGGGGTGTGTGAGAAAGTTGTGAAACTTCTCCCGCGGCTGATTAGCCTTGTGGAAAACTTGGCTATTGTAGGAAAGATTTCTGGGCTGGTTTATAGAGCACAATGTTTATGAAGTCCCCATGCCTGTGGTATTTTGTAAAGTAGATTTAAGTGAATGGCAGGTAGGTAGGTGAGTGTGTTTAACAAATTTCAGAGTTGCCTGAGCTGCAAACTGAAAGCTTTTCTAGCAGACATCATCCCAGATGGCCTCTTATTTTCATTGTTTCGATAGTTTTGCCTGAGACTGATAGAATTTAATGTTCTGCAGATGAACATAGACAAAGTTTGCCCAATTCTGTTGTTATTTTTTCCTTTTCTTGTTTGTGGGTGCTTTGGGACTGTGGCAAAGGTGGCAGGGCTCTGATGAGCATCCTTTGATGTCTCAGACTCTGGCTACCATGGCTCTTCCATTGGTATGTCTTCAGACTTTCCCAAGGAGAAAAGAATGTGTTGGTCATGCACTGTTTCCATTTTAAATTGGAAGAAAAAAAGTGTTAGTAATTTAATATCACCATCAGAGACTCTTCTCTAGTCCTTTGATTGATCTGACCTTAGCATATTTCTGTTGTCTAGAGGATTACTTGCATAAAAGAGAACAAGTTTGTCTACTAAAAAACCAGGTTGTTTCCTTTATGAACACTTCCATTTTATCTGTCTGTATTTTTAATACACAGGTCTGGCTGACTTAGGAGCAGTATGGGCAAATACTGAGGAGAGACAGCTATCACAGACAAAATAAAATCCAGTTACAAGTAAAAGGCTATGAGTAAAAAAGAATCAGATTGTCACACTGGATGAAGAAATGAGAGATTGGCAGAAATCCTTGGAGAAGACTGTGTTCTTCTCACAATAGTTAGTTCTGACATTATCATTGTACTTGATGATGTCACCAGAAACCCTCAGTGCTTGGAAGGGACACTAAATACCTTTAAATATAAATGCTGATTGGGACATAAGAAACCAGGAGAACAAGCTGTAATTGAAACATAGGCAGTTCTGAGCAAGAGCTACAAAAAAGAATTAACTGCAAGAAGTACTGTATGTACTTGATATTCCCCTCTGTTTTTATGTTTTGGTGGTTTTACAGGTAGTTTTTAATTCTCCCTTTCCCTTAGTCATTGAGCAATCTGCAGAAACTGGGGGAAATTAAAATCTTGACAAAAGACAGAATTTCTCAAAAGTTTGCTGAGCTTCTCTAGGTGTGTTAATTTCCATTGATTTAAATAAGATTGCTTATGGCAGCATAGCTGAACTGACATTTCCTTAAGTTTTGTCAGGACTGACGCCTTTGGTTTTTCCTTTTTGACCAGCTTGGTGTGTTCAACTGCAGAATCACATCAGTGGGATCACAATAATCACACCAGTAAGTTCCTTCAGTCAGGATTTCCTTGAGTTAGAGGAGAGCTGCTTCACTTTGCCCAAGTCCTTCAGAGATTTTTTGACTTACTATTATGCCACAGTAAAGAGAGGCATGCTGAGGATTATTTGTGTTTTTAAGCAGAAGACATGAACGTTTAATTTTATGAATAACAGAAAGTTCAAGATTGAGTTATTTTCCCATAATTTCTTTAAAAAGAATATTTTTCCGTAACATAATATTAGGACTCTGTTGTAAGGACGGAGGACAAAGTGAGATAAGCTCTTGGAGCAACATGATAGATGTCTTTTTTATAAACATCTTGGTTTTGGAGTGAAGTAATGTGATTATTTTACATGTTCTATGAGAGCTTTTATTCATCAAAGCACCTAAGCGTGCACTCAAGGCTACCTTGTAATTTCTCTTTTTAAAATGATTTATTGCAATAAAAGTAGCATGTAATAAGTCCTACTTGTGTTTTCTGATCAGGACAGTGCTGGTGGTGGAGGGGGTGAGGAGAGAAATATTTTTCTAGGCAGTTGTACTCTTGACTCCCCAAAAAGCAGTATCATTGTGGACAAATTCGCAGTGATGGGAAGAACTTTCTAGAACTCCTTGACTTCCCCAGGGAGATTTTTAGCAACAACAAATGTAGGCATTCGATTCTTACTGTGTCAACTCACAATTCTCCTCAGCTGTCTGTTTCATCTTCTGACATAAAATCAGACACTCTATTGCAGTTCACATAAAATGGAAAAAATTAAATCAGAAGCATTAGTTAGCTTAAAGGCTGAGAAAATTGTGAAGAAGACTCAATTCTACCAGCTTTCACATCCACAAATAATTTATGTGTTCTGTTCTAGTGTCTGTGTGTTATACAGGTCTGATCCTATCAACACTTTAATATAAGAGGGCTGGAACCCAAGTACTCTTCAATTCTACCAAAACAGCCTTTTTGACATCAAGATTTTTTTTTTTTTTTTAATCTAGGGCAGATAGTCTGTGAGCTAGAGATGTATGTAAGTGGGGCATGGATCAGACACTCTTTCCCATTGCTTGTGACCCTGCCATCCTGGATCATTCCTTGTGCTGCTGATGCATTTGGAGAGCACAGGGTCACTGGTAATTAAGACAGCTTTATAAAAGTGCTAGCAGTTGCAGCTGTAGGATGGGGAGTACCTGGAGTGCAGAATTTGTGAAGCACACAGAATTCCCTCTGCAAAGGAAACCCTAATGTTTGTACATTCACTGCTATCTCATGGGCTCAGAAGTTAAACAGGGTTGGATTAGGTCACTATTTGGATGGATGATCTCCAGCAAAAATGCCAGGTGCTACAGGAAGCCTTGCTGATGACATGGTGGCCAGGACTTCCTCTCAGAGGCATTACTAAGCAGGGCTCCACATCCCTCAGGACCTTTTGGTTCCATGGCTAAGATGTATTTTAAGCAGGCATCTCTCAGTTGAAGCATTTAACACTGACATATAAGGCACGGATCAAGGGCAACAGCCTGCAAAATCCTTTTTGATCTGTGTGAGAATGACAGGCACTGCATGATAGCTGCAGTCCAGGTGGGAAAGATCAGCATTGCTCTCTGAGCTAACCAGAAAGGTGTAAGGGTCTGGAGAGGAGAGTTATGTGTGTCACTCAGAGACACTGAGCAGGGAAAGAAACCAGTTTAAAATGGCAATTGAAGCACATAAAATAAATTCTGGGGCTTGTCCTGCATGCCTTCAAAGGTATTTCTGACTGTGCTCCCTGCTCATCCTCTCTGCTTTCTTTACCCAGAAACCCTAGAAGAGAAGGATAGCTGGGAGAAGTTCACCATCAGCTGGCACATGGAGGCTGATATGCCAGTCTTGATAACTGCCATGCATCACAGCTTCTATGAACACATTACAGTGACTGACTTACAGAAGGACCAATTTCTTTTGCTAAAGCAGGAGATTGACTATATATATAGCACAGAATTGTATTTGCACCCACATTTACAGTCCATCTGGCATCAAGTTATCTGCACTTAAAGATGAATATCATGGCACAATGTACAGGGCAAAGAAAAAGAATGAAAGTAATTAAAAGTATTTTTTCAATCAAGTGCATAATTATGAAACATGGCCCCCAACTCCCACTTGTTTGTCTGAACAGCCTTTGGACAGGACATGCCATTGTTAATACTGATAGATGGCTGTACAAACCAGCTGCAGATCTCTTTCAGAGAGAGCTATGACCAAAGTATGTACCTGGATTAAGTTTTCATGGGATGAGGCTCATGTTTATTCACTGGACCATCTTTTATAACAGAGGTAGGTAGCAGGTAGCAGGAGTGTAAAGTGGTAGGTCCTGCTGCCTTTGAGCCACCCAAAGAAAGTTCTGTTTCTGGAACAACCATCGAGCCAAACCGTCAAGCAGCTGATTGACAGATATATTTGAATCTGTCAGTATTCCCTGAGTGTTCCTGTAGAGATGCATGCACCAAAGTTTAGAGTGATACTAAAACCTCCTGGACTGCACTGCAGTAAGAAGTGCCACAAAACCGAGTTTCAATAAAACACTGATGTTTTATTAACACTCCATTAAAACACTGGTGTGAGAATAGCAGCATCAGAGTGCTCACTGGGCAAATGGAAATCTTATTATCACCAGTATTCCTGTGCAGTGGATTAAAGATGAGATTGAGCATGTTGTTGCAGAGAAGTGGACCTGTTTTCCTAGGTTCATGTCCATTGCTCTAACCACTTGATTATACTGAGTTTACATTATTGTATCAGTCATAAAAATCATGGGAGATTTTCACCCGATTCTCCTGACCTTTGCATCACACCCATTAAAATACGAGTCATATGGTCAGTGACTTCTCTCAGCTCCGTGTCATGGGTGCATTCCTGCTCAATTACTTTATCCTATGTAATGAAAGATTCATCCCATCCTACATTATCTCTGTAACAGAGATAGAAATTAAAGAAATAATCTGCATATGCGACTGCAACTCTTACCTTGTCTTTTTGTGTGACACTGGAAGTAAAAGTGATGGCAATCAGATTGATTTCCTTCCTTGCTGCTCCCCTGTAGGCTGGGGTCCAGCAGCCTGCATTTACCTTTCCACATGCTAACCATGGAGCAGCTGGGAGCAGATACAGCATGGCTCAGAGCTGAAGATCTTCCCTGAACTGCCTCAGACAAGCCTGGTGTAAATATCTTTCTCATTTTAGAAATGGAAAATTTGACAGTTTGCAAATGCTTCCCTACATCAATACCAATATCTTAGCCCTGTGTGTGCATGCACATCTTCATCAGCTCCAACAAGGCGACCTAGGTTGGTGCTCACAGATGGATTCTCACTGGCTTTGCAGCAGTGACGTGTGGAGCTCTGCAGACACGGGCAGGTGCTGCAGCAGAGCCCTTGGAGCACAGCCATGGCAGGACAAGCTCTGCAGGAAGGGCACTGTTTGCCCTCATGTCCCTTGGCCGGGCTGGTACGGTTTTCCTGCCCTCCCCTTCTGACTTCATCACCCTGGCAGTATATTGATGGATTTTTTGAGTTGCTGTTTATGCTGGGGTGCCAGAGTCTCTAGGATAATTATTTCACGGTGCAGTTTACCACAGTGAATGTTGTCAGAACAGTGATACATATTTGTTGTTGTAGCCAACTGGCATCCAGCTTAAGGATCTTTCCCTCTGACTGTTTAAATTAGAGTCTGCATTGTCTGGTGTGATAAAGCTCACAGAGCAATAAGACAGCGTGCTTCCTATGAAATGTCTTGTAGCTGGTGATCTTTTAAGCCTTTCTTGGCTTGTCTTCTGGTCTGAACATCTGTGCTCTGTCCCTCTTTCTGTGCTGTGTTCACTGCTATTGGCCATTCTGCTTGAGGCAAGATCAAGTCTAGTGTTCCCCATTTCCCACCCTAATTGTGGTACTGTGTTGCTACTGCGTATGCTCTTAATCAGCTTTCACAATCCTTCCTGGAATGTGGATATAAAATTGGTGAAGCATTCTGGGATCCTTTGGAATGACTGCAGAAAAAAGATACTGGAAAGGAAAGGAATTTTTAAATTAGTAAAACCTCTTCAGTTTTCTCTACAGCACTCCCTGAAGTATGCTTTGTTTTAGATCAGTTAGTATCTGAATGGTTTCTAATGTGTGGTGTTTGGCACTAGGGAGGGAACCCACAAATCCAAGCGAACCATCCTCTGCTCTCTCCCTTTGCCCCCAGATTCTTAACTTTTTTTTAGGTTTCTTAGGGTCAAGGAGAACTGTGAAGTGGTAGGTGAATAATCTCTGGGGTGATACCTGCCTAGAACGAGCCAAATAATTTTTAATTATGAAATAATTTATTTAAAATTACTTTCTACCTGTTTTCATTATACCCTTCTCATTGTCCTGGTGAACTAGAATGCCTAAGATACCAAAGAAGAATATTGCTTTACGTTTGCATATAGACTGCAAGACAGCTCAGTGTCACATTTCATGCAATCAGAAATAATTAATAAAAGTAATTGCTCTGTCTTGTGCCACCAAACAGTGGTCCTGCAGCCTGTGTGGCATCCAGCAGCCGTGTGTGCTGCAGGGTGGGAAGCAGTGCTGAGGTGACCGCATTTTTTGGCTCTAACAAAGTCACACTTGACCTTTGACCTCACGTCTCACTCTTGGTCCCCCGTGTGGGGTCATCTCACAGCAACCACCTGCCCTGCAATGTTTCTTCCACAACGTATCAATTGCTCTGGCAGAGCAATTGCATGCATTTAAAAGATCTGCGGGCATATTGTTCCCATATGCGAGTTCTCCTGCCACGAGATGCTCGGTTGTCACTGCTGGGGAACACTGTGCCCCTTTAACCTCCACCCCAAGGCTTGTAAGGCTGAGTCTGGTACAGAAAAATTTCCCCTTACACTGCATGCAGTGCTAAATGTTGTGTCTGCAGCCTGTGGCTCACGTGTCCAGTCTGTTCTGCCTTGCCTACCACGTTTCGGTGGTCACCGCTGATTTTCTTAAAATAAATAGAATTGAAGCCTTTGGCATTTCAGTGAGTAAAATAAAGGAGAATGACCCCCAGACTGCCTTATTAAAGTAAGAAATTCAACCATCAGAGAGAATGGAACGTTGCTGATGTGCTACAAATGTGACCACAACAATCTAGCTGTGTATTCACAGAGAGAAAGTTATTGGTGTTGGAAAGGGAACTGCTGGGTAGTGGGAAAGCTACTGGGGCCTGAACTGTTTTTCCCTCCTGCTTTGGTTTTCACAGATGTTAGTCACATTGCATAATGCACTACTTGAAGGCACTCAGATACCACGGTGATAAGGGCAGTATGAGAACCTCTGCAGAACAGAAAAACTGTAAGCAGTGGTGTCCTGTGAGCGTGAATTCAGGGAAGGGATGCCTAAGGGCTATATAAACTAGTGGGTGGTTTCACTAGCCCAGGAAATGGAAATAAAACTCCAAGCCTTGGTCCTTTAGAGGCTTTTTTTTTTTTTCTTTACCATTCTTTTAATATCACTGAACAATCAGGAAAATAGAAAGCAAATCAGTTTGAAAATTTTCTAAGAGCTTCCCATGCACCAGCCCAGAGGAGGAAGGGGACAGCATTTCCCCAGGTGTCCTCTGGCACTGCTTCTCCTCTGCTTCTCTTCTGCCTCGAGCAGTCCTCTGGGGACTTAGGACATATTAAGCTGCCATAGGCTGTGATGTCTCTACCTTGCACAAATCAGCTATCAAAGGAAAAAAAATTCTTATATCATCCTTCTTACGTAACGATAGCCTGTTGAAAGGCTAATTTTCTTCTTCCTCGCTCTCCAGAAACACTTGGGCTCTCCTCTGCAGTGAATGTTCAGAGCCAAAGAGATCCAAACAGGTGCTTTATCTCAGCAGGGTAGATGTGGTGCCACGGTGAACCACAGGGGCAGTGATTGCTCCGTGACAAGGGTCAGGTTCCAGGTGCCTAATGAGAGCGATGGGAGGCACTGAGAGCAGGGCTGGCCTGGGAATGTGGCTACTGCAGCCTGGACATGAAGCACATGCAGCTCCTCCTGAAATCAAAGAGAGGCAAAGGCCTCTCAGCACTGGAAGCAGGAATGTGATTCATCTCTGAAATCCAGCTTTGCAGAGCAGGCACAGAGATGTCTACTCTGAACTGCCATCGGTGTGTCTTAGCTGTGTTTGAGGCTTACAGAAAGAAAGAAGCACGTTCTGGTCACCAGGTAATGCTCGGTGGCTGTAGGTAATTGGAGGCAATTAAGCTGATATGAAATGAATTCTGCTCGTGCTGTCTAAAATCATGGACTTGCTTATGGGGAGCAACCAGATTAATGGGAAACTTTTCAAGCTAATTAATACATCCGGTGAAATATGTCATCAGAATGGCAGGGCCAGGGACAGGATCATGGAGTCTGAACTCCCATTACCTTGCAGTCATCAAGCACATCTGCAATGTAAAGTTTAGACTGAAGATAGGTAAAAAATTATTATTTTTTAAATAGATGGCTAATCATTTTGTTTTATGATAGACATATTGCTAAAAAAGTCTTTTTTTGGAGCTGAAACTACTACATTTTAAAAAATCTAATCATCATACTTTTAAGCAGGATATACAGAAATTAGTTAGATACATTAGAATATCTAAGTATGAAAGACATTTAATCTTATCCGTTGTACGTGAGATAAACATGAATTATGGGTGAGATAAAAACAGATTATGTTGTCTAGCTGTATTTCACGGTACTGTAAGAATAGTAAAAGAATAGTAAGGTGGTAATCTGTAACAATTTCAACCATTTTTAGATTGAAAAATACATAGCAAGTGCGTAACTTATTATTGTGAATATGGAAGAGGAATGTGATAACGTTTGTGATAGTCCTGCACTGTGGAACTTGAGAGAGATTTCAAGTTCATAAATATGTTAAATGCTTCCTTCTTTGCTATTGTGCTAAGTAATAAGCGTGAAAATACACCATGTTGGATCTTCAATGGCTGACATTCATTCAGCCAAGTCTACTGCTTGCTCAATAAATTATGTATGTACATTAAAATATCATTTGTTGAATCCCCACAAAATGTATCCACTCTGCAGCACATGTGATACTGAAAAAAAATGCAATTTTATTTAAATATAATTCTGTTTTACCTGAATATCTGTCTCAGTGGCCACATCCTCACTGAATGAAATTTGATTTCAGTGGATTTGGGAGAATCCGGTCCCCAGGACTTTAGTACTGCAGGATACTCGGTTGCCTTTACTGTTCTGGGCTGGCAGTCGCACCTTTTGGGGATGAATATTAATTCTCCTCTTAGCATAATCATTTTAGAATATTCCCTTTGTTCCATTGCCCAGATGTGTCTCATGTCATCAGCAGATGAGCTGAACAGCAGTGGCTTGACGTGCTCGGCGGCTGATTAGGCACACCGGTTTGGGTAGAGGGTGATGAAGGAATTCGTGTGGATGCAGCAGAGCTGTTCCTTAGTTGTGCTGTGGTGTTAAGCAGTGGTAATGAAGAGCTGGTAAACAGGATGCTTTTGTGTGTGCCTAGGTCCACAGCACTCTCATTGTTGGGGAGAACACCAAATACATGCAGGAGATCATGCTGGCACCAAAAAGGAGCCTTTACGTGTAGAAATATGCCCTTCAGCCACTGAAAACACTTTTGCAGTGGGGAGAAAACACCAGGAAATGTCTCCTGGTTGTTATTAGGATGAGTTAGACACAATTTCCCTGACAACAGTAACGCTGTACCCACCATCTGACTATGTGAGAGGGGAAAAAAACTCCAGCTGGTTTTTCCCCGATCAACTTCTTTGGAGTGGAGAGAGAGAAAAAAGCTGTAGGCTCAGTAGACCGTTTAAAATGGCCAGGAGCATCCCCACAGGCTGGTACCTGGAATTGGGTCCTCTGACCACTGCCATTGTCTGCTTCAGTAAGAGAAAAGCCATGAAAGACAGCAAAGCTTGTTGATAAAAGTGTGTCTGAAATGGGCAGTTAGGCATGAGGCTGCTGTGGTCATTTGTCCTAGGTGCCAATTGGATCACTTTACAGTCTCAAATTGTCTTCATGTATTTATGACTTCTGTATTCCCACCAAGAGTCCTTTCCTTTTATTCCTCATGCTGTGATGAACCAACCTGGAGCAGCAACTGGGCAAGGAAGCATTATTTTTAGTTGGTGGCCTGTGTCTTCTGTAGCAACCTCTGACATAAGCGAGCCCAGTTTTGTGACCATAATTACACATGGGCCCAAATGTTTGGACTTACAATTGCAGCTGTTTAGAGGCTTTGCAGTTGGGCAGTTAGTCTTCTAAATGGGAACAATTGCAAGCTACAAATAACTACTCCAGCATTTAATTGCTGGTGTAAAATGATTCCTACAACACTGTAGGTCAGGTAGAAGCCCAGCTAAAAGCAAAACAAAAAAAACCCAAAGCTCATTTGGGCAGCACAGAGGAGGCATGAACTTTCCTGGTCAATAAATCTGCCAGTGGACTACAAATGGTTGCAAAAATTGAAAGTCATGTGTATTTGGGAGGAGAGAAAAAGAATGCCTGGGGCACTGTTGTGCAGCAGCAGTGCAGCGAGCTCAGGCTCTCACAACACACAGGTAGATGAGCTGGCTGGAAAGCACCCAAAACACAGTGACTGCTATTTCAGCCACTGCAATAATGTTTGAGAAACAGTTTCAAAAAGGTCGCATTCCAGACAACAACGTACTAGAAAAGTTTAGAGACCAAATAAATTTGGCTTATGCTCTATATAGGAAACTTTTCTGTCACAGTCAAATGCGATACATAAACAGTTCTTGTTTATGTCTCAAAGGAAAAGTAGCACCACCCCTTTCAAAACCTTGCCTTAAGCTTTTCACCATTTTTCTGAGAAAAAACGAAGACTATTATTAGATTAATACCTGCTTCTTTTTTGCAGGTATTATGAGAATTCTTGATTACAAAGCCAAATAACATCTCTGAACTGCATTTAAATACATGTTCATGTAGGGGCACAGGGTTATAATGGTTGATCTCTTTCCTTTGACAGTTCTCACTCTTCTCATTTTTATCCCATAACCAACACACTGGAAAGCATTATTTGGAAACAATGACTGATTTCAGGGGTGTCAGAATTTAAGCACAAGTTTAGTTTGAAAACATTTTTTACTGCAAATCATAAGAAGAGGTTTTTTTCTTTTTTTTCCAAATTTAATTTCAAACTGTATGGGTTTCAGTGCAAACTGGGTAGAGGAAACAACAACCCCCCCTCAAACATCTGTTTGCATTTTTTGCTTTGATAGTATTCACACTTTTTAATATTTGCTTTCCCTGAATATTCTTTTAGGCAGAGCTTTCTGACAGGGATGTTTGTGGAAACGGAATTTTAAGCACATCGAAAAATATGTAAAGAGTGCATTTTTAATCTGTAAATATGGTACTGCAAATTAGTTCAGAGAATTTTGCACATTTTATCAAAAAGTAACAATATGCTGTAGAGATTTTCTTTAAAAATTAAGTTTTGGCAGCAATCACCTGTCAGATGAAGGACAGAGCAGTGAGAGGTTGTTGTAATGATTCCCTAAATAACTCCTGATAACAAATGAATTTGCAGGGAATCTAGAACAGCTTCTGTGAACTATTCATATATAGAAGAAATGTACTTCACTATATAAATTACTTTATCAATTATTCTAAAACTGCCAAATCTAGAATCTTGCCTGACACAGTAAGTTTTTTTCTAATACTTTGGTTTTTAATGAAATAACTAAAAATTTTTCTTAGTGGAAAGCTAGTTAAAGCCCGAGGTTAATGCCAATCTTGTGCCAAATCAGGGAAAGGTGAATCTTTGTAATCTCGCTGAGGACAAGAGATTTTGGATGATTTCAAGGAGGATTTTGGCCTGCTGCTGTGGAGAACAGGGGAAATGGGGGAGAATTGGTGTCTCACAGAGAATGGAGTCTATCCATGAATTTACCATCAGTTATTGGGTTTTCTACCTATACAACTGCTAAGATATTTATGTGTCTTTTATCTTGATATGCATCAGTTCCCCCAGCAAAACTGGTCCTTACAATTAAGCCCATGGTTAAACAGTTTGTCTGGTCAGTCCAGAACGTGCCCCTGGGAAGACAAAATCCTTCTGAGAAGTGAATCCCACTGCAGATGAGGCTGCATCCTTCATGTATACTTTCTAGTCTTGATTGAGCTTGTGGCTATGGCAGTACTAATTCTGATATAAAATAACATGCCCAATGTATAGAGTTATATTTACATACATGAAAATCCACATATACATGCACACTTTTTATGTATAAACATATATTTTATTTATATATATATATAAATATATATATGATTTTATTTTCTGACCTCTCCACTGGCTCCTGGGCTGCAGCAAGGGAAAGGCACCTCTGGTGAGCCTGACTGTCCCCCCTTGCCCCATGGTGTGTGGGTTTAGGGCACCACTGGGGCAGTGGGGAGGTTCTCCTAATTGGAAGATTGTCTTTCTTGTTTGTGAAAATGTTAATATTTACTTTTGGCTGCCGTGCACTTCTGATTTGTCTGCTTGGGAATACCTAGGGGATACATGTTTGCTTGCAAGGCACTGCAGTTTAATTAAGCTGATTTCAGTTGGATTGTTTTGTATGCTTTATGGCAAGCACGGAATAAGCAATTGCTTTATGGTATTTATTTTTAAAGAAAGAACTAAAAGGAAATGGTACAATGCAGAAGCATTATAGACAAGTATCCTCTGGGGCAATTGTTTATTGACCCACTTTTTAGCAAAACACCATATGCATTATCATGCTACATCACAAGTGTGATTCTGCCCTATCAAACTGAGGGGGATTTTTGCCAGCATCTTAAATGAGAGAAGCATTCTACCCTAAAACAGAATTCCTCACGTTCTGGTGTGTGACAGATAGCTGCCATTTGTACAGTGCATAGTACAATAGTGGGCTCTTATTCCTTAAATATGTTCTTTCATGTGCAGTTTTAAATATAGCTTCCTTTTCTTTTACCCTTTTTTTTTTTCAAGCTGTTATGGAAGTTTGCCTGAATAATGTGCAGTCTGCTTTTCTTAGGTAAACATTTTCCAAATAGTGTTCATTAAGGGCTATAAAGCAAATCCCAGTGCAAGCTGATCTTTTATGTTCCTCCTCCCTTATGTCCACATTTCTGAGAACACTGATGCTGGAACCAATACAAACTATCCCAGCTGTCTCCAAAATTAGTACTGAGAAAAATAAACTGTTCTTCAAAGTAATAATTTTAAACAACTAAAAAAATAAATGTTGTCAACACTGGGTCAAAAATACAAGCAAAATTACATCGAATTCACTTCATAAGATGGATTGTATGAATGCATTTCAGTTCCTCTCTCATCATTCTCCTTTATATTTTTAGACAGTCTTTATGTGAATACAATGACTCCAATATCAAACATTTTAAATGATGCTTGAAATATCAGTCACTTGACTTTGATGTCACACACAATTAAATTCAACCCATCTTCTCTCAGTTAATAACAGCAATCTCACCAAGTCTAGTGCCTAATTAATACAAGCTATTTGTCACATAGAGGTGACACATGTATATCAGAAAGCTTGAAATATTGTTTTGTGCTGCAGTATCTCTAGCCAGCCCTGCAATATAGAAACTGTCTCATGTGTGATTGTCTTTAAAGATTTCAAAAGGCCTCAGAGTTTGGTGTGCTCAAGCTGGGACTCGACAGTGCATAGAAGGCACTACTGATGTGCTGGCTCCCTTTAGGCTGCTAAATAGCAAGGTATTTAGAAAGAAACGCTGCTAGAATTGAAAGGTTCCTACCTGATCATTCATTGAGGTGATGGGCAGAATTACGGATAAAACAGTGCCAGTGGTAATTTGCTTAACCTGCAGTTTTCAAGCTCTGTGATAGAATACACAATCACACATTTTCTTATTGTTGCGTAAGCATTTTTTCGTATTATTTATGCTCAGCACTTCTTAGCAGTGTGTTTCGGGGTTGCTGTTGCCAAATAAATGAGCTTGTCTACCTCATGTTAATTATCATTGTGTAATAAATAACTGTAAAATAAGCTGGGCCTAATCCTGTCATCTTTACCCAGGCAAAGGTTCTGTCTGCCTCACTGGCTGTTCTGCCTGTATTGAGGCAGCAGCCTTGGGACCAAAAATTGCCTACATCATTAGTAGCAGTAAATTAAAGATAATTTGTTATTGAACTCTTCTTCTGAATAAAGCACAACAGAGAAACCCACAAAGTAAGAAAAGGCAGGAAATATTAGTTATCTGTGGATTAGTAACCATAGTAATACCTATGGATTTTCAGTGCATTATATTTTGCAGCAAGTGCATACATTTTTTTCCTGGGTTTCTTTGATTACATGTGGGTTTGCTGCTTTTAGATACTAGCAGTGGGGTGTTTTTAATGACAAAAAACACTCAAAGCATGTGGGGACTTTCTTCCACACAGAAGTGATCATGGGAAGGTCTACCACAGTAGCTCTTTGAGAGAGAATGCCACTACAACTCAGGGGACAGGTGATGCAAAATCCAAACCAGTGCAGTTTCTGGAGTCCACTGTCCATTCTATTCACAATCAGTGTCGCTTTTATGCTGGTGGGCACACTGATGTCCCACTTCATGAGTACTTTTCTCTTTGGCTTGCCTGCTCAGTGTTGTTTCTTGAATGTAAGCCATCACAATCTTCCAGCAGACATGGATACAGGTCCAGAGACAAACTGAAGGTTTTCTCACCTCTAATCTACCCTTTGCAAGCCCTCTGTTCAACGCCCTCAAGAGTGCAAAGTGTGGGGAAACCCTAAATAATCTCAAGGTCTGGCCATTGCAAGACCAAGATAAACTCTTTTCACCTTTCTACATAATATATTAGGGGATATAACCATGTACATGTATTTTCAGTGAGGAATAAGAAAGAGAGAGGCCTTTATAGCAAAAACAAATTTATTTTCCTTTGTTGCTTAAGAAAATGTGAAAGGTTAATTTCACATCTTGTTAGACAAATGTATATTCACTTTTAAGCCCATCAAAATGTGAGTCTGGATCAAGGTAAAACAATAAACCAGACCTATACTCGGAAGAGCAGAGAGGGCCCCAATTTCTGTAACATTTGAGGAGAAAGGTGCTGTTTGATCTCAGTGACAATCTAACAATTTACCCTGTAATAGATTTGTGGTAGGAGTTGCTTTTTTTTTTTTTTTCCTCAGCTGTGGTATCTGTAAATACATAAAAGTCACACTTTCTTGATGGAAAAATTTAGTTGAAAACAATGACTATAAGAAGGATTCAAGGGTCATGGTGGATAAATACCTGAAGGTGAGCTCCTAAGGGATGCTCTGGTTAGAGAGATTAATGTGGCTGTAGATGGGGGTGGCAGTAGCAGCATGTTGATCCTGTTGTGCCAGATAAAGAGCCATCAAGGGTTTACAGCCAGAGAGGAAACAGAGCAACAGGCAGAGCACAGAGGCACAGCGTGCTCTGTGAGATGGAGTGGCTGGACCCTGGAGCCAGACAGCTTAACATTAGAAACCAGGTGTGTGTGTTTGACAGTGAAACTGTTCAACAGTTGGAGTATTCAGAGTTACAGTAAATGCTCCATCACTTGGCATTTCCACATCAAGTCTGGAAGACTTTCTAAAGGGTAGGTTATGGTAACCTTAGCGATGCAGCCTTTGTACTAATTGCTAAATAGAAATTTGTTCCAATATTTTGGAGGTCAAGTTAAAAGATCATAATAGGTCATTCCAGTCTGAAGGTATTTTGAAGAGTTTGCTGAAAGTCAAGGGTTTCCTTTGTATCTATGTTTTTTCTATAACCAAATCTTTAGACCATCTTCCTTCCCCAGACAAACCTGTTAAAACATATTGTTCTTACTTTTACTGCTGGTAGCAGTCCACTCTCCAAATTAGAAATCTCTCAAAGACGAAGGGAAATGAGAAGATCTATTGAATAATTTAATGATGTACTGTTAAAAGTAGAAGTGGTTTGGGGATTTCGAAAATATTCTTGTACCTGGTGTAGGATGTGGGAAAATTGCAAAGCACATTAACTGTGGGAATGAAATGCCAGGGTGCACAGAGCAGCCCTAGAACAAAACTGGTGTGTGATGTAGTGACCACGTCACCAGTGTGTCACATATCACAGAGTGCTACAATTCTCACTTAAAAGCCACAGTGGTGGTTACCGTCTTCTCATGAAATTTAGCAAGAACTGCCTTTTTATTTATTCCTTTTGGAGTTTTTTTATGTGTTAACTTCCATTAAATTATGCTTCAGTTGCCTAACAGACAAACTGCATCCTCCCTGATGGTCTGTCAGCCAAGCCATTTCCTGCTGCAAAGCTTGCAGGGGCTGGAGTGCTGGAGGGGAGCCACCCTGGCAGGTGTCCAGCAGCCTGGCTGCCCAGCTGGCTGCTGCTGCCACTGCCTCTCCTCCCGGGCTGAGGACTGCAGCCCTTCACAAAGGCTCCAAAGAGTCTTGGAGCGACCATTTGGGCTGCCAAAACAGGGCAAAAAGGCACTAACTGAGATAAAGGCAAGCACTGGTTCATACCATATGCATTTATGGAGTGCTGTCTGTCTCAGCAACTGGATGACTTGGGAAGGATTAATGAAGCTGTGTTTTATTTGTACAAGGTGCTAAGTGTGCCCAGAGCTGTGCAGATGATTCTGCTGGATGTTGTTCTTTTGCCATATTATTTTAGAGCTATCCCCCACCTTTTCTTTTTTTTTTCTTTTTTTCCTGTAAAACCAGAAGAAAATAGAGGATGTGCTCTCTTGCATGTTCAGCCCTAGCAGATGTGAGCATCTAGCCTGGCACACTCTCCAGCGTGGTGGAAGTAGGAAGCACAGATCAGACCTCCCTTTCTTGCTGTGCATTCATGAATGGGGCACGGGAAGCTGAGAGGGTCAGCTCCCCCCTGCCCTGCCCAGGCCCTGCTGCAGCCTGGCACCCCTCTGGGGGCTGTGGGCATGTGCCCAAACACTGCAGTGCAGGTGTCCAGTCTTGCCAGGCTTGTCTTGTCCCCCTAACTTGGCCTGAAATTTTCCGGAATCAGTCAGGGAAAAAAATCGCTGTGAGTGGGTCAGAATCCAGCTACCTGAGGCTTTGCTGTTTGTTCTCTGTGCAGCCACTGTGTGTCATTTCTGCGTGCCTGGGATGATGGTACATTGCACGGCTGCTGTTGGTGTGACTTTGATTTCAACTGGAAGTGCTGATGAGCGGTTTCGTGTGGTGCTCAGGACTGCAGCTCTTGAAGGGGGACATGGTGTGACCTGTTTACAGCATAGACCTGCATTTATAGAGCATCAGGCAACTTATACCTGAGTCTTCCCAAACAGGTCTTGTTTTGAACTCCTTAAAGCTGTAAATGTGTTTTATTAGATAAATGTGCTAAAAAGCCACGCGTCCCCAGAGCAAATGCGGTGGGATTGAGCAAAGTGTGTGGGGCTGCCTCCTCCCACAAGCTGACATTCTAAATTAATCTCTGGTATTTATCTGCTCAGCCCTCTGTGCTAGTAGATTTGGCCAGCAGTCAGGCTAATGACATATACCTAAAAATCACTAGACTCAGAGCTAGCAGGGGTAATGAAGTATCTTGAAAATAGGGTGGTGAAGCATACTGGCTGTGAGCAAAAACAATGAGTCCTGCAGAGGTCATTACAAAAGCTCAGTATTTGCCAATTATTACTACATATGTAACACAGCTATCCCCTTCACTTCCCAAAGCGAGACGGATGTGCTGAACTCAGGTGCTGTTGCAGGCTCTCAGGCACGATTTGATTCTGTCTGGATGTGTCTGGCACGGAGGGGATGGGGGAAAGTCTTGGGGTTCAGGGCCCCATCCCACTCACAAAGAATTTTCTCTCATTGTTCAGAAGCCAAACACGTCCCTGTGCCCTGTTAGAGAGGACCATCCTCCACGCAGCTGCTGCTGGCATTTCAGAGGTGTTCCTGGCTGCCCTGAGGGACCTCCCACAGCCTTGTCACCCACCCTGTCCTGGTGTCCCCTGCCTGGTGCTGCTGCTGCTGCCAGAGGTCCTCCTGCACCTTGGCTGATGCACAACTGCACGGGGAGAGCCCTGAGCTCTGGAGGGCTGGTGCTGGCTATTGGCCACATGCAAATGTGCTCAGCCTGCCATTTGTTCCCCCATGAACCAAAAGTAGGCATGAATTTAATTTCTATGCCTTTATGAGCAATTTTAAAAGCGAAGGAAATTTTCTTTCCAATGTGTCCATATATTAGATTAGGAAAGTTGTCAAAATTAAGCCCTCCAGAGTGGGTAGATGCTTTGTTTGTAGCAAAATGGGTTTCCATAAAGTGAGGCATTAATGAAATGAAGTAGTGAGGATCATCACATCGTATGGCCAGAACAATGGAAGATCCATAAAATGATCTTCTTGTAAATAATTTGTGATATCTGCTACGTGCAACACTACTGAGTCTTTTTTCTATAATAAACACTATTTCCTTTTAGAAGAAAAGAAGTAGAGAGTTGGATTCTAAAAATATTAAATTACAGAAGACTTTATAATATAATTTTATTCCTAGTATTTCCTAATCACAGTTTTCTCATATTTATAGAAAACACAAGAGTAATGTTTATTTTTCAAGTTCATATCTTGGCCTATCTATAGCATTTTTGTATTTTTTGACTGGTTTACAGTATGATGAATGCAGAATGGTCACACAAGCTTTAAAATGTATAATATTTAATGTAAATATTTTACAGGAAATATCTTAGTGTGATATTTTTGAAGTGTGTCATTGACTCCACAGAAAATGACTCCACAATTCAGTCATTTTATATTTACTAAAATACAGTACTGAAAATAGTTTTGTTAAAAAAGCAGTGAAATTCTTTTTGAATTGCTAAGGTAAAGTGGGGATATTTGAAACAACATTACAGAGTTTCATTGATACATTTTTCCATCTAAATGTTGTTTTCTTGAAATAAATCCTTTTTTAAAGTGTATTGATTTGAATGAAAATGTTTTAGTGAGAAGAGCTCCTAGTGAGAACAGGAAAATGTTGCAAAAATGTTAGAGAAAGTATAATCCCAGAATACTTTATTGTTTAGAGAAATTGTTTAATATTGCAGTTGTGACGATCAGTAGAATAAAATTTGCAGGCAAATGCATCATCATGTGCTGAAGAACCATTTTGGAGCTATGATGATGTTGATGTCTCTATTAGAAAACAAAAACAAAGAAAAAAATCTCACATTCTGAGCTCTTTAGTTATCCTTGATGTTAAATTGATAAACATCAACCAAATGAACAGAGCCCACCTCTCGAAATCTGCTCCTGATGAACTCAGGGGGTGCAGAATAAATGCTTTTTAGGGGGTCTTAAAATATTGTGAACTGAGAGTGTAAAGGGTGGTTTTCTCTCCTGTTGGAGTCGAGGGGAAATAGGGAAACCTGGCCAGAACTGGAGTTTCCTGCAAGTGGAGTCACTGGGACTCCAGCAGAGTGAGTGTGTGTGAGCCCACAGCTCATTAAAGGATCAGGGCCTGGCTTAGGAAACTAAATCCTTGCCTTATCAGTGTTATGTGCAGTACTTTAAATCAGGAGAACTTTGTTTCTTGGCTGATAAAACAAAGCTTGGATCCAGCTACCTGGGGTTTGATTCTGCATCTCTTGCACATCAAGGAATTTGGCTTTACAGGGAATTTTAGGCTTTGAAAGAAATCCTGAATTAAGCTCCTGAATGATTAAAATTTAAGTGCTGTCAGATTTCTACATATAAAGTAAAAATAAAATAAAAATTAACATTTAAAAAAATAATACCCACAGTGTCCAGGACCTGAGGCAGGCTGGATGCATTGTAATGGAAATTTCAGTCCCATGTGCCACAGTAACTGCAGCGCAGCAACTTTTTAAAATAGCCATAATGACGCTGCTGCTGACGGGGAAGGGAAAATATCACCAACCCTTTCTTTCCTTAACATGTCTAGTAAAGCTCAAGAATGTGTAGCCAAGTCATATTTTGTTAATTTTGTATGTGTTTGAGGATTGCTGATGGCTACTTGAAAAGAGAGAAAAAAGTGCTTTCTTTGGCATGTGATGCATCCTTATGGCAGGCACAGATTTTGGCCAAACAAAAGAAATTACAACCCTTGCAGAACGGAGTTGACATTTCAGTTTCCAACAGATAAAAGTTTTATTTATTTATTTTTTTTTTTAGTTTTAATATGAATGATTTTATTCATGTAGTAAAATGGCTGTTTCTGGCTCTTTAATTTTTAATTCTAGGTAGTGTGTTATTGTTTTAAATGTAAGAGATTTATGTCTTCTTTACTCAAATCATCTGAGTATTTCGTATCATTCTCTACAGAGTAAGGACTATGATTGTAAGACCTGGTTTTGTTTAATTACTTTTTTCCTCTCAAAAAAGCAATATAATTTGCTGGACAGATTTTTTTTTTTTTTTTTAAACTTAATACATAAGAAAGTTTAAAGGTCAGACAATGAGTGTTTTTTAAATGGTTGAGATAACTTTGGGTAATGATCCTTCGTGTCAATACATTTAAGATAAAACTTTTTTAAATATCAATTTTCATTTGTAACGTATTTATTAGTTCACATTTAAACTATTTAAAGCAAAGCACACATTTTAATTTGATGTCCATTAGAATTTTATGTCAAAATAAAATGAAAGCAGCAAGCTTTCAAAAGGACATAAAAGATATAAAATGGTGAAACACGCATGATAACTGCTTGACTTACCCTTTTTATTTTGGTGGTATAAAAACTACCTATGTAAGTGCATTAAGTCAGTCCAAACTAGAACTGTGAGAAAACAGTAAAATTGAGTCAGATTCACAGTAGAAGGCAAAACCTTTTGGAATAATAATAAAAAACATGCAGTATTTATGATCTTGAGAAGTCC
The DNA here is from genome assembly GCA_038380795.1 of Pyrocephalus nanus. Taxonomy (NCBI): domain Eukaryota; kingdom Metazoa; phylum Chordata; class Aves; order Passeriformes; family Tyrannidae; genus Pyrocephalus; species Pyrocephalus nanus. The sequence continues at coordinate 24,990,037 of CM076270.1, read as the reverse complement.
TTATTGCAGGTTACAGAACAAATGAAGTCTTAAGTTACCTCTTCTGATTTTGATGGTAGGAAAAGCAACCATTTCAGAAATACAGTGGTGTTAGAGCAATCAAAGAGCCTGCTTTCTTACCATAATGTTAGCATCATCTCAGCATGTGGCACCAGGAAGGTTCTCTTTCTGCAGCGTTCCACTAATCCCGCATTGTCTTTATTATCTTTATTTTCTGATGCTTGCCCATTCTGATCATTCACAGAGTGCAAAGATGGAACACCAAAGTCTTCAAATACTGATAAATTATATTAATATTAGGATACCCTATAAACTTTTTAGCATGCCATGAATTCCAGGTTGCAGTCTCCCCGTTATGTTTGTATATAGATGTACACTAACACAAAATAAATATTTTACACTCATATCACATAGGAAGAGGCAATGATTTATAGCTCTGCAGTAACAAGAAAATTTAATCTCTGGAATACATGTTTATTGATATCTTTTTATAAAAGCTGATTTTACAAGTGCCCATCCCCCTTTTTGGATCTAAGAAAAATATGTGCCTGAAATATGTGTGTCTGTGTGTCTTAGAGCCTGTAAAATGAACTGCAGATATAAACCAGAATGGTTGATTGGCACAAGCCGTTGCTGGGATGTAGACTTGGGATTTGTGCTTTAAATTAATTTGAGACAAGTGAGGACATAAATCCTGGCCACAGCACATCTTTGTTACTGCAAAGGCTCCTGAACATCCAGTATTTTCGTTGTCTGCGATATCTTGCCCTGTAGACCTAGCTGTGAAAAATATCTGTCGTGAAATGTAGCACATAACCTGTAAGTAATGACAACTAAGTTGTTGATAGTGAGTGGCTTCACAGAAACTGAATAAGAAGAACGCTGTGAGTCCAATTACGTCATCTTTACATTGAGTGCTTTCTCATATGAGTATTTCTGCTGAAGTCATTTCACATACCTCCCAAAATGACTCTTGCAAAATAATTACAAAATCATTTTCAACAGTGAATAAATGTATAAAGGCTCACCAGTGATTTTAAGGTTGAAAAAAAGGGCCCTCTGTGTTAGATAATTTCATTGCTCTATGTTCACAAGTGATTAACTCCCCAAAGAGATCTGATTGCTTTTTGAATTCAGAGTGAAAAAAGACATGTAAAATGAGGAAAATGTTGAATTTTGAGTGCAAGTTTAACATATGCTTTTTGGGACATCACAGTGATTTGTTACTAGCCATATTTGCTGCACATGTGCAACATGGTAGCCTGCCAAAATGCACACAATAGTTATATGATGGGTCACTGAAAAAGTAGATTTCAAACAGAGTATCTAAACACCTAATTCGTATACAGACATGGGACCTCTTCTAAGACACTGTGGTCTATTAAGGAAATAATTATATACATTTTATTAGAAACACAAGCTGCCTAGGGACCCAGTTCCTTCTTCACTTCATGGAATTGAGAGCAAGCCTTGGACCTTAAGATGCTGCTCTAGAATCCTGGCCATTAAATGTTAGGTAGAAAGACACTGGAAGGCAGAGAAAAGATGTCATCTCAGGTGGAAAGGTGTAGACTCACCCTACAGTGAGATGAGTGGACATGAATAAGATGACCATCCTCTTCCCCCTCCCCTGTGTTTCTGATTCGCTGCTGTTCAGGATGCAAACAGAGGGGAATGTTTGAAAGTGTGCTGGGTCTGCCCTCTGTGTTAGACCTCGTTCAAATGCCATCCCTGCCCTGTGCAGTGGAACAAGACTGTTCTGTTGCTTCAGGACCTTGCATGAAAACAGGGCAGGATTGCTATCTAACTGTGGATATCCTGCAGCTGAGTGGTAAGTCACAGCTGAAAGAGGTTCCCAGCAAATGCTCTGTAATAGTAACACAGAAAACTACTCAGAGAGACATTGTTCCACAATCATCTGGTAAATAACTGTTTCAAAAATCAGCCACTCAATTAAGATGGCATCAGAGGGTCCAGCAGGTACCACATTGCTTTAGCTGTTAAGTGGTTCTTCCTTTTATGAACAGCTCAAATGAAGTAATGACCCCATCCTCCCCTCAGCTGGGACAAGTGCAACTCTTTTCGGGTGAGATGATGTGGGCATAGTGCTGAAAACTGTAGTTTTTGTGGCACTGTGGGATTGCTTGTTGACAACCTTTGGAAACACATAGGAAGGTGCTTGGCTGTCATGGAAACTTCATCAGTCCTCTGCATCTGGCACTGTGGGAAATGCAGCTGAAGGATCCAGTGCACGTGTGCCTGGACAGCCCAGCACGGTGCCAGGGGTGCTAAATGGACAGAGGGATTCAGATCTTCCTTTGTCTGTATCCCAACTACCAGACTGCTCTAACTTTTTCAGGACTGGGCAGTGACCATTATCAGCTCAGCAAACCTTGACTCTTGGCTGCAGTGTCTTAGTTCTGCTACAGTTAATACTTAGTTTTTAAAATCAAGGCATGGGCATAGCTGGCTGCTGTCACATGTCCCTGATACATGTTTTAAACTCTTGACACCAAAGCAAAGGTTGTACAAGCCTCCTGAATGTCAGGTGTTTAAAATTGTTTTACAGCCTATCAGTAAAAAAAACCAGCAAAGAATGTCTGTATTTAATTTCACAAATTTTCAAATACAAAGTCCAATTTGAAGTTAAAAAAACTATTTAAAATGTGATTAGATGTGGGAAAGAAAGGCTATCATGTTTGTCATAATAAGTGTGTCTTTGATACATATGTTAATAGCCAGACTGTTGACACTGGAGAGATTGAAATTAATACATGTCTATTAGTCCAAGGCCAGAAGTTGTTGCCTCAAACCATAATAATTGATTCACTAGTGCATTTGTCTAATGGCCCTGCATTATTCTGTAGTGTGCCAGAATGGATGTAGCACTCCCAGCCTACCTGTGTTCTGCTGTACATTGTAATCCTGATGGTATTTACAGCAATGTGAATCAGGAACAACCACCAAAGGCAGTTGGTGGCATTTGAATAAAATGGGTGAAGATCAGAATCAGCTCTGTGGGGCTCCGTGGGATTTAGAGGAGAGATTTTCAGCAGCCATGAGAGAAGCTTTTCTTTGCCTCTGAAATATCTCTTTGAATGTTTTTATTATCTTTTATTTCAGAATTACTGTTTTTAAGAGTGAATAAGAGTTAGCAGGGTGAATCTCCAGAAAAGTCCAAGTGACTTTTTAGGGAGTACTTTATTAGGACTACTTTCTCTTTAATATCTAGGGATATTAAAGATGATTGTATTTAACATGAATATTTTTATTTGCTGCACTGGTGCATTGAATTCATTGATAGCCAGACACTATTAATGAGCACAGAAATAAAAATTTTGGCTATTAAAGAGCATAAGTCTACGTTTGAATAGACTTTCTGGACAATAATTAAGTATGTAGGAGTTTCAACTATAAGTGTAATTCACTTTGGAGGGAGAGAAATGAGTTTAGAATAACATGGCTATTTCAGTGTTGACAATGACTTTTACTATTAGGAAGATAAACAATAAATTTAATTTGCATAATTAAATTAATCTTTTTAGATTTTAATGTAGTGTATCACGAGTTCCCAGGCTTGTAAATGAGGTTTTACTAGTGAAACTCTTATTACTAGGACATATACCATGTCCCCCTAGCATCAGCACAGAGTGCATATCTCATAGGCTCTTTTGTCTCAAGGCCACCAGAATTTTGCTGTTTTTTCTTCTCTTGAGGGTTGCTTTAAAAAATTGTAATGAAAAATACAACTTCTGTGTAATGGTTGAAAGTCAATCGCTTTGCAGAAAAATAGATTGTACTTCTAAGGACCTTCTGCCATAAGGACTCTCTTGTAAAGATGCCTGCCTTTAAAATGCAACTTTTTTGTTGGATGAACAGCCTAATGTTCCATGCATTGTACTAGGAGTAGCATTTTATGCAACATTGAAAGACTCAATTAATTTGCATAATTCCATGAGTATTACCATGACTTTAAGGTAGGTTAGCTTGCTCAGGAGTCTTGCCTGCCCAATATATATGTTTGCCATTTTGACAAATTAATCATTTTGGAAAACAATTAATTATACTTATGACAAAGTGAACCTTATACCCATGGGTCTTAAATTTTTATAGCAGGAATCTAATATTAATGTGTATAAGATCAGTGATTTAGTGCGTACCTTAACAGTCAACAGTGCCTAAGGCTGAACAAAATTAATATTTTGTTTCCCATCTGGAGACTTCAGTAAAATTAATGGGGAAGGGTGCCTTTTGTAATACATAATAGAAATAAATTTACAATATTTAACCCGGGGATTCTACTGACATCAGCATTTAGATATTTGATCTATTTCCCAGCCTGGTGGATGAGCCATGCAAATATCAATACAGGTAATCCTGACTGTATAGGCGACTTATATTTTTGTTTCTACTGGCAAAGGTAGACAAACAAATTCCTTTTCTTGTATGATGAAGTTCCTGATCCTGGAACAAAACATTTATTTCTGCTAAGGTATTGTTTAGATACATAAAATATTCAACCTTTCTACAAATAAGAAAATATAATAACATATACAACTTAAGTGCTGGAAACAAAATAAAACCTGGTGGTGGAAAAAGAATGAAGAGTGATCAACAGTCAGAATTTTTTATATATATATCTGTCTATATCTCTCTCCATATCTCTGTATGTGTGTCTGTATATGCAAGAAGCAGCTGTGATCACATAACTACAAGCTAAAGTTCTTGTGTCTGTATGCTCTGGAAAATGAGTCACTGGTCTGTGAAAGGAATAATCAAATTTGAAGCTTAAAACTTGGACTCCTTAGAAGCATCTGAATGTGGTGGTAGTGCTTCAGGGGTTGCAAGTTTTTTTTTTTTTTTATTTATTAATTTTTTTCTGCTGGTAAACTCTCCACCTCTCAGCACTCTGACCTTGGTGCACACATCATCACCAAAATGACCCAGAATAGCAAGACCACTTTCATTGGTCTCTTCCTGTGCTGTGTATTTTGGCATTGTTAGTTATATGTTTTAATGACTTGAGTTTTTTCAAAAGCAGTTTTTACTAAAGGCAGTGGCAAACATCCAGTTGACTTCCCTGGTACAAGACCATACCTCTGTATCTGAACATCTGCTAAAAGTCTGAAAGGAACGGTTTTCCTCCCCCTCAAATATTTCTTAGCTAAAATATCATCCAACAATTCCTGTGAATTTTTTGTTATACACTCCATCTGAAACACATTGCAAACCAGGTTGTAGTTGCTAAAAATACTTGTGTAATAAATAGTTGATCTGCAAAAATAAAAGGCAGATAAGATGTTACCCGTGTGGGATGTGTATATACTCTTTGATTAGCTTTTCTTTTCAGCAGCAATGGAAGATGAAATGTAAAAATAGCATAAAAGTCAGCCACACAAGGCAACTCAGTTTTTACTTAGATGGGAACAAACAACCAAATGTTGTGATGTGAGGCTTCCTGCAATTAATTTTAACACTTTAAATATCTTCTGTGTCTAGTAAAAGAGAAGTTCTGTTAGAAGAAGAGACATCTCATGCCATCTACTGTACTTTATGGTAAACCTCAGTGTTTTTCAGTGTTAGCAACTCAAAACCGGTGGCACTAGAAATAAGGCTTAATAAAAAGGATTATGTGCCTAAATAATCTTACTGAATTGTGTAATTGGTCTGATATGTGAGGATACAGCAATACCCTAATCTATGTGTGTGTGGGACTGAGAGCGAGACAGTATAATATAGAATACTTTAGAGTTTAAAATGACAAGTTGGTCCAAACTTGCAATTTTTCCAGTAATTAGCAGGTTTTTTGGACTAAAAGAAAAGCACTGACAAAAAATACCAGTCAGATAAATAAATCTAATATTTTGTGATGAAGGAAAAGGTGGCTTTGAAGTCCCTGTAAAAACAAAGCACTCAGTGCATCACATTCTGTATAAATCTGCATTATTAATTCACAGTAAAATAGATCCAGTTGGAGTACTTGTTTTTTTTGCATTAAATTGGTCCTTTGATGTTCTTTAATGCTTCGATTTAGCCTCTAATTTTTCAGAGCACAAATGTACCAGCAGCTGTTGAAAATATCAGTTTTGCAGTAGCATTGCTGGCCAATAAAATCCCAACAAGTCATCTTCCTATCTGGCTGCACAAAATAGCACTGAAAAAGTAGTCATCTCTTTGAAGTATCACTCCAATTATAGGTTTTAACCCCACAGGTCACAGTTTGATTATTTACACAATGCTAGTGTAATTCTGTCTCAATTCTAGGCTTTCTGTACTTCCAAAGCATTCAGCAGCTCCAGTGGAGGAAATTTCAGACGGCTGCTATGATGGCATTGACCTGTGTTTGATAGGGTTAGACAGCATTTGGCTGATCACTGTATGTTTTGTGCATTATTTAACTTTCTATAACATTATTTAATGGTGAAAGGAAGGATATCAGGTTTACATTTCATCTGTCTTTTGAAACCCATTTTTATACATTTCTTCCATGATATTGTATTTATCATATGTAATGTAAACACATAGTCTGTTAATAAAGAGTGCATTATTTGACCAAAAAAAAAAAAAAAAAAAAAAGAAAAGAAAAGATTTGCTAACCCTACATTGAAAGTTTAGTCACGTGTCTCTATGCTGGGGTTAAATGCCAGTGTTGATGCTTGACAGTAAAAATGGGCAAATCCACCATGCTGCTTAAATTGTCTAATTTTATTACATTAGAGATTTCTTGGCAAATGCATCTGCCAGCAGGAAATATAAATGCTGCCTTTGCACTGAAGCAACTGGCTCTGTTGTTTTTGACTTTTTGATAGTCTTTTCTGCATTTGCATCAAAGAGATTGGGAAAAAAACAGGTTTTTAATTGTTTACTGAACTGACAACTAACAATTAGAGTTCAAGTCATTTGATGTCACTGGGAAATGTTAGAAAATCACCTATCCAGTGGAAGCTGAAGATTTATTTCTAATTTATGCTTTGCAATGAGACCTTCTACTGTAGTTTTGGAAGAAAGTTTATTACTTTGCTAAACTCTGGCTTTTGGGTTAGCTCAATCTATTCCATATTGCAGTTTCCATTAACTGCTGTTGAGTCATTTGTTTTATTGTTGCTAAACATGCAAAGAGTCAGTTTGTTTCCTCTCAGTCCAAAAGATTCGATTATATTAGTCCTGGCAGACTTTTCATTAGTGCAGAGCAAGCGTAGTTGCCACTTGTGATTTTATTCCCAGGAAGTGTGATGACGTAAGTCCACCCTTTCAAATCTTTATTGGTCTTGCTGCATCCTCCTCCTTTTCTTTTTCCTCTTGTTGTTGCACTTGTTGCATGACATCTTAAATCCAGAAACAAACATTTTAGATTGTATGCATGCTCTGGTGTGTTTGCACAGTGCTCACTGCAAAAAGGACTCGATGCCAATCCTTGTATTGGCACAGAGAATAAACAAACATGTAATAGTTTGATCATTGTTGTCAAAATAGTTCCTTTTTACCTGATCTTTAGGAAATCTTTAGATCTTCTGCCTTAGAAGAACATGGTGCAATCTGAAAGTCTCTGAATTTTCCAGAACTTTAAATGATTTAAGTACATAGAGAAAAGAAGATAGTACTTTAAAAAACAAGTTGGCTTGTGATTTTTTTTCCCCCAGTTTTACTTAGTAACAAAGCAGAGTAGCCACATTACTTTAAAACTGATGTAGTAAAATGGCCCTGAATAATACATTGTAGCTTTGACCAGAAAATGTTTGCTTACTCACATAAAGTAATTTGCCTCTTAGCACAGCTGGGTTTCCTTTTCCAAGTGTTTTATTTTTTATGAGGTAAAGAGAAAACATTATTTTTGTAAACCAATGTTTTAATCTAATTGATGACAAGTCAATGGCCTAGAATAGCAATGGTTACTTCAAAACACCTCTCAATTTGCACATTTTAGGGCCTACTAAGCTAGAGAACTGAAGCATGAGGCAAATGAAAAAATATGAAGTTCATAATCTACGGAGACCTGCATGTGTACAGCCATAAAAGCCACAACTGCCAGCTCAGGTGGAAAAATGTTGAAGTGAGAAATGTATTCAATAAATAGAAAACACAGCATGGAGCTGAAAAGTGTGCATGAGAAACTGGTTAGGAGATTCGAATAATGGAAAAGGAAACAGATGGAGCATGAGTGTACATTAAACAGTAGTGTTCATAGCTTGCGACATAAAATATTCCTCTGGGAGTCTAATTCTTAACTATCTTGAAATTCATTCAATTTAAAATATCATGGTCTTGTTATCATCTCATTTTCTTGAAATTTTATTGAAAATATTATTGCGATGGACTGCACTTTGTACTTGGAAATGTACACCAACAAAACAAAGCGGGGCATGGAAAGACTCCTGAATGTCATTCTGACAAAATGCATCTCCCTGCTCTCATTTCTCTCCTGGACCCACTGCAGTAAAAGGTGACAGAGCTCAGGATGCCCCTGGAGGTCCTGTCCTGCCCCATGCACAGAGGAGGCTCTGCCCCAGGCAGGCCCTGCTTTGCCTCTGCACTCAGGCACAGGCTGGGAATGCTCAGGGAGCCACAGGCATGCTGTGCTGTGCCAGCAGGGATAAAAGGATCTCTCCTTACTGCTCTCTCTTTATAAGAGTGACCTGAAGACTTTACTGGGCTTTTCTCCTGTTGCTTGAATACTCTGGGAGGAAAGAATGGAGAGAGGCATCTCCTAACAGAGAGTGAGACTGCGTGAGACTGTCAGGCAAGAGTAGTTCTTTTAGGGTGTTTCAACTTTCCCAGCTGACAGCAGGAATGAAAAAACCACTCCTGAAGGTTCCTTAGGGCTTAGGAGGTTACCCTGCTTGGGAGCATGTTTTGGGGAGCTGGGGAAGGTCTGGGTAGGAAGAGCACAGTGGAGAAATGAACTCATTAGCCCAAGCACACAGTTAGTTACTTCCCAATTCTAACCAGGGCAGGGAAGGGAAGGGAAAAGAGCAAACCTGCAGAACAAACTGGTGAGAGGAACTGGGGAAAAACTGAGCATGAAATGGCAGGATTTCTGGAAAACAGAAAACTGTGCCCTCAGCACATGGTGTGGCCACTTCTGCAGTGCCAGGGATGTGGAGAAGGGACTGGGGCCATCAGGGAAGGCAGTAGGGCACAGCTACCCCTGCACACCTCACACACTCACTCCCAAGACAGCTGACAAATCCCTCTCATTTACCCTCACTTTTTATCCTTTGTGCAGCTTCTGTGAAGGCTGGTTAGGACTCACAGTCACTGCAACACTTCACTCCTGAACTCAGCAACTTCTAGAACTGAAGGAAAGCATCAGTGTGGGATAACAGTGTCTGCCCTTTCAGCAGAAGGGGACCTCAACTTTCCCTAAGCCATGCAAGGGCTGTAGACCACAATCAGGTGGTATCTGAGGGTTTTCCTGGGAAAGGCTCACAATTTGTGGGGGCTGAGAGGAAATTTAAACAACCCCATTCCAGAATAGTGCATGTGTAACATACACATCATCATTTTGTGTTTAAGAGGTGCCACAGATTGCATAGAAAGTTATTAAATGATTTTAGGGAGCTTAAAAATACTTTTGATTTGATTTTTTTCCATCTATTCCCCATCTGTAAGACAGGTGTCCAGCACTACAAGCCAACTGAGAGAAAGGAATGTTACTCTCCATAAAATGTTATGAATAGGCTATGATTCTCCAAAATGCAGTTCTGTGCATAGAGCAATGCAAAGATGTAACATCTCAGGGTCTTTCAGGGCTAGAAGCATTGCTACTGTCATTTCTTTGTATTTGCCATGGCTGCTCATCCCCCCAGCCACGGTCCAGGCTTTGCTGTGCTGGGTGCTGAGTTTAACCCTTGTAACCAGAGCCTCCAGGTGGGGACTGTGGTGTGTCCCTTTTGGGGGGGTTTTAGGCACTGTAACCAGTTGGTACCTCAGGGGATAGTGCTGGATGTAAACAGCTCTGGAAGGTGAGAATCATTGCTGTGTTTAGAAGCTGTAGAAAGAGATTGTTTTTCTGACAAGTTCCGAGGGCTGCACTAAATAGCTGTGGATAAGTGCAAATGAAATGGGACATGAAATTACAACTTGCTACTGAATTGCACAGGTGTATCTCTCAGCCAGGTACGTGTGTCCATCTCTTTCTTTCTATGTATTGCTGGAGTTACAAGGTTTTCTGTTTTCTTTCAAGCAGTAATGGAGATATTTCGACATTTGAACATTAAATATTTTTGAGCTGTATTAAGTATCAAACCATTGGTATCATTGGTATATACTGACTAAAAGTATTTTATTTTTATGACAGTTATATGAGCATTATATCAGTGTTAAATCAAAAGATATTCTACGATTCTAATTTTTTTTGTTGGCCTCAAATGCTCTGCATGCACTGGGGGCAGGATTGGGTCCATAATCTTTATTTGAAAGTGTGTGCACCTGGGAAGCAGGATGTCAGCCTTTGTGGCCTAATTAAGTGTACTGTGGTGCAAGACTTGGCAAGGAACAAATATTTGCTGGAAGGTTGTACTGTGAGAATGCTTCATACTCTGCATGAAGAAGCAAAAGTTGGCCTGCATCACTCTGATTTGCTTTTGAAGAGTTGATTATTGACATGCTAATAGATGAGAATTAATTGTAGTCTGACAGTCAGAGACAGTACTTTTAAGTTTAAAAGTTGATGAAGTTTGTTCCAATAAAAGAAAAGGTCAGCTTGCAAGAGATGGATAATAAACATTTTGTACCACTTAGTTTAGTTCTATGTATCCAAAATCCCCCTGTATAATAAAAGATACTTTCTGCACATTTAAGCAAAGAATCAGCTGTTGAATGTGGTTATTAACACTGGAGCTGAAGACAAGCACTTCTAGTTACTTCATTCCTACTGTGAAAACAAGCAAAGCCTTTTCTAAAATACAGACTGTCCATTGTGCTGCATTGAGAGCATGTGAACAAATTTAATCTGGTTCCAGCCTTTGTCCACAAGATGGGCAGCTAATTCTTATTCCTAAATTTATTTGGCTTTTCATCCTCTGGACTCAGCTCTACAAACAGCAGTTGGAAATGCAGAGTGTTGAAGGCTCCTTGCCCTTCAGGCAGAAGCACTCCTTTGGTTAGTGCTTCTTTCCCCTCAAAGCACAGATTTGTCTCCCTGTGGTGCCTTCTCGTGGTGTCAGCCCTGGTACCCGGGCTCCTCCTGCCCCAGCAGAGGAGCACAGTGGGTAGCTCTTCACCACTCAGGAGCTGATGTTTTAGAAAGTTCATTCTACTTCAGATTGGGCAGAGAAGATTCAGCTTTGCTGGTGGAGGATCATGTGTAACAGCATCTGACCCAGTCCCTTCCTCACTCAGGGTCTGTTGCTTTTCTTTTCTTCCATTACTACGGGGGCATCTAAATCATGGCTTGTGCTGTTCCTGTCATCTAAAACCCCCCTGTGGATTACTCACAGACAAAAAAAAAAAATCACTTTATGAATGTTTCTAATGTATATGCTGCACATTTTGTTCTGAGGCACGCTGGTCATCTGGGGCTTTGTCTGGCTATTGCTGGCCTCAGCTTCATTCCAGTGGTGACTCACTGCCCAATTTACAGAAAGATCAGTCAATAAAGCCAAAAGTGATCCCTTCTCCTACATACACTTGTTGGGGGATGCAAACAAACTCAGGGAGCTCAGCCAGTTTCCGTGATCTGGGTAGGCAGGGGACAGACTCAGTCAGAGGGAAGAAACAAGTGATATGAAAGGTTTATGGGCAAGGAGATGGCTTTGCTTGTGCTGTGCAGCTGTATGAGCTGTGACATTGGTTAGATAGAGTGGTAAAGTCCCCAGGATCCAGGACAGTTCATTGTCCATTCCAGCGAGCTGCTGTCAGCAGTGCCATCCTGAAAGAGGGATTGCTCCTCCAGAAATCACCAGGCTGTGGGGAGAAAGCTTTTCTCTCCTTACTGTGGCCCAGAATTAACCATCATTCCTCGTCATGTGTTGCCTCTCACTTTTATTGATAACTGAAACTCTTATATTCGAGTCTCCTGCGTCATAGTGACATCTTCTGTGATGTGAAACCATGTCAAGGCTACATAAAATACGTGTTCCAATGCTGTTCCAATACTGTTTTAATAATCAAAAGTACACTGGAATTAAACAGAGAACAACTGATCTTATCAGTTTCTAAAAAATATCTAGTGATGTTCCTACCCCACTTTTCACAATTTTCATTAAGCGCTAGAAATCAAAGCAGTTTTGATTTCTGTTGTAAAACATTATTAGAATTTTTCCTAATTTTGAGAAAAGTAAAGCAGTACAATGTGAAAATGATTAAAGAAGCAGTGATATATTTCAAATGTTTTTTAAACCACTATTAAGGAGACAAAGAGCTACTCTTGTAGTCATTTGTAGGTCTTGATCTTCTGTTCACTGGAGTCAAGAGGAAAGTTTCTGCTGATTATGATAGTGCTACAGTGGACAGATATCGCTGGCTATGGAAGAAGATTTGAATTTCAGAGAGGAAAGTTTCAACTGACAATGTTTCCTTCTAATGTCCCTTCTAATCAACACAACTTTTTTTTTCCATCTGTCTTTTCACAACTTATGCATGATGAGAAACACTTCTGTAAATGAGATTAGGAAACAGAGCAGCTTTGAGTGGATTCACCTCCCTTAACAATGTGGACTATTTTAGACTTGAAACACTGGTGTATTGTCCCTGCATTTAAGTGTAGGTTATGATACCAGATTTATCTCCCCACCCATCTTCAGTTTGTCACACATACAGTGATCCTAAGAGATGCAAAAGTATTTTCATATAAAGTTCACTGCATGATGGGTGTCTAAAGGTTTTACTCTCTTCATCCTTAGGGCTGTAAACTTCAGGGAAATAACTTGGTGTCTGAGTATGTGACTTTCGTCATCCTTACTGCTGTGTGATTCAGAGCAATAAATTGCTGCCTAAACACATGCTTATGTACGTAATTGAACCAGGTCCACTCCATGGCTTGGCTTTTGAAGTGGTGCCAGTGTTTTTTGTGGGACTGTGGGGAAGGTCAGGCTTTACGTGATGTGAGCAACACCCAGGGAAATTACTGATGTACGTAAGTGTATCCAGTGAGTAAATCCACATTTGCAAATAAACCTGAGCACACTTTCTCATTAAACCTAAAATGTTATTAAAATAATATTTTGCAATTTTGTCTCCAGCTTTTTAAAAATCTGGAATACTTCAGATCAGGGTTTGTTAATACATTAATACCATGGAGTTCTTGCAGTGCCATGTGATAGATGGGCAGTATCTTCCTTCTGTGCTCTACAGAGCTGCCTGTACTGAACCTGCAAACATTTAGACATTTGCTTTTAATGTAGATCTTTATTGGAATTGCTCATTCACAGAAAGCACGTAAATAATCTCGTGGTCTTATCTACAAGCTTGGAGCCTTAGTTGTCAGTATTGCTCTATTTAGCAGAGTAACATTAACTTTAAATATACTTGAGATCTAATTTTAGCAGAATTTATTGCACTGTTATATTAACTCCTTGGTGAGATTTGGGTTGTGACCTCCCAGCAGGCCTAGGCATGTCACCTGTAATCTTTCCCATGCACACAGTCTATCATAGGCAGAGCTCCTGCTTCCAGAGCAGCCGTGTTTTAGGACTCACAATTGATATATCAGTCACAGCATAAAATGCTATCATTCCTGTAGACCAACTGTTTAGCAGAGTATAACACAAACTCTCCTCCTGTGTCTCATTTCATCACACTGCTCCACGTAGCGACGTTTCAATGTGAAATGAAGTTTCTTCATGCTGTGCTTCTGAGTAGAAAAAAGACAGAAGTACATGTATGATAAATGGCAAAGGTTCCGAGAAAAACCTTGCAAAACAATACAATTTGGAAGCATTACATTTGCTTAAATAATTTAGTACATAAATGGATCTGTTAAAGTTTTATAACCAAATACTGTTTATGTGGCTTTGGGTAGGAAATCGGTTATGTCTCCACTGAATCACTTAATCTTATATCTTATTTAGAAATTAGAAAATATAACTAATCTGAGAGTTGTCATTGTAAAGTGTTTTTGAAATCAGTAGCATTAAGGAAGTATACTTTTCTTTTAATTAACTTTATACACTTAAGTTTCCATTAAAAAACAAGAATTTTAAATTTCTCTGAGGTTGACTTAATTTTTTTATGGGTTTATGGCAGAAGAAACTGCATAGTTTAAGCAGATAAGGTGTTTGATCTCATACAGGGGTAGTGATATTTAGACCTGGTTTTCTCTTGGGTACTAAAATGTGAACTGAGTTCCGTGGGATATTCTCGCTTTGGCTTTTATTAATAATGTAGTTTTTAAGATTATCAGTAACACTGCTGGTGCATTCTGAAAATCAGAGCTAATACTACTTGATCTCAGAAGACAGATCATTTGCTAGGATAGCCAAAATTAGGCACCATTTGAAAATACAGGTATATCTGTTGTTATTTACCCCTGAAATGCTGAAATAATGGAGAGTTCAACATTGGCTAAGAAACCAAAACCAAACCTCTGTCAAGTCTCTTTAATGAGAATTGTGTCCAGGGCCAAATCTGAGCTGGGAAGCTAAACTCCATTTTCAAAGAATGTATGGGTGCATTTTGTGTCTTCAGAAATGTCCCCATGTTTAGAGTTTGTAGGCACTAAGTCCAGGTATATAAATCCTTAAAAGACATCCCAAGCATTTTCAAGGCTAAGGACGACTGTCAGAAAAAAACCCAAACAAACAGTTAAGGGGTTCTGCAGGAATTACTGCTTATTTTTTTTTTTTTTTTTCCCTGATCAGCTATGCTTGTTCTGTGAGATGTGTTCTGGTCTGTTGAAACTTTCATAATTATAAATTTTGATCCCACCATTCCTGTTTGGGTAGGAGAACTTTGCTGCCCCAGCTCCTCCAACAGAACTCTCTTCCCAGAAATGGATCCTGCCCCTCCACCCCCCCATCCACTCAGAATTTGGGGTTTGTGTGTACCTTGCAGGTTTGTGAGCAGCTGACAATCAGGAGAAACCATTTGCTTCAGCCCTGCAAGCTCTGGAGCTTTTAGTTCTCTTGTGGAGTAGCTCTCTTCTTTTGTCACTGAGTGCGCTACTTTATGGTGGGAAATCTTTTGCTAGGAATGTATTTTAAGGCTCTCATGTAACAACTGAGCAGTTCTAAATTCTTAACTGGGAATTTTTTTATAGCTCTCAATTAAGCTTTTAAAATAAAAAGTAAAGGATGTTGCACTATGCTGGAGGAATTCAACGTTGTCATGAATTTTCTTAATTAAAAATCTTTTAATGTTTTCTTTTTTTTTTTTTTAAGCAGTAATTCATGGTAGCTAAGTAACAGATGTGAAATACAATCTTTTGGTGACATCAAAGCTGTGAAATAGTGTGAAATAAAAAAAACCCTTAGTAAAAAAATATCTACTTCTGTTGGAGATGGTTTATAGCTTTTCCATGCCAGCAGTCAGTTCAAGTTAATATTAGGGAAAGATCCAACAAATACATAACTGCTTTCAAAAATTATTTAACACTACATACTTATAAAAAGAAAAATATTAAGGGCTGAAATTTCAGTAAGGAAAAGAAATGTTTCTTCACACTGGGGACCTTATTTCTTGCATAATTTTGGTTTAGCTGCGTGGAAAGGAAACCAGCAGAGAATATTCTGAAGTCTGCAAAAGCTGTATGCACAACCCCCCATTCTGGTGATATAAAGTCATAGGAAATTGTCTAATGTCTAATTTCTTGTTATAAGAGATTTATACAGAATTGTGAGTACAGCCCTAAAAAATCACACTGTTTGAGATGCTGTTTACATTTAAAAGTTTCTAGTTCAAGGACTGATTTATTAGATAACCATTTTCTCTGACATCAGGTAATAAACTGATGTATTAGCAATGTAATTTAATATTTATGGTGTTTACTAAAGATAACTATGATTAGAATTGTTGACATTTTATTAACTAAGCCTTAATATTAAATAAATGGCTTGTAGACCCCGTGTGGGAGCATTTGGTGTAGTGCATGATCTGTCACATATAGAAGATAAAATGACAATGCTTGTCTATTTTACTCACAAGAAAGCCTGAGAGGCAGGACTTGTACACAGAATTCAATATTTTAAACATTCTTCCATGCCAAAACAGGAATGGAAGTTAGATGGAATAAAAATATTACATTAATAATCATGCTGTTTAGAGTCCAGGCAGATATTAGCATCTTAACACTTGAAACTGATTTTGAAAAACTACTCATACAACCTGATATAACTCGTACACAACCCAATATATGTACAATGATTTGCATTCCTGTCCTTGTCTTTTACCTTACAGTTTTTGCAGAACTATGGGACCCAGAAAATACCCCCATAATTAGACTTTCAGATATTGCACTCTTTGCTTAATATTTTTTTTAATTCCAGATGTTTTTCCATCTGGATGAGATCTGAAACCCAAAGATTCACCCACCAGTACACATGTGACTACAAATGAATAATATTTACTTGGCATGATACTTTTATTTATTCATCATCAGCAACTTCCTATATGCCCATCATAAACTGAAAATAAGACTGGATTAGCACGCAAATCTGTTTTCATTTCTTTTGTTCTGTCAAAGAAAATCCAGCTCTTGGCAGAAAGCATACTGTGACAGCATCAGCTAAAGCTCAAGGGTTTCGTTATTTGAATTAGCTATATTCTTTGAGCCACCAGAAATTTGAGCATGAAACGTCTCTAAAACTTGTCAAGGTGCACTGAATGATGCAGAATCTTGCAGCTGAAACACCAGGTCACTGATGACAGTTGGCTAAGATGAGGGACAAAGATGAGGGGACTGAAAAGCAGGGGAAGCACTGAGTTGGAAGAGCAGAAACTGGATCATGCTCCTCAATTGACTGGACTGTGTCCTCCAGATTAGTAGTTAGATTTCCAGCCTGGCCTTCTTGGATCCTCACCTGTTTCTATTTACTCTGATAACAGTAAACCCCAAGAATGCTACATTAATATGCTCCTGGCAAAAAGTTTCTCTCAGCTGTGTATTTGTGATTTTTGTCACCGAGAGTGAAGGTTACTTTGGGCTGTGTGTTTGAAGCTTGTATTTTAAAGACTTCATAGGAAAGTGCAGACTGCACTCACCTACTGAGGTTGCTCTGTCCTGCAGAGCACAAATTTCACATTTGCTTTCTGTCCCCCTCGTTCAACTCAGCTTGAAGGAAGCTTTCTCTCCTCTCCATTCTCTGTAGATTGAACTAATTTGGAACTGGTTGCTCATATAGATCAGGTCTTACCTCCTCAGATATTAATCAATTGCAATTAACCATCATGTACAGACAAATCCCTTCAGCTTTAACAGAGTGGAACCAGACTGGATGTTTTCAGTGAAGTGTCTCTCCAAGAAACAGCACTTTCTAAAGAAGTGTAAATCAGTGTGATAATCTGACTGTAAACTGTGCCTGGGATCTGGTGAAAACCACTATTGGCACAAAATATCCATTGGAGTCTTTAGCACTCATTTGAGCTGGCCTGAATTTTCTGTATCCAGGGAAGGAGGTAGAGTGGGTTCAGTCATGACTGGCAGCCAGAGGGGAGGTTTTTTGCATGGACAGGAAAAGTGGTGTGTCAGAATATTCTGCACCAAAGGCTGCTTAGGGCAAATCCTTTTGGTTGTTGAGCATTTCAGGGAAACTTTGATTCTCTTTAGGTTCATGGGAGCTTGCTATTGCCTTCTGCAGAATCCAAACTTGTCCTTCGGCATTAAACACTCCACAGCATTTTAGTCAGTTTAAAAGCAATAGATAAATGCCCTTGGTTCACATATGAAGTAATTTACACTGAATTAAACCCCAAACTCAGAATAGTCACTGAATATAAGTAGACAAAAGAAGGTTAGATATTTCACTGCAAGATTATATGTGGGCAGAAGAAAAATTACAGCCCAGACAGAATAACAGAGGATCACCAGAAAGAAGTTCTTATCAACAAAATGAAGAACATTATAAATTATTCCCTTTAGCTTGAAATTTCACTAGAAATATGTTACCAGTAACAGCAAAAATGTAATAGAGGGATTTCAGTCTCTAACAACTTCATAAAACATTATATTAAATTAGAGAAGAGAACACAATAAAAACATTAAGCAATTAGCTCTAAAATTCTTTAAATAGTCAACACCAGACTTAAAATCCCCAGGTCTCTACAAGATCAAAGAAAATGGCAAGGGTCTTACTGAGAGTTGATCTCTCTCTCAGATGGTAGTGATAGAATGAAACTTTGATGTTTTATATACTTAAAGACATAGATTAAAATTTTTTAATGAAGGTGAAAATTAACTATGAAGTGGCCAATCTTAATAAAAATAATGTAGTGTACAGTTCTGTGCTTGACTTGCTTACCAATGCATGATTATTTTAAATTGGAACTGAGTATCAAAAGATCTGAAGTGAATGAACACACAATTATGTTCTTTTATTTTAATTTGGTCTTGTTGATCCTTTAGGCTCTTTTAAAATCACAATGACATAGATTAAAAAAAAAAAATCTAAGGTCTTGACCTTTTATGCATCTATGAAATAAATGTAGAGTTCATAGCTGGGAACACGATCATTTTGGTTGAGATAAATTGAAGCTGACAAGGGGACAGGCTCTGAGGGAGCAAAACCCACTCTTCTGTAAAAACTAAGACAAATAAAAATATTTCTGTATTAAAAATGACATATATTTATAAATATCAATATCGACTGGTTGTGACCCTCAACCCACACAAATCAAACCTAAGTAAATGGCCTAAAAATTGTAAGACTGACTAGTTCATTATCTTTCCAAATTAGCAAAAATATGAGAATTCTTATGCATAAAGTTAAGTACCTCATTTTAGAACCCTAGAGCAGATGCTGACCAGTAACACTAGTTATTCACACTGAATAGTGCATGGTCATTAAAAACATAGCCCGAGCCCTCGGAAAAGAAAAAAAAAAAAATAAAAAATCACTGAAGGGCAACTGGAACTGCTAAAGCAATACAGAATGCAGGAAAAAAAGAGCCACTTTTGCTTTTCAAAGGATCAAACTTCCTTCTCTTGAATTCTTTCCTGCAACACAGTGAACCAGAGCTCCCAAGCACCCGTCAGGAGGGATGGGCTGGGGCACCATGTGAGACCTGTGCTTGCAGCTCATTCACAGGGATCCTTTTCCCTCAGAGGTTGAGGTCAGATCACTGAATATGAGGGTCACCCTCCTCCAGCCCTGTAAGCTGCTCTGTTCTGTGTCACCTTGGCCAGCTCCTCCTCCACGTGGAGCCAGACACGGTCCCCAAGGGTGGGGTGAATGCACGGATCTGTAAAGTCCCTGGGGCAGGAACCCAAGGAGGTTTTACTTGTACAGTGGTTTCCATACCCAGCAGTAACAGCAACATCCTCATAAAATGCAGCGCTGGAGATGGTCAAGGAAATAGTCGCAGCATGACAGGGAGAGATTACAACTTCATTTTCGGGCCCATCCAAAATTAACATGAAATGATATTGCCAAGCAAAACAGCCTCAGCACTTAATTTGGGGCATTAGTGATGCCATTATAAAATATGAGCTGCTGATTCTCATCCTGCCTCAGAAGCTTTTTATGCTTCCCAGATCAGCTTGCGTGGTGAATTAATCAGATGAAAAAGGCTCAGTTCGCCTGCACGAGAAACTGAAAGGATTGTCTGATGGCTTATGAAGCTATGTGATTTGTTTCATGGTGTGGAGACACTGAAAGAGAATTTTTATTAAAAAAAGAGGTCTTGGAACACAGTCCTGCATGTGGTCAGCTCAGTGGGGTATTATTTGAAGCAGAATGTGAACAACTAGAATTGAAATGGAGGGATCTTTGAAGAGTAATGAAAAAGGGGCTTCAGTTGCCAATAAAACAACTGTTTGGGATACTGAAGGGAGATTCCTCAATGATTTAAAATCTTTCTGCACAAGAAATTTATTGTATTTTTTTTCTGAAGGGAACAGGGAGAGTAAAAGGTAGATGAACTCTTCAATGACCTAAAGCACCTTTCACAACCTCCTGGAGAATGTGTATGTGGTCATAATCTCCTAACAGCAATGGTTTTTCAGGGGCAATTTTTTTTCCTTCTTCTTTGCCTGTTTATGCTTTATCAATCCTGGTTTCAAGTCTGCTGCAGGCATTTACTGTCTTCTCTGGTATCCAGGGAAGGGATAGGGGTGTGATGGCACAATGCCTAAAGTAATGAATGTTGTTCTAAAAACATGCCTTGAACTACACAACTTACAAAAGATAAACCTTGCCCTCCCTGACTGTCAGGACTTGCAATTCCACTCCAGGTTTACAATGTCCCAGAAGAGGCTGAAGGAGAGAAGGCCCTGTAAAATACTAAAATCAGACTGTATACAGTTTTTCTCCTCAAAATCTGCCTGGTTTTAAGATTAGGATCTCAGCAGCTTGAGGCACCTCCTATTCCCTCACATGGGGATTGCCTACTTCTTATTCCTTTTTTGTGTGTCTTCTGGGAGAGGGAGTTGAACTCTCTGACATCATGAGTGATTTGGGCTGGGTACTCAAACTAAACTGTCAGGCTGGTTAATAGCAATAACTTACTGCAGAGAAAAATTGTCTTGTTACTTGTACAAATATACACATAAAATATTTATATTTCTACACAAGTATTATCTAGGTACATATTAATTATATATGTATTTATATATTTACATATAGGTGATATAAATTAAAATTCTTGACATTAATTGGAAATAAATATGGCCATATAAAAATAAAATTATTTTTGTAATTAGGAAAGATATAGCTTTCTTGATTTCTCAGAATTTTTCATATTTGGGATCAATTTCCCATATATGAGTTGTTAAAAAGCTGAAATTACAATATTCTTTTTTGAGCAATCAAGCAAAAAAGTAGAGTACAGAAGTTTCTGTAGATGTTTTGGAAATGCTTTATTTTAGTTTCTACTTTTTCTGGTCTATTTCTTTCTAAAATTTTAAAATGCAAAATTGCTTGTATTTCTTTCTTCTCTCCTCTTCTTTTACTTAATTTCCTAGTTAGAAATATTGGAAAAGATTTTTTTGGGCATCTCTCCCACAATGATTTGGGACAAAAGATGCTCCTGTTTCACAAGCAGTTTTAGTTAGAACAAAACAAAATTTCTCCAGAAGACAAAACCAAGCAGAAGCCCCTCCAGCCCCAGCAAGAGTATTCTGAGGTTTCTCCATTAGCCCACTGGAAATCTTCACAGAAGTTCCCCCAAATCCCCACAACAACAGACCTCTGAGGAGCTGGGGAATTGTGCCCTGGTCTGTCTTTCACTCAGAATGTACTCCAAAAATAGAAGGGCTCCACTGTCAGTCTGCACCGATAGTAATTCTGAATGCATGGAGAGAGGAGAGAAGGGAGGCTTGGGTTACTGCTGTCTGCTTTCTTCTAGACATATTTGAGGGCTTTAGCTTTATTTCTTTTCTGGATTACACTATGACAATATGATACCTCTGCCAGTCAGCCTCCTCTGGAGATGTGTGGTCAGTAATTAACAATGTCTAACAATGCACAGTAATTTAGGAGACAAAGTTAAGAAGAACACCTCATTCAATTAAAACTTGGCAAGGCAATGCAATTATCCATCCTGGAATTTTGCCAGGATGCAGTAGCCTGTACCTTTTCACCTGAAGAAAAGTGATGTGGGATGTGTAATCAGTATAAACCTCTATAAACTGCTGGGTTTTAATTATTTTTTTAAAGCTGTACTGGGAAGGTAGAAAAGCAACACAGCTCACAGGGCTCTAATGAAAACCAATCCATTTCTTTTTCCTAACCTCACCAATAATTTCAGAGAATGTTGTCCTTAGATAAAAGTAATTCAAGCCCACTGTCCAAAAGATAATCCAAATCTGCTATCTGCTTGTCTAATTGTAAACCTATTGATTCAGCTGTAACAGTGAATATGCCTTGATATGAGGCTATTTCCACAGAGAGAAAGCACAGGACAGGTTTTTCCAGGGACTCAAATTGCTTTATTTTATACTCACCATAGCTCAGACCAGCTAAAACAACCAGGACTGAGATGTTCCATTTACTCTGCCCCACATTCTTCACTGCAGCCCAGAACACAGCAAAGGTTGAACAGCAGTGGGTGATGTTCCTCTCCTGTTGCCACAGGGGATACTCTTCCACTGGACAGCCTTTTCTCTGCTGGTTCAGGTAGGTGTGATAACACATGTAGGTGTGTGCTCCAGTCCTCCTGCCTCCCTTCTCACCTGTGCACGTGACTGTGGTGCTGACAGAGACCCCCATGTGCTCCTCTGTCTGATCCAGAAAAATCCCCCTGCACTGAGCAGGAATTCACCTGAGCAGAGACTCTGCTCTTTCTGGGATCCCTGATAAAAATTGATCACCCAAATGATACCCTCTGTCCATATTGACAAATTATATCTGTCTTTCCCCCACTTTTCATTGCCCAGAAGAATTTTAACTTTTCTACTTGCTGCTGTTACGTGTGAATTACCCTTGAACTTTGCTTAGTGTTGAGGGGGTAACTACTGTATCTCTTTCCTAGATGCAATTTCCTTAGGGATTGAAGTCCACTTATATTCTACCTGAAGCAACAGTTGAGTTTCACATGTCTGCTTTTTACTTTCCATGATTTTTTGGGTAAAATTTCAAAGCAGGGATCAATTTGTGCATAACTCTCATGGCTTTGTGATGAAATATATGTTCTGCTGTCTGGCTCAGTATTTTGAAATAGATGATCACAAAAAAGGGGAAACCTTACCTTAAATAAGTATTTACTAACATGACAGCAGCCTGGTGAAATCAAATGTACACAGTGATGTGAATTACCGATCGAGTTCTTGTGACTTGTTTCTGCATGTTGAAAGAATTCGTGGTACCCAGCTGTTGTCCAGACTAAACACTCTCTGACAAAAGAGTGCAAAAGTAATAAACTATGAAATATAAATTTTAAGCTAACAAATGGAAATTCTGGTGTAAGACCCAAAGTGGTGTCCTTGGGTTAAAGTGCCTGGTATCTCACCAGGGTGTGTGGTTGCAGAATGAGGTCAGAGGGTGAAGGGAGCAGAGAAGGGAGCAGAGGCAACAGAGGAGGCTGAAATCTCTTCAAGAGAGATTTTAGTGTAAGTGCAACCATGAGAAAACTAAACTCAAAGGACAGCCAGAGAACTGCTGAGTTTATGTAGATCTAACATAGAATTTGCTTTCCTCCATCTGAATGTGGGCTTTAATCCTCACTGCAGGATCCAATCTGGGTATTGAGAGGATCTTTGAGGCCGGGCTGTAATCTCTGATTTCTCTTACTGGCAGCAATGAGGGTCAGAATCTGTGCAGGACATCCTAGAAAAACCTCAAAAGAGACAGTGCTCTTACAGCCTTTAGCTAGTTCCAAAAAGAGGAATGAGTGCCACTTCTGGAAGTCACTCATTTTCTTTTGTGTAGGTCTTCCTATGATCAGGAGATACTCTCAGGGTCTAGAAGGTCTAGTAAGTTGCTCATTTTTTATTTGTGAAGAATAAGATCTAGACCCACAGTAACTCTACACAGAAGACCTTTATATTGCCTTCTCCTGTTCAGTATAGAAAAAAAAAGGGAGTATCTAGGTTATAGTTGACAGAATTATGTGGAAATCAATGGAATTGTAGTAGCTATGGCAAATGGGACAGTACAGTCTTAAACTTCTTGTGGAATATATTCTGTTATAAGAGAGGAAATACCAGTTATTAATAATACTAGCATTATGCAAGGGAATAACAGCCCCAAATTCTCAGAAAGTAGAAATTAATAGTTAATTTATGTTGCTTTATACCAGTTAAATATACCAGCTCTGTATAGCAAATATGGGTGAAGGATCTGCATTTTTTTTGAATAGACTCAAAACAAGAATAAAAGATCAGAATTTCCTTGTAAAAAACTAAAAAGAAAAAAACCATCTATGACCTTCCAGAGGATGTTGGGTAACTTGATCAATGAGAGAATAAGAAGAAATGACTTATGACCTCAGCAAAGGAAAAGAGGCCTGGTGAAAGCTTTCACTAATGCTCACTAATACTCAGGGAGTAGGAGAAACCTGATATCAAAACAGATGAAAGTTTTGATGCTACAGAAAGACAAGGTGAACATTTTATGCCACAGAAGAAGCTGAAAACTAATTTTAGCAGGGGGAGTTGATGACTCCACGCAGTTCAGTTTTGCATTTGTGTCCAGATCTGTCTTTGAATCAGATCTCTACTTGTCTTATCACCCTAAATCCCTAGGGAAAAATGCATCTTATTTATCTCATATTTCTTGGACACCTTCCAGTCTGTGAAGATAGTTGTTTATTGATAGACAAATAGGGTACTGGAAAAGAACAGGGAGCTAAATAATGGAGAATTGTGTCAAAAAAGTGTATTATACACATGGTTTTCAGCAAAATTTTCTGAAAGCTTGAAAAAATCCTGAACATAATTCATAACAGCTTTGGCTTGTAAACTGGCACTTCCTCTGCAGATGACAGTTGATTTCATTAATCTTGGCAGTATTAAGGGGCAATATTTAAAACAAATTAATGTTCTGGAACACTTTCTTCTATGAGCTTTACATAAACAGACTTTCTTTCAGTAGGATTCCTCTTTCCACTTTTTAGTTTCAATAAACTATTTTAAAGAAGGGAGAGGCAGAGAAGCCCAACCTTAACTTTGCCATGACTTCTCAAAGATAGGAAATACCTCCTTTTTACTGTCTTTCAATTGAAAGGTGTGACAGGCAAGTCATTAAAAGCTTTCTCCTTGTTATCCTCTGAACTCAGTAAATAAGGAGAGGAATGGTGGTAAGTTTGAATAATTATCTTAAAGACTGAAATTTCATTTGTTTCCTTTCCCTTATACATTTACAATCAAATACAGTGTCCACACTGTGTCCTGCTTTACAGCTTATCATAACACATAAAATTGATTGTTTGACTTCTTGATGACCAACAGTGACTACCTCTGCACAGGGTAGAAATCAGTTAGAAAACCAGTTTCAAAGCAGTGCCATCATGTTTTGTGGTCAGGGGCATTAAAAAAGCCAGCATTTCATTAATTTTTTTCCTATTTGGCTTTTCTTAGATAAAACTGCTGATTAAAGCAGATCCCATGTAGGTAAGAGCCAAATAGTGGAGCTAACTCACAGGTGTCATGGGTCATGCTGAGGGTGAATGGACAAAGAGGAGATAATCTGAGCTTCAGAATTAAATAATTAAATTATTAAATTATTCCCTTTTCATTCTACCTATGGAGACCCAGGGCAGCTCCAGCAGCAGATAAGTTTCTCCCAAAAGGAAGAAGTTGAGAGCCTCTGACCGTGCTTTAGAGCTGGGAAATGAAATGGAGGAGCTCATCTGTGAAGGGGGGGGGGCTGGACAGGTTTGCTTCTCCCTCCCTTCTTCCAGCTGCAAAGTGGAACCTCATCAGCTCTGCTGTCTGGGCCTTCAGCTCCTATGAAGACTTGTGTGTCAGGATTTGTTGCACAGTGTGAAAGCCAGCCATTAAACCAGCATACTTGTTTGTCAGTGAGCTGATATTAATTAAAGCTGTTCAATTTACAGTAATAAAATAAAACAAATTTTTCCAAGTGCCTGAGTTTTAAACGCAGTCTGCCATCTGAAAAACATTTTGTTTGTTTTGGACTCACACAACCCCACCACAGAGCTGGAATTTTGCTAACAGCTCCTGATACGAGAGCCAGGAGGGAGTAAAACTCACTCTGCCCTTGCTGCTTTGCCTTTTTCTGGTGCTAGCAAATTGTTAAGGACCTAAAGGTATGTGTGCCAGTGAGTCAGGCAGACTTTAAACCCTCACCTGGGGCTGATGAACACGAAGATGCCATATTTCATAGTCTTCTTCCCGATCAGAATCATGGTTCCAGGCAAAGTTTGTATTTTATGTAACATTTAATATCTTGGTAGTTGCCAACTGCAGCGGGGTGAAATGTTGTATACCAACTGTCAGCCTCATGCAAACATTTAAAAAACAGATGCTGAATCTTTGAAGTCATTGTTAAGTTTAATGGCTTCAGAAAATCATTACTCAAATCCATTCCCTAAGGTCTTTTTGTCAAGTTCCAGAGGACCTAAACTTAAAAACAAAACAAAACAACCCTCCAAGAATTTATCTGGCAATTAGGCAGCTTTTTTCCTGGAAGCTGCATTGCTAAACCCTATCAGGGTATTCTGCAAGCTCCTTGGATGGTCCTCACGCTGCCTGCTGGTCAGACATGCTGCATAAAAATGCCACTTACCATGTTCTGCATTTTGTGGACATTCCCTCTAGACTAGAGCAAAAACATAATGTAGCTAAAAACTGTGTAGTGGCCTGGGTCAGCCCAGTACTGATACCAACTGCTGACCTTGCTGAAGCTGCAAACCCAGCAGAACAAAAAAAAAAAAAAAACGAAGGAAAAAAAAAAGAGACAGTAGTCTGAAATGATTGATCAGTGGCTACTAATGGCATTTTCGTCAATATCCAGCTGATTTTCCTGTTGCTCTTTCTTACATATTTATACTATTCACAGTCTGGCAAAAATTTACAAAAAAGTATCCAAGTGATGGTTTCACAGCAGGTGCTGGATCAAACAGGTCTTGTTCTGTGCCCCCTTGGGAGGCCTACATGGATCACAGGAATCCTGATACTGCCCTTCAGATGACCTGTGGTAAAACTGCGGAAGATATGCTCAGTTTCTTCCAGTGAATAAACAAAGTGTACATGAAATATTTGTATAAGCATGAATAGGGGATTTATTTTTCTATATATACTGCTTGCCTATGTAGTTGATTGAAAATGGCATGAAGTAAATCTTGCCTAATAGATACTTATATAAGAATTTTATTTATATGTCCAGCAGTGTAAATGTCAACATTTGTGCTTTGATCGTTCTGTGAATGTACTGGTTTCAACTGGATAAGGAGGGAAAAGAAATTACAAGAAAATACATGGGCTTTACAAGGAAAAATATATAGCAGGCTTATAAAATGCAGTTTGAGAAAGTCTTACTAAGCTTTGAAGACCAAGACCAGAAAGTGCTCTGTAGATTTTGGATCTCATCCACCGCTCTTAGCTTTAAGCTGCAAGTTAGAAACTAAGAGAGGCTTTTCGTAATACATTCATGTCATGTTTAGGCAATGCCAAATCATTTCTCATTAGAGCCGAGATTTATTGCAGCTGGATTATGATCTTTGGACTGTGCAAACAATGAGATTGAGGTGGCTGTCCTTTCCAGAGTCATTAAAATCTTTGTCATGAATCGCAAGAATCAGAAATGTGGAGGTGGACGGAGGAAAAACACAGATGAATATTCAACATGCAGCAGACCACAAAGAGCAGACTGGAGCACAGCTCACAGATGAGAAGTTAACTGTCTGAGCAGAGTGCCTGAGCCTTGCAAGAAATAGAGTTGGAAAACCATAAAATGCATCATTAATCTATTTTCATGATTAAAAAAATGTAAAAAATAGTTAAAAATACCACTGCAGTGGGCCATTATTATTAAAATGCTAAGTATGCTGCCATGCATGCACTTTTGCAGTAAGAATTTTTTGTTTACTGCAAGTTGAAGTGTAGCCATTCCAGTTTCAATTAAAAGTGGTGCAAGGTATCATAGGAAGCTCTCATTTTTCTCCTCCAAAGACAGCACCATTTCTGGCACCGTCTAAGGGAGCCACAGGTACTGTAAAACAATTTCACAATATTACCAACACTACAGAACCCTTTGCCTCTCAGAAATACAACAAAATGAATCAGAGCCCCCTAACTTATCCTGATTAAGCTCGGACACCTCATCTGGGTGATTAAATCAGGCCCCTTTGCTCTGCAGTTGGATTTGCCCTCTGGAGCTCTGCACCTCCACACATCAGCTCTGAACTGAGCAAACACACGTGTGCTGAGGTGGGATGAGCCTAAGTCAGGGCCAGCAGAAATGTATGGGCTGCACTCATTCACAACCAACAACAACTGCAGTGCTGCAGGAAAACACAGAAATGCTGTTTCTCCTACCCCAAATTTGCTTTGCAGTGCTCCTGGAAAAGGGCTCATGGATGTCTCTTAGACCCAAACTGCGTTTATCTGATATGAACACACAGCACTATCTGTTTATATTTTTCAAATGATGGTTTAACTAAGCTTAACAAATAACCCAAACAAACAAAAACCTCCAAAACTTTAGTGTCCCCTTTTCCAAGCAAAGGCACAGCAAAGCTCAGCCTGCAGGCTGACACTGGAGGTAGCTGCACAATCTCCTGAGTTACATGAGTAGATCATACACAGCATGTGATGCTGATCTGAAATCAGGCTTGGTGTGCAGGCTGTAGCCGTATTATTTCCACATGGAAAACTATAATAATTTTTTTTTTGTTGTATCCAGCAAATTTCTCTTTCCTTTGAGGCATAATATATTTTCTTCTCCCCTCACCTCTTAAATTTGATTTGTCGAGCACTTTTTAAATAAATGGGAAATAAGTATGGAAAAGCCAGTCTTTCTCACTGTCCAGTTTTAGAGAAGTCTAAACCAGATACTTACTGATAAAACAATCAGAAATAAATAACTCATTTTTATTTAATGAATTACATTTCTTTGCCTAACAGCTGATTGTGTATTAATTTTTCAGGTTTATAAGTTTGGCTGAGATTTGGCACTGGATTTTCTTGGCTGTTCACAAAAAAACACATCTGACGTCTCTACATTTGCACTTTGGAGACACCAGTGTTGCTGTTACAAGGTAAGTTGAGACCTTTTAAGGATGATCAAATTTAAATCAACTCCTGGTATTAAGCAGAGATAAGAAATGTAGCTCAAACACCTTGATTTTTTTTTTTTTTTTAAACAAAATAAGGCAGTTACCAAGATGAACACCTTCACTCTGTCAAAGTTTTCCTGAGAGTTAACAACAATTTAAAATCTATTCCCCTTCTGGTCATGGAGAAAAATAATATTTCTTTTGAACCTACCATTTTCTGATTATCTTGTGTGTAGAGAATGTCAATATTCATAGTTCTTGTTTTCTTGTATAAGCTCTCTGAAATGAGCTGTTGTACCCCTGATGGTTGCTGTCTGAGTGGCACTGCTGTCCCTGGGATAGCTGTGTTGATGAAGGGGCAGAGTTTGATGGTGATACACGACAGGACAAAGCACTGTTCTGCAGAATCTGGCTGATAAATCTGGCTGATGCCAAGCCTGACAGTAAAAGTAGCAGGATTGGGCTTTAAAAAGAGCAATTCTTCTGAAACTCTCCTCTAAATTCTCTGACACTTTACAGATGGCGAAAAGTAAATGGTAATAAAAGAAATGAAATAGCACTTTAATTTTCTCATGTAACTGAGAAATATTTCCTTTTGGCAGTATTTATTGTATTGAATTCACAAAGTTATGCTCAGAGCACTGGATGCAAATGTCAACAATGAAATAATAAATCTGAACATCGTGAACACCTTGCTAACCATCTGTAAACCAATTTTCAAAGAGAAAACCACATCAGTAGAATATTTGACCCATACAGGATCTTGCAGATGTTTTCCTATAGCCTTTGGGATCTACCTCATTTCAAGGTCTATATAATAGAAACAAATTGTGCATTTACACAGTGAAAGTCCAACTGAATTCCCTTTAGAGCCTTCAAAGGCTTTTATGTTTGACCAGGCGCTGTTCTGCTACTTTGGCAAAGAGGTATTAACGGTGACTTGTTAATAGCAATGGAGCCATACCTTCTCCATATGGGTTCCAACACTTAGAGCTGTATCATCTGTCCAGATTTAAAAGCTCCACCTTAAAAAGATGATAATTGAGACCAACTTGACCTGGCCTTAGACCAGCTCATGGATTAAACAATCACTTTCAGCTTGATTGGGGTTTTATTAAGGAAACTGCTGTAAAAGCTATTCAATCACAGTGCTTAAGTATCAAAAGAGTGCATGGAATTCAAAAAAGGCTGCCAATGTGCCAGCCAGACCTTGAGTTACCAAGAGGACAGGGATCAGCTGCACAGGACTCAGATGACAGTGAACCTTTTCTGGGTTCCTCCATTCCTGCAGGATGTGAATCTCTCAGAGTTGCAGCCTCTTAAAACATCGTGTTCTTTTTCTAGAGCAAATATATCAGTATTTGAGTGTGTGTGTACTTATGAAGACAGGGGATTTTATCATTAATTTGTGACCCCACCACACACTGATGCTAAACACAGGCAGCCTTTAAGGAAGAGCAGATAAGTGAAAGGCACCAAATGTAGTTTTTAAGGTGAAAAATCCAACAGGCAATGGAAATGAAGTTCCCATCTTTCACTGTCCTGTAATTCTCTCTTTTAAGATGCTTTAAGTTAGTTGGGAGATTTCCATTGTTGGCTTATGGTTATCTGCTTTTAGAAGGTTTTACACCACTTCAGGTCAGTGCTGAGAGTCTGTGCCTGCTTCTGACAGTGGGTTCAAAGGAGAGTTTAAACCCCCTGAACACCAGTGATGAATATTAATGTGCTAATGTGACTGCAGAGAGGTTTTCATTCAGTTTTTGGCTCTGTCTTGGCATGTGAGGGTTTATCACACATACGACACTCCTTTTTCTTTCTAATTGCCATGAGGTTTTTGCCTTGACAGTACCTTCTGCTGTCTAATGAGTTTATTCTTTCACACATTATTATTACACATGTTCACTGAAAAAAATCTGTATCGCTGTTTTAATAAAAACAACAACAAAAGAAGGAGCAAAGTCGGGGCTCAGGGAGCACACAGCGTGTCACTCTGTACAGCTGGTCTGATCTGATGCTCACATTGCCATAGCAACAACACCCGAGGAGAGCCAGGGCCGGCTGGAGCCTCCTCCTCCTGTTGATCACAACCAATGGGTTCCTAATGCAGAATCAGCACTTACAGGATGTGATTTCCATCAACAATTTTTTAGAAAAAATAAGACCCCAGACCTTACCCCTTTTTAACGTTATGAAGTTCTGTGTAAATGGAATCAGAACTTCATTTTCTAGAAAAGTTTGTTCATTGTTCAGATTTGTACCTCCTAATGATTTATTGGAGCAACTGAAATTTTACAAGTTTATTTTAGTGATTTCACTAGCAAGAATTTTATTGTGTTAAACATAAAACCAAATCCAGACAAAAAACTACTGGAAGAAAGCCAGAAAGGTTTTGTCTGGAAGAGACAAAGAGCATTCTCAGTTTTGCAAAATGGAAATTGCTTCCACATTTAAAAATATTTTTGTGATAAACTGTAATTAGAATCTAAACTTCCTTTTATGATTTCTCTCAGAATTTGGTTTTTCATTTTAAGTCTGTTAATTAAGAGAATAATAATTTATTCTAACCTAGCTTTGTGTCCTACCTTTGAAGTTCTGAAATAGTTTGCCACTCGCCTTTAATATTTGTTGTTCTCATTGATATACCACTATTATTAAAAGATTCCAAAATCCAAAGATTTAGATGTCCACTTCATGCCACCTAAATGTCACCACTTAAAGTAATCACAGCAAAGATTCCATCAAATGTCCTCAAACTGTGGAGCATCATTTAGCCCTGCTGTGCTATGAATATTACCTGGCAATGAAAAGATAGAACTTGTGACCTAGAGATTGACCCATCTGCTATTTATTTAGCCTTGGAAAAGGTAATTTTATATTAGAAAAACAAAACAAAAAAAAGGAAAGAAAATAGCAATTTGAAAGCATTCCACTGATAGGGTGATTTCATTTTTGAAGTACATTTAGTTTGCTTATGATCAGAGACTGAGCCTCATGTTTGTAAAATAATACTGAAGTATAACCAAGGGCACAAGTAAATTTTGCTTCTGCACTTTTTAGTGAATCCCATCCGTACCTTCATAAGCTGAAAATGTAGAAGGCTGATCATGAACAACAGAAAAAAAGATCTGTAAGATATTAAATTTATGGTTATCACCTTCTGTCTGCATAATGGAAATTTTCTGAAGATGTTTGGCAAGAGAAGGATTTCATAGGTGTTAAATTACACATGTATCAGCTCCAGTCT
The DNA here is from genome assembly GCA_038380795.1 of Pyrocephalus nanus. Lineage (NCBI taxonomy): Eukaryota > Metazoa > Chordata > Aves > Passeriformes > Tyrannidae > Pyrocephalus > Pyrocephalus nanus. The sequence goes on along the minus strand of CM076270.1, from coordinate 24,958,026 downwards.
ATGGTTGACAAGACATGTTCCAGTCCTTATGTCATGGTGTCCAGAAATGAAACCTTCCATTCTAATCTGTATTCTGTCAGGGAAGGTCAGTCAAGGCAAAAACAGTTCCCAGATTCCTATAAAGGAAAAACTGAAGAAAGGTCTCTTTGCCTCTCTCTGTCTAAGCCTTTAGAATTTCTTTTGTGTTTGGTGTCCTGGTCCAAATCACTTCTGGTTTAACAAACTTGGTCTGCTGCTCCTTTCTATGACGAAAAACACCCTAGAAGCTCCTAAAAAGTGGAGCATTATTTTGAAAGTTGTTGAACTTTGTGTGTATGAGTAAGGGTTTTCAAGAATTCATCTTTCTTCCCTCTCTTGTTAATGGAACTCACAGCCTTGATATGAAGAAATCCCTGGGACACCCAGCTTTTCACGATGTCTGGCAAGCCTCCAAAACATTTCAGCTTCTTTACAACGAGGAATAAGCCTTCTGATGAAACCCATCTTTTTGGATGTAGAAAGCAGTTTCTGTGGCAAAAATCTGCTCTTCCCTCTGAGACAGGAAATACGGGAATATACTGTTCCCTCCAAGATAGATTAGTTCCATAGTTATGACTTCCAGTTTTATTATTAATAAGGCATGATGTTGATCATCTTCTTGTCTCTTATTTAAACAAGATGGTCATGCAGTTCTTTCTAGTACAGTGTTGTTCTCTTTTTATTACGCAGAATCTGTTTCCTGAATTCTTATTTCTTTAAATATCCAAGCACTGCATTCAATTTTGAGCTGTCATCCAGTACCATCCTTGGGACTATTTTTGCAAGAGTTCTATCCTATTCTATCATCACCTGCAAGAAGTAACAGAAAGAACCAGGACTGAAAAAAACAAACAACATCCCTCCAAATGACCACATATCTAGGAAAAAACATCTTTAAATGATGTTTGGAAATTGAATTCATTCAGTTCCTCCCCAGAATTATAAGGTATCCATTTTGCCTGTAAGGCACAACCCAGTGAAACATGAAGTTCAACATACAATGCCACAGCAGGAGCAAATGAGAGTGCATCTGGATCTGGAGGAGTGCAGATGAAAGCTATCATTTCTACCATTAGAGCAATGATGTGGAGGTCTGCAGAGCTTTGGACTCCAATGATCCAGATGATAGTCTGGATTCTGTTCCAGCACAGTCTGGAGATGCAGAGAAGAAGGTCTCAAACTTCATGCTCCCAGTGTTGGATATTACTGAGAACTGTTACTTCCCTGGGTTTGTGGAGTGTGTGAGATGCCAGACAAAGATATATTCTTTCTTGTCATCTATTCTGACCTATATTAAATCAATCTCACTCTGCTCCTATTTTATCTCAGTGTTGTAAGAGTTATGGTGTAAGAGGTTATAAACTTTATTAAGCAACTTCAAGTATGTAAGGTGTTATATTAAAATTTGATCTGCTAGAACTATTCTAATAATTTCTTTTCTGATGTAATCAAAGGGCTCTTCCTCTCTTTGTAAATTCTGTCATGCAGCATCTAGGATGTCAGGATCTCTGAGCCTTGGGTGACATGTGTTTGGATAAACAACATGGGTTGGTTGCTCTCCCACTTGACACAGTGCACAGATTAGTCTGCTCTTGAGTTGCCACTTACACAGGATTACCATTCAGTTTGGACTCACAGTATCCTAAGCTGCTTTCTGAAGGTCAAATCCTTTTTTTCTTTGTGATACATCAGAAAGATTTAATAGCAACTCTATCCAAAGGGGATTTTCTTGAAAAAAACAGGCCTGAATTTACTTCTAATTGATTCTAACTGTCTGAAATTCAAATAATTTCTCAACTTCTATTAGGAAGCATACGGTTCCAGTGTGGGGTAATTGTTTTCCATCTGGACACTGTCTGGTGGTGGTATTTGATGTAGCCATAAGTAAATAAATGAAAGAGTCAAATAAATGAAGACATCTGTAAATAATTTATTTGCTGATTGATGGCTGGTAAATAAACTCTAGCTTCTTTCTTTGGTTAGATTCACAATCAAAATTGTGGAATGAGAAATACAGCAGCATGCTAGAAGTCTGAAGTTCAAAGATAGGATATGAGAAAGCCTCTAGGGATACCCAGAAACACCAAAGAAGTGGCAGACAAATTCCAGTTAATGCTGCCTCTGACCTCAGCAAGCCCCTCGCTGAAACACTTTAAAGCATGCTAAAGCCTTTCTCGAAATCCTGCTCTGGTTGTCTACCTGACCTCTGTTTTGATCAGCTCTCTGTAGCCACTCTTTCAAGGGGAAGAGTGATATGGCGACCCAGAAGAAGTTCACTTTTAAAACTGATGATGATTCTGTCAAGGACAGACAGGAGTAAATAAAGAAGAGAAGGAAGAGGACACAAAACACGACTGTAGTTCTGGCTCTGCAGAGATTTCCCAGACTCGGGTCAGTGCTTTCACTTTTCTCAAGGAGATATTTTTTACTTTTCCTACTTTGTCCATGTCAGCTCAGTAATGTAAAAATTATCACATGAACATTCTTATTAGTCTTACTAATATGTGTTTTCACAGTAAGTGGAATGCTTCTGCTCATGAATAAGTTCATCTCTTTTTTGCTGAGGTTCATTAGAAGATGGGGGTACTATCAGAGCTGCATGGATGGACAGCCTTGTGCCCAAATACTTCAAACCCATCTTTGGGACACTTGTACAAAAATGCCTGTGAAATATGACTTTTTAGCTTGAGCATTTGTACACTTACTGAACTGAATTTCAAACAGGGCTCACTCAGATGTCAGGCTCTTGCCATTAAAAGCTGTGCTTGGCTAGCCAGTCAGTGCGTTATTACACACTACGGTGTGAGCTTCAAATTAGCTACTCAAAGTCCGCAGTTCAAAGGATTTGCAGGCCTAGAATTATTCACTGAACAAGATTGTGAATAATTTCAAATAATGAATAAATTCAGTATACTTTTTGTTCTGTCCGTGAATAGCCTCTGAAGAGGGAAAGAATAAAAAGGGAAATCAATCAGATAAATTATTCATCGAGAATTATTTGTTCAGCTCTAATGCTTATGTACTTAGACAATATTTTCATTGGAACAGACTCTGAAGAGCTCTTCAGCCTGCATATATCTCAGCCACAATTCATCTGTAAAAGGTTTTGAGGTTCTTGTTAAATGCAGATGCCTAGAAATAGTTGTAGGCAGTAGGATTTAACTGATTTTATCTCCAAGTTCTTGACTAAGTCAAGCTACTTCAAGAATTATTTTACAGGAACCGTTTTTGGGAAAGTAGTTTTCTGTCAGTGTCTGTGTCTGCATTGGAAAGTAGTTTTAAGTGATCACTCCAGTTCTGCTTGCTGCTGTTCATGTCTGACTTGGTTATTTCCAGACCTGTGTGGCAACCAAGATGTTTTCTTTCAGGAATTAAGCCTTCTCATTCTGTAGTTAAGGAAATCATCAACATAAAATCTACTCCTAATGTGAAGAGCCACCTCTCTGTACTAATTGTTATTATTTTAAAAGAAGCTAAGATCAAGGAATTAATTCAGTGACACGTATAGTTCAGATTAGCATGCTAACCACCAAATAGAGTTCCCCCTAAAATATATATTGCTAAAATAGCTTGTCATGATAGTAACAGATGCAACTGTTTGTCTGCCATTTAGTCAGTGCTGTGCATCTTAAAAGTCAGAGGGTGAACATGGAAGGGATATCTTTTCTGTGCAGGGTAACCACACCTCTTTTGACGTGAATCTCTTTGTTGCTCCACTGCATCAGTGGGACCAAGGAGCCTTGGTTCCATCTTGTCTAAAATGTGGTGAGAGAATAGACAAAAAAAAACCAGTGGATCTTGTGTACTGAAAAGGGAAGAATGTTAGATACTGTAGAACAGATATTTGCTCTCATATTAATGACTTTTTAACTAATAGACAGAAGTTTTGGTTTTCTTCCTTCTGTCAATAAGCATTCTGCTCCATTCACTTTATTTCTGTAAGGTAAAGAGATGCCAGTCCAAAGGGACAATCCAGGTAGCCTTAAAAAAAAAAAAAAAAGAAACAAAGCTGTTAAACACCTTTCCTTCTTCTTGCAAAAAAAAGAAAGTTCTCATGCACATTTTACCATCATTCTTGTTACATCCTTGCTGATTGGGAGCAGGGGGCTGGAGCTGAGAAGTTATGCTGGTCTTTGCTCTGCCACTGGCTTACCATCATCAATTGACCAAGTTCTTTTACTCTATCATGAGCTGTTAGGCTAACATCCTTCACTTATGTTGATATAAGAATTTAGGAGAAGGATTATCTTTTATTTTATAATGTACAGAGTTTAACACAGTAGGGGCATAATCTTGATTAGGGCCTCAATGTGGTACTATAATAGAGTTAATAAATAATACTTGACAGCAGTCTAAAGATGGAGGTATGGAAGGAAATGAGGCATAACTTTTGAATAACGCTTAATTCAAGTATCAGAGATGCAAAGGAAACCACAAAGTGAAGTCAAACTTCGTTTCACAGGACAATACCATATCTGTGACAAAAGCAAATGCAGTAAAGCATGTCTCCATGGTTCTGCAGACTAAAATGTCTGATGTAAACATATTTTTCCATAAAGTCAAAAACAAACAAACAAGCAAAAGATAAGAGAAGACACTTTAAAACTAGAATAGGCCAATTAAAAAACATATTAAGAAGGAGTTAAGGCTCAGTAGTTGCTGCAGACAGTAATCAGCAGAGAGCTGGTGTCTGGAATGGGTCTGTTGACCTGGGCCCACAAATGTAAGTTGTTTGTGTCTTTAGTTACTGTTGGTATCTGGGCTGGAATCAGACACATTGGTCACTGACACCAAATTGAAATGTTTATCATCATTCCAACTCCAGTAATTAATTCAAAGTATTGTTATGGAAGTTTAAAAAAAAGTTTACCAATGCTCTAGATAATTATTTTATTTTTGCATTCTATTCCAGCTGCTATGATACCACTGAAACTTTAAACAATGCTCTTTGTGTGTAGCCCTGATGGGTGGGTCCTGCAATAGTGCTTTCACACTAGAGTTAGATATTAGCTGTGCAAATATTATGAAGGTATTTGGGAGCTGAATGAAAAAGAAGACTAATTGTATTTTAATATTTGGCATCTTGGTCAGTGTAGGCAAAGCATAGTTGTTGTCAACAGAATGAAAAGATCTGATATTAAGCAGCAACAAATCACTCAGCAACAAAATTCAAGAAACAAAAAAACCCTCTTACTTTAAATCCAAATGCAAAAAAAGGTCAAGAGTTGTTTGTCAGAGACTCAAGAAAAAGACAGCAAAAATATATTTTTAAACCTACCTTGGGAAATTAATACTGAGGTAATTTTCAGGCTAGGGCTGGGAACGTAGCACTTTGTCATTTTAGAATAAACACCAAAAACAGATGCCACAATTTCATAAAATAAACATGCAGTGAAAGGGTAACACAGACATTAGCAGCAAACTGAGACAGTAGCCAATACAGTATGATGAGAAGGAATAATCAGTATGGTGTGATGTGCAATAGAAGCCATTAGCCATATGGTACAGTGTGAAGAGGGCCTCTGTGACTCAGTAACAGTTGTATGTTATGTGGTTTATAAAATAATTATGCAATGGCAAGCAACTCTTTTATAATTATTGGCTGTTTCAAAATATTTCTGCTAATCTGGAGGCATTTACTAAGTTGATGGATGCAGGCAGTCTGCTTCCTGAGTCTCCATGTTTGCAGATGATGCGGTGCATCATCCTTCTAAGGGCAGTGACCATTTTAAATGGGCCACCAGAGACCATATTTGTTTTTCTTTTTCTGAAAAGCCAGGGAATATCCCCATAAATACATCGTGTCTTTTTTGGACACCTGCCAAGGAAGGACCCAGTAGCTACCTGCCCGTTATCCACTGGCACTTATTTTCTACTCTTCCTTTATTCATTGACATCTCTGAAAATTGCAAGTGTATTACCAGAAAGCCCTATTTCTCTGTTACCCTGGATGGCATAAGCTGATGACAACCTCAGCAGATTCTGGGGTTTTTTTCTGTTGTGTCTTTCATGCTTACAGTAGAGGCTACAAAACTATCAGCAACTGAAGAACATCAAACAAATTTCCCTGGTTTAACCAACAAGAGGATGGCACTAATTTCCTTTTCCTTTTCTGCTGCTCCTCAAGCAACCATATGGAAGATAAGTGCCTGTTAGACACTTGTAAATCTCAGCACTTCTGCTTTGAAATGGGAATAAAGTAATAAAGAAATAAGGGTTTGGGGAAAATGTTTAGATGCAAAATTTGCTGGCAAGTAAGACCAGGGATGCAGAGTAGCTAGAGGCACCCAGATCCTGGCTGTCCAGCTCCAGCAGGGAAGGAGCTGTGATGTGAGAGGGTACAGGAATCCTCCATGTCCTGTGACCGTGCAGTGCATGGATCAGCTGGCTGGGAATTCCATAGGGATGCAGGTCTAAACAGCTGCAGCTGGGACATCAGACCCAATCCCCAGAAGTCAACCAAGATGCACAGCTTGGAGAGGTTCACAAAACAACTTTTCCCTTTCTATGCCTTTGACACGTGCTGGAGGCCACAAAACACTTCCCATCTTCCCCCAGTAAACTTTAGATCCAGCATGAAAGACCAAAGGACCCAACTGTAAAATCTGACAGGAAGAGCACAGGAGAGATCAAGGGCATTGCCAGTACAACAGTCTTTGAACATCCCTGTCTGTCACACCCACAGGGGTCAGCTCTAGCTTGGTCCTGGAGACATTACAGATCAAACAGGAATTTTATTATAGGCATCTGGTGTATTAGAGCACTGCTGGTGCTCTAGAATAGCACTTGGATAATCTCCCTGTAATAGGTGAGTCTGCCATCTCGGTTTTCAGTTTTGGAGTGGTTGGTCAATTGATGTTTTCATAGTGCAAATAACTGATATGAGCTGGAAGTATTGAACTGGTCTTATAACAGGGATGCATCATTAGAAATACTGGGAACTAAATCTACTATGAGGCTTCTGAAAAGACTTCAGTGAACTAAAATGAAATTCTGATCTACATGAAAGCAGTTCAGGTACAATGAAGTTTTTTTACTGCAGCTAAAACCATTTCTCAAGGCTGCAATCCAATGGCATGGTTTATACCACATTTTAAGGGTTATAATGTATAACATTTTAAAGGGATGTGCTGCTAAGTGTAATGCAAGGATATACATTAGAAAATTACAATGCACAGAATATTACACGTGTATGTCTATATAGGCACACACATACATGTAGATGTGTCTATACATACTTTTTTTCCTGAAAGAAAAAAGCCATTGTTCATCAATGATAACAGCTGGCATGAATGTTGAACCAGTTATTTTATTTTATCTGGTATTACTAGGGAAGATACCACTTTCATTTTTGTCAGCATTTGTAGTGTAAATGAGGAGTAACCTATTGTAAAATGTTGCTACTGAGATCAAAGGAAGCAGCCCTTACTACCAAGCTAAAATCATTCTGGGGAAATGTTTTTGATTATGGTTAATGATGTAATCAAGCCACTAAACTGCCTAGAAGTTGGAGTTGCAGCAGGTGTAAAGCCTGCCCATTACACACCACCTAATCGACAATAATGCAGAGGGAAAAAAGGTGTGATGTGGCAAACAAGACTCCAGTTAAATGTTTACTCTAATGGCACACAAAACTGGACAGATTTGACTAGAATACTTATGCTTATCTTCTTAGAAGGAGAACACTGAACAGCTGAAGGTTCAGCACAGAAAAAAAAAAAAAACAACAAAAAACAGAAAGCCAAAGGTGGAGAGAAAAGGACCAAAAAAGGTCATTTTTTAACATCTTTGAATTCATTCTTTAAAGACCAATTACTTTCCTGTCCCCTGTGGGAGAAAAACATTCTTTTTCTTAATAGCAGAATCATTCTAAGACTTCTCTGATTCATTTTATATTTAGCAGATTACAGTTTTGGAGTCATCAGTAGGAGAGAACCCAGCAAACTGACAGACCTGAAATCATGTCCTTTGATTGTAATTGACAGGGAAAGCATTTAAGGTAAAGAAAAAAAATATTTTATTCATCTTTGATTACACTGTGATGTGATTTGGTGACATAATACAGCTGTGAACTGGGGTAAGAAAGGCAATAATTCCTACTTGAGGCTTTGACATGATGTAGCCCTTTAGTCTTCTTCAAACCAGTGCCTCCAGCTACAATAGTCCCCTTGATGGAGTCTAGACAAATAGATATACAGACTGTTACAATTTAAAAGGCAAAGAGCTTAAAATAACATTTCTCTAGGCCATGTATTTTTGTATTAAATGGCTAAGCTGACACACATTTTTCCTTACAAAATTAAATCTAGATGATCTATTAAAAAATCTTATACTGGATAAAAATTATTCATTTTTTCAAATCTATAAAACCACTGAATCAGAAGCACCACTAGAAGTGAAAGGTGCACTTAGTGAATCCACAGTAGCCTTTAGGCACTATATATATCTTGTTGGTATCTTAATTTTTAACTTTTTTCTTAGTGTTTCATTCTCAAAATATCTTTTAATATTCCTAAATTTTTACTGTCTCAGTATCTTCAAAAGTACTCAACAGTTCCTGGTTTACAAAACCCTTGAACAACCCTGGGAGATTTCTGTGAGGAATAGTATCAAGAAAAAATGTAAAAATAGAGTCAGTAAAATAATAATTGAACTACCAAACATCACCTATCATAGGAGAGCAACTCCATACAGCTTGTCTGTGTGCTCCTGGAGGGTGAGTCTGGCTTACATCACTCACCCAACTGGGACTGACCTGGAGAGGAACCTGCCTTGTGGGGTCAGGCTGAGTGTCCACAGCAGAGTGTGAGGAGTCACATGGACTCAGCTACACTGGAGTTTTTCACAGTTTTAGGGGGGTTAAAGTGTCTTGCTCATTACAGAAATGTTTCCTTACAACTACAAGATGTGGACTAACTGAGAGATCACCTATTTCATCACTGCAAAATATGTTGGTCACTTCCAAAAAGGGAAGTGCAATTCCATGATCATGATGAATTCTTGCTAATGATTGGGTTCCTGCTAGCACTTTGGGTTTATGATATCTTTCCAGGTGTATTCTTCTCTGACTTGGGATGTTCAGAACTTCAGATATATGATTTTGTAGAGGCACTTAAAAAATGAAAAAAACCCAACAAACTCAATTAGAAAGCTTCAGGTGAGCTGAAAATAGCCATCATAATTCCAAACTTCTAATGATCCACCCCATTTAATCTCAGTATTTAAGAATTATTAAAAGCAGGGTAGCATTTGCATTCTGGAATTAGCCTTTCAATGCTCCCAGGTCTAGAAAAAGCACAACAGTACAGAAGCTCGAATTTCTACTTAGCTTTTTTTTGTTGGTGGTGGTGGTGGATTTTTGTTTGTTTGTTTGTTTGTTCTTTGGGTTTTTTTCTGCTTGGTCATTGATATTACAGTTTCAGAATTCTGAACCAAACCCCTGTAAGAATGAACTTCAGACTAAACACAAATATTAGGACAAGAGAAAAATTCAATATCTAAGAATAACAATTAATGACCCTTACAGGTTTTATATTCACACAGTCCTGGATGCCAATATTTTTACAATGCAATACTCTGCCTACTGCTATGAATAGGCCTGAAAATTCCAGTTAGCACTCGTGAAGGAAATTCCACTCAAAATGAGGTATCTTACTTTACAAATACTGTTGCAACATTCAGCAATTTTATGTAAAATTAAGACAGACTGATTAAACAATATTACCATATTTATTATCTGTTGCATTTTTCACAGTCCATTTTCTGTTTCCTTTGCAGTACCAAGGAAAGAAAAAATAACCTAAATAATAAATTTCAGATGAAATTTATAAAGTTATAGTTAAAGAAACATTATCCCTAAAATTACCATTTGAATGATAAGCAATTTTGGGAGTAATTATAGTGCACACTCTACATTCAATGCATTCTGATATATGGATAATTACTCCTGGTAATATGTGTTAGTTAGATTTTATAACAACAATAACAATTTATTGCAAAATTAATTCCTTGGCACAATTTAACATTTATTGATGTGAAGTCAAAGTGAATTGATTTTATTGCAGACCACTTGTGATACGTTTTCCCTGTGCTCCTGCCCTAATTGGTTATTATAGGTCATTTTGGTATTTAGTTTTAAAAATAAATTAATTTGGTACCAAGGTGCATTTAGTAAAATGGCAAGATATTTACAGCTCATGTGGTTTTATTTAAATAAAAAATGGTAAGGTAATGCAATCATCTTTGGTTATAAAGTGATGGATGAATTGAAAACATTTCTGAATCAGGTCAATGGTAGTGATGATTAGTGCATTGTTAATCAAGTTGCTGAGATTGCTATCAAAAGCTTTATCTCTTTCACTCAGACTGGTGAGAGGATCATGAATATTAAAGAGATTCAAATAGATCTGCACTCATGTAATATGGAGCACTACAAATGAAAAGGCTAAATGAACCCAGACTGTGACTTTATGCACTGATATATCTCTTAACCAAAGAGGAATGTCTAATCCATCTCTGTACTTGTATTAGGCTACGTACACTGCAAGAATACAAAGACAAAGTATTCCATGTACCATGTTCATTGTATGGGGTAAGTACTTATTTACAGCCTATGAATATGAAGAAAAAAATCACTGTGGAAAAGGTTTTTCAGGACTGAAACAATACTACTATAGGCCAGACTTTAATTTCTATGACAGCAGTAAAAATCCAAGTAGTGCACTTGAAATCAGCAGCCTCATCTCAGTTACATTCCTCTTATTTTATTATTGCTGACTTACTTGAATTTAGGGTGCAGTCCAGTTTAATAATATGCCTGGAATCCACACTCACTTTAAATCTTAGGGGAGATATAACAAATAATATGTGTCATCACAAAAGTGTGGTGCAAATTCGTGGACAGTGGAGGCCTAACACTGCATCCGTGCAGGAACATGCTTAGCTGTGTGCTCCTGAGAACTCCATGCATGTTCACCTGGGGTAATAAGGGACACAAGGCAAAGCAGGTTCTATTTTGCAGGTTCAAGGCCCTCATTAAAACCAGTTCTTCATCATCAGATATAAAGAATGAAAATCTCAGATGAACAAAACAGAACGAAAAATCTGACCTCGTGTCTATTTGCTAATTAATATGTTAGGAAGGAGTCAGAATGGATTAGATGTCAGCAGCCATTGAGGGAAGGTACTGATTCCAGGCTGAGTTCTTCTAAAGTTGGTTTAATAATTTTAGATGATTTTAGATTTAATTTTAGATGAGTGTAGAGCCTGTCCCTTTGCAGTACAGCAATCTGTAGTGCAAATGCACCTCAGCTTGTCTCAGGTGTTCTGCTTTTCCATAAGCAATGAAGTAGGAATTCAAACCTACTCATGACTGCTAACTGTGAGAGGTAATTCCTTACAAAATTGCCATTTTACAGAAAAGGCTCGAAACTAAGTCTCAGTGAGGTAATGGCAGTACAGTCTCAGATGGTCACCTGTGTAGTTTTCAATACACTGTGGTCTTTAGTTACTGTTTTTAGTCATAGAATTTACATAGAATTTACTAAATTTTTACTAATGCCAGTAGCAGAAATACTGAAACTTTAAAAGTTCTTGAAGATAAACCTTGTTTGGCACCTCTCCATGAAAACTAAGGAATTTTGAAGAGGAGGAATGTATGTAGAGAAATTACATGGTAAGTGTGTGTCTGTACTGAAACTCATGCTGTACTAGCAGGGCTTAATAACACCATAAGAAAACCATTAATTGTCTTCATATTTCACGTGCAAACATGGTTTCCTCTGCATAGGGAGTCAAAATTAAAATGTATGGCACAGAAAAAATCAGATCACAGCTTAATAATTTTGAAAATTTACCTTTTATCCGAGAGAGGCAACGAATGAAAACCTTCACCAATCAAAGCTGATTCTGCTGATTTATGTGGACCACCCTGAGCACAGTGCAGGGTGGGGACCACCAAAGTCACTTGTTACTGTTAAACTGCAGCAGCACAGTGCCACATCCCTCTGTGCCTCACTCCTGTCTGGTGTCTCCCCAGCACAGAAGAATGCCATCGCTGACCCCCCTGCTGCCAAAGCGTTCCCCTGGCACCCCAACATTGTCCTGTGGGAGAACATTCCAGGCTGTAAAAGTAAACACAGTACAAAGCACCACAGCTCTCTCATCGCCTCCTCCACATCAGGGGTTTTTATCTTTTATTCTGAGGGAAGACCATGTTAAGGGGTGGATTTTATGCTTAGATCTGAAGAAGCTGGGATTCCCAGAAGAGTTCATCTCTTTGAGAGTGGAGATGCATGTGGGAGAATGGTCAGGAGAGCTCTGTCTTCCACAGTCCTAACTCCAGTTTTTATCTTTGACTTGAGAGAGCTCATTGGGCTGGAGATTTCTTGGGAGGTTCTAAATTTTAAGTAGCTGGAACCCTTCGGGACACTTTTTTTTTTGGCAAAGCTGGTGTAACACTGGAGACTTCAGTGAATTTGCCTTTATGTGTAAGAGCCCAAATGTAGCCCAAAGCACATAATTTTTCTCTAGGCATTTGAATTCGAGATCTGAATCATTATTGAGGCCTCACTCATCTGCATTCCCTCCCAGTCACCTAGCAGACTCTGCTCTGACTGGGGCAAAATTGTGTCACTGTGCACCTGAAGCTTGCAAAAAACAGAGTCACCGATAAATGGATCAATAAAAAGATGAAAATAAAATGCAGCAAGTTTCCTACAGGTAAGATACATTACAGAGAATGATACTAATGCAGTACACACTAAAAAGGAAACATAAATGCAAACTTTAGCACCTGGGCTCAAATGCCTTCTGTCCTTACTGCTGGCTGTTAGCTATCTGTCAGCTAACTAAAGTTAGTCAGTTGGGTCATCTTTGTCTATGGGAAATACCACACCAACAGTCCATGTAAGTGTATGTGAGGAACTGCTCATAGCATTTATGTATATTTATATATATATAGTAAATCTGATTGCTATTTTTTTGCCTGATTTTTTTGCCTTGTTTATCCTGGTGCCTCACTTAGGCCCCTATTCAGCAATTTAAATCAAGGTGACCTCTGCTGCAGTTGGCAGAATTAAAGCAGTGTAAAACTGATGCACATGAATGGGAGGAATTGTGTCCCAGACCTAGAACATGATAAATTAGCATCTATGTGCTCTTCTGCCCCAAGAACACTTGTGGCTCCTCAGTGCCAAGGTATTTAAAGTCTTACTGCAAATCCACAGAGCAAGAGCTGGCTTAATTTAATCAAAGTGTAGAAAGAGATGTTGAATACAGAAGCAGCAGTATGGAAGAAGAAAAATCATGGAGAGAGCCTGTATGATAGTTCCTCAAGGCAGCCACGACCATCTCGGGTGTTTCTGGCTAGAGGTGTGGTTTTGGTGTATCAGTATTTCAAATCAGCATTTTTCATACATGTGACTGGGAAAAAAGCTGGAAAAGCCCTCTGTGTCCTGCAGAGGGATCTTTAAAAGATGAAGAACAAAACCCTCACAAATCTAAGCTGAGAAGAAGGATTATTAGTAGATGCTGGAAGTTAATACTGTCAGTCAAATTACAGCCCTACAGACATTTCAGGGTAGCTTTGAAATCACTACAGTAATTGAGAAATGAAAGAGTAGTCCCAGTATGGACAATGCAGGAGTAATGGCATTGCTTACAAAAATAACCCCACCAGAGTAGCTGTCCCCAGCACTAAACCAACTAATAATAAATGGGCAGAGAAGAAGCAAATCTGAGCATGTATTGAAATTCTGTGCAAGACAACAATGAAGTTATTCTACAGGATCCAATTCCACATCTGAAAGCAGTCAGGCCCCTTATTTTCAAACAAGGACTATGACATTTTAACCAAAGCATGAAAAGCCCATATATTTTACCCTAAACCAGGGTTAAGCCTTCAAGCAACCATTTTCATTAGCAGATGATGCGACCTCATCAGTAGGTATTTGCTGAGCATCAAGCTGGACTTAGTTTAAAAGCAAGTGTAGAACCAAGGGCTTTTCATTTTTCTCCCAGAGCATTGGTGATACTTTAAAATGTCTGTTTAATCCATTGTGTCAGCAGTCTCATGAGCTGATGCCTCTGCTTTAGGTTTGTGTTGATTCTCCGGCCAAGCCTTAAAGCTTTGTGGTTTTTTGATGCAGCGCTGAAACAGAAGCTTTGATGCTTGTGAATGTTGACTGCATGAAGTAAATAATGTGAGGGGGGTTTAAATGTCTTCATTTTTTATTAATCCTTCCAATCACATATAAAACCGAAGGCAAGGAAACTCACATGAAAAGGAAATAAAATCCTATAAACTGAGAATATACTTAATGTTTCTAATCCCCATATCACACATTCAGAGTCTGTTCCCACTCCATGGGAATAGCTATCCTGATGTTCATACCTCACTATTTATAAAAAATAAAATAACTCTGTAGCAGTCAGTCTGCTGATTTGAGAATACACATCAACTTTCATTGCAAAGAGGTAGAAATTGCCAAGGCTGAATGCTTAGTTTATGGAGAGGGAATGGAAAACATTCATTACTGTATGGATAAATCAAGAGATCAAAATTCAGTATGGAAAGAATTGGTATTTTAGGAAGTCTCAGTGTTCCTCAGCTTCACAAAAGGTGTATTTTTGACATGAGGTTTATAGGTGGAAGTCACTGTCAGAGACATAACTGAAGAGAGATTCAAAGTGGGATGGAGTATTTGAGGAGGAACAAGACTATTATGTCATACAATGGCAAATATGTCTGAAAAAACACTCATGAGAAACCTTCTGCTTCACAATTTGTTATGTCCTGGCTACTGGAGTCCAGTAAACACCTGGCAGAAACTCTGTAAGGGATACCTGATGGCTTTGTTCTTTCTGAACCAAGGACATCACCAACAAACAGCAAAAACTATCCTCATGAACAAATCTTGGCCAGCTTATCTGGGAAGTGCAAGGTGAGTAGAGGAGTCCTGACTTCTCCTGATAGAGAGTAAAAGACAGGAACAATTAGAGGTTGTCTGCCTTTGTAAAAAAGTGACTTAGAGGGAGGAAAAGTAGGACATATTAAAAAAAAGTGGGGACATAGTAAACCTAACAAGAGCAAAGGAGTTGCTATATTTGTAGGGCCTTGAGATGATGATAGTGATGACTGCTGTGCCTTTCCAAGTGAAGAGAATAGAAATAATATTTTAAATATTTTTTTTTATTTCTGTGCTTTAATTTTTATTTACCTCCTTTTTTTTTTAGCTGAAAGGCTAAAAGGTTATTAGGAGGAGTGAAATGCAGAAAATAATTTCCTCATACATCACTATAGCTTTGCTTTGGGGTGCATGGGAGAAAATGATGGTTTTCTTGTGACAGGCCATTTCTTTTCCTCCATGTCTCTCAGAAAGCTGAAATTTTGCTTAACTAACATTCTCTGCAGCTGATGGTTCCGTTCTGAAACATCTTTCTATTTCCACAGGCCTTTCCCAATAGTCCAAGGGGTTAATAGAAATCTATTAAATGCCTTTAAAATACATTTCACATGTTGTTGTGGCTGTTTCCTGGTGTGAATCTCTTATTATTTTACAGAGCCTTTTAGACATCAGCTGCTCCCCTTGTACTGAGCATTTGTAATCCCTCTGATTTGCCTGTGTCCCTGGCACAGCAGTTAGATTACTGAACCTTGGGGTTTTGTCTTGTTTTATACATGACTTAAAAATTCCAAAAGTTAAATATTGTGGCTGGACCAAAATGGGTCTGATCTTGCTTTTCCTGGTGGCCAAGACCCATTCCCTGCAGCGACAGGAGACCCAAGAAGGAAGAAGAGAGTGTGGGTTTACAGAGCTGGCACCCAGAGCTGATTGCTCAACAGAGGTGATTCACTAAAAATGTTTTTCTTATTTTATTTTTATTCCAGTTGTTTTCTTTAGTTTATTTGCTTGAAGATGTGTTCCCTTCTCTACACAACTACTCTTCCATGCCCTCTAATGGCATTCTGCTGAACTTCCAGTCAGTGCCTTACCTGACTTTTTCACTGCAAACCAGACGGGCTCTTTGTATTGGTTGTCATTTACACGGGAAATAACGTGCTCTTCAGAGTGTTGTATTTTTACTTGATATAGATCTTAAAACATATTCTGAAATCCTTTTTCTGGCTTACACCTCTTGTCTCTGATAAAGCCTGGTTTTGCCTGTTCTTCTTATGCATGGGCTGCATTTCATGGAAAACACAAGGACTGTTTTACTGTGGTGGATGCTGAGGAGACAAAGTAGGATGAAAAGATACTGGGGGTGCACAGAAGGGACAGTGTGCAATCTTTTAAGAGTAAGAAAAATAATATTTATCAGGTGGAAGGTTCAGAGTTTTTCACTGCTTTCTGGATGTCTCTATATTGTCCTGCTTCTGAGTTGAAGATATTGATGTGTGATTTGATACACAGCCCACTGCTAAATATACAGTTTCTGTACCTGAAGTGTACTTGGAAAAATTAAGTTTGAAAGCTTTTGAGTTCTTTGTATGCAAGTTTCAGTTTACATGTGGGGTCAGGGAAAACCTAATGTAAATAAGTTTGATCTCGGTGATTTTTCTGTTGTTACCACCTCCACCTGCAGAACATCAAGATCTGGAGAACAAAGTCAACAGGTGCTTTGTCCTTGACCCAGGGCCTTCCACTCTTGGGGTACTAAAGGATCCTGTGTGTGAGCCTGGGCCTCGGAGGGCACTGTTTAAGACTGCTTTTTCTGCTCCTTGTGTTTTCTGTGTCTTTTGCAGGGAAAGTTCATGCACTCTCTTTCCTGTATTAGTACAGGACTTTCTTTGCTTGTACTTTGCTCAAGAAAAAAGATGGTTCATTTTCTACCAGAGCAAAGGTCAAGGTTGTCTGTCCTCTCCAATATTCCCAGAAGATTGGTGCTTTCATAAGCTCAAATATTCCAATTGTTAAAAGCATTTTTCTGGTCTAAGCGTACTAGTTTTAACCAACAGAAAGAAGCAATAGATGAGAAAGTCAACCTTCTTTAGGGCCTCAAGGGAGCACTTACAACCTTGTGGTAGTTCAGGTTGCACAGTGTGGGATGGCAGTAGCCCAGAAGATGTTGTACACAGCCAATTTTTAGTGTTTGTGAGACCAGAAGGCACATTCTCTCATTAACTTTAACTTTATAAATGAAGACTTGACAAAAAAAAATATTTTGACATGAATTAGGTGCTTCAGTTGAAGTCTGACAATCATTTGCTATTCTGTGCTAAAGTAGTGAAAATGGGATTTTTATTTGAAATTTCTGATAAAGCTCTGAAGGTACTGCTCTGAGTTTGTTTTGTTTTGTTTTCTGTAAAAGCCTTATTTTAGAAAACAATTACTAAAATCAAAGTCTATCTTTTCGTTCAAATCCACTGAGGTTAAAATAGATTAGCATTCACTTAGTTCTCATTGTATACCAGAAAGCTGAACACATTCTCTCTCAAACAGCGGGCGGAAAAGTGAAAAAAACACAATTTAATTACAGTGTTAGTGTTAAACCCGAACTAGTTAGGAATGAATAAGTACTTCTGTTGAAATTCTCTGGGCTCAGAGATTTATAACTTGGTGATAAGATGCTCCTAGGGCAGAATCCTACTGCACAAACATAGTTTGGAAACAAAAGATAGATATTTCTCAAAAACTGAGATGTAATAACTGCTGAAACAGCAAATGAGAATCATATTAATTTTATTGCAGTTTCATGATTTGAGATCCATTTTATTATCAGAGCAGGAATTTTAATCTCTCTACAAGCTTTCTGTGGCACTCAGCATTGACTCAGCTGCTCTAAATTGCATTGCTCCACTGAAGTCAGCAGACCAATAGTGTTCAGCTGTAAATTTAATACAGATTTCCAGAGGTATGTGACTCTCAGAACCTCAAGTGACTTCTGAAAATCCCAGATGTTGTAATAACCTACTGATGATGTGGCCTTCACATTTTGTCAAACAAGTACTCATTCCTAAGAATCTGCAATGTGCAATTTTTCTACAAGAATCTTCAGTTCTTTTCCGGTTTGTTTTTCCTTTTTTCTCCCCTAGGACAGGGAGGACCTTATCTGGTATTTCTTTCTTGCTGAGGAGACCCATCCAGTATGTGAAGGGTTTGACTGCCCTGCAGCACAGGAGGGAATGAAGCACACATTACATTATTCAGGAAGAGCTCTAGACAGCTAGGCAGTGGTTTTTTTTGGGGTAATATCTCCCTAACTTTAGAAGCCAGATCCTGAAATAGTGTTTGACAGACAAGCACTGAAACTGCACAGACTCTGAAACAGAGGGGTCACTATCGAGATTTATGTACAGGAATAAGTTTAACATCACATGCACACGTGTGCTATTTTTAAATGACAGGTCTGTCCATTTCTAAAAACTTGCAAATATTGGCAGAGTTTCCAAACTTTCAATTTTGCATTTTGCACCGGGATAAACCAGGAGTTTCCAGAAGTGGCAGGATCCTTTGTTTGAGGCATTACGGTTCTCCTACACAGGAAAGACATTTTTCAGCAGTCCTACTCTGTGCCATTTTTTCACTCCCAAGCTAAATAAATAAATAAATAACCTGGAATAAATTAAATGCATTTTGGCTCCATGGACTCATCTAGTTGAGCTCTAGTGCAGACAAATAAAGATTAGATCAGAATCTTATTATTTTAAGAGTTATTAACATTTTAAATAGTAACACAGTTCCTCAGGAGCTGAGGAGCTAATTTTGGCTCTGGCAGCTATGGAGGCAGCTGAAAGAAACAAGCCAAAGGTTGTTCCTTTCAGCATTGCAGTCCCATCTTTATCCAGAGTGGCAAAAAGAAAAGGTAACTCATCAAACCAATAAATTACTTCAACAGTCTCCTTCTCCAGGTCATTTTTGTGCAAATCTCTGCAAACTTTAAAAGGGCAGGGGAGGAGAGAGCAGTAACCTTAACTAGTTTCCCTCCTTTTGGAGTCCTGGGGGAGACTGAGAACCCTACAAAGAACTTTTAAGAGATTTATATTCCTCCTCGGAGGGAGGGATGACACCCATTCCACTGTGAGATAGACTAGACTTGTCATTCACTAACAAGTCTATTTAGGCTTGTCAAAAGTTGATGAGCTAATTATGGCTCATTAGGTGGAGAGGAGTCTATATTTAAGCTCATTTGAGGTTGGGATGGGGAAGTTAATAATGTAGTTGGAAGTAGAGGGAAACTGTAGAGAATTTCTTTGTAAATTCTGTGAGATTTCCAAATGCTCCCTAAAGCATGAGTGGGAATGCAAAATAAGGTGAACTTTCAGAAGAAAATTGTATAATAATGGTGCCACTTCCTCAATTCCCCTCTTTCCAGAACTTAAATGAGAAATAGTCTAGAAAAGGAGATAAAGAGTATAGATAAAGGCCATTCTCAGAAAATGATGCCAATTATGTTTGGATACTATTCAGGCTGTGGGAAAATGAGCAGGTTCTCTTGGAAACACTGTCATTATTAGAACTCTATAGAACTACAACAAAAATCTCCCCATTAAAACATCAATATTTGGTGTTAGAAAAGCTTGACACAAATAATGCTTTTATCATTACTGTATAACTTCAGAAACATTTCATCTTGTCAGTACCTACAATAGAACCAGTATTTTCATATTTTACTTATAAAAGGGGTTGTGCTGAATTTGGCCTTTTATGGTCTTCTATTTTCCACAGGAAAAAAACCAAACTCTCTCGTTTGTAATTTCCATACCAGGCAAGTTGTCCATTGGGGCAAGCACATAACTATTTGATCTTGTGTTATTCTCAGCGTTCAGCATGTCTGCTCTGCAAGTTTTCAGCCCTTTTGGAGAGCCACAATTGTTGGGTTTTTAACATCCATTCTTCTAAATGCTCGCTAAACACTTAATAAGTGTGAACAAAGACAGAGTGAACCAAAACAAAGAATAAAAGGTGATTTGGCTAAGCAGTAGCAAGTCAGGTTGTTTCTGAGTTGGTGTAGTTGTTGACAAACAGGTGAACACACTCAGGTATCAGGATGACTCAATGAGGAGGAGCTGTGGTGATTTTTATGCTCTCACATTGCCTGGGAACCCAACCTGGGGTTCTCACTGCACTGCTGCCCCAGCTCCCCTGGACGACACCCAGGGACAGCACACAGTTCCCTTTTAGCTCCTGACTGCATGTGATGCTCCACCAGCTGGACAAGTGACAAAATCTAGAAAATTTAAAGTAAGAATATGGCCTAACATTACATGATATTGCTTTGTGCCCTTCTGGGGGTGTGTGAGTGTCAGCTTCTGAGCCCTCTTTATTTCCAGATGAATCATTTCAACAGATATATTTTATCACTTGATTCTGGAGTGAGATAGCACATCCTATAAGACATATATATGCATTTGTTCTTCTGCTTTCTCTTGAGTACTGCACATTTAGGTTTGGTTTTTTTACTTTTAGCATCTCATTGTTTTGATAACTGCTATGCCATTGTATTTGGTGTGGATGTCCTCAGACAGATTCATTTAAACTGGCAGAAATCTATAAGCATAAAAAGCAGTATTACTTCATGAGTAATAATGCCACTGTGCCAGGGTTATCACATCATTTCTGGTGGAATTGTTTTTCTTAATGTACAAGTTAAGAGAGTGCAGTGTAGATGATTGCTCTTGCTTGCAACTTTAACCCTTTTCAAAAGTGTATTAATTTAAAGCTATAAAAGCAAGATTCAGAGGCTTGTAGAGAATTATACTGTAGAGAATTATATATATTTCATTGTTTTTTTCCTGTTTTTATTTGTGTTTCTATTACATACTTATTCCTAGCTTCTCAAAGATAAGTGAGGAGAATTTAAGTTTGAATTAGTTCACAAATCCACCCTTGCACTGCAATTTCAGATGAATTTTAATAAACATATCAAGTGAGTGACTGAGTTTCCTCTGCTAGCTTGTAGGAAACAAAAAAAGAGATCAAATCATATCCTTAGAACTATGAAAACATGCAGTTTTTTGTCCTAAGAATGCTTGGTGTACATAACAAAGTATCCACATGTTCAGGCTTATTTAATGTAATTTTCTTATAAATCTGGACATTATCAATAATATGGCAAATGATTTCCCTAAATTTATAGAATAAACTAAGATAAAAATGCATACAAAAAAAGGGGTGATTTTTCCAAATCCATAATTTTTAATGCTAAAACATTCAGCAATGTATTTAATTTATTTTTCTGTTTCTCTCTCTTCCCACTTGTATTATTGAATTGCTGTGCAAGTAAATTTATAGCAAAACTGGTGGCTTTTGAGAGAAAGGTCTTCCTAATTTATTCTGTTGTGGATATGCTGTAATCTGGTATATGTATAAATGATATAATAAGGAGCTCAGTATTTTGAAGGTGTCTTATGATATGAAAAACGGCCATCTTTTGAAATTATGGGATGTATTATCACAATGCCAGACTCTAATCTGCTCCCAATTTGTGTCAGCTTTCTGTATTGAAAAAGGACTCAAATCCTCTGTGAAAGTAGGAATCAGCTGAAGGTTTGTCTTGGCTCCACGAGCCCGCTGCAATTAGGCAGCATGTGACTGTGTGCCATATGCATTTACTGCTCCTCTAAGCATGTGTTACTTTGATGTGCTAGGTTAGAAATCCAACTCTTTTTCTTGGGCAGCCTTCCTCCTGGGCCTTTATGCTGCTTAGCAGTTGGGTCCAGACTTTGAAACACAGCCTAATTTAGAGGCGGATGCTGCAGCTGCTGCTGTCATTTCAGCTGATTTTCCCCCCTTTGATGTCAGCTCGGAGTGTCGGTGGCTGCATCGGTGCCGCCGCCATTCACTGAGCGGACACCTCGGCACTCTGAGCGTGTCCCTCGGCCTTGAAACCTGATTTGGGGGGCTCAACTCCTGCCCAGTGCACTGCTGCTTTAGTGAAATGGTGAGGTCTCACACAATATATCCTTCCTGAGCTGGAGGAGATGCCGAAATCTCTTGGAGTTGTTGTATTTAATGCCTGATTAAATGCTGATGATGCAAGAAGATGGATTTTTATTTTTTTTTTTTGACAGAAGGAGGATGGGATCCCTTGCTAGTACTGCCCCATCCTTTGCATTAGCAACTGTACCCTACAAAATGAGCTTTTTACTCTGAAAGCTGCTCTGTTTCTCTTTAAGACCTTACATTAACCATGTTTTTCCCGCTCTCCTTAATTTATTTCCACAATGATGGCACGTGCAAAGACATTCCACCTCAATTCAATCGTACTTGGGCCATCCTTGGCTTTCCTTTCAGCTCTCTCTTTCTGTGGCTGACATGAACTCAAGGAGTGCAGCAGCCTTGATCCTTTCTGATGCCTTTGCAGAAGGATTTCTCTCAGTGAGGTTCCCTTGCTCAGCCCAAACCCTGCCTTCAGATGTGCATGCATTTTCCATTGATTTCAATGGAACTCACAGCCTTTTGAGGCCCCTGTTTGGCTTTTAATCTTCTTTTCTCTAAAAAATATAGACAGATAGTAGTTGTCCTGACCCTTTTTAATAACTGAGGTCCTTGGTTCCTTTACTGTGTTGGCTACTTTTTCTGTAGTAAAATGGTGTTCCACATCATGTCACAAAACCAGAGCAAAGTCTCATCCAGATATACTCCTTTAGACATTATTTCTATGCCTTTATTTCCTGGTTTTACTCCTATTGGAGCTACTTTTCTCTGTTTCTCAAAGATACAATACTGTGGAGTATATTAGTCTTTCTTGTGCTTTCCCTATTATTACCATATTTTTGGGAAAAATTTTGGGTAGACTATTTTTTCCAAGCAGTACCTCATGTATTTTTTTAACTTGTGCAATAGTGGGGGGGTGTGTGTGTATTTTTTTCAGGTTTGACACTATTAGCAAATATGAAAGACATGCTGTGCTAGAATGAAACAATTTTGAAGGAGGTTTAAAAATTTAGTAAAGTATTTACTATCTGAGTTTCAGGGATTTCAAGGATTCATAATGAGTGATTGTAAGCAAAGACAATAACATAACAATGATTTTCAATGAAGTACAATTTTCACAGAATTGAATTTACTCATTAGTATTGGTATTGATAGTATTGCACATTGTTTAAAAATATTAGAAAAAAGTCTGATCTGACATCACATAAATACAGCTATGAAAGATTTTATGAAAACAAATAGTCTTGTTAAACTCTGGGAACTAAACCTTTGTTTAGGAGCTTTTCAGGCAGCATCCTTAGATTGCTGAGTCTTCCTTTTTTTAATGTGGGTTTGACAGTAGAGCAGGGGATTGGGAACGTTTTCTTTGTAGTGACAGAAGCAGCTCCTTGCTGCTCAGTCTGTTAAAGACAGAACCATGTGAAAGTCAAGATATCCACACTCAAAACTTCAGAAAACATGTTTCAAAAGTTGAGAAATGAAACAAAAAGCTTTGCTGCAGGTCTAAAGCCAATTTGCTCTGATTTAATTGAAAAAAGAAATTTTAACTTCACAATCACGAGGCTGTTTGTACCAATGCCTGAGAAAAGAACGACTCTGATTCTTCTGGAAGAGCAGCTGTATTATTAATTCCCATAAACTCTACCACAATGATGAGAAACTGAGCAGCTGATACTTACTGTCCTGATAAATGGGATATTGGAGGTCTGGAGGAATTGGGGGTGTGATGGTAGGTAAAACTTTCACCCTATTGCAATGAGACAGGTGAGGAATAAAAACATATGCTAAGATTGCTCAGGTTTCTTTTGTTACACTTTGCTTTAAAACAGCTGGTTGTTTCTGAGATATTCTGTTTTCATAAAAGATACCACAAAGAGGGAGGCAGGCTCTGGCACAGGATGAGCACTGTGAATTTGGAGGTGTTTCAAATGACTCTCTCCTTAACAGCCTGACTTGAGGAGGGGGTAAAGTTATATCACACTGTGGCAATCCCCAAATGACAGCTGCTTGAGCCAGAAAATTGTGAAAAAGCATTCCTGTGCTGCTGTTGAAACCTTGGCTCTGAGCAGAGCCACAAAACATGCCAAGCAACAGTGACCTTTTTTGCAGAGTGTCAGGTGCTGGGGAACATGTCATGTGCAGTGCTGGTGTGCCACTGAGCAACCAAGAGGAAGAAAGAGTGCCCAGAGCACAAAGAGCATCATCACAGTACTGATGGTAGCTCCAGAAAAACAAAACAATAAACAACCACTGATGCATCAGAAGGAAAATTTGTTAGAAAAATGACAATAGGAGTGTGTTTCTTCAGAATCTGCTGCTTTGCTGACAATGAAATGCTTTACAATAAGTCTGGTTGCAACATTTTTAGAGTCCAATTAGTTCCGGTTTAAAAATATACATGATGATTAAATATACAAATAATTACTAGGAGTCAAGACAAAGTATATTGCTGGGAAAAAGTCCAAATGTTCATGTTCTGAAATTCTATACGAAATGAAATGACTATGTTCTATTCTGCTGCAGTCTCAGGGAATATTTTTTTGTATTTCTTGAAACTGAAACATAAAAACGATCAGAAACTGGTCTCAGCAAGGTGTACAATAATTTCCATTCCTGATGCTGTCCCAGGAGTTACCCAGAGCCTTGAGAGATCAGCCCTAACGAGGAAGCACATGACCTTACCATATCAGGGCTTCACAACAGTCAAAATCTACCTTGACCTTCAGCAGCAAACCACGTCCCTCAGGCTAAATCCTAACAAGTCTTGCCTTCAAACCAAGGCAAAAGGCCAAAAATGCTTATCCAGGGAGCAGCAACAGAGTCAGAAAATGAGAGGTTCTTTTCTGTCTGGCAAACATCGTAGCTTGACCTCTGTGTTCTCACTGTGCCAAGCCATCCAATCTCCAGGAGGCAGTCCTTTTTAATCTGCCAAGTGCCAAGCTGGCACAGTACCTGTCAAGACCAGTGTGCCCTGCCAGGCATTTGGATTAAGGTTTGGATGTGCAAGATGACACAGCTCTCCCCTAACTCAGGGCTGGTTTCAGTGAGCCACAGCTCATGGTCTGGTGCTCTGAGACCCTCAGGGCTCTCTGGGGACTTTACTCGCCCACTGACCACGAGGGCAGCAGCTTTTCAGTGTCCCAGCCCGTGGGTGTAGGGAAGGTGTGGTCCATATAATAAACAACAAGGAAAGGAGATGTAACTAATGCTACATCAGCCAATATTAAGTTAAAAAAACCAAAAAAAACAACGAAAAAAGATGGTCATAATAGGAAATTACAATTCGATATTTTACATTCTGGGTTTTTTGTTAGCTTTCTGATTTTTTTTTAATTTTTTATTAGACAAAGTCAGATTTTGAAAAACTGTTTGATAATATAAAAATCGTTAAAAAGTGATTTTAGTGTGGTTGCACTAAGAAGGAAAGATTTTTTTGCAGTCAGAAATTCTTCAGTCATAAATTCTTAAAAACTAATAAATTAATTGCAATGAATTGAAAACAATCTTTGCTAGCCACTGATGGCAGAAAAGTAACTTATTGCAGATGGACACTAATTCTTTCTGAAGAATCTCTTTTCCTCTGTACTTCTTTTCCATTATATTGAGGTAGTTGTTTTTCGTTTCACTGGAAAAGTGGGGTTTCCTATGTATTAGCTTAAAAGTACATGAAAAAACCCAACTATTAGCCCGTGGAGAAAGAAAATACATCATATCATTTTTTGTTAATTTAAAGATTTATTCTTTTGAAAAAAAATCCTTGCCTAAATGCGTATCTATTTTGGAGAAAACTAAGGTATATAGCCTTCTTTTTTAATCAATTTTTATCTCTCTGGAGAGCTGCCATTAACCTACTGGGCAAGAATAGGAGCATATCTCTCTGAGAAGAATAAAAGGTTTGCTTTGTCTTAAAAGCAGTTGAAATGAGCCATCCAGTCTCTATTTCTCATTTGCCTTCCTTTACTTTTCACTAAGGTCGCCTTCAGCGTGGTTAATAAGCAGCAAGATCATCAGTCACTTCAAAGTGCTTTTGCATTCCATAGTTTGTTTTTTCTGCAGTGAGCAAATGGAAAGATGATCTGGTAGAAATCAGTTACATTATGACTCATCTTTTATGTGACCTCCTTGAGAGGCTTTGGGTAGCACATGGATTTTCCATACAATTATATGTAATAGTTGGCCAGCAAAATTTCCTTTCCCTCACCATTCCTCAGCAATGCTGAAAAGTCATTAAAGGCTTTCTGTAAAGAATGCTTCAAACCCAGAGAAGCAAAATTTCCTCTGATGAATGCTTTTTTCATTTGGGTTGCAGACAGGTTATTTTGCATGTAGACTGATGTCTTCATGAGGAATAGCTGAAATCACTTCAGCTGCTGTCTTGATATGATGAAGACTTTGCTTTCTTCTGTCAACAAAAAAATGTCTGAATTGCAAATTTAAGGCCAGACAACTAAAGGGTGTGGAACTTCTTTCCCCTTGATGTTACACATCACATCTGCTTTCACTGACCCCAAAACTACACAGCAATTGTTTTTCTCTGGTGGCAATTTGCAACCACTTAAGCTAATACTGATCAAGTTAACTGATCTAGACTTTCACATTTGGGGTTATTAGTGAAAGAAGAAAACCCACAGAAAAGAGTGCAAATTATCCTAACCCTAGTAGGTAGAAATGCCAACATAACACCTAAAAAGTGCAATTTCTTCTTAAGGGTAACACTCTTTAGTTGGCTTGCATCACTGAGCATAGATTTGTTTGCTTCTTGGAAAGAATAAGAAAGGTGCCCTTGCTCTCTCCCGAGGAGGACAAAATATTTTTCCTCTCAGACTCACAAGATGCTGGATTTTCTTGAAAGTACCGACAACATTTCCTTGTCGTTCTGACAAGATGCTGTGTCCAACACTGCTTGTGTATTCCCCTCTGTTCCCACCTCTTCCCTGGAGCACCAGTGGTGGTCTTGCTGCATGTTTCACAGATGTTTCTTCCACTCAGCTCCTTGGTTGTTTTTCAAATGGCTTCTTGCAGCAACTGTTTCCATGTGTGTATGCTCCTTCCTTTCTGCTGACACCTTTTCTTTCTATAAAAACAATCTGCTGCTGCCTCTCAGATCTAGAGACACCATCCCATCCCAGGGTTGCCGCTTTTTTAGACTCTGGCACTGGTACACATGGTCAGCAGGCAATACCTCCCTCCTGTCTGTTCCTCATGACTAACAATGTTGATGTTTTGTTCTTTCAATCTTATTTCCCTCTGTTACCCTTACAAGCTCTGGTTTTTTTTTTTTTTTTCCTGTTACTCTGCTTTCTTTGTACTAGTGGCCCATATGGGATCTCTTCATCTCTCACTACAGCTTGGAGGAAGAAAACCTCACACATGAACTGTTTTAGCCCAGTAACTACAGACAACCTGCATGCCAACTTTTTCTTGTGCTCAGGAACTGAAAAAAAACTTTAGCTTTACATTTTCTTTATACACACATACACACAGAGCCAAAATTAAATTCACTTTCTACAGCTGCTCACAGTACTGGTTACTGCCTGATTCTGAAGAGACATGCAGAGATCAGACACTACCATTGAGCTGATTGCCTTTTTAGTTTGCATGTCATAAAAGTTGAGCTGAGATTGTCTAGTCATTTCCATTCTGAAAGGTGTTCTTATTTGCTTACAATAATCTTTGCAATCAAAATTTTTCTTATGAAGTTATGCCTGTGGTCACCAAAAAGGGGCTGTGATCCAGCTTGCTTCAGCGATTTCTTGATATAAAGACAAATGAAAAAGCCCACAGAACATCTTGCTCCCTCTCTGTAGCTGCATTATTTTGGACCAAATTTATTTGAAATTGCTGTAGTATAACTAAAGAAATCTGTACAGTATTTTGATCAAACTCAGGGTTTAAAAAAAATTATTAAAATAGCACATATTACAGAATGCATCGTGGTCCACTTTTGTACATGCATGTACATTACAGACAGGAATGTGTATCTATACCTCAGTGCTGTTTGAGGAGTCTGGCAGCATCCAACTTGATAATTCCTATTCTAATTTTAACTTCCTTTTATTTTTTTATATGCAATAATATTTTAATATTTCCTCACAAAAGGTAGAGACAGAACATTTTCAGGATTAGTACTGGAAAATGCTATGCTCTTTCATTCTACAAAAGAAGGTTATCCCCTTATGCTTGCCTTTATTTTCCAAAAAATGCTAGGTATATTCTGGGAGAAGATCTTTAGTTTGTTACTTTAAGTAGATCAGTGATGGCCCTTGACAGTCTTACCTATAAATGTAGAAAAATTTTTGTTCTCTTTAGCTATAGGTATCTCCACATAGATGCATGGATACTGAGAACTGCATTAACAAATTTGCATTTCTCACCCCGTTCTCTCTCAAGAACCATTTGGTTGAGCATATTTTCACAACAAAAGTGTTCTTTGGCAACATCAAGGCAATTTATTTGGTGTGTGAATAAAGGAAACAATAGAACAGGATTTTGCTAAGTCATGGAAGGCAAAGAGTCAATGGCAGGTACAGACTATTCAAATTTGAGTTCTTCACTTTGGGCTCCAAGGACCAAAGAGGCCTAAACAGCAGGACCAAACCTTGTGACCTGCTGACATTACCATAGGGTGTCTTCACTTCATGTTGTAGCATTATTTAGAATTCCTGCCTCTCTTTTCAGCTTCAGCAGTTTGTGTGATTGCTGAGTAGCTCTGAGCTCCAACTTACAGCACTTTAGGAATGGCAGAGAAGACAGAGGAATCATTTTGTCTTAGACTTCCCTAAATTTAGGCTAAGTGTTGCAGAATGTTTAGATATTTATGTGGGAAAACCATATAAAGAAAAGTGTATTTCTGCTTTTAATGGAGAAGAGGGAGTGACACATGGTTGATAGCTGAATCAACACTTTCATTGCTCCCTTTCCCCTTTCAAGTGTAACGTGGGAGTTTCTTACATTATGCTGGAAAGCTGTCCAGATGTGGGAGAGGCACAGCCTCAAAGCTTTCCCTTTTCTTGTTCTGTTTTTGTCAGTGCCAGGCCACAGTCTTCAGTGGGTACAGAGCAGTGAGTACTGTGTGCTCTTCCAGCACCCTTACTAATATATGCATTATGACACACACACTGCTCCACATCAGACTTAGATCTTTATTTGCCTAGCATCTCTTCAAAGTGCTCAGAACCACAGCATGCAGATTTGAGATTTGAAAGATGGCTATTTCTATTCTAAAGCTACCTAGACTGAAAGTGTTTTTCTCACACCAAGTTTTATTATGTAAGCATAAAAAGATATAGTGCTACATATTTATCCTCACCTTAACCACCATTATCTCCATGATTATGAGAGCTTTTAGGAGCCTCTTTAAGAAACCACTCATGAAGAGCTCTGTAGAAATGTCATACAACAAACAGCCTCATCTGGCAAGAGAGCAGCAGTCTGGACAAAACACTGTCCAGTTAAAGCTAGTTGTGAAACACTGACTGATTTCTCCAGGCATGGGATTTTCCTTCAGATGATAAGCACAATGAGCCAGGTGGGAGATGCAAGGGATCCATGTGCTTTCAGAAAAGGGGAATAACAATAGCAGTGAAAATAGGCACAGTTTCAGCAAAGTAAAAAAAATAACAGCGAGAAGAAGCAGGGGTTCAGCAAAATGAACAGAACTGACAGCATATTACTTGCCTAGCCAAAGATATTTGCATCAATATATAAAATATGTAAATGTGAATCTACGAGTCATAGGCAAACATTTGCAGCTGTGGAGAATTTTAAGATTTGTGTTTTATTTGATGGGATGAGAGAACAATATGCAGGGAATAAAAACAACCGAGTTTCAAGAAGTGTCTTGGCAGCATTCAAACACTAGCAGTTGTCATCATCATAATAAGATAGAGAGAAACCAGTTTTTTTAATTTAGGTTTTTTTTACAGTGAGATCTCTCGTTATACAAATGCATATTTTTCTACTAGTATCTTTCAAATCAAAAATGATGTTTCTCAACATATGTAGATTTGTATTTTTATGGGTAATATAGTTTCCCTAATAACCTTTTCAAGTGAAAGATTCTGCCTGATTCGGAGGAACAGACTATTTTTTGTAAATTTGATTAGGCACCTAAACTCATCAGTCCGTCTCTGAGCCATGTACCTGATTATGCAGAGGTATCTGCAATGCATTATGCGAAAGCAGTTTAGCTGGGATTGGATCGTGGCTGTAACCAAAGTGGGTTTAGAGATAATGAGCTTGCATCCCCGAATACTTAGGATCTCAGTCTACTCTCTAAACTGATGATGCAGCAGCTGCATAATGCAACAATGTAATTTATTCATGTAATATGTACAATATTGCTGTAATAAAAAGCCCATTGGCGCTTCCTCTAATTCTCTGTATGAGCACCCTGTTATTAGTAGCTGTGTAAGTCAGTATTTCAGCATCTTCAAATTCTGGCTATTTATAAATTTCAAGCCACAATATTTTAAAAAGGAAGAAAAAAAAACATCCCCAAACAACCCAGAACAGTTTTATACTGTTGAATAGTATGAATTGTGAATCTGCTCACACTGCACTGAAACCTGCAGCTTTTTGATCAGTAGAATCAGTAAAGGTAACAGAAAAAACACACTGACCGGGTCAAAGTGACCCTAGTTGCTGAACTTTTTTTTTTTTCCCCTCCCACAAATGCATGCCATGATGATGTAAATGAAGTTAAGATGGAACAAGGGGAAAAAACAAGTATTATGGATTTTTCATGAGAAAAGCTGGAAGTCCTCTGATCTTCTCACCTTTCTCACTCAATAGTGAGTGTTATTTATCATATGAGTGTTTATATTGAATGTAGATTTCTCTGAAGTAAATTTTAATGGGAACATATTAAGTTTCAGCAAGAGCCCACATGTAAAGGCAGTGAGGAAGAGCATTACAACAGAATGCTTGGAAATTAATCTGCCAGTTTAACCCAGTAACCGACATGCATACTAAAACACTGATGTGAATTGAAAATAAAATAACCACGCTTGACAGATATAATAGTTTAAGTGATTTCAAATTAACCACATCCCACTGACCGCAAGTGAAGAATGTGTTCATTCTCCCGCAATGAAACATGCTCTAGGGACTCATTAGACAGAGTGGAGTAAGTAAAACCAGAGTGGAGTAATTGATGCTGGGGAGGAAGGAAGAGTGACAGCTACTTAATGATTCTCAAACTTATACATAAAGATATCACAAGCACTTAATATATTATTTTTCTCCTTCCACTCTGGAAATATTATAGAGTTAAATCCGTATAGTGCAGTAATTGCCACACTTGATATAGCTGTTAGGAATAATGAGTCATGACAAAGATGCACCAGGCCATACATGGAAAGAGTGAATACCAAACAACCCCGTGCCAACATGTGTCATGCATTCTGGGGGCTGTGTTTCAGTAGAGCAGGTGAGATGAAGTCAGGGAGTATCCACTGGCCTAACTCCTCTGCCTGTCATTGCTTTTCAGATGGTAAGGATTCCTTCAACAGTTTGAACATCGTGAAATCTGAATTTATGTGATTTGGTCCCTTCTTTTCACGTACACTGAGGTCTTTATTGGCAGGCAATCTACAGAATAGAAGATGTACACAAACACAGTGATCCCTGTCCTTTGCTGTTTCACAGGGAAGATCAGCAGTCACATAGTCTGTCTCACCTTTATGCTCTGCACTAATTTTTGGTTTAACTCTCTAATCTTCTGTATCTATGAGTAATGTCTAACAGGCAATATGATGCTCACAAGCCACGAGTTATGAGCACCTGAATAATAACTACTACAGTTATCTGGCAATTAGTGTTCCTTGATAGTTCTACTGTGTCAACTGGCAGTAAAGGAAGTAGTATCTTCTGTTACAAAGCCAAAAGAAGCTAACTCATAAAAATCTCTGTCCTCAGAAGCCCCTCACAATCTGAATTATTATATGATTTTAGGGGTAGCAGAAAGTCGTTTGCATTACATATAAGGAGGAGACACAACACAAGGTGTTATAAAATTTTTGTCCTATTTAATTTTGTTACTTAATAGGGTCATAGACAAACTGTAAAGCTTCATTAATGTGTCATTGCCACATACTAACTGTACTTATTTTGGCCACATTGGACCTCTACTGTACAAGGCAATCTCTTGAGCAAATACTGTGTTTACAAAGATTATATGCTATCTTACATCTGATCACAGAAAGAATATGGATGGTGAGGGAACCATTAAGAAAAGTTTTATCTGTGTGCACAGAAGTGGTCCTAACTGATCCCTAAAAGAGGAACAAGAAAGCATTTGTACTGCAGGCTTATGGTGTGGCCAGCTGTGACACCCTTGTGCAGCCTGTTGAGGCTTCCTGTCTGCAGGAAGATGGCATTTGGGATCAGAGCTGAATCGGAATGATGGGGATCTGTCTGTGCAATTGCTCTGGCAGGGCTGGATAAAGGCACTCACTTGTAAGGGCTGGGCTTGGTTTTCATACAACAAGGCAACCAACTCTTCCCCTGACACTTTGTTTCTCTCCCAATAAGCAAACTGAGGACAGAAATGCTCCTTTTGAAAGAATCCCTTGTTGTAGTGTGTTCCTGCAACTTGGAGATCTTCCACAGGAGTGCTTATGAGACCTGGGCATGTGTGTGCTGCTGTAAAATGACAAACTATCAACATCCATGAGACTGATTCTTTGTCAAGAACTTTCATTATCCAACAAGGACTTACAGCTCTCTTGGCTACCATAAAAACCAAAATCAACCAAGCAAACCAACAACCCACACCAAAAGAAGAATAAAAAGAAAGAAAAGTGTGCATGTGGGAATAGTTCCAGTTCCCAGAATAGGCCAAACTAACACTGAATTATGGTTTCTTTTGCTGTCTCCTGGCTGTGATGTTCTGCAGGTTTTTTTGGCTTATATCTCTTTTATGATTTATCAAGAGGCAGAACAAACATGTATTTAGGCATATGCCTGATGATGATGAATTTAGGCTGGTGTACTGATAATCAATTTTGTGCTGAAGCAGCTTTCCTAAATGTCACAAATAGGGAAGGTTTTGTTTACCTTTCCAAGTCACAATGATTTTTTTTTTTAATTAGAGAAAACTGTAATCATAAACCAGCAAAATAATTTTAAAAAATGCAAATAATCCTCCTAAGTATCACTTAATGCAGGTTGAAGAATGTGGTGTAAGCTGGTGGAAAGATTACACTGAAGGTAGACACAGGCATAACTGCTCAGCAAGGAAGGGTTTTCATAAAGATAACTTCAAACTAGTGAAACAGAAACAAAATGGGAGCAGACTCAGTCCTAGTGAATCTCTCTGGAATTAATGGATTATGTAACCCTGTCTGTGAAATGCAGCACTCTCATGAATATTTTCAACCCTTTCATAAAGTCTATTCAATCAGCAATTATTTTATTATCCAGCCACATGCCTAGCTGGGGAAGGGAGTTGAGAACACAGATGCTGCACCTGCCAGAGGGGCTATGGGCAAATTTCTTCATTATACACTGAGAAAATACTCATCTTCTATGTGTTTGACCCAATTCTGAGAAACACTATAGAAGACCCAGTGCATTTGGACATGAATTTGGATGTGAATGCAACACTGCAAACAAGTCAGTTTATTATAACAGCATATTATAGAAGCACCATCTGTGCCAGTGTTTGCAGGTAGAACAAACGTAATTTTCAAATTTAAAAAACCCCCACCACAAAACAAACCACAATAAAATCCCTCTCTCTTGTTGGGATTAAGGCTCCACTCCTGTTCCCCCTCATTATTTGCCCGTTCCACCAGTGTTGCACACCTTTAGGCCAAACATGAGTGGTGATAGGCTGTCATGCAGTTCGGGTATTATAGATGAAATCCTTCCAGAAGCAGCATCTGGCTCGATTTGTAAGCTCTGCAGTCATTTGTAGTGATGGGGTTACATGTGCCCTAGGCTTTGTCAGATGGTTTGGCTGCTTTTCTCCAGTTTTGGGTTTTTTTTAATTGTTATTATTAGTTGATGGTGAGGAATTCGTACTCTGCTTAACTCAATGGCAATTTGCATGTTTAAATAAAAAGTAACTTTATTTATAATGAAAGCATTTTGAAATCTGACCATCAAACATGTTTTGGTTAGATGTGTTAATATTAAGGATAGAACTGTTTATTTCTCTCCAGTGGTTTACTTCTGAGAAAGGTGTTATCTGATTGCCTGAAAGTTAGTGGTGGGAATTACCTACTTGGCCATCCAATGAGTCTGTTCCTTTAATACGGGGAAATTTCCAGAAGACTGTAGAGATGATCAACATATCCCCAAGAGTTTTTTCCTGTCAAATTCATTTTGTCACCACTTTCAGTCCTGAAAGTAAATAAGGCCATTCCCAAACAGGATTTAATGTGTTAGACCAAATGCCTTATTAGTGTAAGTCTGTTCTATTCTTACTTTGGAATCTCAATGTTATAAAGGGACCTGACTTCCTTTTTGAACAGCTTGTACCTCACTTTGGTATCAGATAGCAAACTGCAATGTGTTAGCTGTCAAACAGTTTACAGTCACTGTTACTGAACATAAAAATTAAAATGCAGGGTGCAGTATAAAGTTTGCAAAGCATGATAAAGGACAGTCATTCCTAGGAGTTTGTTTTGAATGTTATTTGCAAGGTTTACGGGCAATCAGAGGAAAAGGGTTCCATGACTGGGGGACTAATGTAGCTGTGTGGAATAGAGGACAGCAAGACTTAAATATTTACCAGTACTCAGAGAAATACCATTCTTCAAATTCCTAATATGTCCTTTACTACATCTTTTCCCCTCATTTGTGCTAATTTTATGCTCTGACAAGATATTGTTCACCTATGAATTAGGCTGTTCTTGGATAAACAAGGATTGCTGCTAATGACATACTTCTTTTTCTGCTTTCTTCTGTCATTATGTCAGGTGACAAGGCTCTAATGAAAATTAGTTGGCATACAGCACAAAATAAAGAGCATCAACATGAATTGAAACTTTGAGGAATAAAAATCCCACATCACATGACATTTTTTCACAAAAGCTCTGTATTTCCGAACACTAGTGAAAGAACAAATTAAAACAATTCAAACCTGACTGCTGAACCATACCAAGAAAAGGGTTAATGTCACCCATTTACTGCTCAGCATTCAGCCACATCCATTGAAGAATTCTTCTGTAATGAGTGTGTTACTTATATATAGCTGTTGCAGTCAGTGACTCCAAGAAACATTGGAGGCTCCTTTTAAACAAGTTGCAAACTGGTTTTGACATGGGTAGTAAACACGTTGAATTTTGCTTTCCTTTCTTCAGTTTTTGGAACACTGCCCAAAAGTGCTGTTGAAGGCCACTTGAAGAAGGAAGAAAAGATTGCACTAAAGCTTTCCACAAAGATTTTTATTTTCACATGCTCAATCACCAAACTGTGGCAATGCACTGTATAGAGGTGTGAGAAACAGAACCTGTGATGTTCAATAGACCAAAATAAGTTTCTGCAATTAGATTGTTCAATAATTACAAATAAGCTCAATTAAAAAAAAAACACAAACATTTTGTGAGTAATTTATAATCAGAAATCTGAGTTTACAATCAGACTGAATCTTTTGAAAAACACTATCTGTTGCAACCAGCACATTTAGCTGCAGTCTTAAGTCATGTCATTCAACTGCTATAACACCTTTTTCCAGTTTTGCTGGTATATGGATTTAAAACCCATGTTTAAGTATGTATGTCAATCAAGGCCCAATTCATCCTTGAAGTAAAATAATTTTATCGATGTAATGTGAAGATTCACTGGATCCTAAATGTGATTAATTATGAAATCTGAGGTTTTGATAACTTTTTCATCAGCAGCACTGATCTGAAAGTAAAAGTTTTCTTTCAAGTCTGCGTATCTGAATCCTTTGGCCTTACCTTTTCTTTTGAAATATTTCATTTAATGCATGCAATGTCATTACAGCCTGCTCTCTTTTATTCTGTACCTGGTTGAAGAATTTTCAGGTTTACTGGACTTCAAATCAAACTTTGGTTGTACCATGAGACTGATTTCTCTCCTTTAGCCTGGCTTGGCATCTCGGGTCAGCTCTGTACTTTAAGAAAAGTGTAACAAGATTTAAAGTTTGCTTCATTTAGTTGTATGACTTGATGTAGTGATGGCTTTGGATCACTTCTAATTATTCTGTTTTGATTTCATTACTTCGGTAAATAGTTTCAGCACTCTTTTCTTTTGTTGCTTCATCTGCATCTGTACATCAAAAATTATCTCAAAGCATAAATCTTCTTGAAGAGACAAACCCATCCCTTCCAATCTAGGAATATAAAACTTTTTGCCATTTAAGGTTTTATTTTTCCAAAGTTAAAATGGTCTCAAGTTGTGGTCTGGAATTGCTCAGATATTTACTGCCCATTTGTATCTATGTGACTTGTTCACATAACCAAAATAGTTATTTGTGCCTACACAAATAGAACTCATAAAAATATCTGTTTGTGAAGTCAGGCCTTTTTAGTAAGTGAACTAATGAGTTATTCTCATGAAGTAATAATTTACTGGAGCTAGGCAGATTTGGAGGGAGATAGCTCTGGAACAGGAAAGGAAATGACAGCAGGAAGGTTTCTTACCTGGTGTTTTAACTTTACAGAAGACTATCAAGATGGATGGACAGGAAGATGGGGGAGAAAGAAAGAGAGGACTGAAGGCAGAGAAAAGCTGATGAGAGCCAATATCAAAGAAACAGACCTGGTGGTACCCTGGTGTTAGTGAGAGAACTCTGGTGTTCCTCTGAGCACAGTCACCTCAAACTCCCTGCAGGGACAGACCCAGGGACGTGGCTTATTGGGTTGTTATCACAGAGGATGAAAATCCCACAGGACAGCTCTGCTCTTGCTTATATCCTTGTACCCCCTGGGCTCATTTCAGCTAAGTGGTGGTGTATGATTAACAACAGGGAAAGAGGACGGAAAGAGCTCGGTGTTTAAACAGAGCTTTTACCCTTTATTTTGCCATAAGTAAGAGGGCTATAAATGGATGTCTTTGACTTTTCTGCAACTTGTTCCATGTGGGAAAGAATCATGGCTGGACAGAATTTTATTTTTTCTATGAAGAAAATGATCAGGAAAGTTGAGCATAATGATTTCATGCCGTGACTATAATGCAAACACATACTTAACCGTCATTGTCTCCTCTTCATATAATAACTGAAAACATCTGTATTGTGCACTGAAACATTATACACTGCATTACAATTAGAAATGTGCTGAAGTGTTGGATTGGGTGTTTATTTATGGGCCATGAAAAGTAAGATTTTCTGCACTTCTCATGTACAGCTAAATAGCCATAGGTAGAGAACTGAAAATTTTGGAACCCAGCAGTCACTGTGGGAATGGCTTCATTATTCACCGAAGGAGGTTTCTCCAGCAGAGCTGAGTTGCTGACAAACAATAATAAACATTACTGAAAGTTGGAAACAAGAACTCAGGCATGTTGATTTTGACTGTAAAAAATGCTCAGGGGGCATGGAGGGCAGGATGCTCTCAAAATGACAAGGTACTACAATGGAGGGATCCCCATTAAAGCTGTGCTCATATATTTTCTCTGTTGACACAAAAGTGTTCTGACAGGCTCAGCAAACAAGCAGCTTCTCCTGGCTGCCGAGTCTTTACCTGTTGCCACAAGCAGTCTAGAAACAGAAATGTATTTTTAATGGGCACACAGATGTTTCAAAGATGAAATACACTCAGGTGGGGACACAGCACACATCTTGGTGGTGTAGCTTCTGAGAGCTTTTGCAGCATAAAAGGTATCACTATGACTTTTTTGCTGAGGCACTTGACAGTTCATGACCACAGCACAAAATATTGCTTGAGATCAGATTATATAATGTTTACTTTGTCCGATATTTTACCTGTATGTGAAACAACGCGATTGTTTGAAAGAGCTCACTCAACAAAAGCTAATTACTTCTGCAAATAGCTGCTGAGTTTTCTCCAGCCTGAGCAGATACACATTGCTCAGTAAAGTTTTCTCTGGAGCTTCCTTTTTTTTCTCTCTCCTCTGACTCTGGCTCAAAGTTTAAAAGCAGGAAAGCGTAAAGTCCTGGCCTGTGCTCGTGCTGGTGGAATTCACAAAGCAGGACACAAACAAAGAGTTTGTGGAGCCAGTTTCTCACTGAGCAGCAGAATGAAGAAAACCTTTGCCAGCTAGGGATTTAGGCTATGATTATTACATGATCCTTGCAAATCTATTTACAAGAAAGAATGATTTTTACCAATCAAAACCTGAACTAAATGTAATTTAATATTTTCTTTGCTGTATCTGAAGCATTTTGAATGGCTCACGTTTTCTCTGGCCATTGAGTACGTTACATATTCACTGTCACAGGTTTGAGCATCTTTGGCTCTGCCAGAAATTGTTGGTTGACTTTCAAAGTGGATTCAGACTTCTCCCAGAGAGGTCGACAGATATGCAGGATTTCTGGTAGTGCCCCAATTAAACATGCATCATTTGCACTGATTTTCCACATGATTATCTCAAATAGCCATGGAAAGGCACAGTTATCAATCAGGAGAGTGAAGGATTCAGGTCTGTACAATAGGGAAAGCTGAAGACAGGAGGAGAAATCTCATTTTTCTTTGCCATGTGTGTACTGGGATAAGTGGTTACAATGGCAAACTGGGTGTAGCTGTGAAATAAGACTGATTGTATATTTCTTTGCAGGGAGAAACCAAAAGGGCTTTCAGCCTGTCATGATGAATTTTTTTGAACACAGAGTAGGGAAAAATAACTTTTAAACCTAGAGGAATTCAGATCAGCTGACTGAAGTTAAAATAACAGTCTGAAGAACAGTTGTTTGCCCTGCCCACAATGTATTTGCAGGTTCTGTCCTTTTCTGTGAGTGCTCACCAGCTTTTGTGAGCTCACTTCTGCCTCACTTGCACGTGGATCAACCCTTGAATAATATTTCTCACCCCTCTTCCCTAAAAGAAAGCTGAAGAGATGTCAGGATGCAGGAACAGTAAATGCAGCTGAATCTAGACAGCCCACATGTGATCACCTCTCAGTACTTGCACTGCTGAGCTCAGTTTTGATATGAACCAGAGGGGATGGCTGGGAGCACTTGTATTCCAAAAGTTGTATTACTTACATTTAATGGGAAAAGTAAGCCAGAAGCAGAGGCTTAGCAATAGATGAAGACCTGGAGGGACTAGGAGAGTTATTCTTCTTTATTTTGGACAGCCTGGAAATCAAATTCCAGACTGAAGTGCAGGGCTGCATGATTGTAATACTGATGCCTGGAGCTACAGGATAATCATCACTGCTAATAAATCAGTTCTAACTGGCTCATATTCCATCCAGATGCACAATGGCTTATTCTGGAAGCAAGATATGTTGGTGGTGGAAGATCCTTGTCCAGCCAACCCTTTCTGTGGTGGCTTAAAATATTTGGAGGGTTTTTTGTGGAAAAGTGAGAAGACAGTGCACACACATTTTCTCAGAGACAACACTGAGGGATTTTTCCATCTGCTGTTTTTCCTGTCAGGACCCAGTTGGCTGCTGGGAGGAGCAGTTCCTCTAAAGGTACCTCCTTTCCCTGCAGATGCCTACCTATCTTCCTGTCTATAACAGTGCACAGCTATCAAGCTCAGGTTCTGTTCTCCAAAACTTCTTTTTCATCCATTTCATAGCAGGGAAGAGGCCCAACTTCCTGGTTGTGTAACAGGAAAGGTGAATGTGAAATTGCTGAGAACTGACCAGAAAGT
Source organism: Pyrocephalus nanus (assembly GCA_038380795.1). Classification (NCBI taxonomy): domain Eukaryota; kingdom Metazoa; phylum Chordata; class Aves; order Passeriformes; family Tyrannidae; genus Pyrocephalus; species Pyrocephalus nanus. Next base: position 24,918,377 of record CM076270.1, on the reverse strand, counting down.
TATTGGTTTACTTTATATTTAGTGATTTGGTATTTGGGATATAATTAAATATATTCAGCTAGGGTTGGAAATTGGAATTTTCATATCAGTAAAGGATTCCACTGAGTTAGCCAAGTGTGAATACAGGGTGTGAGATGCACAAAGGTTAAACACATAGAAGTAATTTTTGCAGTTGCTGTCACCCCATAAAAAACATCCTTTTTCATTACTGCAAAGACTGACGGTGTTATTTGCCTCTCCAGAATATTGTAATACAAAATATAAAATAAAACTCTGATCATGTGTATTCAACCCATGCATTCAGACGAATCAGATCATACACAACCCATAGCTTAATTGCTAGTCTTAATTACCCAGTACACATCAGTCTAATTGATGTAACAAAGCTGCACCATAATTCCCTTCTAGTATGGGATAGAACAGCTCCATTGAACTCAACAGACCTAGGTCAGTGTATGCCAGCAGGGAATTTAGCCTTAATATTCCAAAGAGGAATATGGCACACGATTCACTTTGGTTCACATTTTTCCCAAGCTCTTATGTAAAATAATTTTATTTTTAGTTCAGAAGAAGAGAAATGTTTGTACAGACAGAACTGCATGTTTGTACAGGCATTCCCAGAGATCCAAAAAGTATCTTTTTGTCTTCAAAAAGTAAAATACAAAACAAACATCCCCAAAAGCGAAAACAAAAGAGCAATTGCTGTACTTGATCCAGCATTATATTGGATGCTTTTGTGTTGATGCAGCTGGTCCAGTTTCTTCAGCTCCTGGTGATGGACCAGAATGAAGTAGAAGTCAATGGCCAGATTTTTGTTATTCTACAATCTCATTTTAGCACATGGGAGGAGAATAATTTTGAGGACAGCAAATTCAAAGAAGTTGGTTAAGACAGGTTTTTGTGTAAGACTGTTACTGCTCTGAAGTTGTTCAGTTTTGTGTTAAATTGAGGAGTTTCTTCAGCAGATTTTGGATGAAGCTTTTGTTGATTAGGTGACTTGAGGATTAACAGAAGCAAATGCTTGGGAAACATCAACAATCTGGATTATTGCTTGCAGCAGTTTTTTGAGTGAGACTTTGGAAAATCTGTCTGGAGATGATGAACTGTAGATCAGTACACACAGAATATTGCTGAAACTGCTGTGTCAGAGCCAACCTTTAGAAAATGTTCAAGACCATGATATATCTTAAGTAATGATTTTTGATGCAGTTAATGATCCTGAAATGAAAAAGTGTCAATGGTGAAAGCCAGGTTTGCAAAAGAAATATGCCTATAATTCCAAGGTCAAAATGCACAAAAACATTTTAGAAATAGAAGGGTAGTTTTTTCCCTTTAGCTCATATGAAGGTTCAATTCTAATTTTGTTTTGTCTTTACTTTTAAAGTTCATTCTTTAAAAAATGAAAGGCATTTTGAGCAAAGAAATTTCAAGGGAAATGAAATGTGTAGATTGAAATAACTGAATACTAATTTGTAACTAATGACTATTGTGTTTTGGATTGCTAGTTTTATTATTCTTGGAAGTGCAGGGCAGTTTCCAATTTTTTATTAACTTAGAAATACGTACATTTTAGGACAGGTTTTTCAGTTCTATAAATGTATGTAAACTTTCCCATTCTCACTCTTCTATTTACCCTAATTAATTCTAGAAAAACTGTGTGTTACAGTTTGTGAAGAAAAGGAATAAAATAAGAAGTTTGTTTCGTTACCTTTGTCAGCACTTTATTATGCTGGTCAGATACCAGTGCTGGGTATCCTGAAGAACAGCAAGCAGCACTTTCTTTGAAGTCTAGCAAATAGAGGAATAGCATTCAAGGCTTAGAATGCACCACCTGTAAACATACAGCATCCCCACAGGCAATTACTGTACATTCAGAGAGGCAGTATGGCTTTCTGTGTTATTAAATAACTTTCTGAAAACCTATTTTGCAGGGCAGTTTTATGATATGAAAGGGAGAGGAGGAAAAATATTAGTATAAAGCTTAGCTTCATTCAACACTGGTGGCTGCAGCTCTCAGTACCCATAAATATCCAGACAAGTGCCTTTCTGCTCCTCACACGTACACAGTTAATGTGCACACCACCAGGGTGGTCACGAGGCTGAGCTCCAGCCCATTAGGACACTAATTTGATCTCTAGCACACCCCTATTATAAAACACCACAATAGGAATTCCTCTGACAGAAGCTTCTACACCCTATTTCACATCTGATGTGAAGCTCAGTGAGGATACCTTAAAAACATTCATTAATCTATTGGATAAAAACCAGTTCATAATACAAATATAAGGCTCAAACTAGTGCTAATTTCATAATGCTTGTTAGTGCTAAGAAATACATGGTAACTCCAGTGAGGTGTTATGAAGTAAAATAAGTATATCTGTATTGAAGATCACTTAAATATTCTCTTAGTATTATTATTATATGCATAGCACAATTACAGCCATAATCATAGATCAGAAGAAAGGAAGGAAGATCCAGAAATGTTCATGAAAATAAGACAGGAAAACCCTTGCAAAGAACCTAAAAGCAGAGCAGAGACATTCTATTCAACACAAGTGTTTGAGAGCTGACCAGGTAAAAAGGTAATTCATAAGAAAAAAAAAAAAAGAGAAAAAAAAAAAACAAACATGAAAAAGGATGGAAGGAAGCAAACCAAAGAATTCTGTTATTTAGTATGTGTCTCCAAATATTGTGTGTATGTAAATAACTGGTCCTACCGAATACATGATATTACACCTGCTTGGAATACACACCAGAGACTATTTCTAAAGGAAAATTCGGTGAATGTGGCACCACGTGACTAAGAAAGGCAAAATTCTCATCAAGAGAGAGCCAGAAATTCCCAAGAGACTGTTTGCTGGTATTGCACCTCAGCTTTCCTTATAGCAGTGCAGGTTGATGAGAACCCAAACGAGCAGCTCTGGCACAATGCCACAGTTCAGAGGAAAGCCTGAGAGCTGCAGGCACGCTAAAAACACTCTGGGCTTGCTTCCATGTTCTGTCAGAACGCTGCTTGGACGGAGGGAGGCATGGGTTTCCCAGGGCTGGTTGTGGATCCAGGATTCAGTGCTCTCTAATCTTCATACATGTGGCTTTAATTTACAGTACTGGCAGGAGATGCTGCAGTGACCTCATGGCTGTAAAGTACCCACCATAACACAATACCTCTCTCAACAGCCTCCTCCTTCCCAAAGTGGCCTGGCAGCCTCTTTTCCTCATAACATCAGGGACAAAGGACAAGGTGGCAGCTGACTACCTCTACACAGGAGAAATCCCAGCTGGTGTTAACCTTTGCTATGCAGTGGTCACAGACAATCATATGGTGGAAAATATCCACAGCAAAACAGGGGATCTTATCCTTTGTGCCATTTAAAGGACTCTCTTCCAATTATCTATTTACTTATATATCTCTTATATATCTTTTTGCATGTATATTTATGCATGAAAAAAAAAAAACCTGGCAAGGTTTGTATTCCCCACAAATAAACATTAACTGTTTTAGCATCATGGCTCTCACCCGCCACCCCCCCCAATTCGCCCTCTACCTTGGAGAATAAAGTAATTTTATGCATTCTCTCCTATCCTGGGCATGAAAAAGTAAATGCTGTATTACCCCAACTTAGGTAACCCTTAGGATAATTTTTTAAGCAGCAGGAAACTAGGCTATCTGGCTGGGTAGATAATGATATCAGCTGCTTCCTTCCAAAACAACAGGTGCTTTGGCATAAAAATGTATATCATCATACTGAGATGATGACATCAGTTCATACTTCAGCTTAATTATAAACTACCTCCATTAATCCTCAAATAATTAAACATTTTGTGTATGGTGCAAGGTGAAATATAAAAGCAAAAGGTGCCTAGCTGTTCATCACAGGGTTAAAATGGCCATTTCTGAATCGTTTGTACTTGTGTCTGCCTATTTAAATGTAAACTTCAAGCTGATTTTAAGCATTTGTTTATATTTTAATGTTCCAGACAGGAGACGGGTAAAAACAAATACTGTTAAAATTCAGTGGAAACTTAATGAAATGACTAAGATACATTGATTGAGGTCACGTGCAGCATATATGTGCATAAATATCATACAGAAAAAAACAAAGGTGTGCAGGATCAAGCTTAGTATGTGCAAGAATAATTGGGGGATAAGTCATGGTTCGTGGCCCAATAGCAGAATAAACATTGCAGCATTCAGTGTTTGCAGATTTTATGCAAGAAGGTCTTAGACTCACATGCAGGAGAAGTACATCTAAATAAAACAAACTCTGGACAAGCAAGCACTATTTAGTGAAATAAATAGATTGAGTAACCTTTGTAGAAAAGAAGTATTAATGCAAAGCAATATCAACACTCTAGGATTTAATGTCTCTTTTAAACCAGTTCACACAGTACACAGTTGCTTGAAGCCTGTACATTCTCTCCTTGCATTCTCACAGTGCCTGTGTACATGTTTATCATTGTTTCAAAACTGAACAACAGATTTTTATTTGACATAAAACCCAGTAGACAGAAATGAATGAGAGCTGAATTTGTAGGCTAAAAGAGCAGAGCAGATAAAAGATTATGTTCTCCTGCCTTTAAAATATAGCACTGACCTTCTTTAAAACAGATGCTATCTTCAGGAGCCAGATGTGTCTCCAAGCAAATTAGTTATAAGAAATACATCCAAGGACATAGCCATTTAAGAATCAATAAATTATGCATTTGTCATTTGTTATTGTGTGAGGCTTATGCTGACATCTTTGACATGAATGAAAGAGTCTCTGTCCACAGTAATAGCATTAACAATTTAACAGAGGTGGTTTTATACTAAAAGAGAAGTGGTTTGAAGAAATTACTGTTTATCACCATGTACATATACACACCTTAATTATTCATTGCATGTCCACTTACCAGCCTACTTCATGTTATGTAAGTTGTGCTAGCTTAAAAAGTTGGAGGTCAGGCCCGTGTCCTGTACTGCTGCTATTTCTACCCACTTGAACTTGAAACAAAATAACTCTAACAATAATTTTCTATTTAGACAAACAGATCAAGAAAGTTTTATTTATTGGTGGCATGTTGTGAAAAATTCCTACAAGAAGAGTTTTATTTTTCTAAAAGCAAAAGCCATGGTGGAATTTTTTTTTGTGGTTTAGCTGAAACATTTGGATGACCATATGGAACTCTTAGTGGTGCCATGGGACCATGCAGCTATGAAATCTGATCACTATCTCCCTAGTGACAGCTGGAGCCTTTACACCATCAGAAAATTTTCAGACTTCTAATTTGTCATAACTACCTCCTGTGGAAAGAAAATATGTTATGTAGTTAGATACAAGAATCTGAGTCCACAGCACTACACATATCGACTTCTCTTCCTTTTAGCTTTCAAGCTTCAAATTAATTCCTTGCATCTTATGACTCATTGATGCAAGAAATAAAACACACACAAAAAGAATACAAAAAAATATTTGAGGTCTTGTGAAAGAGGGTTAGCCCTTCTGTAGAGTTATAGTGGATGATGACTTATTTTAAAAAACCTACTTATGTAAAAAATGTTGATCTAAAAACTAAAGTTTCTTTATATTTAAGCCTTCTTTTTAGTTTTTCTGTCTTCTAATTTGAATGACAAAAATATTCTTTGTTTAGCAAATTTAAGTGTAGCTTTGTAATGGTTTCCATTATTTTTTAATTTTTAACATGTGTATCCTTTCATCACCACCTCAGGCCTGAAAGGACACAAAATTCAGAGTCTCTTTTTATTAGAGGAACTCTGGAGAAGGGGATGAGAGGTCCCTGACCACTGCAACTGCACACTGTAGAAAAAAAAGCTCTCAGCTGTTCCCAGAAAACAAGAATCCTTTTGACACTCAGGAATATAGGCAATCACTTTTGAAAATCATGGGCAACATGCTTATGTATCTCTCTGTACCCCTCTCTGGGGGCAGATAATTTAGCAGAGATGAGAATTCGTGTCTCCATGTTTATTTTTTGTGTAGCCTTGGACTGGTTTCTGGTCTCCCAGGGCACCTCCAGAAGCTTGTGAGACACAGCTCAGTGACTGTGAGCAGAAATGTAAACATATTGTACCATTTGCATTGCTGTTGTCACTCTGGTATCCTTACCAGCTAAGCATCAGAAATATCTAGCTCTGGGCATGGGTACCACTGTTCATACCATGGTATGGGTGCCATACCAGGGGTGCCACTGGTTCACCTTTGTGGTGGATGCAGGGAAGGAGCTGAGTGCTGTGTAGAGAAGTTGAGTGTTGAACAATCTTGTTGTCAAGAAGAAGATAACTGCTGGGTTAGGATCCTCATCCTAGTGCTGCTGATGGCACTTGAACTTCCAGCTCAGGTCAGTATTTCACATAGCTAATGGGCAAAAATGACAGTAAGCTTCTAAGAAATGATCCAACAGAATCTTTCCACCAAATCTTAAAAATCAGTCTCCACTATCACATCTAACCCTTTTGGGCAGCATGCAGGAAATCTAGGAGTACAGATCAGAGGCAATTTAAAGAAATATCAAGATTATTTATGACCGTTGATGACATCAGAATAGCAAGACAAAGGTAGATCCTAATTAATTCCAGATTAATTTTCTGTAGAAGAGTACTGGAGAAAGAGAGATAGAAAAGACAAAACTAGATAAAAAGCACTTAGTGTTCCAGTATGAACAGTACAAGACAGTGTTAGAAAGATATTTGCTTACATTACCAGAAATGATAAAAGACTTTCCATTAAAAAACGATGAGGAAAAACTGTGCATACCCTAGGAGAAAGGAAAGAAACGGCAGGGATAGCATCATGCTATGTAACAACCTGCCACCAGCTTAGAAATGGACAATAATGACAAATGGACACAGGGGATAAAACCCCAAACACACTGTGAGGAGTTATCTTGGGCAGATGCACGATGTGTTGTATCTATAGCTGACAGTTACCCAAGGTTTCTGGTTTTTTTACACATTGACAGTGTTTGTACTCTGTGACATGCCAATAAAATATTTTGATTTGAAGCTGAGCACTGTTATTGTTTTCTTCTTTCCTTAGGAGACAAACCATGATGTGGAGGTTGACTTGGAAGCTCATGTTTCATTCCATCTTATCCCTCTCTATCCTGTTGTTGCAAAGCTTCCTTTGAGCACCAGTTTTGCCTTCACTGATGGAGTTATTTGTGGTGCTCCCTGATTGTTCAGCTGACCAGGATGCCACGCAGCAGCACCTGCAGGGCTGAGCCCACGGGAAGGTGCTCCAAGCAGAAATCCTGGGGGGTTTGCTTTCAGCTTTTGTCTCAGATGAATCTCTCACCCCAGTTGCCTGTATGTGATTTGTGGAGTAGTTTCTCGTGGATACCTGAAGGAATGAGCATTCCTATATAAAACCATCCTGTTGTCTTGCTCTTGGCTTGCACATTCTCCTGTTGCTTCAGGCTTGGTCCTGAGCAGACAGAGTTACAGTATTATTTTTTGCCAAATTATATGCTTATTTTTGTTTGCAAACAGGGATCAAATAAGTGTTCATTTTATCATGTTGAGTTCTTTCTTATTTTCAGTATGCTGTTTTCTTTCACCACAAACTTTTTTTTTTTTACTTCTTTTTATGTGCTTGATAGTGTTTTAATCTTAGCCTTATCCATGCCCAGAGCCAGATTTTAAGGTGCTGTGTCCACGGTGAACTTTGGTCAATTTGTTGAAGCTGAGCATTTGGTCTTCCTTTTACCAAAGCCTATTTCACAAGAATATGAAAAACTTCTGTACCCCAGTTTACCACTGTTTTTTCCAGCTACGGACAGGCCAAAATTAAAATAGGACCTTGTTTAAATGCTAGAGAGTGGAAAGCTTCAATGAAGAGCAGTACTTGTACATCTGCTTTCTAGTAGATTCCTGAGTTCCAAACTGACTGTAATAGATGGACTGACACTGATTTATAGCATCTATACATACTGTCTGTTATATCATCTTTTGTCTTTAAGTACCTGTGTAATTGCTGATGTGCACAAAGCTGGACCAAGTTCCTTTTTCTTAACTGTTATTAAAAGAGGGAAACATCCCAACTATGAACATTCAGTGTTCCTCATAACAATGAAAAGGGGTTGAATTTTGTGGTTACTGAGGAACTGAGGGCTTTAATCACATGGAACAAAAGATTTCTGGAAAAGCATATAAAATCTATGATGCCTATTCTGGCTAAATTCCTGGTGCACTCAGCGAGCTACATGAAACCTGTTATAACATTGTTTAGTTAATGCTGAATTGCATGATGATTGGCCTTAGCTCTCTAATTACTATTGGTAGTAGCTCTTCAAATTTTGATTAGTGGAGAGGTGATTCACTATCTTTGATGTGGTGAGGCAGCTTCTGCTGCAAATTAAAACCGGGTAGTGAGGCTATAGATTAATTGTGGGTATGTGGAGCAATTAGGACAGTCTAACTCAGCCTACCTTCTGTCTGAAGTTTGTCGCCTGTGGTAAAGGTCACAGAAATCAAACCTGAATTGTATCCTTTTTGGATGAGACCTCTATATAAATGCACCGTTTTGGGGGAAATCTGTAGTCATTCTAATTCAAAACACGTCAGATGTCATTTTGTTCCTTGCCACCAGAAAGAGCAGGTACCAGAGAGCAATCTGCTGCTGGGGAGGGGCTGGGGAGGCTCCCTGGGCCACACAGCAACCAGCACCATCCATCTGGAGAGCAGTTGCTGGGGGCTGCCGTGGGGTGATGTTAGTTTTGACTAACCTTGTATTCTTGCAACTGTGTAAAGCTGTTGGATGGGAAGTTAACCAATGACTTCCAGAAACTGCAGTCCCCCAAGCAGTCGCCACAGGACTTGGTAAGAGCTTTGCTGGACGAGGAGACCACAATCACCCTCCTGGAGCTGAAGGTGCCACTGGCACAGAGTGCATCTGCCAGGGGGTCTGCAAAGATTTTATCTTTCTTAGATGTGTACCTGAACCAAAAGATAATAAGAAATACTGTGCTCTACTGTGAGATTCCAGTAACTTTTCTTCATTACGAGTGATTTTTCCTAATCAAGTCAATGCCTGGGTTAGAGTATTGTGGCTTTCTTTTTTCTATCTGTACTGTGTTACCGTGTACTGGAGAAAAAATCTGGAAAAATAGAAAAAAAAAACTAATAAAAAAGAAAATATATTATTGCCACTACTTTCTGCTCCTCTAATATGATTATGAATGAAAACAATCTGACTTCAAGAGATTGTAATGCATTAATTTTTTTATGCTCCAGTGCCTTGTTTGCTCCATATACGCTGCTCAGTTTTCCTCTGCTGTCTGAATTTAGGGTCTGAGCTTGGTTTTTCCCCTCTATTTATCTCGTCCTGCCTTATCAATTCTAATTTACTCCTCTCTCTGCATCCTTTGCTCCTATCCCGTGACTTACTGTCATTTCTTGCCCTGATTTGTTAGTGGGAGCATGAGAAAATAGTTTCTAGTGAAGCTGCTAAATATGTCTCTCATTTATTCAGCTGGTGGGAGAGAAGGAAGAAGGAATGAGGTTCAGCAAAGTAGCCTTTGTAACCACAAGATTGTTTGCACTTTACTGCCGGAACATGCTGAGACTTGAAGCCTTTGTATGATTTTTTATAAGTAGAGAGGCTGTAATTGAACTTTCTTGCCAGACATTAAGAAAAGATAAAATATTAAAATATTTATTTTCTTTTTTTTTTCTTTTTTTATACACGTAGTTTTTGAAATCATGTGAGTGGATGCAATTATATAAATCTCTGTGCAAATAATGAGACCCCTGTGAGCAATTTTAAAGGGAAAGCCAAAGCAGCCTTTTGTGCATTCATTTCAGGGAAAAGCAATCTGGCTGGAACTTTTTACTGGAGAGTTTCACTCACCTACAGTCAAAACCAGATTTGTGGTGTCCACTTCTGATGGGTTCATGAAGCTGAAACTCTAAATAGGTGTAGACATCACAAGATTTTGGCTAAAAATGAGAGGCCCTAGTTCCCTGTCTCTGCTTTTAATGAATAAAACCCGTAAATAACCATTCAGAAAAACAGATATCCTCAAGTGCTTTTTCAAATAAAGCTGTCTTTTTTTAAATCAGAGAAAAAGGAAATTATGTACTTTGGCACCGATGTTCAAGCGTTTTCATTTGTAAATAAAGGTGAGAACTTCAGAAACACAGCAACACCAACATAATCAGTGCACAGAGCTTTGCCTGAAATAATCAACCAGCACAAAAATAGGGGAAAAAGAGCCAAAACTGCATGATAGGAGCTGTTGCCATCTCAGTGGTCCCAGAAATGACAATGAATGAAAGCAGGTGAAAATAAATGAAAATGACAATGTGAAGAAATGTATAGGTTTGTATATTTATGTATAAAGTATGTTTATACAAATATAAGTAGAAAACACCATTAGCAGTGGGAAATGTACCACCAAATAAGTGGAACGAATAGCAACCAATAGTCCTTATTTCTGGATAGTTCAGCAAGGGTACAATGACAGGGACTTCAGGTTAGCAAGGGAAGAGGAACTTGGGTCTGTACTCATAAAGACCCTTGTTTTCTATTGAAATAATGTATGACAGAAGAAAGACCACTTATAACCATTAATCTGGTTTAATTTTACTACAATTTATAGCCCATGAGAACAAAATAAGTCTATTGAAGTACATGACAGAAGCAGTACATGAGTTCGTGCTTAAAAATATTATTCTCAGCATTGGGACATCTGGGCAGCCAGATCTAATCGTATTTCTTTTCTCTGCCAGAACTGGAACATCTGACACTGGAGTTATTTGTTCAGACATTTCTAAATAGATAGTGCCAGATAACTAACTGTAATCAAAACCTTTCCTTTTTTTGACACTATTTGGATGTGTCTCCAATCCTAAAAATCCTTTCATTGTTAAAAAAAAAAAAAAAAGACAGAAAGAAAAAGGGCATGTTAAGCGTGAACAAGAGCCCCACAGCCAGATTTCCTGCTCCACTTTTGATCCCCTTAGCGATGCCTGTGAGGTGCAAAGGAGCTGGAGTGTGTTTGCAGCTGCTTGGTGCAGGACTCTGCAGAGCTGGGGAGGTCTCAGGCAGGGATGGAGCTGGGTCCTGTTTGCAGCTTTGCAGCCCCTGCCGAACAGCACAGGCCATGGCACGAGCAAGGCAGGTTTCTGCTGAGCAGAACCTCCTTTTCCTTCCCCTCTCCCTGCCTGTGCAGTGTTTGGGGAGCCCAAACACCCGGTGGATCAGCAGTGAAGTCCTTCCCCCGTCCCGTAAATGCTGATGGCCCTCGCAGGTTTTCGACCATTCTCTTCATATTTTCCTGAGAGAATTTAACAGAGTGTGGGAGTTGTCATAATAATGCCCCTGGTTCCACATTTATTTTTCCTAGTTTGCAGGAATGTTAAGGCCAAGAGAGAGGAAACAGAATCTGATCTATTTAAATATGGCTCGGTATAGACATTTTTGATGCACATGGGAAGGAAAGAGTAAAAAGCCCTGTGAAAACCAAGCGAAATGAAGCCTTGCAGAGCACTGCCTGCTCCCCAGCCTTGCCACATGCTGCTGATTAATAGATTTCACTGATATGTTATGGCCAGTTTTCCAACTCTAGTTTTCACTTCTAGAGAGCCCACAAATCAGAGTTAATTCCGTGGCACTCACCCTACTCTTAGAAGTTTATTGCCTTACCAGAGTGGAATACAGGTTTACTGTGATTTTCATCTTTCTTAACACTATTAGTATTGGATATAGTTTATGATTCATAGTATTCTGGGGCAGACTATTCAGAGAAATGTGAGTTAGCTCTTTAAAACTGCTTTTCAGTTCAATATCATCCAAGGTGGATTGACAAAATTTGGACTTAATTTTTCAAAGTCTGAATAGTGCAAAACTTTTTTTTTTAAAGTTTCTTAGTAAGAAACACTCATTTTTCAACCCATTCTAGTATTTATTCACATTCAAAATATCCATCTGTTTTGAAAAAAAAAAAAAAGTGAAGTAAAAATGAAATGTTTCTCTTTTTTGAAAAGCTCTATTAGTCCAGTTGTTTTTATTGCTGGTGAGAATTTCTCACTCAGCTTCTTACTCTTTGGGTTGGACCCGTGCCAGAGCCCACTTCTATATGTAATACATATTGTGAGAATGCAGAATAACCTGCTAATTAATCAAGAATCAGGGAGATCTTGCAGTTGGACTTCCTTCATGGAAAAGGAGCTGGCAGCTGAGGTACCTCCTGAAGCTGGTTCAGAGGAGGTTTCTAGATGCTGGAACCAGAGAGAGGAAGAGGCACCTTCATAGCTTTCATGTTGAACAGAAGGGCCTGTGATGTATGGAGCAGTGTGTGATGGGGATGCTCCCTGTGGCGTGTTTTCTGCTTACAGATTAATTTGCTTTATGTTCATCTGCCTGGCATGTGACAGTTAATTCATTTTCTCCTCAAACAGAGGCTAAAATTCTGCCATATGACCCAGGGTGAAATCCTGAACCATCTGAAGTGGAGAAGAGCCTTGCCATTAACCTCTGTGAGGTCAAGATTTACTCCTTATTCTTTACCTCTTTGGGGCTTCATCGTGACTGGCTCACAGATACAACCCCCTTAATTTTAGTGGGATACAGAGTGAAAGTCAACTTAGAATGGAGTGTCCAAAGATTTGTAGTTTACACTCAATAATGGATGTATGAAAGTTGTAGTCAGTTCACAGACATTTTCCAAAAGTCTGTTTTCAGTGCTTTAGTATGTAAATGTATTATTCAATGATATTTCCTCTTCTTTTTTTTTTTGGGGGGGGGGCAAGATAAAATTAATTTTTAACATAGTATGTTGGGGTACAAAAACAGTGGAGGGTAGGGAGAAACATAAAAAATTTGCAGAGTCAACCGATACTTTACAAGATGTTTTAATTTGATTTTAGACTACTTTAATCAGATCACAACTGAGCCTTTTTCTATGAAAAGCCTTTTTAGGTTAATTATTATCAAATCTCTCTGGTATATTATAACTGAGGAGATAGCACATTCTGTAAATAAGGTGGTAGGGTAATAATATAATTTTTTTTTGGCTCTAAATAACCATGCCTATCTTAATTAAAATAAAAACCTTCTTGCAGCTGAAGGCAGTTTGACTTAACTAACAAGCAATTAAAACAGGTGAAATTGTCTTTGGGAGGTCACACTTGGCCATCTGACAAATGTGATAAACCTGTGAAATCCTTCCATTGCAGCTTTTTTTTTTCTTTTTTTTTTTTTTTTTCAGAAGCCTTGGAACACAGAATGGAGGTACTGACTGGATTATTGGTATGTGGCTTTTTCTTTATATATCACAACATTGTTAGTTTTGGGGTTTTTTAGGATATGAAAAGGAGTAACATTGTTCTTCAGGGATCAGTATTGTGATTTCACCTTCGTTTACACTTTCAGAATGACCTGTTTAGAAAAATTTCAGGTAAGCCTTCAACAGCTTGAGACTTCTCTTAGAATAACAAAACTTCATCATAAAAGACCTGAAAGTGATATGAAACAGTTATGGAGTACTCAGGGAGAGGGGGAACCCTGGGGAGTGCTTTTTTTGAAATAAATGGGGAGATTTGAGGGAACACATGAAGCCTAAGTTTGTAGGTGATATGACAGGGAAGATCTGGAGACTTATGGGACAGTGAAGCTTTTTTGGTTGTGGTCCTGCATGTGCTGCTGGAGCTGGAGTGGGTCTGCACTCCCTGAGATGTGCTTGACTGAAAGCAGTGGCTCAGGGAGATGGAGCAGCTGGCTTGAAAGTTGTTAGCAAAGTTCAAATAAAGTGTAAAGCTCAGTGCTTGCAGCATTTGGTTAATGGTAGGCCATTCCAGCATTTCACAAATAAAGTATGCCTTGTTTAGGATTTCTTCACACAAAGCAACACAGCATGAACCAAAGCAGGGAATACGTTCCAGATGACTTTAAAAAAATGAAAAATAGCATTGTAAGCAAAGATGAGGCTATGACTAATCAAATTGGCTAGTGGAGACTCTCTTATACTGCATTAAGTATTGAAATATTATGTACCAAAAGAGAGCTGGCAGGGCTGAATTAGTAAGGATGAGTCATTTATTAAAACTCTCAGGAAGAGGAGGTAAGGCAAAGGGACATAGGGTGAATGGAGCATAAAAATCTTTATGAAAATGCAATTAATCTTAACACTGGAAAAGGACAGCAGAGCCTTCTGTTTTCCACTTCTGCTTTGCTGCTGTGGATCAGGACACTTAATTCTGTGATGTTTTTCTAAATCAGTAGGAGGAAAACGATCCAGGTATCACAAAACTATAAAAGTGGCTTTAAAATTTTGAAGTATAAATAAAGTGATATATGATTCAATTGCTATGTCTGTTATCTGATTTTAGACTTCAACTTTTGAAGGGAGTATTAATCTGGCCATCATAACCTGGTGATTAAAATAAACTGAAGCCAGGAAGCTGACAATGCTGAAGCAGTGGTGAATAAGCTATCAACTAATTAAGTGCTCTGATCTTTCTCTTAATTGTGATAATAGTGGGCTCACACTGTAAGTGATAAAGAAATTTGCAGTAACATGAATAGGAGAGTGAAAAGTAAGGCTGATGCAGATGGAAAAGCTGGTGGTGCTCCCCTCTCCCCTGGTATCTGCAGGCACTAGTCCAAAGTAGCCCCTTCTAAAATATGTACAGTGATGAAACTTGCACTAATTGATGTGGTCTACAGGTGTTTTGATATTGAGTAGCTCAGCCACAGCTACTGTTAGCTAAAGGAATTTAGTCTTGCCAAACTTGTGGTGATTTGGGTTATTTTGTGTCCTGGACAGAGTCTTGGCTATTTCTGCAAGTACTGCTGTACATAAAGTACCATTCTAACTGGTATCCTTGTGGAGAAGGAATTGAGAAGCTGGTACCTGATACCTAGCTGAGGTCTCCTCTCTGTGTCATAGCACAGCATCCCAGCTTTTCAAAGCAGGCAAGACTCAGTGCTTTTGAGGAGGGCAACTGGCATTAGTCATGGATCATTCTCTTGGTGTTTTTTTTTTTCCCTCCAAATCTCTTTAAGGGCTTTTATTGCATAAAATGAACGGATATGAGTAGCACATACTTTTGATCTGCAGGTAAATGGATTGGAGTTTTGAAGGAAAAGCCTTAAGCACTAAGACCCCACACCATAGGATGCTGTTCTTTGATTCTCAGCCTGTTATTAGTGTTTAGAGAAGCAAAGAATGATTGAACTCCAGCCCTAGAGAGGAAGAAAGAGTATACTACTTCATCTAATCTATTCTGTGCAACTCAATTAACAAGATAACAATATATTTCACCTGTCAGAAATCTTACCTCTTACTAATTAGCAATGCAACAGCACCTTTCAAAAGGAATTGTAGCTCATAAAAATGTTTGCATCCACGGATGCCCTGAGCAGATAGCATCACTTAGTCTTGTTGGGAGATGGGTTAAGTGTAGGACAAGGGAACACAATAACATTGTTTTCTCCCCTCTCCTGCAGTCATTACCTCTCTCTCTGCAGTCTTTCTTTTGTTTCCAGTAGCTGGAAATTTGAAAGGGTGGAGAGAACTGCTGCAGTAGGCCTTGCCCTTACCCTCTTTGTTTCTCCTAGCCTTAATTAACCTCTCCCTAGGTTCACCAAATTTGTGATTAGAAATTTTTTTAAGTTGGGCTTCTGCTCACTAAGCAGGTTTTCTCATAGCTCTACTTGAAACCCCATTATTACCATTTTGAAAGCTGCACTGTTTGTTCTAGAAACCCATCTTAGTAATTTATCCCATATCTCTATTTTCCCCTCATGGAAAATACAATTATTTTAATTCTTTTAATTGTTTTTCATTTCCTACACTCCAAATTTGTCTCTTTCCCCCAGGCATCTCTTCATCTTAGATCATTGACTGGAAAGGCCTTTTTGGCTCTTTAGTTCCTTATCTCTATTCCAAATGGACTAATATTGTACAGTGTTCAATAAAAAAAATAATTTAATTTGTTATTTCCTTCATCATGCAGTTGCAAAATTGGCAAGCTTTTAAGATGATGCTTTAGTTTTGGGGGTGCTAAGTGTGCCTCCAATTGACATGTCAGTATTAATGGAAAGTTATGTGGAACTTTGGCTAAGCATGAGCATTTGACAGTAACTCAGGTATAAACCTGCACTGTTCAGCCCCACACACAGCAGAAAATGTGAGGCACCTCCTTGCTCCGTGCTGGAAAAACTATCCTGTTGTTTCACAGCCCCCAAGGAGAGCAATCAGGACATTATATTCTCTTTTTCTTTATTCTTTTAGTTATTTTGCTTAATCTCACGTAATAGCCAATTAACTTGATTTGCCTTCAGAGCTGGGGAAAAGTATAAATAAACCTGGCAGAGGAGGGAGTGGGAAGTGCAGGGGCTGGAGTCACAGAGATGTCCTGTGTGAGCAACAGGAAATCAGGGGCCATATGGCTGGTTATAAATAGGGCCATCATGCAGCCTCATCGCCTTTGACAGGTCCAGCTTCTCTGCTCAAGGTTTCTATTTGCAGACTTTCTTACCTTTGCTCACCTCAGATAGGGTTTTTTTGGATTTTTTGGGTTTTTTTTTTTTTTTAGGAAGAGCATGCAAAAGTTTTGTTGGAGGTTCTGGGACCAGTAGCTTTCTTCCTGATGCTGGGAGTAACAGTGAGCTGCTGGCTGTAAGGAGAAGTGCTAGCCCTGCTGGTGGGCAGGAGAGGACCATCACCCAAAAAAGGAGTGGAAGCCCCCAGAAAGTCCATGTTTCTTTAAAGATGCAATCTTTTTACTTCTGGCCCTCCTTTTCTGTTGGAAATTTTTGTTCACCGTTTCCAAAGCAGCTCTGGAGCAGAACAGCTGGGCTGCTGTGCCTTCAGGTGTGTTTCTGTCTGGAAAAAGACGACAGTAGCACTTGGCCAAGTGATTTGGAGGGAGCTGGTGTGAGTCACATCATCATCATCACCCAGGTTTGGGGACCCAGGGACAGGGCTGGTGCCAGTGTGCAAGGTGGAGCTCCCAGCCAGGGAGTTCTGCTCCTGGCAGCTGCATCTTCTCTGTGCTTTCCCTGGCATCATCTTGGGTTTTTTTCAAGGTACAGAAGTCCTGCTTAAGATGGAGAG
This sequence comes from Pyrocephalus nanus, assembly GCA_038380795.1. Taxonomy (NCBI): domain Eukaryota; kingdom Metazoa; phylum Chordata; class Aves; order Passeriformes; family Tyrannidae; genus Pyrocephalus; species Pyrocephalus nanus. The sequence goes on along the minus strand of CM076270.1, from coordinate 24,901,316 downwards.
GTGAGATATTGTGAGTGAAAGCAAAAGAAAAGAGAACGATAACGATGTGGTAGACACAATTGTGATTTTGTTTTTGTCCTTGGAAATCCTCAGCACCACAAGGCAGCTGAGCAGGGGTTTCAGGGCTGCAGCACAGATGAACTGCATTGCCCCGGTCCTTTGTGTGTGTGCTGTTGGATCTGGCACCAGTGAGCACAGCTAAGTGACCAGCTTAATGGGCAGGACATGCAGGGAGGGTTTCAGGTCATAGAAACATGTCAGGGTTTATTAAAAGTTATAGCTTTTTTGTGCATTCTCTTTATTTTCTATACAGCCCTGGTCTTGTTATTTTTGCTTTGGCTCACACATGACCTTTGTTGGTTGATGGACTGAATATCTGGATGTCAGAGAGGCTTTCAAGTGCCCTCGTGCATGCGGTCACAGGGTCCTACTTTCTATCTGCTGGCAGACTAGGCAAGTTCTGGTTCTGCTTTGGTTGTGTATTTTGAAATGCAATCCCTGCTCAGAGACTTGAAATGGAATTACACCCACTATATCATCCAAATTTGTCATATATAAATATAGATGTTGAGATGATTAAACACATTAGCAATTTTCAGTGGTTCTTTAATTCCATTATTCATTATTTTTATTTGATGAACCTCTTTCTTATGAAACTTATTAAAATGTTGGTATAAATCTATTTCAAATTCCCTTGATGACTATGTTTATACCAAATGATATACATAATGATCTGCTTTTGAGACTGCATTAGAAATGTGCACTGGATTTTCAGTTTGTCAGAGGCTGTATCGCTCCCATAAGGAATTATGACTAAGATTTTCTTTTTACATTAGGGAGCTGCAGGCACTCAGGCATGGACTCCACCTCACTCTCAGTCTCATCCAGAGCTTAAACACTCCCATGGTGTCATCAGGAGCTGGGTCAGATCCTGCAGCAGCACCTGCAGGCAACCCTTCCTTAAGCAGATCAGAGAGGGTCAGATAGGAAAGGAGCCATAATGGGCAGGATCTACTCTGAATTCTTGGTGTCCACAATGACAGCTTCAGCTGAAGCCATCATTCAAGCACCCATGTAATCAGGGACCCACAGCAGCTGATCTTGCAGCTTCCTTTCCCTACAAGCTCCTTCCAAGGCTGCCTTGTTCCCTTCACTGACCATAAAGAGAGCCTAGATAACTATTTGAGATTAAACATCTAAGAAATTAGACAATTAAAGAAAAATGAATTGAATCCCTCCCAAGAGATTCTGCAGCTCTGTTGGCCATCACCGTTTAGGCTCTGAGGTGACAAAAATAGGGACTCTGGGTTTACATATTTACCTTTAAAAACAAATATATTTGGTTTCTCTTGTACATTTGCAGGCTCATAAAAGGCACTTGGCTTTCAGATATTAGCTGAGCAATATAGTGAAGTGTGCAATTACATATCAGACTGAATTTAAATATTAAATAACAAAAATAATAATTGATATCAGTGGGTAAGTGCTTCAGGTCCTACTTTATTTATAAACAACCCCTCGTCTTTCTGAAAACAAACACACAGCTGCCTAAAAGCTTCCTCTGGAGTGGAAGATCATGGAAAGTATGTATTTTTCCCCATAGCCTTCAGAGCTTTGCGGGTCTAGAAGTTTTATCTTTGTCTTTAATTTTTTTTTTACTTTAATTTTGTTAAATTCCTTATTAAAGCCATAAAAACTTCTGGCACCTGCAATACAGTGCAGCATAAAATAGTGTAATTAACCTATTCCCCAAATAAATTATTACTAAATACAACTTCGGCAACCCCATTTTGAGCAAGTCTATAAAAAAATCCTGGTTCTGTATAATTGGCAAGAAGGAAATCTCAGTCAAAATGGGTCTATTACGTGGCAAAGGTCCAATGCTGGTGGTATGTCTTTCTGATTTGTGACACTGAACTGCTTATTTTACAATCAATGAGGCATTCTCCACAAATTTTCTGAAATTTACTGTGTGACAATATGGGTTGTTTCAAGTGCACTTGATTTTTCAAAACAAAAGTAATTTTTATTTTGACTCTTAACAAAATATTAAATGTCTTTTGTTAGAAGAATCATTTAAGTAATCCGGCAAACAAGATACTTATCTTGTAGATAATCAGGTTTTAAAAGTAGAAGAGTGATGCCTTTTCTTCTGCTATTACATCAGCTATTGTTCCATCCCATTAGTCATGCTGACAGCTCATATGGACTGGCTGACCACATATTTTAAAGCAAAAGGATGCTTTAATGTAAATATTTTTACTACTAATTTACTGTATTGCTGCTCTAAAGTTACTGATGAGTATTCAGAAAAAAATATTTTCCTGGTAAATGAAGTTGTTTTTAACTACTTAATCCTTTCTCTCCCTCTCTCATCTCCCTTTCCTTCTGGCCTTATGATAGGAAAGAAGCCCACCTTGTTGCAATGTCTGAGTTCTGTATGGAGTTTGTGGGGCTTTGTTTGGTTTTATTCTTTCCTTTCTTGTAAGGAAATGTAGATGAGGAGGTAAATTTTTTTATCACAAACTCAGAGAAGTAAGCTAAATCAATACTAACACCATTATATCAATACTGCAGCAAAAAACATGAAGGTTCTGCTTTAATAATAGCTTTCTTAAATCGGTGTGATTAAAATGGAGCAAAAGCTGTGTGCTTTCTTGAAGCCAGAAGTGGTGTATATGAATTAGGAAAAAGAAATGCAATCAGACTTTTATTAAACCCTATAAATTTTGGTCTTGTGTTTTGTTTTATGTTATTCTTCTAAACATGCCTACATAGGCATTTACAAACACTCCCAAGCTTTGGATGAGTACGGATTGAATGAGGATTACTCAGTGACTCTTATATAAAAGAGAATGTTCTTAAAATATCCACCTTGGAGAGGAAAAAAAAAAAAAGAAAAAGCTCTTTCTCCTGGGAGTATCCTCTCTAATTATTCATAATTAATAAATAAACAAAGAACTGTGTAGTTCTACATCAAGTAGTTATTAAAGGACTCTTAGAACTAAAAAGACTTCCTGGTCAGAAAGCAGATATCCAGCTGTGCTGAAAGAATGTAGGACTGAATCCAAGGAAATTTCTACAGAGCTTTTCTTGGTGTTTCTGAGTTCAAGACAGATAATTTAGGACTGGAACATCATCCTTTAAATGGCTGGAAGCACACACAGTTTTACCCCAGCAATCCAACTTGATCCTGAACTCTTGAGGTGCAGCTCCTGATTTTAAGGCATCCAGCTGAAGATATCTTGGAGTAGGCTTGTGGTTTGGGGAAGAAGAGATCAGGCTGGGGCTATGGGTAGCAGTGCAGGCTGGAGGAACTCAGTGGGTATTTTTTCAGTGAGATGAAGGTGGGTGGGGATCGTGGGCCAAGGCGTGCAGAGTCCGCTGTGCCGCCTGGCACTGTGGGACAAATGCAGCCTCGGTGGGAGGCAGGAGAGCAAACCTATTTTTCCTTCTGTTGTTGGGTTGTCATGCCAAGAAAAAGCTTTCTTCTTTACTCACTCTGGCTGGAAGTGTGCTAGGCAATGAGTGGAAAATGTTCTTATGCTCTCCCTGCGAGAGGCTGCCCGTTCCTGGGCCATCCCTGCTGCAGGAGAGCTCACAGGTTCCCCCTCACCCCGGGGCTATGGCTGGCTCAGCTTGCCCTGTTCTCTTCCAACAGATCCTCCAGAGAGCCCAGATTTTCTTGTATTCTCATGATTTGCTGTAAATGTACCCTGTTTTGTTTGCAGAACACCCTCTCAGCTGTAATAAGCTCGGTGTTGCCAAACAACTGGAATAAGGGATTATTCAGACTCCTATCCCTGCAGAATAATAACTGTTAGTTTATTTCCTTCTGTACTGGACCTTCCAACCCCTACACAGCACGGTAGAGAACTAAGGTTTTCTTTATTGATTCAGACACTACTGTTTTCATTTTTGGATTGTTATATTGAAAACTCCCTTGATATTCTTTGCTTTGTTATCTCTTATTTCCACAATAAATAACCTCTTGGGATTTCTGTAAAAATAGCCCATGTAGCAGGCAAAAAAAAAGAAAAAAAAGCCCTTGTAGACAATAAAAGACATAGGAATCATTTAGTGAAGCAACACACCTTTTGGCCTGAAGATCTTGCTTTCTTTAGAACACCTTTTTGTCTCTTTGACCTTTGTTGTGCTCAAACCAGATCATTGAACTCTGAAGTGTGATTTTCAGTCCCAGTACCAAGAAGTTTGTCCCAATATTGCAGTGTTTCAAAAAACATTAAGAACACACACACAAAAAAATATAAAAAATTAAACTTGCAGCACATCAAGTACTTAGACTCCCTGAAAGAACAATACAGGTTGTCTGCTGTGAAAGGAGAACCCTGGCAGACTGTGAAGTCACATCCCACTTGTGTTGTTTCTTTCCTTTATCCTAGATGTCATTTTTTCCCCTCCCTGAATGCCCATTTAACCATGTACTGATGTACTTATGAGAGCCACCAGCAATTAAATAGAGCCTTCTTGAAGAAAAAAAGGACAGGTATCGATTGAATGAAAGAAGGAATTGAATTTTTAAGTTTAAGGCATGTTTAGAACATGCTGGACAAGAATCTGTAGTAAATCCAGAAAATGCTCCTCTTCCTGGAGAAGTACTGAGAAATGAGTACTATTCTAGTCTGAAACCCATAGTCATGACAAGAAAAGGGAATAGTGGAGGAAGTCAGGGATGACATTTCAAACATTGGAAGCTTTTCCCTTTTCTTTAACATGGAACTAACCAGACCTTTGTTTGTGAACAATGTCATTGTACATCCTAGACACACACCTGTTGAGAGGTATTTATCAGTACTTATGGAAAGAAAAATGAGGAGCTGAAGGTGTTGACCTCTCTTATTAAAACTGACTTACTAGTGTTTGCACCACCTGTTGCTTTAGTGTTTAATCAGTATTTTTAGATTGGAGTAGGAGTTAGATTAGTACCAGATGTTTCCAAATTTTTCAGTTATTCTAGTCTTTAAATCAGGACTCCTCTTAGAAATCATTCAACAGCATAGCTCAGTACCTTCAACTCTGCTAAGTTCTGAGGAGGAGAAAATTTACAAGTTACTGTCTCCTCGTATAATCAAGGAAGACAAGATGTCAAACAGATCAGAAGGTTCTTCTTTTGAGCTTGGCTATTTATACCCCATAGTCCTCCTCAGAAAAGCAGTGATGCGGTGGGATGATGAGTCTGAAAACTCAACAGAGGAAATGCATGTAAGCACAAAAGGTCAACTTAATAGTTTCAAAGAGAAAAACCTTGTCACAGATGGTGAAGAAAGACAGACAAGATTTAAGAGTGTGGTTTGAACAGGCTGCATGTGTGTTAACTTAACATCGCTGAGAATCGAGCTTGTTCGTTTACGACAAGCGTACTTCCCCAATCTGTCCTGCGTGAGGGAGGTCCTTCTGCCAGCCCTTAAATGGTCCCAGAATTACTGCTGAGAGCCCAAGTGCCTTCTGCTTGGGCAGGCTCCCCTTCCTGGTGGGAAAGGAGGCAGGGGAGGCAGCGTAGCTTTGACACAGACCCTTTCCTCCCCATCCTGAGCTGGTTTTGATAGTGATTATGGATCAAGTAATCAGCACAGACTAACAGAGTGATACCTACTGCTACATGTGATGAATAGTGTTTGGAGATGATTCTGAAATAAAGGAGAGAAGAGAAAGGTTCTACAAGGACACTTCTGTCAGTAAAGAAAACTTTTCTCCCTCTCTCACAAAAGCAGCTGAAATGCAACTGCATTTCAGTCAGTTCAGGATCCCTCTCCATCCACAGCACTCCCAACAAGGGCTGCCTAAAAGGGGAAAGGCAGGAAGAGACAGTGGCAAAGCCTGATGACTGCAGCCCTCGTGCTGCTGGCCCACATTCCATCCTCCTGTGGCACAGCTGCTTTGGAGAGCAGGAGCAGCCCCTGCAGTCTGCCACACCTGGGGACAGTGCTTGGTCCCCTCTTTCATCCTGGGCTCCCCAAACCTGGTTATTAATAATGAATAATTAGTAACAGCTCTTGTGAGATGCAGGTGAGTGCAGGCTGCAAACTGTGCAGCACAAAGGAGAGGAGTGGTTACCCCTCTGTTTTAGCAGGAGGCAAGGCCATTGCTGTTTAGTGCCTGTCAGACAGCCTGTCAAGCTCACCTGTGGTGTGGTGTAGATTATGTTCAACAAGCTTTGCAGAATGAATTTTTTTTATTTAGAGGCTGAGAGGCATTTGGGAGATTATTTTCTTTCAAATTAAGGTACCTTCACATTGCAAGGAAAGCAAAAGAAATACTCATGCCTAAAACTCCCACGTTCTGAGTCTTGATGCTTGCTCTTCAGCTGGGCCACAGAATGTTGAAATAAAAAGAAATGTGTGGTCATGGAAAAAGTTTTATTTTAATTATGACAAACATTTTTTTATGACTTGCTCATGTTAAGTATTTTCCCCTTCCTGCTGCTTTTAAGATGGACTTGGATTTCCATTTCTATATATAGAACAACAAACCAATATAATTCTGCAACAATATTAAAATGTGTTAGGATTAAAACAGGAAGTATTATATCTCCAGTGCTTCCATTTTTAGAGAAACTGGAAATAGAAATGTAAAAGGCTTGAATAAATGTGCAAAATACAAGAATGATTATTTTCTCTTGTGTGTTACCACAAAAAGAAACTACTTTGTTCATTACCATGCAAGACTACCTGGGAGGAGGAGGGAGCATGTTCTGCAGGGGAGCACTGTCAGCGATCTATGCTATGTAGGAAACCACTTGTATCTTTGTGTTTTACAAACACTTCTGAAAATACCCTTTTTTGTTGTTGTTATTGAAAAATAGAGCAGCAAAGAGCAGTGTTTTAAAGACAAATATAAATATACATATATATATAAAAAAAATCATATTCTTTCTGATGTATCCCCTTAGGTTTTTTCCAATCCTGTTGTTTTACCTTTTCCCTGGTAAAGGTTGAAACATTAGAGGTAATGTCACAGAAGGGTGTCATGCAACTTTGAAAAATATATTCCACTGTGGCAATTCTTGTTTAGAACCTAACTCAAAGCTGACTGAAGGTACCAGGAAAATTTCATGCTGCCAGTGAACATGGATTCATGAGATTTGCAGGGAAGATTTCTGCTTGTATAAAGCAGCAATGGGTTCCTTTGACTCTAACTGGGAAGACTATTTACAACAAAGTATTAATTTTCTTTTGGATTCAGTATGCAATACTGTCTAGGCCATTTGATGAATGAATGAATGCAGAATTTGGTATTTTTGCTGTGGATTAGCTCCTCTTACAGCTAAACAACACGTACGTGAATGAAATTTTATTTTATTTTGAGAAAATTCTCTGCCTCAACCTATTTTTCTTTGATTTGTGCTTAATCAAAACTTTATTCAGGCAAACTTTTCTTCTTCATCAGCCCACCCCTCCATTCCCCACCCAGCCTCTTGGTTGGGTTTGTTGAGGGCACTGGTGTACAAAAGCCAGTAACAGAATTTTCCAGACGCTAGTGTTTGTCTTTAGTATATTTATATAAACTACTTAACAAACCTTTTAAATTCAAATACGTTGGGGGTTTTTTAGACAGACAATGATGTTTTTCACTCAGAACTTAGCTAGAACTGATAGACACCGACAAACTTTGGTGTCCTAAATTATATATTTCCACTTAGGGGATTGTTCAAGAGAGCAGCAATAGTGCAAGCCCAGAGGTGTTACAGTAAGTACATCCATCGTGTCAGAACAGCTGTATTTGATAAAGCTTTATTCCCAACTTCAGAGAGCTTTTAAGATGTTTTCCACTTCGGTAATTGATTTGTTTTGTGAGTTTTAAAGATTCAGTTATTAGTTCAGGGAATTTAAAACTAATGTTAACCCCCAACCTGTAAAATACTTTATCAAATATTTAGGCTGGCGTGAGCTGAGTTACATGGAGACATGTAGTAATATTTCTTACACAACACAGAACAACTGTTATGGCACCACTGTTAAATGGAAGGTCACAATATTTTGCACAAAATAACGAGATTTTTAGGAGCATGTTTAATTTAACTTCGGATGGTAGGATTGTACAATGCTTTTTATTATATACTGCCTAATTTTAGCAAGGCCTGATTCTGTGCCTTGCAACTATGTCCTTTACAATATAAGAGAAAACCACAATTTTATAAATTAACTGATGCAATTAATTTTTTTAAAAAAAACTGAAGTAATTTGGAATATGGAAAAATCTGTTCTGTGACTCAGGAGGGAGCTGGCCACCATTCATCTCCAACACATCAGGTACAGAAAGAGAAACCTCATTCTACTCCTCCACTTCAGTATACCATGGATGGGGAATAAATGCAAATGCAGGAATCTTAACACAAATGACAGCAGTATTTGGGCACTGATGCTTTTCCTAACAAACTACTCAAACTACTTCACATCAGAAGCATTGAGGTGTTGCGGTGGGTTTGTTGTTGGTGGTGGTTTTCTTCCCTTTTTTTTTTTTTTTTTTTTTTTCCCCAAATAACATGGGGCATAAATAAACAGTCTGAAATCTTGGAGATGAAAATACTGAGATTACAATTCCCTGATTTGAGTTCCCTTTATTCTTCTGGGTGTAACTGGTGTTGGACCAAAAGTTTCTTTGTTTTCTCAAGGTCTCTGTCATGAAGCAAACAGTGCAGGGCAGTTGTGGCACAACTCACTCACTGCTTCAAAACAGTTTTCTTGGTTTGACCGTGCCCAGAAGTATCAAGAGAAACATTTTTGTGAGATTTAGTTCTTTTTCTCTCTACAAAAAGGTGGCACATAAAATTTTCATCCATCAGGCTTTTTATAAAACATACAACAAACAAAATATCTACATAATAACCTGTGCTTTAGAAACAAGGAGTTTTTTCTTCTCCCTTTCTAGTTCACATTTGTCAGATAGGCTTATTTCTGGTTCATGATTTGTTTAGTTGTTTTATTTTTTATAAATGCTTTTTTTAAATTATTAAAGAAATGACTGAAATGAGGACTAAGTATTTGAGTGTGTTTTAGGGAATAAAATAATCAAAGGAATAAGACAGAAAGAGAATGTGTTTATGGTATTTTTCTCTGATGTGCCAAACAATCTTTCATTATAGGAAAGGAAAGAGAGTGAAATGCTTTTTGCATTATTTTGTGTAAAAGCAAATTTAAGACTTTAAAACGTTTTTATCAGGAAATGAATTTGGTTTTCTTTAGACAATGACATCTTATTTTAGTCCTGAAAGTAGATTTCATCCGAACTTAGTAAAGGTTAGATCTCTTAAAAGCTTTCTTCTCATCTCCACATCAAAGTACAAATCCAGTTAATTCTGTGAGATTCTGAGAGCACAGTGAAAGGATACTTGTGAGTTGATTCTATAGCTCAGGATCTTTACAGAAACTTCCAGAGGTTTCATTCCACTGTAAATAAAACTGGAATCTCAGGTGAAATGTCAAAGGAAATAAATTTGCCAGTATCACAAATAATTTTGAGATTTCACAAAATTTTTGCAGTGAATAGGTATAAATTAGGTGCTCTAGAAATCATGTTGTGAAAAACCTAAGGCAGGCTTGTGTCTCCAGAATTTCAGTCAGGGTGTGGGATAACGAGGTACAAGTCCTTTCCAACCTGAATATCTGAAACCAGAATGTCTAACCACGAGGACACTGATTAATCTGGTTGACATCTCAAATAATCCGATATTCAGTAGAGGAACCTGAGTTCATCTGTCCTGCTACTGAGCCATTCTCCTGCTCCCATTAACAGAAATTAATCTAACATGGGAGCAAATAGAGACAAGGGTTGGATAAGTGACAGAGGCTGGCTTTGCAGACTGCAGGTCTGGACACTCTCCTGAAATACAGAAAAAACTGGACTTAATTCCCTCCTGCACGAAATCCTGTTCTGCATTTCAGCTGAGTCCTGTTTACCAGACTCTGATGCAAAGGTATTAAGTGTTATCTTGCTTTCTTATCATCTTCTTTACAGACTTTTTTGCCTGAATCCAGTGTGAACTTGTGAATGTTCTAGTGCTGAGAAATGGAATTTTTCAGCAATATAGAAGTATTTGGGGGAGCTTTGTTCTGGATGTCTTTTCTAGGGAATTGAATAATTTTCATTTCAACGAAAATTCTTTCATCCAGTTCACCAGGGGAATAATTATGGGGTGAAGTTACCTCTAACCCTCTGCTCCTACTGTGTATCAAAAAGATAATATTAAAGACTCACCCACAAGCAGATCCACCATAAAAGGACTTCTTATTGCTTTAGAAGGTAGATAATTTTTTTTTTTTCATGAGAGAGACAAGACTGTTCTGGATGAATTAAAATAAATCCATTCTCTTGCTGTTTGCTTTCCAAGAATTTGGAAGCATTTCATACTCTTTCATTATGTATTTTAAAAAATAGAAATAATTTAAAATTATTTTTCTTGCAATGTGTTAAGATTGAAAGAGATTGTTCCATTGTTAGAAGGTTTTTGCAAATTTAGATGACAACAAACCAATTTTCTCTCCCCAAAATCAATCTACCATCTTTTATTGTCTTCTAAAATACTGCATTCTTGCAAACAGTAACCTTAAAGTGTAATTCAAAAGAAATCTGATTTTGATAGCTGAGGTGGCTTTTTGTCTTTTTTTAAGAGGCATTTGAGGGAGACAAGTTCTTGTAGGGAGAAAATAAGAATATCTTGGGTTTCATTGCTGTCCAAACAAGCCTACATTTTTTCAGAGACTATGGAGGAACAATAAGGTGTGAATTGGGACATTAGTTTTCCTGTGGTTTCAGGCTCCTAAATTATGTGGATAAATACCACTCAAAAGGATTTCTTACAAGGGTGGTACAACAGTCATAGCAGGGGCACTACTATGAAATTTAAAGTTTTTCATAAATCTCCTTGGTGCTTTTGAGGTCCCTGTAAGTTTTCTGTACCTTCCTACAAACATAACGTGTTTAGAGGCAGATGGAAAATACAGAAGCAGCTAAACCCAGAAGAAATACCTTTGGCTATTGACCTGTGGATATTCAGGAAGTGGATTTTTGTTATTAATTGCTTTGTGCTGAGTACATGAAAGTTCTTCACTGAGTAAACAGGGAAAACAGATTTCTGTACTCACAGTTCGAATGTTAATGAATGACAGTGATGTTTGGGGCATATTTTATACATATAAAAAAGATATCAGTCAAATCACGTATTTGGGCATTAAAATAGTCCTTAGTTGCAGGACTTTATCTACCTTTGATTCTCATCAGACTTTATTTAGGTACAGCTTCTGGAAGTCTAGTTTTGGGTGTATATTTGGAGATAAGGAGTAGATAACAAAAGATATTTTAAGACTGCATTCTAGAATTTTATGAACAGTATTGAAGGAGTGAGTTTTTCCAGGAATAATTTAAAAATTTTGAAGGCAAATAAGTTTGAAATCATTTTCATGCATGAGGATTCGCAGAAGGAGGCCTTTGGGAAGGAGATGAAAGGGGCATGAGAGAGCTGGCATGACTGGCAAAGCAGAAGGCTTTGAGAAGAATGTTAAAAAAAGAGCAGGACAGTTGGGTAGCATGGCTGGTTCCTGCTGCCCTGAATGGAGAGATTGTGTCTGGTCCAATGAAACCACCTGAGAAGTTGATGCCATTGCTTCAGTAAGAGACAGGGATGATTTTGGCTCTCTGAATTTGATGCCAGTTCTTTTCCAAGAAGTACCTCATTTGATATTTCAGAGAGAGCTAGAATAGATAAAGAGATTACAGAATGTATTTTGGGAACAATTTTGTGTTTGAGTTTTGAGAATATTAAGAATATTTTGTAAATATATGGAGGAGTATGTAAATATAAAGAGGAGTATGAGGCATTTCCTAAACAACCTTCACATAAACATAAACGCTTAGTATTTTAGACAGGACTGTTGTAATTTTGACATTATTCTTAGCTGTGACCCACATCCAGCAATTTTTTTTAATGTGCATTTTAACTCCAGATGAAAACTAATAAACAACTATTTGATGTGAAATGTGAAAGGAAAATAGTGGGAGAGATGGAAGGAGGGATAGAGAAGAGACTAATGCAGTAAGGCAGAAGTAAAGCATTATGCTGTCCTGAACATCAGAAGGCCAAAGCCTCTATACTTCAGTCAGTCCTTGGGACTTTTGGTTATGTAGCAGCAGTCAGAGTTGTTCTTTACCTTGGGAATGATTGGCAGATTATGTAAAGGCAAAGCAGAAGTTTCTACCTAATTGAATGCAAAACATCAGTTTGAAAGGTCTTTCCATTGCCCCTTCCAGTTTTGGCAGAGCAGCTAAGGGTAGTGATGTTGAAAAGAACATGCATATTCCATTTGTACTCTCTCTTCATCTAATGGCAAAACATAATTATTTTAGTAGAGATAAACTTTTGTGCTCCCGGGAGTCCCTAAGTAATTTTTGGACTAAATGGCCACACTTAGTTTTCCCTTGTAAGTGGTGTCACTCTACTCTCAACTTAATTACAGCTTGTTTGAGTAAGCTTCTGTGTAATGTCAAGTTTTCCCCAATGGTTCCAGAAGGTCAGGAAAGGTCTGCTGTTAATACTTTCCACAACAACTGAAAGGCTTTCCTTGTTTAAACAACAGTCAGAAAGAACACAATTAGATACGATTACCTAATTCTGCTTGTGGTGCTCAATGGCCACTGCCCGAGAAGTGGAACAGTAAAGATTAGGGTTTAAGAAAGATGCCTTGGAGAGTGAGATTACTGAAACTCTGAGCACAGCAATTGACCTTGCTCAGCTTACACACCACAAAAGGCAAAGCATAAAAATGCAGGAAGAAAATACCTTTGAGAAAGCACAAGATGGAAAAGAAATGGATTTATATGTGTCAGAAATTCTAGCAAGATGGTAATTTTGGAACAAGCATAGACATTGACACAGTGGACAGGACAAATGAACCTCTGTAACCTGGTGTCCTGTACCTGGCAGTTTCTAGAAATGAAATGTATGCAAACATATGACCTCTCCATCATAATAAACTTATGTTTTCTAAACAGTTGAGTAATTCTTTTGAGCACAGCAGAGATGTTGGCAAAGATGAGACAAACTCCATAAATTCTGACTGCTATGGGCTGGTTGTACTCTTTGCATATTACTTAGTTTGATTCTTAATATAGTTGTTTCTATTGATTACTATAAACTAAATCAAACTAAGGGAAAGTGAAAAAACCACCGATATAATAACAATCTTAAAATAAACCAATTTATTTCAGCCAAAAAAGACATATCAGTTTGGCATAAAGCAGATTTTATTTTTCCCTACTTTATGAGCACCTAATGAAGGCAACTTCTGTGTCAGTGTTTTCTGACCTTTCTATAGTCTGTCTCAATAACCACTCATGTAACCTGCCCATGGTGAAATACTGTTGTTTTCCCAGTTACCTCTAGATTTTTCTGAAGCATCAGTTTGATTCCCTTTTTTAATCTTTGTTTTCTCACGAACCTGAAAGTGGTATCATTACCACATTTACTTCTCTGGATTTTTCTCATTCTTTTTCATAATGTCAGCACTGACTTTGCAGACAATTTCTTATTTTGTGGTGATTTAATGTTCCCTGGGTCTTACATTAAGGTAAATGCTTTCTATATTTTTAATAAAAATAAATGGGGACAAAGCAAATAATTCCAACTGAGGAGACATCACTTATTTCTACAATGATGTTGTAATATCAGGTGTGGATTTCTGGGAGTTTGAAGAAGTCAACATTTTCCCCCTTTTTAACTGCTCTTTTTCTCATTTGCATGTTTGTGCTGTTTTTCATCTGATCACGTTGGGATTACTTTTCTTTTCCTACAAACAAGTCCTCCTGGTGCTGCTGGCCACAGTGAGAGAGGAGCAGAGCCAGAATGCCTCCCGTGTTTTTCCCTTCTGACTCCTTTGAAGGCATCCAGCTTCCCACAGAGAGCATGCAAAAAGCTGTCTCTGGACTCCTTACAGCGAGGAGCTGTTTGCCACTTCAGTACTGAAAGAAACCAGGCATGATGGTGTCCCACAATTAATCACTGATCTAGATTTTTATCCATATTTTTATGTTAAGATAATCGGGATGATGTGTAACATTTACATATCGGCCTGATGATTTTTTTTTCTTCCCTAATTTTCATATTTTAATCCAGATGCTAAGTTCTTAACTGATAGCACACAGCCAGCTGCCATCAGGGAAAGTGCAAGTGCTTGTTTAGTAAATACCACACATGGAGAGAGGTCCTGTGCCTTCCCCTGCCATCCTGCCCACGTGCTCTGAGCATGGAAGGACCACCTGTAAGAGGGAAAGTGCAGCCCCTGCTCTGTGTCTGGGCCATTCCTGAGCTCTCTCCTGGGGCTGGAGGGGAGTCTCTGGCACCTGCCCACCACCAGCAGTGCTCACCACACCAACTCATTTTACACAGGCTGCTGCACACCTGTCAGATGGCAGTAACTTTAATTTACTGTCAACCAGAGACGTAAGCTGGACACACAGCAAGTGACCCAGCAGGGCAAACCTCCAGATCACCTTTCCAGCCCCATGGGCCAGCTATTTCTTAGCAGTGGTTTCTCTGCATTTTAAAGACATTGACATGTGTTAAACAAAGCCAAATGGAAAAAAGTGGCATGTGAGTGCAAACCTCTTTAATACTCATCTGGCAATTCTTTTCCGTGTTGTGACTGAAAAGGGAAGAGGACAGATCACTTTAGCATTATTAAAATTTGTGTGGCATACTGATGTCACGGGATTTTAGAGGTGAATGATATTTCTTCTTCCACATAGTCATTTGTGAAGTTTCAAGGCAAAAACATCCAGCTGAAAGGCTTTGACAAGGTAATGAGAATTATTTTCTGTAGTAATAGATAATTTCTCCTCATCACAATAACATTTCAAGTGATGGTATGCACCCATGCATATATACAACCCCTTTTTAGTCTTGTGTGTGAGCTGAATGTCAAGCTTAGTTAAAAAGCAAAAAATATTTTTGTTTAGTTCTTATTGAGATTTCAATGAATACAATTATTCACAATTTCACTTTTATCAAACAGTAAATTAACTACACAAATGGCTTTCTACAACCACCCTTCATGCCAAGTATTTTGTTGAGTGAGAGAACATTTGCTTTTGTTGTTTCAAAATAGTTGCACAGTAACATACTATTTCTCTAAAATGACTGCTGTGCAATCTAGTCTATTTGTACATGAACAGATCTATGAACCCATGAAATTCTGCATCTGTCTTGTTTCTGCTTGAATTGGAGTGATCTGTACCTATAGAGACATGCAGAAGTGGACACTGCACACAGTGCATCCCTCTAAAGGACGTGAGTTGGGACAGTAAAACAGCAAAGTTCCAAGTATCAGAGAACTCTGACTTTAAAGCTTATCCTAAGAGTTGACATTAATGTGATTAAGCTGGACCACATTCTCAAAGCCCATGTCATTCCTTTTTTCCCTGTGATCTGACCTACTGGTAAGACTAGTGGTTATCTTCATGCTGAAATTTAGTCTAAAGCTACCCATGATATCAGTAACTGTGCCAGTAATGGGGCTGATATATGTTATATCATGGGAGTATGTAAAAATTATGTGTATTCAAAGAAAATTCAGTTGGTGTGTTTTGAGAAGGTGTCACTGTCACAAGAAAGAAAATGCCTTTCTGCATTTGACTACGTGTCTTGAAGGACAAAAACATTCCCCTTCACAGTGAATCTTGCTTTCTCCTGAGGAAAGAACACATGCTGCACAAAGGAGTGAAATATCAAAATGACATTTTCCAATTTTCAACATTTGGTCTTTCATTGTTTTCATGCAAGAGGATAAATTATGAGTCGTGCTTGACTGTCATGTTTTATATTTTTTTTGACTTCTGAGTATAGAAATGTAAATATGTTATGAAAATTATCAGGAATGTGTGCAAATGGTGAGGTTTGTCCTGGAGGCAGAGAACGTGGCTTCTGCTTTGGGAGTAAATATTTGTTTTCAGTCAGTGCTGGGCAGGTCCTGTATCTGCAAAGCTTGTGCAAACAAGTCAGAGAGCTGAAAGATGTGGGGTGCTACAGTAAAAACAAATCTGAATGAACTTATCCAAAGAATTGTCACCACAGATCCACGAGGATGCTTTTCACTTACAAGGATTACCCAGGTTTATTTGGCTCCACGAGTTTCTCAGCATTTTTGCTTGGCTTTCAGATCCCTCTTTAATAAACCAGGTCTAGCTGTGAAGGGTTTTCTATGGGTGCATAAGAATAGGAAGTGTGTTGTACTCATTCCTTTTCTAACATAACTGTATGGCAGCTCTCGTTGTTCTGTGGAGGGTCAGAAATGGGAAGGAGACTTCCCAAAAGTAGCCACGACACAAAGGTGGTGTTTTGGCATGGTGGTGTTCATCCTTTGGCATCAGTGATGTCAGAGCTCACCTCTGTCCCTGAGTGTAACCCTGAATTATGCAGACATGCAGGGCTGTGAAGTTTGGTCCACTGTATGATCTGTACCCCATTGCATGTCAAAACAAGTCACCAGCTCACAAATATTTGCTTCCCTGGAAGAGCCTGTGGGATGTTACTGTGAGACAGATCCATTCTTGCTGCTTGTTCCACAGCAACACTTTCATCTGAGGTGCCACAGATTAAAAGACATTGGTGAATTAATTATAAGTTGGCTTCAGTCAGAGAGATTGCTGAGTGGTCCTCCACACGTGTGCTTTATAGAGCAAACAGGATGTGTTGATTCCTGCAGAAACAGCTCTTTCCTCTTTAATTTTGAAGGGAGGTGTTTTAGCTGCAAGTATTCTGTCTCTGGAAGATATGAGCTGCATCAAACTTGCTGTGTGCAGTTTTATTCTGCCAATTGGCTTCTGAAGGTTGTTTCTGTCTGTTGGTCATCTTTGGTAGCATGCACGTTTTGGAGTTTGAAAGAGGAGGAGATGTGTTTATTTCACTACTTCTGTCCTAATTTCTCTCACTCTTAGGGTTTCAATGTTTTTATAACCTTAGAATATACAATGTCATGGGGGAGAACCTCCATTTACCAGCTTTTATTGCCAGTCAGTTTTACAGAGAGCTCCATGGCTGTTGTGTCAGTGAAGGCACAGATAATGATATAAATAATGATATAATGATATAAACAATGAGTTACGTAGTAAAACATTGGGCTTGTCCAAGGGGGAAAAAAAGCCCAAAAAACCACAACCCAACCCCCTCACCACACGTTATTTGCAGTGGTTTTCTGAGAAAGGCAGCTTTGATGGGTTGGATTTTAAGTGATGGGCCCATGGACCGGGTGCTGGTGGCTCTGTGATGTCACACTGAGCAGCACAGCACCATGCACAAAACCAGGGACATCCAGCACGTGTGCAGGAAGATTTCAATCCCCTCTGACTCCTGTTAGTCATTCAGGATGATAGTGGGAGACATGCACCACTGCTGCAGTGTGCTGGAGGAAAGGTAGGGTTCTGACGTGCTGCCAGACACCGTGGGCAGTAAAGACTGGCTGGTTCTTTCCCCCCGAAATGCAGGCTCTGTTCAAGACAAAAGCAGGACAAAGGAGGAAGAAGAGGCTGCACAAACATGATTTGTGTCTGCTTCTGCTCACTTCTAGGTGTGGACTTTTCAGATGTAAACACAATAAAGGGAAAATAGAAATGAGAAGAGAACAAAGTTGTCTGTCAACATGACTTCTATGACAGATTTTCTTGCTGTTCAGCAACGATTCTAATTCAATTGCTGGCTGCTGTGAAGGAGATGAGATGCCAGAAGCAGAAGCGCTGCAAACCAGAACAAAAAATAATTACTAGTAGAAATGTGCTGCAAATAATTCCCTTGAAAATACAGTTGCATTGTTCTTCTAGCTTGCTTATCCCCCAAATATTTTTGTTTTCTAATCGTTGAACTGAAACGCATTTCAAAGGGTATGAAACCTTGCACCTGATGATATAAGAAATGTCTGAGCAGTTATGCATGACCTGATACCATCATATTCAGGAGATTTGCAAACCTAATTTTCTTGAAAAATCTTCTTCAGGCAGGCTTTTTAGAGAGAGAGGGGGAGGAGAAAAGCAGAGAGAAGTCTGTCTGGTTTGGCAGAGAGAACTGTTTGTTTTGTTTTGCCTGTTTAGTTTGTGCTCTAAAATCAACTACCATCTAAGCATGTTCTGAATGTGTTTGGTTTTCTTTTTATTTTTCTTTATCAGCACCCATCTATTGCAAACTGGTGCCCGGATATAATTTAGACCAACAAAACCAGAGGAAAGAGAGTGCCCTTGCTGTATAGCAGTGCAAGAAAGACTGCCTGTGGCTTGGCTAAGGACTCTGACCAGAACTTGTCCTTATGGCAGCTGTAGGGACAGAAATGTGCCAAATTTACATCTAGAAAAACCTTCTATTAAACACAAAAAGCTATACATCACTCATGTCCAGGAGTACACCTGCTGATGGAGATGCTTGAACCTTTGTAGAGTTGTAAAATCGAGACGTGAGCCGGTGGGGAATTTGGTTGCCTTCTTCACATCTCCATGGGAATTGCTCTTTAGATGGCCCAGTACAGTTGACTGAGTAGACTGCCAGACAAGCACCAAAATGCACCAATATAAGGGGTAGGTTTTATTCTCACCATTTTCCTGATTGGACCAGCAGATGGAAATGGAGATGTGATCGTTTATCTTCAAAATTGCCCTAGTAATCTGCAGTGTTAGCACAGATTACGTTATAATTGCTAGAACTGGAATAAAAGAGATTGCAGCATCTGTAAAGCTAGTGGTAAATTTAAAGGATATAAAAATCAGCTCCATGTCAGGGGACATTCTCACTAGTATATTACATTTCATGTACACAAATGTAGCGATGAAAGAGCAGAAGCTTATGACAAACATCATTTGAATTTTATTGCTGATTTTTTCTCTGCAGCTGGTCTAGAGAAGTTGCTATAAAATACAGCCCTCACAGCCCACGCTCTTGCAGCGTGGCACTGCACAGAACCCGGCCCCAGACAGGGCTCAGCAGCACAGTCCTGCCAAAATTGATGTGGCACAGGGGCTTTTTAAGTGTTCCTCCTTACATCAAACTGGGAAATAAAAAATTTGTAACTTCAGTCCCTAAATGGTTTGATTTCACAGTAACAGATTTGAGTTTCTAAGCTACAGGCAGAAAAAGGAAGACAAGCTGAGGCTAAAATTAAAATAAATGTATGTTCTCAATAGATTAATTAGGGACAGGATTTCAGTCTTACACCTACTGCAGAACTGCCATAAGGTTTTGTCAGACCCTTACATGAACAAAAGAAATATATGGATTTGTAAAGCCAGAGAGATTTGAGTACAATGGCAAAGCCTTTGATACAGCCCCATTCTCCAGGTAAGCTGTTTGGCTGGTTCCATGTACCATGGCCTTGCAAAGGTGTTGGATACGTTGTTGTACTGATGAATCACACAGAAACCTCCAGAGTGATGATTCAAGCAATGAGGGTTTTCTTAAAACCTCGAATGATAAGCTAGAGCTGCCATAGTTGCTCAGCCTAAGGTACAATGTTATAGGCATACAAAGAAACCTTCCATTTTTAAGGTTTGTGTTGCTCTGTCTGCTAAGAAATCATTCACCATCAAAAGTACTAGAGCACTTTATCTTTTTATTTTGCCTTTCTTTTCTTTAGTGTTTTTCAGGAACTGTTGAAATTTTCAGAGAAAAATGAGGGCTAAATTTTGTTCTCTGTTCTGCTCCAGACTTACTTAGAAGTTTTGTAGTTTCACTTTAGTTTTGGTGAGAAAAAAAATTGCCCTTGTAATAGCAACAACTGCAGTGTTAGGAATATAAAAGGGCATAGACTACTAAAACTGCAAAGGACATAATAGAGTGTAATATAGGTGAATACAAAATCAGCACTGTTGATTACATTCTCTGCTATTTTACCACACATTTATCATCATCAGAAAACAACAAAGGGAGCTGTTGAAAATAATACAAGCCAATGTTGTTATTTTGTGTGCTGTTCTCAGAGCCATACAGCTCTGGAAGAAATCCAAATAGTAACTGAATTGAATAACATTCTGCAATTCAAAGAGATTGTGATGGGAAATGGCAGGAGCTAATGAAATATGGTGCAAGTTTAACAAACACCATTTCAAGATGGGATGTTATTGCACAAACAGCAGTAAAAACTCGTCACAGAGATGATGAGCAGACTATGACTGCAGTAACACTCTATTGCAGGAGGATGACATTTTAATTTAGCTGACTCTGCAGTCTGGAGGGTTAGCTTTTGCCTGTTGCTGGAGCAAGGAGGACCTGTCTGCTGTGTTGTCAGAGCAGGGTGCTCTGTGCTCTGCCTTCATGAGGGGTGAGTCTGAGCTGGTACACTGGCTGTAGTGGCTTTATCCCCTTTAATTTCTGCTCAGGCAGTTGGATAACAAACTGGCTACAGGCTCTTTCCATTATAACATAACTAGCTGCAGGACTCTGCTGGAGCACATTTCAGCAAAACTGGTTGTTAAATCACAAGATGATTTCTGAGTTGGCTGTCAGGAACTGTCTTTGGCAAGCTTTGCTCCTGGCTGATCCTGCCTCCTCCCTGGAAGCTGCATCTCCATGCTTAAGTAGCAGGAGGCTCCTCTTTGCCCTAATCTGCTTGGGCATGGACCCAAAAGTGTTCACTGGGTCGTCTGTCCCCAGGTCCCCACGTTCTCTGGCATCGTGGCCCTGCTGCCCCCTGAGTGACTGGTGGGAGCTCTGCAGCTCATCTGGATCGTGGGTGACTTGAGCTGGACTTTTGGTGATATGCTTTGTAGACTGACAAATATAATTTGGTGCCTAATCTCTGGAGGCTCGTGTTGAAACACCTGAAAGGCTCCTAATTTTCAAAGAATGCTATGTGCAACCAGCTGCAGAAAATTATGTTTCTTAAAAGTGTGTGAAGCTGGGAACTGAGAATAGTGAATTCACTAGTCAGCTGTGAATGCCATCTGACGACTTTCATACAACAAAAATAAAATCCTCTTGTGGCCCTTAGCATTCTGCTAATGATTTTGCTTTATATTTTGAAAAGCTCACTTGTGATAATTTGAAAATCATGTGTTTAGAAAAGTCCAATTTCAACAGTTTATTTCCTGTGCGTAAATGGGCAGATCCTGCCATCATCATTTTTGGCAAGATCAGATGACAAAGTATATGGGTGGCCTGTACTTTGAGGGAAGGACTACTTTTTTTTTTTTTTAAGGGGTGCCACAATCATGTTCACTGCTTAGAGAATTAAACTGGGGAGATTTTTTTGGGGGGTTTTCCTTTTAACCTTGGAAAATAGCTAAAATATACAGAGTGAAACCAAACTGTGCTGCCTGCCCTTGTCTCTGTCGTGCGTGTGTCTGGTGCTCTGATGAATGCTAGAACATCAAAGTAGCACTGCTCTCTCTCTGACACACAACAAACAGAACCACTTTTACTCCGAGTCATCAGACAGATGTTGTTTTGGTGACAACATGCTACATACACACTAGCTACAGCACGTGTGGGTCGTCTTCTCTGACATCTACACAAAGTTGAAGTACATTTGCTCCAATAGTACAGTGAAGGAAGCAGTGGCCAGCAGGGAAGATCAGATGAAGCATGGAGGAAGAAAAATGATTTATTCATTATCCTCCCTGTTCACTGTGACCTAAACTGGATACCAATTAAAAGATCGAAAAACTTGGCTTGGAAGAAAAATGGATTTACTTTTGCTTTAGGTGACTAGTGAATTGATGGCTATGGGTGGAGGATGGCAACTAGGGCAAGGTTAAAGAAATTATTTAGGTTCCTGAACTTTAACGGAACTGGAATGTACTAGACACATAATTTGGAACTGCAAGTCCAAACATTCTGATTTGGACTCTGGAGCAGAGTTAAGCAGGTGACCTGATCAGTCATGAAATCTGTGGCTGCAGGGGGGAGAGCTGGAGCACACTTGAGCCCTTACTGTCAAAAATCAGTGCAAGAGTGGATCTGAGGGTGGAACTCTGCAATTTCCTCTGTAACCCTCATGGAGAGAAGCTGACACAGAGCTGTTAACAATTATGTACATATTAGGGACCAAAGAGCAAGCTTTGAGACTGCTGTAGGCTTAGCTACTACTGCAACCTCATTTTCAGAAATAAAAAGAAGAAAATAGGTGAGATCAGTAAATCCTCTGAGTTTTCTACTCCTTTGGGCTTAATCTCATTTACATCAGAGCAAATCTGTCTCTCACATCAGTTTCAGATGAGGTTGGCAGTATTTTATTTTTACTTTGAATTCCTTTTCAGTGGTTGAGAAGGAAAGGGGAAATCAGGCTTCGAGGCTTCCTCTCTACAAATGCTAACCATAAGAATACTGTCTAGCCAGTTTTGTTGGTCTCCATAATTACTTAAAGGAGTACAGCATAACCATGAAGTAGGTGTAAATCTCTAACATTTCACACTCACCATTCACACAGATGATGTTTATTTTGCACAGTACAAATGAGTTTAAAGAGCTCCCGAAGCTGTCATGTCTCAGAAAACCAGGCTCTCTGCTACAGTGGCTGCCTAACACAGTACCACCAAACTTCTGAACTGTTCTTTGTCCAATAAATAATGCTTTACAAGGCTGTGGCAGTGGCAGCATTATTATTTGCCAGTGTAAACCCATTAGTTGCTCAAATAGGATTCTTTCTCAGTAATTTTCATTTACATAAGAAAGTAACAAATAGATAAAAATGGAAAGACTATCTCGAATAAATGATGTTGTGTCCTAGGACCTAGAAACAGAGCTGAACTACCCTACCCTTATTTGTAGTTATACATGTGGACAATCACCACCCTAAACTACTCTGAAACACCTTGTTTAGGGTGTATGTTTAGGTATTAGCAAAACCTCAGCCTCATTTTTACTGCTATTTCACGTTTGCACATAGTTTCTTGCAGGTGTTAGCATGCATTAGGACAACTGTCAGCAGGACTGTGTGGACTGAAAGCAGCTAGTGCTGCTTAATCAGTGTTGTCAAATCACACTTCATAAAAATATTATGGTCAAATCTAAACCAGTGAGAAAAGAAATGCTTGGGTACAACACAAGGTCTTTGCAGCACAGCCAGCAGAACTGCAGCCCTCTGAAATTCTGCTTTGCTGGTGCTATTTTGATATCTTGCCAGTGCCTTGTAGATATGAGAGCCATGTAAAACACATTGCTGGGATGAACTTCTGTTAGCCCAGTGATCTGGGAGCATGCTACTTTCCTAATAATTGTATTTTCATGTGTGAATTTCTGATGTATGGAATATTACAGGGAAACAGGTTTGGGCTTTCATTTGAGGAGAAAGAAGCACACTGAGGGTTGCATTATCTCTCTCTTATGGAACAGCCTACAGAACTTTAAAAGGAAGATGCCAGTGGAGGAATTCAGGGGTTATCAAATAGACCTGTAGAATTAAATAGAGAAAAAAACTTATTGGCATGCATGTACGATGTCCTCCCTCTGAGGGATTAGGATTTATATATTTCTCTTCCTCCTCTTCTCAGAGGAGAGAGGGGGCTACAAGTGAAATTTTCTTGGACCTTCTTGTGCTTTGGGGAGGTAGAGAGAAAAAGGAATTGCAGAGCTCAAGGAGCCCAGGAATGCCCAAGACTTGAGGTCTTGTAACCACTGAAGCAGCTGCTCCAGTCTATTGCTGTGTTTATGTGTATGTCTGTTACTAATAAGAACAAAATTTAGCAGGAAAAAAAAAAGGCTAATTTCATCAGAGAATGTTTTTCTATCTGTTGCTGTTTAAAGAAAATAAAGCAGCACTGAAATTTAGCAGTCTGCTATACAGATTAGCCATATAGCATTTCTTCTCCCCTTCCCCATATGTGTCTCATATATTTCTCTTGTTGCTGGTAATGTGGCATATAATGCAACAAGAAGGTGTGCTACAGGATTTGTTTGTTGGCCACCTCTCCAGGAGAATTTAATAAGCATAACAAAGAGGGCAGAACATGACACACAGCTTTCTGGGCGCTGCTGTGTAGATCCAGCATCTGTCAGATTCTGAGAAATTAAAGCCAAGCACCAGAATTTGAATTGGGGCTCAGAATTACAGCAGAAGACATGATTTTGGGTCTCACTGTGCTCAGTGGGGGTCATGCTCCACAGCAGATGTACCAGGGGGAAAAGAAAACAGATGTAGGTATGGAGAGACTCAAATCTCTGCACAGTGAAGCTGCTCCACATTGCTGGTGTTATATGGTGTTATATATGGTATTACAACAACATTCTGGTGGGGTGTTGTAGTTCAGTTGTTATTAGTAAGTGTCATTGTGTGCTGATTGCAAGCACTCAAGTGTTCAGAAGGGGGAATCAAGGATACCAAATGGGGAAAAACAATACACAGGAGTCTAATATCCTTAAGAGGATAAATTATCTTTTCCTTGAGAAAGCAGAAAATGTTAATGGCTAAATCTGCCAAGACATTTTCTAATAGAAGTAAATAAAGATGCAAAAGATCATTCCAGTCCTTTTATGTGCAATTATAAAATATCACTTCTTACTGATCTGTGCAATCTTGGCATGACAAACTGATTGACTCACTGTAGAATATTCCAGTGGGTTTATGGCTGGTGAATCAGGGGAAAGGTTATTTTTGGTTTTCAAAAGAGTTGCAATGGAACAGAAATGAGCTGATAAGGATGTGCCTTTTGGGAGCCTTCTTGGGAGTCACTGGGACTTGGCTTGTCGTTGTATGTGGAACTGTGTGTACAATCAGCAGAGACATTTCCTGAAGTGTTGCTGGGAACATAGACCTGTGCTGTGCCTGCTGTGGGGTGGCAGCCAACTGACTGACAGCTATTTGAGGAATTTTGGATATAATAAACACAGCTTCTATCAGGGCTACCCTTCCATATACACCACAGTGGAAAGTGTTTCACAGATCTCTCCACACACCAAATAAAAGATCACGTTTTGAACAACTTCAGCTTATGAACCTCCTTCTTCAGCTGTTTTGGCAAGGCTGTGACCAGGCTTGTGAGATGCTCCTGTGCTCCACTAACCCCAGGCAGCTGAAATGGTCTTTGGTGGTTTGGGGTCAGACCTGCTGTGCACCTCACAGCAATCTGGTGGCTGTGGAAGCCTCCTCTGCTGGTGGCTTTGAACACACATCCCATAAGCACAGAAATTCCATCAGCAGGATAGGCAAAACTCAAAAGTGTAAAACACACACTAAAGATAGTCAGGACCAACACCCTACCAGGCTAAAAATGAATTTTCTCAGTGCTTTCTGTGAGATATATGAGAGTCTCTGGTAGGTGGGTAGGGAGAGCTGTGCCTGGTCTGAACCACAATGTGGGTCCCAGACAGCTGAGCCCCTGGGGAGAGGGGACTGAGGCAGGACAGGTACCAGGCCAGAGCAGCCCAAAGGTGGAGTTTGAAACATGGCTGCACACTTTAATCCTGGGCTCAGAGCTCAAATCCACTATGCTATGTTCATGTGAATACTGATGAGGGACAACCTGCTAGATCTACCACCTGCTGGGTGGTTCATGCAGCAGGTCAAGATGATTTATTATGTGTAAACTATAGCTCCAGGTTTACTACTATAAAAAAACTCTACCTTAAATGGAGCAAAGTGGCAGAGGCTGGGAGGTGTGCCATATTCTTACTCCAAAAAGAGGATAAATTGCTGTGTCTTTACTGTAAGATGACAGAGATCTGCTCCTGACCAGGGGAAGTTTGCACAGGTTACTGGTAGTAAGATTTGCTCAGTAGTTTTTTTTCAATAGCTTAATAAGCCTTTTCCCCATCTTATCCCACTGAAGCTGAAGTTCACATCAAACATGAACTAATGGTGGGTGGAACAAGCAACCCAAACCCACTAATTATGCTGTTAAGATGTAGATTTTAGTGACACAAAGTGGGAATTTGACGGTTTCCATCAGCTAAATTGAATAATATTCCATATGAATTACCAGCACTTCTTTAAAATCTGCTGTCAGATCCTCTTAGTCCTGTGCCAGGTAATGCAGACCTTGTGGCCAAGGAAGCACCACCTTAGAGCTTCTGAACAGGAGAACAAGGAGTCACTAAATGGACAGGGCTGAAGGGAAGGGGCAGAATCCTGTGAAAAGCATTTATGAAGCAGAAACTCTCCTAAGGAGGTTGCTAATGTTAGAAAGCCTCTCTGCAGTCTCAGAGGGACTGTACAAATGTTTGTAGTAGTTGCTTGTCTGCTTTGATTCCTGAGTGCTATTTAACCATGCGGTCTGGGGACCACGAGCCTCATGTGTTGCATTTTTCTCTGGGATGCTTTTCCAAAGATACATTTCTTGCTGCAAGCAAGAGGAGCTGCTTTGCTCCAAGAACAGTGAAGTAGAAGAGATCAGGCTGGAGCACAACTGGTCTCTTCTGGAAATTCATGTAATGGTCACAACCCAGAAAAATGCAAATAACCCAGAAAAATGCAAATAACACTGTAGCCTCTTTTCAGCAAACTGGGCACAAAATATTCCTGCACCATCCGAATACAGTTGAGATATCTGGCTGTAAATATGGTCCTATACACTCTTCTTGCATTGAAAGAGGAAGTTTTTCCCACAGCCCTCCAGCTGCAGAGTTTTTTGAAGGCTGGCTGTTGCATCCTGCAATGAAAGAGCCGAGATAAATGGAGTAGGAGGTTGAGGGAATCTAAAGTTAACTATATATGATGTCCAAATCTGTATTTAGGTGGAAAATTTTAGACAATACTGAGTTAATAACCATTTTTAAACCTTTATGCAATCTTGAACTGTTTAAAAAATAATTCCATAAGTGTGTGTTTAGACTTATTAGCTGAATAATCCCTAAACAGCAACCTTCTAAAGTCTTTTTATGTAACCATCTTGGAAGAGTACTGCCCCTTGCTTGCCCACAAACTCATTTTTAAAATCACTAGTGTGACATCACTACTTGAGAATGACATAACACCATATAAATGGTGATCCATGTAAAGAGCACTGTTACCAGAAGGGTAGATAATTATGTGTTTCACTGCATTATGTCAACACAAACAAATACTTTTTGGCTACTGAAATGCTATCAAGTGTGGATCATTAGTTTATGCAGTGCTTATGAGATCACCACAAATACCAATTAGTATGGCTGATGAAGAGGACATTATCTGTGGAACAGTGTTTGCCACCTCTATTCACAATCCATAATGGTCTAATCAGTCAATCTGAAGTGCTGTGAACAAAGGAGCAGATCCTGGTTCTGTTTCAATGGGTTTATGTTGTTTTCAGAGAGTTGCATAGCACTGTCACGGTTAATGGACCTGTACCAATTTACACTGGTGGAAGAACTGGTAAATGTTATGGAGGAGAAATTAGTACTTTTAGAGTTCTTCTGTTGTTCTGAAACTTCAAGTTTCTTGGTATGAGAATGGCAGCCATGGATATGGAAGTTCAGGTCAAACAATGGCCACGAGTGCAGATGTACGAGTTTTGGCAATTCCACTGGTTCTTCTCCAAATATGATTTCCAGATGTACTCCCCTTGCTTTAGTTCTTCCAAGAACTATTTGGAGAAGTTTTAAAAATATTTTATTGTCTTAGTTTTTATGGTTCCAGGAGATAAAAACAGTCCATCTCCACCAAGTGTACATTGTAATATCTGACTGCATCGTGGCAAAGCGCTGCGGGTTTATTTTTATTGCCTTTTCTAAAATTGGTATGAACCATAGAAACTGAAAAGCCTTCTTGGGAGAGGGGGTGATAAAGATAAAAGAAAGCAGCGTTTAGTTTTCTCTCCAACCAGTTCCAAATGTGCCACTGTGCCTATTACATCCCATAAACACCAGGGCAAAAGCACCAGCTGCTCATTACTCTCAGAGGAAATGCTATTTCCTCTCATTTTGGCACAAACTACCCCCCAAAAGGAAAACAGCCCCAGTGAGCTGCAGCTAAACGTGAAGTCTGTGTAATGGCATTGTATATAAACAATGTGATGTGATGTGTCTCTTCTGACAGCCCATCCCTCTAAAAATATAATAAAGAGATGTGCTAAACCAAAGGGCATAGAAGGTGTTTGCACATGAAACTGTTCCTGAAAGGAATTTCCACGAGCTCGACCATAACTGTTCCTCATTGGGTGGCTGGGATGCAGGCAGGCAGGGAACTAAGCTCCCTTAATATGTTAATGCCACTCGGAGGTCTCCTGCCAATGCCACTTAGAGTGCAAAATCTATTTAAAAAAATAAAATCAGCTGAAAAGTGCTATGTGCTGCTTTACGTTAAATAGGAGGCACATTGAAACATCATTAATATTTGAGATGGTCTTTGATTTAGAACACTCATTAGTGCTTCCCAAGTATTGGAAAGCAAACCAGAGGGAGAATCAGCACTCTCTTAAGCAAGGACTCCCGAGGATCCTTGAGTTGTTGCTCGTACAAACACCAGCCTAAAGCAGCTAGAATCCATCCCACCCCAGTATCATCCATTTTTATTAGACAAATTAAAAAGGTGAATGTTTTAAGCTTTTTGTTGCTCAAGGACCACAGCTGTTGCCTGCTGCTTTCATAGCTGAATGCAATTCCCCAGGACTGTTTCTGCCATCACCTCTCTTCCCAGCCTGGTCTGCCCACGCAGATCTGAGGCACAGGTCTGCAGAGAAAAAGAGAAAATCCAGCAGTTTCACTGGTGCCAGTTGATAAACAGGAGAGATTGGCATCTGCTAATGAAAGGCTCAGGGAATAAAAGGTGTAGAGCAAGGAGGATATATCAGTGAAATGTCGTTTACAGAACAATTTGCTTGTGGGTTTGGGAGAAAAGGCAGTAAGGGACTAAGGAGGTGAAGAGAGACTGGGAAGCAAAGGTGTCAACACAGGTTAAAGATCAAATACAACTGGAATATAATTTAAGAGGTATCTGTGTGGCATTCAAATGACATTGTTCTAAGGCATGGGTGGACACTAGAAAGTAAACTTCAAACTGAATAAAACCCCCAAGATGTCAAATCAAATGAACAGGGTGGAACAGTTTGCTGCAGAGTTTCATAGTCTGCTGTCTTTCCATATTAGAGGGAAGGAAAACTAAAAAAAAAAAAAAAAAAAAAAAAGTCAAATCACAGTTGTTACTTGCTAATAATCCAAGTAACCCATCTAAAAGATTGTGAAAACATAGCAGATGCCAGTAGATCTAAATTAAAGCACATTCAACTCAGAATGCAAATAGTTCTGAGACCGTAAGGTTTCCCTAAAGCTCTGGCAAACATTTGGCTGGATTGATATTTTGGGCACTGATCTGCATAGCATCTGATTGTGAGCTGAATATGAGCAACACATAAAGGCAGATTTTTTTTGCTGAGGAAAAAAAAGGCTGCCTATTGCCTTCTGCGAGGCTGAGACACGAGCTACAAAAAGCCTGATGGCACATTGCCCCGATTCCTGTCAGCCTGTGGAGCCTCCAGCCCGTTTCCATCCGGGGTTTTGCAGCACAGCACGGTGGGGAGAGGCAAGGGGTGTTCCAGCCCCTCAGCCTGGCAAACCCAGCCCTCAGAGGACAGTGCCAGAGGCCTTGGGTGAGGCCAGTAGCTGATGGAAACCAGAATAATCCCAATTCCCAGCAGCCTCGAAGTTTTACTCTGCCAAAATACACATTAGCTTTTGGTTTTTGGGGCTGCCAGAAAAATAGTGGAAAATTATGGTTTTGCTATTTTTCTTCTCCCTCTCAGTTCCTGCAGCACACCAGTGAAAGACTGGAATTAGTTCAACACTTAATTTTTGAATAGCTCCGATTTTTGGTAGTCATAAATGCTGTGGGTTACAAAGTTGTTGGAAGTTGTGTGGCAGAACAAACACCTCTGCTATCTAGTGAGCACAGAGAGCACTGGCATGTTTTAGTGTCTGGGGTGAACATGTGGGAACTTAGATTAGACTATAAGAAAGCCCCTTTGAAAAGATTCCTGTCCCCTCTAATAAGAAATATGGTAGTATAAATAACAATTTTCTATTGCCTTCATGTTTATAGCATGTTGATATCAAATACACAATTGAATCTTTATTTACAGAAAATTACAATGCTAGAGCTTAGTATTTGGGTTTTTTTCTGCTTGTTGACTTTAAAACTGTGTTGAATTTTCATAAAATCTGGTCGTATACAAATGTTTATTTTTAAACTGTTAAAATATTTAACTTTTAAAATCAAACTAACAACTAAAAAAGGTTAAAACCCCAAAATTTCTTGGAAAAAAAACCCCAGGATCTTATCAGCACTGTAGGAGGGGTTACAGTTTTTGCAAAAATGAAAATGCCATGAGACATTTTAGGCTGTCCAAATATTAGTTTTTGAGACTTACATTAAAAGGCTGGGATTAAAAACAGAGCCTATGCACTGCTAATTATCTCATGTACCGTGTCTGGTGCAATTTGTGTCAAAAGCCAGTCAGACATCCAGCAACATTATGGTCTTGTTGCCTAAGCACATAAGACTAAAGAAGCAGGGAGTTAAATTCTCCTGTCTGATGTAAGAAGCTGTTCCTCGGTGCTGAAATGCACTGACATGGAAAGGCAGGCAGGCTTTCATTGCAGCTAATGGCAGTGTACCTATCCTGCCAGTAATTACCGGTCTGCAGGCTTTGGTGCCTCTCTGCTCATGAGACTAATGTTTATTCAGAACAATAAATATAAGGTCTATGACACTTTTAAAGTAATGTTCAGATGTGGCTGTGTAACCATGGATGAGTGGTGCTAGTAGTTTTATGCTTTAGTAAACATATTCGACTCTCTGAGTGCTCCAGGGACGGTAGTGGAGTGTGGCAGATGCTGGAGGAGCTGTAATGATTTGCAATTTTGGATGAACTTGTGCTAATAGGGAATGTAATGACAAGGTAGCGGGATCAGCTTCCATCAACTTCTCTTCCTGCTTTATACAGAATATTAATGATTCATTTAGCATTGATCTGTACAGATTCAGAGCACAGATTTGTATCTATAATCAAGGAGATTGGTTAATTTTTATATCCTCATGCTAAGTAAATCTTACTAGTGCTCACAGCTGTCTCTGCGTAGTTAATGACCCTGAATAAATTCCATTATGATTCCTGGATGATGCAAAGGTTTTTCATGGTGAGGAACTGAAACCCTGCCCACCACCAGCCATCAGCCCAGGTGTAAATTAGCAGCCTTGCCCCTAGGACAAGTAACTTCCACAAGGTGTTGAGCATTATCTGCTACCAGATACTTCAAATGTGAATTTAATGCCTTCAGTCCCCCAGAAACAGGGCTAGCTTTTTCCCAGTCACATGCAAAGCTCATGCACGTGTTTAACTTCAACTCTGTAAGAATCCCTGTCAAAAATCAACATTACTAATCATACACATAGTTCTTAGCTTGATTTTTAAACATTTGACAATTCCAGACTCGTGATTTCAGTTTTGGCCAAAAGTAATTTATTTCTCTCAGTGTGTGATGCTTTTGGAAACTTTGTCCTTCTGACTTGCTTAAAGAAAAAGTACTTTTCTTTGAGGTAATGATTTCATCTGGTTTGAGCACTGATGTGGCAAACCTAGCAGGCTGGAAGAAATATTTTTTTTAAACTTATTATCTTTGTCACAGGTGAAGACAAACATTTTTGCTGGGGATTACTTAAGGCACTTTTGATTTACAAGTAAAAGGATTGTTTCTTTATTTGAAACTGTAGATACTTAATGATCAGATTCAGTAAGGTAAGGAAATGACTATGGCTTTTGGGAAACAGGTTTCTAACCAGTAAGCATAAACCTGATACCGATAGAATGGAAGGAAAATCTGTATTTAATCAATTTGATCAAATTTAACCTTTACAAAATTGAGCTTTGCCTGCATAAGTCATGCATGCACCTGCTGTGCAAAAGGAGGAAATCTTCTGTATCTAGGAAACTATGGCCAGCTAATCAACTTTAACAGTATATTATTTTCATGTTTTAAAAATTTTTTCCTGTCTAAATCCTAGGGACTGACTAACAAGAACACAGAGTACCTGTGGTGCCTTTTGATTTACAAGCTTCTAGGTTCAGTCCATGACTCAAATTTATCTTGTTCAAAACTGAGCAGTGTGAAATTTAGAGTAGCTATCACAAAAGTATAATAGAAAAAGTAGCTGAAATATTCCCTTTAGTGATAACATTAAAACAAAAGAAATATAAAAATGGTGACTATCAAATAAAACAGGAGGTATAAATTTGTTTCCTTTTGTGCCATGAAAGAATAGTCTTCTTCAGGTGCTAGAACTGTACTTAGGGCCAGGTTTAGATACCAGTTTCATCTTGTCTAGCACCTGACTGTACAGCAGGAACTGCTGATGTCACTGGCACCATCTGCAGAGCAAGAAGTTACTCAGTGTGATCAAAGATGTAGAAACAGGCTCTCCATAATTTCAAAATGTTTTCCCATCTGGAGTCAGTCTCATAAGTACTTTAGTGGAAGACTCTGCCTGGTTTTCCTCTCCAAACTGGGGAATCTTCGAGTCCTGTGCTAGAGTGAAGATGGACTCGGGTAGCAGTCCCACAACAGCTCCTGAAGCCACGTGCAGTGCATAAAATGCTTACTAAAGTCAATAGCATTTACACTCAGGCCCTAGAATTGCTAGAATAACCCAAATAAAAAAACTTAAAAGTAGACAGAGCTAATCCACAAGTTTTAATGAAATGTTAAATTAAATACTGTGTACTTTGTTCTTCAGAATCATTTCAGTGAAAATGCATGCCAATCCTTAAATGAAACAGAGAACAACATGGGAAGAAGAGATTAAATTTTCATTCAGGATTTTTTTAAATGAAAAAAATTTCTAGGCAGTTTCAAGTGACACAGATAACTTGGCTAGTATGAATAACCATTGTTGGGGAGGCAGCAAGCCACTTCAGGAAGCCTGGATATGTTTGTTTTACCCTGGGATTTCACAGAGAAGGGAAAATAACTCTTGTACTATATCTAGTGTACCATCTTGCTGGAGAATTCCCTTTTGCTCTTTAGGCTGGTTTCACTGGCTGTGTCGACAGATCTCTTTTTTTTGTTTGCTTCTCAAGGAACAGCCCCCAAACAATTAAATGAAAGCCATTTCATTTACTATTTCATAATTCACCTGAGTATCAGTATTTTTCATGTAATGTTCATGTCCTCCACTAGTTTATTAACATATTTTGTTGTGCTTTATAAAAAAAAAAAAGTGGATACAGTCTGCTATTTGATGTATCTGTGTAAATGCTGCATTGACTAGACAGAAATGGAATTATGATTTATCACTCCTTTACCTAAGTTTACCCTTTAATTCTCTGTTGCAACTGTTGCCCCCCATTTGGAGATTCCAAACCACACAGAAAAAAAAGAATAGAGAGGAAAAAAAGAGTGGGACAAACCTTTGTCTGACAGATGAATTTGTCACTCTTTTAGTATAAGTCAGAACCCAAAGTCTTTGGTGTGTGGACTTTTTTCTCCTGTTCTTTTCATGTTAAAAGGATTGCAAAGGACACATTAAATAACGGAGCTCCTCTGATATTCCAAAAGCAAGTACCACCAGAATCTTGCAGAAAATCTATTCTCATGAGTTTGCAAAGAAAATAACTTGACCCAAATACACATTCAAACTGAGTACTTATTCAGAATAAAACAGTGCTTCCTTGGTTCATCTCATGGGGAGTCTCAGTTTCAACCAGTGTGAGCCATTAGAGGTTCAATATTAAAGCAAAATTTAATTAACTTTGGACAGCCTGTTTTTCTTCTTGGGGACTTTTCTATCTAAAAAGTCTAAAAAGGCTTCAGAAGGCTTTGGAATTCATATATATACAAATATCAGGATTAGTTTATGGGAAAGTTTGGGGCTTTTGGATGGTAAGGGCTTCTCCCCTTTTCCCTCCCTCAAGTTTTTCACCTTGAGAATATAAATATTTGGAAAATAAGCCACCCTTTACCATTAATAAATCAAATACAATAAGAAAACTCCTTGGGGCCTACAGCAACCTCCTGTAGCTAATTCCCTTAACACCAATATAGATCCATCGTTAATATATTGTCTAACATTAATATCCTTGGCAGAAGCAATAAGGGCTGTGGGTAAGCATTAGGAAAATGAGATATACTGACAGTCTAATCTAATTGCCATCAAAGACAGGGAGTGAAGAAGTAATTCACAGGCTGTGTGGAAAGGTAGGGTTGCCTTATCAGAAGATACTGTCTTTGAAGGGAGGAAAAGTTTGTCACTGAAGTCTCACTGAAGTGAAAGATCTGTGGAGCTCTTACTTCAATTACAGACTATGGTGGAGATGAATCAGGACTGCCACACTGCCTCTGCCACGATTTTTTTTAGATTCTTCTTCTTTTTTTTTTCTTAAAACAAAGTCAAAGTAAAGCAAAATTATTTGCTAATAATTAAATGTAGTTGGTGTTTGGAGCCAGCATTTTTCCCAGGACAGTTCTGACCTTGCACTTTGGCTGTTTCTGTGAGTGTGCAGGAGAAGGGGAGCTGGGCAAAGGGACCTCAAACCCCCTCCAGCCTCTTCCCAGAAGGTCAGCCTAGAGCTCCTGGTGTGATTATTGCTCCATCACCTTTCAGCTTGGTATTTTGATGGAAACACCTCTTTATCCCACGACCCTATACTATTGAAATCAAAACATCAGGACCTCATAGTTTTCCATATTGCTCCATTAGTTTCAGAATTTTGACATCACATTTTTCATCTGCCTTCAAATTAAAAGC
Source organism: Pyrocephalus nanus (assembly GCA_038380795.1). Taxonomy (NCBI): domain Eukaryota; kingdom Metazoa; phylum Chordata; class Aves; order Passeriformes; family Tyrannidae; genus Pyrocephalus; species Pyrocephalus nanus. The sequence continues at coordinate 24,866,688 of CM076270.1, read as the reverse complement.
CAAAGTGAAGGGCCCACTGGGTTAGGAATTCTGTGTGTAAACCCAATCAGCTACAGGGGTGGTGTTGCCTATAGATGTTGCTGAGAAAAGTGAGATGTTTGCCATTCACTGTGCTAATTAAAGCTTTGTCATTCATGCATGGTAGATTCAGCATCATTGCTATCCTTGCTTGGCTCTGTTGTAAAGTGTGTTATTGCTGATCAGATGACTGATTTACAATTCATAAAATAATTTATGAAACAGTTCAGATCTCTTGAGCCTGCAGTCTGGCTTTGGAAATAAGTTTTGTTTAACTAGAAAAGCTGGGTGCTGTTGAGTTAGAAAAAATCTGAAATCTTTACTAAGTTTCATTATAAAAAAAACATTTTTTCTCATTCAGATGTCCTTTGAGAGTATTTGGTGTTCCATGACTATCATGAGGAATAATAGCAATAGCATGACAAAATTCATACAATTGGTTTGAGTACATTTTTAGGTCACATATGATATTGCAGAAATGATATGATGTTAAGCAGACAAATAAGTTAAAGTATCATCTAATGGATGACTGTACATGATATCTGTATACTTTTTAGATGTCATTTTGGGTACACAGCAATTTGTGGAACGAGCAGATCAAGGCACTTGCAGCAACATTTTTTAAAAGAAAACTCACTTGAAGAATTTGACAGTGTTTTACACTGTCATTTTTAATTATGTTTTAGCTGTGTCAGTTTGCACTTCAATTCCGAAATTATTATTTATTAATTTAGCATAATTATTCCACACAGTGAGCCAGTTTTACTTTGAAATAAAAATCAAAACTTTCTATTTGGATTATGTTTTTTTCTCAACATAGATTCTTTCTTCATGTTTTCACTCTGTCTACCCTGATGTGATGAGGTAAAAAGCTCATTTCTTTCCAAATGAATATATAATGATGTCAGTGCTAAGCCAGTTAACTGGATAGCTGATATTTACAAAAATCTTCAAATGTAATGACTTCGAGTTCTTTGTTGAATATTCATTAAATATCCTTTTCTCATAGGGCTTATAAATCCTCTGAAATGCAATACATACACACTTTAAAATTTGACAGAAAATACTCATATTTCTAAGATAAAGGGTTTTTTCTTCTTTAAGAACTCTCCCAAATCATATATAATCAGGAACATTGGCAACACTGCTGCTCAGAGAAGGACAGAGTGAACATCAAGAAATCCAAATGAATTCAATCCCATTAAATGTAATGGTGTGGTAAATCTCACTATACCATCTGCTGTAGAAGGCTGAGACACTATTGGAATTCCACATCTTATTTACATAGCAGATAAGAATGTGTTGGGAGATTTATATGGCGAATGAATACCCAGAGACAGAACTAAGTTTCTAGTCTGTTCACATCTGGGGAACATCTACATCTGTAGAGCATTATACAAAAACTACTGTAAGTTAGCCTTTCTCTGAAAGACCTGCAACTTCGTTCCAACTTACCCATTAAAGAAGAGAACAACAGAAAACAGTGAGAAAGTTCCTGCAAACACTAGTGGGAACTGAGCTGCTTCATCGCAAGAAAACATAAACTCTGCTAATTTAGTACATATTTCCAAAATAATTAGCATTGAACATCGTAGCAAATAGGTTGTATCATATTTAAAACATCTGTGCTGCAAGTTCAGAAATCAACCTGTGGCAAAACGTTATGGAAAACACGCCACAGATTTATTTTTTCCCTCTCCTGAACATTCAGGTTGACAATCTGCATTTTAACTAGATTCAAAACTTTCATTTACTTAATACCGAAAGAGAGCTGAGCTGCAGCCCAGCTTTAAACCAGATGATCCCACAGGTGTAACTTGCACAGTTTATGAACTACAGAGGAACAAAACACTGCACAGTAGCTCCCACCTGATATGCTCCTCTTTATCATTATATTTAATAAATCTTGGGCTTGCTTGGGAATGGCATGTTCTTTGTGCACATTGATTGTAAAACCCATCACTTGTCAATTCAGTTAAACATTAAAGTTCTGATACATCAAAAGTGCATAGGGGAGCTGACCTGGGCTAAGAAAGCATTTTATGCAGGAATATTAATAGAGTTCTTCTGCAGCTGCCTCATGTACTTCAGATTGGAAACCTCTGAACCAAAGCCAATTGACAGTAACATATTTGGAAAGGAAGATGCTTTTAAATTACCTCCTTTCCATTTAATCAGACAAACAACCTCTGAATCCCAAGCCGTAGGTGAATGTTTAAGAGAACATTCTTTATATAGTTAGCTGAACCATGCCCAAGAGCACCCACTGACAGCTTTCCTATTACCAGAAGGACAATGAATCATATGAACTTTGCTGACACACATGCTATAATAATTGTTACATTTTCTTTTTGAATATATCCTTGGGCTCGCTTTTGGCCTCACCTTAAAGGTGACAGCTTGTAAGCTACATAACCTAGCCTGCCACTAAATCATCAATAACAGTTCATAAAATATCCTGGGATAATTTAGCAGTGCACTGGTTCTGATCCTAATGGAATCAGACATCAGCAGTTATGCTATTTCCTCCTCGGATTCTGGATACTTCTAATGAACATTTGTTAAAACAGTTGTTCATCTACAGTGCACATATTCCTGCCAAGCTTCATGGAAATATTTCTATCCATTATTTTTTAACGTCAGCTCTCAGTAGAAGTTTGTCTTTTCTGTTCAGAACTCACTCTAGTGCTACATAGACATCTTTGTTTCACAAAGCAGACACAGTTATAAATATTAAAACAGACACATTTGTGTTCCCTTCAGGTTAATGGCCAAATTTGCACAACAGCTTTCCAAGTAGAAACAGGGAAACAAGAACAAGTTCTGCGTTTTTCTACGTCACAGACCTATTAATGAAGTCTTTGGTTTTCAAAAGCACATCTTAGGCAATCCACATTAATATCTACCTAATTTTTCTTCTCTAAAAGAGAAGAAGCAGAGGGAGGAAAAGAAGCAGACAAACAATAACAAACTATGTTTATTCAGTCAGGATATATAGTGTATGTCTTCCTTTTTATTTTAACTTAGTTTGCAACTAATTATGTACTGGTTTTCCCAAATGAATTATCACCCTTTTATCTTAACTGCCCCTTACAACAAAGATATTAACTGTTTTCTGTCTTCTGACTAATCACTATAGAAAATACACTCTAATGAAAAGTATTTTGTGTATATACAGGAAATAATGGCAACTAGACAAAATACTGAAGTTCTCATAAAAATTGTCGGCAAACAAATATAAAAACGTATTTATGTTTTACAAACAGATTTTTGACTTTGTCTTTTCTCACAACACAGGAAAAAATTACAGAAAATTCTATGGCAGGACTGTGCAAAGCAGTGAGCTTTAACTCAAACTTAGTGTGAGCTGGAATCCATTATGAGTTCAAGCTTTATTCATTCATACATCTTATTCATAATTTTCATACTTCCAATATCCTTCTCTACGTGCAAACCTGTAGTTTTTGCTTTTGGTCAGCTAGAGGATGGTTTGTTTTCAGGTTCATCCCCACCCATCCAGATTCATGGAAATAACACAGAAAATGCTATTTTCTGCCTTCTGTTGTTGCAAAAATTTATTCTGGTACAGCCCTGCTCTTTCAGAGTGAAGGGAGGTTGGGTGGCCAGCTGGGGTGGTGCAGGTGGCCACAGGCTGCTGCTGAAGCACAGCCTCATGGCCATGAGCAATTATAGGTCCATCCACCCCATATGTGTGGTTGCCTATTTTTTGAAGAGAAAAAGTCATAGTTTTTGTAGGACAGACTGAATATTCTGAAGTGTTCCACAACTGTTAAATGTGGCTAAAGATATCTGTCAGTCAAGACACTGTCAGGCTACAGAACAGCCAATAATTCTATTTTGCTCTGGAATATTTTCAGCTCGAAAAACTATTTTTTTTTTCAATAGGAAACATAAATTATCCAAACTGGTACTGAGCATAATCTTACTTCTGAATATTGGTGCAAGATAGTTTCTCCTAAAAAGAAAAGGCCTGCTCTTGTCCTATTTACAGTGCTTACATCCTAGTCAGTGATATTAGCTCAGAAATACTGGTGTAGAGTAATAAAAATGTGTTCCACCATGTAAAATAATTTTTTGAGTTATTAGTCCATAGACTTTCAAATGTCTTGTATTCCTATGAAAAATACAATGCCCTATTTTACCCAGCCAAGAAGTGCAAAACTCCATTTTATTGATTGAGGGATGTCAGCAGTAAGCATATTAATACTTATTCACAGTGTTTTTCCTTTGGCATTCTGACATTAACTATCATGGGAAAAATCCTAGGGTATTCCTAGTGAAATGGCACAAAATAAATCAAGTGTTTAATGGAAGCTTAGATCTCACCAGAGCCCCTTTTTTATCCTGAGGTTTTAGCCATGCAGGATGGAGCCCATTAAGCAGAAGAGCAGTGAAACAATATTGCAGAATAGCACATGTTTACTCATTAATGAGAAGTTCTGATATAAAACTGGACATTTCTTGCAGGGTGGAATCTTTTCATTCTTGATTTTGGTGGGGAGGAAGACAGCAGAAAGGAGGAGGGGGAATCCTTTAATTGTTAGTGCAGGTTTTAAACTGACAAGCCTCAAAGGCAGAATACTGACTCTTTGATCTTAAAAGGGTTGTAAAAGGATGGTCTCACTTGTGTTTATTCAAATATTTGCAGGTAAACGCTGATAATCTAAACTGAGTCAAAGCTGCAGAATTTAGCATAAGTGATTTGCATATCAAGAGCCTCAAAATAAATACCAATTCAGAGATCTTAAATGTTGTCAAAAACTAATCAGGACTTGAAATTAACTTGGGGCTTGTCTAGGTATGAAAGTCTGTGCTCAGGAAACTAAAACATCCATTGGCAACCAGTGGTCTGATAGATGTGGTTAATCCCCAGTAGGAAGGTGTGTGGTAGCTGCAGGTATCTGCAGTCACAAACCTGCTGCTTCAGAGCACATCAAGCACAAGGGCAACTGGCAGGGCACAGACCTGAGCTGATGTGCTGTGTGTCCTCACCACCAGAGACAACCTGTTGCTGATTCTGCTCACTAGCTGGGAAAGCTGCTTCGAGTGAGTGCTCTTGCAAACAATTTGCATTCCGCTGTTTCTGGGCAGAGTTGTTAATTCTTGAGCTACTGGATCCTTGACAAGTCTTTTACTATTTGTAATTATTCGTATTTCAAGGAAAGGTATCACAGTTTCTAAATTGCTTGATTGTCTTCAAAATCTATTTTTAGCACCCGGTTCCTGCTACTTATTTTGCAGTTAATGACTCCTTGGCATAATTTTGTGCCTGTTACTTGACTGCAGGAATGTACATCCTGTATGAGCACTGAGCCACCCGTCTGCAAGAGCAGATCCCTCACACTCCCTCTCCAAAAGTCAGCAAAAGTTGTCTGTGTTTTGGAAGTCTTCTGTGTGCACAAATGCTGCAACTGATGCAATGAGATAATAATAATAATTAACCTTTCTCAAGTCACATCAGCTGTACCTCCCAACTTAATAACATAGGATCAAAGTTTTAGCCTCTCCCCTGGGGGAGTGTTTAGGGTATCTGCATCTATAAAAGAGACTATGAAGTAATTTCAGCTTGGGCAAAAATTTGCAAACTGCTGCCTTTAGTCTGACCAATACCTGGTTATGTGGGGAGTGCAGCTGATTGCAGTGCCACAGGGTCAGGTCAGCACCTCAGCCCTTCTCCTTCTGCACATTTCTCTTCATTCCAAATTTGCATCTTACAGGGACAACAGCAATCCGGGAGACCCAGCCCAGTTCTGGGCATTGGAAATATATTCATGGCAGACTCTCACATAAGGAAAACTCAGGAGCAAGCAACTGACTTTTTCAGCTGATCATTGCTTACTCAATTCCCTGTCCAGGTGTTTGTTACCTGCAAGATCTTCCTATTTTGATTGACCCAGGGTGACAAATCTGCAGCTTGAGCTGGTGCCATTACAAGTGGTGGCATGTTATCAATCAGTATGGCAAACTATTAAATCATGATATAGATGAGTGTAGACTTCACTTCTCTAGCACTGGGTCTCCAGGAAAAATGAATGAGTGTCTACCAGGTCTTGGGCTGAGATTTTCATAGGGAATTAGTTATTGCCCAGCATGCCTATTTCATAGGAAATCAGGCATTGCATAGCTACCTTTTTAATGATCTAAGTCTCAAGAGATACAGCTGAAGACCCTGGTTTAGATCCAATGTCCTGAGTTGAAGTTTGCTGTTATGCTAGGCCATAATTTTATCTGAAGTTATTTAGAATAAGAAGAATTTCCTAACAAGTAGGCCTTTATATTGTAATATTTCAAAATAATAATTGTTGGACATGGCAGGAAAACAAATTCGGAGAATTTGTGGAAATCCTGGTTAGTTTCTTCCCTCCTTTTCTGGAAGGAAGGTCTGCCAGCACCAGGGAGAAGCTGGAGTGCTAAGAGAAGCACTCAGCACCTACCTAATGGCAGCCCTGCCCTGTGATGATGGCACTGAAATTCTGACAGTCAGAAACCTTCTCTGCTGGTGTTGCCATAGTTCCCTGAGCCCAGCACCTGCATTCCAGCTGCCTCCCCACTGTGATGACTCACTGACATTTCAACACTTCACTTTGTCCACCTTATTGACTCCCCAACTTCCTCCTCACTGCTTCCTTCTCCGGTTCCCTGCCCACCTTTCCCATCCCGTCCTACTCATCTTTTATTGGGCAGATGTCCACAGCTCATCTGCCTCTGAAATCTTCCTTTGCCTTGTCTTACCATGGCTTTCCTACTGCTCTCCCAGCCCCTCTTTTCTTCACGTCCACACAACACACAGAGCAGTCTGAATATCTGGACGTTGCCTGAAGTTCTCACCAATTTTTTTTTTAAGGTTCATAAAAATGCAAATTGAGCCTTTTCCTTTTGCAAAACCTAAAACACTTTTAAAGATTGGATTGAAGCTGACTGAAATGTTCATGCTACCACCCCAGATTTTTTTACATGATGGCATCTAAAAGGAAAAGTAAAATTAGTCTGATGTACAATTGAGGCAAGGTCAGGTTCTGCATAGAGGTGTCTGCATGGCAGTAGGAAGTTTTTAGATATTACATGGCCTTCATTTGTAACACCAAGAGTGATGAGTTACAGTGCACTAGTTTGTTTAGTTTCTTGCTAATAGGGAATTGTAAGCTTAGCACGTGCCTCTAGAGGATTGTGATCTTTCGACAGATTTATTTTACGTATCACATCACTGTAAATTTTATTTCAGCTGCAGTCTGATCCCATATTGCACCAAATCCCATCTGTGAGATACCAAAAATCTCAATTTCTGATACATTAAGAATTCTGAACACCTCAAGAAATTCTGCTTATGAGTCTTAATGACACTTCTTGGGCTAAATACAAATGTGAGAATTTGAACAGCCAAGCGCTGGCTATTCAGCCTCACTAAATATAAATGAATTTACAGTGTCTGGACCTCAGAAGATTTAGTCCCATGTACTAAGTCCTGGGGGATTTCAACAACAAAATCTCAGACTTTTGATCCTGCTAGCATATGATTATCTTAAATACACGAGTAATTCAAGTGACTGAGCTGGTACTGCTCAAACCCCTCAAGTTGATAGTAGAAGGATCATGGCCTTAACATGGGGGGAGAAACATTTCTGTGGGGATTTTTTATTTCAGTTCAGAAGCATTGTAATCATAAGTCCTTGTGAGTGAAAGTAAGACTGTATCACCAGGTTTATGGCACTGCTTCCCTCCACAGCCACCGTCATAAACCCCGGATTAATGCGGTTCCATTGAGTATATTTTACACATTCTTCCCTGAGAATGAGTTTGTGATAAGCTATTTTCTCTCTTTTCTTTCCATAACAGTTTTTGTTAAATGATTTCCAAATTTTAATGCCTAATATGAGCTTTGAAAAGCCATAAAGTTTTAACAGACTCTAAACATAAAGTGAGTGAATAAATTGCTAGGGAGTCTGTGGTTTAATCCCAGGAAATCCTGATTAATAGCCTTTAGCTTTTTTTTTAGACCACCCTGACTACATTGTGAAAAACACTTATTTTATTGCTATTTAGACTGCAATTCAAGGTACTAAATTTATAACAATTTTTTTTAAAACCACTAAATAAAGACATAAGAATTTGTATTTTTTTCATATAAGACCATATGCTGAACACATTTCTTGCTCTATTTAGTTCAGTCCTGCTCTATTTAGTTCATATAAATAAATATTTCTCTATATTTGGTAAACACATAAAATCACAAACATAGAAGGGGTCCAATCCAAAATTAGTGTTATTATTGAGACAGTAATGGTATTCATAATATTCCTCTTGATTTTCATGGATTAGGACCTGCACATTTTAAAGTGAAACTAATTTGCATGTGTGTTTTAGGAACCTTCCCAATAACATTTTTGGTAGGAAGTGGAAAATGAATGTTGCAGGCTAATTCTTCAGATAACCTTTTTATCTCTTTACCAAATGTGTAGTTTATATAAGCAGTATTTTAAGAACACGGTAGTTGTACCTCTTTTTTTTTTTTTTTAGTTGTAATATCAATTAAAAAAAGATGTATCTATTTTTGGTCTAAAGCTTGACATTACTACTCAAGGACAAGACACAGAGATAAATTGAGTCCTTTTGTTTTAATAACTTGTGAATCTTCAGTGCTGATCACCTTACAGAAACTTAATTGCTTTGTAGATTAGATTTCCAGAAACTTGAATGGGTGTTGATCCTGGCCTGGGTCTGAACAAAGGTGGTAAAACATGGCCTATGATCTGAAATCACTGCCCAAAGATTCTCTGTGTACATAGAGGGTGTTTTCATGAGCATGTGCTGTGATCATGTGCATACAGAAAGGATGGATTTTTTTCTTATTAAAAACGCAGTTCTTTTGGTCATAGTATTTGCAGCATTAATAGATGAAAAATAAAAGAATCAGCCTTCTACAAAGCTATTGCAGAAGCCTGATTATTTATAAAATAATTTCAATATTGGAGAAAAAAAAAAGAAATCTAATTCAGTAAAAAAGTAAACAATACGTATATAGAGAAACCTCTGATAGCTAAGTAGCAATAAACAGAATAAATTCTCATTGTCTTTGCAATATGCTCAGATTTGCTTTTCTTTTCAAGAAGAAATAAATGATTTCCCACATAATAGAAAATTGAGTTTACTATTTCTAAAATGCTCTTGACATAGAGAAAGGAAACATGTTTTAATATTAGTGCTTATCACAGCATTTAAGGCATCACCATCCCCCCTCAAGCTTTCTCCTCTTAAATAAAAAAGGAAAAATCCTATTGTTTTCCTCGGTTCAATTTGCTTCCAGTGATTGATGTAGAATTTTACTGCCATCCAATGGCAAGGACCTATTATAGCCTAAGTAAATGTCTAATGCTTTTTGATCAAATTGCAGTCTAGGGAATTTAACTTATGTAGTACACTTAGAACTTACATCAATACATCTCTGTTCGTTACACAGTGAGAAAGAAATATGACTATAGTTTCAATTTATTCTGTGCTCCCTAATTCAATTTTACTCTGAATTACTAATATTGCACTACATAATTACCTAAATGAATAAATCAACCTAAGCTACTCACTAAAAAGAACATTAGTGTATAATATTAATTTTTGCCTGTACCTTGTCACGTTAGTTTAAAAGATTCCTTTCACTATAATTAAGAGAATTTTCCTGGTTGTTAAATATCCTTTTGATAAAATACTCTTCTCTATTCTACTTCCCATGTTTGGATATTTCACAGTTGTTATTTTACACTAAAGAATTGGTTTATGGTGCTCCAATGTATAATTGGGGGGGCGGTGCATTTTTTTTATTCCCTTTTTTACTCAAACACACAAACCTCTAGGACAGAAAGATAAATGTTTAAAACTACAATCTGAAATATATGGATTATGGTGTACTTTTATCCTCTCTGCTTTTGAGAATCAGCTTCAACTGGCAGTCCAACCTAACAGTCATTTTTCAGGGTTTTAAGAAGAAATCCAAATTTAACACACTTCATTTTTCAAGTGTTTATTATACAGAGGAAACAATATAGACACGTCTAAAGGAAATAACTTCAGGTCCTGGCCTGAATATAAAGACAATCCTCCATCTTGTACTAGTAACCAAAAATTTCAGTAATCAGTGGCTGTTAAAGGAAAATAAAAAGACCTATCAGGATGGAGGAAAATATAAGTTCAGAATAAAAGAGAAAAAATGAACAAAACAGACAAGGAGTAAACTCTGTGATTTCTATTGTTCCATTTTTGCTAGAAGACTCCTCATGAACTGTCACTTTGTTGAGATTGCTCTCCATTGCCTGGTAAAGTCAATGGACACTTCCAGTGACACAAAAGAGACCTAAACCTTGTCCTGGTTGTGCGTTCACATCTCCTCACACAGAGGAATGCCTGGTGTGCCACAGGTGTATTTCAGTTCAGATTTATTTTGAAAACAATTCTGACTTCTCACAAAGATGCAAACAGTGGATATCTACTTTAGAATCAGAACACGTAGGGACACTTCCTACGATGTTATGTTGATCTGTTGCCATTATTTCAATTCTTTTTAACAACTCCATGGCCACAGTCTTTGACTATTACCATAGCTGTAAAGATAGAATAATCTTTGATTAAATTACATCATTAACCTGGAGCACTCCACAGCGTGTAAGATTATTGGAGATGGAGCAAGAAACAGAATAAAGAACACAGTCCCAAAAGACTCAGACATATGCCTTATGTGTCCATGCCTTAGACAAATTCTACAGTTATGAAAACAATTACAAAATTAAAATTTTCTTTATCTAACTAAAATACATTGTCATTCATCAGCACAAAGTCTTTGTGGTGCATGTGCAGAGCAAAGAGTGCCCTGCTGAATGATACCAAAATTAAAGTAGGTATGTGGATGTTGTTTGCTACTGTGGTGCTGTAATACTGAAAGAGTACACGTAACAGAAAAGTACAATAAGAAAATTAGGAAATGGGGGGCAAGTTTCTTGTATTATTTTATTTATTTGGTAATTATTATCAGGACGCCACAGCTGCATTTGGAAAACACAGCTTACTCCTCTCAATGCTGCTATATTAGCAATTGACTGGAAAATGAGTGAAACACTTCTCTACACTTTTAAATTTGAAAATAAAGTTTCATGCAGTGCTGAGGTTCATAAAATTTATAACTGGTGGAAAACAGGTCTAGATTGCCATGATATCATGACACACAAATGGGTTTGGTTCTCCCCACCCCCCTCAATTTAGATTGTCAAAGGGCACCAGTCTCAGAAAAGTAGTGTGGTGAGTACAGCATACATGTTCCTTCTTGGGAATATCTCTTTATTGCTAGCTAAATAGCTAATTCACTTTCTAAAATATTCCTATTGCTATAGTTCTCAACCTTTTGTGTATAAGCTTATGAAAATTTATCAAGTGAAATCAATTCTAAATTAATTTGTGCAAAATGCAACACTTTAACTTCAATTTTAATACTGCTAGTCAGTATACCTTTCATGGAGCAGATACTTTCTCCCATTCCTCAAAATTCACTTAATCAGTTTCTATAAATGGATAGGAGAAAAAAAAATTTAATTTCAAACAATTCTTCTTTCATGTTTTGAATAGTAGGTTGGTTTGGCTTTTTCTCCTTCTCTGTGCTTTGAAGGAAAGGTCTGTGTGACAGCCAAGCAAGCTGCCCTGGCTTTGTAGCCCTCATTTTATGAGATGTGAGATGAGATGCTCTCTGCATGGGTCTCTCCAGCTCAGCTGGCCCCAGCACGAGGGCAGGCTGAGGAAATGGAGCCTTCCCCCACTGCTGCACACAGATGTGCTGTGAGGGCACTGCAGACCACAGGCACAGCACAGACAGGGGCTCTGGGAGCTGGGTGAGGTGTTCTTGGGTGAATCTGGGGCCACACCATCACTGCAGCGCTCCTGCCAACAGCAGCAGAGCTGCCAAAGTGGAGACCATGGAGAATACAGCAAATACAGCATGGAGCGTCTGTAATGGGCTAGAATTGCCTCTGCTCAGCTCCTTCCTCTGCTGCAGGAATAGCAGCAGCCTGTCCATCCATCTTTCCCTTGGCCAAGAGGGGTGGAGAGACCTGTGTAGTGACAAGAGGTGGCACACACGGCCCTGCCACCAGCGAGAGGGAGCACCGAGCCACCAACCTTACCCCAGGAGAACTTTCTGCTCACCACCTCCCTGCTTTCACTCTCTCCACATGTTAATGCATATTCAAACAATTCATCAAAATAACTGGAAGGCAAACCACCGCTGAACCACCCTCATTCCTGAATAAGCTGCTCCCAGTCAATTGCCTTTTTCCTAGTTTAATTTTCTTTGTGCATATTATAACGTTTCGTGTGCTCAGTGACAATCACTTCTGCAAAGCTGCATTTCATTTCCTCTGACCACTAAAACTGTGATCTGCTTTACTTGCCTGAAACAAGTATCATGCACGGATTTTAATTATTTAGTCATGATTTAGCATGCATGATATATGGGTATCATTATCAATGGCTGCAATATCTCTTCTTTTGGCTATTTAACATGGGGAAGATGCTCTTTGTTATTAACATCTGTTCATCAGGGACACAGACCTTCTCAGCATTGCTAGCACCTTCTGTTTTTGTCAGGAGAAAGGAAAGTGATCAAGAGCCTCATCAGAGCCTAATTTGGCACTGATGTGTTTTCCTCCTCTTACCGTAGCCTAGATCTAAATTGTTCCTTAAAATTAGGGTAGCTGTTAAAACACTGCTCGATAACTAGATCTGACTAGGCATAGACTAAGATGGTACAGATATGAATGGAACATTATCTAAATGTTATGGTTGTGTGTGGGCTACAAGATGAAAAATAAGTTAATAAAAGACGTGGTGGAATTAGAAAATAAGATTAGTGAAGTGCTTTAGCCGTGAAACCATCTTCTAGCTATGAGAAAAAGGCTAATCTTATTTTTCCCCCACGAAGCTTATGCCAGTTTTTCCGCAGCCCAGTGAAGGCCTCACAGCAGAAATGTCCCCTTTACATTGACCTTGTTGTTATAGCAGGCATTTTATTAAGCCTTTCAAGGATGGATCTTGGGCTCCCAGTACAACAAGGTTCTGGCCCTGGGCTGCTGCTCTCCAGCCCTGTTCTGGCAGGGGCACCCAGCTGCTGGCACCAGGGTGTCCCTGCTCGGCTGCCCTCCAGGTGGGTTGACCCTGAAGGGATGGGTGTACCTTGAGGACAGACTGTACTTGGAATTTTTGTAGATCCTTCTAAAAGCAAAAGTAAACAAAAAAGAGGAATTTCTGCGGAAGTGTTTGATTCTGTGAGCGCTGCCAATATGGAGTGAATATAACAACGTTTGTGCTCCAGACCAGGATCTTATTTCTTCCTAAAAGAAAGCATCAAAATCTGATCATGTAGATAAAAGGGGAAACTTCTCATGAATATACTCTACGTGATTAAAACTCCAGCTCCCTATGGTTTAGACCTGGAAGACATTTTAATTATCTATCTAACATCTTGCTATTTCTGGAATTTTGACTGCAAACGTGTCTGACATAGTGTTTAATGGAGTATCCCTTCCTCATATTGTGCTTTTTTTATACTCCAGATGTACAGTAAACAACAAAAGACTGTTTTATCTCTTATCCTTCATCAGATGAAAGTGAAAGATAACTAAAAGGAAAAAAACCACCCACTTTTAAAGAATATATTTTAATTATAGACTTCCTGCTTATAATCTAAAGTCCCATAACAATCTCAAATATGCTTTACCAAATAGACCTGAACTACATTAGAACTGAAAAATTCAAACATTAACACTACTGTAAACAAATTATTAAAAAATCAGCACAGAAAAGCCTTACATTGTCCTCATTTTGCCAGGCAAAAGATATTCAAATTTTTGCACATAATTATTATTTTTAATCAATTTTAGCAAATTTCAGTAGCATCCTGTCAAATACTAGCAGCACACAGGCAAAAAATTACCATGATAATCATAAGCATGTTTTGGTTCTGAATACATAAGTAAGAGCAACTTAATCACCAGGGTGATTTTCCAAATGTAATCCAGCCTATGGGATAATACTCTGACTAATAGCATGCGAATGAGAACATAAATGCAGCATATGAAAGGTAGATATCAAGCTTACAGCAGAATGTCTTTAATGTTTATCTCAGAGTGACCACACAAATAGTGCTTAAAATCAGGTTGTTACTATACAGACTGAATAAGAAATATGAAGTAACTCAGACAGACTCAGCCTGTGCCCAGTGCTGAAGCGGTCCCTAAAATTGCCTTGTGGCTTCTTGAACTAGAGTGTTGGACTAAAGGTTTAATACACCTGAAATCTTGACAAACATTTCCTCAGGATTAATTTGTTTCCTAGGTCAGCCCCTGAGTTTTGCTGATATGAAGCAAATGACTGCTGTGTCAGGCCGGGTTCTGACCCCCAGAAGAGGTCTGTGCTGTGGAGGTGAGCACAGTGACACTCTGCACGAGCTGGTGGCGATTGGAGCGTGCAGAGCAGGGCTGAGCTGAGCTGTGTGGCTTGCCCAAGCAGGGTTTATCTCTGTTGCCCCAGCAGTGTTTGCTGCTGCCCCTGGCAGGCCGTGGGAGCTGGAGCAGAGCAGCGTGCAGGCACGGCTGGCATCTGAGCCGGGCACGCCGTGACAGCTGGCACCCTGAGCTGTGCCAGCACGGGCTGCGCTCCGGGACACTGCGCTGCTGCTGTGGCCATTATCTCCAGGCAGATCAATAATTAATTCAGCACTGGGAAAAAACTTCATAAAAGAAATCTCCAAACTGGAGGTGGGGGGTTGTAAGGTAGGGCTATACCTATGACATTTTCTCATAGGGGAGGAACAACCAAGAAAAAATAACTAGTGAATTCACGTGTACCTTGTAAAACCAGATTAACCACTCTGATGATAATCTAGCTGGTCTTTAGGCACATATGTATCAAATGTCTACAAATCCATCAACTGATTCCTATATCCATAGCATATCTGTAGTAAGCCTGCTTTTTTAAAAGCAATCATGTCAAATAAGCAATCCTATTATTCTATTTGCATTGTCAAAGGTGCCTGTTATTAACTAGAAAGGAGATCTGCAGGAAATTATTCCTTTATCTTTTGGCTGCTGCCTTTTTTCTGTTCACCTAAGGAGATATGGGCTTTTGGAGGCTGATGTGGTCAGCTTTCAGTCAGCTGAATTTTGAGTTATTTGTGCCACGAGTGCAGGGACAGCTTGGGACTACCTGCCCAGGTGCAGCCACAATGACACTGCTCTCAGGAGCAGGCAAGTTCTGTCACACGAGGCCTGAGCCAATATACCATCTAGATCTGTGCTAAAGTCTTATTTTGATCCATAAATTCCCCTACACTTATGCAAATTCTGCTGATTTGTGCAACATTTTAAGAGTTTTCTGAGCAACTTTTTGCAAAAAACATTCATGCAAGTTTTGACCATTAATGCTCTGATATGGTAACAACTCTCTGGGCTATCAAAACTCACTGCCACCTCTTAGCAAGGCACCCTTATGCTGGCAGAGAAATGCAGGGTATTGAGTTTACAACACGGTTCTTTCCAAGTACATAAAAATTTTAAACTAATAGATTAATGACAGTCAGCTATGAAAATGCCTGACAAATCCTGGGATAACCCATACCACATTTCATGTCCAGAATGGAACATATTTACTTCTGAACCTGGTTGGAGAAGGTTTTGGGCTGTGCCACCCATGAAGGGTTAACAACAGCACTCACCCTCAACAGCTGAGGGGTCAGCCCCACCCTGGCTGGGGTGCTGAGCTCTGCAGCCTAAACTGGCCTGACTGGTTGCTGGAGTAAAGTAGGGAAGTAATTGTGAGCTGCTGGCCAGGAAACAGCTGATTTGGAGGCTTTCCTTGTGCTCCTCTGGCTTGGACACCGGAGATGTTGACTGGAAGTGGTAAGTGGATGTTATGGTCACAAACCCATGGGTAATGGAAAATGTTGCTGTTTTAAGGAGGCTGGGCAATAAGGAAGACATGTTTGTGAGGAGGAGAGGATCAGGTTAGTCTGCTGAATTGGTTATTCCTGTAGCTCTCAGCTTCTTTGACATAAGGGATGCTGAAGAGTTGTGAGTGGGTTTAAGAAGCAGGGCTGTTTGGCAGAGTGGAGAGTATTCATTCGTGGTCATCATGAATAAGAATGAATGAGTGTGGACCTACAAAAGCTCACTGGCTTATTTCCTGAACACCAGGTTTTCAAAAGTGAGTACCCTGATATTATTATTGAAGGGCAAAAACTCAGCCAGCCAAGAAAAAACTAATTGGTCTAAACTGTTTTATTTGGAAGCTGTAAATGTAGCAGACGTATGGAAATGTAAGGCTTACAGTTTGGCTGGGGTAGGAATTGTGAGCAGGACATCAGTTTCTGCATTTTGACACAGCTTTAGATGAATGTTGCATAGTGTTTAAAATCAAGTGGAATTACCATGATGGGAAGATAATTCTCTGGCGTTGGATGATGGAGCTAGGTTAATTTTCCTCATTCTTTCGTTCAAAACCAAGTTGTGAAGAATGACAAGATAACATCAAGAAAACAAAGTTTGTGTAGAGTAAACAGTAGTAGGTCATGTGTCCAGATACTGACTTCTGTGTGTTTTCTCTCTGTTCTGAAAGCAGCTTTAGAGCTCGAAAGGCAGTGCAGTCTACTTAATCATTGCTAATCCAAGAATTCAAAACACAGAAAACTGTTATTTATGCCATGAAATTGCTCCAAAGGTTAAAATGTCTTATGTGCCAGCGCAGCAAGTTTCCCTTGAGGTTCTGTCAAGTCTGAATTTAAATGGCTTTGAGTCCAGGTAATTCCAGGCCAATTAGCTTCAACCACACTGAACCTGGAAAATTGCCTCTTTCAGGAAGTAGTGAGATTCATGCCTAGAAAGCCCCACTTGTATTCTGCTCCAGGGGCTGGGTATAAATCTTTAGTGTTCTCATTAATCTTTTAAGCTGGGGAACATAAACATCTGGAAGCTTGCACTTTCAGAGTTCTGTAACAACATCTCCAACTGGTTATTTCACTTCTTTTGTCTATAATAATGCCCCATTTTATTCCCCATGTATTATTCATACATACCTTAAATTTAATCACCAACCCACTAAAGTTAAAATCACACTACACCTGAGATATAAACACCATCACACTGGAGTTGAGAACACATTATGCCTTATCCATAATTACTATCATGCTGGGGTAAGGTTCCCACCCTTTTTTTTTTTTTTTTTGTGATACCGCCAAAGCTTTTCTGGTTAGCAGTGCCTTCTCATACCTGTATAACAAATGCAAAATGTTCTTTTTCTCTTGGGTCCTTCCCTCTCAACACAAGGAAATGTTTTTCATTTCATGCTCAGCTTTCTAGTTAGCTGTTTTCTGCCACTTTTGGAAGTGGTGTTCTCCAATTAGGGATGTGCTGCCTTTGAGTGCTGAAAGCACTTGGGGTGTGTCCTTCGTGTTCTCCCCACACAAGAACAACTGGGGGCTCCTTGTGTTACACAGGGAACATTTCCTTTGCCTGAGCCAGCAGTTCGTGCCCTCTGCTCATCCCACCTGGCAGTCCCTGTCTTCACTTGCTCCCTGGACGGTTTTGTGATTTCAGAAGTGAACAAAGACACTGCTGTAGAACTTGGCAGTGTTTCTGCAGGCAACTCTTGGGTGTTACTGGGACAGAGACTGTACCAGTGCTGCCCAGCTGGCAGCATGCCTGTGCCTGCAGGGCAAGGGGCTCCTGCTACAGCCCTGAACATCCCACTGTGAGTGTCACCATGGAATAGAGCTGGTCTTGTAAGCTGGGAATTCTGTTTAATTACTGGATCTCACCTGAACTCTCTGGACTAGCTAGCCTCTTACCTATTCAGAGTCAGATATTTGCTGTTGGTTACCTGTCTCTTCTGTAGTTTTCCAGAAACATAATTTGGGGCTTTTTTGTTCTTGGCTCTCTAGTCTCTTCAAGTCACCATTGTGTTAATCAGCTATCTTGAGTTTTGATATTGCCTCTTTGTAATAAATAAACATACATAAATGCAGATGTGCTGCTTAGGGACGTGGTTTAGTGGTGGACTTGGCAGTGCCAGATCAGTGGCTGGACTTGATCTAAGAAGTCTTTTCCAACCTAAATGATCTATGAGTCTATGTGTAATACATATATAATATAATCACAGAATTCTAGAATGGCCTGGGTTGGAATGCACCTTGAAGATCATCTGTTCCCAGCTCCCTCTGCCGTGGGCAGGGACAGCTTTCACTAGACCAGGTTGCTCAAAGCCCCATCCAGCCTGGCCTTGAACACTGCCACGTCTGGGGCATCCCCAGCTTCTCTGGGCAACCTGTGCCAGGGCCTCCTTGCCCTCACAGTAAAGGAATTCTTCCTGATATCTAATCTAAATCTACCCTCTTTTAGTTACCCCTTGTCCTATCCCTGTCTGCCAATGTAAAAGTTCTCCCTCTTTTTCATAAGCCCCTTTTAAGTACTGGAAGGCTACAATGATGTATAATAATCAGCAATAATTCCTGCATGGACAGTTATTGCAGGACTGCACTTGTATCTTGTTTTCAACTTGTCTTTTTGTCAGATCACCTAGCAAAACCCTGGTTCTGAGGAGGAAAAAAATGGCACATGTTTTTTGGTATTGTCATATGCTTTATATGAAGACATGCACTTGAATATATGCACTTGCTGATTTATACAGAGAGCTGAACTTTTATTCTGTCTTTTGTAATGCCTGGGGTCAACAGTGCAGAAATAGAGTGAGAAAATTTTATTTCAGTTTGTTGTCTGGCTGTAATTAAATCCACTAATATTGCTCTAATGCTGCCTTTGTTCCAGAAATCACAGCGGTGAGTGCTACATCTCACCTTATGTTATCTTCAAGAAGCCTTTCATGCTTATGTATTTAATTATCTGGCATTCTTTTAATGTATTTGTCAAGCAATCTGAAATATATTATTGCAATTCCATATCTGCAATAGTATCTCCACATAAACAAATGTGCTTCTCAACTGCAGCACTGAGAACTCCCTCTGGTAGGATTCCCAAACTGCTCTGCAGGTTGCTGGCTACAGCAGACTACCAAAACAAATCTCTTACCATGATCAAGGTCAGAGCCAGGTCAGTCATTCACAGAATATTACATCTCTTCTTGGAAGCAGGAAGCATTTGATATTTGATTTCCCTATGCACCACTCTTTGATGGATTTTCCTTTTCTTTCCTGCAGAGGGAAGAAACTGTTATGTTAAAACCGTTATATGTATTTACATATAATGACTGATATTTATTTAATATTGATAGTGTCCTGGAAAACCATTAAGGAAATGCATCTTCTGGCTCTGCAAAAGTATGTAGAGTGCTGTTCTAGTGGAGTCTAAGTGATCCTTTGTGAAAAAGTGCGTTCACATGAGGACACTGGTCAAGGGGCTTTACAGTCACCTCAGTTATTTCAGTAAATGTTTAATCCCCAAGGAGACTTTTCCAATGATTTATGAAGGATTTAGGAGGTGAACACTGCTACCATTTCAGATGACCAAGTTACCTTGGTAATTGTGCTAGGCTAATTTGCCAGGATAAGACCAAGGTTTCCATTTTCTGTTTATGTATGTCTGTACAGCTGTGGAAAACTATCTGATTGATATTGTGGGTGAAAACTGAGCATTGTATAGGCATGCTTCAAAATCCTTTGAATCCTACAGTTCTGGTAGGAAAAATACCAAAGGAATAAATCAATCTATGGACAGAATCCTGATTTTCATTGCATAGTCTTCTCCCTTTTTAAATTCAGAGTGGATAAAATGTTTATTTTGAATAGGTTTTGTTTTTTGATGTGGGGATTTTTTGTTTGTTTGGGGTTTTTTTTTTTGTTTGGTTGGTGGGTTTTTTGTTTTGTTTTTGTTTTGTTGGTTTTTTAATTTTATTTTTCTTGAGTTCTACTTGCCTTACTTTACCCACCCCTGGCTCTTAAATGCTAGGGCTTCCAATGTCTTCTGATATAAGGAATAACTAAAAAATGTACAGGTTGTGGTCTACCTTTAATCCTTTTTAGAAAAGTGGTCTCTTGTCAGTATGTTGTGAGTGTTGTGGCACTGGAATGGAGGAAAAACTTTGGTTTCATAACATCAGAAATTATTAAAATCCCAGTAAACTGAACCCAAATTCCTCTGTTGCACAGGATCAGGCAGCTGGGTGTTAACAGGAGAGTCCAAGGTGATGTGCTTGATGGCAAAGTGTTCTACTGACTTAGCAGCAAGGATAAACATGATAATGTTTAAACAATGATAAACATGATTCCCTGGTAGACTATACTGGTACTGCAGGGTGAGAATCCTCCCTCGTGCTGTCAGGGCTGTGAGAGGGAAGGACCATTCGTGAAGGACCTCAACACACAACCAGTGACCAAACAAGACTAAGGGCAAAGTGCTTTGAGCAAAAGCAACACCCTGGAGAGACCAAAGTGCATGTAACTTAATTCTCTCCTAATTCACCCCAGTGGAGAAATGCTTAATTTTACCAGTTAATTTGGACGTTGCTTGGACATGTGTGGTGCTCTAAGAGCTTGAATTTATAGAAAGATGGAATTCACAAGCTATGCTCTGGAGCACGTTATTCTTAAAACTGTACAACAATCGCTGGAATACATTAATTTTACAATAGATATTGAAAGTCTTGTGTGCAGCTGATTAAACTGGGGGGAAAAGTGTCTTCTTTTTTTTTCTTTTTTTTTCTTTTTTTTTTTTTTTTTGAGTTTAAAGCTAAGGCAACTTGGACAGTATTACCTAGATTACACACTCTGAGTAGTAAAAAGGTTGCAAGTATGAATAGCAATATGAGTTTGTCCTGATAAGTAGAAGGAAAAAAAGAGAAGTTGGATGACAACTGAACTGGTGTGAATCATGTCATACTGGATGTATTAGGGAGGAACCAAATACCTCACTCTTGCTGGTCATCCTAATCTTGCTTGCTGTGTGGAAATCCTAGTTCATGCAAATACAAATACCAAAGATTCTTCTCCTAGCTTGACAAAGTGTGTAATCAGTGATTAATTGTACTTATTTTGGCATTTGCGTCTTGTTATTCATGAGAGATGAAGACTAAAATGTGAAGTAAATCCTAATACAGAATGCCTGTGATGGATGGTTGGCTTTCTCTTATTGTTGCTTATAGTTCTTTAACTGCTTGTCATTAAAGACCGAGATGGTAGAAGAGGGAAACTGCCTTGGAAGTTTTTATGGCTCATTACCTTCCTATTTGTTCTCTTACCCTCCAGTGTCCTGGGCAAGATATTAAAAATCTTCGTTGATCTTGGAAAAAAATCCTAAAAGCAATCTTCACTAATTTCTTTGCAATCAGTTTTACAGTTTAGCTGACCAGGAAGCTCAGGTTGAGTTCAGGGATGCCAATCACTTTCCACAGTTATTTTTGGATAGAAAGCCTGATATTCGAGGCAGGCACTTCTGCCAGTCTTTGAGAGGATGGTGACTGTCATTCACAAAGCTGTGTCTGTAATTTTCATCACCTGCATTAAATCAAAACCTGAAATGGTAGAGGCTTTCTTCTGTTGAGGAAACCTGTAGTTGCTGGATTAGTGCCATAAATACAGTGGTCTTTCATCCAAACAGCCTCCCTCACTGAAAGAGAAACACATAGATGCACATAATGTACCTTTTTGGTTTCTTCTCTCCAATTATGCTAACAAGCTTCATGCTGAGAAAGGATTAGGGCTGATGGACAATCAAAGACAATGCTTCCTTCTTGGTAAAAAGGTGTGAAAAGATATAGGCAGTGGAGCTGGAGTTATTAGGCATACCTGCAGGAGGCCACATGACTGAGTTGGGCCACGAGAGACTGAAGTATAGAAATTGCTTAGTCACAATTCTGAGCTCTTCAATGACATCTTTAACACCTTTTGATTCGAAAGGAAAAGCCACAATGCAAACACTGCCCTGGCAGGTTCTGCTCAGTGTTTGTGGCTCAGCAGGGCAGCACAACACCTGGCTGAGTAAAATCCCCAGTGGGAGAGCTGCACTCGCCCTGCCAGCAGGGCACAGGCACCTGCAGGGCTCCGAGAGCAAAGCTGCAGATTAAAGAGGCAGAGAGGTCCTGTGGAACAAGCCCTCTACCAGTCTCATTCTGTATTCCATAGTGGGAGAGGAGTGAATTAAAAGGTAGAATAAAAAGAAATGTTAGGTGAGTCCCTCTTATGTTTTTTCATTGACCATATTGTTGCTTCTTTGGAGCACTCCAAAGCAAGATGGTCAGGGAAAAACAACATTTCTTGTTCAAGTGCATTACCAAGCAATTATGACTTTTAAAAAATAAAATGTCAATGCGATTTCAGTCCCTTTATCTTTTACTCAAGCTTTCCTGACGATATTTTACTTTAATTTCAATAAGAAAGATTTAAAGATTGAATCAATTTTATCTCTTCTTTGTAGTTGGCTGTTTATTATCCCTTTTAAATGTATTCCTGACTTTTTGTGTGCAGTTCCTTTGGAACTCCATATTTATATCTTGCCTGCTCTCTGCCTTTGTGGACTCTGGTTACTAACCTGTGAAACCCAGTGGTCTCCAATTGAACTAATCATAAAATACTATGTAAACATCTCCCTGCATCAAGGATATATATTAAGTTACATTCCACACAGACAATGAGAAATAAAAATATTGTAACTGAGAAATGGGTATCTAATACAAATGTTATTAATGTACCTCCCAAAGACTGCTCAGAGGCAAAGGTGACCGCAGGGGCGGAGGTGGATGGTTCCAGGCTGCCTTCTCTAACATCTGTGTAAATACTGGAGTGGTGGCCCCTCCAAGTTACAGGGGCTGCACTTTCAAATATTAAACTACAAAAAAGTCTGTCTGTGACTGTACTAAAGAAATTGCCTTTAGTATCTTTTCTTTTTTTCTTTTTGGCTGCTAGTATTAAAGAAAAATACCAGAAGACCACCAAGGAAGAAAGGGGCAGGAAAAGGACATAGGCATCATGAATGAATGCCAAGATTTAATTGACACAGTAGTGGCTCATCCTGTCTGTTCTCTTTGTGGAGATGTTGCCCTTTGTGTGTTGGTAACAGTAATCTTCCAAAGAACCCTATCAGATGAACTCATAACCCCTCCAATTATTTAAAAAAAAATAGCATCTTTTTTAAATCACATTCTTTTCCCCAAAAGTCAAATCCTGGACATTAAAACAGCTAAGCAGAATGTTTAGAATAAGTTTGATATCAAGGAGACACAGTTAACTGTTAGAAATAACCCTACAATAATCATTGCCATACAGACACCAGTATGGCAATGAGGAAGGTATAGACAGCTGGTTTAAAATGGGAAACTAGAACACTAAAGACCTATGTTTGATTGTGTCTCTTCCAATTTTCCTAATAGACTTCTCTGAAAGACTTTTTTAAATTCACACAAGCCTGATTTTTTTTCAGGTTCAGTTTGCAAACAGGTGCCAAGATACCCATGTAAGAATGCAAACATGTATGTGTGCTACAGTTTATAAATTGCTCCAGTGTGTTTTAAAAATGAATGGAAGGAAAATGTGGTTGCATACAGATGCAACCTGGTCTATATGCAGGCAAGCATAATAATAATCTGGAAATCACCTGTTCTAAATTTCAGCATTTTTATTTTCTCTTCAGTGGAAGGAATGTTGACACAGGGAGGTCTTATGAGCAGTCCAAATAAACACATATCAATAATAACAAAAGTAGAGAAATTTTAAAGTTTTACAGTACAAGCAGTCACATGAGCTTGATATCAATTACTACTTGTGATTTTGCTTAATCTGGCTGAAAACTGCTTTTTACAGCAGAATTCTTGGGTAGAGTATTTATAAGGAAACATTAGATTGGATCAGAATTCTTTTGTTGCACATGGGAAGTGTTGTGGCATTACTTTAGAAGTTCCCTTAAATGAGGTGGCTCCATGGTGCATGAGGGATTTTTTTTAAAGGAAATTGTGAGGTCTAGTAATGATCTAGAGAGATTTTCCCTGGACTCTTAATTATCTCTAAGACCTAAGCCCACTGCAATGGACACTGTGATTTATACCCAGAGACACCACTTTGAATATTTCCATCTCCCCCTCTGTGTGTTTTTATATTTACCTGAAAAGCATCTATTTCTCAGCAATACAGGTTTAAGTTCCAGTCTAAACTGAAGTTTAAATCTTCTGGCTTCTGTTGGAGGTGGGAGGGAAGGTGCACAAGAACAGGGCTGAGGAAGTATGGTACAAAATTTTAATGTCTCTGTGATAAGGTCATTTGCCTGGTTAGCACAAAGGTTAAGTTGGTTTTTAACAACCGGAGGTAAAAGACAAAAAATGAGAAAGTTCACAGCCATGCAGATAAAACCACTTTTGCACAGCATGTGGGTCTTCTGTACAGAACTCCTGTAAGTTGTATTGATCATGGTCTTCCCTGTGACTGTGTCAGTGAAATAATTAATGTAAAAACCCCAAACAAACAAAACAAAAATCAACCACAAAACACTAAAAAAAAAAAAAAAAAAGCCTCAATTTTTCTGATGCTTGAATTTGTGTTTGACAAATGAAGACCTGTGAGTTTGACTATTTCATTTTAAGAACTCTTCTCTAAAAGAAACCAAACACCCTTCAATTAAAACTAAAAAAAACCCTCCAACCATATCTCTTTCTGCAGTGTGGTCTCTCAGGGGATCCCTGTAAGGCACAGTGCAGATCAGTGATGATGTGCATGATCCAGCTATGTCAGGCATGCAGGGTATCCTGTGCAGTGACACTGCCAGCAGATCCCAAAACAGAGCATCCAACACTGCACTACATAACACTGCCCTCTTATTTACCCAGAAAAAGACATTTTAGTCATGCCTCATTATTATATTTGAAACAATCAGGTTCAGAAAAGTACAAAGTTATGTATGCAACTGCAGTGATGTCACTGCTGTGTGTGTGTGTGAATATTTTGACTGCCAAGCTGGCAGAAGACTGTACTGAATTTCAGTGCAATATCTTGAAGTCCATATATGATACAGGTTTCACTGCTTATCATCAACATCACAATTCTTTTCCTTTCACTCTGCTAGCTCTGATTTCTGGGAAGCAGCTCTTGACTAATCATCATGTTATTCAGATGAAAACTTTCAGGCATTAGCTATAGCCATTCAAGGGAGCCAGTGAGTAAGATTTGAGGTGAATCCCCTTGTATCTATCTAGGAATAAGTTGATCTGGCCACTGGGCTATTGCATGAAAAAGTGCTTGGCTTTTTTGCAGGATGCTTCTGTTGGAAAAGTAATTGTTCTGCCATGTGCTGGGCTCAGCAGTCTGTGCCAGCCTGGTCCAGAACGTGGGGTGAGAGGCAGGCAGACTGGAGTGGATGGCACACAAGTGCTGTGCTGCCATTGGATGCCCCTTCCCAATGACTTCCAGACATGCAAGAGGATCTCTTCTTCCTTGCTCATGAAATAGCTGCAGAAAACTGATACTGGGTGAACCGCCTGCTTTCAGGTGAAATGAAAGCAATATTTTTACAGCAGTGTGCTGCTTTATTGACAAGAACATGAGCACTTTTTTATTGTATCAGCATTTACCATTTTCCAAATTTTTAATTGGAAGTTAATGATATATGGCTTTTGTAGTAACTAAATGAATATTTGAACCGCCACAAGTTGCTTTAATAATTGTTCGGCTAATCGTTTAAATTGTCTTTACTTGTGCAAAGTCATATAAATGGTAAAAATTAAAAATTAATCAACTTGATTTACGTAACTAAAAGCTGCCATCTAATGGATATTTTTCAA
This sequence comes from Pyrocephalus nanus, assembly GCA_038380795.1. Lineage (NCBI taxonomy): Eukaryota > Metazoa > Chordata > Aves > Passeriformes > Tyrannidae > Pyrocephalus > Pyrocephalus nanus. Next base: position 24,840,858 of record CM076270.1, on the reverse strand, counting down.
CAGAAGACAGCAGTAATTATGCCGAAAAAAAATTCGTTCCTGTAGTTTGAACGATTATAGCAATTTCCACCGGGGGATTTCGCAGTCAGGTTCCAGTTCTGGGCAACAGTGATTAATATAATGGTTATTAATGAGAATTCATTTTTGTACATCGAGGGCTGTTTGGGTGTCAGTGTTCCAAAAGCAATGTGGTTAGCATATTAATTATAAAAGATAGCATTGTTCTGGTGACTAAGTAACTATATTGATTTTTTTCTCATTTTCTGTGATGTGAAAGGTCAATTAGACTTATAGAAACAATGGAGCCTTCACAGCAGGAACTATCGTTTCACTGTGCTGACATCTTTTTAGCCATGTACAAAGTTCATTAAATGTGCAAAGGTAGTAATGTTAAAAGGAAGAAAGTGATTGGGTCAGAGGTCACCAACCATGGCAAACTGACAGCCTCTTGTGGATTACACCACGGGAGCTAAGTAATAGTGAGAATTGCCTTTCAGGTTGCCCACTGGGACCGAGGGGAATGAAGTCATAAGCAGCTAATACTATTGGGTTAATTAAAAGGAATATTGACAGCAGCTTTGTTTGTCTTGCGCTGAATGGGATGCTGTTAACCAAGTATTTTATTGGGTTACATAACATTAGCGAATTTTTGTCTTAAATAATAGAATGCCAAATTTTAACATCCCCAGTGTTCCAGTAAACAGGTATTGAACCAAGCATGTCTGACACTTGTACAGTCTTCTGTTTCACTGTCTGTTCACACGTCACGATGTAATCTGTTCGGATTATTTTCCTTTCCACTGGAGCTGGCTCTGCCAGATGTTAATGTCCAAACATTTTCACAGGAAGGTTACAAGCAGCTACAGATCTCCCTGTCCTGAGATACCATGGCTTAGTAAATAGTACTGGGCTGTCTGTCATTCCGCTCGTTTGGTCAAGAATTTATAAAGCTTTTAACACTGTTAGCTTCAGTCTCGTTTAAAACAGTGAGACCCAAAGCATGCAAGGCAAAACCAAAATCCCTGCACAAAGGAACAAGAAGCATTGTAATTTAGGACTTGATTTGATTTGTATTATTCTAACGTTTGTAGAACAGCCGAGTAAAACATTCACGATCATCCTGGTGAAATTAATAACTTTAAGAGCACATCTGTGAAGGTTTCAAAATTGATTGCCATTTCTGCATAAAAATGACAGGTTTTCATACTAAATGTTCAGCAGAATAACCCTACATTTTAATAAGTTTTCAAAGTGTTTTTCTTCGCTGCTATGCCGAAAACATCATTTATATGCTAGATGTGACTAATTTGCTTGTAGTCTTCATCTCAAAACATCAGGGCTTTTACTTTTCCCCGCTAAAAAGAAGGAACTTGATGTGAAGTCTCCATGTAGCAATATATGTCTGATTGCTTTGGATTTTGTGTGATGGTTCTTTGATTTGAAAATGAGCTCGGAGCTGGCAGAGCAGGGATGTGCAGGTAGACTTCAAAGCTGACTTTCTTCTTCCGTTTTCCGCTCTGACACCGCCGTCCCTTTGGCTTGTTTTGCAGCAGCCCACAGTAACACATACTTCATTACCTGACAGTGTTTAGCAAGAAAGGGAAGCAGAAATATAATTACTGTCTTTATTAACCGAGAAATGAAGGAGAAGTGAAGATGAAATCACTCCTTGCATGTACGAGAGAGGCACATTATCAGCTGTGTTTATGTAAGAAAAATGTGGAAACATGCACTCTTGTGATATAAGCAGACTGTTATCAAATAGTAATTTCTACCTTTTGAAAACTGTTCCTATTGCAAATCAGGAGAAGTGCTGAGAATGGTGGGAGAGTGAAAAGGAATTGTACATCCAGGTTATGAGAGTTTGGGTTTTCATGTTTATGTTTTAAGGGTTGGATGGCTTAAACTGTGAAAAGGAAATTTGACATCTGACAGAAGCTAGCCCTCTGATAAACAAAACCTTGCCTTTCTGCATTGCTTCAATAAAAGGGGTAAACAGTTGTAATCAGCTCTGTTTGATGGTTAGACAGTTGTGAGGGTGTGCACTCTGCATATTGAGCTCAGGTGATTAGTGACAGTCACCGCATTATTTCTTGCAGTGACTCTTCTCTGATCCGTTTTTGTGGCAATGTATGAATCAAATCCTTCAGTTTGGGCTGTAATCATTGTCTTGTAAAAATCCATCCAGTCAAAGCATCCAGGAATGCCCTGGAATAACAATTTTGTGCTGTGTGTTGTGTTAGGAAGTAAATCCTTTCATCTTGAAGGAATTGTCCAGGCTCTTGAGAGTTGTTAAGGATTCAGAGCCCTGTGAGATGCAGGAATTTTGCTATCCAGTCCTGCACACAGGGAATTTGGGCAGAGCCTTGCCCAACATGTCCCAGCTGTGTAGTACAACAGGTATCTCAGGGCAGGGCTCTCGTGGCCCAGCTCAGTATCCCAACTGTAAATTCGTGTGCTCTTTTCTAAGGACTGGCTGCTATTTTGGTTGAGGTAGGGTCCAAGGAGCAATATAAAACTCCTCGTTTCTATAAAAGCTGAATAGTAATTGCTCAATGGAAACCCCAGCAGACATCAGGAAGGTGAGATGGAAAATCAGCTTCTGTTCACAAACACCGAGTCTCTGAGGTAAAGCAATATATGCACGTTGAGTGGATGAGCACTGCGCTCCAGAGAGAGAACTTGTCACTTGTGTTCACATCTTTCACAGTTCTCATCTGCAAGTGATAACTCTTGACACCACTGCCTGTGCGTGAAGGGCACTGATGGCCAGAGTAATGCACAGTTCCTGTCCCCATCCTGTAAGGCTGGCACCTGAAACATGTGCAGCCCTTCTAATGAAATAGCTACATGGGTTTGCACTCCCAGCCTACGGGATCTAATTTGAAGGCAAGTAAGTGGGTCATATCTAGTACCTAAGCATAAGCCCTCATCATTAGTGTGCCTGTTATCCAGTGTTGTGTAGCATATCTGCAGGGGTGCAATCTTGCCTCTGGGTGTCCCTGATATTTGTGGTTACTGATTAGTTGCTGCCACTGGCTCCTCGTGATAAATTCCACATGTGGAGGCAAAGACTTGCAGTAGCCTGATGTCAGGATGCACTGGAAGTGTGTAATGAGTGGCTTCTTCAGGAGCACTAATTTGTATGTTTTTTCTTAGATACTTTTTAAAGTTATATGTCTGACTTGTTGACCGAGATTTGTGTACAAAAGCAGCACTGCCCGAACTCCACCTGCAGCCTGGGTTATACTTCAAAGCTCACGCTGCTTACAAAGCATTCTTTTGTCTCCACGGTGGATTTTCACCTGAATATCAAGCTGGCTGAAAAAAGCAATGGGGTGGCAAGGATTTTAAAACTAATCATATTAATTCATCTCCCTTTGTGGTGATCCCAAATGAAGTATAGTCACAAAGTGACAAGATTTTATTCTGATGTGATCAAAAGGTTTTGCCATAATGAATGTTAGTTCATTTTTAAAAATAATGGGTGGGCCTGTGAGCTGAGCTGAGCATAGACCACTGCATGCTAGCACCGTGCATGTCCCCAATGGATGGGTGTAAGCCAGGACCAAAACACGAGCTGTAAGTGCCTGACAGATGTCCCAGTGTGCCAGGGCATCACCATTGCTTCCAGACAAACACTGCCCTCCTGAGCCACAGACATCTCTGTGGTGCCTCTTCAGCCAAGTGCTGAAACAGTTCACGTTCATTTAAGTCTGACAAATGTCTGATGTCTGACAGGGAGACCACTTTGACAACCCATGGCAGCCTGCCTCTCAGACAGTCTGTGGACTTATAGCCTTCAGCAGATATGTTGATTCTGTGGGGGAATGTGGAGCTCTTCTGTGCTGCCCACGTTTCACTCTCATATTTCTGAAACTCCTTTTGAACAAAGTCCTTCAATCTTTTTCTGCAAGTTCTCTTGTCTAGCTAGCATAGATTTTTTTTTCCCCCCCTGTTTTAAACAGTGTTTTTGGAGAAAGTGCTCCTTCTTAAGTAAAAAACTCTGTAAGTAATTACAGCTCAGCTGTAAGGTGCAGAAGTTAGACAAAACATTATTCTGCAATTTCAGACATGATTGCTTCTCTATGCACCTTTCTGTTGCCCTTCAGGCTGAAGTCACAGTTTCTCCACCTACAAGTAACTGCCTTATTTCAGTGTTATATGAGAAATGAAGAAATTATGCAAATTACCTCCCCACTCTATTGTGGAGAAATGAACTCATTCATTAGGGAGGAATCAGCCATCCCAACAGAAGTGCTTATCTGGCTGTTACTTTTCCATGAAAAGATAATGGTGTAATAAGGGAAAACATAGTAAACATTTTTGTCAGGGATGCTGCCTTAGTGCAGAAGTGACATTTCATCACACCCACAGCTTTCTTATTGGATCTGTAGAAACCAGTAGGATTAAAGCATGTGATTTAAGCTGTTTATGTGCCTGATGGTCCCAGGCCTCTTCACCTTCTTTGTAGAGCTGTTTGGTGCCAACTCTTCATTTGCTATCGTTATACCTAGGGGCTTGTGCTACTCTTGAACCAGATCCTCAGATTTATCTTAGTTTCTAAATTGTTCAATAGAATATGAACCAGTGTGTTAATTTTTTAAAAAACAGACTCAGTCTGGTTATCATCACAGTCCAGGGGGGAAAAAAAAGAAAGTTGTGTTGTCCATGTATGCTGTGACTGTACTCCATTCAACTTAAAAAATAATTGTGATCCCTCTGCAATGGTGAAACAAAGTTCTATTCTCTTTGTGAGGAAGTGACTTGCTGGGTATCTGTTTTCAGGTTCACCCCAATAACCTCTACCAGTGTTTGTGAAGATAGAGTGGTAAACGTTGCAAATTCCCCAAATAAAAAAGTGTATACAAACTCCCAAAATAAAAAAGTGTATACAAACTCCCAAAATAAAAAAGTGTATACAAACTCCCAAAATAAAAAAGTGTATACATACTCCCAAAATAAAAAAGTGTATACAACAGCAGCTAAAAATCTAAAGAAGCATAGGTCTGCCCCTCTTCTTTATCAAAAGCAATACCAGAAAATAGAGATTTTGAGATTCTGGCATTCTAAAAAAACCTACATTTAACCCCCCAAAATGCTAAAATTTACATTTCTCTTTTTCTTTAAATCTGACAGTTGAACCACCTTAATAACTGCCAGATACTTAGACCTACACACAAATGCAAACTACCAAACTACCACCCCTTGACCCAGTGTTCTGACTCTGATCAAGGCTGGTATTTAAAAGAAATGGCTGAGTTGTGGAGTTAACTGTCCACAGGGACAGTTTTTCTCTAACCCTCATTATTTAGATTTGGCTTATATTCCACAGCATGATGTTAAGCAACTAAGATACATCATCAATGGTGAGGACATCTCAGGTCTGAAAAGCAAATTACATAGGTATATTTTTAAAAACTTATTATAAATCAATCTACATTTTTTAACTGGAAAAACCATGACGTTCTGGAACAAGTTTCTTTCAAATGTATATAGTCCTGTAGTATAAAAATTCTATAGGAAACAAACTTACTCTTATTAAAGTCAAGTTTAATGTAATAGCTTCCACATACTTCAGGGTGGAAAAAAGTTATATACAAATGTCCTCAGTCTTTTGGAAAGGCTGTGACCTGCATGATATTTAAAAGTCCACAGGAGTATGTAGGAATGAACACAGCAGTTGTTCCTTCATAGTATGTTATTACAAAGAGAACTGGGGGTCAAATTGCATGAATGATAAATGGAAGGTGCTTGAAATGAGTTGGTTCTTTTTTGAACATTATACATTGACCTTGGCAGTTTTGACAATTACATCCATCATTTCTAAGAATCCATTCCAGAACACCCGTCTGTTCTCTAATGTGGCCAAGTAAACAGGATTTGTGAATACACGAATCAAAGATTGATCTCCTGTGCCTATACACTGATTAACAGTTGGTTTCTTGGTGCAACTTTTTCATTCTGTGAATTATGCGAAGATCATCATTCACCAGGCACACCTGTAGACAAGCACGTTGGAATGCTTTAATCTTCACTCACAAGGTCTTGGTACAATCGATAGTTGGCTTCTGAGTTTCATAAGCAAAATGGAATAAAACCATTAAAAAGCACATTGTACACAGCAAAAAATGATGTTTCACTGCCTTAGTGTTCCCCCTAGCAACAGAACTTGCTGAAGACAAAGGTGGAACAAACCATGATGGAAAAAACCTCGCTGCCCTCCAACATCAACGCTCTCAGTCCCTCAAAAAGTAAAAATAAGCATTTCTGCCTGGAATTTACGGCTTACCCATCTCAGACTGACCATGTAAACAGGCCTTATAACCCCCAAAAGGGTAACAAAGCATGCTGCCAGCAGCAGTGTTTAACAGGGGGGTATTCCTGGGCAATGCCTTTCTCTTCAGCAGAACATCTCCACTCATTTGAAAGGTGCTGAGCTGAATCTGCACTGCTCTGTAACTCTGCAGGACAGAAACACCCGTGGAATCCCCTGTGCACCTTCCAGTGGACTTCTGCAGTCTGTAATTAGGAACATGGAAAGCAATGTGAGCCCTCACTGAAGGGGGAGGTGACTGAAAACTCCCAGCACAAATGCATGGAGCTTCAGTCTGAAATCTGAGAAGGGGGAGACCCAAAGCTCTGTCCCCTTGGAAGGGAGCCAGGCAGGGACCCTCCAAACATAACTGTGGGAATGGCAAAATCCGAGTCTGTGGAATTCATGTAATAGCATCAGCTCTGAAGGCAACCCCTAAAGTAGAGCTTTTTCCTGCTTTTAGTTCTCTCAAGATATAGCAAAAGTGAGAATAATGAGAGCTCAGAGAGGTGGCTGGTGAGACAGGGTGCAGGCTTTGTGGAGATGGGCTTAGCACAAGAGGTAGACACAAGAAAATGTGATATTCCATCTCCTTATCTATGATAGAAAGGTTTAGTAATTTCTGCACTCTCACAGGTAATTGTAATACTTAATTTTATTTTTTTTCTTTACAAAATTACTCAGAGTTGGGACATATTAGTAAAATGAAAGAGAATTTTCACTCTGCTAAACCTCACTAATTCTTAATTTTACCTGATATTCTTTCACATTAATTTTGGTAGGACTGCTTACACTTTATATAAACTGTATTAATGAAGGAACCAGACTTAAAATGCCTGCTAAAAATGGTCTGACTGGAGATATTTTCTAGGGTTTTTATGTGAAGCATTGTATGTCCATAAACTATCTTTTCACCACTGACCTCCTGTGTTGATCCAGATTATCTGTAAGTTTATATGACATTTGAAAATAGAAAACTGCTCCTTTTTTTTTGTAAGCCAAGCATTTTTTTTCAGCCATTTCATTCTCCTTAATAGAAACATTCCTTTGCCTACAGTTCAGACTGGCCAGTACAGATAGAGTTTTTTCTCCTGTTTCTTGGCTCCCATAGAATATTCTTACTGCATATTACCTTGCATATTCTGATACTCTTTCCTTTTCACAATTCTATGATGTGCCTTTAGAAAAACCTGCAAAAAATCCATCCACCATAACTAGATCTATTATTAATTTTGCTATTAATTTCAGGTATTACATTACAGAAATCGACAGTCTACTCTGATAGTAGATAGTAAATTTACAGTGATGTAAATTTCAGTCTCCTCCTCCTCTTCCACTGAATGAACTGTAAAGAGACAAAAATGGTTATGTGACTAAGAATTAAATAAACTGCAGCAGGTGGTACCACACGTCCCTGCTTAATTCCTGTTGACAGTCTGCAGCTCAGGGATGGGGAAGGATGGAGATTCCCTGACTGCTGGTCAGAATTAGGGTAGGGAGAGGGGAGTCAGATTAATGGCTCTAGCTCAAGCCTTGAGCCTATTACAGGGGATTATTATTATAAGTAAGTGGAATTAAACTTACTGGAGCAGACCACAGGTCCATCCGGTTGAGGGTCCTGTGGCTGGGAGAGGTGTGTGCTGATGCTTTGAATGAAGGTGTGCAGCATTCCCCTGCACTCCTTTGATAATCAAAATGGTCAAAGCAGTGTTGCCTCTCCCTTGCTGGGCCAGACAGAGGCACGATTTCAGCAGTGTGTACAGTACAATTGACTGATGACAGCACAAAGAGGGTCAGGTTGAGGCAGGCTTAGTGCAGCTGCTGCCTTGGGTCAGGGGGTGAGTCCCTCCCCAACAACCAGCAGCACTGCTGAGTTTGGACCAGAAGGCTCCTGCTTGGGAGCATCAGATGTTGATGCGTGGAGCCCTCCTGCCAGATGGGGTGCTCTGCTAATCAGTTAAATCTGCTTTAGCTGATCTTCTCATGGCATGGATGGAAACCAGATTTTTGGGCTCATTTGAGCGGGAATATCTAGCAGCCAAGTACAAAGACTTCCCTTTAGACTGCTCTGATGAAACAGGAAGTATGGAGAGATTAATTTCCCAAATCAAGGCAAAGGTATGCATTTAATGTAAGTGTACCTTTCAGTGAGGATTGTTTTCATTCATATTTATCTGGCTTAGCAATAACCAGTTAAAATTTATTGTGGGCTAGCGTAAACAGCTCTCACCTTCCTATGTTAATCTCTAATAGTGATGACTTCAAGGAAAATTGATTATTCTTTGCTGAAAGACTGCCATAACCATCCTGGCAGACGATACCAAAATCACATGTGACAGACAGGGCAGCTCCCTCCGTGGAATTTTTAAACGTGCAGGTGGTTCTGGCTGCAGAATGGTAAATTAGCCTGCCTGTTCTCTGCAGTTACCCCGGGCACTGCTCTGCCCAGTTCCTGTGTCCTGCTCTGTGCACCTGCCTGCACACACGAGCCTGTGCCCTGCTGAACTTGGCTGTGTGGGTCAGGATGAGCTGCAGCAAAGCTCAGCCTGTCCAGCAGGCACAGCTGGACTGCAGTTTGCTCCTGCAGTTCAGTCCCTGCTGCAGGTAAATACAGAGGGAAACACTGCTCACCTCTGCCTGGGGAAGGTCATCCCTGCCCTCTGCGTGCCCACCCTGTACAGCACATGCAAAAAGCTTGGAGAGAATGCCCCAAACCACACATTTAAGGATGTTTTGGGACTGAAATTTAGGTATAATCTGTCCAGCTGAACCTCCAGAGCTGAGTGTGTGTGCCTTGTCACAAAGACTAAGCCTTAGCTAGATCCCAATTTATGTATCTAATGGAAATGTGCTTATGAGACATCAGTAGTCTGTTTTAAAGGGATTGCCCTTTATTGAGTGATGAAGTTGTAATCCATGCAGAAAAAAACCCTTAGTAATAGGTACACAAAAAAAATTACATTGTAATCCAAATTATGCCACACATGGCTATGCAAGGAGGCTATTCAGGTAAAAAGCTGAGAAAAGATGTTTTGGGGTTTTTTTAGCATGCACTGGATTATAAATGATCCACTTACATTGTTGCATTATTATTTTATAATGAATAAATGGACCTGCTTTACTGTTGCAACCAGTAGTCTCGCTTTAAAATGTTTTGAGTGTTTTCCCTGTGCTTAGTTATTATGGTCAAATTACTCTGCTTGGTTTCCTGGTGAGCTAGATTTTTGTGTATGTGCTACTCTGGATTTGGTAAATGCTGGATGTTACCTGAAGGCTGTGGCAGTAACAGGGGTAGAAACAGTTCTTGACTGAGTTGAATTTCAGGTGTAGGGTCTGGTGAAAGATGAGTTTAAACCATCTGTTCCAAGACCATGCAGTGCCATTGGGCAGGGATTTGGATTTTGGTGATGAGTTTAAAGAGTTCCCATGCCAATGTGGCCCTGGTAATTTGATTCTTATCATCTTTCCCTTTTGAAAATAACAGCTCTTGGTCACTTTATACTTTTTGCACTCACTAGGAAATGCTGTATCTTTTGTTTTCATTTACATCTGTATATGATTTAACTATTTATTTCCAACTACACAGCATTTCTGGAGTTTAAATATGTGTTTGAAGCAAAGAAATCAGTGATTGTTGTGCCATAATAATATTTTCCAAGAAGCTGAAAGATTTAAACTTTAGATGCCAAATTTCAGGTCTAGCTATTGTTGGTAGGTAACAGCAAAAGATACAAAAATCCATGGAAAGTTATTCTAGATTAATGGCATATTATTATTGTGATATTTGATCCCTTCAGTCTGAAACAGTGGCTTGCTTTCAGCCTTGTCAGGGCTTCACTCCTCAACTGCTGCAAGTTTGCACAGCTCACCTAAACTCAGTGATGACATGAAATTAATAATTTAGTCAGAAACCACTGGTGTAACAGTGCATGCATGACTCTCAAAACTAAATTCCAAGCAGGTTTCCTCTCTCAGTAAAGCAGGCAGTTACCATGGTGATGGGAAGTGTGCAGGAGCTGGAAGAGACAGAACAATGCGTGACTTCAAAGTGCTCCCCTTCCCACCAAAAATGTCAGTGCTCCCCATTCCCCAGCAATTTCTATGCATCAAACAGCACACACCAAAACACCAGAGGAGTTCTAAAGAGCCTTTTGCACAAGCAGAAAGAATAGCCCTATCTTGTGTTAAGCCAAGTCTTGCCATCCTCCATGTGCCTTCTAAACCTTCCATGTCTTGGAAAGTCTTCTGACAAAACCAACATCTTTATTCAAAAATCAGAATTAATGTAACGCTCTCTCACTACATTTCAATTTTAAATCACTCAGACCAATGGAATAATTAATAAAAAGACAACAAAGCACATACTAAAAGGAAGTATCTAGTTTGTGGTTTGGAACTTGATCCTTCCTGCTCTGAATTTAAACGTTAGTCAAGGCATAGTGGTAATGATAAAACTATGAAGAAATAATACTTGATCTCAAAGGAATACATTTTTAGTGTAAGATTTAAGACTAACTTTTTTTCCTGACTCTCACCTACCATGTTGTCAAAGAGGAAGCCCCATGATGAGAGGCAGGGCAGAGACTGCCCTGAGAGAGAAGCTTTGAACAAAGAGAGGAGGCCTGGAGCTTTGCAACAGAGAAAGAAATGCCTGGGCATGAATGTGGAACCCTGTAGGCAGTGGTAGGCATGGAATGCCATTACAGTGTGGAAAACAAGCAGTGAGCTCTTGGAAAGGTGGTGTGAGTGCTCAGTTGTTGTGCTCTCTTTCACTTTGCTCCCTCCCAGCAGTGGGAACAGATGGAGCATTGCACCTCCTCCCCAAAATGAGCCATCCCCTGTGCCCCCACCCACCAGGCCCAGCGCTGCAAGGGAGGCAGAGCCCCTGGAACAGCACTCCTGCATGCTGACTTTGTGTTGGTTTATTTCTGCTGAATGGATTTGCATAACTCTAATGTAAAGGGGCTGGAGAATGATTGTGTTGTCTTTAGGAGAGGGAAGAAAGACTCTCGAGGGAAGCACGGGGGGTTACACTGAACGTGCATCCAGTGTTTGAAGCTGAGCTAGTCAAGAAGCTCAACTTCAAAACTGTAAAGTCTTGCTGCAGTAGATACCACCAAATAAGCTACCTAGGAGGAAATATATCTTTAAAAAAGCGATTTCTCTTGGGGATGCTGTATTTTAAGATGTGTATCAAAACCATTCTCCCGCTCCCTCCATATAAAAGTATCTCTCAGACTTTAACAGAATTATTGCATTAAATAGGTGTACCCTCCTGTCAGCCCCATGAAATTATCCTGCCCACAATCACACTGGCTAGGCTAGAAGTGAACTGAATCAATGCCCATTAAAGTTAGTGTGAATATACCAAAACTTTGATTTGACTATAAGTGAACACCTAGGCAGAATTTTTCACTTCAAATGGCTTTGTTGCCCAGAACCTTTCTTTAGGGAGACTTCAGGGAGATTATCAGGCTCTTGCCTTTTTCATGGTTATATTGGTGTTTTCTGGTCAACTTGTTCTCCACATCTGTGTTCTGGTATGTGTTTGTGTGATACCAGTTCACCAGAAATGCAATAGCAAATGGTTAATAGAGGAATATTATCCACAATGCCCAAGAAATAGCTAGCAAGTTGTTGGTTTGGGGTTTTCCTTCCCTTTTTTTTTTTTTGGTTTGTTGTTTTTTTCTGTTTGTTTGTTTTGTGGTTTGTTGTTGTTTGTTTGGTTTGTTTTTTTGTTTGGTTTTGTTTGTTTTTGTTTTTTACTTTTTACAGCTGCAAGGCAGAAATAAACACCAGAGAAATACTCACCCTGTGTGTGACAATGAAGCACCACAGATTAGCAAGTGGCTACTTAACAGGAGGAAAGCAAACGAATCATCCTCTTGCTTTTCCATAGTTTTGTTTTGGGAATTTTGGATGTCATGGATACCTGTGTTGCACTGCACAGTTTTGGGTTGTACAGTGGGTGTAGAGCACCCTCTGCTTTCATTTGATCAAATGACACTCCTGGGCTTGAAGAGAAGGGTGTGTAGGGGGAACATCGAGGCTGTTTTCCTGCAGGTTTTTGTGCTGAAATCAGAAGAAAGAATTTGTCTATAGGGTTCATTAACTGCTGGCCTCTGCTGGCAGTAACCCATGTTATATAGGCCACCATTGTGCCATCCTCAAAAGAACTCCCTGAAGGAGGCAAAGTCTAGAAGGAGAATATCTACTCTGAAGTTTCCCACCTTCCCTGAACTGTATCTGCAGAGCCACCCCAGGAGGGGAGAATGTGGCTTTGAAAAATAACACCTTTGTTATTCCAAGTGTTAGAGATGAAGCAGAGTTTTCAGATGGCCCCAAGGTTTTTGCACCCTTCACCAAACACAGATGGAAACTGGACTCTTTGAACTGCTTTGAAAATCTGTTATCCTGCATTGCTGTGGGGCCTGTGAAGCAGCCATTGCTAACTTCTGTCTGCCTGCAATTTTTATGACCATGTGATGACAAGGGATTAAATAGCTTCATTTTAGAAGCAGACAGCTTTTAAATGTAAAAATGAAAACCAAAATAAAACAAAAAGCCCAATAATTCCTTGCTCAAGGCAAAACCTTAATAGATGCTGAGGTAACATTTCAGTGAATGAGGTGAATTCTGAAGTAAAAACGTGAGCAGTTTAGAATTTAAAATTGTATTTTAGGCAATAGTTGCAAAATCCTTATAACGTTATGATCTTAGTAGATTGGAATCCAGAAAATATAGATTATCCTTTGTTCCCCAATTTAGGAGCTGTTGGAATTATGGTGTAGGATACCATCACTGTTCCTTGTAGTGTTTTCTCTTTAGTGCCTGTAATTTACATGGAATTATTATACAGGTGATGAAAAAATTTTCAATTTATTCATATAATGAAAACTTCTTTGACTTCTCTGAATTAACTGTGTAGTTGATGGCAAATAGTGTAGAGCTTTCTATAGAAAACTGCATTCTTTAAAGTTTTTATTGCATCTTATTTGTTCTTTCAGATTATCAGAAAGACGTGTGCTTATTACAGCTGTTCTTAGTTTATTAAAAAAGTGACAGCCTTTATGCCAACCTAATTTTATATATTGAGTTTAACTAGCAATAGATTGTTTTCTTGTATATTTCTTCATTCTAGAAGCATTTAATCTATCTATTAGGAAATAAAAAGGTGTTTTTATAGGACAAAGTGATCATTCAGATTTGATGATTTGATGACCTGATTTTCTCTCCAGATGGTGAAAACTTGGACAGTCTGTGTTGGCAGAGTGTTTTGTTATAAGAGCTTCAAACACTGTGAGATGTCTTCGTTAGCTAAGTGCTTGGAGGTGGAGCAGCTGATTGCACTCCAGTGTGGGCAAGAATAACGTGTTTTTATACCATGTAAATGTCTTCTAGAATGATTAGTTTTTCCTGAAGCACTCAGTGGTTTGGTGCACAGGAATGAATATACTAGCAGTTTGAGAAATCCTTGCCTAAAAGTTCTGGAAGTTTGAATTAGATTTGCTGAGGAAACTCTGCTTCTCCTCACGCCACTTCAGCAGTTCTGGCCCTGTCAAATGTTAATTTTTAGTTCAAAGTGCCTTACTGCATAAAATATAATATGACATATGCAACTGCAGACTATAAATTAGTTAAAACTATAAATATTTCAGTCTGTCATCTGTTAGGAGCTGTTGTGGTGGCTTTGGAGGAGGTAGAGGAGTCACCTAGAACATGAACTGCCCAAAAGAGGAAGGGAATTCTGCTCTGCAGCTTCTCTGCACGCTCCTCATCCCCAAGATGACAAAGGGCTTTGACTTCCCTTCACCAAAGGTTTCCTTTCCCCAGGAACCTGTACTAGGAATGACCAGTGTGAGCAGCCAGTTTGGGTGTCCTGCCTTTCTGATGGCATAGGTTATTCTGAAATGAGGTGGCAGTGAGGGCAAGTGCTGGAAGGCACATGGGAATATAATGCAGCATCCAAGACCTGGGATTGGAGTGTTGGTGCTGGGGGTGATTTCAGCTCAGTGCTGAAGTGGCAGAATTAATCTCTCTGTTACCACAGCCAGGCTGTGAAGTTCACCACAGGTTTCCTCTGTGTCCAGTGCAGCTTAAGCATGTGCATGTTTAGCACAAAAGGAGTGTGTGCTGTGTTGAATTGCATCACATGAAATGTCAGCAATGGCAGGAAATCTCATTGCAGCTCAGAGAACCTCATTGTCACAGTTGCAGCTCACATGGAAAACTAAGCGTACCACAGATGTGTCATATGTGATAGAATATCCCCTCTGGCAGTAACTTTTCTGCCTTATTTTAAGTGGCACTATGCAAACAACAATTAAGGCACATACAGGGTCTTGTACCTTATGCTTTACACGTTAACATGAATGCAAAAAGTGTGCATGTGTGTACAGATTACTGTAATCACTAAAGAAAATGACAAAGTTTTGTACTTTTTCACTTGCTAATAAAGGCCCAGGCAGTATAAGATGCAAGCTGGACAGTGAGTAACACAAGGTGTGGACACAGGGACAGTGTGAGCAGTGATAAGCTGATAACAAATCCTTAGCACTTCCTTGCCATTAATCTTGCTGATATTTCTTTACACTCTAATTGAAATATTTCTTCTAATTCAGTCAGGTTTGAACTTTACCACAAATCATTTCAACTTTGAGGACAGGTCAAGAATATTTTCATGTTTGATCACAAATGTAAGCTAGTACTAGAAACATAAGGGTTTAAATTTTCTTTAAAGAGGTCCTCCTGTAATTGGAAGGGATGCACTTTCTCTACAAATTTTAATCACTAAGTTTAAAAGCTCTGTTAAGGTACATGAATTTTCAAGGACAATTTTCTAGATCATTATTAATTTGGGTTTTATCTCCTTAGAGAGTAAGGGTCACTCTAAGTCATATCTAAGTCATCACTCTAAGCCACTAAAATCAGTAAAATTGTGTGACAACATTTGGAACAAGAAAAAATATGTAGGCAGTGACATTTTTTTCTGTAGGTTAAGTGATTTTTCTACATTTTAAATCATAAGGGAAGTGTTTGTAAGAGCTTATTTTGCAAGTGTGAAATGTGCAAGGTGGAGCTTTTACTTACTTCTTTTGCTTGGCAAAAATAGTGAAATTGTTCTTTCAGCAACAGTCTTTTCTCCAGTGCCTTTCTAGTTTCTCTAGGTCTTTGTATTATCCTTGTTTACTTTTCTTACAGATCAGTTCCATGCATACACATTTGGGTGGGGAGTGGTGGTGAGATAAGCCACCACACTCTCTGGTTTCATGTTCTTTTCTTTACAGTTTCAAAATAGAGGAAGGTGGGAACTTGCCCCAGAGCCATCTAATCTCTTATTTAACCAGAACTCGTTACTGTCCTCCAGACCTGGATTTTTTTTTTTTTTTTTTTAATTATTTTAGAGATGAACATCCAGGCAGTCAGCTATGCTGAGTAGTCAGAAGTCATTGCTTCCATCTCTTTCAGGATCCCCTTTAGTTTAAATTTTTCAGTCTGACTGGAAAAAGAAAGAAGGAAAAGTCACTATGCAATAAAAATGAAACAAGGAGAAAAACCTCGCAGTATTTTATTTTGCACATTACTCTTTGACTCAGTGTGGAAGCTTCCAAAAGAAATATTTTTGTTTCTGTTGTTCTTTAGGATCTTTTCACTTTTTAATAGAAGCCCACCACTACTAGCACTGCAAGAACTGAACATTTTCAAAAAAGGTCCTGATCTTTGACAGATCCTGAAGATGTTTTACTTCCTATTGGATTAGTGGGTCAAGCAGGAGGGATTAGCCCCAGTTTGTTGCTCCTGCAGGGAAGTGCCCTGATGAGGCAGTGAATAATGATTACAGATCCCTAATTTTGATCAGAAATTGCGCTTCCCAGAGAAAGCCTAACAACAAAAAACACAACTCAACACACACTTCTATAGTATTATATAAGTTCTTAGATGGCTTTAGTTTGGTTAGGACTCAAAGGTTCCAGACCAGTGGAAAGCTGAATCTTGGCAGTGAGGGGGAAGTGGAGAACAGGAAGGAAATAAATGTAAGCACAGTTTTTGCTCTCAGTAACAAGCTGAGTGAAGTTCTCATATGCTTCAAATCAAATCCTTCTGGGTGTAGTGAGGAAGTGGGAAAAGGTGTGTAGGATAGCATCCTGCACAAGGATGGCCTGGCTTGTACAAGCCATAGGCTGTTCCTTCACCCTCCCAAAATGCAGCCTTGCTGTGGGCTGGGAAAGGTAAAATCCCCCCCTGGTGATTGGAGCCCTCAGTTTGTTCTGGGAGACCTGAGTCAGTCACCCCCACTTTGTGCTGCTGATACAGGCTGGCTGTAAGTCCTGCTGCTCATGCAGTCAGATTATCTGCTGGGGTACAGAGAAATACTGTACTGCAGATACTCAGTTCCACATTGGCCAATTTTGTAACATTCCAAGATTGGTTCAGAGGGTTTTCCCTCTATGAACATCATGCACATGCATCCCTCCTGCCTTTGCTGTGTAACTAAATTGATCACACCTAAATACTAGATCAGTTGGTCTTTAAACAGATTGTGCTCCTATCCCTCAAGGAGAAAAGTGATGTGGTGTTCTGCAGCTTGGATCTGTGAACATTGTGTTTACTAAACGTGTCACATACTTTGGTGAAGTGGAGGATCTGCCTTTCTCCTTGTTCAGCCCTGCTTGGCAGCCTGTGTCTTTCTCTCTCAGCACTATTTATGATGCTTTGAAAGAGATTTTAAAGGAATAAAAGGTCATATTAAGGCAACTCGGTATTAAGTGCAAGAGCTGGATGACTTGACTACAAAGGGACAACTGGAGGAGGTTTAGTTTAATATGATACTTGTAGCTTATTAATGCCCAATACTCCACTCCCTGCTCCCTTGTGAATGTCCCACTCAGAGTAAATTGATCTTGGTTACTGTAGCTTTGTTCTTCTCTTAGGCCCCAACACAGAAATTGGTTTTTGCAGAGTGTGATATATTTTAGACTCTGCACTGACCCTCAGTTGACTCCTGAACTTTGAGTGCCTTTCTGTGGCTGATTCCACGCTGCCTGCCTCGAGCCACTCTGTCGAGCAGGAGCCCAGTGCCCTCCACCTCCTCCTCCACCCTGGGAGCAGGGACACATCCTTCCCTTTGCATTCTTGGGAAAGTGCTCCCACTTCTTGCTGGTGTCAAGAAGGCCAAAACCAGCATTGTGTTATGTCCTTACCAGGACTGAGCTGTCAGCTTCTGGGTAAGAGAAGGCAACTTCCATCATCTCATTTGGTGTGACCCACTGATTGCTGCTGATTGCACTGGATAAATGCTACTGATGTAACAGATTACTGCCCTGTAGGTAGGTAATATGCTTATGGAAGTATAGAATGTGGCAGAAAACTTGGATACATCCCAAATATATGCCTAAAGAGAGACAGAAAACGACTGAAGAGGAGCAGATGATATTTTAGAGACGCTCAGTTTTAAATGCAGGAAGGGAATGGACATGAGCATCTCTGCAGCCAGCACA
Source organism: Pyrocephalus nanus (assembly GCA_038380795.1). Taxonomy (NCBI): domain Eukaryota; kingdom Metazoa; phylum Chordata; class Aves; order Passeriformes; family Tyrannidae; genus Pyrocephalus; species Pyrocephalus nanus. Next base: position 24,823,044 of record CM076270.1, on the reverse strand, counting down.
GACACATTAATCCTCTAAACAATAATGGTGTTTTTGCCACTACACTGTGAACAAGAGTTGTCTAATCTACAGATACAGAAACCTCCAGTGAAGAAACAGTGTTGATTCAGCCCTGGCTCTTCACAATCAGAGACACTTTCATAAATCTTGGAAGAGATTTCGTATCCAAGCCAGATTGAAATGCTTAATTTTTGGAGACAGTGTGTAATCAGAATATCTTCCTGATGTTACACTATACCTACCAGTTCCAACCTTTAAATAAAATGAGATTGAGCTAGGCAAGTCTTCCCTACTGTTCACTTTTCAAATTGACTAGTCCTAAGACTGTGAATGCCATTTTCTCTAAGGAAGTGCTGAAATGTGCTCTATGTTGTTAGAAATCCACAGAAACATTTATTTTTCATCAGTAGCTAATGAATGCTGACACCAGAATCTTGGAGGTTACCAGACATGCCAGAGATGGTAAAAATGGTCATAGTGATCCAGCTCTTGGGAAGCCATTATTTTCACAATTTTTTCAACACTCTTTCTAATCAGTCTGCAATATTCACTGCTGTAAATGACAAGCAGTGTAACATCTCAGGTAAAACTCCCTGGTGTGTGGCTCTGCAAGATTTAGACATAGTCAAGCAATGCTTTTCAGGACAGGAACGACAACTCTACATTTTGTTTTTTCACCTTACGCTGAACAAGTCACAGTAATTTGCATGTAAAACACTTTCTGTACTGGCAGGTGTCTTTGCTTTGGCCTCTCACCAGTGAGTTAATCCAGACTTTTAAATTGTTAATAACTGAATAAGTTTTACATCCTGATGCCTTTTGTAATCAGTCACATAAATATAAATTATGTGGAAATTTGTACTCTCCAGGGATGAGAAGGACACAAGAGCCTTGGCAACTATGAAGTAATTCACTGGCTCCTTTCTAATGTCTTGTACAATGTATAGAAAATGTAGAAACAAGTGAAAATAGTATTTGTTGGATATTATTTAAGAGAATGAAATGTATTTTCAATTTCTAAATTATTCTTAAAGGAAGTATTTGTGAAACAAGTTTCAAAAATTAACTCTTTGGTACTCAGGAAAAATATGCTAAACTATTAACAATTTGATTCTAGTAAACAAAAAGAAACAACTTAGACTAATTAAATGTGGTCAGCACTTTTATAAAGGGGTCATCAGAGAAGAGCAGTAATACAGTTGTTTGGAGCAGCTGTGGTCAATCTGAACACGTGTGTGTAAAACTATTCAGAAATTACTTATATGGAAGAAGTTAAGATTTAATTCCCATTTCTTAAAATGAAGAAATCTGCCTGCTCTTGAGGGTTTCTGATGAGGAATTTTGAGTGTACAGAAGCTGAACCTGTTGCATATCTTTTCATGGCCTTACAATCTTTCTATTTTTTTCTATATTTTGGCATAGTGCAACTGTAGTTCAATGTCTCATTTTCCACATTTTTTTAATAACAAATACTTAGTTATTCCTTTGAGGCACTTTTCTCTTGAAGCATTTGGAGTGCTGTATTCTCAGCTGGCTAAAGTTTCTGAACTCGCCGTTGTTTCGATATAATTCAGGTTTATTTATTCACATGAGTTTAGAATCAGGGCTTGGAGTAATCGAGGTTTTTCTTTTCTTTTTTTTTTTTTTTTTTTTTAATACTAACTTAATATGTAAATGTTCTGGCATCTCTTAATGCTAAAGGTCACCTGGCTGATTTTATTCTTTCTTTGGATTGCAGCAACCCTTTGAAGAGTGTTAATTGATTGTAATTGTTTTAGTTAATCAGTTTCAGAGGATCAGGAACCTATTTTACATGCAGGAGTTGTTTGCTTCCAGGCAGTTCACAGAAGTGGTAAAATCTACCTTAGGTTAATTGTTCCTTTATTTTAGGAGATTAAGGGGTTTGTATGTGGGTGACAATGGGTTTGGAATATATAAAAGCTGTGCTATGAGCACATTTACAAGTTGGAGAAAAATATCTAAAACCTGTTTATGCCCCACCTTTTTCTGTTTGTTTGTTTCTGTTAAATTGAAGATAAATAAAAGTGCAAAAGACACTCCCTCTGGGTATGATGCTTCCAGCAGCGTTCCAGGCTGATTCACTGATAGGACATCGGTGTCTTCCCAGCTTTGGATGATCAGTCCCCTTGTTTGAATAAAAGCCTGAGGATTTCAGAATGCTGGGTAATAGGTACCAGAGTGCCAAGACTTCCTTAGAGGCAGGGTGAAACCTGGGGATTTCTGTGCAGGAACTCTCATTTATCTGCCCCAGGCTGTTTGTTTGGGACTGTCAAAGTGTTTGTGAGAAGAGTTTATGAAGGATGGGCATGTAATAACCTCAAAGGGCAACTTTTGGAGTTCTTGATAAGCAGACTTTAACTACTCAGGAAATCTTGGGATAGAGGAAAAAAAATCTGTTCTCTCCTACTTCTTTTCCATTGCAATTTCATTTTCCCATCTGCCAGTCAAATGAGGGACAGGGTCTGAGAACAGCCCAGTTGATGCATTGAATGGATCTTGGAATGAAAACAAAACTTCCCTATAATTGGAACATAGTATGGTTTTTTTAGAAATCTTTGGCAATTAAACATTTAAGTCTAACAAAGTGACCTTTCCCATAAAAATAAAACTTCTGGTTTCATCACTGAGTTCCTGACACAGCCCACAGTAAAATTTCATGGTCTGCATGTCTTAAGCAGGGACTTTGCACATTAGAGCATAAAGTGGGTTATTTTTTTCTTCAATGTGCAGCTGGCTTTTGTTTCATAAACTGCAAATAAGCTGCAAGGCTGCCCCTTTTCTCTCCCAAATGTGTATTTTTCTGGATTTCTGGAACTTGCCATTCTTTTTTTCCCATGACTCTTTCTATCTATGAGGTAACATTCAAAATTAGCAGATGTTCAGGTGAATTAAATATCAAAATTCTGAGGGGAGAGGGAAAAGGCTTCTGACCCAGAAGTATGGATGGCTCACTGAGGGGAGTGCTATTAGCAGAAAGTGGCAAGCAAGGCAGTTAATGTGAATCCCAGATTTCTGCAAGGAATAGAAAAACAGAACTGCCAATGAAATGAAATTACCTAAATGAAGAAATCTGCATTTTGGGGCTAAATAGTACAAATATCACGCAAGGGGGGGGGCTATAAATTGAATAATGAGTGAAAATTTAAAGTACACAGTGTCAATGAAGGAGCAACTGCAGCAGGAGTGCATTTTTCCTGGGCTCTTGTATTTCTTCTGCCCTTGCTGTCCCTCTCAGAGCTCTGTCTCTGGCTGGACCTGTGTCTGCTCACAGGAACCATGCACAGGGGTTTCCCCCAGGCTCCTGGGACCACTGGGAATGAACAGTGTTGCTTTGGACTCACCAAACTGGGCTGAAATCGAGCGTGGGTACCTGCTCTGCCCATGTGCTCTAAGGCATGGATGATGATTTACATCACATTGAAATTCACCTAAATTTAGGAGTCCTAAAGTTCAACAGTGAAAATCTTTCTAGTCAAAGCAATAAAAACTGAGAGAGATGGAAAATATGGCTAGAGAGGAGCAAAACAGCAGCAATGAGGCTGGTGGGTGAAGATCAAGCCCTAAATGTTGTCCTTTTGTGTATTTGGGAGGGGAGTAGGATTATTCCTGGGACACACTCTGATCTCCTTCCTCTTGGGCAAAGCACCACTGCAGTCCCTAGCTCTGTTATGGTAAATACATGCAGCAGAATTTTCAGGGGAGTAAAATCAACAAATGCGCTTTTAAAAAAATAATTAAACTTTATTTGTGGAGAAAGTATTAGACTTGTTCCATCCTGTTAACTTCCAGAAAGAAATGGGAGTTAAACTGCTGCACGTTCCTTCTGATTTCATCTGCCTCAAAAAAAAAAAAAGCACAGATGCCTGACTCATTTTATATACCTTTCTGTTGTTAAGACAGGCAGGAAATTCGAGAACAATATAATTGTCAGTATGATAAATGAGAAGGCAAAATACTGTTGAACAGTAGAGGACACCGGGTGTTATTATGGCCCATTGTTGCTATGAATAGAACCACCCAGACACCAATTAACATCTCATTGCTATGATTACTTGCTACAGTATCTGTTCCACTAATCAAACTTGCACCTTTTTAGTCCATATTTTGATTTCAAAAAGTTATACCGAGAAGAGATTACATTTATCTCAAATGCAAATAAATGTGAAGCTTAAGAAGCTAATTAAGTTTATAACCACTGAGAATAACATTAAAAGGAAAATTAAATTGCTTGGTTTGGAGGAAAACCTTTCAGAAAACATTTGTTGAATAAACATAAAAGAAATTCTCCTAATGTACTCTTATGCAAATAGTGCTCTGTTTATATTTTCCATATGCCAATCATACACAACTCTTATGATTTTTCCTTCACTAAACATTCTTCTTCATAGGAATATTTACTATCAAGCACACAACATGTAGTAAGTATGACAGCTACATAAAAGCAGCATGCTATAGCTTTCCAAACTTTTTGAGAGCAGAGTTTGTTTTGTAAAAATGACAGTGCTGTTACAAATACTTAGTAAATAATTGCTTTTGGCAAGGAGACAGAAAGGAAGGATTAAGCCTATGGGATGTTACTTCCCACATTTTTTATTTTTTTTTTCCTTTTTTCTCTGTAGTCATAAAAGGTACTGGATTGAAAGCTCTGAAGAAAGGAAATTTCTGTTTATGTGTCAGGCAGCAGTACTGCAGTTTCTTGGGCTGGGTTCCATCCTCCAGAGCACTGTGGTGTTGTCCATGGTTTGACAGACTGCTCAGGCACCCTGTCTGAAGTCAATGAGGACACAAGGGATCCCAGCAGACCCTGCAGTGCTTTGCTGGATCCCATCCCCAGCAGCACCTCAGCTAAAGGGCTGCTCCTGCTGCCTTCTCCTGGCTGGCACGAGCTTCGAGCAGCTTGCTCCTCAGCCCAGAGCTTCTCCCTCATCCCAAATGGATTAGCTGTGCTAGGAAAAGATAAGATTTCTAGCTACAAATGAAGCTCTGCTTCATTTAGGGAAGAACAACTCTTGCAGGAGAGATGGGAATTCACAGCCCACCAGACAAAAGTGGGGGTGACTCGACTTCTCCTTGAAGAGTCCCACGAGCAGCCTGGACTTCCCCTCTGCTGCTCCTGCTCTCTTGTGCCACTCTCCTCTCTGGGGCACAGGCTGTGAGCACATCCTGCACACCTTTCCTTGCAGCCAGCCCTGGCTCTGCCAGGGGCAAGGGAAAAGCAAGTCCCCATCACCTCCTGCTGCAGGTGGATCTGGAGAGGAGCCTGGGTCACACCTTCATTCTTGATTCCTCTGTACTGTGTTTCAGATTTGACAGGAGCAAAGCAACTCCCAGGGAACTATGCCAATAAATCCTGGTTTGACTTGCCCTGGAGGGCAGGGATGTCCAGGTTGGCCTGAGTGGTGGTTCTGCCCCCCGAATGTGAGGAGGAAATTGTTCTGATGGAAATGGTGGATGTGATGTCATGGCTGAGGCCTTAACATTGTTATTGTTGTTAATCTTTAATATGTGCCTTTATCTTGTTCATGCTCAGAGAGCATTGCTTTCCCTGCAAGGGTTTCAATTATGACTGGAATATTTTGAAATGTGCCCCTGATGATCCATCACAATTTTTTTTAAAAGCTTTGGACATGGAAGAGCAGTGTTGAACTTGGAGCTTGGATTCAGATATAATTTTTTTATAAAGCAGCTGACAGGTTTGCTGGATTAGTGTTTATAATACTTATTGACATCCCATGATACCTTTCCATAGCTGAGCAGAGTTTAGATTGACTCTGGAGTATTAGTACTTGATGAAGGTAATCTGTTTTCTTGGCTGAAGCTCACAAACAAAGCAGTTAAATCCCCATTACAAATGGCTAAACAGGGACCCATTAAACTTCTTATAGGCCTGTCTCATTTCTATAGCCCTGAAACATTTATAAAGGGCACTGTTAAAAATTTACAGAACCTTGAGACAGTGTCTTAAGCAAAGCTACTCTATGTACACTACCTGAAATACTCAGTCTTCCTTTAAAGAGTAAAATAAAAGTAGAAAACCCCCCCTTTTTTTATATGCTTTGACCTACAGTAATTGTTTTGGCTTAGCATGATTTATTTTCAAAGTTTTATAGAAAAATAAATGTTACAGGTAGGAAAAAAACAATGCATGCTTAAACTACCATAGGAGGGTGCCAGCTTTGGTTATTAATAATCAAACTGTCTTTGTCAATGCCTGTTTCTATTAGTAGTTTTCCAATCACCCTTTTTATATGTGAAGTCACTCTGGAAATTGTTGGCACCAAATTTGAGATGAATATGGTAATAGTGGATGTATCATGTTAATGAGAATTCTCATATTAAGAAATATAAGACACATTATTTTAATGATTCTACTGGCATCAAACCATGGAAGCCACAAAGTTATTTTTTTAATGAATCAATCCCCACAGGCCTGAAGTAATTGTGTAAAAAACTGTTGGGCCTTTTTTTTTTTTTTTTTTTAATTCCAGTAAAAGACAGCCTCAAACTGAATTTATACTTTTCACTGTTTTAGCTGATGTTTTGCAGTATTTTGTAAACCTCCAAAGAAAGAGGATGTTTAGGAGAGCACTGAAGTAGGGAGATTGAAAGAGGCCTCTCAATGCATGTCAATAGATGTGATAATTAGAGAGAGAAAAAGCAAAGCCTTCATTAGGCCACAGATTATTTGAGCTGCACGGGCAAACTGTCAAAGTGAGCTCACCAGGGATGGCAGTGCCTGGTGAGACAGCCTGTACCTTCGTGCTTGTGGATGCTGGCATTTGTCTGTGTGACAGGGACGTGGCACTGGCAGAGGGAGGGGATGGCCAAGAATAGAAAAGCACTATTGTCTGGTTTGGTTCATTATATTCTTCTTCTAGTCATCCTCTCTAAGAGTTTAATCTTCTGCTCAAGTATTTTAAAAATAAATAAATGAGCAGTTCTGTCTTTCTGAATATGGGAGGTGATGCAGGAGTGTGGGGAGCAATGAAACCACACTGTGTATATATTTTCTAGATCCTGTGAACTTTGATAATTTCCAGATGGTCACTTTTAAATGTATTCATCAAACATGAAGAATGGTCTAATAGTCTACAATATATATTCTAGGACAACCCTACCTGCCCAGTTCCAAAACACAGTCCAGCTGCAAAAATGCCACCCCATGATGGTTTCCTTTCTCTTCCTCTTTGTGCTGCTCTTTGTCATTTATATGAGCACAAGACACTGAGGAATCATACAGATCCTCATGGTGCTTGGTCCAGGTCCAGGTATTTGTTTTAGACCTGTGTCCTGATCGAGTGGGGAACTGGATCATCAGACACAGGACAAGAGGTGGAGGAAATGAGCAGCTTACCTTAGGATGGTCAAATATCCTAGAATATCCTAGTAGGATAGTCCTTGTTGCTAAGTAGCTTGGGTTATCTCTACTCTTTCGAACCTTTTCAGATAAATACAGCAGAAGGAAAGGACTGCAGAGCTTCACACCAGAGTTTGGTCTTCACTTCTTCTGCCTTGGTTGGCTTTCTTCCTAGGAAATCCCATTCCCTTGTTACACTTTTGCTTTTGCATTCTTATCAGTTTAAAATACTTTTTTATTAGCTGGGTGAAGCACTTTTAAATGTAGAAGTATTTCCAGCCCTGTGCATCGTAGCCATACAGCCAATCTATGATAATTTAAAATTAAGAAAGTATTTGTGGAATGCCACTGAGTTGAGCCTAAAATTACAAGGGATAACCTAATGCTTTGACACAGCCTCTGTAGCCTCTCATTGTATTCTTCTCAGACATTAGTTCTCGATTCCAGAATTTGAAATCAAGCCAGGAACTTCCCACCCACTTTGCCCATCTTCTTAAGAGGGCACTCCTAGATATCATCAAGTATTTCAGTGGTTACATCTGGCAGCCTGTGCTTGAAGGCAGTGATGAAAACAGAACTGAAAATACAAATATAATATTTAGAAATACTGCTGAGGGAGAGGAGGAAAAAAGAGTCCTCACATTTCTTCTGCTCTGTTGTTCAGCAGTTAGGCCAGTATGACACACCAGAATGTTTCAATCATCAAATTATTGTTATTTCTTATTGCCAAATAGAGAATTTTAAACCCATGACTTGATTCACTTCTTTAAATGCCATCTTATGCACATCTGATGAAGTGCTATTTGCTTGATTCTTGCAGGATCACACAAACTCTTCTGGGGCCTGAGGCTGCCCATTGGAGTATTATTTTGCTACCACCACTAGTTTGAAATAAGCCACTTTAGGAGTCCTCTGTGCATTCTTCTGCAAATCAAATTATCTACTCGCTAGCTGGGAGAGCAATAAGATGCAAAAGACAATTTGTACGAGGAAAGGAAGGCACAGAGTAGGGAAGTAATAACTCTAGTTACTTCCTTTGATATATCCCTGCCAGAAAGGGATGTAAATCTTGAATCTGCCCACAAACACTGACCCCAGTGCAGTGGGACAGGTCTGTCTTGCTCCATTCCTGATTGCTGAAAGTCCCTCTGTGTAGCTGGGCTCCAGAACAGCCTTGCTCTGAGTCATTTGAGGGCCACAGAGAAGGCTTTGCTGTAAGGCCCCTCAATTACTGGGACTTGATTTTATTTTTTCCTCCAAAAACAGTATGCTTGCTTTCCTTTGGTGCCAGCACTGGGTACTGAAGTCAGAGGGGTGAATTTAGGCAGTAAAGTCTGATGATGTTCTGTGGAGTCTGCATTGCTCTTTCGGGATAGGCTTTTGGTGACTGCATGATCCCAATTCATCAAAGTGTTGAGATTAGGAAACTAGTTTTCTACCACTTGGTGCTTTTGTGCCAATAGAAATTCTTGATTTGTGGTATTTTGGCCAAATTTAGCTACAAAAACCAGACTGTTTTTCGTATGAGCTGTAACTGTGCATGTGACATCAGGAGGAGCCTGACACTTTGTTCTCCCACTCAGATCAATCTTTACATGCACACAATAAATTGCTTTGGTAGGAAGGAATTCACATTGAGGAATAGTCTCCCTGTTAGAATTAAGGTGATCGTGACAAACTTTTTCAGTTTCTGTTTTATGTGTAAGACAGTTCTATTTCAGAATTTTTGATCCTTCCTTTAAATTTCGTGCCACAGGTGACTTTTCAAACATCAAGTATTTGTAGGAATATGGTACAGTTACACCAGTGCTTTTTGGAAAACCTTTGTACCTCTAGGATAGAATTTAATGAGACTTGACAATGCTCTCCCAAAAGGTCACCACCCAGGTGGTTGTGTCATCCTGCTCAGGAGAAGAACTCAGCAGCTCAAATTCTTCTCTTCCTATTCAGGTTGGACATTAGATTGAGAGTTTTTATCTCTCCTGTTGCCCCCTCTGAGCTTTCAGAAATGGCTGTAACCACATTCTCTCCCCTAGGATACTGAACTCCTTGGCTGACTCAGATTGGGAACAGGTCTGGGCTGTCACAGCCTTGGATATGACCACTGGAGGGTAGGGGTTCTTCCTCTGCCTCCTTTGGAAAAGGTTTTGGTTCTTACCTCCTTACAAGGCAAAGATTACTTCCTATCTGTTCTGGTTCCTTTGGTGGTGTTATTTTTCAGCAGGAGATGACAGGAGTAACCCCCACTTACCTCACATAATGGGGAAGTGGCTTGTTTTTGTGGATACAACTACCATTATCTGTCATTCTGTGGAGTTCTGTAGATGTTTTAGAATCTTTTAGAACTAGAAATAGTCTTTTCTTTCTTCTACAAATCATGACTCCAGGTGCTGTGAACTAGTACTGGCTCTTTCAGATTATAAGATATTTATTTGTATGAGAAATGTGTATCTTTGGCAGGCTGCTAAATATTACTGCTTAAATCCATTACAAGGAAGCACAATTTTCTGTAACTTAATTTCCTAAGCCTAATGAACCCAGTAAATTTCCTCTGATGTCTTCCCAAGTTAATATATTAAATCTAATTTATTTGGCAAAAAATTGGACAAATTTCCTCTTAATTCAATTAACCTAGAAGAAAAAAAAGGTACTGTTATGGAAATCTGACTAATAATTCACAGATGTGAAAGTCCTGGGTTTGGTTCCATTCATTTACTAGTTTACAACTGCAATTTTTGTTTGCTATTTAACTCAAAAGACTTAATTGTACCGTATACATCTCTGAAAAGTTTGATGAATGATACCGAATTAGTTTCTTGTCATTTAACGTTGCAGAAGATTTTTCTGATTGTTTGCACGCTTATTGGATATTATATTCGCCAAATGATTTTCTTGATACGTTGCTGATGTTTCGTGGGCACTGCTAATGAGTGGGTGATGCATTTTCATCAGCAGTAATATGGCAATTCAGGCAATTCTGGCAATTTTGCCAGAACTCAAAGCTGTACAAAAGAGTTCTCATTGTTTATGGCTCACAGTTGCATGTGCTCCTGGAACATAATTCCTATTCCTCATGCCAACAGCTACAGTCCTGCTTTCCTGCCACTTCCTTGAGATACGTGGAGAGGTCTGATGCAAACAATGGAGCCAAACCTCGGACAAATAAATTACAAGGGCCACTAATGAGTGCAAATCCATGGGTGACCTTTAGAGCATTCGTGCAGCTGTCTCCATGCTCTGATGTAACTTGTGCTGAAAGAAGCCTACAGATAGCTAGCATTTCGAAAGGACTGTGTATATCAAAATAACAGAGTAGATTTCTTTCTGTTTGTACACCTCGACCAATTTCAGAGATGCTCAGGAGAGAATTTGGCTTTAGCACTGTAGGCCAAAGATCTTGAAGGTTCCTGCTTTTAAAGTGACTATTAGTGATACCCAAGATTATTTTACAAATGGTCCAGGAGTTTTCCTGCTATAAATTTTCATCCAGACATTTATATCTTTTCCAGCACAATAGCAATTGTATGAAAAATCGTCAATAAGCTGCAATACTGAGGTCAACAGTTTTGGTATTAAAATCAGTTTACAGTATGTTTGCTTGAAGTGCACATAAATTCAAAGAGGCAAGAAGTATAAACAGAATAGCTGGTTTCTTGGATGCACTCCAACATAATTATAGCTATTCACCCTTGTGACTATTTGTGTGTGTAGCTTAAAGCTATTTGCCTGCCCTAAGGTACAGTAGCAGTATTTTTATACATCTTTGTATCTGATTGAAATGCAAAACTCAGTAAACCTGGAAAGGATGCTAACAAGCTTAAAGAAATGTATGAGTAAAATTAACCAGCAGATTGAATGTGCATTTTGACATTTGTTAGCAGCACCACCCCGCTCCTGGTACAGGTATCTCTCATTCTTTTCAGTTTGGAAACTGAGATATCCCTTAAGGATTTGTCACCAAAATAGTGTATTTCTAATAGGCAATTATGAAAAAAAAAATCATCATCAATCACATTTATTGCAAACATCTCATAAAACAGTAAAACATTTATGTGGCTACGGAAGGCAAGTATGCTGCCATGTAATATACCCAGATTTGCATATAAAGAACAGCAGGCAGCAAACAAGTCTCTTTCCCTTTCTCATGCCATTTATACAAATGCCTTTGATGCAATGTGTCTATTTAATTTCCATCAGAATGTTATTGCTGCACACCTGAGTGGTAGTGGCTGTCATTAGGCCTCGGAAGGGAGCGGCTGCTGCTGCATCCTCCAGGTAGGGTCCCTGAGCCGTGTCACACCTTGTCACAGCCTATCTGTCACCCAGGAGGCAGGGTCTGTCACCCAGGAGGCAGGGCTTGCCTCAAGCTGATGTGCACCTGTCACCAAGATATATATACATACATACATAGATTCAAACACATATGTATGTATAATATATATTTTCTTTTTTTCTAAAGAAAATATTTCCTTCCTCCCAATATCAGTTCATTCATCACCAGGATCATTCATGCCAGGATTTAGCTTTCAGAAAAATTGCAGGGATATTGAGAGTCTGTATTGTTTCAGTGTGAATAAGGGTAAAATGCAGTTTCTTGGAAAGAAATGCAGCTCTTTTTGTGGGGATCATGTCAACTGACTATCGATACCAACATCTGCTAATCTCTGTAATCATCTGCACCTTGTGCTCGGAAAACACTCAGAAATCATTTTCTTGAAACTTTTTTTAATAGCTTGGAGTGCATCTACCGTGGGGCTATAGGATATAAAATGACTAATAAAATGTAAGGTTATTTGTGTGTCAGAGTTGGTAACAACTGTCTTTATCTGGATTTTTCCACAAGCCTCAAGGTAAAATGAAGCAGGCAGCATTGCAGAGGAGAGAGAAATGAATGACAACACATTGTACAAATCTGTGGGATTTTTTGACACTTGACTTTGTACTATCATTTTAAAAAATTCTCCCTTCTATTTACTTGTCAGAACTGTATTTAATTCTTATATGCTGCAAGGAATTCGCCATGTTAAGATATTGATATAACAAATTGCCAAATGTTTTAGAGATTGATTCTTGCTGGCCAAAATGGGCTTTCAGATTGGAAGTCTTTTTTTCCAGAAAACACCTGCTGAGATAGAAGTCTGACAGCTACACAAAGGAAATACAGTTTGTTTAGTCTGCTCCTATCTAGCAATCGGCAGATGCTATCAAAAATTGCATTTTTAAAATGAAAATTACCTGAGGATTTGGCAAAGGACCTTGGTTAAAATGGACTGAGTGGCCACTGTCAGATGAGTATTACCCATCTGAGTGGTTGTTACTTCTGTCAGTCTTTATTCAAAATTATGACAGGCCACACAGCAGGGAGCAAATGATCATTAATACTTCATCCCCTGGGACACAATAAACTGCCCTTCACTTGCATAAAAATAAAATACATAAAGCTTGTCAGGCAAGATGACAGGAAAAGGTGATTTTTCAAAATGACTTTACACTGCAGTGGGATGTGATCAGTTAAGACGTTTCTGTGTTGTGTGGTGGATGATCTTGGCAGCAGCATCTCTGAATTCATTCTGCTATAAAGATATATTTTAATACTTCTTCCTGATGCTTATTTTATTTCATTGGAAGAGTGTAAGATTTTGAACACTTACCAACTATACAGTGGAAACTTAAAAATAGATTTTGCAGGAAAATACTCCTGTCGAGCTGTTTATGCCATCTAACCCAACACCAACATGGCCCAGGCCAAAAGATGGCCACTGGAACAAGGACTCCCAAGCTAAAAGAAAAGCTGTTCTACACTTGAATAAGCCATTTTCACATCATTTTTTATAAGCAAAAAGTCTAAAAAAAAAAAAATAGTTGTTCTGCTGCATTATACTTTTGGTAAGGTCAGAAAGAGGCTGGAATGTGAGGTATTTGCTTAGCCACTGCTTCCAGTAATTTTCTGTTCTGGGAAGTGCACTGAAAAAGATAATTACTGATTTATGAGGAGATTCTGCATATTGTGCCTATAGGGGTGCTTTGTTTTGGGTGGGTTTGTTTGTTTGTTTGACACATCTGCCAATGAATTATTAGGTGGTTACTGCACTGAAAGTTTTGTGTAGGCCAGGCACATAGGGTTGCTTAACCAGTCAGTGTGGAGCCTCATAATCTCTCTGTATTTACAATTAATTCCTTTGATATTTACTGGAAAAACAAATTTTCTGACACGGTCTTTATGTTTACTCCCTTTCCTCTTTAATTTTTCCCATGGAAATTTATGGGATGCACTGTATATCCTTTTGTACAAGCATTTGTTTGAAATATTCCAGTGTCATTAAAACTAGACTTTTTTAGGAAGCAGAACATGTTTTATCAAATATTTTTACTGTTTTGTGTGACTAGAGCAGTTTTTATCATACAGACAGATCTCATCTACAGAACTTTGAGTTCATACTCCTTTGCTTGTTTCCCTTCCAAGGCAGGTGCAGAAATTTGCACTTTTCCTTTGCCAAAACGGATTCCAAATTAATGTTTTCACAGTTTCTTTCTGCTTGGCTTTTTCCTTCTCCTGGTCGTGATGGCAAAGAGAAAACTTCCTAATGAATGCTTGACTGAGGCAAAGAAGTATTGGAAGTTTCACAGGAAAGGTTGGTGGATCTGCTTGTATTCTCTTCTTTCTGCCCCTTTGATATCCCAGTGTCACTGTTGGAATTGTCACCCACAGCATCACTGTGCTTGGCTGGACAGGGAAGGGAAATAAAAATGCTAACAGAAAATACTTCTTATATCGCTCCTGCCACATCTTTAATTTCTGTTCTTCCTTTGTACACTGAACTACCCTGATTCTGGGCAACCATGGTAGAATTTGAGAATGGAGTCACAAAACTGAATAGCACTCTGGAAAAACAGAAGGAGGAAACTGTGATGCAATGTGATTTTTTTTTTCCCCTTTTATACACATGCAGTAAACCAGTTGTGGGTTATTGTTTTTCTGTCATTGAAGAAATGGAAAAACACCTGCTGATTTCAGGCCTAGACAGAAAAGTAAACAATATCTTTAATAAATAAATTCTCCTTTGGCAGAAGTTTAATGTAAAGATGGACTTTTTAATAGAATTTTGAGATAGACCTTTTATATTAAAGTCTATCTTTATATCAAGGGAACACCCCATAGGGCAGAGCTGGAGACTGAGAGCAGACTGGTTAAGGTAATGACTGCCTTGAATTCAGTGTGAAATGTTGTTAAGTATCATGGCTCACATTGCTTGGGGATTGTGAAGTTCAGTGATGAAACCAGGCTGGGGTTTTTTTGCATAGTAATTTCGCTTCACCTTCCATAAGTCCCATTCCTTCTGCTTTGTGCATGCAGGAGCATGAAAGCTAGGACTGATTAGGTGGCATTGGCATTGCAAAATCCCAAGAAGAATACTACTGTTAATGAGAATTGTATGTATAACCCCCTGCTTACTGCAATGACAATTCACTTCCTTGATTCTGTCAAACACTGCAAAAAACAAATAAGCCTGATAGCTCAATAATAAATAACTGCTCAAGATGCTGCTGCCTTTTTTTTTTTTTTTAACTTTAAAATGCAATAGCCTAAATCCTCAGCTAGATTGAATTCACCTCTCTCCACTGAGTTCAGTGCAGATAAACTGATTTACAGTGGCTGGGGGATTTGGCAGTTGTGAGTCAAGCTGCAGAGTACACAAAAGTTTTGTCAAATCTGTTTGGAACACGAATGGAAATGAATACGGGGGTTTCAAATGTTAAAAAGCAGCATTGGTTAAAAAAAACCCAAAAAACCAAAACAAAACCAAACAACAAAAACCCCCAAAACAAAAAAACAAACAAAAATCCTCCACAAAACCAAAAAACCCCAACCAAATAAAACCCAAACAACAACTTAAACCACTGCTGGAAAATCCCAAACTACCCCTGCATATGTTCCAGTAATTTGCTCAGCCATGCAGTGAGTTGTATTCATCGAATGAAGAAAACTTCTCGTGAGAATGTTTGAAATGTCACCGAGGTCCAGTCTGGCCCAGGGTGCAGGTGGCTCTACAAAGGCTTTGCTGAGGGGATGTGTTTATACAGTTGCTGCTGACGGATGGTATTGATTGGCCAGGCAACTCATAAAACAAGCGACCCCACTTTCATCTTTGTGCTTTCTGTTCCTTCAGTAGGTAGAAAAGTGGTTTTAATTATTCACATCATCCATTTTAATATCTTTTTTTTTTTACTCTTTTCCACCCACTCTGTTACAACAAAGTAATATTCTCATCTTCTCCTTATTGTGCAAAACTTTCAAAGGGGGGCAAGAGTGGGCAGATAGATAAGAAATTTCTGAGAATAAAATGTTGATGCTGCCTCAGTGGTAAGATTAGCAGGAGTCAAGATATGCTGAAATCTCCACCCTACAAGACTGCCTGAGTCACCTTTGGGATTAGGGCACTTGACAGCAGCTGATATTTAGGTATTGCCAGTGTCTCTGGTGTTTTGCTTGTATTTATTTTTGACAAATATTTTTAGAGTATCATGGCATCTACATGTAAAAACAAATACTTGCAGCTGTTGTAAACCCTTTTCCTCCCTCTTTGCTAGATTAATACAGAAACCTACAGCTGTTTGGAAAGAGAACAGTAAACAAACTTATTCTAACAGTTGGATTTCCAGGCAAAAAGTGTACCAAAAATAAGTAGTGGGAAGATAAGACTTAAAGATCACGGTGCTTAAAAGGGACCTCTAATTCTACTGATAATAACCAAGTTTAACTGTGCTTCTGGTTGTGGTGTGGCAGAGCTGCTGCTGGGTTTGGCAGTTTGTTCATCCTTAGAATAGAGACGTGATCTGTAACATAATGGGAATTTTGATGCCTTTAATTGCCCATTTTTAAAATGTACTATTAGCTAATAAGGAGAAAGTGATATAGAAGACAACACCCAAGCTGACAAAACTAGAAAGAATTTTCTTGGTTTGGGGAACAAAATGTTCTTTGGCTAATTTACAGCTGCCAGCTTTAGCTAACGTGAGCTAGTTAGTAGATGCATGTTGTCATCATGACCTGTATGTTCTGCTTATCATCTTCACAGGCAAACTTATCAAAAAGTACTGCATGGGCATGATGGCTACAGCTGCTTGCTAATTCTGTCACACAGTGGGCTCGAGCCAGGCTTTCTGATGAAAGTGACCTTGGAATTATCTGAGAGTTTTGTACTTTGTACGTGCTTCCCCAGAACTGCTCTTTCAGAAAATCTGCCCTTGGATGGAGCTGTGAGCTGCTACACAGTTGTATGTTCTAAATGCCTGCATTTAATAAGGGCATATAGAAATTATGAAAGCTGCAAGATCTTTGCTGCTTTCTGGCTTCATACAGAAAGAAAAATGCATGAAGTAAAGGAATGTGAGATATGATAGAGCAGAAGAGTTTCTAGGTGGACTGGCTGACAAGGAGAAGCAGCAGGTAGGGGAAGAGCATTGCTTCTGTACCTGGAGTGGCCTTACTGAGCTCTAAAGCAGTGGCAGTCTCAGGTGTGTTACATAAAAATGCACAGGCATGTTCTTGTTCAGAATTAGTTTCATACACGTGGCACAGCAAGCAAAATGAGATTGGAAAGTTCCTTGGTCAACTAGTGGAAGAGATTGTTCTGACAGAAACGTTGGGAGAATGACTTTTCAGTGTTTTTTTTCTTTTTGAAATGCTCTGTTTTCCTTCAAGTTAATTTTAACTCTAAACCAGCTGTGATTATTTTCTTTTTAAATCAAGTTGAGCTTTAAGGGGAAAGCTGCAAGGTAGGATCCTTCCCTGCTGCATGGGGTCTGCTGGAGAGCACAGTTCCAGAGGAGGGTCCTGGTGAATGGTAGGAAAAGCTGCCCCACTTCCCCATAACAAACAAATAAGTAAAAGGATTTAAAAAAAGCTCAGCAAACCCACAAACCAAACAAACAAAAGACCCAAACAAACAGCTTTTCAAAACTTTATTTCATACCTTTTTCATATTCAGTACTCCAGTTCTGAATACAGTACTGGTTTAGAGTACATACATATTCTTTTTATGCTTCTTTGGTTGCTCTGTCACTTCAGACTGTCTGTCAGAAGTAATAATTTGTGTGTGGGAGAAAAAAAAAGTCAAGCTGATTACAGAGGGTGCATATTCCCCATGCCCAGTAAAATAAACCAGGAACCCATGTAAATGAAGCACAAAGTTTGTAATGAATCGGGCTGATCGCGATGATGTGTTCAAGGGTATCTCCCAAAGTTCATTAACTTAATGTAATATAGAGTGGCAAGAATGATACCTATGATTACTCCAATTAAAATTACAGTTTTCTGCTTTTCTGTGATGCAAGTTAGTGCTGTGAAAACACGAAACACACCTCGTAAATGCCACCCAGCTGCAGATTTGACAAAGTAAGCCTGCCAGCTTTTCCTAACAGCACTGAGAACAGTAGGCATGGCTGCAACTGGCTTTTGTTACTTCTGGAAGCTCTGGCAGCTCACCCAGCATTGTAAGACCAAGGCAGGAAGATGACAGCATTGCTCAACAAGTGATTAAAATACACTAGAGAAAACATAAAAACATATAGTCTTAAATGGAAATAAAAATAAAGCAAATATCACTGTAAGCATATGGTGTGTGGATACCACTAAGAGAAGGCTGTAAGATAGCACACCATCCTGCTCAAAAGAAGTGTAGGATTAAAGCTTTGTTCTGTTTTGAGCTCAGTGCTTATTAATAAAGAGTGGATGGTAACTGAGGAGATGAAGAGACTGTATTGTGAGACACCACAGAGCACGGCATGTGTGATGTTCCTTCTGAAGCCATAATAACCATTTGATTTCTGACCCTGAGGTGAATTTTGTATACTCATATGCATGAAGGAGGTGAAAGGATATGCACCGAGCTCTGCCCTTCTTTCCAAACTGTGTTTTCAGAAGCGATATAATTGAGGTATAAATAAAATAACAGAGAAGGCTTTTGTAGATATGTATTATTATTCAAACTACCAACAGTTGTCTTTGCACTTGCTGGTATTTTAGAGTCCTGGATTTTAAATGGCACAAACTCTCCTTTAGCATCTCCTGTAAAAAAACCACTCAGTAGAGAATATACATCTTAAGGGAAAATTCCAGAAACCAGGTCTGTATAACCAAAAGTCCCAGGAACTTCACTTGACTTCCCTGCTCATATCCCATTTGTCCTGTGACATCTCTGAAAGCAAAGAATACAGCCCCTAAAACTGGCACTTCACCAGAGGTGAGTGTACACCCTTCTCCCAAAAAGGCCTAGTGCATGGGAGTTCCTAAAGTGTCTGCCACGGTGTGGGATGCCAAGAGGGCACCCCCTGCCACTTTCCAGCCAGATGAGCAGGAAACCCACGGCTCAGTGACCGCCTGCAGCGCGGGCATCGCCAGCAGCTGTCACTGCTGCTCCGGAATGATGCAGCCATTCTTCTAAGATTATGCAATTAGGTGGCCCCATCTCCCCTTCTCTCTCTTGAGAATGTTTTTGTAGGTGTCAAGAGCACTGAGTGGCTGAAGTGTGATGTGAGGCCAAGAAGTATCCATACATCCTTTCTGCACCTGAGGGATCTCCGAAAGGAACGTGAGAGAAACAGGAGGGGATGAAGCAACACCAGCTTTTCTCAAAATTAACCACAGAATGCAGTTCTCAGGTGGGAGAACCATCTTAGTAGCAAATTGTTAGTTTGTTCCTTGAAGTGCTTCAGAAAAACATATATTACCTCAAAATGTTTCTGCCTTTCTCATTATGTTCTCCTTTTCCTCTTCTCAGGATGACAGTAATAAGCAGTGAGTTTATGAATACTAAAAGCTTGACATTTCCTAAGGATTCTAAATAGAAATGGCTGATACTCCATTTTTTTCTCCTGCAAAACCTAAGTCTCAGTTGCCATTTTACAACCTAATACTTTAAATTTTGTCTGTTTCTCCTCTATTTTGTTCTGGCAAGTCTTTATTTGAGCAAGGAACTGGGGAGATGTCTTGATGCCATAGAGAGTATCAAATCTCACCCTCAGAAGCTGGCATTTATTCTGAAGTGGACTAAATATTTGTTATTACAGCAAGTTACAAAATCTGCCCCCTCCTCCCTTTTTTTTTTCTTTTCTTTCTTCCCCAAGGGAAACACCACTGTGTGGTGGGTGTTTACAGGCAGCATCACAGGGGACCAGGAGACTGGCTGGGAGCTGGTGGCAGAGCCAAAGGGATTGGTGTGGATATTGCAGATTCCAGGTTCTCCTGCAGGTGCCTGATGGGCCGTGGGAAGGCACAGGAGGAGCAGAGCTGGACCAGAGCCACCCTGCCCTCTCCCATCACACCTGCAGGTGCATTTCTTCTCAAGTAAACAGGGAGGAAATACTCCTGTGCTGTGCAGAGCCCGGGACTCTAAAATTGTACGGTTTTTCTCATCACTTCCATAAGGTTAGTCCCTTGCTTCCTTTGTGCATTCACTCAGCAACAGATTTTTGACACTTTACAGATTAACCTGCACATTTCAGAGCCTGTAAATGGATCTAAATGCAGGTGGTAAGAAAGGGTGCCTATCCCACGTTTTGAATGTCCTGAAAAGGACTCTTGAAACAGCAGAATATATAGAACACAGTTTTCTCTCTTTATTTCTTGCATTGGTGCAAAGACAGGGATTTTGAGAGCATGATGAATATGAGAATAGCACAGCATCATTTAAAATTGATAAATGAGGAGAACAAACCATGGTAACATAATGCCCCCTATGGTTTGTAAGGAAGTATGTGCAACAGCTTTAAGGGCAATGCTTCCCTTCATACCTCCTCTCCAGAATTAGAATTTCATTATGCTCTTCTGCCAGAGAGGAAAATATGTCTGGATGGATTTTACTAATAAATAAGTCAGATGCTGCTAATTTAGATGCCTTAAATATCCTCCTCCTTTTTGGAGATTCAAAGCGATTGGGATTACAAGTGGTTTTGAGTAATGTGCTAGCAGCTGAGTTATTACACGAACACACCCGACAGTTCAGAGCAGGAACTCATCGCGGGGAGAGCAGGCAGCCTGTCCCGCAGGGGAGAGGCTCTGTAGTTGAGGGAACGGCCACTTGATGGCAACATCTCCCTGCACATCGGTAAACCCGACATCTCCCTGCACATCGGTAACCCCATCAACATCTCCCTGCACATCGGTAAACCCGACATCATCTCCCTGCACATCGGTAACCCCATCAACATCTCCCTGCACATCGGTAACCCCATCAACATCTCCCCGCACATCGGTAAAACCAGAATCCTGCACATCGGTAACCCCATCAACATCTCCCTGCACATCAGTAAACCCGGCAGGGCTGGGCAGTGGAAACCACAGACCTGGAAACAGGCACGTTCCCTTGGGATACGGCGCTGCTTTCCAAGAACTTCCAGACTCTCAGCCAGCGTATCTTGTGCATTTCTCAGCTGAATGTCCGTTCAGAAATTCCCTCGTTAGAGTTTCATTGATGGGTCCTTCAGGAAGGCAGCCCTCTCGAGCCCCAGTGGGAAGAATGTGATAGCAGGTTTGTGGAGTGGTGAGTGGCCTCATTAGGAACTTAAATAGAAGATGATGCATAAATAATTATAGTTGATTTTGCTGGTCCATCAGTGCTTTTTTATTTTTTTTCTTTTAGCCTGCTGCCCCATATCCAGTTTTAAGGCAAGCCTTGTGTCTCATGCTCTCAGTTGCTTTGTGGTGCCAGTGAGGGCAGAAGCACCACGTCAGCCCCAGCAGCAGGAGCAAACCTGCCCATTTACCAAAGGCTGTGGGGTGAGGGCAGTGCCCAGCCAGGCTGCCCCACTCTGCCCCTGCATGGGAACCCTGCAGTGACACCCACACTGCTCAGGGCAGGGAAGGCATCCATCACCTAACTTAAATTAACTGTGCCCACCTTGAGCTGTGAATTGGGAAATACTCCAGGGCTGGTTCTCTTTCACAGAGCCCACAGATCCTCCTTCCCAGTGACAAAAGCACTGATCCTTGTGTGGTGGTGAAGTTGCAGCAGTAAGGGGACACCCACAGGTGCCTAACAGTGCACATACAGAGTGAGAAAAGGAGCCCAGCAGCAAATGTGTACAAGTCAAGCAAGTTTGATTTGAGAAATGTGATGGAGGAGGTGTCTCCCAGGCCCAATGTTTGAGGATTGTGTCTTGGATCATTCTGTGTTTTGAGACTTATTAATCTCGATTACTCATTCCTTCTATTTCAGTAACTACTGAAATAATCACAGTTTTCATATAGTTATGCTCTTGCAACCTGGGGGCTGGGTGTAGGGGGGAAAATACAGGAACAAAGTGGGAGTGACTCACTGGGAATAACAACTGCATGTTGTCAGAGAATAATGAACATTATTTTGGTCTTGTGCTTTTAAACTGGCATTCTGCTAGCAAACTGTAGGCAGACTGCTGGTGCAGTGAGTACAATCAGAACTCTGAAAAATCCCAGACATTTCATTTCACTGACACTTTGTGGTAGGGAATCTCTTGGTGCCTCTCAGGTGTAGCCAGTGCGTATCTGGAGCAGGGAGTAGCTCTCCTTCTCTCCTCCTTCAACAGTTATTGATGTATTTGGCTCAGATGAAAACACAATTCACTGCTGAATTGGCCACAGCTAAGGCTGAACAAACGGTTATTTGTTATTCCAGCTACTGGTCCATGGGCATATATACAGTTAATATTTAAAATCCCTGAAAAGACATAATCACAAGGTTTGTGAAAAATGAGGCAGCTTCCCTTCCCTTAATGGCAGGGATCTCAAATGAGTTGTGTTGTCAATGGGAGAGCAAGAGGTTATATAGTTTTCCATAATCTATAAAGCTTCTTCAGAATCATGTCATTAGCTTTCCTGTGGTAGAGCACAGCAGAGCTAATAATGCAATTATGGTTCGTGTAGTTAAACTCTGCTATTGATATTTTTTTTTCCCAGGAGGCCTTCATTTCTGGCAATTCTAATCATCTTCATTGTACAGCTGTATGGATTCCATGTTTCACTGTGAGGGAAATAAAATTGCAAATAAATACCATCCTTCCTAACATCTCTGTAAACACCAGATTTAGTAACCATTAACCAAATGCTGCAGTCTATAAAATGTATAGCTCTTTGGATAAATATATATATATACACACACATATATATAAAAGAGGGCACATTCACATACTAGTCACCAGAATAAACTATTATGGTGGAGTAAATGAGAGCAGAATTTCATCCAATATGTGATTATTCTCATTTCTTGCTGTTAGAATTAATTATGGTTTTTGGTTTTGGTATACTGAGTCTTTCCCTGTCTGTCTACTGTATTCAAACTGTAAGTATTAGAGTAAAATAGTATAATTGCCACATGAAAATGGTGTGTGTACTTAGCAGGATGGGGGTTCTTTTTTAACTTCTCATTCTTTTGAATAATTCTGAAACGTGAAGTTCTGTATTTTTACCTGATAACACAGTGAGTGTGAAAGCTGGCAATCTAATTAAGATGCTATTATTTAAGTCTATTATTAAGCATTAATTTAGTATTCTCATCAAGGAAAAATTGCTTTTTTTCTTTTAAATGAATGGTTCTAACTGTGCCAATCCCCACTACAGCAAAAATATAAATCCTGAGATGTTGAAACACTAATTAAGAAACATAAAGTATGAAACAAGAATGTTCACTGCTTCCATGGTCTCAATCTTGCATGATTAGGGTTCTTCTCAGAAAATAAATTATTAGAGCAATGAATCTCTGAGCAGACCACCCTATTTTCTTGGGGGGGGGAGGGGGAGGGAGGGGAAGTTTCAACTACCAAACATGTTACAAAACGTAAAGGTACTTGATAAAGTGATAGCATGTTAATAATTGTGCTGAGAAACTTCCTTCTTTAACATGCCTGGGACATAAATGGTTAGCAATAAACACAGAGAATGATTGCTATGAGGTGTCTGAGGGAAAAACAAAGATATGAGAGGGACATGCTAATTAGGCTTCCTTGATGGACCACGTGGAGATGAAAAGGAGATGAAATAAATTAAAAACAAACAAACAAACAAACAAAAAACCAACAACAACAAAAAAAACCAAAAACAAAAAAAACCCCAAACAAACAAAAAAGGAAAAAAAGATGAATATTTAGATATTCTTGCAAGAAGTTGTTGTCTGTGATAATGAACTGTCCATGCTCTCAGTATCCTTATGGAGAATATCCATCATTTTCCTGCATACATCAGAGCAATGGAGCACCAGGGTGTCACTGGGGGATCCCATGGGATGTACAGCAGTGCTGATCAAACCTGAGGGAGATGGGATAAGGAGACAGCAGGAGCAGCTTAAACCATAAGAGTCTCTTGTTCTGGGTACAGAGCAGTTCCTGCCATTGCAGTCTCCCTGACTGATGGGAGACTGTGCAGTGATGAAGCTGGCAGACATTCTCCATCACAACCCCTATTTTTAAATTGCTCAGCTCTTTCTGCAAATTCGATTAATGCTGATTGTTCTTCTGTAACATCATAACTGCTTTGGCTTTTGTTCTTCAGCAAAGCATTGAAAACATCCAACCTGGTAATCTGAAATACATAAGCAAAATGCTGTCAAGGGATACTAATTAGAAAAATTGTGCACATGCAACCTCCTAGTGTTCACTTTTGCTCTCATTTGCTTTACAGATGGTGCCAGGTCAAAGAAGCAAGCTGTCCTTACAGGACAAACAGTTCTGAAGTTATGAGCATCTATCCATTTTCACCTATGCTGAAATTTTCCCCTTAGCTTTTTTTGCTAACCTAGGCTGTTGGTGGTTTGCTAATGTTTCCTTCTCTTCTTTTACTCTGTATAACAGCAAATCCTGCTAAGTGCTTTGCAGGAATCTAAGGTACAAATTTGTTGCTTCTGGAATAAAAAACAAATGGAAAAATTTGCTGTAATTTTTTTTTGCCAGGAAGTGACCTGTGATACAGGAAGACAGGAACATAAAACAAATTTGGGAAGAACCACTGAATGGTCCAGGCAAATTGAGGAGGCACAAAGCACCTGCTGTGCAGCTTGGGATCCCAGATAAGTTCCTAGAATGTTATTTGACCCATGCTGATGGATAACTGTTATTGTATGGGTTTTTCTGGAAAATCAGCAGTAGATAAGTGTTAAAAAAAAAAATCCGTATATTATCCCTATTGGTTATCAGTAAAAAATAATATGAAAAATAAAATTACCTGGAATCCTTTTCTTAGTGGACTGTTACCTGTTCAGTAAGTAGAATGTCTTAAATACAATGAGTGCAAAACCAAAATATTTTCAAATTAGAAGAAATTACTAATAGTTGTGCTCTATCATTGGGTAGAATTTCAAAACGTTGGTACTAAATGTAGACAACAAATTGGATTGAGATTCTTAATTCCTTTTATTATTTTTTTAGGGGATGAAAAGCTTTATTGGAACTAAGCTCATCTAAAACTTATTATTCTTTCAGTATGCTAATTAATAGAGCAGGATCATGGATTTGTTAATTAAAATAAGATACCTCAGGGAAACTGAAATTAATTTTCATGTCCTAATAGAGTTACCATTATGTCATTAAATCTTCTGGATGTCTTATCAACTTCTCTTTTTTTTTCCTTTCCTCAAAAAGTGAAAAATGTTTTATTTAGTTTGAATTTAGAATTAGAATACTGAATGGTGACTTTCTGAAAATGTGGAGAAGATCAACTAATGCTCTTGGAATAGCTGCAGCCCTCATGGCAGTGTCAGGACTCATCCCCTCCTGTGCCCTGGGTGAGCACAGAGCTGCTCACCTGCACAGTCTGCACTGCACAGGATTACCCTGTGAGAGGCACTCCAACAGCCCCCTGGAGTAACCTGCTAACACTGCCTTGTACTTTACAGATGTGGAGCTATCAGAGCTCAACCACTGCACAGACTGATTGTCAGAAATGTCCTGCACCTCAAATGAAATGCCTCTCGTGGGCGGAAGGTGTTACCTGACGGTAAATACAGCGGTCAGCTGGGTCTGGCCGTGTCAGTGGGTGAGTTTGTACAGAGGGTTTTAAGGGAATCTCCTGGTCATCCCCACTTGCTGTGCCTGAGTGTAGATGTGAATCAGTCTTTCTGGAGCGTGCAGACTGATCCCTGCTGGGTGGGACCAAGCTGGAGGACACGATCCAGTCACACCCCAGCAGCTGCTGTGGGGTTGGACTGCAGAGCACACGAGAGCCAGAGCAGAAGAACACTGAGCATGGTGAGTCCCTGGGGCCTGCCTTCACCCTCTGCAGCTCTTCACCCTCTGCAGCTCTTCACCCTCCCCAGCTCTTCACCCTCTGCAGCTCTTCATCCTCTGCAGCTCTTCATCCTCTGCAGCTCTTCATCCTCTGCAGCTCTTCACCCTCCCCAGCTCTTCATCCTCTGCAGCTCTTCACCCTCTGCAGCTCTTCATCCTCCCCAGCTCTTCACCCTCCCCAGCTCTTCACCCTCTGCAGCTCTTCACCCTCCCCAGCTCTTCACCCTCCCCAGCTCTTCATCCTCCCCAGCTCTTCACCCTCCCCAGCTCTTCACCCTCCCCAGCTCTTCACCCTCCCCAGCTCTTCATCCTCCCCAGCTCTTCATCCTCCCCAGCTCTTCACCCTCCCCAGCTCTTCACCCTCCCCAGCTCTTCACCCTCCCCAGCTCTTCACCCTCCCCAGCTCTTCACCCTCCCCAGCTCTTCATCCTCCCCAGCTCTTCACCCTCCCCAGCTCTTCACCCTCCCCAGCTCTTCACCCTCCCCAGCTCTTCATCCTCTGCAGCTCTTCACCCTCTGCAGCTCTTCATCCTCCCCAGCTCTTCACCCTCCCCAGCTCTTCACCCTCTGCAGCTCTTCACCCTCCCCAGCTCTTCACCCTCCCCAGCTCTTCACCCTCCCCAGCTCTTCATCCTCCCCAGCTCTTCACCCTCCCCAGCTCTTCACCCTCCCCAGCTCTTCACCCTCCCCAGCTCTTCACCCTCCCCAGCTCTTCACCCTCCCCAGCTCTGCTGCTCTTGTGCTGTTGGCCAGCGTGGACAGAGCCAGGACAGAGCCAGGGCTGTCCAGGTCTTACCTGGTGCCCTGACAGGAGATCAGACTGCTGATTTGGCAGCTGATGCAAATGTTGATTTCAAAGTAAGTCACTTTTACCCAAGAAAAGGCACCTACAATATCCTCAGTGTTTTCTGATACTCTGCCTTGCCAGTACACTTTCTTCCAATTTATGTGTTTCATTGTGGAGAAAGGGAAAAGGAGAGGTATGAGAGAAGTACTAGTTTTTCTTCTACAGCAAAGCACTATTCTAATTTTACTTGATAAATTTTCAAAGCCAGAAAAGAAGTTCTCCATCGTCACCAAGGGTGCTAATTGCAATTTGTGTCCAAAACTTCTGTCATTCAGTGTACTAGAAGACAGAAATAATCTTATTAATTAATATACCAGTGTATATTGAGTACTTTATCCCATTTTATCACAGGCTTAAATGGATAAAATTTAATTAGAGACAAGCAGATGTAGTTGTTAGGGGCTGCTGGGCAGCTGCATTTTGGTTAGTCTTGTGAAAGCTTACAGCTTTTCAGGAAGAATGTCTCTTGTTTGCTTTCAGCCTGCAAAGTGTTCAGAGGGATTTGGAAAGGCAAGATGCAGTTTTGTTACTGTTGAGTCTGTGTTTAATCAGCAAACAGAAGTTCACACGGTTTGTGAATTTCAGTTGAACTTGGCAGATGGTTTCCAGCAAAAATAAAAATAATAAGTTCATTTCAGCTTCTGAAAATAGATTAATCTCAGTTTACTAAAGTAAGCAGAAAAGAAGCATAAAATCTCTCTGCTTCCAATACACAGTTAAATCAAGCAAACTTTGTACCTCCCATGTGCTCTTGCCAGAGAGCTATAAAGTTATTCTTTATGACAAACACAATTAATACTAAAGGATTTTTATCTGGAGCAGAACAGATCTTCAGGACTGATGTAAAAAGATTTCCTCAGAGTGTTCATGAGTTAGGGCAAATTCAGTCAGAAGCGAAAGACCAGTTTCAAAATTTTTACATGACCAGCAAGGAGTTTTTGATGCAGGTTTTAGTGCAAGAGACATTCAGGTCTTCTATGCTGCTCCTTTCTGGCCTTAGTTTTTGCTTAAATCACATGGTCTGCTTACATAAACCAGCCTCAAACCTTGTCCAGCTCCTGTGCCAGACTTTGGTGTGGAAGCTGCTTTGTGAATTTATTTCAATTACAGTTGATTGCTGGATGTTGCTGTCATCTATAGTTTCTCATCCCTATCAATACTTTCTGGGGGGGAGCATTAGCATTTCTGATACGTATTGAGTACCATGTACCATCTCCAAACACAAATGCTTGAAAGGTTCCCCCCTTGATTTTTCCTTGCACAGTCCCTTTAAGACTGCTATTTTAATCCCGTTTCTCCCAGTTCAGGTACGTGCAAAATAAAGCTCAGGTCGGTGGAGAGTTTGTTGTTTTAAATACTGCATTTTTTGTGCCATTCCGTGCCCAGCAGACACCTCGAGCAGCAGCCTCTGATGGCGATGCCACCCCCGGGGCCGGCAGGGAGGGCAGTCCTGCAGTTCTGCTCCGTGCTGCGATCCATCCCCTCAGCCGGGACCTGCCTGCGGAATTCCAGCGGGAATGCTGACATCCTTGCAGGGGAGGAGCTCCCAGGGACACCAGCTGGAGCGAGACGCCTCACCCACCAAAGGTCAAGGTGAGAACGATGCGAAATGGTGGCTGATTTAAGAAAATTATTTCCTTTCCCCCCACCCCCATTGCAGAAAGCAATACTGGGTAAAAATACGTAACTTGGGGCTCGTTATTGCTCAGGGTCACAGTCTGGTACTTAAAGCTCAGGCTCAGCATTTCTCCCTGTGCTAAAGGAGAGGCTAGAAAAGGGAAGAAAAGGGCTATATAATTTCCTCTTAAAAAAATTGACAATAGCAGTGTATTTTAATGCTGGTCACAACTGGTATTTTGGGGAAAGGGAATTTAAAAGGGAAGCAGTGATTAGCCATGATCCCTCCTAGCAGCAGGGAAGCTCAGGCTCTGCTGGGTGAGGTTGGGGTGCATTTCATGATGCCATCGTGCTGCCCTGACCCTGCTCTCACCTCTGGATGGCACAGTGCTAAGGGCTCTTAACCCTTGCCTGCTTGGAGCTCAGGGAGGGCAGGTGGGGAGGAGCTGAGTTCTTACCTGAACTTGTCAGGACCATGGGGACAAGAGCAGAGGCAGCTCCTGCTTCCCTGAGAGAGCTGATGGTGATGCAGAGGGGAGAGGGAGTGTTGTCTTTTCCTGCTGAGTACGAGGGCAAGTGTCTTGCACCGGGCTCATGGGACAGTTCTCCGAGCAGCAGGGAGCAGGACAAGAAATCAAACAAACAGCTTTTCCTAATACTTTGAAATTTGTTGCTGTCTCTTGTTTTTCTCTTGTGAAGGTGTGTTTTTTGAAACCGTTGGCACACCCTGGCTGTGATGCCTGAATAAAAATGGCAGAGGGATTAGGCTCCAGAGAAACAGCACCTGTGCTGAGCCAGATGACATTTTTGCTCTCTTGATCCACTTGGTTGACTATTACTACATGCCCTCCTGAGGAAAGTCTGTGTTTTAGTTGTGTGTTAGGGATGATGGTGTCTTAGTCCATGGATAGGTATCCTCCAGGCTGCAGTATTTTATGGGATCACCATTACCTGCACTGGTGTTTGTGCACCAGCTCAGCAGGGATGGATCTCCCAGCTTCTGTAGAAGTGGTAGTTATGGAAAAGATAAAATGTAATCTTTCTATAAGGTAAAAGGGAAGGTTCTGGATGTATAAACTCCTCTAGCCAAGCACTGCTTGCCCTGATCTGAGCAGTCTCATTGATTTTAATGGATCCATGCTAATTTGCACCTTCTGAGGATTTACCCATCAATTTCTATCGGTTTTACAGCATGGGATGGAGCAAGAATGTGTTACAGGTAGAGGGAATACGTGTATGTACACTCAGTTTCTTTTTTTTTTTTTTCCTTTTTATTTTTCTAACAGCTGTGAATATGTTCTAGATATCCAACACATTCTTAGAGAGGAAGGCAGTGCACTCTGTTTTACTGCTCAGACTCCAAATGGCAGAGGCAATGATATCCTTCCCCAGAGTCTTCTTCAAGGGGCAGGGACAGCGAGCTCAGTGTCTTGGTGGAATTCTCCTTTGGGTGCTGCCACTCTGCTTCCTGAAGTCCTTAAGATTTGGTTAGAAATAGCACTACACAAATCTTGAAATGTTTGTCCTCATTTCTTATTTTGCTTGTGCATGTCTAAATTTCACCAAAGTATGACTGCCTTTGTGCCTGGATGAAGTCTCCTGTTCCCAGTGTCTCTGGGTGTTTGCAGGGGTGAGGACAGCAGGGTGTGGCTCTTGCATTTGCTAGTATAGGCTATAAAAATCAGCTGCCATATAATTTGGGGGTTTTTTTTGGAGGTGGATTTTCTGTAATCTTCCTGCAGGGAATCCTCATCAGCATCTTCCTGAACTGTAGACTCTGGAATTTAATTTGCTCAGCCTTGCTCCTGGCAGGCCATTTCAAACCAGTAGAACTTGCAATAGCAGAGGGGACAGACAATGGTGCCCAGCACCTCCCTCTGCTCTGCTGGGCTCTGTGCTTAGGCTGTGCCATTTCTGCAGCCATGCATCCCCTCTGCCTGCACATCTCGTGATGATCTCCACAGCGACTCGGGCACTCAAGGCAGAAAGATCAGCAGGTAAGTCAAGGTTGCTCTCCCTTTTTTCTGGGTCTGGGTTTAGACATGACATCCCTTGGCTGATGCTAAGCATGGAATACAGTGAGAAATCCAGGGCAGCTTTTCCTGCTTTGTACATGGAGAATGTTTTTACTGGGGTCAGCAACAGGGAAATTACAGAATCCCAGAACGGCCTGGGTCAGAAGGGACCTCAAAGATCAACCAGTTCCACCCCCCTGCCATGGACAGGGACACTTGTCAGTAGATCAAGTGGCTCAGAGCTTCATCCAAGCTGGCTTTAAACACTTCTAGGGGTGGGTCACCTACAGGTTCATGAACTCCTTTGTCTTTATGGGATAGTATTTATGAAAGACATAAATACTGAATTACAAAGATGGGCTTTTTGCAGTCTCATAATTAATACACACATGATAAAGCCTAATTTTAGGTCTGCTGGGTTCAGTTAGCCAGCAGGTGCATTAAAGTTTTGCCTCTTGGTGCTCACAAAACCCTTTTCCCTCTCTCTGTTGGTGCAAACGCCTCGGAATGGATCAGCGTTCCCCTGGCTGGCTGGCATCATCTCCCCCTGTTGTCCAGCTCAGACGATGCAGCTCTGCACCATGAGGAAGGCGACACATCTCCCGCTCTCTGTGAGCTGATATCAAGTAGACAGGCACCGTCTGAAGTTTTGTGCATGCTGTGCGCTTTTTTTTCCTTGCTGCAACAAGAAAAGCCTTTTCTTTTAACCTGGCTTCCTTTGAAGAAGTAACTCAGGAAGCTTCATGGCCTCTCAAGGTAAGTGCATCTATAGTCTGTATTTTTAGATCATGTTTACAGAAAACTACAGTCTTGTACGTTTCCAGCAATCAGCAGTCTGATGAAATGAGTGTTTCAGGCTAAAACCACATCACTCAAAGCACAGTTGTTTTGCCTTCCTTTAATTTTTCAGCATCCAAGAGGCTCCTAAGGAGACTAAAATCTATACTAGGGTGTTATTTGAATAAAATCTGTTATAAAATGTTAGCATCTGCATTCAGTTATAAAATTTAGTGTTTGTATCTTTGTGCTTAAACCTGTCGGTGCAGAATGCGTGGGAAGGGCAGGTACTGAGGGAAAGGTACCCCTGGTTTTGCACACTTCTTCCCCATTCCACTTTGAAAATACTACATCAAGAAATGATTTTCACATTCAAAACTGGCCAGAGCCCTACTAACCATGTATGGGAAATAATACCTGAATAGTAACTGGATTTTATCAGATTACTCCTGCCTAGGTTTGTCTTTGCCATGTACTGACTTTGGCAGCAGCTGCTTGGCCACTCAGACGTGCAGAGGCAGATGTTGGCCTAGGGAGTTTCAGCCACGTCTCTCCATGTTTGCCAAATTTTTACCCCTCTTTTTTGCTCCCAAAATACTCAAGGCATTCTGCATTTAGAGCATTAAAGATCCACAGCACCAAGCAGGTTTTACAGCATTGCTGTACTCTAGCTATATAGGTGACGGTTTTTATTTTGCTTCCCTTTAGCCATATAAGAGAGGTAGAGTTTTGTGTATTTTTGATGTGTACCAGTTAGTAGAAGCAGTGAAATAGTAATGGTGTGAAATATAGCATTTAGAATGAAGAAATTTGACAATATACCTCATTTAGGAACATGTACAGAATACTCGCTGTATTGTACAGTAACTTCTGAGTTTTTCTATATTAGAAATTAAATAAGAATCATCCATAAAAATAGTCAAAGTGTCAGAGTAGCTCAGATTGTCATTAATATTTAATGTATTTACTGTTTGATTTTTGTATAGCTTAAAATTTGACAGGTAGAACTGCAATTTGTTGTCTTTTTTTCTCTTTATTATTCAAGAATAACACTAACACTGGGCCACTTCGTGGCATTTCATGTAACAACAAGAGTTATGGCAGTAACAGAACCCTGTGAGGTAAAATGATGCAGAAGAGCATATAAAATATTTATTGCCCAGTTATACATTTTTAAAAGCCAGCTACAAATTCAAAGGGGTTACTTCTTCCTGTGGTCTCAGACTTTGAAAGAAAGCAGTGGCTGCAAAGACAAATTAAGATCAAAATATTATTAAATGATGAATCTTTCACAGTGAGTTCAAATAATACTAAAGGATCTCATTTAAACCCACAACAGCAAAAGAGAGATTCAGGCTTGGAGCCGAAATTCCTTCTGGACCGCAAACCCCATCGTGCCTAAGCATTGTCACACATGAGATAAAATTACTGATACCCACCTGATACCTCCTTTATGGGAGTTGTAGAGAGTGGTGAGGTCTCCCCTGAGCCCCTCCAGGCTGAACTCCCTCAGCTGCTCCTGTGGCCACCCTGTGTGAGTCCAGCCCAGCCCCAGCCTTGTCACACGGGCTCTGTGCTCACCAGCTGAGCAGACCCAGTGCTCTGAGACACCACATCTCCTGGGTTAGCTTCATCTGCAGTCATTCCACTAGGGCTGCTTTATAAAGTGAATCAGAGCACCAGAAGTGTGGGACCATCAGGAAATTTGTTTTGGGTCCTGATTCCTGATCTGAACCAAAGTACTGGTACAGTCACATGCAACCTGTGGTGTTCTTGTTGCAGCTTTGATCCAAGAAGCTAGCTGCTCTTTGGCCCTGTTAATTTCTAATTTTCTTTTCCTTTTTCCCATGTAGAATCTCAGGGACAAACCAACCCCATCTTTAAGGATTGCCTCCCTGGTTCTTCCGACATCCCCGAGCAGGATAAGCCTGTTGAACCAACGAGTCTCTGGAAGCAAACATCACACACTCACAACTTGCCACCTGGTCTAGAGTACCTGAACCAGGTACTGAATCTTTCCAAGTGTTAGAATTGTTATGTTTTCCTCATATGCTGCCTTGATACCTTGAGGGGTGAGGTTGTGGTAGGTGGAGATGCAGAGGCTTTTCCCTTGTTTGATATTTCTGTGAAATGGGGAGAGTAGGAATAACAAGCTCTTTCTTCATTTCTGTCATTCATTTCTGTAGAAGTTAATTTGTTATGCATGCAGCCTTCTTTGCACCAAAACCATTGTTTTCTCCCTTCTAGGACATTTTCTAGGTCATAGTATTACGCATCTCATTGTTCCCCCAGTTCCCTTCCAGCTCCTTAGGATCTCACCCTCAGGGAGATGGTTATTGAACTCCAGCTGGCCTCAAAGAGACTAAAACAGGCATCACATCTTTGGGGAACATCAGGGTGTCCTGAGCACGTTCCTCCTGCCTCTGCAGGTGAGAGGCTCGCTCTGCTGGGGAGCCAAGCTCCCAAGGAGACAAGGATGGCTACAAACCTGCACCCACTCTTCGTGGGGCTGAGGGGGAGGAAAGTGCTAATTCCTGAGAGAGGGAAATGCCTGGAAATGGGAGCAGACAAGTAGGCCACGAGGAGGGAAGGAGAGGGGATGTTTAATCATTCTCCATCCCACTGTTAAATGTGTGGCTGTTCCTCTCACCCTGTGAAACCTCTCAGGTCTGGGAGCTCACAGCTGTGATGATCTGCAGCTCTGGTGCAGAAGTTCCATGTCCTCCTGAATTTTTTTACCAGCAAGGCCACTCCCTGGTGTCACTTTGACTCCAGTCTGCATGTCACATGTGGCTGGATCCTGCCACCCTTATATTTGCTGTGTGAGGAGTCACACACCCTGCCTGGGGTGGGCAGGGACAGAATCAGGTCCCCAGTGTAGTCAGGTCATAATTCTGATGCCCACATCTCTGCTGTGTTTGCATTTTGGTGATGATGGGGAACGTTTAGGTCTCTCAAGGTCTGTATTTCAGGCACACAGTTCTGGTAGTTTTGTATAGAAACAGAAATTGAATGTATTTTATATTTGGAGCTGTTACCTAGATAGCTAATGAAAGTGGAGACCCTTCAAAACCAGTCTTTCATGTGGAGTTATGGCTTTCATTTCAGGGTGCCCAAGCACAAAATGATGTGTGTTGTCAATTAAACGAGCATTTGCTTACAGACTGTGGAAGCTGCATTTTTTAGTCTAAAAGTGATTCTGATAGTAAATACTTGGCAGGTTACACATCCAGGCTCCTGTAGGAACATGAATTACACCTCAGATTTACCTAGACAATGCAGGCAAGCAAAAACTATCGCCCCATTTTATAGAAGATTTACATCTGATATAAAGGCAAAAAGGCAAGTTGCTTTTAGAATTGTAACTAGAACTGAAGATCTCATTCATGCTTGCTCTGGGCCCCATAACCATATGCCTGTGCTGCAGTCCTTGCTAAGTGTTCTTAATGTTCTCTGCAGTCTGAGAAGTGGGAAGCATGTGTGCAATGCTGATTGTCAGCAGATACCCCCAGCTCGAGTTCCTGTGCATCACAGAACGTTTTGGGGTGTGATGCTGTGTGATACTGTCTGTGTGACTAATGAAGCAGGCTCCTCCAGGACAGACTGCAGCAGAGAGGAGATCCCACCAGCAGGGAGAGGGCTGCCAGCAGGATCCATGTGGGACTCACAGCTGCCAGGGCAATCACTTGGAATTTATCCTGGTGGACTCAGAGATTTTCACGCGATGAAATCCTCAAATGAAGATGTTTCTAGAAGAAATGGGAATTTTTTTATGCCACTAGAAGACTGTGTATCCTTCTGGTGCTTGTGTGTACTGGGGAAAGGTGGGTCCAAACTGAAACAGGCACAGGCAGGTGCTACTGGAAGGGCATGGGGAAGAGAGAACCTGCTTTGAAACAAGGCTCCTGTTTCATCTTTAGACTAAAAAACACTACCAGAGAGGGAACCATGACTGAGTGCCTAGAAGAGTAAACAACTTGTGGGAAAGAGACACATTTAAGTTCTATTGCTGGAAGAAAGATTATATAGAAAGTGGTTGTGAATAAATACAGGATATCAAATAGAAAGGACATTCTGGGGTTATCTCCAGCCTGAGTGGGGAAGATAGCTGGATAGATTTGAAAAAGCTGGATATATTTCTTTATAAGAGCATATATATGTATGTTTGACTCTGAAACAAGGATCCAGATTTAGTGAATCTCAGAAGGATCCCTACAATCTCATTCTAAATGGCAACTCAAGGACACAGCATACAGTGTTGGATAAGAGGAAAGGAAAATATCTGTCCTGTACCTTAAGGCCTGACAGCAATATTTCACCCTGCAAATGCAGAGTTCAGGTGAGGGAGCAATTCAATCAGCTGCTTGAGGTGCACCAGAGAAGGGCAAAAAGCTGCTTCTGCCTCAGCAAATAGACACCATGCTTGCTACAACTATCACAGAAGTGACACTATTTAAATAATTTCCTACCAAAAAAAAGTTACCCAAACCTCATTATCATCTTCCAGATCACAACCATAATGTGGAGAATTGTTCAGTGTCCATCATAAAAATAAAGGGAACCTTTTCCCCCAGCAGGAATAGACAAGCAAGACCTTGGAGAAGGATTTCCTGAGTGGCTCAGCCTCATGTTGTGCCACCATTCAGGCTTAACCAATTTTGTAAAAAGCTTCTTAGTGTAGGCTTGGTTAGACTGATCAGATGTAAATTTAATGCCCACGGAACTGAATACTTAGAATTAGCTGTGCATAAGGAATTGTAACATATCTGAGCCTGAGAGAGAACCAGCCCCTTGTAAACCAAAGGGCTTTGGATGCTTTCAAATGCAAGTGCAGAATTCCCTTAATCCACAAGTGCCCCAATAAAAATGCAGCAGAATAGCTGCCTGGCAGAAAGCAGTGAAAGGGAAAACAAGGCTAACAAGTGGTACTGCTGTGTTGTCTCAACATTGTTTATACATTGTGCACAATAAACCAATGCACACACCAAAATCACTCAAAGCTTTTAACAGTTCAGACTCATTAATTTTCTTTCCCCTCTGAAAGTCTACGTGGGGCAAAGAAATCCGTATTAAAATCAATACTAAAATATTAAAATGGCCCTAATATCTTTAACTTGTTTATTCTGTTGTCATCAGCAGAGCCCTTCCCGTGAGCTCCACGAGTTCACATCTCTCATCAAACCTAAACAAACAGCAGAGATTCTTGGGAGAATATTTTTAAGTCTAAATATTTTTTATTATTTCAATTACTGGCATGCACATTTCAGAGATTAATGAAAGGGATAAAGAAGTTTCTCTTTTTACCAGCTTTTCTTTGCAGCCTGAACTAGCTGCAGGAGATGACTAGAAGTGACAAATGGCTGCAACAGTTTGAATACGTAGCAGGCAAGATTTATCAATTGTAAAATATGCAGGCACTGGAGAGCTGTGACATGCTGGTCTCAGAAGGTCGCTGTGTGCTTTCTGTCTGCAGCTGTGAGGAATGGCAAGACCCTGTGCCAACCATTTGCCCATCAGGAATTTATGGAAAAGGCTGGCAAAGCCTTAATATACTAGCCCATAAAACAGGCATAAAAAGTCACATAAAACTGAAAGGTAGACTGAAATTAAGTCTTGCTGGTTTTATAATACCAACAACTGTTCTCTAAAGAAGAATAATGTCAGAGGGATGATAAGCACAGCAAAGCTGGGTATCATGGCAAGCAGTTTTTCTCCTGCGTTTGTAACCAGCTCATGGGGTAAGAAAATTTTTCAGCCAGGTAAGATTTCTTTGTGGGGCTGCTGTTTTGCCCATTCTGGCACCCTGGCATGACCATGTGCCAGATTTAGGATGCAGAGCTCCTGTGCCTGAGCACTAAAGCTCTTGTGTGCCATTGCTGGCCTTTGGGACGTGATCCCAGCACGTTTTAAGCTTGAACTTGTTCACTCCTGCACTGCCACGGTGCCCAGCACCAAGCTTAGCTTTGGGATGAGGGCCCTCCCCTCTGCCAAGGAGGAGGAACAGGAGCAAGAAGTGGATCCTGCTCCTCACACGGCTTTCTATTGCTGTTGTCTTCCTTATTCCCCCACGAGGATTATTTTTCTTCCAGTGTGAGGGTGAATTCCATGGCCACAGCACCCAGTGTCACATTCTTCGGCCATAATTTCAGAGAGAATTCTACAGTGTGATGGAGATGGCCCTCAGACACCCAGCCTGTGCACCTCTGGAAGGAAAGAAATCCCAGTAACAGGGAGAGGAGCAATAAAAATAGACCACTGGCAGCCCCAGACCTATCCAAGACCCACCATCTTGTTTATTTTTTTTTTTTCAAACAGCTGGACCGGATAATTATTCATCAGCAAGTGGAGCTTCTGGAAGGTATGGTGCAATCCTTGTCACTCTTTGACAGTGCTGGTACACAGAGGTCTCTCCCTCAGACACCTCCCCCTCAGTGTTATTAAAGTTTGACCATCATTCCAATCCATGGAAAAATATTATATTAACAATAACTAACGTGCTATGAGGAACAAAGCAAACAGAGAAATGAAGAAGACAGAAAGTGAGGCATAAGAGTTTCTAATCACATGGTTTCTCAGAATTTCAAAGTACTGAACAAGTATTAGGTTCTGCAGGTAAAACGCTCCAAAATGTTTTTCTCCCATTCAGAAGGGTTTTGGTCTGATTCTTGAATGACCCACTGGGTGAGAGCTTAGTTACTGAGGTAGGACAGCCTGCTAGTATTACTTTTCACAGGTGATAAAGTAAGAAAAAGCCCAAACCAAAACTCAGGATGTGAATTCTGGTTTATGGTGTGTACTTTACTGTACAGCAAATCAAAGTCTCTGAACTAATTTCTTCCAAATCCAGACCTGGCATTATTATTTCTTTACAATTGTGTATTTTCTTTGTTTCATTATTTCAAAACACTTTTTCCTTTAACAATCTGTTTAAAAATCTGTCTCTTTGGAGCATGTACTCATATATACACAGACTGACATCATACTAAATTAACATTCTACTTGTTTTGCTTTATTAGCCATACTTGGCACAGAGACCTCCAGCAAATACGAGATAAAGAACCATCTGGGACAAAGAGTTTACTTTGCAGTAGAGGAGAACGAGTGCTTTGACCGAAAGGTGTGCTCGCCGCTGAGGTCGCTCACCATGAGGATCGCGGACAACGCGGGCCAGGAGGTGATCAGAGTGATCAGACCCTTGAGGTGCAGCAGCTGCTGCTGCCCCTGCTTCCTGCAGGAGGTGAGGCAATCCCAAATGCTTTTGGTTCCAGCTCCTGCCCTGTGTGCACAGCGTTAATGAAGCCCCCTGCAGCTCTGCCAGGGTGGCAGGCAGGAATTCACAGCCCCTCCTCGTGCTGGGGCACTGCAGACCTTCCTTTAGGGAAATGAGGCCAGGTCCCAGTGTGCCTCCCCTCCCTTCCATGGGACCCTGCTTCCCTTACATCCCTCACAGAGCTTCTGTGTCTGATGATACACATCTCTCCATTCACACAACACCCCAAAACACTGCCTGCCTCGGCACAGAGAGACATCACCCACTGTGGTCCAGGAGGGGAAAGGATGGGAAATCCCTGGGGGCCATGGATGTGTGTGGGTGTGGCTGGGGAGCAGCTCTCTGAGGAGGCTGATGCCTCTTCATGGCCCCATATCTCTGGGAAACTGCAGAAAATGGAAGTGAATGCTTGGAGTGAAGAGTGGAGATCCCATAGAGTATCAGATATTTTCTCCATCTTTTACTTCTTTCTTGTTTTATGAAAGTGTTTTATATTACATTTATGTTCTCAGCCCTTCATCAGGATTTAAAAAAAACCCGATCCCTTGGTAGAACAGCTACTTAAAAAAAGCTTATAGGATACTCACTGATTACAATAACAAAATCTTTTCCCAGTGTATGGCTTTTATAAAGTCTTATTTAAAAGATGTTTGCTTCTGGTGGCACTTTTGAGCTTCGTATTTTCCTCTATATTTAAAAACACCATATTTAAAAACACCACTAGACTGTTCTGCAATATCCAGTTCACTGTTTGGTAAACTTACATATCACTATATGCAATAAATGAGTATTTTGGCATTATATAAACAGTACACTATAATGGAAAAATATACTAATATAAAATTAGTTTGAAACATTTTGCTTTTTTTGCTTTTTTTCCTTTTGTTTGCTAGTTAGAAGTTCAGTCCCCACCAGGCACAACAGCTGGGTATGTTGTGCAGAACTGGGACCCTTTTCTGCCAAAGTTTACTATACAGAATCAAAGTAAAGAAGATGTACTAAAAATAATTGGCCCATATGCAACCTGTGGCTGTTTTGAGGACGTTGACTTTGAGGTATGTTTTCTCATGAGTGTTAAGAATTTAAAAGTTTTACTGTTTTGAATAAATTTCTCACATGAGAGGGAGAATGGGAGATGCTTGGAAGAAACCCTGGATGGAGTTTTCTGATGTGAACAAAGTGCTTTGCTTTAGTTGTGAACCATAAAGGAACTTTGGGGTGTATCAGCTCATTACCCAAATCAGAAGACTGCAGTGGGTGCTGTCTGCAGTGTCAGTACACTGTGAGAAGCATGCAGATGGCCACGGAAATGAGAACAGATCTGTCCCCTGAGGGGCCAGGGGTCCAGGGCAATGTGATGAGGAGCATGCCAGAAACATGAGACAGGGCAAAACCAACACTGTGAGAGAGGAACAAAAGTATGAACTTTCAAAATTGCTTTCCTGCACTTTTCTGTCAGTTCTAAAGATGCTGATTTCCAAACTTGAGACCCTTTCTTGTGTGCCACTCCTAAAGGCAAATTTGACACTAATAGAACATCTCAGCCATAAGAATAAAAGAAGAACCTGACAACTATAGCATACTCTGCATGTCAGGGCACAGTCATTAATTCTGGGGAGATGTCATCAGTGTGCACTTGATTTATTTACATTTATGTCTGTTCCTGTTTTTTATTTGTGCAGGTAAAAGCTCTCAATGAGATGACAACGATTGGCAAAATTTCCAAGTACTGGTCTGGGTTTGTAAACAACGTCTTCACCAACACTGCCAACTTCGGGATCCAGGTCCCTGTGGATCTTGATGTGAGAATGAAGGCAGTAATGATTGGTGCTTGTTTCCTCATTGTAAGTATACCCAGGGAAAAGGCAGACCTATAGAGGGGTGCAGGCTGGGGCCAAAGGGTCATTGGTGTCAGCTGTGATCCTACAAAGGTGTAAGTGCACTGGAAAGCCAAACGTTTCAATTTTTATGTCTGCTTTTGGTTTTTTTTAGGTTTTTTAATTTTTTGTTTGTAAGATAAGAATTTTATGAGAAGAATACTCAGTGCTAGGGGTAAGGATGAAGTTAAGATGCCCATTTTCTAGAATTAAAAATTGGTACTTGTTGTGTACCTCTTCTGCCAACACAATTGTGTCAATATTAACATGCAGTGGTTTCACAATCATCTGTGATACTTACAGAAAATATAAAACAAAATTAAAAAAATATTTAAATTGTTCACCGAAAAGTGTTTGCCTTAGAATTGCTACAATTCATAAAATTTTGCTTTTGTTAGGATAGAAATGACAGTTAGGGTTTTTGGATTGTCCCCTCCAAAACTCCTGTTGCTCAGTGGCAGTGATAAAAAGTGATTGCCTAATCTAATTACTTTGTGTAACAACAGCCTACAAGTAAGACTTTTGATAGTAATTGTTGCATTTTTATGCCTTCCATCTCTAATTCACAGTTTGTTTATTTGTAGGACTTAATGTTCTTTGAAAACTCTTTGGATGGATTATAACAAGATGACAGAAACAATGAAATATGCAGAATGTGTTTCAGGAGGTAGAAATGAACATAAATTGATCCTCTTGCTTTGAAGACTTAAACATTAGATACTTCCTAATTCTTTTTCATTTTCCTCCAGAAATCACTTGAGCTTTGGACATGATTTTGAACTGCAAAAATCCTTGTTCCTTACAGGAAAAGACAGGGAGCTAATGATGATGTTTATTAAAATATGTCTCACGTAAATAATAATTTGCCACCTACACTTTATGTGTGTTGTAGCTAAACACGCACAGAGCACTGCTGCTTTGGAACAGTGCTATTCTCTTCCTTCTCTTTTGATGTTCATGAAAGGTTGGGTGAAGGCTTGCAGCATCACTGATGAAAGTCTGTGTTTAGAGGAGCCTTTGATGTTTTGCAGGTGCTGGTACCAGTTACTAACCCCACGAGGGTGTGTCTGGGGGGGGGGGGGGGGGGGGAGCTGCTTCTTTATAATTTTAGAAGTAATTTTCTGATTTGTTATTTAATTAATAGTAGCAAACTGATATTGAAAGTAACAAATACCAGGACATCATGAGATGGGAAGCTCAAGATGTTACCTGTTCCAGTGTGCTGAAAGAAGGGAAGTTATGTTGGCAAGTAAATTAATTTTATGACAAAGATTGTTTTAATGAGTGGCAGACCTGAAAATGTTAGCTCTATTCAGGAAATCTGGGCTTCCTCTATCTCCACTGAAGGCAGGCCATATAAAAGATTTGAGAGGTGATCCTCTCCGTGCTGGAGGCACACAAAGCACTTCACTTTGAACTACCCAGTGTTAAAGGTTCTTGCTGCCATCCACTCAAGGTCTTCCTTAAAAGGTTTGTTCTTCGTTAGAATATCTGGTGGTTGATAGTTTTTCATTCAGACTTGCCTGAGGCCATCCTAGAACAAAATTATTCTTCTCCTTTGGCAAGCTCAGGTGTTTTCTACGATAGGGCTGTGCAAAAGGAGCTTTCTCTAGTTCGGTGGTTGTACTGTTCATCCCTTCAGTAACATCTCATACTGTTCCCAAACATTCCCACCAACAGGCTTTAACTAATACAAGCTTCATTTTTTGAAACATCCATGATATATATATGGAAGACATAAACAGAAACTTTTGCTTTTGTTGCAAAATATTTGCTGTATGAACTTGCTTATGCTTCTCAAAAACTCCAGTGGGTCCTTCAAGAAGAAAACCAGTGCCATACAATATTGGTGGTAAACACAACATAATCACCAGTCAAGTTTCTAAAGGGAACATTTTACAAATCACTGGAAATGCTGGATTTTTTTTTTTCCAGTGTGAACCAGTAATTCAATTCTTGCAAACAACCAACACATCAACGGAAAGAGAGGAGATAATGAATAATTCATAAAATTGAAAAAGAGCTAAATTTATCAGGTGATTAATTCTCAACAAATATTTAGACTAATTTTAAATTAATGTTCATGGATATGAATTCAAACACAGTGAAGTCAGGAAGTTGCAACTAACGTTCCCATAGTGAAATTAACTCAGGAATGCTTATAGATTTAAACAGTATGTTTGAGATTATATACCACACTTGGGTATTTATACAGATTTACATATGTCTTGAAAATAATTGTGGTTAACAAGCTCTGACAATCATCATTATCTGTTAACCATTTCGTCTCTGGCTCTCTCTGTCACTGCCAGCAGTGCAATCAGGCTGCACAGGTTATGAGCTCGCAGGGAACCATCGCTGCCACCTTTCCCAGGAGGAGCACCCTGCCAGCTTCGTGGGCAAGAAGCTCCCTCCTGTGGAAATTTACGGTTTTGCAGAGGAATAAAGGACGCTTTTTGCTATTCTCGTGAATTTCACACTCTTGAATACAGCCCTTTCACTCCTGACTTACTCTGATACAGACTGAGAAAAAGAACCAGATCTTTGATTTTTTTTTTTTCTTTAAATGCCTTTTCCATTTTAGACAGAAGTGAGTATTACTGTAGAGCATAATCTTGGGTCTTGTGCAAAACCACGTTTGTGCAGCGTTGTTGAGCTGTGTGTGTCTGAACTGACAGCCTGGTAAGATCAGCAGGATCCCCTTTTCCTCTGCAGTCTCAGTCTTCTTATGACCCTTAACAAGCCAAAGACATCTCTGAAGCAAATCTGTCCCACCTCCTTTGAAGTCAACACAAAATAGGGTTTTATTCACCTGCAGGGCTGAGTTTGGCTATGAGTGTCCACGTAAATACCTTGTAGGTAAGCAATACATGCATATATTTATTTTTTTATGAATTGCAACCAGATGATAACACTGGATTTCTTGCAATTAGTGACTTTATTGCTGTTTTGTGTGTTAATACATTTTTTTGCTGTTAATGTGAATGTATATGAGTATGTTTGAATGCCTCTGGTTCCCCTCAGAGGCAGCCTCTGGGACTCACAGGAAGAGACCCAGGCCCTGAATAGAAGCAGCACTGGGGCTGGGATAGCTCTTTCTCCTCAGAACTCCCTCAGCAGCCCACTGGACTTTCATCCCCCCCATCAGCATTCTGGCAGAAATGCAGTGCCAGTTCTTTTTCAGCTGGAAGGTCGTTCCTCCTGATCACAGGCAAGTATTCATCCTCAGCAAAGAGGATGGAGTTCTGGGTGATATTGCTAAAGGAGAGCTGATGTGGACTAAGATTTGAATAACCTGCAGCTCTAACTAATAACTCTTACTAACAGCAATGTGTTTCACATCATGGGAGCTGTGCAGGCTCACCTCTCCCAGTTCCCCCATGGGCTAGGAGTGACTCTCCAAAGGAGAACTCAGTGTCTACAAAGGCTCACAGGTATTCTCTAAAGCAAATTCCTGTTCTGGTTATCATCTAGAAACAAACATGGTCGTTCTAACGAAACAGGAATTTTACTAAATCCAGCCAAGCATATATTCTCACTCCTAATCACCAGACAAACTGTAAATCTGTGCAGTACACACTCCTTGGGCTCAGTAGATGGCAGCAACAGCTCATTATGGCAGTATTTCCCTTGTCACACACCATAAACTGTACCCAGGATGCAGATTAAAGTTCAACATACCTTTAACCTCTAACTGAATTCTGCTCTTAACTGGAGGATTTTATTTTATGTGTCTAGTATTAAACCTCTGTCACACCATGCTGGGTTATCTCTGTTGTCTGCAGCTTACAGCTGGATTGCTGGTTATTTGTGAGATGTGTTGAGGCGTGGGCAGAACACAGTCTACCACAAAGTGAGCTCTTCTGGTCAGCACTAAACCTCTTTTTTTTTCACCTGGAGCATCTCTCCAGCTTCCACAGGTGGGCAGAGGAGAAGCCCCAGCCCCAGGGCACTCCCCACCTTCTGCAGAAACAGAAAGTGCCATGACTAAAAGAGGTTGCTTTTTGGTGGTGTCCCTAGAAATGCAGGTGTTTTCTGTGGGTAAAATGGCATGTCATGCCATGTCATGACAGTCTATCGCTGTGTGCTCTTCTGGGACAGAGGGATGGAAATCCCCTGTAGTGCCACACACCCAGATGTCACCAGTACCTGGGGAGGAGCTGGTCTGTCCCTGGGAAGATCGTAGGAGAGTAGAGACGCATCATCTCTGTAAGTTCTGAGATTTTTTTCGTTGTCTTATAATTTGCTGGATGCAAAAGTGTACTACTCTTCATAGACTTTGATATATGTATTGAAAAGATCATTTTGTGTCAATTGGGTTACTTGTTTTAGGATTAGATAAACCTGGAAATGATCCAAAATACATATTTTCTAATAGAGTTGTATAAGTGGAGCTGTTTGGAAAAAAAAAAAAAAAAAAAGGAATTTTCTCCTCCTGGCCCTCATCTTAATTGTATTGATTTCTTTTCAATTAGAATGGTATGTTCTATGTTGGAATGATAAATACTAGTTTAATTAAAATATCAACTGTAGGTTTTAAAATGTGCTTTTTCTTCCCTAAAACTGGATCCCTTGGAGGGCAAAACCCACTTTAGCTCCTTT
This sequence comes from Pyrocephalus nanus, assembly GCA_038380795.1. Lineage (NCBI taxonomy): Eukaryota > Metazoa > Chordata > Aves > Passeriformes > Tyrannidae > Pyrocephalus > Pyrocephalus nanus. Next base: position 24,778,412 of record CM076270.1, on the reverse strand, counting down.
GGGAAAATTACCTCTATACTGTGAAAAGATTTTTTTTTTTTTTCTGGAATTCTGGATGTTTTTCTAAACTTGATCCCTCTTAGGAATAGCTTCCTCAATGCCAAATCATTACTGAAGTACTCTATTAGCACCTGCCAGAAGATAGCATCAAATCCATGATTAGTCAGCATTTTATTACTTCAGTCATCTGAAATGTAGTTAACAAAACAATTTTAAATTTAAATTACTTTTTGGAGAGAGACAGCCCAGGACAGATACAACTTTACACTTTCTTATGTATTTGTTAGCATTATGCTTACAAAAGCACATGAATGTTTACAAACGAAAGGTTAGAAGGACAGAGACTGGTGGGTGCCCAGTGGCTGTGCCCCCTTCAGCCTTGATTTTGGAATAACTTTACTGTATGACATGGATTAAATCCATCCTCTTCATTTAACATCCTCCTTCATGAGGAATAAATAAGTGAAGAAATCTTGTATAGACGCAATTTCAGTGCTTTCACAGGCTGCAGGTTCAGTGCTGTGGATTTATATTACATAGGATCTGGCACAGAACAGGTCCCAGTCCTTGCAGGTTTATTCCTCGAATAACTCTGCAATAAAAGATGTTGATGAGACACGCCTGTTCTCACATAAAATTTTAATTGGGAGGAAAGTCCTCACTTACTTGAGTGACCTTAATACTTCTACTGCTTGTTTATGTAAAGTAAAAGTAAAGGTTGACAGATTAGGCTTACAACAAAGCAAAATAGTGCTATGAAAAAATGTAGAATAGTCCTCCATCCCCTACAGGGCAAGTGGCACTTAGGGTACTAAGTTAGGCTGGAAAACACAGAAGCACACACCACACATTTTCCATGATTAATTAAGTTTCTTTAGGCCAGTCACCCTATAATGGTGCTTTTATTCTGGCAGCTGGGTGAGTATTGAAGTAAAAATCCACCCATAAGTCATTTCATCAGGACTCCTGAACTTGCTGTGCTTTTCCACTTTAAGGTGCTCATTTGAAGGACATCTTTTTCTCTCTGCCAGCCACATTAGGTAAGTGTTCTATTTACATTGCTGATGTTTTGTATTAGAAAAGCTGATGCACAACAACAACAAAATCATAAACCCCCCCCCAAGCTTCTGCTGCAGACGTTGCTCTGCTGAGAAATACCTGTTTCTATGGAGAACTGACCCTGGGCATTTTCTCTTTCAGCCCCCTCCCTTTTTCCCCAGATCACAGAATCACAGAATGGTTTGGGTTGGAAGGGACCTTAAAGATCACCAAGTTCCAATGCCCTTCCCATGGCAGGGACAGCTTCCACGAGACTGCACTGCTCAAAGCCCTACAGAAAATGTCACAGTGCATGTATCGAGGTGCAGTGTTGCTTTGTGTCTCCTCTTGGTCATTTATGGATTGCTTGCAGAAGCCTGGGGAAAATTTGGACAAGGCTAATGGCTGCATTAGTTTTTCTATCCAGGTGTTTTTTCTAGACCCTTGAAAAACTATTTTACCATCAGGAATCATTTCAGGCACCTGTCACGATAATGAACATAAATACCAACCAAATACCAACTAAATCTAGGGACCATTGTGGAGAGAAGCATTTCTGTAAACAGCCAGGGTGTGCCTTTGGGAAAGACTCTGTTCAATAAGAGCAGAAGAACACCGACTGATATGTCAACATCAAGTGTGCCAGCAGGTGGGACACACAAATAAAGTGTGTGCATGTGATCCACACAAACTTCTGTCAGATGAAACTGTTTGCTTTTATCTGCAGTGGTTGCAACCAGTGGGACCCGGTGTTTTGCCCTGATTTGTGTTTTTCCAGCAGATGAACTGATCTCCTCCAATGGGTGTGTGCTTTTGACCTCCATGCATGTACCTGCTGTCCTAGAGAGGTGTGGTTATATGGCTGGGGCACTAAAAAGGTGTGTACATGGCACTCAGAATGGTCCCATAAAATGGTTTATCTCAGTTCCTGTGGTCTCTGCACAGTTCTCTCTTGCCAGTGCTGTGTTGGACTGGTTCCACTGAACCCAGAGTTTTAGCTGAGCTGTCACTTCCCTGGGTAAGGCCCTTCACCCTGTTGGCTGGGAAAGGGTAAATGGTTGTGGAGCTTGGAAAAAGGAAGAGTCTGACCAAGACAAATCCTTGCACAACCACAGGGTAACCTGAGCTAAGGGAAGAACTAGCAGGTGGTGGAGGAGTACATAAGGAAAATAAAATATTTTTATCAAGTGTAAATGAATACTTTCAATCAGCTGTGAAGTCTAATATGGTCTTTATAAATAGGTACTTGGTAGAGTAATGGATCTTTGCTACAAAATAAGCATCTGATTGGTGGAGTCATGGTTATCTACTGCTCTGCTGATCTCTTCAAGCTATAATGTTATCTTATCTTGTACTTTTGGAATATCACTGATAAGAAATGATTAAGGGAGAAAAACGCTTAAGAAAATCTGCAGAGATGCAAAATGCCTCATGCAGCACTGATGTCCTTGGCACAAGAGATATCTTTATTGCTACAACTGTGTGTTAGCTTTCTTGGTGAACTTTTAATCTAAATCACTTTATTATAAAAAAGTGGAAATAGAAGCCTTTCCTGAAGGAGATATATCACTGCAGAAGTAGTAAAAAAACCCAACAAACTGTGAAAAAGGGCTCTGACTCCTCTCTTCTCCCACGTTCTCCCAGAAATTAAATTTTACAAATAGCTTTGTTCATTCTGTTGCTTATAAAGCAGTGTCACCTTAACTGCAGTCCTGGTTGACACAGAAGGGTTTGGAGTTCCAACACCACATTAAGGCCTTTTGTCAGATGAGTCCAGAGTAATTGTAGGCAGCTCTACCAGCAAGCATTTTATATTATTAATTCAGAGAAAACTAGTCAATGGTGTAAAACGTTTGTTCTGTAGCCATAGAAAATGCTGATTAATACTAATACAGATCTAGTTAGGCAGAAGTCACATGCCTTGAAATTCTGGGAAGGGTCACTGAAAGAGAACCATGTTGAATAATTGTAAATACCAGTGTGAAAAAGACTTTTACTTCAGTTTTGAAGAGCTGCCTCAGGAGCACACTGGTTCCAGAAACCTGCAGAGTCTGCTTGTATAGACTTTGTAGGCCACCTTATCCCATCCAACTTGCAGAAGCTGCAAGTGCAGGGGACAGGACCAGGATCAGAAGGACTATAGGTCACTCACCCTCCTCCTGCAGTAATGCAGGAGCTCTGTGAATCTGGCAGGGCTGGCTGCTGTTGGTGCAGAGTCCTCCAGCTGCAAACCTGTCCCATCTGCAAGGGAAACTGCAGTCTGGCTGGGAGGGTACAAGCATCCTGCTGGTGCTTTGCCAGCAGAGACATGGTTAAGGGGAGAGGAGAACAGAGGAGAGGGCATCTGCTTGATCTATAACAACCAGCAGCTCAATTATGCTAAAAAAATTGAATCAAAGCTTGGATGGCAAATACAATTTATAATACCACGATACAGCAACCAGGGAGAAAAATCTCCTCGTCTGCGAGTAACAAATCTGGCAAACTTGATTTAAGAAATAATAGGACTAAATGTGAATCTCCTGAAAGCTGTGCTCAGGATTTCTGAGAAGTGGTCCTGGCCTGAGCATGAGGTCACTGCTTTGATTAGCAATTTCTTCATGTGTGATTACTCCACATCCCAGGTAAGTGGTATGAGGTTAGAGTTTACAGTACCTGACATTGGTGGCTAGGTCTTGAAAGTGAACAGGGTTTATGTCTGATGTAAATATTTTCCATTTTCCTTTCCCTATATTTTCTTCTTTCCAGCTGCCAACCCTCCCCAAGTCCCCCAGCTGTGTGTGTGTGAGAAGCAGTGCCTGTTGCCGGGTTTCCTCAATTTTCATTCTTAATTGAGCTGTAAATTCACCTCATAAACGCTTGCAGATCTAATGTTTCTTCTGCATTTACAACTCCTTAATTGTCTTCTTAATTAATGAAAGCTCAATGTCTCCAGTACATTCTATCAGATGAGTCTTATGAAACACATTAACTTGGACTTCACTGGTTTTAAGAACATCCTGTCCTCAGCCTGGTTCTGTGTTTAGGTATTGCTCTGTTTGCCTTCATGCTGATAAAAGAAGTGCCAGTGCATACCACAGCACAATCAAACCCAGCCTCATTTACAGCTTCTTCTTTATCAGCAGCTCCTGGACAAGCCAAGAGTGCCTCATCGAGAACAGTAAAGTTAAAAGGCAGTATTTTCTAGTACCGCTGAATTCAAGTGCAGTGTTAGTGTCCAGAAGACTAAAATATTATCAGTGACAGCAGATGTGGGCCTGGGAGCTGCATGATATTCTTTGCTGTGCTCCAGCAGAGATGCAGCTGGGGAGAGAGGGCTCTGGAAGATGGGCAGAGGGAGCAGAGGAGACTCCTTCCCTCAGGCCAGGGGTACCCTGTACACCACGGCAATGCGCTGCTGCTTGCAGCTTCCCTGGTTTATGTCCATTTTAAAAGGGGGCATGTCAATCCAAGGGCCTGGCTGTCCTATCATAACTGCTTCATACCATTCCAGTTCTGCAGCAGCACAGCAACATCAGCTCCAGAGGAGCTGGGCGGTGAATCCCACGCATGCATGGAATGTTTGTGAGGAAATGGACTGGAGGGAGGGAGGGAGTGCTCAAGGACCACTGACACGTCACTGCTGCTGTAGGATCTGGTGCTGCTTACAGCAGTGCTTAAATGAAAGAAGTTGGCTTTGCAAAAAACTTAAAAAAACCCCAAACAAATCCAAACCCAAACCCAGATAACTTTAAGCAGCCTGGGAATTCAGAGTGCCAACTTCAACACACAAGAGCTGGACGTGTGTCCAGGATGGGGCTTGTGGAATTGTCCTGATCTGACTTTTTTGGTCTGTTGTATTAATTATGCTGGAATTAATTATGCTTTTTAGGAAAAAAAGAATCGTGCCTAGGGAAACGTTCCCTGTAAATATCTATTTGCAGTTCCAATATCCCTTTAGCAGAAAACAGGATTTACACAAGCTGCATTTTAAACTCTTGGTATCACAGTTAATCCTAAATGCTGTAAACGGTAATGGCCTATTTCTTTATGTTGAGTTGTTCTTTTTCTCCCCATATCCTGTTTTCTGACTGCAAAGCAGCTTATGGTGGTTCATCCACAGTGCTGACATTCAAAAACTCGCATGACTGGCAGCAGTAAAACTTTATTTAACCTCCTTCTTTAGCCTGAGAAAGAAATTGCTTTGGCACAAAAACATTGAGTAGCAAACCCAAATGCGTGGTATTGTTTCTGTTATTGTTTAGTTGTTGTTTTCCCCTTGTGTTCCAGTATCTTGAGGGAAGGCTGATGGTGAGGGCTGACAGCTCACTGCGGGAGCTGCTGTTCCTCTGTAAGTGATTATCAGGATTGTCACTGACAGCCCGAGGGGACCTATTGCTGGTTAGTGGATGTAAAAACATAAGGACTGCTGTTTTGTATGGTTTGGACCTCATAACTGTCCAATCATGCCATCTGGGTGCTGAATTAACGAAGATAATACACTACTAAAACCATTTTCACCCAGTTTCCCTCTCAAAGGAAAACCCAACCCTCATTTGTTAGACTGCAGGCCTGATGACTGACTTGACATTGTTAGATGAAATCAAATATGTGAACAGTCCTGTTACCACAGCTACAAATCTTTAATACAGAGATGATGTGTTGGCTGCTCCTCCGGCTTCATGAATACATGTTTTATTATCATAGTGAAGGCCTAATAACCAAAACAAAACCAGATCTACACTGAGACTTGGGGGCTGTCAGGTGCCTGTCAGCTGTTAGTAGGATGGAATCCACTTGCCCCAGTTCCACATCAAAGAAATAATAATAATAATAATAATAATAGTAATTTATCCACTTTTAAAAATGCTTGGATTTAAACTGCCTTTTACTGCCTGTACATCATGTCTGTCACACTGGTGATGGTCTGATATTAGACTCATTATGTTTTATTAAAATGTAGATTTTGCCTATTGCAACATTTTATTATTTGCCTATCTGCTTTCAAAACCACTACTAGTCTGGATATAACAAATGGTATAAATGGAAAAAGAAAATAAATATTGATTCTGGATAAGATTTCTTTAATGTAAATATTTGGGGTTGTGGTCAGTCTTTTAAAATCAAAATTCTCTCAGCAAGTTCTAAGTATTGTGAAAATTGTATCAAGTAATTGTCACTTCAGTCAGAATTTGAAAGTGCATTTTTGTGTGAGTGTAAATTGTGTGGTTTTCACCAGTAAATTGTGTGGTTTTCACCAGTAAACTGTGTGGTTTTCACGAGTGCAGAGCAGCCAATATTGCCATCTGTGGTGCAGTCAGGATCTACCTTTCCTCCTGTACTCACCAAAATGTTTCTGATATTTGACTTTTGACTAATTTGACATTCAGTTTTGCTTTTCCCCATTATTCCCAGGTGATAACACTGCTTCCAATTTACTCCATTCTGCCTTATCCCTGCACCAGTTTCCATTCAATGGTGGAAGTATTTTGCAATACTTTCCAGAAACTGGAGGTGCTGGACTTGGTCAGTGCCTTTTCCATTCCTTTGTGTGCATGGCTGGAGTGTCAGCAGCCTTTCAGAGTGTGCACAGGTGAGGGATGGAAAACAGTGGGGAAAAACGTCCCCCTTGGCTGTGGCTCCCCCCAGTGCAGCTCAGGAGCCTTTCCTGGCCTGGACAGGGGGGGGAGAAATCTTTTCCTTTATTCCTTCTTTCTTTTTCCCTTGTTCCTCCTTTCATTTATGTCCTGGCAGCACCTTCAATTTTGTGCCTCAGACCTCATGTCCTTTGTCTTTTCTATATTTAAGACAGCAGCTCCTCCCAGCTTATCTTTGCATCTCCCATGACTGCTTGCTGTTCCAGGTTTGCTCTCCAGATCACAAATGCTGGAGAAGGGAGTATTCTATGGGATTGCCACTGGCACAGAAGGCAAACCCACCAGTCACTCCTTTTATTTCCTTTAGCAATGCAAACAAACAATGCCTTTCCTGGGGTTAAATGTGGTTACACAGGTTCTGAGCAGCACAAAGGATGTTTGCTCTCAGGTACAGCCCTGACTAAACTGCCTCCCATGCTCTCTCACAGACTGCAGGGAAAAGGAGCTGCTTTGGTGGGGTTGTGAAGAAAGATGAAAGCTGCTTTGGTCAGCTCAGCTCTGTGCAGCCATCAGGCTACTGGAGACCTCTGTGTGAGAAGCTGGTGGAGGAACTGATCCCATTTCTGGTGTTGGACACCAGAGGATCAGTTGAGGGGCTGCCATTGAGGGCATCAGAAGTTAAGCAGTAGAAAGAAATGCTCTGAGCATGTAGACCATAAGCAACATACCTAGAAAACGGGGCCAATAATCTACAAATAACGTTTATTTTGAGGCAAACATGCTTAAACCTGAAAGACTAAATTACTAGAAGTGTGGTCACTTTCTCATTTCTCTTGAAGTAATTCCAGCTTCGTTCCTTAATGTTTTAGGCGTTTCCCTGCAACACTGGTTAAGTCTACTCAGTGAAAGAAACAAAAAGATACTGAGCATTTCAACCCACTGACCTAACAGAAAAGCACTGACTGACAGTCACAGCATCAGTGATCCTAGTTAGATAAGAAAATAAGTGGAATATTATTTGATACAGGAAAGACTGATAATTTACTGTGTATTGGGTGCATCATGGCATCTTTTTTTCTGCCTCTGCAAGTGAATAGGTATTTTCCTACTGATAAATGCCTGAATGGAGGAGGAAGATATATGCTATCTTTGTTCTCTTTGATAAAACAATGATATTCTTGTCTAAGGGGTAGCATTCATCTCTGTGTCAAAAAGGCATGTTTGCTAAAGTTCAGCATGTGAGTCTGAGCTCAGCTAAATATAACGATGCTATATTCCCATAAAAAATAAAGGTAGTATCAAACGCTACCATGTATTTCTAATTTCCCAACCATGTCAAAATAATTCTGTACCTATTTCTCAAAAGATGTTTAAAACCTATTTCTGTGTGTCTGCTATTAATCCTCTTAGTGGACTCAATGCAGATGTGTGGAAAAATGCTAGTCAGCTTTAGATTAGATTCTCCTGCACCTGAGGAACCCAGCAAAATAAAATCCCCAAATCCTTGTCATATCTGGTGTTTAGCTGAAGTTCAGTGCAGGGCTAGAATAATGGGGGGGGGGGGGGGGGTGTTTGTTTGGGTTTTGTTTGGTTCTGTTTGGTTGGTTTTTGTTGTTCTTTGGTTTGGTTTGGCTTATGGAAAGTTCCATATTGAAACAGACACCTTAATTCTGGGGGTGTAAAAGAAAAAGTATGTAAAGGAAGCGACCTGCATCAACTAATTTCCATTTTCTTAATATTAAGGATTCAAACTGAATGCCCAGTCTTGGGTTTCACGCCGGCACCAATTACTGGGATCAGATTTGTGTGCTTTGGATGAAGTAAAGTTTCCTCTTCACGTGGTCACCAGAAGGTCACTGGGTAAATGACCAGTTCACCAACGCTGTTAATCAGGGCGTGAGCCGACTTTCTGCAAGCCCTTTGTTTCCCAAACAATTCAGTATTGTTCGTTCTTGTTCCCGTCACTATGAAGTCCACATATATTATTTTTTTTTTTTTCGCCCCGAGATGGTGCCTTATAAGCACGCTGAAATTGTTACAAATACCATTTGTTTTCCCTTCAGGGGTGGGCACGCAGCTTGGAGTTACCGCCTGCGCGCAACCTGATGCTCTGTGCCTAAAAGGTAAAAATTGATTCATTAAATTAATGAATTATGAACTGAAAATGCAGGGAATCGGCACTGATGCTGACGGGGAGGGAACACGAGTAAATCGGGCGAAGGGAGAGGCTGGGGGACCCGCGGGGATCGGCCCGTCCTGCAGCGCCCAGCGGGGCCCGCTCCCCGCCCCGCGCCGGCCCCGGCAGCGCCCGCCCCACAGCGAGGGGTGTGCCGGGCACAGGGAGGGGAACGGGGACGGGGACGGGGAACGGCACAGGAACGGCACGGGAACGGCACAGGGACAGCACAGGGACAGCACAGGAGCTCCGCCTCGCCTTTGGGAACGGTAGCTTTTTTGCTGTGCCTTTAAGCGTCCTCATCGCCCGTCATTCCTTCGGGGCGTCTCTGGGGATGCTCCGATGAGCAGCAGGGCCTGCCGATGAGATTGACCGCGTTTTCTGGTTGGGGATTGCACGTTGAGTCGGGATTTAGCTCTCTTGAGTTAAGTAGCTCGCTCGGAAGGACTGGTTTAAGGGAAGATGTTGCTGGCCAGGCTGTGCTGGGCGAGCCCTGCCCGAGGGAGCAGCAGCATCAGCAGGAGGAGGGTGCTGGCAGCAGGAACAGCAGCAGCAGTGCTCAGCATCAGCAGCAGAAGGGTGCTGGCAGCACTGCTCCTGACCGCAGTGAATCGAGCAGAGGGTGTGACCTGATTTTTTGGCTGCCGGGTGTCTGCGCTCCTAGGTTTCGGGAGAGGTGCCAGTCTAAGGGGAGAGGATACCCCACAGCATCAGAACGGAAATATTTCCAGTCAGCTGACAGCTCGTTTCATTTGCGCCTTCTCTGAAGACTATTTTCTTAAGTTTAGATCAGCTGAGTGGTTTTTAAGTGTACTGTTTCTCCAGCAGTGAAGGCTAAAATCAGGTGGCTGAATAGTCGAATATAATGTGACGATGAGAAGAAATGCCACAAAGCTGGCCAGGGTGAACAAATGAATGCCTCACAGCTAACTTGGCTTTCTAGGTCTTTCTTTTTTTAATGTTAAACCTCCTTGGAAAGGGCCTGACTTGGTATTTAAATGGAACCGTGTGTAATGTTTGTGCTTGGGGGATTATGTCAGTATGCTCTTGGCAGCATTTTAATGAGCTGGATAAGAAATTAAACTGCCTGTTGTGCTACTGTGCTGTTTTCCTGGTAGAAAGCGGAAGCTTTGTGGTTAATGTAATTATGACATCTCTGAATTACTGGAAGCACATCTTCTGATGTGTCAGAGTAGGGTGTGGACTGTAGTTCTGAAAATGAGAAAGTGATTGAAAAAGGAACATGGACAATCTCCCATTCATAAAAAAAAAAAAAAAAAAAAAAGAAAGAACTATCTAAGGATGTTATTTCCTTACTCTGTAAGGAATTGGTTGTGCTGGTGCTGGGTGAGAGGGTCTAGGCTATCCTAGCAATTGACTGCTACTTCTGAGAGCAAAGGCCAAAAGTCTGGGAACTCCTATGGGTGTGGAAGAAGGCTGGCAATATGGGTTCTAGATAGTATAGTATAGAGGGACAGGGTATGAAAAATCAGACTTGTTGGTATCAGTTCCTTTCTCTCATGAGTAGTGCAGCAAATGAAGGGTGGAGTGTGCTGCCAGTGTGCCAGCCCACGGCTGAATGGCTGCACGTGGCATATAAAGACTGTTTGGGGGGCTGGTGGTGGTTCTTGTGCCATTTATTTCCTCTCAGCATTCCAGTGGTTGAGATTGGAAGCCATGCTGTGGGGCTCAGGTTGTGAGTGCCAGGAGGGGCATCATCTGGCAGTGCCCACCTTTCCTGCTCCCAGTGCTCACCTTTCCTGCTCCCAGTGCTCACCTTTCCTGCTCCCAGTGGTCACCTTTCCTGCTCCCAGTGCTCACCTTTCCTGCTCCCAGTGCCCACCTTTCCTGCTCCCAGTGCCCACCTTTCCTGCTCCCAGTGCTCAGGTGCAGCAGGGGGCCGTGGGCCATCCAGGAACTGTATTTCATGAGGGCTGCTCATTATCAGGCAGCGACTTTAGGTGAAGCATCATCAGTTCCCCCGGTGCCTCCTTTCTGGCAGCAAAATCACTTCTGTTTCCCCCTTTTGTAAAGTTGAACCAATGTATGTCCCTTCCTCCAGAGAAGAGAGAGTTTTATATCTCATCTGTACTCCCTTTGGGAGAGTGGACCCACAGGTAGGAGTTACTATGGGAATCTGTCAGGAAAGGACAAAACCTGCCAGCTTTTCCCGGCACAGGCTCCCTGGCACATCCCTCACCCCGGAGGGGTGGGACTGGTCCCCACCACCTCTTGCCCTTCAGCACTCAGCTGTGGGATTTGGGTCCATGTTCGATTAGCAAAAACCTCAGGTAGTGTAATGACATGTGAAGGACCCTTATAATCCTTGCAAAATTTGGGGTCAAAAGGATAAACTTAGGAGGTGGTTTCATCCCTCTGCTTAAAGGCAGCCTAAATTCAAATTTGGAATCGTATTAGTCAAGGCCTTATAAAAAGATGTATTAAAAAGATATACAACTGCTTCTTCTGGAACATCATGGCCAGATTATTCACTCCAACAGACTTAATCCCGATTTGTATTGTGAATTCATGTTGCAGCATGTCACAAGTGTAGCACAAGCGATTCATGCAGCTGCTGTTTTTGTTGAACTAAAATTAATTCAGTAATGGACTTCTACTTTTAACTCCATTACAAAGAAATAGCATTCACCCTCATTTGTATTAGTGGAAGCTAAATGCAAAACCCTTCAGTTTTTCTTGCTATGTAAGTAATGTTTCAATGACTGTTCTCTATACTTATTTTAAAAGTGCTACCAGAACTAATATAACCTAGCTATATATAAATGTATAATAACATAATAATAAATATAATAATATATAAATGTAGGCTTCAGTTCATGGCTCTGTGCAGCTCAGGCTGGTGGAACCAGCAGTGAAGTGTTCACAGCACCAAGCCTGGCAGAGCTCAAACAGCATTTGGACAATGCTCTCAGCACAGGGTGTGATTCTTGGGCAGAGCCAGGAGCTGGATGTTGGTGATCCTGGTGGGTTCCTTCTAACTCAGGAGGTTGCATGATCCTGTGAACACATTTTCTGAGTGACTCGTCTTCCCGTTACTGCTGAAGTTTCAGCAGGCCGGAATTTCACCACTTGTGACAACCTGGCAGAAAAATATGTATTGTGCAATATAAAGGTTGGCAAAAGTGAGCTTTTGTTCCTCATTTCTGTGGTGGTTCAGAGTTTAATGTTATTGCACAATCTTTTTATAAATTTTCCAGATGAAAAGCAGGGCGTGACTGACGATGTGTGATGACTGAATTGGAGGTAATAGAAGTCCAGATAAAGGGTAGTAGAAGAACAGAGACAATTTTGATTAAAAAAATAATCTTAACAATTCTCTTTAGCATCATGTCTGCTGAAATGGGGGCTGAGCTTTGTAAAATCTTTGTTGCTTTTCTAGCTAGAGAGCAGATCAACATTTTCTAAATCCTAGATTGTATAATGGCAGATATGTGTGGTTGTAGGGGCAATAAACAATTCTGGACTACTATGAAGTCTTTCTTTAAAATAAATCCTATGATTCTGTCTTTCCTTTTACCAAAGAGTTTAGCTGTAATTCTCAGCATTTCACTGAAGCTCAGGTAGCTGGAACATCTCACAGTATAAACTGTGCTAGTTTAAATAACATTGCTAGTTTAAATAACATTGTTTATTCTCCTTTAATTAGTGATATTCCTACAAGCTGGTAGTTTTGTCATCGTAATTAATATGGTATTAAACTTGTCACTCTACAGAATAAACTGTGGAAACAAGGTTTGAGTTGTGAAGTTTGGATGTGTTTTTTCAGATTTTTAAATCAGATGTATAACTGTAAATAGAAGAAAAAAATACTAAAAAAAAAGGATGGCTTTAAGAGCAATTTAATAAACAGGGGGGTTTGTGCAGGTTTTGGGAAATGAGCTAGTTCCATGACATCCCAGAACCAATAAACATCCCCGACATCTGCTTTGACTCTGGGAGTGAAAACAGGAAGGAACTGCTTTCAGTTTCAGTTTAATTCCCAGCTTGGAACAACGATCTTCCTGGAACTGAAGCAGTCAGAAGATCCATAACAGACAAGATACATTCCTAGTTTAAATTGAACTGGATCATTTTTGAAGAGCAACTAGGTTTATTTTTTTTATTTTAAAGTTTTTGATTCTATTTAAAATGAGTGCCTATTCCATTCTTTTTTAGACCTCCCCGGAGACTTAAAAGAAGTATTTCTCAAGGTTAGTGCTGCTATCAGTAAATGTTCTTTCTGGTGTGGTGTGTTTGTGGGGTTTTTTTTGGGGGGAAGGGGTTGTGTGTTTGTTTGTGGTTTTGGGTGTTTGTTTGTTGGTTTGTTTTTGGTTTAATTCCTTTGGCAACCTGGAAGGGTAGAAGGAACAGGACAAGCAGCTGGCCCTTTCACTCATGGTGTTGTGCTCAGCTCTCACTCCCCTGTGTGAGCCTGCCTTTTTATCCTGTGGGGGTGGAAACTGGATCGGTGTTGTGCAGTAGAACTTCACTTCAGGGGTGGAATAGCTTAAAAAACTGGGTAGGGGGTGGCATGGTGATATGGCTGCTCCATATTTACCCTGCAGGTTTTGTAGCCAGCATCAGTACACTGAGCCAGCTGCTCTGGAATTACTGCACCAGTTTGTTCCTGTGAGTTGCATGGTGTTTCTGAATGGCTGCACAGTGGAGTCCTGCACATCCCAATGCTTTCCTCTGAGCTGGGGATGGTTTCAGGATACTCAAAGCATTATTGCAGGCATAGATAATTCAGATTTATGTGGTGGTGGAGACATAGCTTAGAAGGAAGCTGAGACATTTAAGCTTATTTTACCTTTTAGCTTTCCCATATGGTTTAGACAGGCAAATCTCTTTTATCAGTAATAAATAGAGAACTCTGAATAACTCTTTTGTGAAATTACATATTAAAAACATCACGAAATAAAAATGTTCTTTTGCAGGACAGCTGTAAGCAAACCCACGGCGATGCAAGGTGAGTAAAATACAAAATGTCATCTTTTGTTAACATCAAAGATAGCATGGGTCCTTCCAAGGTGTTAAAGCAATATTAACTTAGCTATTAGTTCACCTTCTAATTCTATGAAATATGTACGAAAGTGTTAAATTGGAATATTTTACAAAACATAGAGCTTACATTTTCAGTTCTTGATTTCTGAAGTGAAATAAAAATAATAAATACTGCTGGTGAGGCAGTAGTAGAGTCTGAACTTGAAGAAGCTGGGAGAAGATGTTTTGCATAGAGGGGAGTGGCTCGTTTCCATGTTCTGTACTGGAGGGCAGCCTGGCAGTTTCCTGGCAATGCTTGGATTTAAAGCTTCCTTCTAAATATCAGTGAACAAAGGCACCCCTGGTCCTGACAGAGTGAACTGATCCTGCCTGAGCAGGGCTTGGACTGGGTGATCACCAGAGGTTCATTTTGAGCCAGATGATTCCATGACATATTCATGCCCATTCATCATGGGCAATACCTGCCCTTTTTTCTGAGCTTTAAGGACCAGAACTCCTTTAAGTTCTACTGATGTTTAACATACACACTGTTCATAAATTAAATATGAGCTTGATGTACAGTTTTGGCTGTCCAGGAAACAGCTGCCTAATTCCTGTGTGTGCTCTGGAAAAGGAGGCAGTGTTGGGGGTCTTTCACCCTAGGATAGGAGGAAAAGATCAATGCTCAGAGAGTATGTTCCATTCTTCCAGGACCTCAACCTGCCCCAGCACCTGGAGTCCCCTATGGCCCCCCTCAGCCTGTCCCTGGCACTTACCAAGGTAGGTTGCTTGGTGACAGACCTGCAATACTATTGGGAAATAACCATGGGGAATAGGGGGTTGTACAAGTGTGATCATCTCCAATTTACTTCATTGATATTCTTTCTATAAAGTTTCCTTTAATTTCTGCTTTTCTGGAAAGTAATTTCTCTCTTTTTTGAGTGCGTGCTGAGCAGTGCCAGCAGCGGTAGGATTTAAAAAAGTCAGATATTCTGCTGTGGTCACTGTGTGGAGTTTGCTAGGGAGGCACTTTTGATGCAAACTTCACTGCTAGGGAGGTTAACTGATGCAAAGCAATTAATGTGTGGCAGCTTCTTACTGGTGATCAGATTTTTAAATTGTTCTTTCAGTATTTTATTTTTCTCAAGAAATCCAGACCTGAAGAAGGTTGTTTTCCTCCTGCAGTTCTGCTGGTCCATGAATTCTGTTCCCCTTTCTTGCTCTGTTGCTGTACTTGGCACGTGGTTATCCTTTACACTTTCCCTCACTTGCTTTTCTCCTTTCTTATTTTCTGTTCTACATTCAGAATGCAGCACTCCTAAATGCAGCTTTTCTCTTATTTCTTCCAATGACTGCTTTCTGAGGCACCAGCTCACAATGTGCAGTATCTGACAATCAGGCTCAAAGCAGAGGTTGCAGATAAAATGCAGAATGTTTGGCCTAAGGTGCTGTGCTGTTCGTAAATTAAAGCTTGTGCATCGTGCAGCAAGGCAGTCTGAGGTCTGTAGGTACAGCTGGCTTCAGCAAGGAAAGAGCATTCCCTGCCCCTTTGAATGATTGTGTGTGCACACACTTGCACACAACAGCAGTAGAGAGTTTATGTGAAAAGCCTCAGACATAGAAGTGATTCTGTATTTCCAAAGGGTGGGTTCTTCTCTGGGGTGAGCTGGCCACCTATGAATTTTAAGCTGTTTGCTGGCCTGGTTGTGGCCACAGCCTGATCTTTCTCATGTAAAGGTCCATGTATGGTAACATAATGTGGAATTTGGTGCTGGGCTGGAGGGGACTAAAGATAAGTCTACAAGCCAGTATCTCAAACTGTTTGTACAAAAATGCTCTGTGTGCATTTTATGCTCACTTCTGAGTAGAATATAAAATCCTGTGTGTAAGACTGAAAGCCTGTCTGCCCAGCAGGGAGGTGTTAAATGAAGGAAAACCCCACAGTTGCTGTTCTGTAACTTTCACTGTCAACTCGTGCAGCTGCAGGGGTGGTGGTGGGAGGAGGGCAGGGCTGTGACAGGGGACAGGGGATGGGCAGGGCTGTGACAGGGGACAGGGGATGGGCAGGGCTGTGACAGGGGACAGGGGATGGGCAGGGCTGTGACAGGGGACAGGGGATGGGCAGGGCTGTGACAGGGGACAGGGGATGGGCAGGGCTGTGACAGGGGACAGGGGATGGGCAGGGCTGTGACAGGGGACAGGGGATGGGCAGGGCTGGGATAGGGGACAGGGGATGGGCAGGGCTGTGACAGGGGACAGGGGATGGGCAGGGCTGGGACAGGGGACAGGGGATGGGCAGGGCTGTGACAGGGGACAGGGGATGGGCAGTGCTGCCCGTGCCATCTGCTGGGCTGCTGAGCACTCACAGCCTGCAGTGCTCCCTGGCAGCTCGTGTTTCCTGCTCAGCACCTACTGGAGGTTTTCTTGACATCCATTCACAAAACGTGGAACTCTTTCCTCCTTTACTATGCACTTCCTCTGGGAAGGAGTTGTGGGTTTTTTGGGGTTTGGCAGAGAAACCTTTAAACAAGTGGGAAAGTGCAGTTTTTAGGTCACAGTCATCTGGTTTGAGAACTACAGATGATCTTTGGTAAAAGGGCATTTACTATCACATAAGTAGAAAGTATAATTTCAGGAAAATTCTGTCCTAAAATTACTCATTTACTCAACTGAAAACTTCTAAATACCAGTGCTTTTCTTGGAATTTAAAGCCTTCTGTCTTCTCTACTTAGAAATAACATGTATTCATTTTTTTCTAATTTTTGAATTTTCTATCTTTATGTGAATGGAATTTCTGCTGTATTCAAGAGTGCTGCATTTATTTATTTTGTTTGGGTTTTCTTCTGAGGCATTAGAGCCTCCCAGTCCAGTGTGACTTCCTTCATGAAGGCTGTCAATATTCAGAACTGAAATACAGAAGGTATAAGGATCTCCATAGTTCAGAACAGTGAACTAATCAATCTTTTGAAGATCAATGGGGCAATTCTTTTCCAGTATCTAATTTTCATACCTCTCCCTCTCCTGCCATTCCAAACCTCTCAGGTGCAGGGAGCTATGGCTTCCAAGCCCAGTACATGGGATTCCCAGGCGGACCTGCTGTTCCACCTGTGCAGAATCAGCCCGTCATGCACGAGGGGACAATTTGGATGCCTATCCCTCCTTCTATTCCCAACTGCCCTCCTGGACTGGAATACCTCACACAGGTACCTGCACCTTTCCTCCTTCCAGAGGTCGGGAATTCCCTGGGAAGCAGCCTGCATCCATGGAAAAGCTAAATAAGCATCTGTGGGGTTGCTGTGTTTGGGCTGCTGGGTGAAGCCTCGGGTGTGTGTCTGAGGGAGGAGGTGCCTGTGACCCCTCTAGAACCTGTCCAAGGAAGATGCTAAAGGGAGAGGGGCACAGGACTACCCTACATCCTTCCCACTGCTGAGGCTGCTGTTTGTGAGGTGAGCATGGTTTGGCAAGGTGTACACAACAAATATCTGTGATATGGGCAACTGGAGAGCATTAGAGGTGCTTAATTTTCTACCTGACGCTTTCTTCACACCACCTCTTAATGCTGTTAGTGGAGGTGCTAGTCAGACTTCACAACATGGAGAATGCTAATAGCAAAATTGTTTCCAGGTTACAGGATATGTCCTTGTGCTGTAAAACACAGTTCATCTCATCACTGGCAAGGTTAACGCTGGAGTATTGTTGCCAGTTCTGCAAATTGCTTTTTATTTTTTTATTTTTTTAGCAATGGTGAGGAGAGGCTGATTTTCCCTAAGTTTCCCTCAGAGCTGAGCAGTAACTGAGCTTCTGCTCTAAAATGCCTCAGCTTCCTTCTTTGGTTTGCATGGAGGCTCTGGGACCTGTGATGTCAGATCTCTGTCGGTCTCTGAGTCCTGAAAGCAGCACAGGCATGTTAGTCCTGCTGCTAGTGACTGGTGACTAGAGCAGTTTGGGTACAGCTCCTGCCATCAGCTCCAGCTCTTCTGCTGAACTGGCAGGGGACAGGACAAGGATGGGGTGTGAGCTACTCCCACAGCTTTATTGGTAGATAATGTGCCTCTGTACTGTGTATTGATCCACAAATTTTCATTCTGACATGAAACAGCAATGGCTCTTAAAACTACATTTCTCTTAGCTACAACTTGTTAACTATTTATTCTGTTTAATTTTTGAACCGTGGACAGATTGACCAGATACTAATTCATCAGCAAATTGAACTTCTTGAGAGTAAGTACAAAGTATTTAAATCTAATAATCCCAAGAACTTCCTTTAATGCTATGTGTTTAAGGGGGATCATCACCTTTCTCTTTCCTGTCTCTAGTAACCTGTCTCAATTCCTGCAGAAGTTATGGAGAAGAGGAAGGAGAAATTAAGAGGGAGGAGGATTTTAAGCAGGTTCTACACAGCAGTGAAACTGAATAACCCTGGTAGCTAGTTATAGATGAAGTCACACATTTCTGATGTTATTAATTCACAATTTCTACAATTTCTAGTCTCCTCTCTTCCCTACTTGAAGACTTTTCCTGTCATATCCCACCTAGTTCCACAGACTGGCATGTGGCTTTGATCCTGTTTACAGGCTGTCCTGCTGTTTTAGCAAACTGAATGGCTTTTCTTCTGTTCCTCTCGTTCTATTCACTGTAAGAACATCAAAGTCATGTTATCAGTGTCTTTCAAATAGAAGAAATAAAATGGACCGTACATCTCAGCTGACACGTAATGTTACTGTATTTTCTTTCTATAAAACTTAAAAGAGTGTTTTCATTTGTTGTAGAAATTAATTAAAAATTCTGTCCTGGCTCTTGTTGCTTCCAGTGTATGCTGCTGTGAATCTTGATGCAAGGCTTTTTAGTGGCCTTCTCATTCTGAATGTATCTGTGCCCTTCTCTGGCTTCACCCCCAGGTTCACAAGTGTTTTTACTTCTCACCTGTTCAGCTCTTCCCTGAGAATCACCCACGTTGTTACTGATAGCTGTGGTGCTTGCTCTGCCAGCAGGTGTCCAGGTCTGGTGGGGTGGGAATGGGGACTGGTGGGAATCTCTGTGCTCTTCCTGCATGTCCTTGTCCACGGTAACTTCTCTCTGAGGGACTTGGAGCGAGGCTCCCCTTCCCAAAGGGTGGCTGTGGAGGTAGCAGGGAGAGATCCCTGACCAGGCACACCCCACAAACGTTACAGTTCCTTCCCTGTGTTTCAGTTTTGACCGGCTTTGAAACAAACAACAAATACGAACTCAAGAATGCTCTGGGGCAGAGGGTGTACTTTGCAGCAGAGGACACCGACTGCCTCACCAGGATGTGCTGTGGGCCCTCGAGATCCTTCACCCTCCGCATCATCGACAACCTGGGCCGCGAGGTGATCACCCTGCAGAGGCCCCTGCGCTGCTCCTCCTGCTGCTTCCCCTGCTGCTTGCAGGAGGTGAGTTGCTGCCTCTCACCTTCACATGGACCTGCTGTGGATTGTTAAGATGAATCAGCAGGTGATGTGAAACAAAGCAGGTTCTGCCTGCGTGTTGTGGGGAGATCCGTGGGATTTACACGTGGGATTCTCAGTGTGGGAAGAAGGGAGTGTGCTGTAACACTTGGACTCATGCTGGACATTTCCAATTATGGTGATGGAAAATGGGATTGAACAGCGTGTCAGGGAACTTGTGGCTAGTGCTGAAATCTGGACTTAGAATGGAAGAGTAAGGCAATGGTTTTCATAAAATAATAGCTAGAGTTTTCATTTTACAGCTGTGAAAGCTATATAAAAATTCAATTCACGAGATCATGAGTTTTTTTAATAATAACATAATTCTGGGATGATTCAACTTCTGCAACTTTAAAATCTGAACCTACTTAGAACTCTTATTCAGGGGTTTGTAGTAGCTGCACCCTATAATGACTTCACTTACTGCCTTTCCTTCACTGGACTTTGATCTTCATGCTGTAGATGCATAGCTCATGCACTCCATAGTCTGAGGAGTCTCTCACTGTTTTCTTGAAGGCAGAAGTTGCATTTGAGGTTTGCAGTCTGAGTGCAGTCTTCCGAAGGCACTCGCAGAAAATTCCATGCAGCTCGTGCACTGAAAGGCCAGATTGCAGTGGAAAAATAAGTTTGTGTTTCTTTGTGTGCTGTTGGGGGTTTTGTCTCACGAGCATTTCGAAGCATGAACACTCACTGGGAGCTTTTCTCTCTCCTGCAAAGATGGAAGTGCAGGCGCCTCCAGGAACAACAGTTGGTTATGTTGTCCAGAACTGGCATGCCTGCCTGCCAAAGTTCACCATTCAAGATGAGAAAGGAATGGATGTTCTGAAAATTTCCGGCCCCTGTGTCGTCTGCAGCTGCTGTGAGGATGTTAATTTTGAGGTATGCAGTGCTAAAAATCGGTTGCACATATGTGTTTTCAGAGAAAGGCTTGATAGTTTGTGGCTCAAACTACAGTTCTGTTGACAGGTCATATATTAAGTAATTAGTGCATAATCTTTTAATGCTGGTATAATCAACTCACTTCTCTAGATATCTAAATTACTCTAGATAAAACAGACAAAATGCTAGAAATTACATCTTAAAGTCACTCATTTGTGATCAGTGAGAATAATTCCCTGTGGCTGCACACAGATTAGTTAATTAAAAAACTGAGGAGCAAAGTCTTTTTGAATCTATTATGTTAGGCCCTAACATAAAATGTTATTCTCAGCTGTATTAGGTATTTAGTGAAATGACTTTCTACAATCACTTATTAAATAAGTTAATAATCATTCAATGAACTAATAAATTAAGATAATTTAGACCTAAAATATAGAGTTGAATGACTGAGGAGTTGCAACTTCCACTTTAAATTAATAGTGACTAAAGCACATTAAGTAGTAGATATATTACTTTACCATTTAATATTTAAAGTAATGTTGCAAAGAATTACTAGATCAAATTTAGTATGATTTTATTTTGGGTATTAGTCTTTCACATGACCCAGAAGACTGGACCTAACTTTAGGAAACATAATGTTGACAAAGGGCTGATCTCTGCTTTGGAACAGAATAATGTAGTTTGTTTAATTTTCATTTGTTCCTGATACATGGCAGGAGGAAATAATTCGCTCTCCCGGCTAAAAGACAACACTTCCAGGAGAAGGGGGGTGGGGTGTGTGTGTGGTTGCTGTGCTACTAAAGAATGACTGTCTGATAGTCTGATTGCCTTTTGGTACAAGCACTTGCACTCAGTAATTACATTAATTCATTAATACATTAAGTCTGAAGCTTTCAAATGGACTTGCCCTGAAATGGATTTGGGAATATTATGAATGACAGATTTCATGATGTTGTTTTAATTTTATATTAAACCAGGTGAAGTCTCTGGATGAGACCTGTACCGTGGGGAGGATCTCTAAGCATTGGACTGGGTTTGTGAAAGAAGCCTTTACAGATGCAGATAACTTTGGAATCGCATTCCCGATGGACCTGGATGTGAAAATGAAAGCTGTCATGATTGGAGCTTGCTTCCTCATCGTGAGTCTGTTGTTCCCTAATGTTTGAATAGGAACTGTCTTTTTGATCTTCATGTCCAAACTGTGCTGGTAAAGGGTTTATTCTGAGCTGGTGGACAGCTGAATGCTGCAGCCAGTTCATCCTGGCTCTCCTTGGAATGTGTGAAGCACTGAGCTGAGCAGGACTGAACGCTCTCAGAGGAGTAATTTCCGAATGGAGGGGCTGTGTGGAGGCTAAGCACATTGAACCTGTCAGAGCACCTCTCAGCTGCACTCAGACCCTGCTGTGGCAGTATTGCAGTGCACTTTGCTCTTTGGAAACAGCGTGCAGCACACTCGTGTTTCCACCTGCCTGTGGATGCAGATCGGTGCAATTGCAGAACGTGCAGTGCTGCTGTGCTGGAGGGCTGCAGGGGCAGGAGAGGGGCATGTGAAGCACCTGGAGTTTGGGAAGGTCTCCCCAGCCTCCAGCAGCCCTGGCTTTGTTCAGCTGGGTGTGTTCCTGTGCATCAAGCACAGCCTTGGGGAGTGAGCAATGCAGGATCCCGAGCACAGAAAATGGGGCCCCCACGTGTAAACTTAGAGATAATCATCATTACAGTGGAGTCCAGTTTGGGGTAAAATGAAAGGGACTGAGTCAGGTTGAACAAAGCCAGGGCAGGAATCCTGAGCAAAGGAATCATAGCTTTGGCTAGTGATAAATGAAGAGTTTCCATGTTGGTCTTTCACCATCTCGCTCTGGGGTGTCCCATTCTGAGACACCCAAGTGTTAGGGCATGGCAACAGCCCCCCCACCTTGCAAAGACCCTTGCAGCAGCAAGAACCAAACAGAACCTTGCAGAGCTGCCAGGAGATCTCCTAAATAAGAGCCACATTAAGTATTTGTTTGTTTGCTTTTTTTTACCCCCTAAGGACTTCATGTTTTTTGAGCACGGTGCTAATAGGAAACAGGAATCGGGAGTTTGGTGATGAAGTCTAGAAGTTTTTTACAGAAGAAAGAAGAAATGGATCTCCCAGCTTCCCAGGGAACTGCAGAGCTCCAGTAAGAATGTGAACTGCAGAGCTCCAGTAAGAATGTGAGAAGTGTACATATTACAGTTACATTTCTATAACAGAAAAGCTTTATTATCCTTTTTTTCTTGGTTTTTTTTTTTTTTTTGGGTTCTCTGGTGTAATACTTTGTAGTATTGAAATAGGAACCCTTTATCTGCATAGATGAATACTGTGATTTATAAAAATACATGGCAACCTTTTTATTCCCAAGAGATTTGAAATTGTAAAGTAACTACTTATAGTAGTTATTTCTAACTACTTATAGTAATGCTTTGATTCCTAAAAAAGAGGACTACTTCTGTATTCAATATTAATGTTAGTAGTGAGCCTAAAAAAGAGATGCTGATCTTTTCCTGTGTATCCTTTGGTATTTTTGCCTTGGTGTTCACATTCTGTAGATATATTCTGTATAGATATATTTCTGTAGATATATTCTTATCCAAATATATACATTCAAAACAATGTAATGGATGTGAAAAGAACTATCTGAAATCAGAGTAAAACTGTATTCATTTGGTGTATTGGGTCTGGCTTCGTTTTGCCACAGCTGCTCTGCCAGTGCTGTGCTTTGCCTTGGTAGCTGGGGAGGTGTTGATAACACACCAGTGTTTTGGCTGCTGCTGAGCAGAGCTGGCACGGCATCAGTGCTGCCCCAACATTCCATCCCCCCTCAGTAGGCTGGGAGCTGACCCCGGCTGACCAAAGGGGTATTTCATACCCTATGATGTCAGCTCAGATATAAAAGCTAAGAAAAGGAGGAGGAGGAAGCAGGGGCATTGATGTTTGCCTTCTGGAGCAATTGCTGCATGTGCTCAAGCCCTGCTTGCCAGGAGGTGGCCAGACATCACTTGCTGTAGAAGAAAGAAAAGTAGAAGAAAAAGTTTGTTTGTTTGTTTTTTTTCTCTTTGTGCACTCACAAACTTTCCCTTTTGCTTTAGTAAACTGGCTTATCTCAACCTCTGAATACTCTGGGTATAGGGGATATATATATATATATACTGGGAAGGGGGAGTGATAGAGTGGCTTGGTGGGCAGCTGGCAGCCAGCCAAGGTCAGCCCACCACATTGGTGATAAATGTGTTGTCAAATATGACTCCTGAGTGTTTCCTCATTTTGGTTGTTTCGAAACTTAAAGTTTATATTTTTAGTAATGGAAGTTTAGAGGAGACAGGAAATATAAATATCGGTGTTTGCTTCTGTTTAATAATCCTTCAGTAATTGCTTTGTGCATGAGTGTGTCCTGAGGCAAGGAAAAACTAGTTAGTTACTCCTCAGTTTCTCCACTTACCTTTCCTCCTCATTCATTCCATTGTTTTCATGGATTTTAAGTCTGCCTGTTGGTGTGAGGGTGCAGGAATAATAGACAGAAGAATTCACTTCAAAAGCAGGCACATGGTCTAGTTCTTAGCATTTATAGCTAGGATGTTCTTACTCCATCTAAGGACTAAGAAGTGGAAGCTAAGCAGCCTAGATTTGCCAGAATTGTGGTAAGAACAGGAAAGAAGTTCTGCAGCCTCAGATCATAAAAGGACAGAGACAGCATTGAACCAGAGGAACTTTCCATTGGTTGAGTAAGTGGATAACTGATACTGGTCACACACCTCATAAACTTTCGTCTTGTGAAACAATTCACAGTCTCTTATGAAGGTGAAAATATTGCATGGGAAGTTCTAACTAAAACTATCAATGGGTAACTCTTTAGTTAACCAAACAGTGTCTTATCCCCTTAATACTCTTATTTTTTCTTCTATTGCTATTTAATTGAAAAATGCTTAATCCTTCAATTTTACAAGAACTTCTGGAGACTTTCTCATTTCTGAAACTGATTGTGCTAAATGCAAAATAAATAATTCTTTGAGCCATCTTTTCTTCATTTTGAAAGAGCCCATAACAGCATCCATATTTAATTAATCACCAGGCTAGAACGCTCCACTCTTCATCCATCAGGCTATGAGCAATAGAGTGATTTACCCCATCCATAAATCCAGGCTTTGGAAAGCATTAGAAGACTTTCAGCATGCTGCCTGTTATTCAATAGCATCTCAGTGAGAGGGAGCTGTTACATAAAACCTCTACAGAGTGAGATTTGCAGATGAACTTCTGTAGTTTGGTTAATGAGCTTTCCATCTGTATCACCCCTGTAAGTTTTTACTTTCCAGCTGAACAGGAGATGCAGTCACTTAATGAAACCCTGGGGTCTATATAGCACAGAAAGACAATTTAATTTATATGATGTTTCTCAGTAAAAAAGCATAGCTAATTCTGATTCCCAGAAACCAAAATTATAAGTGTAAACAAAAAATATTAATTTACTCCTTTAGGCATAATCAAGATTGGCTTTTTGCTGATTGAGGACGAGAGAATAATCTTGCTCACTGAAAAAGAGAAGGAGCACTGTTTTAAAGTACATTTTATAATAGTTGATCTTTTTAAAACATTTAAATTCATATTTGTAATGATCATCATAAGGCCTCCTTGGGTCCTTTTGTTGACCCAAGGGCAGCCCTTACAACCCTCACGTACTTCATGATGGTTTTACTAACAAGAATAACTTTGACCAGAAGCTGAGAGTGGGAGCAAGACTGCACCAAAAAAGGTGAGTCAGGGAAGGAGAAAGCAGCTGTTCTTCCTAAACTGAATTTAGCTCATTTACTGTAGGCCCAGGGGTAACTCATGGGAAATATGAGTGATAATAAAGAAAATCAAATCTTTGTTCAAGGGAGTTTATTGAAAAATAGCATGGCTGAAGTGTTTGACTACTAATGGGCATTGGATGATGTGGAGAGCTGTAATCTGTGACAGGAATACTTACAGAACTGATAAATGGTGAAGGTAAAAGCATGATTCAGGGATGAAGCTGTGGAACCAGAGAAACTTGCAGGTGAGGGAACCTCTTGTGGCCAGGGCAAGGAAACAGGTACAGGTTGCTTGGAGGGGAAACCACCACTGCACCACAAGGTGAAGAGGCCATGTCAAGCAAAAAGCAATTACGTGACTTGATCTTAAAATCAGTGAGACAGGACATAAAAAAAGGTATGAGAGTGCCACAGAAAACAGCAAGAGGTCAGAGGGAGAAAATAATGAAGAAAAAAGCTCTCTCAGGGTGGATGGAAGAGCCCAGCTAGTGGACAATGCAGGGCTTTCTATGTTCTTTCATGATATATATGCTTATACATGCTTATGTAGTGATCAGGTTGCTCTAGGGCTCCAGTAGCTCCCTGTCACCATTCACAGGGAGACTTCCATACATCACTGGTTTTGTTCTGGAGAGAATTTATCTTCTGTTCCATAGATACATTTGACCTATCCCTGAGTTGTACTTTATTTACATTTTTCCCCTGATAATGCTTTTTTAACAACACTGTGACTAAAGACAGCAGTGATGATTAAGTGTACATGAGAGCACTGCAGCATACCAAAGAGGGAGAAGAGAACAGGGATACAGAGTGACTGTGTCTCCTATTTTTCAGTGGGTGGCAGTGTTAGCACAGAAATTAATTTTTCACTGCTTGTGAAAAACCTGGCAGTGAGATCCACAGGCGGTTTGCTTGGATGTCACTCTGATTTTCTTCGTGGAAGAATTTCAGATTACACTATCTCCCAAGTATGTATTCCCTACATGAGTGTGGAAAGCTCGAGCTGTCTTTCCCACCCAAGCGGCCAAATCCTGAGCTTCAAATGCAATTATGCACCACGAGGAAAATTAAAAAATGTGCATGAAGGTATGCTGAGCCATGACTGATTTAGAATACTTACACAAAATACTGTGTAATGTCCTTAAACTTGCATTAGGCTTGGGAAATGGTATAATTTGGAATTGGACTGTGATTTCTGACAGAATTTACTACCAAAAGTAAAAAGTTATTAATGTGTCACAGCAGGGTGCATCAAAGCAAACAGGCTGATGTCATTGCTGCTTTAATGTCACTGCTCTGTGTCTGAGGGACATTGAGCCCCCTAGACCTGAGATAGGACCGTGCTGCAGGGCAGTGGAGGAGAGGGTGAGGGACAGGAGCCCTGTGCCAGGCAGGCTTAGGAATCTGCTCCAGGCTCCCCCCCAGGCTTTGGTTGTGTTTTGGCTCTTTTTTTTTTTTTTTTTTTTTTTCCTCTGTTAAATTTAAACTTGCTGCTCATGCCTCAGCCGGTTTAACCTTTAGCTGACCTAGTTATTGAACCAGGGCAGCTGGTGGCATCTGAGGAAGTCAGTATTTCTCCTTTGTTGCTTGCAAACAGACACACAGACACTGAGCAGCACAGAGGGGAGCCTGCCCTGGTCCCTTATACACCAGGACCCTGTAAGCAGATTGTGTCCCTGCCCCTGATGCACAACCCCCATCAGCCCCCGAGGGCAAATGCATGCCAAAAAACAAAGAATGGAGAGTGAGCTAGTGCAGTGCAGGTGCTGATGGTCCTGCTGCCTTCTGGCTGGGAGCCTCTTCCTGCTCGATTCACCTGCTACAGAGAGAGAGTGACACAGATGTTCAGCAACAGGACAATTCCTGTGCAGCTCTGCATCACAGCTTCAAGGAGCATGGACAAAGGTGTATTCCAGAGGTAAGTGTTCCAGAACTGCAGCACTGCCAGAGAACTGCCTGGGGAGCTGGAGTCAGCACTGGCAGGGTGGTGCTGGCACTGGGGTGGTGCTGGCACTGGGGGGGTGCTGGCACTGGGATGGAGCTGGCACTGGGGTGATGCTGGCACTGGGGTGATGCTGGCACTGGGGTGGTGCTGGCACTGGGATGGTGCTGGCACTGGGGTGGAGCTGGCACTGGGGGGGTGCTGGCACTGGGATGGAGCTGGCACTGGGGGGGTGCTGGCTGGCACTGGGGGGGTGCTGGCTGGCACTGGGGGGATGCTGGCACTGGGAAGGTGCAGTGAGGGGGCACAGGGCTCCAGGGGGGAGCAGTGGGTAGCAAATGCTGTGTGGAAACTCCTGAACAAACGAGCGAGGCTGAGGTTTGTGGTGAAGGCTGTAATTAAAGCTATTCATAAGAGGAGAAGTATAAACAAAAGGTAACTCGCTAATTTAAATGACCCAGTTGTACGTTTTGACCCTGAGGACACTAAAGGCTTTGGGTCTGCCCTGGCTTCCTGGCTTACAGCAGTGCTCTGCTGGTGTTCTGTCAGTGCAGTAGTGCTTTGTGATTGAGGTTCTGGCTGCACATTCCTGCTCTGAAGTACAGTCCCTCTTGTGTAAGTGTACAGTCCCTCCTGAGTGCAGGGATTTTTTTTGGTGCAGTTTGAACAGCACAACTTCCCAAGGTACCTGACCTTGCACAAGCATTCTCTGTGCTGGTTCACTTTCTGTTTAGTAATACCCTGCTGTACAACTGAGTTGTCATACACATCACTGAGGGACTCACCCCAACAGTCTTTACAGGCTGTAAGGTGCTCCTTCAGTTATTTAGGAATCTTTCCCAACCCCAGCTGATATTTCAGTATTTCAGCTCAGGTTCCTCTCTCCAGCATTTAGTATTACAAGGAACAACACTTGCCCTGGGGATTTGAACAAAATCAATCCTGATGCTCTAAGGGCTGTGCATGTTTGCCAAGGACCTCCACATGAGCACCTAAACCCTGTCTTTTTCTACTCGTGCAGCCAATCCTGTTTTCTAACTGGCATAAAATTGTTTATAATCCCACTGACTATGGCTGCACAATGGAACCAAGGCACGCTGCTTTGTTGTGTTGGCAAATGTCTCATTTTTCCAAGGAGAGGATTTGTGGCTCCTGGAAAATACAGGTCTTTCAGCAGACTGAGGCTGAGCTTGTCTATGCTCTGTTTATGTCCGTATTCTGCTCGTTTCCAAATTGGGACAGAAAAGAAATACAAGCAAAGTTGTTCGACACAGACAAGGGCTCACTGTGCCCTGTCCTTTCCACTGGACAAACTTTGGAAAGGCTATGAGAGGTAGCAAGCTGGTATTAAAATGCAGCAAGAACTAAAGCCAGCCATTGAAATGAATGAGAACATACCTCTGTGTTGCAGAAACCATGGGAAGGAAAAAAAAAAAAGAAAAAGACTATTTAGTTAATGTTGCAGTAGTAGAGAAGAGTGCAGGACAGAGAAAGGTAAAATCTCTGTTGAATAAATCAACTAAATTTATGAGCATTGTTTGTGCTTCATTTATGGTGTTCAACTTTTTAACAGTAAGTTTAGCTGAAGGGAATATTTGTGCAGAAGTGCATATGAAAGAAAAGGAATGGAAAACAAATTTTTAAAAATGTCGGTGGTTATGTATGCTCTAAGGAAGCTCCTGCAATGTGGTGCCAGAGTAAAACAGCAACTAATCAACGCCTCTTAAGCTGCAAATATGAAATCTTCACAGCAAATCGTTTTTCCTGGGGATTTGCACTTCAGTAATTATGTGGTGAAATTTAGCAAAAGCTTTCACTATCAGATAAACTCAAGCCCCATTTGCAGACAGAAGTATGCACAAGTCAAGTTTTTATCTTTTCAGAAAGATGTAATGAGGTGTAAACATCTATAAAACATGTTTGACTTCAAAATCCTTTGAGCTACAGCTCTGCAGAGTCAGAGGCAATCAGCTACCTGGTGCAGAGGGCACCTAACACCACGTCATCCCTGCATCTCAGCTCAGATCCAGCCACAGCAGTGTTCCTGTCCAGGTACAGATTAGGTGATTCTTGGCTAATGTACATTTATGATTAGAATTTGACCATTTAGAAATGCAAATATAGCTGCTGACAATGGGGAAAAAGCAAGAGAAGGGGAACTAAAAATACCAGCATAATCAAGCCACAGCCTGGAGCGAGTGGGTAAGAGAGCAGGATGAGGGCTTTCCTGGAGATGTGCTTTGGTGCTGCCAGATTACAGGTAAAAATTGTGAAACTATTGCAATTCCTGAAACTTCACTGCTCCCTTGAGACCACTACCTTCTGCCCCAGAGAGCTCCTGAGCTGTCTTCCTGCAATTCATACTGATTTGAGGTTTTTTGTTCAGCCAGGAGGAAGAACAAGGCTTATCCACCCAGTCTGCAACTGATGCTGTCTGTCCTTTTGCTGCTGAGGTAAATTTGTATTGATAAAGCATTTGCAAATGCCTTCTTACAAACTCCCACAGCAATTCCACCAATAGCTGATGGCTGTCAGAATGGTATCAACAGTTTACTCTGCTGAGGACCAAAAGGTTTTAATCTAATGCATGTTCTTTTTTGGCTATAATATGAGTGTATGTAAGAGGAATGCAGTGAGTGTGCCATTCTGGTCAGAACACCTGATTAAGTGTCTCTTCTCATGTTAAAATGTAAGAACTATAATTTTTTTCTCCCAAAAGAAGAAAGAAAAGAAGCCACAAAGAATGATGAAGATGCTCCTGTTAATCTAGCAATTTTGTGCATAAGGTTTTTATATTTTCATATATGATGGAATTTTCTAAATAAGATACTTGAATTGATTGTTATTTTAGATTTAGTTAGACATTGCCCTGTTTATTGGAGATTTCTGTGACTGTGGAGCAGTAACTAAGTTTCTTCCAAGTCCCATCAGTTCCATGGTAATGATGGAGTGGATCACAAGTGCAGAAGATTGCTGTGATTTAAAAGTTTACATATGCAACTCACCAATGAGTCGTGGTGCAAGGCTAAGCGT
This sequence comes from Pyrocephalus nanus, assembly GCA_038380795.1. Classification (NCBI taxonomy): domain Eukaryota; kingdom Metazoa; phylum Chordata; class Aves; order Passeriformes; family Tyrannidae; genus Pyrocephalus; species Pyrocephalus nanus. The sequence goes on along the minus strand of CM076270.1, from coordinate 24,748,514 downwards.
TTATTCCATACATTTAAAGTCTGTAGAAGGCTGGAAAGCATTCACAGGAATAATTGCCTTAAAAGTAGTTTTCTTCACCACTGCAAAGGCCCAGGGTTCCCAGCAGCACTGCTGTGGGGAGGGATCTGGGGGCAGGTGGGGAGGACCAGGGTGGTATCAGAGGGGCTGCAGGTCCTGTTCCCAGTGACGTGTGCTGTCCCCCAGTGACTTTTCATGAGCAGGCACCTTAGCCACAGCTATTTGCTAGTACCTGTTTTCTGAATCTTTGCTTGCTGCCAAATTCTTTCCAGTGGGTTATGGGGAGGCCACGTCACAGAGAGGTGCTGCTCCCTTGCTCTCATCCACCCGCCATCTAAATTAGGTGTTTTGTGAATGTTTAATCACCCAGGTGTCAAAGCCTTTCTCTGCCCAGTCATGCTCTCTGGTTCTGGAACCCCAAAATGATGGGAATCCCAGGCTGAGGTTTGTGTGGAGTTAGAGGGGGATGGCCAATGCAGAATCAAGCCTCCTCCATAATGAGGGACTGATAAATCACGTCTGTGTTCCTCTACAATGCAAAGAGGGGAAAAAGCAAAGGGATGACCTAATTTAGGCATTGAGATGAATGGTGTGACAGAAGAGTGTTCCTGAAAACGCACATAAAATGTAAATCCTTTTTTCCTGTCAGTGCCTGGGCAGCAGTTGACTTCTGTGACTCACTTAAGAGAAATTCCATGGGAAAAAGGTTAGGCTTTCTCTGGGATGAAAAGAACCGGAGTAAATGATAGAAATGGTGATTGCAAAGCAAATCCCTGCCTAATATCCCATCTGCACTATACGAAAAGCAAACTCAGACAGTGAAGTTTTCATTGCTGCAGGAGGTTCCCTGTCTTTGAGAGGTGAACAGCACAGACCCCCAGAAACAGAGCTCAGCTTTGAGGGCCAGCCTGGGAGTGCTGATGCTTTTTTCAGAGGAGAAAAGAGGTGCACCTTGTCAGGGGCTCTTGGTGTGCTGACTGAAAACCACGGGCATTGAACCGGTAGCTTTTTCCTCGCTCGGGTTGGTTGTTGGTGTGACGTGGAATGACCTACAGGGGAGTCCCAGCCAGAACATCTTCCCCAAGTGGCTGCAGGGAGAGGCAGCCAGAGTGGAAAGATTGTGTGGATGTCCTACGTGCACTTCAGTTCTGATGCAGAGCGTTTGTTTATGGAGGCTGATGTTCAGCTGCACCATCAGCTGCCTCAAATAGTCCTGGAGCACAGGGGGAATAAAAAGCTAACATTATTTTTGAGAACGAGAGGATTGTTTATAGCAATTCAACAGAAAAAAATGCATATTGATGTGCAGCAATGTGGGCTGCTTTTGAGCAGCCTAAGAAAGGTATGAAGAGCAGGATTAAATGGCCTACTCTCACTAAAACAACAAGAGTCTTCATTCTCTCTGATTTGATTTGAAAAAAAGATACATGAGAAATCAAGGACAGAAAGAGGCTGCTACTGAGATTTGACAGAATCCTGGCTTCAGTGGTGTATGAGTTTTCTTGAATTTCTCTGATTTAAAGGGGAATTTTTTCTGCCTTTATATTGTCTTTGTTTTGCTTTGGAAATTGTGTCATAATTCTGTCTCTGGCTTTGGTAGCTACTTGGAGTCTGGTCCAATTTAAAGATTATATTTTTTTTTGGAAGCAAGTGGTTTCTATTCTTTAGACTGGGAAGCTGGGAATGTTATCACTATTACCTCTTGGGAGGTGAACCTTAAAACTGAGTAACATGAGTAGCCTGTGGGAATAATAATACCTCACAACAGCTTTATATTGTGATTTGAGGAGTCCTGATGGCTCAGTAAATATTTAATAACAGTCTCAACATCCTCATTCAGATTGCTATCCCCCTACTATCCCAGGAGGTGCTCAGGAGGCTTTTGCAGGCTGTCACCACAGTGCTGTGCACAGCGTGTCTGACACTCCTCTGGAGTCAAACAATACCAGATTTACTAAACTGATAGCAATAATCAGATCAAATTAATAATAATCTACTAGGATTACTTCATGTTTCCTGCTGAGGAAAAATGTTTACTAAATATTTCTTTTTTCTTGGAAAAACTTCCAAAGATGGTTATAATAGGGATGTGTTGTTTAGGAAGGCTAGGTTAAAAATAAGGTTGAAAAAAACACAACAGAGCTAAAGATAGTCACGTGTCCCTGTCATGCAGCACAGAGAATGAGATATACAGGGACCTGTAGGACTTTTATACATGCACCTCTTTTCTTTGCTATGACAACAGGATGGATTTTGCCTGGCCATTTCCTAGGAGTGTCCTGGGGATGTGTGCTCTGTGCCTACCAACTTTCCTGCCTCCTTTGGGTACCCTGGAATAGAGGCTGCCTGCATGGCTTATCTGAGGATACTATTAAGCTGAGTATTGTAATTTTCGTTCTTCTAAACCCTACAGAAGTGATTTTGGCTGCAGGAAAATATACTACACATATCCTCTTGGTGGAGTGAAAAAAAGGCTGAGGAAGAGGGAAAAGCTGGAGAAGGCAGAGACACAGGTTTGCCAGCGTGTGTAAATTAGTCTGTGTGCCATCTTGGCCACTTTGTTAATTCTGTTTGGGATTTTATAGACAGCCATTCACAGTGCTGGAGCACTGCAGGGCTACCTGTGACTCTTGCTATTTATCCATCACACTGTTTCTCCCCACTCTGGGGGAGGTTGCTGCCTCCTTCCAGTATGTAAAGTGAGTTTGTTTAGTTTGCTTAAAACAGGAAGGAATTTCATTCCACCACATTCCCTAATGTAGACTCAGTCTGTACATTGCCTTGAACAGCACAGGCTTTGGATTATCTGGAAGTGAAGCAGCCAGATCACCTCTGAAACTGCCCTCCTAAAGCCCAGACTATGGGAGCAAGATGTACTGCCAAGGTCAGGCTTTGCCAACCTTGACAAGTCAGCAGAATTATTTTAGTTAGAGACTTCATCTTCCTGAGCATCCAAACTGAAGAAGCACAGTTGTAGTCTCTGAGAGCTTATTTAAAATAAGATTCAAAGTAGCCATCCTCCTGGATTCTGTTGAGTGATGTGCTAAAAATAATTAAATTTCAAAATCTTTTGTAAAGAGTCCTCTTGAGGTTCTAATGGAAGTTCTCAGTTTATTCCAGTCATGCCATTAACAGCAGATAGGTGAGTTGTTTTGAATGCAGAGGGGATAACATTCATCAAAACTATGCAGCTGTTCAAAGTTTGCCTCTTCTGTGCCCCTTTCCATGTAAGTTCACAATGGTCAAGCTCCCAGTCTCAAAAAAAGGCATGTGTGCTTTTGCTCACTGGCCTGAAAAATACAACTGAGAAGAAGCATCCGGTGTACTGGATGTATTTCACAGTACACAGCCTGTGACCTAAAACTTTTCCATGGCATCAGTAACTCCTGGCCATTTTAGGGTTAAAGGTCTGGATTTGTTTTGCTCTCACACTTGCCCTATCAGTGACTGAGTGAAGTGATTAAGTCCACAAGTGTGGGTTAACAGTTGTGAACCCTGCTCTGCAAAGAAAGTTTTCTGGTAGTGGTCTGAACCTAACCGACCTTTATATCCCCTTTTATCAAATAAAACTGTGTGCACACTCAATGCAAGATGGGAGAAAAGGACAAGGAAAAAACCCCAAAAGGTGTAAAGCTCCTAAATGTTTCTAAGTTTGAAAGCACCTTCTCCTACTGATTCAGTCATGAGATTTTCTTGCTTGCTTGCTTAAGCCAAGGACGCTGCTCAAAACCTCAGCTTTCCTGGTAACTGTATTTAGCTGTTCATTTAAAGATGCTATTTTTACTTTCCACACCTTGTTTTTATTGGCCGCCACCTTTTTACCCTATAAAAGGGTTTTTTTTGTCAGGAGGCAAAATAGTTAGGTATTGCACAGCCATATAATATTTTGACCAATGACTAAATTAGGAAAGATCTGTGGTTTTTAGCTTTTCCTCACCTTGCCTGTGGCTGCTCTTCCACACACTGCCTGCTGAAAAGTGGGAGCTGAAAGGCTCTGTGCAAGCAGCAAAATAATGGTCAGTGCTCCTCCTCTCTTTCTCTCTTGAATCCAGTGCTCCAGAAATGCTGCCAGAAGTTGTTTTGGGGCCATCTGGGATTCCTCATTTAGATCATACAGAAAGTATGAAATACGACTGATTTAATAGCAGTGTTGTTATAAATCAAACCAAATTACTAAAAAGACCTACCTGTCAAAATTAGGTTTTGTCAGACAGCAGTTTCTGTTCACCTTGTACGAGTCAGCTGGAGAGAATGAGATCATTGTGGACAGACAGAACAGACACAAAACTCTCAGAGCAGGGGCAGGAAAAGAAACTTCGACCAAAGCCATTCCAGTAACAGAGAATATGGAATGTGATGTCTTCCCATAGGGGAATACTTGTGGGATGTGCTTCTCTGCTCCAGCGGTTTTCCCAAATTGCCACTCTAGAACTCTCCCCTGGTCTTCTGAAATCACAAAAAAAGTAGGCTTTAGGTCAGCTATTGTAAAGCCCATAGTGACCTGCCCTCCTCTGTGGATCATCCACATGTGACACACACTGTGCAGTGCCACAGGCGTGGGCAGAGGAACACTCTTTGTTGACAGACACAAAACTTCAAGTGCCTCCCAGCTTCAGAAAATTTCTTAAAGGCATTTTTCTGCTAGTTTCTATGAATCCCACAGTAAATGTTTAAAATTAGTTTTCCTTTTGCCAGTTTTCTTGATTGTCGATTCTTTTTCTATTATGTTCTTTTCTGCATCCCAAAATAGCAAAAGCAACGTTTTACATTAGTCATTATGATTAATTGTTCATCTCAACACCTCTCATTTGAGACTCTGGGAAGCATTTTATAGTTTATTGGGTGATGGGAGTGAAATCTTTACAAGATCAACCGTGATCAGCTTAGTCTGAAGATTTAATTCTTAGTTTCTTTGCCTATATAGGTCACATAAACATGAATGCAATGAAAATGAAAAAAAAATGGGGATCAGATATTTGTGTCCCCCAGAAGCAGTGACAGAGGTCTAATGCATCTGGTTTAAGGCCAGGCCAGCAGGGTTTATTCTCTTTTGCTGCTCACTGAGTTCTGTAGCACAGGACAGGCCCTTGGGGCTGGAGCAATCGTGCCATAATGCCAGAGGATGGACCACAGACGAAAACTTAGCACGGCTTTTCGTGAGCACTCGTGTCCTGCTGCTCCCATCTCAGTACAGGAATGCAACTCTCCTTGTAATTTCAAAGCCACTCGTTCAATCTCTTTGAGTAATTATGGGATGACAGCCGATTATACCCTGAAAATGCTTGCTAACACTATTAATCTTTTGCTCATATGGGCCATTTATAGCTGTAATTATAAATGAGTGACTAAAACGAGGTAATTTCTGATGGGTTGGTTTGGGAAGGAGCTGTGACTGTGGCCCAGAGGGTTCACTCAGTGCTCAGCAGCAGAAGGTGCTGAGCCTCCAGCGGGCTCAGCATCCCTGAGGAGCACTCAGCACATCTTGGCTATGGGCTGGATCACACCCACAGCAACAGGACTGGGGCAGCAGCTCAGAGAAATGTTCTGACTGAAATTGAGGATAAATTAAAGGGAGGCAACCAAAGAGGAACTATTTTCAGACAGCAAGACTAGAATTTCGGTTACATTTAGCCTGATTCTTTGGAAATAAATTGTCTATGGAGGATATCTTATTAGGGTTGAAGTACTTAAGAGGGCCTTATTACAGGCTTTTATAGACATAATAAGTCAAGCAATGTGGTGCACATTCTAATGCCATATTATTGCCAGATGGACTTTCACATTCATATTAATGTTTCTGTGAAAAAAAAAATATTCTAATTTAATTCTACTGTTTTGTTGGCTTGTGGTCAAATTCAAACAACTTCAGGCATCTAAATGAAACACATCTGAGGAAGGTTTCTTCCTATGCCTGAAAATCGATTTTTAATTTTTTTATTAATTTAGAATGACATTTTCTATTACTGTTATATTATACTGCTGCTGGGGAAATGTTGCCAATTACTTCTGTCACGTGGCTTTCCACAGACCAATCTTGTTATTTGTCTTTTGTTTTAATTACTGTGTAGTGAACAATTTCATTGTTATGAGATTATGGAAGGAAGTTTATGTGACCAACACCTTTCCATCGTAGCGTTTATGGAAAAGATATCCTAGTGGGGGTCCAGAATAAAAGAATAGCTTTAGAGGCCTAGATGCAAGATGAGGTGAGTTTAAGGACAAGCAAAGCACAGCAGGAACAAAGACTGTTTTTTATGAAGACAGTGAAATGAAGAGCAGTCAGAGGATGTGAAAGAGGGCCCCAAGATGTGTCTGGTTTAGAAGGCAAATTCCTGCAACAGGACCTCCCTCCCTTTGGCTGCAGTGGTGGGCTGGTAATGGTAACTCCCTCTGGTAACTCTCTCTGTTTCCATTCCATGTGGCACCATCTGCATGCATTTTGAAATACAAAATTGGTGGTGGTTTGGGGAAGATGGAAGTTGCCAACCCAATGATAATTTCCTACAGACAATCAAGAAAGAGACCTGTGGATAGGCAGGGAGTTACCGAGAGCATAAAAGAACTCTCTAAACATCTGAGAAAGAGGCACTGAAGGAATTGTGATTAGAAACAATTCAGGAAGCTGTTGTCTTCTGCAGGGGTCCTGTAGAATTTGGCCAAATACCTGCCAGGTGAATCCTAGATATTAGTGCTGATCTGTTGAAAATGCACAGGCTCTGGAAAAAAAAAATAAATTTGGCAACTGATTAACAAGTTAGAAAATCACTTTTCACGGTTACTTTCAGAAGTGAGGACTTCTTGCAAAGCTGTTGTTGTTTTCCTCACTACTACTGTAGTTTTAGGACAAGAAAATTCCTTGGACTCTCACGTTCAGGGCCCCACAGCTAAAACTCTCTCCTCTCCTCCATGTCTACTTAACCAAACTGATTCATTTCTTAGAATCATGAAGAAATGGCTTTGTTGCAGAGGAGAAGGAAAAACGCTTGACAAAGTAAAAAGTCAAAAGAACAAATGGTGACAAGAGCAAGACTGTGACCCTGTTTTTTGGGGCAGATGTAGGAATTGTTTCTGCAGATAACCTCTGTAGCATAGCAGGTATATTTGCACATTACATTACACACTGCCTGTGTTATTCTTTAAAACTATATTGGTTTGAGGGTAAGTTCCTACTTAGCAGTTCAGAGATTTAAATGAGGAGTTGCTATAACAGTAATACAGTATTGAAGCAACAGCATCAGGAGCTGAAGACCCTGCTAACTACCAGCTGCCAGTTCGTGCCTTGAAGTCGGTATTTGTGGACAAAAGTAGCATTTCTAGCCCAAGTGTCTGTGAAGGCAGGGCGAGACAGAGCCCTTGGGCACTGCACAGCTGGTGGAGCTCAGTGCTGGAGTTTCACAAACATTTTCCATCGGCCAGTGTCCGAGTGAAGCCTCTGGGGGGAGGGAGATGTCTTGACCACATCTGTCACTTTGAAAGAGTGTTTTGGGTAGCTTTTAGTTCTGTTTTCTCTCTGGGGACAAAGCTTGCATTTTCTAAGAACAGTTGAAAATGAAACTAGCCTTCAAGAGACCAAGGAAAATGACAAGAAAACGTATAAGTTTCTAGTCCAAGTCTGGGCTTGCACTTACAGGTATGACCTGTGTTTGTATCACAGTTCTCTCAACCCATTTTCCTCATACGTTAGGAATCTGTCTTTTCCAGCAATTTCCTTTCCTTTCATTGCTGCATATTTACGGAGTTCTTTCACTAATTCTTTTCATTCTTCCCTGCTACTGTTTACGTGTGTATTTTGATAACAAAATGCCTCATGGGGTCTCTCTTGGCTGCTCCCTCCTCTTTATGCCTGTTGGTTTTCACCTAACAGTGCTGTTTCAGGACCTGTGTATTTTCTCTGGTGAAACTAGCTGCTTGTGACAGAGATGAGGTGCCAGGCTGATCTGTCTGGGTATGTATGTGACAGTCAGCTGCTGATTTTACTCTCAATTCTCAAGGCTGAAGCTTCATCTGCTTCCCGTCCCACCCATGGGAGCCATGACATCATCTCCATGGTATTCTGAAATGTTACCCAACGGTCCTGGCTTTTTCCTCTCAGACTTTATTGACAAAATCAGTAATTTCTTTCAGGGGTGATGGTATTAAGTGTGTTCTACATGTCTTTTCTGATTTAATCTCTCCACGATGTGTTTCTACTTTTTTTGAGCTTTGTAATTACACTTTCTTTATATCTCTCAGTACAAGTGTTACAATTAAGCTGTTATGGATCTGAGGTGAGATTTGATCTGTTGAGGAGCTCTTTTGAAATGTTTGTTGAAGCATTTAACCTTAAAACTATAGCTGTGATATATTTATTTTTCCCATCGTCATTTTTCATAAGCAAAATTTCTTGAACTTGTTTAAAAAACATAAACAAAGATTTAGTGTCATCCCATCATGGACATGTGCATAAATGTGGCCCTACTGTTTACATTCAAAAGATATTTTTTCTCTGGCAAATTTCTGTGTGGCTGGCAGAGGAGGCAGGAGAAAGTATATCATGAGTGATTGCCCAAGAATTGGAGGATCTTTTTTGTTTCTCCATAGTTTGCAGCTGCACCATCGTCAATCGCATGATTGCATTTTCAGTTCCCAGTGCCGCTTTCAGGGGCCTCTATGTTATAGGAACTCCTTCAGACCAAAGACCCAATCTTTTTCTTCAGTTTGCTCTCCCTCCCTCCCTGCTGGGTGTGCTGCCTGATCCAGAAAGCATGAGCTCTCCCAATTAAATGTAAAAGTATCTGGGTGCAAAATGCAAGCTCTGATTTCTGCCCTGAGTTCCAAATAACAGCACACAGTTCTTACAGCTGCAGTAGCCCAGGTCAAGTTTTCCCTTCTTTCCCCCTTCTTTCTTTTCTCTGTGGCTCCAAGAAGGCACATCTGTTAAGCCCATAGACACATTTAGGATAAAAAATGAGGTGTCTTTGATGATTATATAGGTGGATCTCACATACATGACTATTGCTTTCACCACTAATTTTTGGTTTGGATTGTGCCTTTGGTCTTCAAATAGCATTTCCAAGGTGTAAATTCACACTGACTCCAACAGGCTGACATCTGTTCTAATAATTTTACATGACTTTTAAAGATTTATGGCAGTTTTTTTGAGTACACTTTGTATCACAGTAAGAGTGGAGTGGGTCAGTACACCTTTACCATCGCTGTGCTTGCCTTCAGTGATTTTTTTTTTTTTTTGGCGTTTCTTTAATGTTAAAAGTGTAAGAGTTTTGTGTGTTAAGATTAGGCAAACAACCTGTGTCTTTATGGAAAGCTGAATGCTGAGGTGATGGAGTATTTGACAGGTGTGTCTTCCACCAGGAGAGCGGATGAGCAGCGCGGTCCCGATGCCATCAGGGCGCACATGAGAAAGGCTCGCATCGTTTCTGCTGGCTCATGGAGCGGCAGCTTCAGGTGCTCACAATCGCCCGAACAAAATTTAATTTTCAGAAATAGCTTTACTGGGACATAAAAGCCAATGAAAGCTCTGAGCAGCTGTCTGGAGGGGCAGGCGACTGGAATTATCCCTGGCGGCCAGCACTGGCAGCCGGTCCGGCTCTGCTACCGGGGGGACAAAGCGCGGACCGAGCCGGGTCTCGCTGGTGCCGCCAGCCCGGCCCACTCTGCTCCATCCCTGCGGCTCCCTCTCCATCCCCACAGCCCCTGCTCCATCCCTGCAGCTCCCCCTCCATCCCCACAGCTCCCTCTCCATCCCCACAGCCCCTGCTCCATCCCCACAGCTCCCCCTCCATCCCAACAGCCCCTGCTCCATCCCCACAGCTCCCTCTCCATCCCCACAGTCCCTGCTCCATCCCCACAGCTCCCCCTCCATCCCAACAGCCCCTGCTCCATCCCCACAGCTCCCTCTCCATCCCCACAGCCCCTGCTCCATCCCCACAGCTCCCCCTCCATCCCAACAGCCCCTGCTCCATCCCCACAGCCCCTGCTCCATCCCCACAGCTCCCCCTCCATCCCCACAGCCCCTGCTCCATCCCCACAGCCCCTGCTCCATCCCTGCAGCTCCCTCTCCATCCTGGCAGCTCCCTCTCCATCCTGGCAGCTCCCTCTCCATCCCCGCAGCTCCCCTTCCATCCCCGCAGCTCCCCCTCCATCCCCGCAGCTCCCCCTCCATCCCTGCAGCTCCCTCTCCATCCCCGCAGCCCCCGATCCATCCCCGCAGCTCCCCCTCCATCCCCGCAGCTCTCGCTCCATCCCCGCAGCTCCCGCTTCATCCCCGCAGCTCCCCCTCCATCCCCACAGCTCCCTCTCCATCCCCACAGCCCCTGCTCCATCCCTGCAGCTCCCTCTCCATCCCCACAGCCCTTGCTCCATCCCCGCAGCTCCCGTTCCATCCCCGCAGCTCCCACACCTCCGGCGCGGGGCCGAGGCGTGGCTTGGCCGCTCGCCCCTCCCCAGGAGCAGCAGCAGCAGCAGCAGCGGCCCCAGCAGCAGCAGCACCCCCGTGCTCCGCCAGCGGCTCCTGTTGCTCCGCCGGTGCCCTCGCCGCCCCGGCCCTCCCACCGCCGTATAAAGCCCGGGGCGGGCGGCAGGGCCGCTCGCTCCTGCCCGCAGCGGAGGAGGAGGAGGAGGAGGAGGAGCAGCCGCCGCCGTTCCGCGGCCCCAGTGCCGCTCTCCCCGCTGGTTTTCCACGCCCGCCGCTGTCCCCGCGGTCGGGCCGGCGGCGCGGTCGGGCCGGCGGGTGCGGAGGGGAAGATGGCGAGGAGCGGGGCCCGCTGGCCGCTCCTGCCTCTGCTGCTGCTGGTGATGATGATGATGATGATGACGGCCCTGGCGCTGCGGGCGGCGGCCGAGCGGCGCCCCGGCCCCGCAGGTGAGCTGGGTGCGGGCCGGGGGTGGGATGCGATGGCGGGGGATGCGCTGCCTGCCGGGCGGCTCCGGCGGCTTTGTGCCTCCCGGCTCGGTACCATCTGCCAGCGAGGGGAAAAGCCCTCCCGGCTCGGTGGAGGCTGGGACCCGCCGCTTGCCCGGTTATTTATTTATTTCCCCGCCCCGCACGGTAACTCGGGGCCGCTCGGGGTGCGGGGCCGCTCGGGGTGCGGGGAGCGGCGGCGGCGCCGGCCGGGGCAGCGCTCCCCAGGAGAGGAACCCCTCGGCTTGGAAGTGCCTTAACCCGCCCAGGGGGTCATAGATGCATGATCACCCTTGGGAGGAAAAAAAAAAAAAGGAAAAGAAAAAGGATTCCTTAAAGGGAATTGAGCCTCCTAGGCTTTCGCCTTGCCCGCTCCCCCCCCATTTTCCTCCCTCTGCCTGAGACAAGGTGTTGATGAACGTGTTTTTCCAGGCTAGGGAAAGCAATCGCGTCAGGCGCTGTTTCTCTGAGCTGTAGCAACCGCTGATGAAGTTTCCTACTCTGTGCTGAAGTCAGCTGGAGACTCACTCCAGTGCCCCTTCTCGCCCCGCAGTGTCCGAGTGCCTTTCACTCCTGTTCTCTGGTAGCTTTAACTTCAGGGGACAGGGAGGTAGAAGGAAATTTTATGTTCAGCATGTAAAATAAAGGAACGTATACAGGAAATTCCCTCAGAGGTGTCCAAGCACATGTATGTCCATCGATATGCCAAAACATATTTTTTGCTCTAATACTTTTTTAAGAGTCCGTAGTTCTGATTTCTATTCTAAGCGTACAAAGGTATTTCATCTCACTGGATTATTACCATATGATGTCCAATATAGTTTCATTTCTTGGCTTGTTTAGTCGAGAGTGTAATCAAGCTATTTTTAATATGTAGCTTAATTTTCCAGCGTGCTTAAGGAGGCTTCTTTATTTGAGAAGCATGTTTTGTCAGCAAGTTCTTCTATATGAAAACTGCTGACTTGGTTGATAACTAGTAAAAAGTTAAAACAGTTCAAAAAAACGGTGTTGAAGAATAGCAGACTCCACTCAGTGAACTTCTCATTTCCAGTTTTCTTGGTGCTTTGCTACTTTTGGTCACTCAGAGGATTTATCTGAAGGCTGTGCTGTGGATGCTGTCTATCAGGAGGTGTGAACATTACCATTCAGCCTTTCCTGCCCCTCAGAGGTGCACCCTACAGGGACACTTTTGAGCAAAAAATTGAGCTCCAATACCTGTTTTCAAGCAGTGATTGCAAGTTAAGGTCCTTTGGAAATCAGTTATTGCAAACACAGTTACATTTTCACAAACATATCTATTTAAATAATGCTTTTTTTAACTGCTCTTGAAAGTGGGATCTCAGGCTGATAGAAACTAATAGCTGGCATGGTAAGGATTTTTCTTTAATCCTGCTGCTGTTCAAATCTGTGAAAAGCAGAGTGCCTAAGCCAGACAGCACTGGATGATTCAGCAACCCAAAAATAGACTGCTATGTCTGTATCAGTAGTAAAAATGATGCTACACAAATTGCAGTGCAAGAAAGCACTGATAAGTTTATATATAGGTGTTCACACAGGAAGACCTTAATTCTTTTTAGTTTAAACATGAGTAGCCTGAACTGTAGAAATCTCTGCTGAGCTGAAACCACTCCGTGAGTAGTTTCTTGACCCCAGACACTTCCTGCTGTGTTATGTGTTTTTATTCCAGTTTTAACCCTTAAATGTTTTCCCTGAGTGTGTGCTTTATTGCCTGAAGAGAGGAAGACTTTATGGTGCCTCTAGTTCTGGAAATCTGTATTTTAATTTCTAGTCTCTTGATACTTTGTACAGTTTGGTGTAAAGCAGCAGGCGAAGACACAATTTGCATGCCAGTTTTTAACACGGTCCATTCATGTTGCTTGCTTGGCACAAAAACTCTAACAAGAGTGTCTGGGACTGACTGCCAGGCTGCATCTTCATTTCTTAATAAGACTTGATTCAAAAAGCCTTTGGAAAGAGCTGCCTGTTGCTCAGCACTGGTTACAGTGGGAGTCAGTGTGGCCCTGTGGCAGACAGTGTTTGCAGAAACCTGTCCTGCCTTCCTTCCTTGGCCCCAGGTTTGTGTTTTGGGCAGTCACAGAGAAGGGCGCTGTTGAACTCTGGAACACTGGCCCCTGTGTGGTGAAGATGCAAAGTTTCTGTGTTAAAACATCAGTACTGAAGTATTTCCATTGCTCCACGCCTGCTGCATGCACATCGCTGATCGTGGCACACAGAGAGGCAGTGGAAATGACATTTGCCATTGCCTGAGAGGCAGACACTGCTCTTGGCAACAGACACGTGATATTCTCACCTAAAATGTTTTATCAGCCAGCTGTTTGCATGGGCAGTGAGTATTGTGCCGCTGAGTCTGTCCCCCAGGGCGGCTGTGGGGACTGGGCTGGAGCTGAGGTGGGGGCTGGGTTGAAATGGTGACAAACGGGCAGGTTTTGGGGTGGGTCCGTGGGGTCTGCATGTGCTCCTGAAGTGGGAGGGGTGGGCTGGGGGGCAGAGGGTCCAGCAGCGTGGGTGGCTTTCCAGGGAAGCCTGGCCAGGAGGTGGGGCAGCACAGCTGGCTGTGGGAGCGCTCAGAGCTTTCCTCCACCTCAGCTCCATCAGCTGCTGGTCACAGAGGCTTCCAGCAGTGACTGCTGGCTGGCCCAGCTGTGGGCAGACTCACTTGGAGATGCAGCACGCACTTGCCATTTGTGTTGACTCTTTTGGGCTCAGCCAAAATAGTATCCATGAGTGATAGCCATCATTAGGCCTTTCCTTTGGGGTTGCCTGTGGTGCCCAAACAAGAGATTTTGGTCATTCAGCCATCTTGATATAATTATTAGAATTACTGACAGGCTCAGCCTGCTTGGTGGAGGAAAGGTCATAAATACAACACTCTATGCCTGCCTCCATCTCTCTGCCCAATCTTCAGTCTCTTGCTGCTTTGCTGGTGCTACTTCTGTTTCCTCTTGTCACCAAAGTACCTAAAACTCCTACATAAACCTCCTCTGGGTCCCTGTGGGGACTGTATGGAAAAGCTGCCACCTGCCCCTGAGAGATGAGTGGTAAAAGCAGAGCTGGGTGAGCCCAGCACTGACCCTGCAGGAGACAGTGCCTGTGTTCCCTGTGTCTGGGGCACCATCACACAGTTAGCATCAGCGTGCTCCACTTCAAATGGGAAGTACCTATTCCAAAAGATGCCTTTAGCTTTGAAATCAGTAGTGAATGACAAATGCAACAGTGTGTAGTGAGGGCTAGGGGTGTTTGGAAATAAGTTAAAAGTAAGAAAATATGGCTGTGGAGGTGCAAAACAGCAAAGTTGTTCTTTCGTCACATATTTTTCTTATGAAAATACTCATCCAAAGTCTGCAATCTGAGTTCTGTGTAACACTTGTTCTAGAGGCTGCACAATGCCAGTATCTGTGGCAAAAGAAAAGAAAATGTAGACATTTTTGGTCAGGCTTTCCTGTCTTTCTGTAGGTAGAGGGAATACTGAGGCTGTGGAAGCAGACCACAGAGGTGGATGTGGCATTGCTTCCCTCTGTGATATACAGTGGAATTAGTGCAACTTTGACTGTGAAATGCATTTCTAATTAAAGCAAGAAAAAGAGTTGTGACTTTTATCATCAGCATTAGATGCTGTAAACTGCAGTGTGAAGGTGCAGTGGGATGACTGCCATGATTATCTGAGCCAGGGGTGTTTGGTGTGAAATGTGTCCCTGTCAGGAGTCTAAACTAATATTATTTCTCGAGGGTTTTTTTATGATGGTGGCACATTCTGGAGGGTCATTATTTATGTGCAAGTTCTTGGCTTTTTTCCTCCCTTCTGCTTACTTAAGCAAAAGTGGCTCAGTCTCTTCATAGGGAAGTGTTTAGTTTGTCTGTTGAATTAACACTGTTATGTTGTGTAATCAAAAGCAGTATCTTTCCATTTGTGTAGAGCTGCCAGTCTGAATTACAAATTGCTTGACATGCTGCTCAAGTGAATCTCCTTGTCATGGAGAGCAAGTATGGTTGCAATAAGGGCATTTTTGTTTCTATTTGTATTGTCAGGGTTTTTTATAGTTTTTGAGGGACCAGTTGCAAACAAGTGTGAAAGTGAAGAATGTTTTTGATCCCTCTTAATTTAAGCACGAGCAGGGTTCTCTCAAGCACAAAACACAACTTGGCCAAACAGATAAGACACAATCCTGCTACTAATGTGTGGGAGTGTTGTAGCTCTAGGGAATAAACAACACTTAATTATCAAGGAATACATGCTTGCAAGCACAGCCTGACACCACGAGTGGCTTTAGGATTAACAGAACTGCTTCTGGAGTATTTCCTTAAGGTGAATTCATTTTTAAAAATATGGATGGTACTGGTCATGAGGAGACTAAATATGTAAAATCACTGTTTCATCTCAGATATCTGTTTTCCAGGAGCTAGAATTTGTTTACAATTGGTAGTAGAAGCAAAACAAACAAATGAAAAACAAACAAATTACAAGTGCACTAAAGAAACATTATTTGATCATCAGATCAATCTGGTTTTTCATGTTTTCTGTGTGTGTGAATGCCTCTCTGGCTGTGAACTGGTATTTTTTAATATAATATTTTAGCATTGGTTCCAATGAACACTAAGACTGCAGAAACTTAGGTACCTACTCATTGTTTAAATATTTAGAGTATTGACAAATTATACAGTTCACATGTTTGAATATTTTTTTCTGTTTCTGCTTGAACCAAAATTAAAGATCCTCTGTATTACTGTATAATTTCTTTTAAGACATGGCTATTTTTGTAATGGAGTACAAAGTAATTACAGATTAATTTCCTTAGTAGTTTGAAGCTGAACAGTAGAACTCTGCTTTGGCTTAAAACATTACTTTTGAATTTGTAGGACAATTCTGAAGAAACTGCCTCTATTTTGGTGTTCAGCTCACCAGCTCTTACGGTCTGCCCTTTGAAAATATTTGAGAGTTCCTTCATGGACAAATTGCCAATCTCTTGATCCATTGTGAATCTTCTTAAAAAATAGACATGGGAGAAAGAAAAGTTGTGTGGGGAATCCTTTTTGATGGTAGTACTGATTACTGTAATGAATTACTGTAATGTTCTAAAAGATGCAGTATTTGTAATTAATGCTAACAAAATTAATGCTAACAAAATTAATGCTAAAAAAATGCTAAAAAAAAGGAAAAAAAGGACACAGGAAAAAAGGTTAAACAAAAATAGGCTTGTCATTAAAGTGCTACTCCTCTCAGAATGATTTCTGTACCTGTGGGTCTAAGTGTTAGTGTTATGAATGAGCCCATTGTTCAAATCAGCTGTGCGAGAACTAATCAGTATCTGATAGAATTGCTTTCCTAATTTTTTACTTTTTTAAAAAGGAAAATTAGATTGTTTAGTTTTGTAGTTCACATGAAACGTTATTACAGTAAAGTGTTTCCTTAGACTATCTTCATAAGCAGTTTACTAGTTCTGTTTTACTTTGCTGTAAAGCAGTTTTACTCTTGTTGGGTCAGAACCAGGCCATAACTTTATGAGCTGAAGTTGCTGGGTCAAGTGTGTGATGTTAAAAGCATCTTTAGACATGCATCATACATGACATGACATGACATGTCATGGTATCTAAGTAGGACAGAAGCTTTTAGTGCTATTTCCTGATTTGAAGAACTGAGCTGTTCAGAACAGGGCCCTGACCTGTATCCCACCAGTGAGGAGTTTAAGTTGCCTGTGTGCACAGAAAAGAGCGCTTTGAAAAGTACGGGATTTCCTTCCTTTCTAGGGTAGTGTGGCCTGTGGTTCTGTTTGGAGAATTTTAGATGTCCAGTGTTTGTACTCAGGGCCAGATGTGACGCTGTAGGGCAGCTTTTTCAGATGAACTGACTGATCGGGGTGGCAGCATCTGCTTACAACATGAACCACAGCGCGGGCACGAAGGACAGCTCTGCATCTTCAGGATGGCTCCAGTTCCAGCTGAAATGTCTCTCTTTTCTCAAAGCAAAGACTGATCTAAGGAGAAACCGTTATTGCAAGTCCTGTCTGCTGAGTTTCACTGATGGATTGATCACCTTTCAATAAATGGACTTTACCAAAGCCTGGTGCTGTGTGTGACCGCCCCTGTTTGAACAGCTGGGTTTGCTAAACAGCAGCTCGAGAAGTAGCATGCTGTCCTCTAGATACATATTTATGAGACAAGCAGAGAGGGCAGGGCTGCAAAAAGGCAGAAGCTGAGTAAACTTTCTCACTTGGCCAGCTGATGGTAATTGTGTCCTGCTCTCAGCTGCACACCCCGATGACAGGTTATGGCAGGGCCATCCACCCAGTGTGTTCAGGCCAGACACAGCCCGTGCCACGGCGCCATCCCTTCCCACTCTCAAGAAGATTTTTGTGGTTTGATTGCTATCTGGGCACCAATAAACAGCTGTAACCTGATCTGTTCCCCATTTGTCAGGAAGTTAGGCAGTTCCTTCATGCATGGCAATGGTGTCATTTACAAACAGTTGATTTTAATTTTTTTCTCGTCTGGGAACGAAGGAACTCGTCTTATCTTTGTTTTACTACAGAAGAAGTGACTCAGTAAGTAGGGTTTGATCCAAGTCCTCTGAAACTGATGGTAAAACACTTTACTGCTGCTCGGATTTGGCTTTGTTCAGCTATCAAAACAAGGAAATCTTGCATTAGAGGGAGTGCAGGCCTAAGCACTGGCCAGCAGTGTGATGTGTGTGATTGATGAGTGCACATACAGTTCTTAATGAGCTCTTGTTGACTGTGTATTCAGTACTACTAAATTAAGAAAGTAAGTTAAGAGCTGAGACATAATGGGCTTTCAGATGTTTCCTGAAATCAGCTGTATATTGGGAGTAACCTTTGAAGCTGTGTATAGGTAATGTATATGCATATATAGAAAAATAGAGTTACAGCCTGTGGGTCATGAGGTTTTATTTAATTGTTTTAGAACTGTTCAGCATCTGATCACTATAATGTAACCATTTGAGGTACTGTCTCAATGCAGCATCAGAAATGATGTGATAATACACAGCAGTAAGCAGCAGCTCAGCAGTGTTGCTGTTGGAGTCAGTCTCGATGGGAGAGGGAAATGTGTGTTCCCACCGCTGTGTGCTGTGAATTAAAGCATGAGAGAATTTCAGTTTATAGAAAAGAAAAAGAAGAGGAAAAAAAAATTTAGTGTCCTGGCCAGGGGCTGTGTCTTAGCAAGTGCTAACCTAACATAGATTCTATAATATGAGAAAATTCAGATAGCTCTTGCTTAGTCTGTGTGTTTCTGCTAACCAAGCTTCTTTGTGCTTTCAAACACATGAGAACAGGACCATGTACTGTGGCCGAGGAAGTCACAACAGTGCCAGCTATTTAAAAGTAACTGAAACCAGGAAATGCTGCTTTCTATATTTCTCTCCCTGGAGGGTTCCTGAAAGCTTCCTGCATTTATTGGTTCTATTCCCTGGCTTGGAACAGTGTTGGCAGCTTTGATACCACTCACTATTGCTCTGTAACTTCAGCAAGGTTTATAAACAACCTGGAGGAGCACAGGAAGGGTTATCCACAGACAGCCCATGATCCTGATAACCATAAATGCCAGTTGTGGTCATGAACTGTTTGGAACAGTTTTAGGGCAGAAGTTATTCTTTTTTTCCTGCAGGCTGAACCAATTTAAGGATCAGGTGGTAGCAGGGGTGATACCTGTGCACCTCCATTAGTTCTGCAATAATTTAATACCATCAAAATAAAGACTTCCACAAATCTGCTAAGAAGGATCTCATAAATGTCACATCAGTAATGTTTGTGCTACTCTCTGTATTTTGCAGTAAGGCATGTATGTATGCATGTATTGAAGTGCAGAGATTAAAGAGAGGTTTGTGATACAGAGGAAGACAGGCCAAACTTCCAGAAGAGTCTGGTACAGAAAGGTCTGCTTCTTCAAAATCTGGCCTTTCAGAAGTAGCTGAAGCATTGGTTCTTGCTGATCTTTCGTGAGTTTTTCAAGCACATTTTGTCTCCCATCCAAGGGTATTTTTTAGCATCAATCCAACCATGCTATTTAGTTGCAGAGAATCCAGTTTTATAACATGATCATGGCTATGGTTAGTGGAACTTTGAAACCAGTCTGCCTTTCTGGGAAGCACTAAAATGTGGGATAAATGGAGGAATGCAGGACTGTCCTGTTCAGAGAGGAAGTTGACTGTGTTATA
Organism: Pyrocephalus nanus; assembly: GCA_038380795.1. Taxonomy (NCBI): domain Eukaryota; kingdom Metazoa; phylum Chordata; class Aves; order Passeriformes; family Tyrannidae; genus Pyrocephalus; species Pyrocephalus nanus. Next base: position 24,729,408 of record CM076270.1, on the reverse strand, counting down.
TAAAGATCAGATTAAAAAAACTTCAGGACTTCCAAATAGGAAGTAGTATTGTTTATGCCCCATTCATCCTTCCCTCTCCTGCAGTGTAATGCACATTTATTTACCGAGAAAAGATGGCCATGTTTGCTATTTCAGCACATTGTTGCCTGTCTAAAGAATCCTGGGGAGAAAATAAACAGCTCTCGGGTGGCTCTGTCTTTTCTCTCTTTATGCCAAAAGTTTTACTTGACCAGAAATTCTTCTGTTGCCTTACTGCTGTCTTTGACCATATGCACGTCACAAGTTCACACTGGATGGATATGTATGTTTAAAGCTTGTGTTTTTCTCGTTGTTTTGTTTGCTGCTGGATTACCTTAACCAAGTATTTGTCTGTAGGTATAGCTTGTAATTGTTGTTATATTGTTTATGATGGGTTTCTCCTGTCTCTGACCTTTTCACAGTATGTGGACTTTCAGTGGTTTTATTTGATGCAGAATCTTAAGTTTAGGCAATAATCCTAAAATCAGATTTCCTTTTGAGGAGTCTAATATTGCCTTTGTGAGGGATAAGTGGAAGATCCTGTTGTGCTAAAAGATCTGGATTTTGAAAGTGCTCTTTGATATTTTAGTTGTCTTAGTGGTTCTTTGGATTTTGAACACACAGTCTAAGTCCATATAAACAGGGAAGGGAAATTACTGTTGGTACCACTGATGACTCTACAGCCATCTGCAGAGCTTCAGCTTGTCTTGAAAGCATATAGAAAATGGTTTTTTTGTAATCTTGAACTGTGACAAAAGGAATCCAAGCTGAAAACACTTTTTTAGTTGTGTTGAGCTTTAGTGCATTTCTCCAGTGATGCTCCTATGGGGTGTAAAGGCAAGCTAAATCCAGTCTGTGAGTTGCTTGGAGTTTGTTTGTTTTCTTTTTTATTTGTTTGTTTTTGTGGGAAACTACATCCTGTTGGCTTCCCATATCTCCAGAGGTGCAAGAGACATAGGAGGCACAATTACATAGCTTAATCAGTGGGCTTGGATGCATCCATGTGCTTCTTCCAGGCATCTCTCCCATTCATCTTCTCTTCCAGGCATCTGCTTAATCCATGCCTTAACCTGACCTTTGCCAGTGTGTGTGCTTTTTTTTTTCCCTTCCTTAAATCTGGGGAGGTCCTCCTATGCTTCTGCTTTCCAGGCTTTTTCTGTGATCTCCAGCAACTTGTTTATTAGCTTGCTGGGAATTTTTGGTGATTTATTTTTCAATTACACATAACTTTACACATTTAATGGGGTGATGTATAGACAATCATTACTCTGTTGAGCAGCTCTGGGTGGGATGCAATGTGCAAATGGGAAAGTAGGTTGTGTTTAATGTAGATACTGGAACACTGATAAAAATGTATTACAAGTACAAAACATCCTTTGTTTACCATTATAAACCACAAGTTTTAAAGATAGAGAGAGATTTTAATGTCAGAATGTGGTCCCATGCACAGATGTCCTTTGATCTTCCAGCTTGCTTCTGTTGCAGGGAAGTCCATGGTGCTTGAATCCAAGGGCTCAGTGTCAGCTTCCGTGTGGCTGTGAGCAATATCCTCCCTTTTGGCTGCTCCCAATCTACTACACCAGTGCCCACAGCCCCTGGCAGAAATTATGTGGTAATCTCTGACAGTGCTCATTCAAGATAAATAGGAACCATGTGGGTGTGTGAGGAATGAGTGCAGTTCTTTGCACGCCTCTCTGCCAGGATGCAGGGAGAAAGGTCACTGCTGCTTAAAGCAGTGCTGCTTGGGAATTCCTGACTGAGACCTGGCCGGGCAGTTCACTGCAGGCAAAGGCTCTGGTTTATTGTTCTTATTTCTGGAAATAAATATTTATGATGCTGCCAGGTCCCTGAAGAAAGCAGCACCAAAAAATGAGTAGAAGAGGGAGATGTTTTGATGAACCTTCACCACATTTCCTAGTGGGCTGTGTGTGCTCTACGTGCGGTGTTGTCTGTGCTAAAGGGTTTCTGAATTTGCATATAAAAATGAATTCTGTCTGTTGCTGGATATACTTTCCTTGGCCAAACACATGCTCTCTCAGGCTTGTTTTCAAAACAGAACAGCTGTTTTGTGGGTGTAACTGCTGGAAATCTGCCTGAAGAAATTGCATTCTGGTAACTTAAACACCCTCATACCTGGCATGGAGCTCTTGGGAGATTTTTTTTTTTCATGCCTTGCTGTTGAACTTCAGTATAGGGCTTGCATTTCCTTTTTACACAAAATGACTTGACTTGTGGAAATAAATACCAAGCTTGGTAATCCCCTCCAGTGACTGCCAAGATGCCTCTGGCAGGCTGTGTGCTGGGGTAGCCCAGCCCTTCCAGGCAGCTTGTCCCCTCTGTGGCATCCCAGTTCAGAGGAATGTGAGTGGGAAGGAATGTGACCACCTGCTGTCCTCTTGTTCTCATGTATGTTTGCACTTTGGGGATGCTGTTACTGCTGGGAGATATTCCTGAGAGTGTGTGTCAATCCCCTGGTGTGGAGGAGACACAAGTCTCTCCCATGCTATGTTTAGTGGAAGCCTGCCAGTGAAACTGTGCAAGTTGTCACATCTAAATAAAATCACAGCAGCCTACAGAAATTAAATTAATTTTTTTTTAAGTTCTTCTTTCCTCATTTGGTTAATAATACCCTCTATAATGTGCCAAGGCAGCTCTCATTTCATGCACTTCGCATTGTCTCTCCATACACACTCTATATAGAATACAAACATGTTTCTCTGCTCTTTGGTCAGGCACAGCTTACTTTAAAAAACCCAAACAAACCACCACAAACTAAACAAACCCAAACAAAAAAAACACAACCCCACAAAACAACAAAGCCTAAGCAATCTATAGAGAATCTCTAATTCTAAAGCGACTTTAAATCCTGTAATTACACTTCTGCTGCACTTAAAAATTATTTAAGCACCACATGCATCTACAAGTCAGTGGTGCAACAGAGACATGAAAATAGAGCTTTTTAAACCTTTTAATCTGTAATTTGAAAAAATTGACCATAGGCAAGTATGTTAAAAAGAAAACATTTTCAATGTGAATAACGACTTTAAAAATAGCTTTCTTTTGTACTGTGTCTGTTTGCAAACCCAATTCCGACAGCCTACTGAGATTTTTTTCATTGACTGCCAGTGCAATACAGGGTTTTTTGCTTTTTCATGTCAATATAAACTGCATTATTTGTCTGCTCAGCTTTCTTCATTTTACATAGCTCAGGTTGAAATCCCTTATGCCTTGGCACATTATTCTCTTTCCTCCTGTTCCACAAAAGTCAAGTAACATACCAGGCCCCACAGTGATTCTTGAAATACATGAATAATGTGTATTCCATTAAGAGAGAGTAACAATATCCCATAAAGAACAGTAGATTATTTTTTGCCTGCCAAACTGTACTTGTATGTTACTTTAATACTTTTTTTGACTCAGTGGCTGTGGAGGGAATCTGATGCAGCCCACATTTTGTCATTAGCATGACGTTGTCAAGCACAGGTCTTTGAAATCCTTGTTGCTAGCATTCCTCAGGAAGGTGTAGGTGTGAAATATGCCTACTCCAAACCAAATTCCATAGTTCTAGTCAGTGCTTGACTGGTCACCTAGGAAACTTTCAATAATGGAGTCTCTTGGCTTGGTGATGCCGTCTGGTGTGATCAGATTTTTCCAGTTCTCTGTAATTTGAAAATGTAGTGCTTGAACAAAAAAAAAAAAAAGGTCATAATTTAAACTGTTCCATAAAGGAAAACCCTATTCTGTGTCTTCTGTTTTAGTCATAGTCTAAGATATCATGTTCTTTATTCATTCTGTGGTGGCTTCTGTAGAATTACTTTAAATCACATGACCTTTAGAATAAATGATTTTGGAGGTATTGAATCATAATTGCTGCGTTTGTGTCTGTCTCTGAGTCAGTGTGGCTGTGAATGCCTTGCCCTGCAATCCTCTGTGGAGGTCCTGCTGTCCTTTTGAGACGTACTTGTGGGATTTTCTTCTCGTGCCTCCAAAAGGCTGCTAACACTTAAGTGGGGTAAAGGCGGAGCAATTTGTCTTCCAAATCTGTCTCAGCAAAATTTTTGGGTGTTCAAGTTGATTGAAGCATTTCAAGTATTTATTTCCTGTTCCTTCTTTGCTGTGCATTGTATTGCAGGCAGGAGTTTTATTTCAGTGCAGTGCCGGTGGCTCCTGGGACTAATCTACAGAGTTTGGCTGCTGTGGCTGTTTCAGACAGACTTGAATTTCATTGCAACAAGGGCTTTTGTGTTCCTCTAAAGGCTCTGTGCTCTGACAGGTGTTTTTGCTGGACTGAGCAGAGGTACACCTGAAGTACCCTGGTGCTTGGTTGCAGAGCATCACATGAGTTGTTTGCAAGGTGCATTTCTTCCACAAAGTGGGAAGTGGATTATCATCTCCTGTGTTAATTTTGCTGATATCCCATAGAACAAAATGGCAAGCAGTGAATGATTTTTATACTTAAGATGATGTCTGGGGTGTCTGAGGGCAGCTAAGCCTGCGGTGGTGGACAAGGCTGAAGGGTTAATAGGAATGTTTTCCGTAGTAGCCACTTCTAGCACATGTTACCAGGCTGATGAAGGTAAATCCAGAGGTTTTTTGAGAAAGTGAAGCAGCAACAAGCAGTGTGTCTGGAATGCTCATTGTAGGTGATTGATTTTATTTCCTTTTGAGGATTGATCTCATGGGCTCTGCTCAGAGGGCAGCTGCTGCTTGCACTGGGGCTGAACTGGGGAACTGCAGTGTTCTCTGGCATCCTGGCTGCTCTGATTAAATACTTGATTTTGGACAGGGGTCCTGTCCTCCCCATAGCTTTGGTTATTCAACATAACACATAGGGTTCTAAATGTTTAATACTTTAATTGGGGAGCTGTTCAGTGGGATTTTTGACCCTGTCTGAACTGTGTTTAAAGCTCTGGAATGTGAGGAGGAAGTGGGTTGCACGGTCATTTGCCTGCAAGCAGTGAGAGGGCAAAATTACTGCTGCTATAATGTACATAGGCTCTGAATAAAAAAACCAACCAAGCAAGCCCCTGCCCTTTTGTCTCTGCCCAAGGACTTAAAAGCACTAAATGCTGTTCTGTGGGGGACTGATTTCCATGGCTGGTTTTTTTGTCTTGTTTTCATGAAGAGTATGAACCACTTGCTTTCAGGGGAGTTACTGGGGTTGGGTGAAGTTCTCTGGCACCATTCAGTCCTGTGGTAAGAGGTCACAGGATTAGCTCAGACTGAAAACTAGTAAGTTATTTTTGCTTTGAAGATTCCTTCCTGTCCAGTAGTCATACTAGCATTGTTTTTTGCCTTGAAATAGTTATTTACAGAGTAGACAGGTTTATTTGCTTCCATTTCCCGAGGAGAATTTTAAATACAGCACCCTTGTCCACAGCAGTTCTTGTTTGGTGATGTTTCAAGCCCATAATATGGCAGTGTATTTGCCTCCTCTATTTGAATGAGGTACAGGCAGGTAATAAAGCTGTTCCATGCATTTTTTCTTATAAACTGTGCCCTGGAAACATATTAATAGGTGTCCCTTATTTGTCTCCCTCAGATAAACTGCTGGTCTTCACTGTAGCAACTAAAGAGACCGACGGCTTTCACCGCTTCATGAGGACTGCAAAGCACTTCAACTACACAGTGAAGGTACTGCATGTTTGGTACCAAATATTCACACTGTGCATGCTGTAGAACAGAGCCAGGAAAGAGGAACTCACCTTGTCTGAGCCTCCTTGTGTGCTGGGACAAAGTAAAATAACTGCAGAATTTATGGTCAGGAAGGGCACTTGCTGTTCTCTCTCTGTTGCTTACCTGCTGGTCCCTCTCTGAAGCATCACAGGAGGGAGATGCCTCCATTGCCTCAGGAGCTGCTTTACAGGTTTGTAGCCCTCGTGGTCAGCATCCTCAGTCACTCACAGGTTCTGTCATGGTTTATCACAGAGCCTTGTTTTTCAGGGTGGCTGCTTTTGTTTGCATGAATACCTCTGGAGGCTGTGCTGCACTCACAGGGCTTTGGATCTGTCTCCTCAAGAAAGGCTGGATCACTGCTGCAAGGAAGGAGGGAGGGTTACAACTGAAAATTTCGCTGTTTCCCAGGAACCTCTAATTCTGAGAGGGCAATGCATTTCTGCAATTCTTACCAGCCCTTTCTGCCTCACTCCACACCCCCACGTCACGTTCTTGGGCTGGCCTCTGCATGACCTTGGGGAAAGGGAGGGCACCAACCTTCTAAACTTTCTCCACAAATTGCTTCTGCCAAGAGAAAATCCAGGAATTCATATGGTGTTATGAAATTTTTCAGCTTACTTACCACAGTGCCTGCACTATAAATAGGAAATTATTTGGGTCTCTGAAGTTTGACTTCTACCACTGAATTTCAAGGACTGAGAGAACCTTTCTGAGTATGGTAAAGCTGAACTAAAGCACCTGGGAAGCCTGAGCTCTGGAGACATCTCTGAGCTTTGCAGATTTGTCTGCAACATTAGGCAATGTAGTTCTTCCAGCCTTTATACATTCCAAAACCACATAAAGAGTTTCTTTTTTTCTTTTTTTCTTTTTTTTTTTTTTTTGATGGGTAATCTGCTATAGTACTTGGCTTGGGGGGAATTTTTTGTTTAGCTGATTTTTAGCAGTGAGCTCTATAGTGGGGAACCTGTCCTTCCTTTTTTTTTGTGCAAAAAGACTGGAGCTTGCAATTTGAATTAATTATATCCTGATCCACCAAAGTCTCTCGAGCCTCCTGTTCCTAAAGTGATTATATTGAATTTTTAAGGTCTCATTCAGAATGTTTTTCTAATAGAAATTTTGGTACAGTTCTTGCTCTTTTTTTTTTTTTATTTGATGGAGACCCACTGGAATAAATGGCAGTAACAGGCAATTGCTCGCTTCTTATTTGGTTAAGAAATGTCTCTCTCATGTTTTTGCAGTGATGTCATTGTGCTGAATGCTGCTTCAGACATGGAAAACTTACCATGCTGGAAATGCTGGCCTGCTATGCCTTAGTGTGTTGCTTCTGCTTTAGCATCTGTTTTTAATAAGGGTCTGCATTAAAAAAAGCCCCATGGTTTTGGGTACTAGCAAAAAGTGCTTTTCTTTTTTTTTCTTATTCCAGGTTCTTGGAAAAGGTGAAGAGTGGAAAGGGGGAGAGCTGCCTAACTCTATTGGTGGAGGGCAGAAGGTTCGACTGCTGAAGGAAGGCATAGAAGGCTTTGCTGATCAGGAGGACTTGGTTGTATTGTTTGTTGAGTGGTGAGCAAACCTGTCTTCTTTCTTGTCTTTGTTTTGTAGTCTGGGCAGGCTTGCAAAAGGAGCTGCTGTGACATGCTGAAAGTTGCACACTGCTTTTCCTCCTCGTTGTTTTATTTGAGAGAGTTTGCTTCTATTTTCCTTCATTCATAAAAACAGTAGATTGCTTTTGGAGCAATCATTCCTTTTTTAACAGATTTACAGATGTAAGAGTTGTTCATAGTTCTGCTGCCTCAAGGGGGTAAAAAAATGTTATTGAGAGCTGACAGGCTTTTAGGCAAGTGTTTGTCCTCTCCTTGTTCAGCTGTGGTGAGAGCAGGATGTGGCTGCAGGCTGGGAGTGGGAATGGGAGGGGGAGCAGAAGCAGCTCCAGAAATAAAGAGGCCAGCAGGGACTAGAGGCGTAATCTTGTTCCATAAAGTTACAGTGATATGGAGGAAGCTGGAAAATGGGTCCCTGAGGAAAGCATTTAACAGGAGAACTTCTTTTATATTTTGGAGTCCTGAGACAAGAGGCTTGGTGCCAGTTGTACCCCTGGTGCCTGTCCTGTCTGGGTGATGGAGGGATGGAGACACAGTCCTGCTGTCTCAGGTGCCAGGTTATAGCTCATAGCACAGCTATGCTTGGACAGCCTCCCTGGAGGACACAGAGGTTTCTCCTGACACAGAAAACATGGAGCTCAAACATGTTCAAATCACACTCTTTCCATTGCTTCCCTCTGCTTTTTCTCCTCCTCCTCTTATTTTGCTCCTGTGACAACAGCATGATCACAGTAGCTAAGAATCCAACTTACAGCAGCTACCAAGCTCTTCCACACTAAAGTTACCTAGAGCAGGGTCACAGCTTGAATCTCTGCAGAGAAGACGTGGAACCAAGCCTTGCAGGAGGGGGAAGAAGCTCTGCAGACAGGCAGCCTTGGAGAGGCTCAGCTTGGAGAGGTGCAGGCGTGGGTTCACACTGCTGTTACCCAGTCATGTTGGAATGTCTGCTCCAGGATTGTCTCCCAGTTTTTAACTTGTACTATTTATTTATTTATTCTGACAGCAAAAGAATTTTATTGACACTTTTTCAAGGTATAGTTCTGGTAGGATTTATACAGCAGACATCATCATAAGACAGAAAGTGGTTGGGCAGTAGCATTTTATGGAAAGTTAATTTGTTGTTTTGCTGAAGTTATCACTTCAGGGAAGTTGGAGTAGCCTACTGAACTGGTAGCAAATTCAAAGATGTTACTCATTTTTTTGTTCTAATTTTACCTCTTGCGATGAGTTGAAGATAGACCTAGAAAGCCAGAAATATAAATCGTCTTTTGCAATTTATAAATAAGCATTATAAGGGACACTGATGCTGAAGATTTTCTTTGTATGCCTAGCTGACTGTAAAGGTAATGCAGTTTGGAGGTAGACATTCAGGTTTTGAAATTTTTTTGTTATTGACTTGATCAATTTTGCATTTGCTAAGTGGAAAAAGGATCTTTCTAAAAGTAAATATATTACATGTTTGTGCATAATGTTATCCTACTAATTATACAATAGCTGAAACTTTAAAAGATTAATTTGTAAAATTTTATTCTTTACTAAAGCTCAGATAAATCAAACATTTCCCAAATGTTTTCAACTTATATTGAATTTCTTTGTTTTCAGGTTTATTATCCTGATTCATTATTTTCTTCCTATGTAGTAAAATATGCAAATTTGCTATCAGAGTGCTATCAGGGTATAGCTCAAATTTCTCTCCAACATAATTTATTCTCCTGAGGGGCAGGCTGTCTGCTGGCTTGGAGGAGAGAATACAGAGGACCATGTGTGTCAAAGTGCAGAGGCAATAATCTTTCTTGCCGTGAAAAATCACAGGATTTAAGGCCTCACAAATTCTTGAGGTCCATAATCCCAAGTACATATTTATTTACAACTGGTGGAACTGTTTCCAGATAGTAGAAAAAAAAAATAGTTTGCTGATTCTAGCATTATATTTTAATTCTAAGGAGCTTTTTCGTTTCCAGAAATCCTGGTTTGCAGTTTAATCGTTGATCAGTGTAGCAGTAAGTCTGGAAAAGACAAGTGTCATGAACTTCCTTTCTCCTTCAAGTGTTTCTTATTATATTCATTGTGAAGCATTTGGAATATTAATCTTGGGGGTGGGGAAAGGAAATGTCTGGTTTGCTTGCTGTAACTAGGCAAATAATTTCTAGGGAACTGTTTACTTAACAAGCTTAGTTTCTTGGGTTTTTTTTTATTTTTAAGCAGTTTGTTAAATAGCTCAGAATGCTGGAAATAGTTTGAGCTTCTTTTGTGGACAGTTCATGTCTAGGTGTAGACAGAAAAGTGTCTGCAGAGGGAACCTCATTTAAATGAGGCTTTTTTTTTTTTTTTTTCTTTTTTGCTTGAGCTAACTGCTGGTTTATTTTGGACCATTTCAGATTGAACTGGCTAATGGCCAGTATAGACTGGATAAATTGGTTGGTGCTGTGACTGTTCACCCAGAACTCCCACAGCCATCTCTTTGTATCGTGCAAGAGTTTTGAAGCCTCTCGGTTTGCTGTTTGTTTTGTTGTTTTGTTTTGTGGTGGTTTTTCTAACATTTGTTAAAATGTTATGCTTTAACAATTTAAGGGATAAACACGAAGTGTTTGAGGTGTGATCCTGGTTGGGATGCAGTGCAGATGACAAAACAGCTGTGTGGCTGCACAATGCAGCTGAGATGGATGGGACAGGGGACCTGAATTGCTGCTCACTGCTGGGCCCTCTCTCATTTGTGTTTTGAGCTCTCACCCTGCAGCTCCAGCAGTAGCAAATTCTCATGGTTGTAAAAGTTGTGGATGCAAAAATTGCATGGGCATTGTTAGAGGCCCCGAGTCACTGCTGCTGTTTTCTGTGTTTTTGGGGGCATTGCCAGCGTGCTTTGCTGCTGCAAAGGAGGAGGACACACAGGGAGATTCCATCTGGGAGCCTCAGGAAAGGGGATTGGGTTGTGGAAACTTTTTGGGTTCTTTTTTTTCCCCTTGCTTTCCACTTAATCAGAAGGAATTATGAAGAATAAATAAGAGGATCTGAGCTTTCCCTGCTTGCCAAGGCAGGCTGCTTTTTCCTGCATGTATCCACACTCTTCCCTGACAAATTTTGAAGTCCTGTGTAAAGCAAGCCACGTGCATCACCTGTAATAACAGTGTAAACTGTCAAGGATAGTCCTGGGACCTGTTTTATGATGGTCTTTGTGGTGCAGACTGGAGAGGAAAGTGGGAGGCTCAGAAAGCAGCTGATGAGGACACTGGCAGCAAGGGGCAGAAGGCTGGTGGAGGTGTGGTGGCAGTAAATCACCTCTTGATAAAACAGAGAGCCTTGAACAATAATGGAAAATGTGGGTTCATGCTGGATTACTGCTCCTGCATAATATCCATTGCAGTTTAGCAGCTCAGTGCTGTGCTTTGGATTATAAACTGGACTGTATTAAGTAGCATATCCCTTTCACAAACAGAGCCTGTGGCTGGCCCAGCATGTTGCTCAACTTTGGCTTTCTTTTCCAGAATGACAGTCCTAGGAAGCAATGTTCCAGGCTTCTTTGGTTCCTTCCTGCAGCTGTAAGTCATAGCAGCACTAACCTGATCAAAGGGGAGAAGCACAGCCTGCCATAAGCTATTAAGCTGAAGCCTCAGACAAATCTCTTTTTGTCTGCCTTCGACTTGTCTCCTGTTTCTTGCATGTTCTACAGGCTCATTCTGGCATTCAGTCAGGCTACAGAAATCGAATGGAAAAGAGAGTGAAGTGTATTCCTGTAGACTTGGGCAGAAACAGGCATTTTTTGCAAAACTGGGGAAACTCCAAAATGTACAATATTTCTTTCCTGCATTCTTCTGCCAAAGTTACAGAAAAACATAACAGTGAGAGTTTTCAGAAACCCACTTACTTATATAGACTACATAACAAACTTCCTCTCCAGGGTTCATACTTTGCTCTGTGGTGAAAATCTTTTGCATTTGTAAGCCAGCTGTTGTTACTTCTCTTAGGCCAATTTCATGAAATCCTCTTTGAAATAAAGACATTTTAAACAACTTCAGAACTACAATAAAGGAGTGCCATAAGTCAGTAATGGTTGATCTGGTGGCACTATTGCTGTGTAATAATAAATTGCAATGCAGAAAGTTCTGTGCACTGTGAGCTAAAAGCTGCTGCAGCTAAAAGATTTTGCAAGAAAAAAAATCTTGGTCAAGGTTAGACCTTGATTTTTGGAAGCTGTGCCATTCCTTTGCCCATTATCAGGGCTGATGATTTTTATTACTAAGGTACCTGTGTGGAATAAGAATATACCTGTACTCAGATGAGGAAACTTTGAGGCTGAGATGCTGCCATAAATTGAACTCTCGTGCTTCTTCAGCCAGAGACTCATCTGTGACGTGATTCCAATTTTACTGGGTTGTTCTTCATGCTGTGTAAAGTGAACCTTGAAGAGGGAGGCACTGGCACAGGTTACCAGGGAAATTGTGGGTGTTCCATCCCTGGCAGTGTTCTAGGACAGGCTGGATGGGCCTTTGAGCAAACTGGGATAGTGTGTGGCTTCCCTGCTCGTGGTGGGGGCATTGGAAATAGATGATCTTTAAGGTCCTTTACGACCCAAACCATCCTATGAATAATGCTTTTATATGTGGATCTCCAGTACGAAAAAGAAACTATGCACAGTGAATATTTTAATAATTTGTATGTATTTTGAGGTTTTGGTTTGGGTTCTGTGTGTGGTTTTGTTTGTTTGGTTTGTTTTGGGTGGCTGTGCTCCACCCCTCCCTCCGAGGCATTGGTTTAGATATGGTTCCACAACAAGAAACCACTAAGCTCGTGATGCCACACTCTTACATGACCTGTGCCAGCCCCATGCAGATTTCTGTCTCTTTTGGGGTGGTGTTCAGCTTTGGCTGTGGGTGACTGCTGAAGATGAACCCTCCACCTTTAGATCTTTGTCCTCAGTAGGAACTGAGACTCAAATCTGATCAACACATAAGGGCAGGTGAAGTTTTTCATGAATACATGTTGTGATGTTTAGAGCCTTTTAAGGTCTTCAGCACATTAAAGAGGCTTAGAGAGAAGTCTGTGTATTGTCAGGATGCAACATAGTTTATGTGCAACTAGACTTTACTGAAATCTAAATTAATTCTGAATAATACTTTTCTGAAGAGTCAGTGCTGTTGTGTTTTGGAACAAGGTCATCTAGAGTTTCTCAGTGAAAGTCACCTAAATCATCTTTCAGTCCTATTTTCATCTGTTTTGATTTTTTTTTTTTTTAGTTGCTGTTCTTAAAAACATAAACAGTTTTCTAAAGGGATTTTTTTCCCCCTCAAAATTGCTGAAATAGGAAAATCGATTTCAGGCAGACAAAATCTGAAAGAAGAAGAATGTCCAAAATGTGGGAGGTTAAAAAGCAGAAGGGGAAACTGTATTGGATAAATAGTGTTGATTGAAATTTTTCTCCTAGAAAGGTATAATTTTTTTTTACATGGTGGTAAAACATGATATGAGTAGTTTTTCAGAATAAAAGGGCTGTTTGATTTTTAAAATTTGAATAGTCCCAATGATTTTTTGTTTTTGACACAAAAGCATTAAAATTAAACTAATCTAAGGGATGTATTTTCTTTCCTTTTCAGCTATGATGTTATCTTTGCAGGGGGCCCTGAAGAGCTCCTAAAGAAATTTCAGGAAACCAATCATAAAGTGGTGTTTGCAGCAGATGGACTAATTTGGCCAGACAAAAGGCTAGCTGACAAGTACCCTGTTGTCCGCAGTGGCAAGCGATTCCTGAACTCGGGAGGCAAGTGTGATCCCCTTGTGCACACATTAAACTCTTGAACTCGAACATGACTCACTGCTGTTATCTGGTTTATGTATTTGTACGTGGAACTGTTCCTGAATTCCCCAAGTATAAAACTGGGGACTGAGTTTGCTGTCTTCTTCTTCCCCTCTCCTTCCCACTTGAATAGCTGCCCTTCTTTGCTCAAACATAGTTTTCCTTTGAATTTGCATAGTTTGCTTGGCAATCACTTCTAAAAAGCGCAGGTAAATAAAGTGACAGCTTAGCAAGCAATTGTGCATTGCAAGGGAATGCTGGGCAAGGATGACCCAGTTGCTTCAGAAACAATGCAGTGTTCAAGCCCAGCCAGAGCAGCACAGTTATTATTTGTAGGTGCAGTTTAGCTGGGTCAGAATTTCCTGACTGGGCTGCCTTGTTCTTGTGGATCTCTGCATGCAGGGGAGATGTGCCCAGCCTGTCAGCATGGCTTACACAGCCCATCCAAAGGAGGGGGAGTTACTCCTGTTAAATTCAATGACGGGTTAATTATGGAATCCTCATTTAAATGCCAGTTTTGGTCATAATTTTGCAGTTGATTAATACATGCACTGACACTGATGCTCTATAACTGCTGCAGAGCAAGTATGTCACTTCTAGGTACATGGAATTGGGCAGTATGCAGGTCTGGGAGTGTCCCTGTTTCTTTGCCTCCTCCTTTACCTCACCTATCTGCCCTGTCTTTTTTTTCTTTTGGTTTAAAAATAATATATATTGGTTTTGAGTTGAATTGTTTTCATCTTTCTGGCAGTATTACATTCAGGCATCTCTGCCAATAAGAAGTGATTGATGAATATCAAACTTTTTCCACAGATGGGCTTCTTGGGAAAAGTGGTAGTCTGATCTCTTTGGTATTCTCAGGACCATCCTAAACAGATCTGCTTTCATTTTTCCCTTAAAATACCATTAGAATAAAAGTAACCATTAATTATGAGCTCTTTGAAATGGAACTGTTACATATCACAGGAAGAAAACTGGATTCTGAGCCAAACTGCATGAATTTCATACCTTTCCTTTGCTGGCACCAGTCAGAATGAAGTCCCTGACTGGTGGACAGCATTGGCAGGGGAGTGCTTTTGCTGGAAATAACCTCTGTGTGTGTGATGTTGCAGGATTTATTGGTTATGCTCCATCTATAAATCGTATCGTGCAGCAATGGAATCTGCAGGATAATGATGATGACCAGCTGTTTTACACCAAAATCTACGTTGACCCATTGGCAAGGGTAGGTAGCGAATGGCTTCCTCATTTCTTTCTGCTTGAAATAACGTGCTGCTCCTCCCAAAACCCCGGGAGATAAAAAGGAAAGGAATGCTGTCTCTTTATTCCAGAGTGCCATACTGGCAGTTGTGTTTGCTCTCCTGAGGTTCCTGCTGCAGGAATGATGAACAGGCTTCCCAAGGGTCATGACTTGATCTATTATTTGAGGCTGTCTTCAGATCCAGGCAGGTTGTGCTTCACTGTTAGAAATAATAGTTCTGAGGTGTATGATCAGGCACATTCATCTCAATGAGGGTCCCAGGTACTTGGCAGTTTGATGGCCAGGGAATGTGGCATTTTTCCAGGGTGTCACTGAACTACTTGCTGAACCAGTGTTTTATACTTTGGCTCGCTGCCATTTCAGATCCTGCCTTCAGCTTTTTGTGCAAATATGTTCAATAAAGCTGCACCGTAAATTTTTGCCGAAGACCTCTTCGTGCCCTGGCTTAACAAAGTTCTCTGCTGAGTAGCAGCATTAAAGCATGATAGATGTCAGAGGCATTCCCTGCTGCTGGAAAAAGAGGGCTAAGGAAAGTTAACAGTGCATTGATGAAGAAAGGCTTTTAGAAGCTGATAAAGCAGAATTTTGAAAATTATTTTGATAATTTGTATGCCTAAGGCAGATGCAAAATTTTGAAATACATACATGATTTTTTCTGGCATAACTTAATGGAAAATCATGTCTATTTGGATGCAGGTTCAGAAATAGAATAGAATATTGCTGTTGGAAGGGACCTACAGTGACCATCTTGTCCAGCTGGCTGACCAGTACAGGACTGACCAAAAGCTAAAGCGTGTTGTTAAGGTCTTTGTCCAGCTTCCTACTAAATGCTTGACAGGCTGGGGGCATTGACAACCTCTCTAGAGAGCCTGATCCGGGATTTTCCCACCCTCTTCATAAAGAAATGCTTCCTGATGTCCAGCCTGAAGCTCCTCTGGTGCAGCTTTGAACCATTCCCAACAGCTCAGCCCCTCAATCCCCCCTTCCCCTCCTCAGGAAGCTGCAGAGAGCAGTGGGGTGACCCCTCAGCCACCTCCTCCAAACTGGACAAACCTCAGGTCCTCAGCTGCTCCTCAGAGGATGTTCCTTCCAGCCCTTAACGTTTGAACTGATTTCATGGAAGTGAAGTCAGATGCCAGGCGTGCCATTGAAGTGACAGGGTGTAGAGACATTAAAGCTGACTCTGCACCCAAGTCAGAAGGAATGTAATTAGTTGTCCAAACAGATTGTCTTCCAGACAAAAAATGTGTGTCTCTGTTCCAGGCACTGCTGCACCCTGATTCCAAATGCCTGCATGGTGCTTGCTGTGCACTGCTGATTATGTGGTGATGCCCAGTGCTGTAGAGTGTGTGAGAACAGTTTGGAAGAGCAAAACAAAGCATGTTACCTGTATAAGGGTTTTTAACTGTGTTTTAAAGGTTATCTGCTTAGATCAACTTTTTAAAACTGGTAAAATGTGGTACTCAAAGTAAGAATTAAGGCAGGATTAATAATACAACAACAGAAACGTGTTTTAAAGCCACTAGTGTTTTCTATTCTGACATGATACTTAAATTTGACTTTTGTATTTTTGAGACTGTGAAACACAGTGTGTTTTGTTGCTTGGACAAGACTTGATAATTTTCTTAAGACAGAAATTTTCTTTGGCTTATGCTGCCCAAGTGCTGTTTCTTTGGAGAGTTATGACCTTTGTCTTTCAAGTTTAAAGTTTCTGCATATATAAAACTTGTTGTTATATATCTACACAACTCTGGAATTCAAAAAAAGTAACAATATAAAATAGAGAATTGTATTTAAGAGGTGAAGATGTAGCCTAGTTTTCCCTGATTACTCGCTGCCACTGTGGTATAATTGCAACATTACTGTAAAAATATTGGCTTTTAGAATGCCTCAACATCTCTGGTGCTTTTATTTCAGGAACGCATTAACATCACTTTGGACCACAAATGTACAATTTTCCAGACCCTAAATGGAGCTGTTGGTAAGTGTATGATTTGCACATTGTGTGTTTTATTAACTGTTATTAATACTTCCTCTGCTTAACCATGAATGTAGTGCCCTAAACATATTCTTGTTTTAAGGAAATATTTGGATGGGTAGACCTGATTAGCAGATTAGTTACAGGTCTTTTCACTTGAATATTAATGAATTAATTGATTTCTCTTGTTGATAAAATATTTGATTTAAAATAGAAAAATAGTGTTTTAATAAATTAAGTTAGCAGTAAATACAGAATTAAGAACAATTTTCACAAACTTTCACAAACCTAATTACAGGAGTAAGATAGGTAATTAAAATTGCATTTTAGATGTTCTCAGGCAAGTGGCTATACATAATGAAATGCAATGTGGAATAATGTAGAAGTTCCTTTATTCAAATATCATGAATTTAAATAGAAAAATGCATCTGTGCAAACTTCCTTTCTTGCATTTAACCTCCAATTATGGAACAACGTTTTATGGTCAGATCACATCTGAAATAACTGTGATTTCTCTATAAATAGCATTTGTGCTACATCTAATTAAAAAAATAAAATGAAAAAAAACCCTTCTGAATAAGTAACACTGATGAAAGCAACAGCAAGGTATATTGTATCAGATTGACTTTAGGAACTCTGAAATTTTAGCTTTTATTTATGAACTTATTACTGTATGGGTTTGATTTACAGATGAAGTCCTTTTGAAATTTGAAGAAGGCAGAGTAAGAGCAAGGAATTCAGTGTATGACACACTACCAGTCACCATTCATGGAAATGGCCCAACTAAAGTGAGTGGCAGTTTGTTTTTTATTTTCTTGCAAACACACAATTTTAAATATAAGCAAAAAGAAAAACCCCACCAGTGGCAGAAGTGCCTGAAGCAGTCAAAGGAACCACACCTACACATTTCCATTTAATATTATTAGGAATTGCAAGGATAAAACCCCCATTCTAAAAGCTCTCTGCTATTATTCTGCCATTGTTCTGCTCCCAAATTCATTGCAGCATGGGATATTAGGAGAGAGTAAGCTTATGTTAATTTGTTCACTAACACAAAACAGTTCTTGAAGCCAGTGATGAATGTCTGCCTGGTTATTAAATTGTAATCAGAAGGAGAGATTTTCAGGGGGAGGATAATCTAACCAGGAATGACAGTCTGGGATGCAAAACAGTAACAAAGACCTGGGGGTGTGAATACATATATAATAAAATATATAGAATACAGGGCAAAACCAAAACCTCTATGTTTGTGGCTGGCTTTTGTTGTTGTCCAGTGTCAGTAAGCACTGCCTGCCATGTGCCCATGGCTTGTGAGCTTTGGGTTCATTATCTGTTTGGCCTGTAATTACTAATGGTGGAATACATGACCAGTTTCTTCCATGTTGCTACAGTTATTTTTGCCTCAATTAAATCCTGAAGTTATCTGTCATCGCTGGCTTTGCTGACACATTGCCAAAGAAAAGTTCTGTATTTTATAGCTGGGCACACAGTTTAGGATGGAATTTCTTATGCTAATCCATGAGTTGTGCTACATTCAGCAAAACTCAATCTCTGCATGTAGTGATGTGGTTTTAAAAACAAAGAGGAAACTCTCACTATGCATCACTTTGTCAGTGTGGTTAGATTCTTCTCTTTTAAACTTACAATTGAATTAGGAGGACAATAGTATACTAGGAATGGAAAAAGTTTTCATTAGTTAGTAAAGAAACCAGCGTGAAAGTAATTCCCAGAATTTATTCCACACAGTTAAAAGTTTTTTGTTTATAAGATACTTCTGTTTCATATTTAATCTCTCCAATTTGCAGGTTAGTAAACAGCACTGGTTAGAGACGCTTTTTGAAACGGATACCAAATTATCCTCACCATGAAATAGTTATATTTTTTACCTCAAGTGCAATGTCATTTTTATGAAATATTAATTTTGTTATCTTTATGGTACGTATATAATGTTTTGGAAATGAAAAGAGTAAGAAAAAGTTTATACCACCTATTTTTGTACGTTTGTTTCTTGTCAGTTACCTTTAGTTACAGGAGATTAAGGAATAAACCTGAATCGTTTAAAGGTACAGATCACCATTTGCATACATGCTTCATTCATCTGAATTGCTTATTTATTTACCAGATTCACTTGAATTATTTGGGAAACTACATTCCTAATGCTTGGACACGGGAAACTGGCTGCAGTGTTTGTGATTTAGACTTACTGGACCTGTCAACAGTAACGGTAAGAACACTCCTGTCTGGAACAAACCGATTTTTGAGTACAGTTGAGAGGTGTATTGTATATGCAATATCTGTATTGTATATACAAATGTGTTTCTGTCGAAAAAAATCTGATGTAATTGAGGCTGGATTTCAGTACACAATTCTTGTAGAAAAAACATACACATGGCATGTGATTATATCCAGTATTTGGCAGTTTTGGCTCTTTGGCTCCAAGTATGATGTCTTTAGTGTCTTTATGAAAATTTCAGCTTGTTCTCAGTACCTTTTAGGCAAAATAAAGACTAAGCTCTACCATGTGGAATTTTGAGGCTTGTACTTGAAGAGAAATTCTGATTATTCTTAACAGGCTGTTTCCAGCAGCTGTTTTATTTCTGTTCTGTACTGAAGTTTTTAATGAGGACAGATCTTAGAAGGTGTTGTTGAGGATAGCATGAAAGAAATAATGGCTTGTTATCTTCTTAGTGAAAGGAAAAAGTGAAAGAATTTCTGGGCAATAAGTAGCTAATGGACTGGGATATAAATTTAAAAAGTCATTGCTGGGATTGTAATAACTTTCAGATTTATTAAATATCTTTAAATTTTATTTTCGTTTTTAAGATACAGCATCTGAATGGTGATCTAATGAAACAGTGTTTGCACTCACATCATAAAATTTACTTGAGGAAAGCAAGTTGTCTGAGTTGGTGTTGGTGATTAGGACATGGTTGAGGGAGCAGTTAAAGCCAGTAATGGGGAGCAGCTTGCAGTGATTTACTGGACAACTTCCTATGGTTTCTGTACATCCCCTTGGAATGTGCCTTTACTGGAATGCATTCTTTGGACTCCATACCCCACTTCCTCTGCCAGTAGAAATAACAAGACGTTTCTTGGCCCTGGTGGAAGTGTTTACTTCAGGCATTTCGAAGCACAAGCAGTATTTCATTTTCTGAATGTGCTTTCTGTTCAGGCCTGCCTGGTTGCTACTCGACAAGAAATCCTCAGTGAAAAGAGCAGTACCACTCTAATAATTTTCCCCACATTGTTTTATTTAACTTTCTGCGTTTACACACTCATATCTTCTGAAGATTTTTCTTTTTTTTTTTGAGTTATGTTCAAAGGAGCTGAAAGCTTCATGTGCAGAGCCTTTTGCTCTGCCCTTGTGCCCTGCAGAGAAACAGGATCTCCTGGGCAGTGATCATGGCTGGGGTGTGGAAACACTCATTAACTGCTTTCATCTGGTAATGTCAGCATCTTGTGCCACCCCCAAATCAGTTATCTCTTCAGGTAAAAGCAGGGTGATGGAAAATAAGTTGAAGAATGCACCTGGACAAAAATGTAAATTTTTGCCACTTTTCTTAAGGTGTTGGGTTTTTTCTTTTTTCTTTTTTTATTTCCCTAAAACCTGAACTAAACTGGACAACAAACTTAATCTCCCTAGAACTGCTTCTTAAATTCTAAACCTTGCTACTGCTATGAAGACTTCCCTGGAAAGGATGACCTCACTCATCCTCTCACTTCACTGGCAACTTCTGTGTCAAGAGATCTGGGGCTGTGCTCTGTGTAGTCTTACTGAGACATTGTCCTGTGTTTCTTCCAAAAATTGTCACGTGCTCAACTACTGCTTGTGAAAAAGTAAACTTTAAAAGTCAAAATGTATGACCTCAGAGAAGATCTGTCAGTGAAAATGTAACCTCCTGGTGCAGACTGTGTGTTTCCAATGGGTTTTTTGCTGAGGCACAAATGGGAAGAATCAAAACCTCTGACAATATACTCAAAATACTTGTATTAATGTAGATTCAGATTATGCAGTGACAACCCTGTGGTAAACCAAGGTCTACACTGATGAACTCTGCTTTGAGAAGATGCACTTTACAGGAATTCTTACTCTTAATTTTTTAAACACTGTTTTGCTTTGGTCCCACTCCTGAGATTTTAGTGCAGAGCCAGTTCACCCTTCAGTGTGCTGAAGCAGCATCAGTAATTCCTCACTGCCCGTGGGTGTTTGCAGGTCCAGCCTGAGCCCATTTCCCTTTGTCCTGGAGAACAAGGGGGAGTGACAGAAGGCAGTTATTGGAGCTGTTGTGGCACTGGCAGCACAGGGGTGTGCTCAGCTTGGTCCCATGGCACGTTCCTTCCTGCCCATCAGCGGCACCAGCTCCTGTGACACCGCTCTGTTTCGAGGCACATCAACAGATGTCTCCATCAGCTATTCGGAAGTTGTTAGGATCTACCTGTGAGTGTTGCTAGGTTTGCAGATGAAGCTGAGAGCAGGAGATAGTCAGGGTAGGCACTGGTGCCTGCTGTTTCCGATCTGGTGCCTTGGCCAGGACGTTTCTGGATTTCCGATGCAGACACTGACCCTGTAAAATTGCAGCATGTGGTGATGGTTTATCCAGACACTCTGCAAGTGGGTGTTGGAAAGCTAAGGGAAGCTAACTGGCAGCCTTTTGTACTCAGATAAGGTTTCTCTCTGAGCCTTGTAGTGGATTAGACATTTATAATAATTGTCTGGGTTTGAGATGGAAATAAGTTTGGTTAAATCAATGTATTTCTTTGTGTAGGAGTTGAGGCCTCTGAAGGTTAAATTTCTTTGTCTTGCATAATGTAATAGTATACTTTAGGAATACACAAAGCACAAAGGTGCTGTCAGGGTTTGTTTTAGTGGTTATGATCTCTGTCGAGCACAGGAATTAATACCACTGTTCAAAAGATGTGAATTCACATTAAAATAAGGTGGATAAAGGTTCAGTATCTTTGGATGTGAGGAGAGAATCTCTAATTAGTTTATCAAAGGTCTTCCTGAAATCAGTGAGTTGGGAAGTAATGCAAAGCCCAGTTAAAGTGATCAGGGATGAATAGTGCACATACATTTACAGAACAGTACTGCAGTTTTCATCTCAAAGGACAAAGGACTAAAATATTTTGTGGTATTTATTCTTTACCTATTTTTAAAAAACTAGTCTTCTTTATATTTTCTTGTAAATGTAACTTAGGTATGCATGTGTGTTAGTTTCAAAAAATGAGTTTGCCATGCCATTCTAGGTATACTTCCTTAAATGCTTCTTTTGGTGTTTTAGTATTCTTTCAAAGTAAGAATTTGAAACACAATAATACATTATTTTCTGCTTCCAGTTTGTTATTGAATTCAAAGAATTTTCTAGCAATATTACATCCATTATTTTTGCTTTTTTGTGAGGCCAGTGAAAATAAACAGGGCACATAGCACTTTTGAGCTAGATGGTTTTGATTGCTTGAAAGCTGTGTGGACTAAATTTACTACAACGTGACATTAGTTGCTCTTTAATATAACTAATCTTAGAAAGGAGGCAAATCTTATTGGTTATGTCAAAATATCATTTTTTTTAGGAATATCCAAGAGTAAAAATTGGTGTTTTCATTGAACAACCAACTCCTTTCCTACCTAAATTTTTAGACAGACTGTTGACTCTGGACTACCCACGGGAGGCACTCAGTATCTTCGTTCATAATAATGTAAGTATGACATTACCACTGTGCAAAACTTCGATTTTGGAAATTTCTGATGAATCAAAGTGTGTGAGGGAGCATATGGGAATGTGTACAATTCTTTTGGAAGAGAAATGGGAGTAAAACACAATTGTACCCCTTTTCACTGTGTGTGCATTACTGTTGATGTGATAGCATGAAAGGGATAAATAATAGAAATAGAGCTTACCTTTCAAGCTTTCAATGTGCTTTCCTAAGGGGATGTTGAAGGTGTAAATGTGACATGCACATAGGAATTGGAGGCTATTTTGTTGCTTCAGCCAGGAGTCATATGGTATTTGAAATTAATATAAAGACTGAATAGTTTTTTTATTGTAATGGGAGGAAAAAAACCTACCCAGTATTTTAATTATTCCAAAGTCAGGCATAACAGGCAGAAGTTACAGTGCAGGTACTGTTTTGGAAGTATTGTATATGTAATATATATATTGTAAATGGAGGTGGGGTGAACAGAAATTAAAGAAACAATCAGTGTGACTATGTGAGTACATTTTAAAGGAACAGTGACTGTGCCTGCACACTTTGGTACAGGTGGCAGTTCCCTCTCTAAAGTGATTTGGATTGGCATGAAAAACTCCTGTGTGAGGTTGTAGGATGGGTTTTAAAGACTGTAACATAAATATTCTGAAAAATATTGCATAATCAGTCTGTGAATCTTGCATCATTGTACAACTTTGATTAAAACTGCTGATGTGTTGGATTATTTTGCTAAAATTTTGGACAGAAGAGCTTTATTTTAAATGTTTGGCATCTGTTTCTTTAGGGCAGAATACAATGTGTTCTTGGACACTTATGTTTATGATTTCATAGCAGTGTACTTTACATCTGCTATAAACAATGTTAACATGATTGCAGGAGGTTTACCACGAAAAGCACATCAAGAAATTCTGGGAAAAAGCCAAGAATGTTATCAAAAGTATAAAAATTGTTGGACCTGAGGAAAATCTGAGTCAAGCAGAGGCCCGAAACATGGGAATGTAAGTTCTAATTTATAAATATGTCCTATTGATGCATACCACTAGCATGTTTTCATCTTGCATGGATGTTATTTTGCATCTTAACCATTAACAACTTTACATCTTCAGATATGAAAGTGGGAGCTTTTTTTGGTAGAAAAGATCTAGACATAAGATATGAACTGTTGAGTGTTTTATGGTTTTGTCTAATATAAAAAGCTTTTAGTCATTATGAAAACATCTCTCTGGTTTGGACTACTTAATAGTCTCATTTTCTGATGGAGGCATAGACAATGCATAAACAATAGTATTTGTTTTAATTTTGTTTTTTATTCAAAACATTTTCAAGCTGACTTACTTTCCATGGAAGAGAAGTACCTGTTGCATTGGATATGCTTTTAATAATCACACTTTGGTTGTTTTAGTCCCTCCTCTTTTTCTTAAGTGACATTATATTTAGGTAAACATACAGTTAAGGCTTGATCTGGGCTTACAGGTGATGGAATTCCCTGCCCAAAGGTCTCTCCCAGGACATCAGTCACATCACAGAGTTTTACAGGCCAGGATCCCACCGAGATCAGGGTCCCAGGTGGCCCTTGAGCAGCTTCATTCTGTGCTAATTCTCTCTCTCTTCTGCCAAATCCTCCATGAGTGTCAGAGCAGAGAAGTTATTTTCAAAGGGCCATTTTCTGTTCAGAGCTGAAGAGCAAAGCACAGGCTGTTCATGGCATCAACTGCAAGAGTGAAGGTCTAGTCTTGAGTTTCTGTGGTGTTCTTGGGAATTTATTTAAATGGGGGTTTGTTGTGCTGGAGCCTCTTGGGATCTGGCTGAGATCCAAGGCACTCCCCTCGCCTTTCTAGGAATGCTGCAGATGTCCAGTGTTAGTCTACACAGCCATTCACTTGTTTA
Source organism: Pyrocephalus nanus (assembly GCA_038380795.1). Classification (NCBI taxonomy): domain Eukaryota; kingdom Metazoa; phylum Chordata; class Aves; order Passeriformes; family Tyrannidae; genus Pyrocephalus; species Pyrocephalus nanus. The sequence continues at coordinate 24,705,493 of CM076270.1, read as the reverse complement.
TAAATCATTCTTTTCTTTATCTCTAACAGTCTCTAAAGCAAATGTGCCATGTTTGCAAACTCTTTTTAGTGTATGTTATGTGTACCTGAGCTGGAGATTCTGCAGTTGCCTTTTCCTCTTTGTTGCCATATGGACAACATAAAGCAAAATCTTCAGTGTAGTCACTACCTGTACTGTTACTAAATCTCACCCAAAAATCTTTGAACCTGCCACCTTTTGATAGAATCTACCTACTTACGATGTGAAAGAGCTTTTGATGTGTGGTCTTTGCATGATCTGTGGATAAAAATAGTAATTTAAGTGCACATTTAGCATGCTAAATAAATAAAAATGCTATCCATTTAGGTTGAACTCCATGATCTCAGAGGTCTTTTATTTATTTAGTCTTTTCCAATCTAGTTGATTCTCTGATCCTGTAATATTTGCAGAAAATTATTTCAAATTCTGTTTGAAAATCAGGGAGATAATCATATGTGTGATGTGTAATCTCGTGTGTGGATGTAATTTGACTCATTTTGCTCCTGTTTTGAAAGGCCCCTGTAATAAAGAGTCTGTCCTAAAGAGATTCAAAGTATGTAGAGAAAACCCGGAGTATAAAGTGTGTGGAATGAGACAATGGCAAAGCACTGAATCATCCCAAAAGCCTGAGTGTTAGTAGTAGGATCTTTTGTGTGAACAACGTAGATCTAATTCAGTGGCTCCTTTCAGTTTGTCTGAAGCAGATTCAGTTCATCTGCTGCTTGCTTTGCACACCTGGTCTGCTTGGCTGCCCTTGTGAACCTCACCAACCTCACCAAAACAAACACATTTTATGTTTCTTTGAAAAGTCTAATTTGGAAGTACAGGATGTTCAAGGCAAGGGCAGTTATTATAATAAATTATTTGCTTTTCAACCTTTCATCTGGCTTTGAGCATCATAACCTCATTTATTTCTCACTAATACTGCAATGGGAATAATTTGAAAAGAGTAATTCTTCAAACTTGTTTATTGTTTTGATTTGCAGAGATTGATATATTCAGTCTTCTGTTTAGTTTTCTCCTGCCTCTATCTGCATTATTGACTGATAGTTTTGTTCCATCTGCCTTAAACACTTGCTTTCTCTCCTTCTCCAAATTAGCTGGTTTTACTCTCTCTGTTATTTTCCATTAGAATTAGAATTAATTCATTCTCCTCACTTGCAGATTTCACACAGAGTCTGTTTATTTTAAGAAGCAAAACAGGATTCAGTAAATACAGAGAGGGGGAACAAACATTGAAGTACTAGTCTTCCAGCAGAATACTTGGAGTATATAATGCAGTTGATCTACTTTTCTCATTGGCATAATAAGGAATAATTGAAGCATTTGCTTCTTCTCGACATGGAAAACCCTCTCCTGTGCTTGTGAAGGTTGAGTAGGGACCAAAAACTCTGCAGTCTGCAAAAAGTTGTTAGAATTCAGTAATACTGGGGAACAGGAGTGCACAGCTTTCCTTCTGAGCTGGATCAAAATGGAAAGAGAACAAAGTAGAATAAAGAGAAGAAAGGTTCAGCTGCATGTTTTCTGAATATTTTCCCTGAATGTGCGTCACTCAAAACACTGGCATTTCCATGTGTGTTTTTTGGTTTTTATTTGTTTTGTTGTTTGTTTTTTGGTTTTGTTTGTTAGATTGGTAGCCTTTGTCTATAAGGTATAGTTCTTACAGTTCGTTCTTTTTTTCTTTAAGAAAAAAAAATCTGTGATTTTTGCCTTGGTTGCAGATGAGATTTCAGCCAGCTGAAATTACAGAATTTGTTATGACAGAAAACATAAAATAGCAATTAAATGTGTTCAAGCAATAACAGAAAGTCAGGAAATATGGGAATTTATCTCATGCATTTCTGAGGCTTTGTTTATAAATAGTTTTTTACTTTCCATGATAGTTTTCCTCCAGTACTTAGTCTTCAGGGTTTTTCTTTTGGAGGCGTTGATTCTTTTATCTCCTCCCTCAAAAACATTCGTAACAGAACTGCCTAGAGTTTTTCCTTAAGTTTAAAAAAAAAATTCTTTTTCCTCAGCTTTTAGTGGTAATGTGCACATTTTAATGAAAGTTTACATCGAAAGCTTTCCAAAGTTTCAGGAAGAATAAACCAGAATCAGAGTTCATTGACAACACTGTGTTGAATTTTGAGCTAAATTTGGGATTTCCTCTGTGTTTCTTGAAGGAGGATATGAAATCATTGTCTCTGAGCTCCCATTTGGATTTGCTAAACAAAGGGATGGACACAGGAGAATCCCCTTCCAGCCCTTTGAGTAGGGCAAGCGTCTTGGCTGTGGTTGAAGTAAGAGCAGGGATTAAATCTTTGGCTCCGAGGTTCACGTGTTTCCCATTAGACACTTGGATTTTCTGGACCTGCTTCTCCAAAACACTTCAGCAGTTTTGGGTTTCAGCCTCAGGTGGAGGAGGAATATTTTGAACTTGGAGTGTTGCAGAAAAACAACTTTTCCACCTGTTCCTGATTTCTGTAGCTCCCAGGTGTGGTGACTGTGGTGACAATACTTAAACACCAGAGGCCAAACCAAACATTAGTGCTGTTTTCTGGCTGCATTGGTTTGTTTTCAGTGATGGTTGATAAGAGTTTCTTAATACTGTTGTGGCTGCCTGGAGAAATGCAAAATGTAACCCTAAATGGCAGGTGACGTCTTTCAGTGGGTGTTGAAGTCTTGTATCTGGAACACCTTTTCTTTCAGGGATCTGGCAGATGGTTTAAGTGCTCTCACTTTGGGCTTTTAGTCCACATTTGGAATTGTATTTTCAAAATGAGGGGTGTAAAAACGGTAACTTGATTAATTGCAAGTTCAAAATATGTCAAAAAAGAAGGTGGCTCAGTGGCAAAGAAATTGGGTAGACAATATGTCTCACTGTTATAAACAAGTAATTCTTTGGAATATCCCAGTGGAAAGTATGAGGAAGGGAACAGTGACACATTCCCATTTTCAGATGAAGTCACTGTTCCAGATGGGTTTGTGGTTTGTAAATGAAGTCAGACATCACTCTGATTGCAAAATGCTTTAAACTGATCTGCTGAGCTTCACTTTACACTTCCAGCTAAAAAATCTTGGCCGCCGTCTAAATTTTTGTTAATCACTACACTGAAATTACTCTGTGTACAAGAACACAGCTTTCTTTTCAACATTTGGTCTTAGTTTAGAGCAGGTGGAGTGTAAATCAAGTAGTTTGAAAGTTTTAGCCATTGAATTTGGGTAAGAAAGTGTATTACAATACCTGTTAGCATTGCTAGAAAGCACCTTCCACTTGCAGTGACCTGGATATACAGAACAAATAGTTTCACTTGTGATCTGGGATTTCTGCACCTGGAGAGGTTAACATAAACTGTGGAATGTAATACTTTAAAGCATGAGAATATTCAGGATTACATTTATTTCCTTGAGAAAGCTGCTTGGCAACACTGAAAGCCTAAAGAGAAGATGCCTGAATTTCTTGAGAGTATGCTTGCTTTGTCAGTGCTGACTGAAACTTTTATCACTGTCTCAGTAGTGTTTTAGGGAGATTTTTGTTAGTGACCTTAAAGCACAAAAGGATCACCAAATGGCAAAACTTGATGTTTTAAAGCACGATTCTCCCAGCATTTTCAGATACAGGTCATCATGTCAAATGGGAAGAGTAAGTTTTGCCATTTGGTGATCCAGTCTTCAATGCTGTAGAGAAAGAAATAGGAGGAAAAAATAAGTCAGGATGGTAACTTTGACATTTCTGGACTATTTAAGACAGTAATGCTTTGAAAGAGTTCTCAGTAGATTTCTGAATGAATGAATGTGACTTAGACCAAAGCTTTTTAGTATTTTGTGGTTTGGATTACTCTGTGAATGAAGAACAGGAGGATTTCTAACACTAAGCACATGAGACCAATTGTAATAGAATTCTCTGGTCCTGGATTTGAAGGGAATGGGGACTCAAAAAAAAAAAAGGCAAAAGTTGAAGGATAATTAATTTTGCTATTATTTAATTAAATTTCCAGTTATGTTTACCTACAACTAACTGTACATCTGTTCCACTTTATCACATGTTTGTAATTAAAAACAATAATTCCATTCATATTTTTCTTAGCAGAAAATAGTTTATGTGCTTTTGCAGATGTGCTGGCCACTGTTGTGGCTGGAACCCTGGACTGGCATCAAGTCTGTTGGTCTCTTAGGTTTATTTTCCTCATTAGAATAATGACAAAGGAGCTGAATGTTTTTGGAAGAAAATTAACATCCAGTGCCAAGTGCAGTATAAAAGTCAGGTTACTATTAGTAATTGTAATTAAGCAAGTGATAAAGCTACATCTAAATTGCATTCAGTAGTTCTAAAGCTTGGAACAGAATAGGTTAGTAATGGACAATGTCATAAAGAATGAATTGTAGGACCATGTTATGGCCAAAATAAAACCTGATGGTTTCCACTGGGGCAATTATGTGTGAAAGTGCTGATTAAGGAATTCTGTCATAAAAATGCATGCATAAGATAGAGGAAAGTCTCTGGTTTTTGCCTCAAATGACAGAGTGAAGATTTAAACTGAGGGTGTTGTCCAAACACAGTGATTTCAGCAGTAGGGGGAAGACCATTTCTGACATTTAGGTATCTTAAAAATTTATCTCAAATCATTGTCACATCTTTGGTGATCAGACTTGAAGAGGAAGGATGGCTTAAATTTATGGAATAAAAAAGCTCTTCCTTCTTTGATTCTAACCAAGTCACACCTCTTCAGTCCTTTGTGCAGGAGAAAGTTTGAACAAAAAGACCCAAGAGGTGTTGATAAGCAGTAGTTCTTGTGGAACATTTAGTGCTAGGCAGTGGCAGGGAGGGAAGAGGAGCAGGCAGGAAGCTGTGCCAGCCATTATCTTGTATGTAACCTGTCACATCCAGTGTTCATCAGATCTTCTGAAGTGACAGAGATCTTTTCCTTTGCAGAAAACGGTCTCAGTCAATCAAATCAAGTGGAACTTAAACTGAAGCAGTATTTACAGATATTTTAGAAGAAGGATGTAAAATAATTTTAGTGTTTCAAGCTGTTATGATGGAATTAAAACAGGGAAAATACACAAAATCAGTGCTGCCACCTCCATGATAGGAAGCTACTGCTGTAGTATTGACTTGAGGAAATTGTTCCACTTTCTCTAAAAATTATATTTGATTTGCTGTAATCTCCTGCTGTTCTGATGGCATAGGAAAGCTAAATTCACTCTAGCAGGCATAGCCTAGCAGTGTACCCTGACAGAAACATAGAAATGTGGTCTGTGTATTGTTTATGTTTACAATAGAATGCATTTTCTGCTTGGTGGCAGCTTTCTCTTGAAGGCCTGGGAATCTGCACAGATAGTTTATTCTTCTGAGATCAAAACAGCAACATAGAAATAGTGTGTGGACAAATTCAATTATTTTTCTAATTTCCATGCACTGCCTGTGCAGTTTGTTTATATTTCTCTTTAGCAACCCTGTTGTTCTTGTAAGTCACAAAAAAGACAAAGAAAAGGTCTTTAAATGTACATTTCTTTATACTTTTTGTCTTACACCCTCCATAAGGTTTTAATTACTGTTCAGATCAGCAGATCACATCTGTAGAATCTTTTTTCAGAGATAATATTACAACCATATGCAGTTACTTGCTAGAGGAGCTTGCTCATACTTCACTACTTCACTATTAAGTGACTGTACCAATACCCAGCTGTATAAATTACTGGCATGATTCCCCCACCCCATTTTCCATTAGGACACTGTATAGTAGGTATTAATGAACTTGGTAAAGGTTAGAGATCACTTAGTTTACTAAAAGAAAAATATAAGGTCATGTATTTAACTTTTCTTTCAGTTAATCACTCTACTGTAACCTAAACACACCTTTCTTTACAATGCTGTGCTGCAGAGGGCTTTTAATGCAATGAAGTAGTAGAGTTGTTGTGGTTTGGGGTTTTCTATCTGTTTGTTTTGTTGTTTGTGATTTTTTTTTTTCCTGAACACAAGGGAGTTAATAATTCTTCTCTTTGTCTTTTCAGGGACCTTTGTCGCCAGGATAAAGCATGTGAATATTACTTAAGCATAGATGCAGATGTTGTGCTGACAAACCCAAAAACTTTAAGAATACTGATAGAACAGAACAGGTGTAGTATATTTCTTATTTTGTAGAATTTCCTTTGGGTTGAAGGGATTGTCTGGGGCCCATCCAGAGAAAATAAGATCCCCTCTGTTCCCATGGAGTTAGATCCTCTTTGTTTACCTGTGGTGTTTCATTGCCTTAGTTCATAACAGGCTTGGAGACCAACAATTCACAAAGCATTTTGTACCTGTCAAGCAGCAATTCCTGATGTGAATTTCCAGTGTTTCAGAGTTTGATGTTTTCTTATTCAATGTGTCCCTTCACAGGAAGATAATTGCTCCGCTCGTGACTCGCCATGGGAAGCTGTGGTCCAATTTCTGGGGTGCTTTGAGCCCAGATGGCTACTATGCCAGATCAGAAGATTATGTTGATATTGTCCAGGGGAACAGAGTGTAAGTAGCTGTAAGCTGTTTGGTAGAGTCAAGGCACCCAGTAATGGTTATTAGCAACATAAGAATATGGTATAATTCCTGAAGATTTCAGGTTAGTTATATTGTTTTGCATTTTTGATTTTGTAGAAATACACTTGTTATTTCCCATTCATCTTGGAGAAAACAAAACAAAAAAAAAAAAAGCAAAGTGCTTAACCTGATGAGCTGGTGATAGTACTGGATACAGTCATTTCCAGTGCTGGTCTGTTTGTGTCTGATTACTCCAGCACTGCACAATGCAGGAAAAGGCAGGACAAACAAACAGCAACCCCAAAATTCTGTGTCCCTGGAACCTCAGCCAAAAGGAATGATTGTTGCATTCATCAAATGACTTTGTCATCTCTTTGGGACAACTTAATTTCTTTATGTGTTTCATCCTGCATGTTATGTCAGATATATCTTAAGGAACATTTCAGCAAAACTTCTGTCAAGGATAAACCTTTGGGTTTATCCTTCCCCTAAATAAATGTAAGTTGTTCCAAGCCTGACTTTCCCACGTGGTGATGCCTTTTCATTGCTGTGGAGGAACAGAAAGGTCAGAAACAGATTGACTGGCTTGTTTTCAGCTGTCCTGGAAGATGTGCTGGTGGTGCTGAGAGGGAGGAAATCTGCAGAGTGAGCATTCTGAAAGCAGTGCTTTTGTGTTGATATTGGCCCAACTCACATAAATACACAGCCTGCTGTGGTCCAGGGGTATTTGTGTGAGGAGGTCAGACCAGCTGTGTGAAGTCTCAGTGAAGTCTTTAAACTCATTTAAAAATCTGTTTTGGAATTACTTTCTCCATCTGGCAGTGTAGAATAATATTTTAAGAGAGTTTGACTGATTGCTTTAACTATGGAAACATGAAGTACATTTGTAGTTTAAACTCTATAGAGAGTTTGACCTCTCTATATTTTTATAACAATGCTTCATAAAAATTGAATTGCTGCCCACGCCTATGTTTGAGATGTCCAGATGTAGTTTTTCAAATGTCTTGAAACTTTTCAGCTTCTTCTCCTTGCAAATTGCTTAGTCTTGTCAGCAGATAGAGAGATCCTGATTTAATAGAATAGCCAATAAATTAGTTTTCATAGCTTTAAACTATTTGTATGTGTTTGGTTTTTTGTTTGTTTGTTTTTTCAACAGAGGAGTATGGAATATCCCTTACATGGCTAATATATACTTAATTAAGGGACAGACTCTCAGGTCAGAGATGAAAGAAAAGAACTACTTCCTGCGTGATAAGCTGGATCCTGACATGGCACTCTGCAGGAATGCCAGGGAAATGGTAAGGAATGTCTACAGCAACTGGCTTTCAAATACACACACAGCTCGTGTCCTGCTGCACCTCACTGCTTCACTTGATTGAGCTTGGATATTATATTTTAATTCTAATTTAAAGTACTGGCCAATTTTTGTGAGATAGAACACTTCAGGTTTATTTCTTTAAATTGTTGAGAGCAGAGGCTTTTGCAAAGCCAGTGCATTGGTGCACTGACTGCATGATGGCTTCTAGTTAAATTCCCTGGAAATTTCCATTGAGGTTAAAATACCTTTCTCCTTGGCACAACCTCAGCAGATGAGAGAGGGCTCAGCTTCTTTGCTGTGTTTTATTTAAATCTTACCAATGCATTTGGACCTTCTCTTTTATGCTCATTTTTATACAGTGTGGAACTTGTAGCAGACTAAGTTGGAATATTTTGCAAGTTTTTTATCTAATTAGGTATATATTTAAAACAATGGTGAGCAATGTTATATGAAAAGCCTAAATCATTTATCAAATGGTAGGAATCTTCTTAAAGAGCGTGAATTACTCATTAAGTTTTCTAGATAGATAAAAAGTTTTTCAGAAATGTGTTCCTTGCATTAAGCTGTAAGTACTGAGAGAAAACGTATTTGTACTGTAAAGTTATGAATATGTAAATCCACATTTCTACTGATATTTACAGTAGTTTCAGCACAGAAACAAATAAGACCTAAACCAGACCTATTTCCAGACACTATAGCATTGAAAAATAATTTTGCTGAATTGAACAAGAAAAGTTGGCAAGTATTGATTTTTTTTTTTATCCCCTCATAACAAGGCATGATCTCCTTTGTTTGTACTGATTCCTCAGAACGTTCCTGTCCAACCCTGTTGTGTTCAAACCTCCTCAGCATCAATTATTGCCAACTTGTGCTTTCCATGTGCTCATTAAACTAATCTGACTGGCTTCTCAGAAAATGGCTCTTTCTCTTTTCCTCTTTCTCGGTCTGGGCTGTAGGATGATGGTTTGGTATGTGCTTGTTTTTTGTACTGGCAGCAGATAAGAAGGGGCTGGTGGAAACAGCTTGGACATGTGTATGGAGAGCTTTGCTTGGAGATGCATGTTGTCTGTGAAGGCATATCAGCTACAGAGCAAAGGCTGCTGTTTACCTGATGTAACTGTGGAAGCCTACTGTTAGAAAAAGAGAAAGATTATGTATCAGAAAACTGATGTGATGATTCTCCTTCATTTTAGACTTTACAAAGGGAAAAAGACTCCCCTTCTTCGGAAACATTCCATATGCTCAGACCCCCAAAGGTTTTGCTTTATTTTTTTTATTAATGAGTTATTATGACATGCAGTATTATTCTACCGCAGGAAGATACTTCTCTTCTGTCCACTCACTCTGATGAAATACTGCTCTAGCTTTCTCTCCAGTCTTCTAAGGTTCAAGTTTTTGCCAGGGACAGGTTCTTCCTGAGCAGCTCAAAGCATCTTAGGGAGGCTCATTGTTTGCCCAGGGAGGTTTCCCAGTGCTCTGAGGTCAAGGTGTGCTGACACTGCCTCTGGAGCTAAAATTGATTCAGCAGTCTCAGGAAGGAGTAAAGCTCAAATCACCCATGTCTGCCAAGGCCCCCTCAGTGACCACAGGGATACTTTAAGCTGTATTTCTTGACCCAGGCCCTCCTTATTCTCCTTGCTGCAGCTATTTGATGATTTGGTAAGCGCCCAAAACTGGGCATGTTTAACATAATCATTATCTCTCTAACAGTTTAACTCTTTTTCAGACAAAAACAGAGACAGAAATACCAAAGTGCCCAAATCTTGGTGTCTTCATCCGCTGCAAATCCAAAAGTCACAAACATTTTGGAAATGAAGTTTTAGTCTGAAAAACTGTAAACTAAAAAAGCCCCACAGAACCTAAGTTTCTTTTTAAAAATACTATTTTCTACTACTATTTCTAATCAAGAGAGTTCTGTTAATATCTTGTGTTAATAGCTTGGTAATTAAGCTGTGTCTTACCACACTTCACATCTTGCACATGATTCTGTGACCAGACTTCAGAGTCCTCAGCTGTTTTGGATGCTGATCTGAATATTCTTGTACGCTGTATTTGCCAATATCTTTTTATTTCAGGCCAATTCACCAGAAGGATCACGTAGTGAATACTCTGAAATAAGTTTCTTGTTCTGACTTTCAAGAGCCCTTTGATTGTTAGCTTATCCTCTCAGTTTTTAATCGGAAACAAACCCTAGATGTTGATTTTCTCGTGTGAGCATTTTCAGTTTGAGAACAGATGCTTCCAGTGTGTCTGCTTAGGTTTTCTGGAAAACAAATCAACCAAATCACTTCTCCTTTTTTTCCTTTCTGTAACTGTACATGGTTTTATGTTCTCAACAATATATGTTTCAGTTTAATGTTTTTAGAAAATAATACAACTGAATGGTGGTAAAGAAAATATTATGAACAGTAGCTGGTGATTGGAGTCAGCCATTTGAAAATTAGGATGCTAAATGATCAGCATGTATAATGTGTGTGTACAAGTGTGTGATGTATTTTATGGAAGTGCAGTCATAAACAGAATTTTAAAAAACTTGGTATTTGCTAAGATGGACAGTTTTGCTAATGATGCTTTCTCTGCTTGGCATAGGGTGTTTTCATGTACATTACCAACAGACATGAATTTGGAAGACTTCTTTCTACAGCCAATTACAACACCTCCCACTACAACAATGACCTCTGGCAGATATTTGAAAATCCTGTGGTATGCATCTAATTATTGACTAGTTATTTTATTAAAAAAAAAAATAAAGTTTATGTATTGTAAAGGGCTTAGGTTTGAAAGACTTCATACGGAGAACATTTGTTTACCATGCACCAAATATTGATTATGTACTAAAAGGTGTTCTCTGTGACCCATCTAAGCAAATGTCAATATAGCAATAAGTTAACTGATGATGAGAGTAAGGAGTTGGAGATATGGCCCTGATGTAACAGGGTTCGTGAGTTTTGACATAAGAACCAAATTTTTTATGGGTATAAGAAATTGTGTAATTGTTTCAATGCTTTCAGTAGAGCAAGTAAATAAATTATAAGTTATTTGTTGTCACTTAAATTTATTTGTTTTGTTGTAATGTTGTGAAATCCTGTTTTTTATAGGACTGGAAGGAAACTTACATAAATCCAAACTACTCAAAGATCTTCACTGATAATATAGTAGAACAGGTGGGTATAAGTAGTTTTCTAAAAGTTTGTGGGACAGATTGATAGTAAATTGGCACACGGTAACTATTCCCATGCAAATGCTGTTCTGGTCTGTGACTGAACAGGTTTTTTAATGTTTTGGATCAGAACTGAATGTTTGCCATGATGGTCCATTTGGCCCAGGCTTCTTGCTCTCAGGCAGCTGATCTGGGCAGAGCACTCGTGTTGGATGATGAGTTCTGTGACAATTAGGGACAGTGACTTAATGAGCTTTGCTTCCTTAAGAAGCTGTGATAAATTGGTTTTGTGTTTAAAACAATGTTAAATTTTAAAGTGTTCCTCATAATGGCTTGTAATGTAGAGGATCAGGGTTGTTATTTGAGCCATGAGGCACAGAATGTGTGGGTACACTGGCACAGCTGGCAGTGCTGGCTCATGGCTTAGGAGGGAGCTCGTAGTGTTTGCTCTTGTGAGAATCCACTTGTGGATCAGTTTTTTAAATTTTATTTTCTTTGTAGCCATGCCCAGATGTGTTCTGGTTTCCCATATTTTCTGATACTGCCTGTGACGAGCTGGTAGAAGAAATGGAACATTTTGGACAATGGTCTGGTGGAAAACACCAAGTAAGTGTCAGCCTATATAAACATGACCTTAATGAGTGAGTACCTTTACAGTAGTGAGTCACAGTGTACTGCAACAAAAAATATTCCAGCAATTGCCAGTGACCTGAAACCTCTGCTTTGTGGTATAAAATGCTTAGTTTTGTCTACCATGAGATATTGTGCCAGTGTTTTCAGAAAATTCAAGGTATTTATTAACTACCACTAAAATGAGAGGATTTTATTTGACTAATTCACAAATGTGGTACCATGGAAATGAGAATAATTGTAGTCACAATTTACTGAAGGTAGGAGCCTCCAGAAAGGATTTTACCATACTTCTATCTTCAAGTTATTTCAACGTTTATTGCCATTTCAAATTGTACTCTCTTAATGTGATACAACTTCAGTTCCAGCTGATTAAACTCAGCAAATTAAACCATTGCCCCAAGAAGCCCTTTTACTTACAGGCAACACATCCAAATATTGACTCATCCTTTAAAAAATGTCCAGTTTCTCCTTGCTAATATCTCAGGATATTTCCATGGCAGTTAGCTATGGAATTTACTGTTTAGCAAGCTAACATATGCTTACTGAAGTATTGCTTTGTTGCAGTCCTGTGATTCTGCAGGTTTCAAAGAAATATTTGTAGGAGTGTCAGAAACATTCCATGTTCATATCCCATGGCTGTTTGTGGTGTTTTCCTTAGGACAGCCGCATTTCTGGAGGTTATGAAAATGTCCCAACTGATGATATCCATATGAAGCAAATCGGGCTGGATAATGAATGGCTGCATTTCATAAGGGAGTTCATTGCACCAGTAACCCTGAAAGTCTTTGCTGGCTATTATACCAAGGTATGGGATCAAGACTTTTGCAGATAATTACTCCAGGCACGACTAAATTCAAGAATTTATTGAATTACCCTATTTGGTTTTGTTGGGGAGTTTATACATGTCATAGCAGTAGTTGTAAACGAATGTTGCTGATTTTTTTTTTTTTAAACTAATGTTGAAAAAATCCCAGGCATCCTGTATGTGACTTGGCAGTTCACACCCTGAAGTCTGGCTGTGTATTTTATTTCAGGGGTATGCCTTACTGAACTTTGTTGTGAAATACAGCCCTGACAGACAGCGCTCCCTCAGACCTCATCACGATTCCTCCACATTCACAATCAACATCGCTCTCAACAAAGTGGGAGAGGACTTTCAAGTAGGTTCAGAACTTACTTAAAAAATGTTAAAAAATGTTGTCCTTTGAGTGTCCAATATTATTGCCAAACTAGTGCCCAAATGCCCACTCTTAGAGACCCAGATGAAAAAGAAAAGATGCACATCACAAAGTGGGATATACAATGCCTTGGTGTTTTTTGACAATCAGCTCAAATGCAGGATTCAGAACTGTTGGTGCAGTCAAACTGGCTTCAGATGGTGGGAGAGAAGGGGTTTAAAGAAAAGCTTTGGAGATGTTAACCATTTCATTTTTAATATTTCTGAATTGAATGCTCTAAAGATGGTGTCATTTAAATAACCTTGTTATGGGATAGTAAAAGAAAAAAATTAATTAACTGCCTATTAATAACAGTAAAATATTTGAAGTCGTGGATATATAAAACAGAACTTACTCTATTAAAACACAAGATAAATATTTAGGGGTTTATTTTGTTTGTGTTTTTACTACAGGGAGGTGGATGTAAATTTCTTAGGTACAACTGCTCCATTGAGTCTCCCAGGAAAGGATGGAGTTTCATGCACCCAGGAAGACTCACACATTTACATGAAGGACTCCCTATCTTGAACGGCACAAGATACATTGCAGTATCATTTATTGATCCTTAATTTTATTTTTTTTTTTTTTTGCCCTCTTCAACAGCAGTGTTCTTTACACAAACATTTATTTATAGATTTCTTCTGGAAGATGGTGATAAAAGAAACTTTTAAGTTCCTGTTCCTACACAACAAAGGTACTTTGGGCTAAAAGAGTGAAAAACGGAAAAAGTTCTGGTATTGTCGAAGATTTCTCGGTATCTGCTCTGAGCCTGCAGTCACAAATAAAGATGTCCTGCTTGTTTTTCCATTCTGCTGTCCTAAAGAGTAGGTAAGGAGGGAAAATGGAAAAGCATAGTGAATCTTTTTCTTCGTTGGAAAAAACCCCAAACCCAAACAACTCTAGGTACAAAATCATCGGCTAAAATGATCGTGGTTTTCATTAAGTAAAGTGACACAGCTAAAGTTTGTGTGGTCTGTGTGTTTGGTGCCAACCAGTGAAAAAATGCAACATAAAAACAAAATGAAGTGCATCTTGTTTACAGTTGTTTCGGGTAAGCAATAATTGCATAAGCCAGTCTATACTGAAGGGAAAATATCTCCGTAGCCTGTTTCCTGAATTCATTTTCAATACTGAAATGTACACTTTAGAAGAAAAAAATAAATCAATTGCAGAGATGGAACAAGGATTAAATCATTTACCCAAGGAAAAAAAACGCTTTATCATTTGTTTTGAGAACTCATCATGTTGAAAACTTTTCTTCAGCAAGTGACCTTCATTTAAAGTGAGTTATTTTTCTAAATGTGTAATTGCACCCAATTGATACTGGAAATTTGATGTTTATTTTCAGAACGCTGGTAAATTGTAATAATAGGATGTTTTCTAGAGACAATTTTCTACTCTTAAAATTACTTGAATTTTGTATCAGGAAGATGAAATGGTGGCAGTCTCTCTTTTAAAGCTAAGGGTCTTAACTTGACATTTATTTTAAAGAAATTGGTTTAAAATATTCCTACTGTATCTACTGTTTGTAATTTAAAGAAACTTGAAGCTGTCTCAAAGTCTACCGTGCCAAAATGCACAACATGTTGGAAAAACTTGTGAAAAATAAAGGGTAATTTTAAATTAATGCAACAGCTGTTACTTGACTGTATTAGATAGTTTCTTTGCATTTGCCGTGGGTTTACAGAAACTAGATTTACAGACAAGTATTTTCTAATGATCTGTAGCTACATTTAAAAGGGAGGTTTCTCTAAGTGTAGGATTTGGTTTATTTACTACTGAAATTATTCCTTCTGTGTGTTGGTGCCCGTGTACCAAGCCTCGTGTTGTGTTTCCAGAATGACCCCAGCAGGAGTGATAATTCTTGGGTTTGTTTCTATACAGAGGCTGTTTGATGATCTAAACAGTATTCACTTTTTGCCTGTGAATCTTTGAAGAAGCTTTATGTCACATTTCCCAAACAGAAACTTTATGTGCAGCTGACAGGGCTGGGAGAGGGTTTCAAAGCTTTTTCTTTCACTGAAATTAGCATGTCTGCTTATTTCTGTGCTCTGCATTTTCCTGCACTTAAAGCTATGCTGAAGCAAATGCATCAAAGTGAGGTAACCTCAATAATGTATTAAAGTGGGCTGGCTCGGAAAGGAATGGCTTTTGATGGGAAGTTCTTTGCTTTCTTTTAATTTCTCTTTACACTGTCAACTGTTCTTCTTTTCAGGCTAATATTTGGAGATTGATATCCCTCAACTTCATTTCCAGGCATGGAGCAGCTGTCTCAGTGTCTCTCTCTCTCTCTTATCTGTGCTTAGGCAATCCTTACAGATAACAAAACCTCCAAGCCTTCAGAATGAAAGCAGCCTTTGTTAATCATCTTTTTCTGAGATTTTGCCTGTGATCTCTTAGGCTGACTGAGAATGATATTTTTGCCACTGGATCAGTTACAGTCAGTTTATTGTTATGAGGAACTTCCTTGGAAAAACCTCACAAAAATGCAGTCCTGTAACACAGGGGGAGTTCTTTTGCAGATTCACCTCCCCCCTCCAAATTTTGTTTTAATTATTATAATCAAAATATAAATATTTTATATTCTCGGTCACATTTTATTTTTGTAATGCATATTTCCCCCTCAAACATATGAATGGCTTTACTTACTGTTAAATTTCTGTTTGCAGCTATTAATTCACTCTGTCACATGGTGACACGTAATGCAGTGTTTGCTGTGCTGCACGTTTGTTGGAAACATGAAAGTGTGTTTACCATGCCCAAGTTACTAAGATTCTCATTTTTTCTTTTAATGGAGTATTTGCAAAAGCTGGCAGCTGCCTTTCAGGTGGACAGCAACAGGTATGGAAGTGTTCTCATTAACTTCTAAGGAGCTGACACATGCCAGGAAAAGAAGTTTATTCTGAACAGTTCACCTGAATCAGTTCCAAAAGCTGTGCTGTACTGTTGAGTACACAAGCTGACACAGGCTAAACAGAATTGTCACTGCTAAAATATTCTTTTTAAGTTTCATTGGTTTTAAAAGCACTTTTGGATTCTTATGTCTCCTTAACAAAGTTTTTTCCAGTGTGTGGAAGATACATGCATTAGTAGGAAAGCAGCAACCCTAATTCCAGCACTGTATGAGAAACCTTGGGAGTACAGGGACATAAGGGTGCTCTGCAGCAGATGAAACATTTGTAAAATATTTTGTCTATTCTGCTTCCCCCCAGCTTTACTTTTCACTGTTAAGTACTGGAAGGGACTGTGGTGTGGGTAAGAAAGCAGCATATAGGCAGTAGATTTCTTTTGGTTAAAAATACTGTGTATAGCTTGGTTTTATTTCATATTTGTGAATTATTCCAGCTGTTCTCCTCAAAAATGTTCAAGGCATTTAGCAGTATTTTACACACGTTGAGCAATTCCAATATATATTTGTCACTTCATTTTTTTATTGTTGTTCCCAAAGGATTATTGTTTCACTCTTACTGTGAATGGGTAGGAGTAAGGCTATTACAAGCCCCAGAAGGAGATAGATTTTTTTTTTTTCAGTGAGACAATAATAATGAAATCTGTTTGATTGTTTGTATTTCTTTATAATGCCTTTTCCCCCATATCTGCTGGATTCGTGGAATAAATGTTAATTCAGTTCAGGGCTTCCACAGCAGTTTCTCAGCATGCACGAAGTGAAGAGATCGGGATATTAAAGAGACAGAAAAGTCTAGAAAGGACCTCTGTGATTCTTTCCTTCCATGTGCATGGATCTGGTTTTGCTTTTGTTTTTCTGCTTGAAAGAATTGGTTCAGATTTTTCTTTTCAGCTGCTGCAATGGGATTTTTGAGGAACTTCAGTTTTGTTTGATTTATTTCTGACATGGCCTCAGTGGATTCAGTTCTGGAATGAGTAAGTATTTTTTTGAATCTTTGCTTTCATGAATCCTCACTTTCTTGCATGGCAGAGTAGGCTGCTCTGCTATTTTGGTGAGTGAAAGGGAACACATTCCCTGTCTCAGCAGCCCTCTGTGACTGAGGTGTCAGATAAATGACTTATTACTGTCTTTAGCTATGGGATGTTTTTGATTCCTTAGCAGAGTATGAATTGGTGGGCACAGCTCTCATAAAATACATTTGTAGAATTGATACTGGCAGTTCTTAGAGATGAGATCTGCACTAACAGAGTTAACTGTAGAGTTGCAAGAATAAGTAATTGGTTTGACTGCCAGGATTTTGTTGTACCTCGGTGGTGGAAGTGTCACTTCAAACAGCTTTCCAACATGCTTTCCCAAATACTTACTTCCTCTTCATATAAAAAGTTATTTGGAATCTAATGAAGCAGATGGCCGTGCTCAGCAGTACTGAAGACCCTTGGTCTGAACTTGAAATACAATTGGAAAGAGAAGCTTTTATCTACAGCAAAATATTTAGCCATTTCCCTCTTTTTTCTTTCTTTCTATAATTATTTTCCCATTTGACACATGAGTGAGATCTGTATAAATGCATACAGGATGATGGCTGTCTTGTAGTGTATTTTAGGGCTGGGGAAAGGAGAAATGAGGAAGGAGTGGGTGACAGTTCAGAATTCACCCCATGCAATTGGTTCTTTCTGTTGGTGCAGAGCTGTGTGCTGTGTTCCCATGGCTCTTCAGTCCTGAACTCACAGGAGGAGATCTGAGAAGCAGCTGAGATCCTGGCATGATCCTAAGGCTGTTAAATGCAGGATCATCTTTTCCTCTTGGTGACATACTGCTTCTGGAAAGTTAGTTTTCTGGACTGAGCTTCCCTTCAGAAAAGCTGATCTGGCTGTGTTAAAGCAATGCCCCTCAGGATTATTTTGCACAAGGATCAAATGTAAGATCAGCTCTCTGATAAAAACATACTGGTCTTAAGTTATTTAATGGAGTATGGCAGCAGTTCCAAAGAAGGATTTCAGTTAGCATGATTACAGCCTTTATTGGCATCAGGGCAGCTGCAGAAGTAGCAAAGAGCCTGGCCAGGGAGGAGGTGCTGGCTGTATTGCAGGGGGTGCTTTGGGGCGATGCCACAGCCCTTGGGGAGTGGGGAGAACTGCCATTTCTTGAAAAAACTCACCTTTGTTTTGGGTCCTGAATATTGATCCCTTTGCCCACTCCACTTACTACTGGGTTATGGTGGTTGAATGTCTGAGAGTGCCTCTGGTTGGCAAGAGAAATGTATACTCATACAGTAAGAAATAGTTTTCTGGCATCAAACCAGAATGTTTCTATTTCCAAGAATTTTGCTTAGTTTGAAAGGAGTTGCTTGGCTGCTGATGACTCTGCACCACTTTGTTCCTGTGCTCTGTTGAGGGTGGGGAGCAGAGAGAGGAGGATTTGCATTTCCACAGGTTGAGCTGCAGTGGCAGTTCATGTGAGCAGTCCTACCAGCCTGGGAGAGGGTTTACTGTGCTTAATACCCTAAGACATCAAGACCTACCCTTCAGAGTGGGCTTAACTAACACTTCGGGCTTTAAGCTTTCTCAGACATGGGTTACTCATCTCTTACAGTGCACATCCACTGCAGTGGATGTGTGAAGAGAAGGTTTGCAACCTTGCTGTTTTCCACTTTTTTTTTTTTTTTTTTTTTTTTTTTTTTTTTTTTTTTTTTGGTGTAATAGTGTTCAGTTTTGCCTTGAAGCATGTTCTTCTAAGCTTAAAAAGTCATATAGCAGCAGAAGTAGCAGAATAACTGCTGAGGTCTTGGTTCCTTCAAGTAACTTGCTGTCTGATAACAGTTATTCTTCTGTAAGGAGTAGTTATGTCCAACTGGTGGTGTTAATTTGAATGATAAGTCTTTCTTCATCCCCTTGTGTCTGCAGCTGGGGTGGAGAGATGGAGTTGGTTGAGGGTACCTGAGAGAGCGAGCTGCATCCTGCTCCAGTCCCACAGTAAATACACTGATTATAGAGAAAGTTGGGCTTTGCTGCCATTGCTTGATCCCACTCAGTTGCCCCAGGATGTGTATAAAGTGCTTGGAGAAAATGGACTGTGCTTTGGAAGGATGAAATCCTGGGATGTTTTAGTCCCTAAATTGTAGCAAGTGTCTGAGCTTAGGAGAAACGACGATTTGGGGGGTTGACTTGCTTTTCCTCAGACTTGTGACTTAAGCATCGTGGTATTTAAGGCATCTCTGTAAGAAGTGCCTTCTAAGGAAAGTTATTCTGGCGTGTAGTGAACACAAACCTATGAAAACTTGAGGCAGAAATTATTAAGCATAAGCTACTAAAAGCTAATTTTCCCCTTTGGCAGTACTGGGAGAATGTAAGACGTGGGTGGGTGCACAGAGTAACAATGAACTTCTGGCCCAGCCAGATTTAGAGACTCATCATCTCTGAATCACTTTTGTACACTGTGATTCACTAGGGAGCTATTTCAAGCATTTGGTCATTCTTTAAAACACGTATCATGTAAAGTAGGACAGGTCTTGGTGTATAAAATGGTGTTTTGCCTTAAAATTTCTGGATCCAGCTGTCTCAGACTTTTCTTTGCTGTGCCATCATCAGTTGTAGAGTAGAGGGTTTGATAGCATTACTTGAAAAAATAGGAAGTTCTCAGTTCTTGCACTTCAATCCCATGCATTGATTTGCATGAGAGCATTTTGCTGCATAAGCTCTGAACTTCTGGTTCTCTGAGACTCTTTGCCTGTGCCCCCATCCCTGATGAGCACATTTCTGTCCATCCAAACCATGCCCCCTTCATGTCTCATGTGTTTGCCAGATGTCAGCTTTCCATCAGGGACAAAAAGAAACAAAAACACGGGTGGCCAATGGCTCTTGCATAAATGCAGGCAGGAGCAAGGAAGGCAGAGACAAGGGATCTTTTATTTTAAAGTGTTCTTGAAGTGTAAATTTTTAAACTTTCTTCTGTGGTAGTGAAAGATGCCTTAGGATCAGAACTAGGGAGCTGTTATATATCAGGGGTATAACTGAGCTGGGCTCTGTAAAGCAGCACAGATTACATTTCCTGATTTTTTTTTCCCTTATAGTTTATACAGCCAGTGGGATGGGATGGATCCAGAGGGCTCCAGCCAAGAGCAGTTTCTCGGATCCCACAGGCAAGTCCTTCATGCTGACCTGTGGCATCACCAGTGGCTGCTGGAGGACGTGACCACTGCCATGTTTCACTGTTGGGGTGTGTATTTGGGGAGGGTTTTCTAGTCTTCATCTCATTATTCATCTTTCTGTGTGTGTGTGTATTGGCACAAATCCAGGCTTGATTTTTTCCATAGCTTAGCTGTAGCTTGGCCTTGTTCTGCAAATAGGATTTTTTTCTTTGTGCAGCTCAGACTTGAAAAATATTGTTCCCTTATTCTGAAAATTACAGTACACAGGAGAGTGCACAGACAGGGCTTGATTTTCTTCTCTAAATATCATTGACACAAATGGAATACGGATATGAACTTTGCATGAACTAATTGATCCATATTAGTTGTTTAAATAGCAGAAGGATGAATGAGATACATTTCAGCTTGAACACAGACTACAGGAAATGCTGCACATTTTTCATCATTAGGTAGACATAATCTACCTGAAATTATACAGACAGGAAAAGCTGAATGGACATCCCAGTAGGTTTCCAAAATAGCTGTGCAGGTGTTCTTGAAATGTTGTTTGAGCAAATAAATGGATCTGTTCTTGGCAAGTTGTTCCCATTTTTATTTGCTTTTAGTCTGAAGGGGACAAAAGCACATTATAAGGCCATAGCAGCATTCAAATGCTGGGAATCAGAAGCTTGGAAAAAAATAAAAATAAATTGAGATTATTTTGCAGAGGAGGGGAAAACTTTGCAGCCATTAAAACAACAAAAATATTCCCTACATGGAGTATTTTATGACCAGAACCCTGAAATGGCACTTAAGGAATGTCACCAAAATACTGTAGCCTGGAGACCTATTTCTTTTTTTTTTTATTTATTTTTTACCATTTTAACTGTCCTAAAGATCTCCTGTTGCAAACTTTATTCCTAAAGGGTCTTTTCTTCATGTACAACCAAAAATGAGAGATCCCACTGAAGCACATGTATTCAAAAATACAGCCAAACTTCCAACCCAGCCAGCACTCCCCAGCTCAGAGGCTCCCCCATGCAGCTCCAACACCTACCCAGCCTCAGGCTTGGCATTAAAATCCTGTGGCAAGTAAGTTCTGCAAAGCTGGCAGGAAAAAACAAACAGGTGTGTTTTTGACAGATTTCATGCAGGAGCTGGCACTGGGCAATGAAGGGAGCTGATACAGTTCTTGAGCAGTGGAAACCACTGGAACTGTAGAAATGTGTTAGCACATGAGGAGTGAACACTTCCTTCTTTCAGAGGAATAGATAAAATACATAATCTGAGTGTTCAAAGGTAAAGAAATTCCCGCTGACAAAGTGCAGGAGATCTGCAGTAAGCAAATCTTATTCTTTTTGCTGGAAATACCCTTACAGAGTTGATTTCCTCAGATAAGGGAGTAAAATATGCACAAAGTAAAACTTCAGCTCTTATCCAATGCAAAAGGCTCATAAGGCTGAAAAATATTTCCTTGCTTCACAAAGAAGCTTTGGAGAAGGATACCCTTGCATTTACTGTAACTCATACATAAATTCTGCTTCTGTACAGTTATTTTATAAATATTCCCATCTGTTTCTGCTCTTTTGTTTTTGATGTGTTTATCTTCAAACTGAAGATTTTATGTGCAGCATGCTGTATTCTAGTGCTGCTTCTTGACTTCAAAGATAAGCCAAGGAAGCTCTTTTGGACTGAACATCTTCCAGAGAATATTTGCTCATGATAAAAACTTACAGCAAACTTTACTAGATTTTTATCTTCCCTCTTTTAAATGTCTAAGAAGTGATGAGTGTTTGTTGCTAATGAGAAGAATGTTTTCCTTTCGCTACTGAAGCTTGCAGATAAAAAAAAAATACTGAAGAAAACTGGTTAGGGATTCAGTTTTGGTTTTTACAAGGGAAGAAATAAAAGTTCGTGGTCTTTGCTTTTTGAGTTTGGTTCTGGTTTTGTTTTTGTTTTTTCTTTAATAATGGAACCATGTACTTGTATATGAAGTAATACTGTAAGTCTAAATGTGCAGGAATTGAGTACAGAAAAAGTGCAAGGCAGTGGAACTGAGTAAGCTAGTGACAACACTGCATGCAAAAAATGACATTAATTTTAGTGACTTATTTCAGTCCACCTGCCAAGCTGTAATGGACAGTGAAATATATTGATCATATCAGAAGTCAGCAGATACTCTGTCTCTTATTTTCTTCTTTAAGGAGCTGAATTCCCAGTAAGGTCTCTGCTGTCATTTGTCACATTTGGCCAGCTGAAACAATGAGAATTATTTGTAAGGCAACTAATTGGAACTCCTAGGTTCCCCCACTCCAACTTAAGTCTATTCCTTGTTTCCTTGCCATCAGCTTTTAGATAAATTTGATTCATTATTTTTTGACTTTGCTGTGCTGCCTTCTGTGTGTGTTGCTTGAGGGAGTGTCTGATGGTGCAGGCAGAGTGCTGAGACATGGCATTTCTCCATCCTTTGGGCCAACTTCTTTCTTGAATCCAGTATTTTCCTAAATGCCTGTGGTCCACTGGTAAAGCGATTACAGAGGTGCCTGCAGTCCTTCCTCACCACTTTCTGAAACATTTCACTGCTTCTCTTGGATTCCTGGAAATTGGTTGTAGATACAGAGCTTCTCTCTGTATCCCCACCTGGCTTTAGTTCAGCATTTGGTAGCCCTCTGTATGAGGTGAACCTTGATAAAGAGAATATTCTCCCTTTCAGCTAGCTTTCCAACTGCCTGAGTTTCAAATTATGAATGTTTTTCTTTGTAGAGGAGTGGTGTGGGAAGGGAGAAAACACTCCAACAGCACAGCCAATGCCATTGGCAATAAAAATGCTACTTAAATATGAGGCATGGTTTCTTCATGGTATGCTTCTCTGGGCTCCAGTTCCTCTCTGTCTCCCTCCCTCCTTCGGTTCAGAAATAAATATATTCAAACCAAATGCCTAAGAAAAACTTTCCTTTCCTTTTAGGACCAGCAATAGGTTCAGGGCTGTGTAAAGACTATCATAGTGCAGTAAGAGCTTTGCACAGTGACAACTTTGCATTTATTTATCATTCACAAAATTATTTGAAGGTGTGTTGTAACTCTTTGACCTGAACTGCTGCCCTCTGCAAGTTGGAGTGAATTATGCTTTGGTTAAATGATAACACACAAAGCTCAAAAAAGGCCCTTTGAATATTCCACATTGCTTTCTATGCTCATTTTCTTGAGAAGCCGGGGCAGAAGGCTATTGAAATTCTCAAATTCACTAAACTTAAACCAAGAATAATAATAGCAGCATGAAAAAATGCTTATAATTTAGGAGTGAGTTTTGGATAGGCCTAGAATAGCCTTCTGTCTGCTAAGCTTCTGGTCACTTATACTGCTGTCTTGGGTATGTATGGAATAAATATCCCACAAGAACAGGATTTAATTAATGTGGTGGTTACCTAAGACTGTTCACAAGAATAATCTTTAATACTCATAAATAAAGAGCTAAGTAACAGTAATTTTAACACAGTTAAAACAGCAGTAAGCATGAACAATAGTGAGATCTGTTTTCAGGTCACGCTTGCAAATTGCTGAATTTCTGCACATCTGACTTAAGATTCTTCTAGGAAATTACCTTTCTCTTTCTCAATTTCATTTCATGTGCATTTTATAAACTCTCTTCTGTAATTTACTGAGGAGGTCGAAGTATTTAACCTAGTTAATAAAAGTATGAGCAAACAGACAGTGGAAAGAAAAAATGCTTTGGCTTATGTATTTGCTTTTTCCCTCGTGAGTAGCAGCTGAAGATAAAATAGTGCCTTTATACTCGTCTGCCATCCTGCAGCCAAAATTGGATTTTACAAGTGCCTGTTAAAAAGCAGATTGGGGTGTGGATAATAGAAATCAGGATAGAAATAATAGCTGCAAAAAGACTTCAGCAGAATATTTAAGGTACATTTATAGAATTAAGGTCTAGCAATATCATCATATTTGGACATGCATACCTAAAAAAAAAAGAATAATACTTGCCTACCCACATTTTTAGGTAGTGGTTGCAATTTACAACCTGAGAGAGGATGAAATAGTGTCTGGCAATGGAGCTGTACTTGTGTAGCCTTTCATCTAAATGCGTCAGAGTATTTTGTAAGTGGATGGGAAAACTGTGGCTCAGGAGAGCTGATTTGTTCATACCATTTGGCAGCAAAGCTGGGAAGAGGCTGCAGAGTCTCGGTTTTCAGCCTTGGCTTTGACCTCTGCCTGGGTTGCCAGGAGAGTGTCCTGATCCCTCCCAGTCCTTCCCAGCAGCCCCGCTCGGGTCTGGGGGCGGTGGGACCGGGACAGGGACAGGGACAGGGACAGGGACAGGGACAGGGACAGGGACAGGGGGGGTGAGGAGGGGCTGCTCCACATTCCAGACACAGCTCTGCCAGCTTCATGTGTAGAGCAAAAAAAGTGAGACAAAACTTCCCCAACGAGCTGATGTCTAGTGCAGGGTGTCTTCTCAGTCCTGTTCTGTTGCTTTCTAAAAATGTCCTCTGGTAAGAAACCAAACCATCCCCGACTGCAGAGCCAAGGGCAGCAGCAGCCAGTGCAGCTCTGTGGGAGCATCTCTGTTCTCTCCTCTTGTCTGCAGAGATACCTGCACCCACCTCCCTGCCCTGAACACCCTCCTGTACCTGGCACCCCAGCACTCACTGTACATTCTGATGAAATGCTGCCTCTGCCTGTGAATGTCAGTGTGTCAGAGTTGTGTTAATGCATAACCACTGTGTTAATGCATAACCACTGTGTTAATGCATAACCATTGTGTTAATGCATAACCATTGTGTTAATACATAACCATTAGCAGTAACTTGTTTATTGCTTTCCTAGGTGTGGGATGGATGTGCCATTTCAGGACAGTGCACGTGGTAAGTATTAAGTTACCTGTAGAGGTGTGACCCCCTTTTCAAGCCTTTCTGCTAATTATTTGGATGAGGGAAAATAACAATAACCTCCTAGAAGTAAAATTCCATCGTGTTTCTTTGAAATTATTTGCTGTTCCAAGTATTGAAACACTAATTTTATTTTTTGGTGGTGCTCTTTTTTTTTTGGTTGCTTACCTTTGGTATCTTCAGTCCTTACAAAACACTGTCAAATAGTTCAATTGACCACTGACATATATGTTTAGTTGTACCTTTTCAAAGCCAGGTCAGAAAAATAATATAGAGCTTAAAACTATATTTAAAAAAAAAAAAGCTACACAGAAACATTTCTTGAAGTTTCTTAACAAGAGGTAGCTGGATAGAGCCCTTTTTATCAGCTCTAATTCAATGGCTTGCCTACTCAGTCAAGTTGGAAAAATTTAAATGGAAACTCTTTTTATACTTCAGTGAGCATATTAACTGCTTGTGTGGTTTGGTGGCTGCAGAGGGAAAGGCATAAAGGAAAAATTATGTACATTTTATACATTAAAACTGTAAAATGCTTGGGCTATTATGTTTTATAAATATTCATTGTTAACAATAATTTGATTACCTGCTCTAGACTAGATCTTGAGCTGCTGACTGATAGATGTGAAATCTTTGAGCTATCTTGTAAGTGCTCTGTTGGCAAAGTTCAGTTGTTTCCATGTAATTTTATTGTCAAAGGAAGTAATTATCGGGAGAAGAGGCAATTTTTTAGTGAGTAAAGCCAGTCTGAGTTTTTTGGATTGGCTTTTGAGTTTGTGGGTGTGGCAGATTGGAGAACAGAACTGTGGAATTGTTTTCTTAGTACAAAGTATTAACTCCCTCTTCTGTGTGAGCTGAGAAGTTGGAGTTTTGAAACACATGGAGCCTTTTCATCCTGCAGGATTTCCTTTCTACCTGTGGGGAATGGGAAGAGCATTTTGAGAGTATTAACTGGAAAAGGAAGAAATTCCAAAACTAGCCTTAAAAACGAATCCAGAAAAGAATCCTTATCTTGTTTGCTGGTTACTTAAAGTTTTTCTCTTTCTAAATGCATTAAAAACTAAAGGAGCACAAAGGGTTAAGAAGAGTCTTTCCTATAAGAATGGAAAATGTAGCAACTGTCTTTAATTACAACGGGACTTGTGTGGTTGCTTGCACTGAGTCAGGTTAAAGCAGACTTGCAGGACAGGGGGAGAAGAACAACTTTCCTTACAAAGCCATCAGGCTGTTGGCAGCACGAGGGTACATCAGGTGGGTTCAGTGTGTTGGGCAGTCACTGGGAGACCTGTTTGTTTTCATGGCTCTGCTTTCCCTCGACAGCTGTCCCTGCTGCAGGAGCACAGGAGGAGGAGGAGGAGGTGTGGATGGGAGAGATGAGGCTGCTGCTCCACTGCCAGGGGATCTGCTTCCTCCATCACTCTCACTGAGCTCGGCTGACACGTCTGGGAAGCAGCAACAGAAATGTCCTGTTGCCATTTTTAGCCCTGACTGACATTTATAGCAGCAGACACAGAAGAAGTTTCTCAGCTCTGAGTGAATGAAGCCTCTAAATCAAGGGTTGTATGGCTGCTAATAAAGCAGCTGCCTACTCACTGGATCTTGCCTTCTTGCAGATTCTTCACATCTCTGGTCAGGTTTCATTTCCTAGATGTATGGAAAGTATATATCCATCAAGGAAGGTGCTATTAAGGACAAATAAATGAGTGTAATGTATTATATTCGAATTGTCATTTGGATGAAGGCACTTTCAGAAATGGCTTTTTAACTGGAAGACTGTTTCAGAGCTGAAGTGATTCAGAGGAAGAATAAAGTCTGTGAAACTCACTTCAAGCAGGGCTGAAAAGAGGCAGTAATTTGTCTCTTGCTCCATTATATAATTTGACAGTAGGTTAAAAGTGCTTTCAGCTGCAGAACCAGGTCTTCTGAAAGCAGACAACAGATTTTTCTGTGTCCTGAGTTGGTGAGGGGAGTTGGCTCATCTATTTACAGCCCATGAGGAGGAAGTTCAGCTGGAAGGCGTGTGCCAGAGCTGGTTCCTGAGGACAGTCCTGCCTACTGCTGCCAGGCTGTGGGCTCTGCCGACCCTGGCAGGAGCCTCAGCCTCCTGCAGAGAGATGTTGGGAGCTGGGAAATGTAAACCAGGCCACGGGTGCTCTTGGCAACATGCACCTCCTTCTCTTTTCATAAGACAGTAAAACCTGGGTTTTACTGCCCCTCATTTTCTCCTCCTCAGAACTGAGTAAATATTTGTCCTTAACCTCTGTCCATCTCCTAATATTTGGAATTCTGCCCTGAAGGTGTGTATGTGTAAGAACTGGACTGGGAATAAGGAGGAATGTTGTTGTTAAAGTGGCTGCAGGAGAGACAAAAGAAGCTGTGTGGGTTTTGGGGGTTTTTTGGTTGGTTGGTTAGTTGTTTTTTTCCCCTCCTCAGAAACAAGATCCAGCAAAATTACCTTTTCAGGAAATGCACAGATTTGCTTTTAAAATTTCTTTCTGCTTCAACATATTTTCTTTGCCAGCTGGTCTCTGGGATTCATTTAAATTCATTGAGTCAGCAGCCACTGTAGCCTAAGCACTACTGTAAAAGTTTCCAGGGACTTTGATTAATTTGACTTCTTGTGCTATCCTGATGCTTAATCAATGGATCAATTGTGGCAAGAGAGATTTCAGAAATTCTACTTTGTTTGCCAGCTCGTGGTAATTTCTGCTTTAAACTTGATGGTTGTTTAGGGAAAATCATGGCTCTTACAGGCTCTATTGGACAGATGTATATGAATGCTGATTATGCTATTTATTGTGTAGATCTCAACTGACTGCATACTAATCAGCAGCTAAAATGCTAGTCTGGAGTTGCTTTTCTAGCAGTTTCTACTTTCCCCATTCCCTCGCCACGTCTCTACTTTCTCTCCTAGTCTTTTATTCTGCACAGATGCTCTGTTGATGGTCTTTGAAGACAGGCAGGGAAAAGCCCCTTGTCATAAATATTTTCCTTTTTTCCCCCCCCCCTCTTTGGCAGTGAGGCATTTGGCCACGTCTCCGTGTTCTCTTCCTACCAGGATTGCTTCCAGATGTTTTCCTGGTGCTTTTCTCTTATTTGCCTTTGGGTTGTCGCTTATCATTAGCACTCTGTTTTCAGGAGGGAAGCCTTTGACTTGGTAGCAAGCAGACATGAACCCAAGCCACATTGTCTGACCTCAGTTTCCTCAATTTGAGGTTATGTTTGGATTTAAAAAGTTGGTTTGGCCCATAGCAACAGTCAAACCCAACCACAAAGTGCATTTCTGAATCCAGAGGTGGATTTTACCAGTGAGTCAAGACTACACAACTCATTGCTTCATGCTGACTACGTGTAGAGTCGAATCCTGTTGCTAAGAATTTAACCCCTTTGTTTGTTGGTAAGAATGCTATGGACAACTTGCATCTTCAGAGGAATTAAATAACCTGAAAGTCTCTGCTTGAGGTGTTTTTGCTCTTGAGGGCCAGAAGTATGGCAGGACAGAGGATGGTCTTGCTTTATAGGCTGGAAGTGAGACCACCTCTCCCCAGAGTTTGCACTGGCCCTGGCACAGACCTGGGCTGTGCTCTGACAAGAGGAATTGTTGCTCAGTATCTGCTTGCAGCTGCCTCAAACACCTTAACTAAACTTCCCTTAACTCTGAGCAGTTCCTGGAGGAGTCTTGGGGGAGTCAACCTTTGCTGGAGTGACAGATGTGACAGTGCTGGGAGCTTTGCAGAAAGAATTATTCATTCCCACTGTAAATGGCAAAACAAACCCTCTTCCCCTGTGCTCCTCAACAGCTCTCACTATTCATGAATCAAGCTCAGTAAAAGGATTATGGTCTTTTCTCACAGGTAATCCTATCCTGTCTCCTGGCTGTTGCTTCTGGCATGAAGAAATCAAATATTACCCTGCCAGATTTTAGGTGGTGTCTGTGTTTTGTGAGTCACTGGGTTTGGAGCATTTCCTACCTCTTGGGGGTGGGGAATTTGTCTCTTTGTCCCATCCTTAGGAAGTGGGAAAGTAGCTGGAGACCAACCTAACTACACACTATCCCAAATCAATTCAGCCACAGGTTGAAATGCAGATGGGCCCCAAACTCAGTCTGGTACAGAAATGGGGACCTGCAGTCCCCAAGTGACAAAAACAGGGGCAGTGTCACTCAGGTGACAAACACCTAGCTGTCATAACAAGGCTGTTGCAGACAAATTCACCCCAGCCCGGTCAAGGGAGAGGCTTTCCTCAAATTTTAAGCAAAAATGGTTTATGCTTGGGGGTACTCAAGATTAAAGCCTCCAAATTTCAGGCAAAGGATGTAAAATAAAAAAAATAAATTAATATGCCAGTAAAACATGCTGAAAAAATGAAGAGCAGGGTTTTTTTGGTTTTTTGTTTTTTTCTTTCAGCAGACTTCATATATCACCACCCCTTCCTCAGCTGGAAGAATGCATAAATAACATCTTGTAAGCTGTGGTTGATTTGGCAAGATGTGGATGTTTATTCCTATGGAATAATTTCCAATGCAGCAGACTTGTTCCAAAAGTAGTCCAGAAGGGATTTTATCTGGAGAACAATGTTGCATTTATATGATTCACAGGGATTCAGCTCATCTGTGCTTACTCCATCTCAGCTGGAAAGAGCAAACCGTGCCCAGATTTCTCCTGATGGGGTGAAGGCGTGAAAGAGCTCAAGAGCTCTCCTGATTTTTCGGCCCACAGGAGGGCAACATCGAGCTGCAGCTGAAGCAGGCATTGCCAGAGGAGGTGAACAATTTACCAAGTTAAGAATCAATGAACTGAAACGAATGAGCTAATTTAGAGGTATTATTATTATAGACTGTGGCTATTTAGTCGCTCTGCATCCACTTCAGCTTTGGGTTTGGTTGTATTTGTGGTTAATCTGTAATTGTTCTAAATTGCTTTTGTCATCTGCGGCCAACGAGAATGTGTTGTCAACAATAAGACAAAGTTGTTTATTAGATGGTAGCTCTGTTTTTTTATTCCATGCTTCTCTTTCCAAACTATTGCATAATAGTGTGTGCTGAGGAAAATGGACTGTTAGGGTTATGACTTTGATTTGTGGCATTATCTAAGAGTACCTGTATGTTAAGGACTGTGTTACATGGATTGCAGGCTGGGAATTGCACGACACAGCATCAAGTTCAGTTGTTTTGGCAACACATGAGCTGTAGTGATTAATGCAGGTGGCTTTCAGTAGTGATAGCAGTGTAGCAAAGGGAGGGGCACAAAGGGTCCTGTTTTGCAGTAACCCATAGTCCCTATAAATTCCAATCCCAGTCTGGAGTGAGGGGCTTTGGGAGGCTGAGGAGCCTGACTTTGGAGGATGTGAGGAATGAGGCAGATACAGCAGATCCTAAGAGGCTGGGGAGCCAGATCAGAGGGATCTTGGAGCTCATGCTTTCTGAGTGTCTGCACACACAGTGTTTTCAGGTTGCAGTCAGCTACTAAAATTAAGCATTTCTTCCTCTACACAGGTAGCTGAATAAGCCAGAAATAGTAAATAGGAGCAAGGGTCCATAAGGGCAGGAGTGGAGCAGGGGTCTGGTACCTTTGGCCGTGTTAGTGCACAGGGCAGAGCCAGAGCGTGGCAGAGCAGCCCAAGAAGCAGGTGCAGCACTCTACCTGTGTCCAAACTTCAGCTAACCAAGTGGAATGAGGGCACCAAATATCCTGAAAGGGCATGGAGAACTTTGGGAAGGGCAAATGAACAGGCACAGGAGCTGTGAGCTGTGGCCTCAGTCTGGGGGAGGGCAGCAGGATTGCTTATTTTGTTATGGACATACAGAGATCTCTGTATCCTTATTGCCATAAGGCCTTTGTAGAGATGAAATGAAGAAAAGTGGTAAAGAATAAATGGCTGAAGACTTAGCAAGGAGATGTGATGTGCAGGGGCTTACTCTCCATTCTGGTGCCCATTTCCACTGGGGGATACTGAGCCCTGCTGGCTGAGCTGGTGGTAAATGAAGGGAGAAAGGGGCAGTGACTGCAACAGGGACATCACAAACCTTCAGTCCTCACCTCTGATGTATCCCTTTGGCTGGCAAAGCTGTTTTCACCAGGGGAATTACCGTGGTACCTGACCTGTCAGGCCCTTTTTCTCCAGGGAGGATGGAGACCCAGCTGGAGGTTGTGGTATAACAGATATTGGTGTTCCTAACCAAAATTATCAGGAAGGATAAACAAGACAAAGTTATTTAGTAAAAGTGGTGTCCTCTGTTAAATTAACTGATCCACACTCAGGTTGAGGGAAGTTTCAGGCTTGATATTGAAGTTTATGGTATGGTCAAAGATCTTTGTTCAGGGCTTTGGGGATTCATAAAGGCAACATATTGCCAATTAAAAAAAATCTATAGTTTGGAAACTCCTGTCCTTCCCCAGCCATATAAGCTAAAAGCATTTTTGAAACTGAAAATGAGTTAGAGGAGTCTGTAAAAAGGCATGGATTGTTGTGCCAAGTTCCATGTTTCTGCAAGTGGATAGTACTTGAAATCCCTTCTTAATATTCAAAGCAGGGAAGAACAAACTGAGCCTCCCCCTGGCCCCTTTTTTTTTTCCCTGGGAACTCCTGAAGTAAATTGACTTATACTAAAACAGTGTTGACAGGACATTGTAGATGATGGATTGGTGTGTAAAGAATACACATTCTAGTATTTTATTAGAAAAGCAATTGTTTGGATGTGTATCACCTCTAGTTTAGCCAGAGGCAGATAAATAATTTCATATAGCCAGTAAGATTAACTCTCTGGGAATTGACATTTTGGGAAACTCTCAGTCTTGCAAAGACTCAAAATAATCTCAAGTAGAAGAACAGGCTTGTGTCTCTTTTGCTCTTATCAGCAAATGCCCTTCTTGGGTCCTTGGGAGCCAAACTTCCATTTGAAAACCATTACAAATCATTATGCTT
The DNA here is from genome assembly GCA_038380795.1 of Pyrocephalus nanus. NCBI lineage: Eukaryota > Metazoa > Chordata > Aves > Passeriformes > Tyrannidae > Pyrocephalus > Pyrocephalus nanus. The sequence continues at coordinate 24,673,792 of CM076270.1, read as the reverse complement.
TAATAAAGGAAAAAATAAATGTCTGGATATGATCTGGTCTTCATACCTACTCTGTTGGACTTGCATTACTGAACTCTCAAAGAACAGGTTTGTTTGTCTGTGCCATTCTGGCCTTGCCAGGAAGAACTGTAAGCCTTTGGATGCATTTACTCAATTTATCAGCAAAGAGTGTAAGTAGAAATACTAAGACATTAATCAGAATGATCTGTTTCAGGGTAAGTAATAAAAATGCTCAGTGCTTTTATTTAAAGTTCAATTATGCTAATAAAAACTTAGACAGAAAAACCCCAAGGAACCACAGATGAGTTTTAATTCTCTAAACAGCGCCTCGTCCACCCCTGCACTGCCGTGGCAGCCGCTGCTGAGCCTTTGCTGCTGAGGAGCTGCACAAATTCTGTCTGGGACTGGATGAAAACATCTGAAAGGTATTGCTGCTGCTGCTATGAGAAATGCCTGTGAAGCTGGAGTGTCAAATTCTCATTGGCAGCTGATTTACAGCAAGTGGGGTGATGTAGGATGGAAATATGATATTCATAAAAACACAGCCCATCAAAAGAAACCCCTTTTTCTCCCCCTCCACCTCTAAAAAGCATGAAGCATTTGGACTGGATCCAGTCATCAGCTAAGTTTCTACAATCAGGGGTCAAATGGTAAAATTTAGAGGAAAATCTGAAACTGTGGGAGGAGATGGGATAGAGGACTATTACAGGGGTTAATATTGTTTCAAAGTAGATGTGAAAGACTTCTTTACTCTGTAGCCTTGATAAATCAAGTTTCAGAAAACATAAACCATTGAACAATGATGTTAACCTCTTGGACAAAGCTATACCCATCACACCAATTAGGGTGGTGTGTTATAGTTTCCTGCTACCAAGGACTTGTGAGTGATTTCTGGCTCGGTTTGACTTTTTCAATTGAAAAATATTAATGCATTTCAAAGTGAGACTTATGTTTTTTGTGCATGTGGTTGTGTTTGTGTATAAACTGACTGATTTCAATTAGTTTCTTGGCTTCTGGACCCTTGGTATGTGTGCCAGGACTAGGCTGTGATTCCCTGATGGTGAGACCTTCTAGAATAACTACAGATGTGGCAGAAATCCCCACAGCTGTAGTGGTGGCCTTATCCAGGGGATGCAGTGTATGCCTAGGTCAGTGAAGTAGATGAAAGGATTAGGAGGATTAACTGTTGTTTCCAAATTCTGTCACTGAAAATTTGCTCCACGCCCCTACCCTGGCAGGCACACACACAGAGTGTGCTCCTGAGAAGTGCTCAGCATGCTGTATCTTCTCTCTCTAATCTCTTGGACACCCAGCCTCTGAGCCCTTGAACACCCCGAAAGGATTTGAAATGTATTCCCCAGCAGGTCCCTGCTCCTGTGGAGGAGGAGTTAGGACCTCTACAAAGGGTTCAGGGACTGTTGGGTGGCTGTGGGCAGAGCCCTGAGATGAACCTGTGAAGGGCTGGGGAGGCTGAGAACTTTGTAAAGGAGGGCAGCTGGGTTGGTAGGAGGTTGCACATCATGGCCACAGAGAGCCTCGTGGCAGCCAGGCTCGGTAACAAGCAGTTTCTGCAGCTAAAAAGCACATTCCCTCCTACAGCTGCCATTAATTTTTGTCAAGGAGAGACTGGCAGTGTTCTACTGTGGCTTAAAAAGCTTTCCATGATGCTGCTGTGTCACAAACCAGCAAGCCTGCTCCCTGGATGGGGATGGGGATGGGGATGGACAGAAACAAGCCCAGGGGTGATTTTGGATCAGGTCAGGTGGCTCGTGTCCTCCAGGGCACGGGCACAGTGAACCCACCCTGGCTCTGAGTGCCACAGGTGGGTAAAGCACAATTTGTTTATCTAATTGTAAAAAGAATGGGAAGCTCTCAGGTGGGTATAAACACCCCAATTCTCCTGAAGTGCCTGATAATGCATCTCCCATAAAGCTCTTGCTGTAGAGTTTGGCACCTGGCATGTCATGATGAATTGAATTCCAAACTCCTGAACAACACTAAGGAATTAATATCTAAAGCTTTGGATCATCAGTGTAAGAGAAGGACTGTACATCTTAATTTCATCGAATTCAGAGTTCTCATTCCCTTCCACAAAAGTGGAAATTTCTTTAAGCAAGGGTGTCCATTTTAGATTGTTTAAATTACATGTCAGAAGAGCAGGGGCATGATTGATGAGTGGGTGGAGAATAACTACTACTTTGATGTTTAATATTACAGGCTAGCTGAAACCAGAGACGGATGTTTTCATTACATTTTCTGCCTTGAAAAGATGGTAGATTAAGGGTGGTCCTAGATAGCAAGGTGCTTTTCAAAAAAAGCAAGGCAACAGCACTGAAGTTGATGTATTAGTCATTTTTCTCTTTGTCCTCTGAAAAATGAAAATGCTGCATGCTGGATTATGGGACTCAGCTTATGGTGTCATTTGTCATGAAAAACTGTGCTTGCTTTCTCCACCACCTTTGTTAATAATTGATACCTATTCTAAGATCTGAACACACAGTACTCGTGTAGTGACAGAAAATAAAACCCCAATAGAGAGCCACAGATAATAAAACAAGCTTTTCTTATGCTTTTTCTACTGAGATTTTGAGCAGAAATGTCACCTCTGGAGAAAATACTTATGAAAACATTTGAGAGTGAACAGGCAAGGAGCTCATATATCTGGGAACAGTAACTACAAGGAGCATGTGATGCTCCCATTTTGAGAGTTTAGATGTCCCTGTGTATTTGTTTTATCTTATTAGTTCCAAATATCTGCATTGCTAAGGCAGAAAACAATGATTTTTCAGAAATAAATACCACAAAGGAAAGGAAAGGAACTGCTATTTAAAGTTTCAGATTATCTAAGATTTTTTAAGGATTTGACAATTTATTTGCCAAGAACAATTCTCTGCTCAGCAAGTACAGATAAGTCCATCCTCCCAGTGGTCAAGTTAGAGTCAGGAACCATTAGACCCAGTAGTTATGCCAGTGCTGTTTGAGCAGAGCCTCAGATGTGGTGTTTGGGTCTCCCTGGGAATTCCTCTAAACAGTGGGAGTGGTGAGTAGAAATCAGTTCTTGACTGCAGGATCATTATTTGTTGCTAGTCCTTCTTTATCAAATAAGGGATCCCTAACTCTCTAGGCTGTGGTGTCCATTTTTTGCTAGACACAACTAATATCACTCTCTCACAAACTCAGTGCCCTCCAAGAGCTGGTAATGGTCAGATATTTGTGATTTGAACTGACTGGACTTTTCCCCTTAGGAATTCTATAAACAGAAGTGCCTGACTTTAGAAAGCCATCCTAGATCTTTTGTTGTTTGAAAATCTTTTTTTTTTTTTTTGTTTTTGTTTTCAGATAGCCCGTTGAAAAAAGGATTTCTTTTTCATTTCTTCATAAAAAGAACTTCTGCTAAATGTCAGCAGAGGTGGAAAATATGAGTTCAGTGTGTGCACAAACTCAGCAGTACCAGTGCTGGCACTGAGCACTGGTAAAGATGCTCAGCTTTGTTTTGAAAGGGCCACCTCCAGGAGCAAAAGGCAAGTTGAACAACACAGGTCTCATAATATTTTCCACAGTTTGCTGTGAGTGCTGATGGTTTTCATACTTTTAAGACTTATTTCGTGAAGCCAGGGAAGGAAATACCACCAACAAATGTCAGAATAATCTGTTTGCATCCAGCTCCCCTCGGGTATGGCTGGCTTGCATTTTTTACATCACAGCTATACTGGTTAAAGTGAGGTATTCCGGCTGTCATAACAGTGGAATTGTTTTCAGCAGATACTTAAAAAAAAACCTAAAAAAGGACAAACAAAGTAGGTGGATTACTAGCAGTTCTAAATGCATATTAGAGGAATTTATATTAAAATTTAGTCAACACTTATTTGGATGAAGGCTAACTCTCTGTAGTACTAAACTGCAAAAAATGCTGCCTATTAGTTTTAGTGGCAGAAATCTGGTAATCTTCTTCCTCAAAGTAAGTTATTTCAGTGTACAAGCAAGAAGGAACTGCTAATCCTGGTTCTTTATTAAAGGGATAAACATCCATTTCCTAAATGTTAAGAATAAGGGATGTTTGTGCTGTGTATTCATTGCTATTCATACATTCACTGAGTTTTCTCTCTGCTTGCTGTCTTCCACATGGATTTATGTGGCACCCATTTACCAATGAATAGATTTTGGATGTTCTCACTATAGTAAAATCTTATGAGCACTATCCTCTTTCCTAAGTAATTGATCCACGTAGCTCTTCAGCCTCCAAAAATTACCTGCATAAATGTCACCCATTAAAAATAATTGCAGATCCCAGTCTATTATTTCCCAGGGATATCAGGCTTTTTCTTGTATATATTTTTAAATGTTGAAATACTAAAGGTGTCTTTGTGGGGAACATACATTATGTAAAAATATTTCTGTATTAGCACCTTAAAATCAATCCCCTCTCCCTCATTAAAATAAATGCATGTGTTGGCTGGTCTATACTGCCTACTATTAAATATCTTTGACTTTCTCTCTATAGACCTTGTGTCTTGGAAAATAAGAGAGGTTTGACTGGTGATCATTGACCATCACTGAATTTCCATACAACTGATTAGGCAGTTTCCTTCTGATTTGAAAGAAGATTGCAGGGAGCTTTACAAATCACAGACAAGTGATGTTAGTAATAGCTGTGATTTCATATTTCTTCCTCTTTCAGGTTTAGACAATGTGTGCAAATCCATGTAATAACAGTGAAAACAAAACAAAACAAAAAAAAAGCAAAGCCCAGGCGTGCAGAAGCACTCGCACTGGGGTACCCTTGGAGAATGGCCACTTTAGTAGAGATAAGTCAAATCTTGTTTGTTGTAGCTGTAGCTTTAATTAACTACAAAACCTAATAAACTGTTAGGTCATGTTTGCAGTTAAATGTAGTAGTATTGATTAGAAAGCAAAGTAAATTAAGTATTAAAGAAATAAATAAAAAAAAAAAAGGTTTGGCAAAACCAAACCAGCAGCATATTTCTCCTGCCAGTTCTTTTTGTTCCTGGGAAATACTTGACCATTTTCACATCTAGCAATCTTGCCATAACATAGAAGGGTGGAGTTTCCTACCTTTCAGTATTTCTCTGTGATTGTTACTATTGCCTGCTGTGCTCTTTGCTGAGGACAAGATAAATAGCTGCTGATGCTAAAGAGATTATTCAGACACCTTTCTGAGAGTGTGCTTGCAAATGGCACTCAGCATTCCTGAGTGTGCTTGGGAAAAAAAAGTTTATTTTAATTTCAGTAATTAGGATAATGTCTATGTTCAAGACATGAAAGTTAAAATATTTCACTGAATCATGAATTTCTTCCACATGCTCTGGAGATCTTCCGACATTTTTCAAATCTCAGTTACTTAAATGTCCAAGTATAAAACCACATTAGTATTCAGACAGAATGTTTGAATCTTCATGCCTTATTTGCTCAGGCTAAGTATGCATCCCCCTTTGATTAAGACTTGGCTGATCCTGGAGTAAAATCATTAAAGATTCATATGCGGCCATTGCTTTTTCTCCTCCTCGAGAATGTACTGACACATTTTATGCAATTATTTGTCTCGAGTATCTTCCTGAACTTTTAACCCCCTTTACATTCTCTTATGACTACTTATATTAAGGCAAAAAATCTTCATTTCAAAGCATTTTCAAAAGCTAATATATGATTCATTTGAGTTCAGTGAAAGTAAAATTATGAAAAAGCCCCCTGTCACGGAAGGGCTCATTGCTAATTAACTACATGGGTGGTTTCCTTTGAGGAATAATTTCTCTCAATTCTTTAATTTCCAGCTTAAAACGCCTTTGAGTCTAGGTTCATCTCTTAGAGAGATGTTTCCAGAAGTGATAGCTGGCTGATGTTGTCCTCCAAGGTAAAGTCTGCTATCACCTCTCCTGCTCCCACATCCCAGCTCGATGACGAGGGCGTAGACTGGGAGTTTCATCCACTACGGGTTTTTTTTTTTTTTTAAATTTCTCTTAGCTTGGCTTTTAAGCACACGAGGTTTGTGCTTCTTTTAGCACTCATCTAACCCAGTGCCTTCATTCTTTCTCATTATTTGTGTGTGGTCTGGATGGGAGGGAGAGGGAGGTTTCCAGGACTCCAAGCTGTGCTCCATGGCACCGAGCCCACACCCAGCCCCAGGCTATGCCACGGTGGCTGGGCAGCATCTTCTTTAAAAAGTTAAAAAGTTCATTTTAGAAATCTATATAAAATGCTCTAGGATATCCAGTCCTTTTATCAAAACTCCTTTAATGTGTTTATAATTTTCAGGTGTGTACTTACTACAATTAAAACTGATGATAAAACCATCACTGGCCTCAAGAGTAGGGATTAATCAAAATACTTATTCATTTCTGGAAAAACACCTGCACAGGATTTTAGGTTATCAAACTTGTTTGCTTTTCATGCCTTGGTTTAAACTTCATGTATATTGAAGCCTAAGTAGGATTTTAGTACAAAATAGGAAGGATATATCTATACTGGAGAAGGAAGGCAGTTTATATTCTCATTAAAAGCTAGATTGGTTTTGTTTAAGGTGGAATATAACTCTTTCTTTATTAATGGTTTCTAAAGCTTAAGAAAGATGGGGTTTTTTTCAGTTCTTTAAGGTCTTAGAGATTCTTCCTGGCCACGTGTTTTTCTGCTGCTTGCTTTAATCAAAAAGCTGTACATTACTGACATCAGAGATACCAGGAGACAAACTTTTATTCACAAAGAACAAATGAGAACTTTAATCAAATTATTAAAACATTTCAGAGTGGTGCCTTTTTTTTTTTTTATTAAAAAAAGCCCTTTTCTATCAGAAATCAAGAATGGAATAATTTCTCATGTGTCCATCCATTCAGAGCACAGGGTCTGGCATTGCAGTAGTCACCTTTAATGCTGAAAATCAGTATTCATCTCTGTAAGACTTTCAAGAGCAAAAAAAAGTCAAAAAAAGACTTGGTTTCAAATATTTTGCAAAGTTTTTTTGCCATCCCTTGCTTTGCTACCTAGAGGACCTGGTTTGTATCTCATCTGTGATACAGTTTATGTTTTTGATAAACTATTAGGTAGTCGTTTTCTCAAAGAAAGTTTCTATGATTTATTTGTATTATTTGACATTTATATACATTTTATGGGCAACTCGTGGCAATCTTACCAATGAATTTTTCTTCTGGATGAAGTCTTTAGTACTACAAAGAAAGGAAATGTAAAGTCTTAGGAGATTACTATTCTTGATACAGCTTTGAAAAAATAGCTGTCATCAGAAAAACCCCATCAGGTATTCTGCCTTCCTTCAGTGTCCTCCAGGTTATCTAAGGACAAACACAGGAAAGAAAAACATAAAAGTCAGGATAACCTTGGCTCTCAAAAAAATGTGTTGTAGAGGATTTCAACATCTCTTTTATATAAGAAAATAAAACCTGAGTGCTGATTTTTCATATTTTGCTCATTTGAACCACAGGATTTTCTGAAATTATTTATAACTATATTATTGTCAGCTGGATATTTATCTATGTATATAATTATCTACAGTCTTTTTAGGGTAACCATCTGCAAATATAGCTTTAAAGAATGCATTAAAATGTCATTAACCTGCTAATATTTTAAAGCATTATCACATATGCCCTTTTCCCTTTTTTTTTTTTTTTTTCCCACACATAAGTTGTCTCTAATTTATTCCTTGATTGGGAAAAATTTCCCTCTAAGTAAAATTTCTACCTTCTTAACCTCCAGGATCTATACAGAAGAATAGACTAGAGACAATGATTATAGAAAGCTCAGGAAAATGTACTATAGTAACCCAGATTTCCTTTTTAGGTGCTGCCACTTGGGCACTGTAAAGCATCCACAGTGGGAAGGAGGAGTCTGGTGCTTACTCTGAAGATTCTCAGATGGAAGTCACTCTGGTTTGTGTACTTTAAACACTCAAAAAAGTATTTCATTAAGTACTTTTTTCTTTTTTTTTTTTTTTTTCTTTAAAAAAAGCCCTTTAGAAATATTCAAGAAAACCTCTTTTTTGGGCTTAAATATCTTACAGATGTTGTCATTATACTTGCTAAACCACACTGTTATTGCTGGAACTCATGCTAGCATGGCAGAAGCTGCTGGACTGCTCCAGTAAATCAGGTGGAGGGAAATGGGACTAAGCCCTCTGTTTCTGTCTGCTGGCCTGCAGGTATTACCACAAACCTCCCGTGCACTTAAGGGACTAACAATAGACATTTTAGTGCCAAATTCACTTTTTAATTCCTGGTGACTTAGCAGATAACTTAGGGGCCTTGCACTTATATTTTCCTGCCATTCCACTTTATATTTTAAGTGATCTGTTTTTTAGTGCAAGCCTTGTGTTGTTTGTATTGGTATTTTTAAAGTGGTGATAAGCAACTCAGTCCTCAAACTGTTCACAGCTGGAATTTTTGGTTATGATAAGGGTAAGAGTAGAGAGAGAGCAGAAGACAGATGGGAATCTGAGGAGTTCTATGCTTAGGCACTGACTTGCAAAGATAGATCTGGAGTCAAAATTAAATTCAAATGGTCTCTTTAACTTTCTTGCACATCAATAATCTATTACTAAAACCCAGTGGCTCAAAATTAGTTCAATTAGCCTAATCTTAATCAGATAGCTTTAAATAGTCATCTAAATTGTCCAGGGACCACCTAAATTAAGTTGATTGAGAACTGCTTATAAATTTCGAATGCACATTGATCCTTTCTGCCCACCCTTGCTTTCAAGTGGAGTTCATGTGCAGGAAAACTTCTTTCCCATAAAGCCAATCCATATTGTGACAGTCAACACATTGACAACACATGGCATGTGCAAACAGATGAGGGTACCAAACAAGTCAAATTTGTTTCCAGGAAAAATACAAACTCTCCAGGCTGATACCTCACCATTAACCTGCTCCTCACTTCTCAGGGCCCAGCTCATTTTCTCACAGGCTCAGCTGCATCCCTGTTATCAGTGGAGCTGACCAGAAATTTAACTCTGAGATAAGCAGAATATGGAAATGCATTCCTGCTTCCAAATCCATCAGTGACGGTGTTTAGTCTTCTCTGGGCAGGAGTGTAAGACACTGCAGTGAGCTGTATCCCACAGAAATGGATCTTTAAGTTCCCTGAACCAGTTCAGGAGTTCAATATCTGCTCAGAAAACCCTCGTTAGAAATGCTGCCCACTTAGATCAATCTCCTCTGAGTTGTTGTTAGGATAGGATAGGATAGGATAGGATAGGATAGGATAGGATAGGATAGGATAGGATAGGATAGGATAGGATAGGATAGGATAGGAGTGGATAGGATAGGATAGGATAGGATAGGATAGGATAGGATAGGAGTGGATAGGATAGGATAGGATAGGATAGGATAGGATAGGATAGGATAGGATAGGAGTGGATAGGAGTGGATAGGAGAGGATAGGAGTGGATAGGAGTGGATAGGATAGGAGTGGATAGGAGTGGATAGGATAGGATAGGATAGGATAGGAGTGGATAGGAGTGGATAGGATAGGAGTGGATAGGAGTGGATAGGATAGGATAGGATAGGATAGGATAGGATAGGATAGGATAGGATAGGATAGGATAGGATAGGATAGGATAGGATAGGATAGGATAGGAGTGGATAGGATAGGAGTGGATAGGATAGGATAGGAGTGGATAGGAGTGGATAGGAGTGGATAGGATAGGATAGGATAGGAGTGGATAGGATAGGAGTGGATAGGAGTGGATAGGATAGGATAGGATAGGAGTGGATAGGATAGGAGTGGATAGGAGTGGATAGGATAGGAGTGGATAGGAGTGGATAGGATAGGATAGGATAGGAGTGGATAGGATAGGATAGGATAGGAGTGGATAGGATAGGATAGGAGTGGATAGGATAGGATAGGATAGGATAGGATAGGAGTGGATAGGAGTGGATAGGATAGGAGTGGATAGGATAGGAGTGGACCTCATCAGGCAGAAGTGTTCCCTGGTCCCACCTCCTATGATGGAGAGGGAGGACATGAGCTCATCAAGCCATCAGAGAAACAGGACTTGAATCCTGCCGGGCTCTTTGTGCTGCCAGACTGCAGCAGATGGCATGGTGATGTCCTGGGGCCCCAGGATGGAGGGCTGAGCTCTGGGCCAGCTGCCACAAGAGGAGGAATTGCTGGCAGGAGCAGAGGGGTGTGGGAAGGGGGGCTGTGATTTTCTCCCCTAGCACAAAGTTCCTGTTTCCTATTGTACTTTATTACTGCTCCAAGCTCTTAGATTGCCATTAATTCCTTCACACTGCCAGAAACAACACAAAGAGTAGTTCAGCAAGAGTGCAAAAGGGGAAAATTGTGCATATAATAATGCAGGACCAAGACATATAAATGATACTTTCAGTAAAGAAGCCATTCAAATATTTCCATTTCTTCCTTATTTATTTATTCTAGGTGTCCATTCATGCTTTGCTCTTCTTGCTGCATGAGGCAGATTAGATCTTTTGTTCTTGAGCTCTCGTGCTTGATTTAATAATTTGGAGACATAATGACAATGAAATTAGGTGAAAATCCCATAAACCATCAAGATTACACATCTAGAGGCACGTGGAGTTCAGAGTCAATATTTCTGCTGGAACAAAGCTACATAGCACATTGCTGTTTTCATTTGGTCCTACTGACTGTCCAAGCTGCTGACATATGGTGGTATGAACATCATTCCTGCTGCTCTTTGTGTGAAATTTTGTTTTCTATCAGTTTATTTCTCAGGGTATTTTTTTTTTTCCAGATTCATACATCCAAGAAGTAAAGAAATCAATTTTGTATACTCAAAAGTTGTTTTTAATGCCTTATTGTCAGCAATCAAACAGTGTTTAGTCTCCAGCTGTAGAATGTTCAGATCTGGGGTTATTAAGGTTATCAGCAGTTTGAACTTCTTGTGTTTATGCCCCAGAGGTCTTAGAGGAGCAGAGAGTTTATAAAGAGGAGATTTTTCTCTCAGTGTTCATGGCACTAGAAAACGAAGACATAACAAATGTCAAAGTAGTTTTTAGATTTAAAAGTAAGTGATATACACTTCTTTCTTGTCTTTTCTGTTTCAGCCAGCTCAAAACACTGCATATAAAATGGCTTATAAAATGGCTGCTTTCCAGTAAAGGTGGTACTGAAGAGGTCTCCAGTACATGGTGCCATCCACGCCCTTTCCTGCCACAGGCCAACAAATCCTGTTTGTACCAACAGCAAGGTGAGCAATGGACCCACTTGGTCCACGTTCATTTGACCACAGGTCAGACCTGTCTGGGCTTTGGTGCCACTTGAGGCTTGTGAAAATAAATTCATTGAAAATGCACTCAGTAAAGCACTCCAGATTTCGATATTCAGAATTTAACAAAATGTTTGAAAAGAGTAAAAAATTTATGTAGGCTAGTAAAAATGAAAATTAGGTAGGGAGTTCAATCAGTTGGGCACTGCTTTTTTTTGCCTTTTTTTTTTTTTTATAAATAATCAAAACTGTCTGTATGAAGAGATTTTTATATTAGCCTTTTATAATGATAGTGATGTTATCCATTGCTGAGATAACCCTGACTGCTATTCACTGAAGTAGTAACAGGCTGCAGGAATGCCCAGGCACTGCACTGGGGATGTATTTATGTACTCACATGTGTTCCTGTTCAGGGACTGATGAAAAATTTTAAAAGCTGTCTACTAAAGCACAAATCCTATCAGAAAAGAGGTTTTGTGAGAGATGCAGAGAATGTGTTAAAACAAAAAAGTGTACTACTTTTAAAACCAGATGTGATAGGTCCCTATGAAATCATTTCCTACTGCTATCATGCTGATTAGCTGCACAGATTTTCTTACTGGTCTCTTGAACAGATGGTCTATACTTCTCCTGCAAACTCCAGAGTTACTGAATGACAGAGGCATTTAATTCTGAAGTCCTTTAAAAAAAATAGTCCTGTTTTAGATTTATTTCTTGATGAAGATTCATATATTTTTACTGCAGAGTAGCATTTCTCCAAAGCTTAAATCACCACCACTTTATTTCTGGAACGGTTCACAGGTTTTACCTCCAACATTTGCTTCGTTGTGTTGGTTCAGCTCCCAGTTCCTGGTGCTTTGTTTTCTGTCCAGTGCCTGCTCCACTCCACCCATCTGCCTGTGTGATCGAAGGGAAGGCAACATTAAGCAATCTCTGCTCACAAGAGCATCTTCCAGATAAGCTCAGATACTTTCAAACCCTCTGCATTTGATTTCTTGGGTAAGAAAGCAACTGTTGTTTCAATGACTGCCTTGAGAGCTTCTAGGTAAATATATGGTTGCATGAACCAACTTTATGACTGTGACCAGTCCTAGTCTGGCACAACACAGCAATCAAGTACAGAAAAAGCAGCTCTTTCCCATCTGTCTTTATGTAGCACAGAGTTTTGTCTGGCAGGGTGGATTGTGCATATAGAGGTAAGCATGTTTAAATACTTCCTGTCAAGGTAAGACAGAACTGTATCTACTATCAATGCTGAAAATTGCACTGAGCATTTTATGAACTTGGAATTTATGTTACTGTTTAGTTTTGTTTCGCTTTTCTGCCATGTGTTTTCTTAGAAAGGCCTCGAGCTGACAATATATCAGCTGAGTTCTAATTTAACAACTTTACTGCCTTATCTTATATTTCTGAAAATTATGCTGGAGAATTTAGTACCTGTGAAACTCTGATAGCTTTAGGGCTAAATTCAATACAAGGATCTATAGCAGCACAGCTAGCACACCCCATGACAGATGGGTAAAGAAGCAGCAACTCCATTTGCTCAGGAGGAGTTGCAAAAGTCAAACCTGAGTGCAAAAACTCTACATTTCTGGTAAACAGAGACATAACAGGCACAGTTGCATATGGACTTCAGGGCTCATCCAAGCATTCTCCCACATGGAGAGGGATGCTTAGTCCCCTCCTCACAGGTAAAATTCAGAGAAGCAGCTTTCTACATGCAGGGACCTCAGCTGTCACAAAAGGGTACAACTAATATCTCTCTCCAAATGACTATAACTTGACTGTAGTCTTATTTCAGACCACACACCTGATCGTGCTTGTCCCAGCATGCAACAAATATAGTGGCACATAGGCAATTGGACATGCATTTTATTTATAGGTCATCCAACCCCCAAAGATCTGACATAATGAAATGTTAATTCATACCCTATCAATTTTCTTTTTTAGTTGATGTTTCCTGCTCACTGTCTCTGTGAAAGTCCAGCCCATAGGATACTGGAAAACAAAGGCTTTGCCGTGGTACATTGATCCTGGGTGTCCATTCACACCTGCCTGAAGGAGTTGTATTTTTACACTCCTTACTGAGCACATAATGGGGTGTAAATTCCCTGACTCACCATGTAGGAAAATGGCTTACACAAAGGATTTTCTCTTTCTCTGTCATATAATTCAACAAAGCCGGGTCTCTGCTTGCTCTTTTAGCTGATTTAGCACCCTCTCACTCAGGAGAAGAGACCAGGGAATATACCTCTCTTGGTTTTTATTACATCCTGAACCAGCCTCTTACATCCTCCCTGGGTTTAATTTTTGACTGAGAGAAGCCATTTGAGGAGACAGATCTGAAGACAAATTCCTACTGACCCCAGAGCCTTGGGAGTCCTTAAGGAACATCTTGATCTTCATGACCTTCACTCTGCTGTCCTGCAAGCACTTCTCTCAGAGAGGGTGGCAGGAATTGGACGTTGTCTTGCATATTTTTTCACAGAAACAAATGACATGGCTCTATTGCATTCCTTTTACACTTTGTTACCAATTTACAAGCTTTTCCTACAAATCTGTAAATCCTTATCAGGTAAATTGGCATGCCTGTTCTGCAGCAGAGGATGTGTCTGGGCTTCTGTTCTGTGAGAAGTTATAGGAACTATTTGGATGCTAGAGTGTTTTCTTCTAGGCAGAGAATCTCAGGGAATGGACATGCCTGTTTATCTACAGTGGCTCTGGTGCTCTTTGGCATCACTGCTGCTCTCTGCTCTTCTCCACAGGGAAGGAGCTTCATCTGTAAAGAAGTGACCTTATGAATTGTTATTAATTAACACTTCCACATGTGAGTTAGCACCTCTATCATGGGCTTTGCTAAAATAGCACCTAAGTCAGATTCTAGAGGGACCAGCTATCTTAGAAATTATCTCAAGGCTGTAGGAACAGAACTGGTTATTTTTGAGTACAGCTGTTCCTTGAAACTTCAGCTTGATTCCATCATGTGGATTTATAACCTCCTTGATGCCAAGCATTTAAACATAAGCATTTTCGATACTGTCTGGACAAGGACTGTGGATCTGCCTGCTATGGGATTGATCAAATTAGTTTTCTGATAAATAGCAGGCAGTTAAAATGCCAATAGTCTAAAATACTCAGGGAACAAAATAAACTGGCTGTAGAAGAAACGTTATCCTTTATTCATAATAGTATATGAGAAAATACTTGTATGGAATATCAACACTTCTGGCAGTAAAGCCTTATACATAAAAAGTTTCCTGGCACCTAAAGTGCACTATCTAAGAAAAATGAAAACAAAAAAGCCCTTACTGTTTCACATCCTTTTCCCCTCATATTCAGAGTCACTGTTGCATGGCAAGAGGACTGGCTGAGCTGCTGAAGATGGAGTAACCACCTGGCACCAGCATTAGGTTCCTTCTCTCTCTGTTAAGGAGACATTGCAGTGCCTTCAGGGGTTTTCTTCTGAGCAATTGACTTTCCTCTATCCTTTTCTCACTCAGAGTCTTTGCTTGTAGAGCCTTGGTTCTGCTGCTCCAGGGCATTGACAACAAGGTCTAACCCAGAGACTCAAGTTCCCGAACCTGAGGAGCAAGAAGGAAGCGATGCTGGTACAGCCTTTACCTGGTGAGTCTGTTGGACCTGGGGGTGTCTCTGTCTCTGTGTGGTTGTGGCAATCTTTGGGAGACACTTCCTTGAGGCAGAGGCTGGAGTTCTGTGCTACAGAGCATCCTTCCCTCCGTGAGGAGACACCTGCTCTTCTCCTGCAGTGTTCCTGGCTCGGGGTCTGAATGTTTGCTCAGTTACTCAATTTATGTTTGTGCAATTCTGAACTCTTTTTACTCAGTGTATATTTAGGCCAGGAAATAGTGCCTCTTTTCTTATGGAAACAATCTTGCTGCATGAGAGTAAATGGGACCTATGAATTTAGCCTTTCTAGCCTGTAAATCGTATCACAAATTGGCAGAAAAATAGTTTCCATCAAGCTCCTTTTCAATTCCTTCAAAGGAGAAACAAGTTTGTGGTTAACACATGTATGATCCTGAACCCTCTGAGTTTGGCATTTACCAGTGTTGTGCCAGTGACAGAACCACAAATGTATATGTGGCAAGTCCTCTTACGGAAATGTCATCTCCTTTGCCCTCTGAGAGCCAGGAATGTTTCCATTTATGAAAAACATACCATCAAGTGGTGTGTGGAACTCACCACCACAGATGGAGATCTTTGGTGGAATCACATGCACAGGTCTGTTCAAACTGTGCAGTGTATAATTTTCCTGCTCCACAAATGGAAACTAAAGAAATCAGTGTCAGATGGTCCCTGTGGCCTGCTGTGTGTCACACTGTTTATTTAAACAGATCAGTGATTCTGGGGATCTACTGCACAGCTTCATTCATACTGGAAATAGAAAATGGAAGATAAATAATTCAGCAGTTGAATAGTAAAAGCACAAAATTTTCCTTTTTTTTTTTTTTTTTTCCCCAGCTTGAGGGATGTAGTTATGTGTAAACATTTCCACTGGGACCCAGTGACTGTAGCTGGATGTAGACAGTTTGCATTGGCAGTGCTAGGTCCCATCTAGAACTAATCTGTTTAACAGTTCAGTCTGAAGCCACTATGGGTAGAACTCATCTGAAAAGATATTTCTCATGCACAATGATTTAAAGCAATTATTTAAATCACTGCTACCATCCTGTTTTCCACAGAGCCGGTCAGAAGGCCTGATGAATATGATTATATATGTACTTAATGTCTTTTTTTATTGCCTTTGCGACTTATTTCTTTAGAATTTTTTTTTTCCTATATCAGTAATTAGGCAGAATGTCCCGAAACAAAATACCTTATCTGTATACCTCATTCCATTTTTGATGGGTACATTTCAGAAAGGATCAGGATGCAATGGCTCCTCACCAGACCTTGGAGAGCTGCCCTATGCTAGGAGTGAAGCTGATGGAATTTTCTACTTTTGCTTTTGTCTTATGAAGGTTACAGACATGAAATGTGGGCCACTCAGACAAAAGTGTGCTATTCAGATTAGAGAAAACTAAAAGGTGGCTTTCTAATGCTGCCTTGAATTGTTCCCTAAACCTCCTTGCAGCTTTGTTAACAAGTAGTCTCTCATCAAATAAACATCAAAACCTGTGAAAACAAGTCACTCACAGCTTGTGCCCAGTAATAAACTGAGTGAGTTGGGGTGAAAAATTATCTGAGGCTAAGCAGAGATATTAGGTGCTAGAGATGTGATACTCCTGTACTTGTTTTACTTGTTTTTTTTTTTCTTGGAAAATCCATTAAATCTATAAGGCCAAGTGCTTTCAAGTAGTTATGACTTGAGTCTGTATTTAAGACATGAACTGTATATAAGAGGAACAGAAAATATGTCTGGAGCCCATCACAAATCAAACAGTGTAACCAAGGCCAGTGTTTCTCTGTTTTGAGCAGCTGCAGGTCTGTCACTCTGGTCCTGAGCTGCTGTCCCACAGCACAGGGGACAGGGAAATGCTCCTTGCTCAGCTGTGCAGCCTGGCTTCTGGACTGTGCTGGAGGAGCTGTGTGTGCTCAGCGTCCTCTGCTCAGGTGAGTTTTCTCCACAGAGTTGCTGAATGGCAAATCTCAGAACAGGAAAAGCTGCTCACCTTCCACATGGCAATCTGCCACGAGATGTGTCTGCTGGGAACGTGGTGAGAGCTCTTACCAGGGGACACATCATGGAACCACAATACATCAGAACAGGAGACTGACAGGAAAAGAAACAGCTCTGTGTACACTAAACCAGCTACTTTATCATGATAAACCAGGGCTGTAGCAGAGGTGTGAACTTTGTCAAATAAGGCACACCACAAAGTTTGAGATTTTGTCTCTGCTTTTCAGTACACTGTGTTTGAATCAAGGGAATAAAGGCTCAGACAGAAGTGACAGCACAGCCAGAGCCATGAGAACAGCAAGCCAGCTCTGCACCCCACTGAGCCAGGGGGAGATGCAAACTCCCTGAAGGGCTGGGATGGCTGGGGGTGCTGTCAGGAACAAATGCCCCCCTGCAACTCTGAGCTTCAGCATCTCTGATGGATGTCTCAGAAAGCTGGCTGCCACCAGCATTGTCAAACACATTTCTGCACCGGCACAGAAGAGCAAAAATAGCTCTCTCATTTCTTATTAGATGTTCATGGCCAGAATATTCCTGTCCAGATTAATAAAGTCATTACTAATTTAGAAAAGCACATCTCACATTTCTCTTTGTATAAATCCTGCCTCTGCAGGGACAGCCAAGCAGCAGGACATTTTCAAGCACCACCTGCACAGCCTGGCTAACAACCTGACGGAGACATGGGTGGTCTCCAGACACCAACTGCAGTCGTGCTGACACTGCACCTCCAGCTGTACTTAGAGGGGCTTGGAAATGTATAATGCTGTGTTAGTAAGTAAAGCCCCTAGCTAGGCTAACTTAAAGTAGCTTTTAATCTTCTCTAATGAATATCTGCAGTTATGATCCTAAGTCTTTTTTCCCAAATACTTCTGCAGCTTTGGGTGCAATCCAGCACCCACTGACTTAAAACTCTGACTGGAGAGGGCCATTCTGCTGGCAGTCCTGTACCAGCCCCAGGGGCTGCCCCACACAGGGAGATCCAAAACCCAGCAGGGGCTTCCCCAACCACCCTAATGCTCCCTCTGTGCTCACACAGGACTCCTGCTCGTGCCATTAGCAGGGCAGAGCTGGCAGGCGCTGAGCATCGAGCTCTGGCACGGCATGAGGTGAGCACAGTTTTTCCTCTCTCAAAGAACTGCTGTCACAGCTCAAGTGCTCCTCAGGTAGTTCCTTCTCTTCTAAAGCAGTCTGAGGATTTTGCACAACCAGAGCCTCAGGTTCTAGTTGCATACTTGTGGGCTGAGGAAAGACTGATCAGATTTTTCGTGTTTTTATTCTTCTGTTTAGTCAGAGTGGAGATGAGCCTCCAAGCAAAATAATCTGCAGCCTCAAGGGACCATTGGACTTGGCACTTGAGCTTCACTTCATGAGCATCTCTTTTGCCAGCAGGTCTGAGCTAGAAATAGCAAACCTGGACGTGACAGCTGAGGAGAATGAGAGCAGGTTAGGAAGCACTGATGACTGCAGTTCACTTTCAGAGTCCCCTGCACCTGACAGAACTGAGTGATGAGTTTTGACCAGAGCAATGTTAATTTTTGTGCTTTTCCCCCTTCTGTAGCCCCAAGTCTGCCTCGCTGGGAGCAGAGCGTGGCGTGGGCTGGCTCTGCTGCAGCTCAGGCAATTTCCCTGACTTTGGGAAGGTGCCTGTGCAATTTGTTAAGTTCAAAACTGGCCAGCTCTTCAGGGCCAGCACGTGCTTGAAGATTATCAGCGTGAGAGAAGTTGATGTGCGGGGGAGCAACTGCAGAGAGGTCCCCAGGCTGGGGCTGAGCCCTCCTCAGGGTGAACATCAACAAGTTTCGAGGTAAACCCACTTCTGTCAAAGTGTCACAGCATGTATCACACCTAGAGACACAGGGACAGGGAGGAAACTTGACTTTAAACTCTTGCTGAAGACCCCACTTGCACAGGGAGACAGGACTCTGTTTTTGCAGTAGCACTTCTGCTTCAGCCTCTGTGCTCAAGTCCTGAGGTGAGGTTTCAGCAGGCCAAAATAAGCTCGTTTAATGAGGTCCAGGGGGCATTGTGCCTCTTGCCAGCTCCTCATTAGTGAACTGACTGCACTACAAACAGGCAAAACCCATCAGCCTGGTGCAGTCAGACAGTGCTGCCGGGTCTGGTGCTGATTTACAAAGCTCAGCTGTTCTGGGTTAAGCAATCGCATATGGGAGCTTGTTGGAAGCTTCCTTGAAGTAAGCCCTAAAGTAAGTTACATCTTTATGGGAAAATGTTTAAAAATAAAACCATATGAAGGAGCATGCAGGAATAAGGGCTGGAAGGGGAAAGACAGTTCTGGTTTTATTTTGCTATAACTCACTGTCTACATCTGGTAAACAAAAAGAGGAAGAATAAACTACTAAAAGTGAAGTTACTATTTCAGGGGTGAAG
The DNA here is from genome assembly GCA_038380795.1 of Pyrocephalus nanus. Taxonomy (NCBI): domain Eukaryota; kingdom Metazoa; phylum Chordata; class Aves; order Passeriformes; family Tyrannidae; genus Pyrocephalus; species Pyrocephalus nanus. The sequence goes on along the minus strand of CM076270.1, from coordinate 24,654,554 downwards.
AAAATGGAGATTATTCCAAACTTAGCTTCAAAGATTTTTATTGATCCTAATTTTTTTCCCCTACTCTGTCTGGGCAGCAGAACTTAAGGTTTTTTTGCCTTTATTTCTGTTTCTCCAGTTGGAAGAAATTATTATTGTAGGGGCAGGCAGTGGAAATAGCATAAGCTGGAGTTATCATCACTCTCCTGTGGCCATGAGTATCTCATTGTTTAGGTTTCATTTGTACTAGATCAGAGCAGATCCCTTCTGTGGGATGTTGACTCCATTAAGGACACAGCCTCGAAGAAATGGATTGGTTTCAGTGCAAGTGTAATAATTTCTTTGATGATAAGAAAAAGATTGCATAGAAATGTGGCCCAAGCACAGCTACACTGTCAGTGAATTCCAGTCAGAAAGGATCTGTGCTGAAGAGGAGAGTCCATCCTACATGAGCTGTATTGAAGGACATAAATGAATGCTGTTTGTTCTTACACCAGTGCTGAGGGAGCAGTGAGTGATTTTTTTTTTTGCTGAGTCTTTAGTTAGGAAATGCAGTTACAGTTTACAAGGGAGTTGGCAGAGGTTTGTCAGGAATGATGGGCTTGTGGTCCATGGAAAATTATTTAATTCATGGTGGCAGATGTGTTGGCAGACATGGTGGCAGAAGAAATGACTTCTATGGGGCAGGTCCAGACTCTTCCTTCCTGTAGTCTGATTTCTCATCTTTCACACCTCTGGGAAAAAGGTTCATGAATATCAGCTCACAATGGGAAAAATTAATTGTAGCCACTTATAACTTCTGTTCTTCTCCAGTATATATACTCCACAAGATTTGGAGTTTTTTCACAATCAAAAGGGCAAAGGAAAACATTTTGAGAAGCTGGCAGAAACATGCTCAGAGTTTAGCAGGAAGCTGAACACTGTATTTCCATCTAAGTGTGTAAACTGAGATCTTTTTATAAGTAGGAGGAAGTGAAGCTTATGTTTTGTGGGCTTTAAAAATAAGTTACTGTGTCTCCCATATATTTCATGAAATAAAAAGCCCAAAAAGCTAAAATTACTCACATATGCACAAACTGGCACACACAGTTTTATCTATAAATGTATGGAATTGATACATTCATTGACAGCTAAATGGTACAATTGTCCTCTGGAGTTTGTAGTGACTTAGTGGTCCCATTTTTACCTTCTGCCTTCTAATTGTGATGAAGGTGCAGAATTCAGAGACCTGCAAATCTGCTGAGGGTGGAAGCAGCTGATGGTAGGGTATGCAAACACTGACCCAAGTGCCCCAGCTGCCTGGCTGGGATGCTCCTGCCTTCCACAGGGTTCTCAGCAGTCCAAAGGAGCTTTCCCACATCTTCAAAAAACAAAGCAGAGCAACAAAAAACCATCCAGTGTTCATTCAAGACTCAGTTCAATGACTTTGATACATCTGTTCACTCTTAATCATGTGCTGCATTTTACTCATTGTTTATCAATATTTTTCATTATTTTTGGTATTAATATATTTTCTGGTTTAACTTGTTCTGTCTTGGTGGCGATGACAGTCAGTGCTTTGGATTTCAATTTTCCCTTTTTTTGTCAATGGAGGTTTTACTTTTCCTTTTCCTTTGGCACGAGGCATCTCCAGTCTGACCCCATTCCAGTTCTTTTAGTAGTCTGGATGGGTATTTCTTGCATGAACACATAAATTTCAGCTTTGGATGAATTTTGAATATGGTAATTTTAATTTCTATAGTCACAGTTCATTAGTTAACCACAGTTTTATCTCCATATTCTACTTTATCATCTTTATTAAAAATGTAGGCATACATTTAAATTTTGACCTTAAAATTCTTTAAACTTTTTATCATCCTACTGTAAAACAGTTCTGCTTGATTTCTTTTTCCTGTCTTTTTTTTATTTATTTTTTTTTTTTCCCCCCAGTTACTGGATTAATCATTCTTTTGGAATACATGTTTTAAATTGAATTTGAAAATTCAACCTGAACTTGTATTTTGGCAAACTTCACTTTATTAATTAGGTCTTTGTCCATTGAAACCTGATTATTTTCCAGCCTTTCACTGGGTTTTAATTTAAATAAGACCTGTAAGTGCAGCAGAGCTATCATTCTGCATATATTTGTCAAAAATCTGCACTTATTATACAGAAGCAGTTGAACATATTCTTCATTTTGAAAATGAAAATTTATAGGATATTATCTGGAGCAGGTGGCTCTAGAAAAGGCACCTAGGAAGTAAAAGCTTTTTATATGTAATTGGTGGATACCATTTCATTGCTATTAATTATAAATGGAAAAAAGTATGAGCAACCTAATTTTTTAATCTTGTTGATGGTCACGGGCATTTAGAACTTTTACTCATCAGAATAGAGAAACAGATTTTAAACAGTAGAGCTTTCAGAATGCAAATGTAAAGCTCAAGTGAACAGTCCTGTCAGATCTGTAAGGAGGTAAACTTCTGATTATTATTTTTGCAAGTGTTTTCTAAAGTATTTTATGAAAGATGAAAAGAATTGCTGAGATCACATTTATAATAGAAATGGAGAGGTACAAGATGGGTTATATAAGCTGTAGCTATGTCAATTTTGTTTGTGTACTCATTGATAAAATTTTCTAAAAATTTAGTTATTTTGCTGCAAAAAATAATAATTCCCCATGTGATAAAGACTGGGCATAAGAAATAATTATTATTTTTTAAAATAAATCATAATAAATAATTTATGCCTGACAGAATGAAGCCAGCATTTAGGTGCCAAATGACTCATGCCAAAATCCTGTCAGCTGAAAAGGTTTTGCTCATTTTTATACCTGCAAAAGCCTGCAGATGAAGAGTTTGGGAGTCTGATGATCTGCTGTGGCAGATATTAAAATACAAAAGGAAAATCTTTAGGAGTCAGTTTTTTGAGAACAGGCCAGTAGAAAACAACTGGGATCTGGCTCAAGCCATCTGCACAAAGTACATAACAAGGCAGGGTACACAAGGAATAATTCTTGTTAAGACAGAGAAAGAGATCTGTGAATTGGTTTTGTGCCCTGAGAAACACTTTTCCCCTCTGATGCCATAGCCCATGTCCCAACACCATATTATTTCTTATCCTGTACCTGAGGCAATGGGACATTCATCTTGAATGAGGCCTCTGAATATTACTGAAATCTTAATTCCCTAATTGGACTTCAGTCCCAATGCTGACATTCACTTTCTGAGGGTCTGAGTTAGCAATTTAAATGGAGCTGAATCTAAGTTCAGCAAAATAAAAACTGATGGATATTATCTTTATTGGCATCACAGAGAGCTTTTTTGTAATTTTAGTTTTGCGAAATATATGATACAGAAATACAGTTATATTTATGCTGAAATCATAAGAACTCTCCTGCCCTTTTACTTAATATCACATTAGTAAAGAGCATCCAAGACCAGCCATTTCACTGTCACCTTTTTCACTTAAACATGAGTCTTCTACAGTTTTACTTTGGGATTCATATTCAGTTTTTGTTATTCGAAGTCTGGTCTGCCAAGTTCTTTTCCTTCTTACTGAGCTGTTTGCCTGCAATCTGCTGACCTGTATTTCAACATGCATTTTTTCTACACCACTGAGTGCAGTGGGTACATCAGCTTTTACACAAATAACTTTATTCCCTCCTAGCCCTTTTCTGTTTCTGCATTATCACAGAGGGTTGGTGCTCTGAAAGTTATGAAAGGTTAATCACGTATGACAGTACAGGAATCAAGAAGAAATACTAACTAGCCCGTTGCCTGCTCATGCATTCACTAATTATACATAATTACACATAACATGGGGACTTTTCACATAACAGTTATGCCTCACTAATGCCTGTTCAGCATTTCAGAAAGTGGGGAGAGGTGGATCTCTTAGGACAGGTTTTAGCTGGTCATGAGCTCAGCCATAACACCTCAGAGACTTCAGAGAGTCTGCCCATCCTTTAGAGGTCCAGGGACAGAGGTGATGATAACTTTATATACACTTTTTGAACTTCAAAGCAGCCTGAAAAATATTTGCTGGGTGCTGGGTGCATGAAGCCCTGCTGGACTGTGCTGGCAGCCTGTTTGAGTCAGATACTCCTGTCCAGTGTGATCCAGGCTGTCTGCACTGGGAGAAATTGGTACAAAAGCTTTATTTGGGTATGCTTGAGGCAATGGGTTTAAACCTGATCAGGTCTAGGGACTTAAAGATAGATTGGCTTAATCATGAGTTTAATGACTCAGGTACCAAGGTAATCTATCTCTCAAAAGAACTGGTCTGGGAGCAGGTTGTGAATCAAGCAGGATAAAAATTCAGTTGTGAAGCAGGGCAGTAGGTCTGTTCAGGTGACACTATGGCATTGATGCCTGAGGCAGAGATGGAACAGAAACAGCAGTCAGTGATTTCTGCACAGGCACAGAGGTCCAACACCTGCAGCAGTTTCTGATCCATCATGGAAAAAACAGATCCATAAGAAGAAAGTGTGGATCATAGAGGCTGTTAAGTCAGCAGATCAGCAGAAGAAACTGTGGGCTTAAAAAGATGAAACCACAAAGAGAACAGTGGCACGTAGCATACAGATGCAATGATTAAAGCAAGGACAGCAGATCCACCTGAAGGACATTCCTGCCTCTGAGCAGCAAATTCAGCCATCTCTTTGGAAGGCTTCCCCAGCATAAATACTGCATCTAACTGGAGAAGGAATTGCCAAGAACTGTGACACTGGGGATGCAAGCAGGGAGCTGCAGTGCTGATAATCCTCCTGGTGAATCCCTGCCTGGCCCAGGTTCAGGTGCCTGAGGAAACAGTGCACTTGTGCAGGCTGGGGGTGCTTTGGCCAAATCCAACAGTGCAGTGCTCCAGAAGGGAACTCTGCTCAAGAGAGGCAACCCTATGGATAAAATAATTAGGTTTGAAGCAAAAAGTAAATATTCAACCTTCATGTTCTGGAGGATAAAGAGAAAGTAAGTTGAGTCTTTTGGAATTATATTCTCTAGGCAACCTATCTTGCTGCAGTTTGGTGATAGTTTTATAACTATGTTCTAGGAGACATTTTGAGTACCTGGAAGTATAAAATAATTGTAGAAGCAATAAATAGCCCATTAGCTGATTGGAAAAAGTTGGGATTTTTTAATTTTAATGATTTGATAGATAGCACAGTATTACTATTATTTTGTCATATTTTGATTTATTATTGCACTAAAAGAAATCCTTTCCACACAGGAACATTGTAAAAAGCAGCAGAACATCTGCATTACTCACCTTTCCTTTGGTTTTGTTTTGATTTACTCCCTGCAATAGTAACATTGCCAATCAGATAAGTGTAATAGCACCTTCTAGGCTTAGCTAGCCCAGAACTGCAAACATTTCACAGTGAGCCTAAAGGAACTTGCTTGATGTTAAGATTGCTATAAAGTAGATTAAAAAAAAACCAACAAAACAAACCACCTTTCTGCCAAAGGTCTGTAATTCTTCTTTGTCACAGCTCTTATCTCCTTTTCCACCTTGGTTTCTCTTTCTTTAAGAGAGCACTTTTCTGTCTTAGAAAACTTGACTGGTTCTTCTGTTTCTCCTGGTTAGTTATTATAATGCTGTTCTTCAGTAAATATATAATATAATAAAATATGCATAATAAAATATAGCATTTTATTTTTTTAGCCATTAAAAGAGATTTGAAAAAAGTTAAAAAATCGGTAATTAAAAGGCCATAGCTTTGTTTAAGAGAAGGAAAGAATTTTAAAGATATGGAGGAAGATTGAACACTGGAGAAGATGGAACACCATATCTGGAAAATGAAAAAATAGAAGTCAGGATGAAAAAGAAAACAAAAGGTGAGAAACAAGGATTTGATAGTCATTTATGTTCATCTTGTCTGCAATAATCCCAGTGGAAAATCCCAGGAGCAATTTTTCCAGTAATTTAACACAAATCCTTATTTCAAACTGCTTCATTTTTCAGAGCAACTATGCCCCCTGTTTTATTAAACTGTCCTTTTTCTGTCTATGCAGCAAATATTACTTCCTCTAAAAGCCTTCAGCATTTGCTCAATTTGCTGATTCCAAATAGTGCAATTTTTCCTTTGAAAACATAGAATTCATGAGTCATGAGGAGGAGTGTGTCTCCAGCACCAGAAGGGAGACAATGCAGGCCTGAGGCAGATGAGACCTGGTGGGAAAAAGCAGCAAAAAAGCGTGTTTGTGGCTGTCATGATCACACTGGTACCTAATAACCATGGCACCACTGGGCATTGCACTGAAATAGAAGTAAGCAGATTTAAAGCTTGATACTCAGTAAAAACTTACTGGCTGGTCCAGGTTTCACACAGAAATTTATTAAACCATGTTACGCAGCTCAGTCTGTGATCTGTCTCTTAAAAAAAAGGATCTGATTTACAAAAGGATGTAAATGTGAAAAAATTTATGATTCGTCCCCAAGTGTCTGATTTTCCTGTGATGTAATTCCAAACATCATAGCATTTTTTAAAAAGATTGTTGTTGTTTGGTTTGGGATTTCAAAACTTTCCATGCAGTAAAAGAGACATTGAAAGTGCTAAACTAATGAAGAATTTAACTACTGAGCAAAAACCACATTAGTAGCTTTCTTCCAAAGTGTTTATTGCCAAAGGTTTATAATGCCTAGAGCAAAGGTTTAAAATAAATCCAAAATCATGTATTTAGGTCCTTGCAAAAAGCAGCAAGTTTCTTCTGTCTGAAGTCTGTTTTGATACAATAGGAAATCTGGGCTGCTTTATTTCAGCTCCACTCTACTGGCTGATATTTAAACCTGTGCTTATTTAATCAACTGAATACCAATAAATAAACTGAAAACCAGTGACTCCACTAAATGATATCAACGCTGAAAATTATTTTCTAGATTAAAAACCAGAATTAAATCCTTCCTCCCATATTTGCTTTCTGGCAGTATCTGTGTCCGTTTTGATGATATTTGAAGCTTATTTAATGAACATGAGGACTGGATGTGTCACCACAGTTGTGCTCACTATGACCATAAAATGTTAAAATTAAGGCCCAAAGCGTTAGTATGAGGCCCCCCAAAGGCAGGGCCTTATATTATATATTTATAAATATATAAATATAAATATATAAATATATATAAAAATATATAAAAATATATAAATATATACTATATATAAAATATATATATTATTATATATTATATATTATATATAAAATATAAATAATATATAATAATATATAATTATAATATTGTATTTATATATTAAATTGTAATTAATATTATTTGTAATTCATATTATAATTAATATTATATTAAAGTAGTATATTCATAGATCCATGGTCCTCACTTTGACATAAACCAAAGCAATATTGGACATGGTAGTTTTGATCTAAGTGCAAGCAGTTTAGCATTTGGGTACAGACTTCTGGCCCTTACATAAGAGTCTTTAGCATTAACTTTTCCTGAAAGGAGGTCACTTGGAGTCTGTTCTCTGCCCTTAAAATAAAGCAGTCATAAAACTGTGTGAGCTTTGCAGCAGAACACAAATAAAGTCACATCACAGAGTGTTTTATTTTTGCCGAGGAAACAAATCGTATTGCACACAATATATTTTTGAAAGTAGGCTAAATGTGCTTTATACATTCACAAAAAAGACCAAATGTCAAAATAAATTAAATGCAGTGTATGTGGTGATGATTTTTAACACATAAGTGAGATCAGACGGGTAAGTATTTTGGCAAAAATCTATGATACCTTCCAAGATGAAAAAGAAGGGCAATTCTGTGCCAGTTTGAAATGTGACATCTATTTCCACACAGCTTTTTCTTTGATGCATACAGAAAGCCATATTTGACACCTTATTTGAAAGAAAAGGTTCCACTCTGTATGAAACAATTCTGTATTAAATGGAAAATGGTTTAAAGCGTGCTCTTGACTTTTTCTACTGGAACAATGATTTCAGCAGATGGTTCCTGTGATTTCCATAGCCCAAAGGCAGCTGAGGAACCACACCACAGTTCAACATTCTTTGAAGACAATATGAGTCCTTCCACTGACTTCAACGGATTTGGGATTGCAATCAAAATTTTCTTCAAATGTGAACTCTGTTCATACCTCATTGGTATGAACATCTATGAGTTTTTTCCCCAATTTGAATCATAGAACTCAAACTGGAGGAGCACATTTCCTTTCTTATATTCTCCCACTCAGGCATTGCCATCTTTTTTGGCTGGTTATCAGTGGTTTCTGATACACAGTCAGACATAATTATAAAGTACAGTGACCTGCTGAGGAAAATGCTGAACTCAGCCAGGAGGGCTTTCCTACAGGTGATGCAAATGGGACAGGACACACTTAGCACTGGATGCACCCACTCTTGTTAACTTTTATATGTGGAAAACAGAATTGAATACACCCCTGTCTGCCATTAAATTTCCAGCTGTAAAATACTGTATAGCAGCACAGCTGTAGTGAATTCTTTCTTGTAAAACTTTGAGCCCAAATTTTTGCTAACATAATTTACATCCTGCAAATTACTGCAGTACTGGTCACTGGTTTCTCTCTTGTGAGAGACCATAATGGAAATCCTCCTTCTCCCCTTATGCTGACAAGGAAAAGTTTTTCTTTAAGGCTGTTGTGCAGCAGGATATGAAATAAGCCAGCACAGGGCCTGTTTTCAGTTATATAGGGATTTTCTGATATAAGAATCTCCTCTATTTACAAGAATACCATTTAATTCTTATTTTTTCAAATTCAAAATCAGTGAAAAAGAGTGAGTGAAAGAAATGTTTGAACCTACTTTCCAGGAGTTAAAAAACATGAAAAGTATTAGGGAAAAGAAGTTTGTAAAAAATTGAAGGGGGTTTTTTATTTACACAGAATCTTTTTTTTTTTTTTTTTAAGCTTCTTCTTTCCTTGTATGTATTTGTTTGTATATATTCCTGTTTGTATGTATGTATGGGTTTGTACATATTCCTAATTTTTGCTTTCTCTTGGAAAAAGAAAATATAAACTATGAAAAATTAAAATAATTACACCAAAACTATTCTTACTATAGGAAGGATTTCCATTTCTATTTTCATATTGTTGAAAGTGAGGAAAAAATTAAGCACAATATCTGGTCATAAAATTCTGGCATTACTTAGGGTGCTCTCCAGTGATGGCAACACACTGTTCCATCAGGGAAGGGAAATCAAAGTCCTTGAGTGCTGCACAACTTCTGGTGGTTAAAGTTTCCACGTTTTTGCAGTGCAGAAAAGTTGCACTGCTATTTCTGCCTCCTCATCAGGAAAGGGTTAAAACCTTTATCCCAAATTTTACAGAAGAAAGCAAATCCCAGCACCAATTCAAGTTCAGAAAAATACATACAGCCACGAAGTGGGGGACAGGGGTGACATACAGGGATCCAGATTTCCTCTCATGGACTGCCCAGACAGGGACTGACCCCTTATTTTCAATGATAGTTCAACCTTGGGCCGCTGTTGACTTTTTTCTGCTTTCTGTAGCTTTGGTCAAGACGTGACTTCCACACAAAATACTGTGAGGATACTATGGTGAACTTTGCTTTGATGCTTCTTCAACTATGAAACAGAGCTACTGGATTTCTTCTGCTGTAACAGTGAGCTCTGCCTGAAAATGTCTTGGCACACACAGGAATAATTTATTTTGTTCCAAGTAGCATGTGGAGGTATTTGCATTATGCTGCATCTTCATGCAGCTGTCACCACTGGGGGTGTAACGAGTGGGTAGGAGACAATTACTAGACAGATACTACACAGTTACTACACAGTTACTACAGGAACATGTGAAAAAGTGATCGAGAGCAGCCATAAAAACAGGCCAGGTGGAAAACAGCTTTTACCTCCAGGTACTGATATTTCACTGCACACTTCAACCCCTATTGAGCAATTGCTCATAAAAAGAAAATTCTCTGGTTAAGCTGGCAATGACCAGAAATGCCACATATATATTGCAGACTGCAGTCCTGAGGAAGGAACAATCCCTCACCCCACCCTCCCTGTGCACAAGGTGCAGGTCATACACAGCCTCCTGCATGGCATTCCTGCCCAGAAATGATACCTATGGCACAGGAAATAGATGGCAGAAAAATCAGAGATGTGAGGATCCTTTATACTGGAATTTCAGAGTGAGAGATTCCTATTATCAGATGGAAAAAAAAAAAAAAAAGCAACCCTCCAACTATTGCCAGTATTGCAGTGAATCATTTGACCACATGGTGCCCTCTGGTGAATTGCATTGCTGCTATCAGGGATAAAACAGCACCAAAAATAGTTCTTCCCTGTGCAAACATTTAATTTTTGCTATTTCACTAGCACAAAGTCAAGTCATGCATTCAGTCAATTTGAACTGCACTTCCTTATGTTGCCATTTCTTGTTCTGAGCTCACCCCATACTGTGCCATTTGGGCAGTACCATTACAAAAAACCAGGAATTTGCCAAGACAGAAATTTTTGTAGTAAGACATTGAAATATGACAATAAAAGCACTAAAAAAATACTTTTTTTTTTTTTTCCTGAAGGTTCAGAGAGTTTTCTACTACAAAATTTATTTTAGATCTGACATTTTAGGGGTCTGGAAAATTGCAGGACGAAGGTTTCTAGCTTTCATGTGGATTTTGTTGTGGTTTTGTTTCTGGAATAGGTATTTCAAACAACACAAAGCATTATTCACTAAAGCTGCATGTGGCCAATAGACCTCTACAGCATATTTTGATTCCTCCCATAATGACATCACTTCTCAGCAAGCCTTCTATATAAATACCTCACTGTTTGGAAGAACATTTATTTTGGTCCTCTGTGTTCTTGACTTATGCTACTTGTGCAGCTGAAAATCTCCCCTGAACAAGGCAAATTACAAAGTGTCACTGGAATGGCTGAATTCCATGGAGAAGGCCCCCCAAATCACAGACTGAGAACAACCACAAAATGTTGAAAAAAAAATTGCAGAAAAGTAGTACTTTCTACTCTATTCTAGAACAAAGACTATTGTGCTAAGGGAAGAAGGTGGGAAGCAGAGAAATGCAGCAGATTCATCCTTCCCTCAATTTCTGCCTGAGTGTTAAACCCTGCTCCTCAAACACATTACTTTGTTAAAAAAGATTGTGCTGCTCTGCTCAAGATTCAGAGTAAGATGAAGCTGAAAAGCAATCCTGTTGAGATAAACCCAGTAATTTGGAATAAACAGGGACAGGCAAGCTCAATCACCTGTGTTTGCTCACACACAGTCCTCCTAAAGAAAGGCAAGATGAAGACAAGAGCATTTGCAAACATTTACTGCTCTTTCTGAAGCCTAAAGACAAACTCACTCTACCCAGGGGTGAGTCTGAGCTCTCTTAAAAAATCTGACCAGCCTAATAACAGTGAGTACAGAGAGAGCTGTATGAGAACAAAAATATCTACTAAAATCCTCTTGAAGAAAAAAATATTAGGAAACTCTGCATGCACTATATTCCATTTAACAAACATGTTAGAACAGTAATGATGAAAGTGATTTTGATTATGAGCAAAGAGAAAAAGAAAGGGCTCCAAAGAGCAGTCTTGGGTTTCATTCTGAGGTACCCAAATTAGTAATAAAACAGTTGCTTTCTATGACTAATTTGAAAGGCAGTGTCATTGAGAGCACACCAGCTCTACATCAGCCCAAAATAGTGAGGAAGCTTCATCCTGTGAATATTTGTACCCATTTCAGAAGAAACTGCACTCACAGACTCCTGAGGTTTGTGAGCTTTGACAAGGTAAAGCCAGTTTGTTTAAGAAGTGCAGAGGAAAATAGATAAGTAAGAGAAAAGCTGTTCCTCATGGAGAGTAGCAGAAGCCAACAGAAAATAATACATCTCAAAACCCCGAGGGAAAATAGAGAATAACTTGGCAAGATCCAAGGTAGACCCTGATTTATTAAACAGATACTGTTCTTTGGCAACCTACAGCAAAGTGATGAAGAGATTTTCTAGGCTGGGACATAATTTTCTACCAATTTTTCAATTTGTTTAATTCTGAGCTTGGTGCAGGAACATCAGAAGGAGGACAGTACTTGAAGGAGCTAAATTCTGTATATGCTTTGCATCTAATAAAAAATACATTATTTTTTGGTATGTTTTTATATGCTTTCTTCCAAGGCAGATGATGAGAAAAATTAATTTTCCCAGAAATAACTTTTTTTTTTTTTTTACTACTATTTCAATGGTCCAGTCTTCATTCCAATTTTATTATGAAATATATTACTGTGAAGGTATATTTTGACAGGTATTCTGAAGCTGAGTAGAGAATAATTAAAAAAGAATAGCAATTAACCTGTCTTAGGGAAAGCATTGTAATACAAGTGCTACTTAAGGGAAATTTCTGTTGTAAAATCAAAAGGATACACAGGGAGAAAAATAGTATTTAAGGCAAACTGCCAGTCAAATTATGTTCAGAGAAGTTCAGTATGGTTGATTTAATGTTCCTTCATCTTCCTAGTCAGAGTCATGGTCTTGAGAAACATATTGGGAGCATGTAAGGAGATATAAATACAGAGGATATAAGATGGAATGAAAACAACATTGCAATTTAGGATTAGAAAAATTAAACATATATATATATATATATATACACACACATTGGAAATGAAAACAAACCTCATGTAATTAGGCTTACTTATTTTATTTATAGAAGTATGGCTTTTACACTTTTTACTGAATAAACTGCTTAATACACTGAGGCCTGTGGGTAAAAGCATTAAAATGGCTATGCAGGGTAAGACCAAAGCTCCTCTGATGTCTCAAGCAATGACCAAAAACAGATGGCTAAGACAGAAAAAACATGAAATCAAAAATTACCTCAGTCAGAGAGAGTTTTCTTTTTCCCCCTATTCCTAATAGTTCCTAACATTTATCTTTTCTCTTCTGTGAGCTGATGGATTGTGTATAACTCTGCGAGATGCAGTCTGCAGTAATTTAGAACCCATCATTTTATATGTGAAACTATGATTTCTCTTTCCTTCATCTGTATAATTTCCCATTTATTTTGTTGAATTTTATCTGCCATTTCAATGACCAGTTGACCCTCTCAAAGGGTTTTTGTAGAAATACCCTCAAAGGGTATTTCTTTAGTGAAGCTTCAACTTTTACTCCTACTCTCTGTTTTCAGCTCTTTAATCCTTCTCTTTTGATGAGGGATATTTCTAGAGCCTTTTGGAAAGCCAATATATTATATTGAGTGGATCTCCTTTATCACAGACTTTTTGTCTGCCTAAAAAACCCAAAAAATAAAGACTCATCTACATTCAGGTTATCTATTTCAATTTTTCTTATACTTTCTAATGATTTTTGAGGTATTGATATCAGATTTATTGGCTTGTAATTTTGTGGCCTCCTCATGACCCACATTTGTCATATTTTCTATTTTTCAGCCCTCAAGAACCAAGGTAGTTTTGAGCTACAGGTCAATTATTGGTCAAAAATTACAGGTCAAAACTTTGGAATGCTGGAGATGATCCTGGCAGATCTCTCTTGCATAGGTATTGTCTTGACCACAACAGATTTTACTGATGCTTCTGTTGAGATGTTCCTGACTCTCCTTGTATTCATACCTGCTTTGTGCTACACAGAATATGAACCAAACTGTGCTATAAAGCCAGACCCTCTCACACTCTTGACAGGAACTTCAGCCCTGCTAAATTGACTGTACATTTTTCTCCTGATTTCAATGGATCTAAGTTGCCAAAATCCAGAATTTACTTTTCCAACCCAATAGCCAATGAATAGCAGCAACAGGAAAATCACTTTTACAGATGGAGGAACAGCAAAGTGTTGTTTCCATTTGTCTTTCTGCTTGGTATGAAAAAAAATTGCCTGCACCCACAAGCCCAAATATTGCAGAAAGTCTAGTACTGAAAATCCATACAACTTCTCCATAAAAGAACTTTGGCTCCTCTCAAAAAATCTGTAATCACTGACAAGAAAAAGAGTTCCCATCTCTCATCTGCATTACCTGAGCAGTAACAGGTGTAGAGACCTGATCCAGAATCTGTCACTGTATCTCCTTTAATCAAGAAAATCCCTCTGTACATCTTAAACACAGAAGAGGTTTCCAAGGACTCAGACAGAAAATATTCAGAATGCCACAGCTCACACTTGCACTGACTGCATGAAATACTACAAAGTATTCTTGTTGGTATAAAAAAAAATTATTATTCATCAGCAGGGACCATGAGCTACTCAGCTGTAATGTCACACTCTTAGATTTAAGAAGAAAGGAACAACTGCAATGTTTGTTCAGTACAAAAAGAGAAAAAAACCTCAGGAAAATAAAACAGTAATGAAGAGTTTTTGCAGCAGAATGAGTCAGATATTGCATCACCAGTCAAGCTGCTGCCATAACTGAGACATGGGCTGATGGCAGGCACTGCTTGGGAAGCTGGTGAAAGCTGGAGCCTGGAGCCAAAGCACGTTGGAGAATTGCTGTGGATTAATTTCTGTTGGTGTTGAAGGGAGCATCTCTCCTAAATCCTTTGCTTGTTGTGACTCTGCTCTGCTCAAGTGGACTGGAAAGGGATAAAGCCAAAAAGACATTTTACTAGGGGGATAAATACTGCTGGGATCTCTAACATCACAAGATACTTTACCTGCCCAAATGCAGACTGGAGAACAGATCCTGTTAAGATGGTTCAGTCAGTGCAGGTTGTTACAGATGAGAGACTTCTTCCCCCTTTCCCAAGCACAAGGTGCTTTCCATCCTGCTGTGAAGTTTGGTGAAGGAGTTCATTTGAAAGCGATAGAAGCTCACACAACACTTTTGCCTAAATATCAACAAACAGTAAAACAAACAGTAAGCTTTGTGTCTCAGGTCAGAAAACTCTTCTAGTATGGAGGGTGAGCTCTCCTTTTCCACGAATTAAAGAACTGCCCCCATTCTCCCACCACACAGCACTGTGCACCTAAAGATGTATCACATGGACCGATGGTCACAGCCAGCACGATATCTAAAAAATAATGAGGGAAGTTCAGTGCCAAATCTCATAAAAAACATTTGCCCTCCAAGAAGGAGTGCTAATGTTTGTAGACTCTTCTGGTGCAAGCATTCTTTTAGGACTAGAGAGACATTTATCTATTACATTTGTTTATTTAACATGGACATCGTGTGGCAAGCAAATGTGTACAAGTGACAGTAGCAAGTTTAACAATTATTTTTATTTTAATCTGTGGGTTTCAATCAATTTGTCATTTCCCATTGTGTAGTCAGCAGAAACCAATCATTTTTATCAGCACTTTGAGTGCTACAATATGCCACCAAGACTGGAGAAAAATGGGGATATAAAAGTAATCTCTGCAACAGGTAAGGGTGTTTACATATAGATAGCATGTTTAGTTTGATAAATACTTCTTCATGTAGTCAGATAGTTTTCTAATATCTGATAGCAAGAAAACACACAGAAGGTGCCAAGTTCCATTTCAGTTTTTGATATAGAACAAAATGAACTGAATTTATAAATGCCACTTGTGAGCCACTCATTTACTGACATTAAATTCTGAAAATTGTGAAGAAGGACAGCAAACGAGAGGCTATTTCATTTTAATCTAGAAGTGACAGCTCTGTGACCTTTCTTTGTCATTTCTTATATGATCTTACCAAGCACCATGAGCAAAAATGACACCTGGAACAAGAGACCAACACAGTGAATGTAGAGACAATTTGTTGTTTCCTGTTTTTACCAGGCCTCTGTCTTAAAAAAAAAAAAAAAAGGATATCCTGAAAGTCAAGAATTTGTGAATGCAGCATAAAACTTTATGACAGATAAACTGCATTGGTTCACTCTACCAAAAAAGTAAATGGGTTTTAGAGTTCTCTGTTGCTTTCTTTGCATTTGTGTGACATCCTTAGTTTAAAGTAGGAAAAGATACAATTTATTCTTCTAAAGGAAAATCTATAAATATGTAGATACAGTGTTAGAATGAAATCAAAACCCTGTTTCAGGTTAGGAAAAAAGAGAAGACAGCACCAAGTATCATGAAGAACATCCAAAAGAGTATTTCATAATTGTTTTCAAAGCATTAATGTTCAGACATGGCATGTAAACAACTTGAGTAGGATATGTGTTAGTTTGATTCCTTGTAAATCCAAACCTGATGCCTCACTTGTGGCAGTGATGGTATTTTTTTTTAAAAATAAAACCATATAGGTTATTTTCTCAATTTCCAAGAAAGTATTAATTGAGGTATCTATTTTAACTGATCGTAGCCTGCTAGTACAGGCTACAGCTGCAAAAATGTATTAACAGCCTTCTCAAGCTCAATCTTATTTTTCATGGCTCATTAACTTTGGAGAAGTCTGCTCCAGGCTGCAATTTTACAAGATTCCAGCTCTAAAATGTTTTCTCTAAGAACTGATAACTGAAAACGGTTGTCAAGTTCAATGTTATACAAAAATAAATAAGTTATTAGCATTAGACACTTCTGATTTACCAGGCTAGAAAATGCCTAAGAAAAAGGTGGCAAACAGTTCTCACTGCTAATTACCATTCAGCTCTGGACACATCTACAGCAGCTGTGAATGAAGTGGTACTCCTCAACTCATCTGAAACAGATTAATATAATTTTGTAAAAACTTCAGTAATAATAATGTCTTTGTCAAAGGCAAAGGGTATGCAAATTTCAAGCAGAGAATTATCTTAGCAGCCAGAAAACTGTCCTTGCCCAGTGCTGTGCAAGAAAAGAAGCAAGAGGAATCCCTGGCAAGTTCTCCTCGTTCCTTTGCCAGCTCACTGAAGGGGTGCCCACATCCTGCACAGCTCCTGCCCTGTCCTTCTCCTCCTGGGCAGTGGGAGCAAAGCCCAGGACGTGCCCCTTATTGCCCACTCCCCATTGCAGCTGCCCTTAAAACAAGGCTGGGAAATTGCAATCCCAGAGTCAGAAATAAACCTGCAGTCTGAGCTCCATGACTTTTCCCAGCTCCTCACCCAGAGACAGAACAAAAGAGCTTTCTAGTTATGCAATAATTATTAAAATGCAGGCTCAGTGGTGCAAAACATCTCTAAGTCATCACTGGGCACAAACTGGGACCCTGCCCACCTCTACCCACCTACTGCAGATGCAGATCACTGGACTGGTTAATGCAGAGGAAATGTTCTCCCACGTTCATGTCACTCCCCAAATAGCCCTGGCTCTCCTGTCAGACCACACTTCACTATTTTGGGTCAGAGAAGGGCAGGTGTATCTGACACTGCTTAAATTATTGCCACATAGTAATTGTGGAAAACCCCACAGCTGGGAGGGGGCACACATACTGAAAAAAAAAAAAAAAAATCCCAAGAATGCAACAGGGTTTATTTATTATTTTTTTGGCTTTCCATTTTTCAGATACTGAAAGAGTTTGACCTTATATTTACTGCCAAAAATAGTTAGATTTTTTTTGTACTCCTTTTCAAGAAGGGCTTTGGGGGTTGTCTTTTTGGAGGGGGTGGGAAACTAATTACCTCATTTAAAGCAAAAAGGACCTTTATTTTCACACAATATGGATCATGTTTCTATTATTAGGTCAGTTTGAAAAGGAGGTTTTAAAGAAATGTTGCCAGAGAATCAAAATCCAAATCCAAGTTTCTTATCAATGTCAACTCTGTAAAAGCAATAACCCTTTCACAGAAGTTGAATTTATTGATGTAAAGGTGGAGAAAAGATGCTCCCAAAAGTAAACATATTTTAAATTTATTAGATTTTTTTTGCTCTAGTTTTTTATTTTTGAGCTGGGTTTTATACTATACCATATGTCATGTGACTGAAACTGCTTCGAAAGAAGAAAAATGCTTTCAATATGTGTGAAGAATTTCTTTCCATATGTCACCAGAAAAAAAAATAATGTTTTGACAACTGTTTCCTCATGAGGCAAGATTTGTATGTTCTGAGATGCAGAAACATTTCATCAGCTAAGCTGGTGAATGGCAGCAGTTTTAAGCAGCCAGTGAGGATGGCTGGTCCAAAAGGCCTTCTACTTTTTGAGAGCCAGCTGCAATGCCATTTTTCATTGAGGTGACTGACAGTCAGGATTTCTCTTTGGATTCAAATAAATATGATCTATATAAAGATTTCTTAGCATTTTAGTGTCTATTCTTCCTTTCTTGTCCAGCAGTTCTGGGCTTTGTTATGTTCCTGATTGTAACATTCGGGACTGGTTTTCTTCCTTTCCATTTTTAAAGATGACCTTGCTGGTGAATCTGCTTTCAGAGGTCCCTCAGCTCCATTCAAAATATAGACCTTTAAACGTGGTCTTTAATAGTTGTAAAATGTTCTCATAAATTCCAAGCTATGTATTTTCTATATTGTTTCTTTATGGTTCATTTAGTGTGACATTATATAAAAATTTTAAAAAGGCATTTCCTTCTCAATCACTTCTGAGTGAAGTCCCTGAAAAAAAAATCACTCTTAAAACTTTTTCTTTGAGCCATTAATTAGCTCAGTGCTTGTTAACTGCTGCTGTAGGTTTTGATTCACTGGCACGAGCACACTTCTGGTGTGATGGATGTGCTGTGAAGGCTTAGATAGATAGGCTTAAATGCATTTGCATGTCAAAGCAAAATGAGATATGGCATTCACTTTCAAAATGAACTTTATGGGATAATACTTTATAGAAATAATGGCGTTGTCCTGGATACTAAAGCTTTGTAAGTAAATACAAATAATGCTCCATGTGTTTTATCAGCCTTTGTCAGTGTAACCTTTAACATAAAATTAAGACAAATTCAGTGCAGTATTTTAAGATGAAAGGGGCATTATCATAAAGGCATAAATAACAACCCAAGAATTTATGTAGGCAGTTATGAATAAACATATAAAGGTTTCCTGAACATAAGCAAGAGTCTACTCTGAGGGAAAATCAAAAAGCCTTGTGTAAGCAGAAGGAGCTACTGGAAATCAGCCCCCTTGAGATGGGCAGGAATTTGATGGTTCTGGTTTTATTTTGACTCTTCTCCTGTAAATAAAAAAAAAAAATGTTTTAATATGGCCTAACGGTTTTCTATGTGAATTATGCACAACAAATTGCAGTGTAGAAAGCTTTTCACCCAATGGCAATGAACAAGAAAAACCCCAAACAACAGAAAATGAAGGTGCTCACCATGGTCCAGGCAGGGTGCTATGGGACACAAAGCCAAGCCAGGGGGGTGCTCTGAGCAGGGACCATCTGCATGAACCCCCCTGGAGATCCCTGCAGCTGTGTGAGGTGCAGTGCTGAGGGATTGAAGGCAAGAGGTGCTCAGATGCCACTGTAATGAAAGAGTTAGAACAGCACCTCAGAGAGGAAAAGCAGCCTGAGAGAATGGAAAAACCACAGCTGATTACTGCTCTTGGTTCTTGCTGCTGTGTTAAAGCTGCTGGTGACCAACAAAACCAACACCTGCTATTTGTCCAGAATGAATAGTGCTGCTGCTGGAGTGAAAATCCATCCTGGGGCTCCAATTTTGCACGGAGGGACAGGGCTGGGTGAGTGGCTGGCTCAGCCCAAGCAGTGCCAGAAGGTTCCAGCCTCTGGCAGAGCAGGGCTCCTCCAACCCTGCTCCTCAGACAGCAGCAAGGAGCAAAACAGCATCAGTAGGGCTACGAGGAGATGTCTCAGAGAATTGTCAGGGACTGATGAATCACACAGGCATTCAGACCATGCTCCACAGGAGCTAAGAAGTGAAAAAGCAATTTCATTCTGTAGTAGATTTTCGAAGTACCTGAAGGCAGAAATTTCCCTGGGTCAAGGCCCAGTCTTGCTAAATTCCCTTCTTCAAACTCCTTGTCCTTTCAGTTCTTTCACCTGGTGTGCTTGTACGTGGCATAATAATAACACATTTAGGTGAATAAAGTTGCCACTGACAGTAAAACCAGCCAGACTCAGTTATAGAAGAATTGTGGAATATTTTTATTTGGTCATTATAAGTAGAATTAATGAAAGGCTGAAAGGATAGTATTTGAAAGAAAAAACAAATGCTTTATAAAGGTGGATAAATCTAGTAAATAATCTCAGCCACACAAAAAAAAAAAACCAAAACCAAACAAACAAAAAAACCAAAACAAAAAACCCAACAATAGAAACAAACAAACAAAAAAAACCCAACAAAAAAAAAAGTCAGTTTACATTCTGAAAAAGTTTAACTTTATATTTTTAAGAAAACACAGATGACTGGCTTTTGGCAGTCAGCATGAAATGCAACTGTTGTGTTGCTGTGCATCATCTAAGGACAGAAAAGAATTATATAATGCTTGTAGTTAATGTATTCTACTTATGTCAGTCAGTAAGTGATAGCATGTCCTACCTAATTAAATGCAGATTTCATGTGCATCTCTTTATCTTCTTACTGTGCAAATAATGGAAGCTAACATTAAAGTATTAAAATCAGATAAAATTGCATTTCTTATTAATACAGCGTGGGGAAATGTATAATTTAAAATATGTCTTATGAAATGTAATCTCTTTTACATATTGCATTCAGCTCTGATATTGATCAAGATATTCCCGGGAGTGGATGATGAGAGGAGGAATTGAGTATGTTTTCCTTCCTCTAGGGATGAGCTAGCTTATTGCTGAGCTCCCACACTGCTTCTCTGAGTTAAACTGCTTCTTGCTCGGCTTGTTTTCTTGTTGCTGTTCAAGGAAGGTTAGTTTCGAAAAGTTTCTGGAATCTACCATACCAGCATTACCTATTTGTGACAAAGGATTTGCTTTTTAAATTATGATTTTTATTTGTTTTTTTAAATTATGATTTTTATTTGTTACAGAAACATCCAAATATAATCATCCTGTGCTACCTACACACACACATTTGTAATTGAAAGTCTTTAAAATCCCTCTGTTTTGTTCCTTATGGAAATACATCTAATAAATCCTGTAAATATCCATATAGGTATACTTGAGGCAGGCACCATTAAAACTAAGGAGCATTTTCAAATTTAAGAGACACTATAGGATTAGAGACTTACATTTTAATATTCAGTGTCAATGCTTCAAAGAAATTTATTCAAACTTGTTTGCCAGCAATATGTGAGATGACAGGTGTCCTCCTACATTGTTATCTGATGTTTGGGGACCAAAAGCAAAAATTAGTGATGTAGGAATCTGAAAACTGAAATTAAAGACACACTCATAAAAAGATGGCATGAACATTGTGTATATCCCTGGAACAATAACTATCACAGTTTCTCAGGTTTTTATCTTTTTCATTAAACAGGCAGCTGAAAATGTTCAAAGAACAACATTATCTGAGAAAAAAAGAAACCTTAACTCTTTTCATTCAGTGCTATGTTTTCCTTGCAGAAGCAAAATTATTTGCCAAATGTGGGATGGCTTCTTTGTTTAAATCCTGACTGGCAGGAAAAAAAATATGCTCTCTGCTAAAATGATCTAATTTTGTAGCTGTCTCAAGGATGTGTCTCCTTTTATCAGATGATGCCCTTTCTTCCTAGCTGGTGGAATACTCACTGCACTCCACAAACAGGCACTTTGCATTATGCAGATTATTTCCCAGGAAAAGTGAAGAAGTGGGCTTTTGACAATGATGGAAACAACGAAGCATGAAGAAATCAGAGGAGATCAAAGGTGCTCATTAGTTTAGATGGTAAGAAATAGAGCTGTTAACAATAACACAGAATCTTTCTTGTTACTCTTTCATACTCTATGAAATCCCATAATTGTTGCATCAGAAAATGCCTCATTTACTTTTCATGAATCAAATACTGAAAAGAAATGCTCATGCTTCATATCACATGTAGTAGAGGGACACCCTCATTTATTGTGTTCCTTTGATGTTTTTTTTTTATTACTTGAAAGGCTAATTCAAATTGCAGAGGTTTTATGAATATTTTATAGACTCTGTGTTCTAAATGATCAGAAATATCACTCTGTGATATGCTCTGGGCTTACAATTCTGCTGTGCTCAAACAAAGCCCAGCAGAGGAGTAAACTGTGGAAGAAAAAACCCAGCTGGATCATCTTCCATGTATTTCTAGACAGAGCATTCCTAGAACAGCTACAGATTCCTCCCATATGTAAATGGCAGAGCATATCTATGGTGTAAAGTAATTTATTTTTTGTTTCTCTTCTCTAGTAAGACATGCTTTTATTCAGGGAGAACCTAATTCAGACAACTTCATGTTACAGCCATTAACTTAGTTTAACTTAAAACTAATTTTTATCTTATTAATTTTCTTGAATTGAATTATAAACATCTGCAGATCTCCTGGTATGTGGTTCAGCAGTTTTAATATTACTCTTTCCTGCTCTATTTGAGGTTGAAGGATAACAATAATGCAAATTGTTTAATTAAATTTTTACTGCTTTTTATGTCTGCTTATGATAACCAGACTTGCTGTATAGATATTATTTTTATTTAGTTGCACATCGATAGTACTAAATTTTATTCACTGTGGGCTTTCTCCCTGTATATCCTGAAAAACAAAAAGGGAGCAATGTATTTAAAAAGTTGTAGGGTTTACTGTCTCCCATCCTTGCAAATCCATTAGCTAATGGAAAAAAAAAGGAATATGGCCCCAAGACATACACACCACAGTTTATTCTGTTACAGTTTTCAGTCATTTAACACATATAAAGATCATGCTGAAAGGTGAGATTCCATACACAAACCAGCTATAAAATAGCAGACTTACTGGTGTTTTTTACTTCTCAAACCATTGGCTCAGATACCGAGGGAATAGGAGAGGGAAGGAAAGTCTGCTGCACAATAAAGAATCTCCCAACTCAGGCTGAGGGCAGAGACATTTGTCTGGTTCTGTGATCCAGAGCAGACATGATCAGACCTAGGCAGATGGATCAGACAGACACAGAACAAGGCCAACCATAAAAACCTCAAATAAATCTTCCAGTCTCTGTCCCAGGGTCTCCAGTACTCTCAGGGCATCATTACTCCCTGAGTTTTAAAAAGGAAGGCACAAGAAGCAAAGCCATTTGCCTGTCTTTTCACTGAACCCTGCATTATAGTTTATTTTATACAAAGCAGGTTAAATCTAATGCTTGTACCATCTTACAACCTGCAGGCCATTTTCTGTCTGCAAGCAGCATTCAATTTATAAAGCACCAAGGAAAAAAAGGCAGTCCAGAGCAGGATGCAAAAGAACCTGTAAGCTGCCAGCCCTCCCTCAGGTGCACTGTTTTTGGACAAGAGCACGGAGTGAAAAAATAGTGATGAAGTCACCTCTTTAGAGAACAGTAATGTCATCCCTAAAACTTTCCTGAAGTGTTCTACTTCACTGATTTTAGGGCACTCAAAATTTATTTACAGCACATCAGAATTTAAATAAAATACTCCATCTGTGTCAACTTTTAAATGATTTTTTGTTCTTCAAGATACTGGCTACCTGATACCACATCCCTTTATTTGTTTTAAAAAGACCTTACAGACCTAGGAGTCTTTTTCCCACTCTATCAAAATTCTACAAAGGACATGAGAAAGGTCAGAAGAGAAGCTCTGGTTTCCCTGACTTTGACCATACAGCTCTCCAAAAAGCATATCGAGTATCACTGCACCCAAACAGAGAAACATCACACCATCACCCTTTTAATCTGTGAGGGGTGGCATTATATGGCAATAACAGAGCAACACAATGGCAACCTTGTCTTCTTCTGGGTTTCATGTAAATCAAATCCCACAAATGAAGCCCAGTTTATAAAGAAAAACAAAAAGAGCTGAACTTTAAATGCTCCTATTATTTAAGTGTGCCAGTCAGAGTCCTGCAAGGTGCTTCTTTTTATCTGAAAGCACATGCAAGTTCAAAATCCAAATTCAGATAACCATCTACTCTTCTCAGGGAGGTCTGTTTGCTTCCGTGAGTCTGGGGTTCCTGGTTATCCAGATCAGGAGTCAGACCAGAGAAGTAGTGGTGAAGTTTGCATGGGCTTGGCTTCCTTTCCCCTGGAAACCAGAGTGCAGGGACCAGAAGGAAAGATTTTAACAGTTTGCACCAGGGTCTCAGCTGTGCACGAGGCTTTACAGAACATTATTTCTCATGGGCAGACACTTCTTATCCTTCCAGCTAACAGTGCAAAAATCCTGTACAGCATAATGTTCTGAAGAGGTGTTTAAAATTTGGAAGTAGGCGGAATAAAAAATCACAAAAATATTATCTATCTATAAATATACCTCTGTATATTTATATATATATATTAAATATATATATATATATGTATATATATCCTTAAAAAAAGCTGTAGAAACTGAGTCATGCTCATTTTGTAACTAATCTGCAGAATCCTCCCTTAGATGTCTCTGTGCTGCATGGACAGCACAACATGAAGGTATGAGGATGTTTAGGAGTGCCATGTGGACATGCTCTGTCCTCAGCAATTCCAATCCTTTACAGAAGAAACTGGGAGATAAATTAATTGATATGTTCTAAGTGTATTTGGTGCTTTGTGATTTTCAAGTGGGTGGAAGCACCACTACACTTTGTTTAATAACAGCTTAGCAGGAAGGAGTTACCTGTGTGGGAGATGGAGTGTGCCTGGGAGAGGAGGAACTCTCCTCTGAGTCTGCAAGGTAAGATGGAGATAAACTGTGGGTTAGAGGCAGTTCTAATACCACAGTAAGTGATATCATAAAAATAAATAATTTGTAAAGTCATAAACCATGAGAAAAAGAATGAACTGCATTTCTGAGCAGTTTGGAAGAGAAAAAAAAAATTAATCCAACCCCTTAGAGCAAGGCAGTTAGAAATGGTTTATAGTTTTAATACACACAACTGACAATGAAAATAAAAATTAAAAACAAAGTATGGCCTTTAGCATTCTCCCCACTTAGAGTCATGAAAGATATTTGTGCCTGTTCTGCATTCCCCTCACCAAGCAAACCAAATGCAATGCACTCACAAATTGAACTCTTTGCATGGCAGGTTCAGTAAGGAGCAGAAAAACTACTGTTTGGTTGTCCTAAAGTAGACTCCCAAATCCCTACATAAGCACCCAAAAGTTGAAATGCTTGTGTCTGGGTGTAAAACACTCTCAGCTGTGCATTATCACAGTGCTAGAGGCAAAAAGCTCTGCAGCTGCTTTCTTTTTAGGTAATAAATGAAGTGATGCCATTCCCATGTTATAGATAAGGATGTTTGCTACAGAGAACTGGACTGTCCTGCCCAAGGTCACAGAGCAATCAATTAGTCTGAGCTGGTTATCACCTATTTTAGTCACAAAAAAGAACTTGCATCTCAGGTATGAACTATTTATCTTGAAATATGTCATAAAAAAAAGAATAAAGACTCAGCAACACTGTCATAATTCAACAGAAATACATCTTGGCAGGGTGAATCATCACAAAGTGAAGTTCTGCAACAACAGGATGTTTTACCAAGAGCAAGATTAGAGGTTAAATATTAGAGTCAGAGAAATCACATAATAAATAGAAGATTACTGAAATCTTATCCAGTTTCAAAAAGAAGTGGGTATGGTGCAAATCACATCACAGGTTTCAGATCCTTGCAGCTGCCTTGGTATCAGGCTTAGAAATAAAAGCTCTGATTTTGGCTTCCTGTTGCAACCTTGTGAAACTCGCCCTTTTCACATTTTGATGTGAAAACCAGCCTCACTTATTTCAAATTTTTAGAGGCTTTTAAATTCCCAGACTCAAATAAAAACTCAGGACAGCCAAAACAGCAACACCTAAGACCAAAAAGAAATTTTATGGGAAGCTGTGGCTGAACTTAGCAAACTTCTACTGAATATACAAACTTGAGTATTTAGTCATAAAGGATTCTTCTTCCATAGAAACCATAATCTGCAGTTTCAGTAAACATGCTTGCTCACTGAAGCTGAGCTGTAGGACTTACCTAGCACCAGTATTTATTGCTACTTTATTGGGGTTTTTTTGTCACTGTCAAATTTTCTGGCAGTGATTTTATATCACTTTTCAGACACTTGCTATACTTGTGACTCAAGAGATTTAATTACTCTGAATCAAGTGTATTTCTGTGAAAGGATTCTTGTAAATGATGCTAATGGAGATTTCTTAGTGCAGATAACAATTTGTAATCTAAAGCTGATAATGCCAAGCCTACTTACATTGAGATAAATTAACTTTGTATAGACTTGTTTTAAATATATTGTTTTCCATGCCATTAATTTCAAATATTTTTAAATTTCAGATGGTTTGGTCATTCAGAATGGATGTTTGATTTGAACATCATTATTCTAACTAATGGGTAAGTTTGCAATTTTATGGTCAGATGCACAGAAATAACAGACATTTTTATTCTCCCATAAAATTTAATATGAATGGCAATAAACAGCTCAACTAGAAAACTTAATTTTAATTTGATTCACGTCTTTTTTAATACTGTGTTTTTAGTGTCCTCTTTAATTTTTACAGTTTATGGTGGGTTTTGGTACTAGAGGTTAATTCCCGAGATAAGAAAAACTAGCACATGCAACAGAATGCATAAACAAAGATTAATTTTATTGCAGAAATACTTCATCTCCAGAGCTTTACAATGAAAAAAGTCTAGTTATAAACTGCAATGAAATAGAGCTTATTTCCTAGGCCTGCAGAAATTCCTAGAATGGGAACCCCACTGGCAGTGGGTCAGATCTCCATCTTTGCTGGTGGCACATCCTCCAGTGCTTCTCTGACTATTCCTTTCAGCTGCTGCCTCTGGAGCCTCATCCAGTGCTTCTTGGACTGAAATTTCTACATAACTAAGGAGGAAGAGAGGTTATTAGAGAGGAACAATGAAAGAGAAAAAATGCACTACAAATGTCACTTAATTACATATTATTTTCATGATACTTTCATGATAAGAACCTTTTGGTGTCAGTGACAGTCATTTTATCAGGATCCAGAAGATCAGCTGACAACACCAACATTGCACAGCACACGAGAACTTTGCTAAAGGCAGAACTAAATACAACTCCAAAGAGCTCCAATTAGCATAAAGGTGAGGATAAGAGCTGGAATCCTTTCAGATTACATCCATAAAAAAAAAAGGAAATCTCTCCAATGGGTTTAATATCAAATTATGTTGTCTGGTGCAGGTAATTATATACTAATTTACAATTATCAAACACCTAGCTACTCATTTTGATTTTGAATTCTGATTTGAGTCAAGAAGTTCTGGTCCTACAGTCTGTGCTTTTATCTTCCATCTCTTTGAGTGTATAAATGCATGCAACACTTCTGTAAATTGGCCTCATACCTCTAAATACCACTGGGGGATTTCTGTGGGGTTTATTTGTTTATTTGATTTTGGTCTGGTTTTTATTTTGCTTTTTTTCCCCTGGCCATCCTCTCCAGGAAGAAAATTAGCTTTGTTAAAGCAGTTAATTTAGAATTGGGCTGGGAAGCTACTGAATTGACAGTAATAGCATATTGTTACATTTGTTCATTTGAAGAACAAACTATTTTGATTTCTTGGTAACAAATAAATGGTCACAGAGTGTTTCAAGTCGATGTCACAGAGCTTGCTGTACAAGTTGACTGAAAACCTCAGTCTGTTCTCTTTGTAAGCTCAGGCCACTCATGATTTTTCACTGAGTTCTTGATAGGTCAAATACAGTTCAAAGGCAGAGTGATTTTTATGCAGCACATTATCCTACAGTACGTTATTTTAGAGCAGATTTGAAGCTAGAAGTATGTAAGTGTAAACCTAAAGAAAGCAGTCACTTTTGGATTATGGTGATCACAATAAATAAAAAAAGTTTCTCAAGACACTAGAGAATAATACCTGGAAGTATTCAGAAAAGACTTGAAATTATTCCTTGAAGCATTTTTAGGTACAGTCAGAGAGCTGTGAGTTGTATTTAGCCTAGGGCTGAACAAGTATTAAGAAGACTCAAGGTGTCTTTATACCAATTGTGTCTTTTATGAACTCAAGGCTTTAGAAAAGCGCAATTTGGCTTCCTTACAACAAGTGTTGTGTAAGAGCAGGTTTAGAGCTGTTTAAATCACATCTGTGGGATCTGGGAAGCTGAACAAGCCAGAGACCAGTGGTGACACTTGATTGCTTCCTCCATATCACGTTGGGATTTCTCAGACACTCTTACAGGTCACTGGTTTCCAAGCACTGAACAAAGATGACAGCAAAGAGGGAGAGGTGAGGGCAGTTTTTCTTCCCATCAGTTTTAACAAAGTCTAATCTTATTATATAAAAGTATATCTGCCTTAAGTAACAACTTGATATAACATTGTTTATGACCTAGGCAAATATGAACTGGAAAGTAAACGTTCATGATTTCTCTGTGCTGTTTTTTATTAATATAAAAATAAATAACCTCAAAGAGTCATGGAACGGAACTTCTGTGCAAGTGACTTGCATTGGTTCATCAGAAAAAGGCTCTACAATAATAAAAGCAAGGCACTCTCAAAAATATCTACCAAAACTATAAAAAAATGTCCCTCTAACTATGATGTAATGCAAGGTGTCACTCATGAGAATGCCATAGAAAGGATCACACTCTTTTACACCGGGGGCAGCTTACCAAGCATTCTGGTATGCAAAGCAAACCAAGCAAGCTCTTTTTTATTGAGTGTTTCTGTTCGTTTTATCAAGCAAATGAGGAAAAAGCCTTATAAATCCTTTTTTATAATGCTCTAGCTGTGCAGATTATATACAAGAAAAATCTTGCATTCTTTAATATTTAAAAACTTCTTATAATGCTTTTGTTATAACAGACACAAAGATCACTGTACAGCAGAGGAATTTAGAGTATTGTCTTTTTGCCAGGGGTAAATTGCCTGTGGGAGGACCAGGAGGAGGTAATCTGTGTTCAGTCACTGCTTTAGCCTAAAAATAATTGAAATTGAAATTAGAAAATACTTCTTCAGCCTCTACAACAATACAAAGGAGTAGAAAAAGTAAGACATGGTTTTCCAAATCCTCAACTGTTTAGGAGAGCAAGAGTCACAAGTAAACTAGCACATAATTTAAAAATGTATCCCTATAAAAAGGGGATAGCAAAATCAAATTGAGCATAACAGGGATGAAAGAAGCAGCTTACTGGAGCCAATAAGTAGCCCATGTAGGATAAATGTAGTATTTTACTATTAAACACTTTACAATGCCATATCTGAATTTCACTTTATATTCCCATTAATTCAATTCCTGTACTCCTTTTTTGTACGGCCTCTCTGAAATGGAATACAAACACAAAATAAATAGTTGAGTGACTATTGAATTATTTCTAACCAAAAAACTTCCTATTCAAGCTCAGATTTCTAACCAATTTATTTCCCCTCTCCCATTTACTGTAAGTTATAAGAAAATTGGCTGCTCGAGCTGGAATTACAGGAGACTGCTTAAGAAAGATCTGTATAATTTATACACTTGCTAAGACAACACAACAGTGGCAGAGTCTCTGAAATGTCTTTTGGGTCAATTAATTTTTTGCAGAGGAAGGGTGTTATCACCATGAACAGGGATCCCCAGTGCTGATGGGAAAAGGGACATGCCAGGCACTCGGACACTCAAACTGAGAAAGGCACCAGTGCTCAGCAAGGCCTGTGGAATCACAACATTTGCTATAAATGTTAAGATTAATCTTGGATCAGAAGGGTCCCTTGTCCTGCCAAAACAGTTTCCTGCAAATGAACCTCAAATTTCAGTCTAAAATGACTCCAAGCACCGGTTCCCTGGTGACTTTTTAGGGAATTTAACAGGGTGCAATACAAAGAGTATTCTTCCCTGAGAGTCAGCATAAACATCCTTCTGCTTGTTTTCATCCTTTTAGTTATCCTTAGACTACTTCAGATCCTCCTAAACATGTCTGTGTTATCACCAGCAATGTACCTATTGATAAAAACACCCCCAGGGAAACTTCTCATCAGTGGTCACTCCTTTCCAGCACTCCCAGTGCAATCAGGGTGGGTGATGCCTGTGCTTGAACCCCCACAGCAAGAAACCAGACACAGTAAGGTAAAAATGTTTGAAGAACTAGAAAGATTAAAAAACCCAACCAACAAAAAAACAAAAAACAAACAAAAAAAACACCCCACAAACAAAAAAAAAACAAACCCCACCACCAAAACTAGCAATCAACAAATGAAAAAATTCCACCATAAAAATCCCCCAAACCACTTACAGAACTCCATTATATTTGTGCCTGGAAAAAAAACATTTACTGGACCAGACATGTGTTCTTCCAAGTTTTTATGGAGACAATAAACCAAGAACTGAATAGTATGTTCTGATCATCTGTTTTAGGTAGACTCAAAGTACTTGCCTGGCAAAATTATTGCTTTACATAACAGTTTGTTCTTTTTGTTTTGATTAATGACCATGTTAGTTTCTAGGTAGCAACAGTTCCTACAGCTACATTGGAGAAAGCACATTTTTTGGAACTGCTGTTACATGCTGGTGAGAAAATGACTGTCCTGCCAATGCATTTTACAAAAAGCAATTAAATCCTGTTCTAAAATAGAAAGTGCCTAGTGCTGTTTTTAAATTGGTTAAGAATTTTCAAGCATCCTGTTCTTGTTTTTCTAATTCAATTGCATTAAAATCCATGCAAACCTTCAGACAAGATAAATTGCTTTTATTTGAAATTAATTTACTATACAAACACATAGTCTCTCCAAATATTTTTTGAAACACTCATACTTCCTCACAGCTCCTTCTGGTAGCTCAGACAGTTCTTACAGCTTGATTTTTTTTCAGGCTCAGTGCAGGAGAAGTACATTGTGAGCACGTCTTTCAGCGTTTAATCTTTTTCATTTACAGAGTTTGGTCACAGAACAAGGACACATGAACACAGAGCTTCATTTCACAGGCATATGAACCACAATGGCAGCCTTCAGATCAGGAACCTGAGCTGACTTTGACTGTTGAGCTTGAATTCTGTTGTGCCTTTTTCTGTCTAAATCAAAAGCAGAGAACTGGCAGAGCTAATTTGGATGGAGAAGATGAGCTGCTGTGAGATGCAATGGACAAACACAACCCACAACCCACTGCTTCCATTTCTTCAGCTCTCTTGTAGCTCAGCAAGAATCAGAACAACATCTACAACCAAGTACAAGCTGCTGATCCAACTTGGGTTTCAAAGCAGACGGAGGAACATCAGGCAAAGTGCTGAAGTTTCCATTCTTTTTTAAACAAATGCCTTCACATTTCCAGCATGTCTTTGAAAAACAGGAAGGACTAGGAAAACAGGACAGCTAATTTTTAAGTCACTGTGCTTTGAAAGCAAAAAAATGGGAACCCAGTCTTTAAAATATTATTTAAGATCTACAGTAGGAAAGAAGGTGCTTTGATTTCCAGTTGTCAAATGTTAGAGCTGCATGTGCAAAAATCTCTTCAAAAACTGTATGGGCTGAAAAATGCCAAAGTGATAGCCAGATCCTGAGAGGGCATCTGCCAGAGTTTTGTGTTCAATTGTATCAATTGGACATATGGATTTAGTTATACTATGTGAGAAGAGTTTGGTGCACAGAAATTCTGTAAAAAGCCAAGAAATATAACTCAGGGGAGCCAGGGAAAAAAAAAAAAAAAAAAAAAAAAAAAAAAAAAAAAAAAAAAGGTCTTTCAAACTATAAGGCAGAAGTGAAAGAAAAGAAGATCAGAGAGTTGTGGGATCTTCTGTCCTGTAATAAAAGGAAAGTAAATTTCTCAGAGTATTCATGAATAAACCTAGAGCTTAGTGTCATGTTCCAAAAATAAATCACAACAATCTGTACAGAAAAGGTTAACAGCCAGTCTGCTACTATAAACTTATTTAGTTTTGTTTCTAAATCCTATTATTGTGGTTTTGATTGTTGGTTTTGTTGTTTCTGGTTTTGCCTTTTTTCTTTTCAGGAAGAAACTTCTTACTGTATTGGCCCAGAGACAATTCTATTAGCACAAAGCACATTCCAGAAATAAGTAAAGCCAACAGCCCAACACCAGAGGCTTTTCCAGGGAATGGGTGGAGAGAACACAGCCTTCCCACCAGAGATCCAGCCAAGACTTCAAAAGCTCCCACTCCAGTTCCGTGTCAGCCACGTGGTAGCTGGGGGCTGGTTTTCACTGTTAACATCTTGCTTGCTGAGCCTTCAGTTTGACTTTTATGCTTTGAGCCAACATTTTCCTCAATTTCCCAGCTTCTGGCTGTTGGTGCACATCTGTGGATGTTTCCTTGTGCACGTTCCCTCCCCAAATCTATGGCTCTTGAAGATGAGAGGTGCCCTCTGTTACTTTTCTCTTGTGCAGATCTTACTGAGAGAGTGATCAGTTGTAGTATTAGTTGATTATTGTTTAGAATGGTGCAGGCCAGAAAATACCTTTTCTGGAGACTTAAAACTTGCTTAGGACTCTCTACACCTACTATTATTTTAATTCTTTGCAAAGGATTTGCATGTTTTCAATCCACATGATCTACAGATGCAACCAGATGATGTAATCTGTATAACCAATGACTCTCTGACATGCTTGGTCTGATTAGAATGAAGAAATCTTTACTTATTTCAATTAACACTCATCCAAATTCTTCTTGCAGATAGATCTTTGCTGTATTTCCACATCAATGGAGCTGAAAAACATGCAGGGCAATGTAAACACAGCCTGAAAGTCCCTAACATTTTCATACTGGTTGCTAAATTAGCCCTGTGATCCTCCAGTCACACCACCTGTGTCAGGAACTGACGTTCCTCAAAAATTTTATTCTTACTTTTTTTTCCTGAAATCACTGACAAAGCACAAATTAAAAATGGTAAAAAGATCAGGATTCTAAAAATGGCACTTTAAGGCAAATCCAGCAAAAACTGGAGGTTTTAAGCTCTCAGTGTGATTCCTTCAGCCTAACCAAGGCTCAAAACCAACTCTGTATTTCATACAAAGCCTTAGTGTTTGTGTATTCTTTCTTCATGCAGCTGTGGCTCAGAACTTCTAAAAAAAGACAGAGACATGGAGAAAGACAATCAAGCAAACAGTGGCCAGCATAAGGCTGAGGAGCTGTGATGCAGCTCAGGAAAACTACAGAGCGACTCTGAGTGATGACTTTAACCGACTCTATCTTTGACCTTAACTCAGTCTGATTATTGTGATTTTCTTTCCTTTTATTGTGGGTTTTTCAAAATGTATCTGCACTTTACAAATGCTGTGTTTGCTTCAGCAGAAAGAGACAAAACAAACAAGCAGAAAACCAAGCCAAGAGTACAACCCCAAAGCTTGAAACTACATATTAGATGTAGGAATGGCCAAATTCCTCTTGCTCAGGCTTCCCTCTTATTCCCAGCCCTGTGTTCAGAAGGGAGAAAGCAAACCAAGTTGCCAATGTTTTTGTGAAGCTTCATCCAACCCTGTCAACCCAACCAAAGCCTGGTAGTGTCCATGTTGAAGTGAAAGACAAAATATTTTCAAAAGAGCATCATAGTATGTCTGTATCAGCTATAAAAAAGGTGGAAGATTTACAGTACTTTTTTCAGTGGTAAAGCACAGATGGGGACTGAAAAGCCACTTTCTGTGTGTTTGGTCTCTTTATGATCTGAAAGCAGCATCTGCCAAACAGGTTATCACTCACATGTGCAAATGAGCTATACTGCAAGACTGAAAAATTAATTAAACCATTGTTTATTCAATTACATGCTGTGTCGCTTCTCTATCCAGATAAACAAACTGAATAAACTTCTGAAAGCTCTCAGCCTGAAGAGTCTGAACCCTTTTGTCAGCTGTTAAATTAAACATTTGGAAGGCTACATTCCAGGAGGGGGTATTTCCAAGGACCTGTGGTACTTCTGAAACACCACATTTAAAATCTTTTGGCATCTTAAATAAATTTGCCTTGAAATTTTCAAGACCCAAAATAGCCCTGAAAATTAATTAACTGCCATTTAATTTTTTTCCAGCAATTTTTATATAAACCAAGGGGAATCATCCAACAAATAAGAGATACTGTGCTTGGCAATGTAATATTTCCTCACCTGAGATCACAGACAATGTGGAAGGGTGGGAAATTCCTCTCTGCCTGCCCCAGAGCGCTGTAAATGGGTGTAATTTCAGAGCAGACTACAGAAACTGCGCTCATTAATCAGTGGTGAAAGTAAGAGCGAGGACCAGCGGCATTTACAATTAGAAGAAATGAGAGGCAGAGCAGATGTCCTTGAGCACAGAAACCACCTGGCAAGTGTCACTTTACGGCCCAGCATGTGCAGAAATGCTTTCAGAAGTGATGAAGTTCACAGCACCACTGGAACCACAGACTTTACTGCATGAGAAACTGGCAGGAATAGGAGCTGCAGGACAGAACTTCCACTGGCCAACCACACCTTTTGGAGGGGGAAAAAGCAGCTCATGTATTCAGAGGTTGAAACCAGAATATGATACACGTGTGTCATAGGGACATCCACCGGTTCAGCAGCTTCAATCAGCATTGAAGCAAGTGTTTGAAATTTATATTTGGCTCCTGGACAGAGATTTTATGAAAAAGGTTAGCCAAAAAGACAGAGTGAGAAAAAATATGTACCACACAAATTTCCATCTTTCTTTAAGTGGCACCAAGCATAAAGCCCATGGAAGGGTTCTCACCTTCAAACAACAAAGCAAGATAAAAAATGTTGTCCTTACTGAGTAAAAAAAACAAAGCTAGAAGAACAACAAAACCAGACAGACTATGTAGTCTTTCTGAGGAAGTAAGGAGTCAGTACGTGACTTCTTCACTCTTCTGTTATTTCTTTATCTGTAAATAAACTCTTATTTTACACAATGTTCAAAAAAGAACAGCAATTTTCCCCCTGACTGGATAAAGGCCTCAGAATCAGAAATCTAGATCCTAAGTGAGCACATTCCCAGGTTTTCTTCATTATTTATTATTTCTGTGATTTTGCCATGAGGAGAACATGGCATGAGTGTCCCAGATACAGTCTGGAGACTGACATGGGCAGGTTCAAGGAGGTTGTTGATGCAAAATAACATTTTTCCAGTGTAATGCACCTCTTGATTTTGCTCAGGATGTGATCATTTTTGCTCAGCAGTGAGAGTGGCAAAGCATCTTTTAACAAAAGATGCTGAACAAACTCAGGGTAAGAATCTTCAAGAAGCTTCAGGGACACAAGAGCAAATCTGGAAGCTGGAATCCATATGATTACTTGCAGCTCAGAAAGTTGTGAAGAGTCAAAAACTAAACCTGGGAGCAGAAGGCAGCTTTGCAAAGGCTGTCATAGCCTTGTGCTACTAATTCACAAACCCGTTGTATTTCCATTTCCTTACCTTTATTATTTTGAATTTCCCTCATTTCCAGAGTTCACAGAGTTAGTTTGAAGGTCTCCTTCAAAGCTCTGCTTGAGCATGTCCAGGGCTATAAAGACCTGGACAAGCATGGGGGGTTACAAAGCATTTCCAGGGAGCTCTGTCCTGGCAAGGAAAGAAAAAGCTAATGCTGGCTCATAACCCCAATATTTTCAGAAGGAGAGAAAGTGAGAGGCCTCATGGAGTAGGATTTGAGCACAAGAGAGCTGGATACAATTTCTGACTCCACCATGTGCTAATTCACTTAATCCATCTCCCAGGCTCTGCCTCCACCCATACACTGGGGTGCAGGCTCTGCTTTCTTGGACTTTTTAGTTACTACCATGACTGACATTGCTCATTCACTTCCTGATGCTCCTCAGAAGCACTTAAAAAAGGGGGTTAATTCTTTTAAACCTTTTCAGAAATCCAGTCTCACTTCCCCTCCAGCTTCAGTCTGAATCCATGGAGTTAGCAAGAGCCATGGCCAAGGAGTGGTGAATTCCTGCTCAACTGATCCTCAGCACAACTGGAGGAAAGAGCGAGTTCCCTGCCAAGCACACAAGGATGTGTAAGAAGGGGATGCATCTTCTTCTTTCTGCCTTATTAAATCACACCTAAAAAAATATATTTTTCCTGCCAAAACAGTCTTGCTCCTCTATAAGAATAGCAATACTGTTTTGACCATGGGTACTAAGAACAAGGTGGAGCTCTGAGGGAAAAAACACAAGTATTACAGAGTGCATGTTATGTCCCAAACAAGCAACTTTCAGAAAGCTGGTTGGCTTAGTATTAGCCAGTGTTTGTGTACAATGGCTAGGATAAAACATTGCCACTGTACATGGAGTAACAGACCAAGTGAACCACATACCAGAATAAATAAATGAGACTTCAGCATTAATAAAATACAGAAAGCAGCATACTTCTAGCATGAGCAGGAAAATGGTATGTTCAAATCGGATTTCATTTGAGAATTTGAGTGAGAAAACTAATCCTGACATTTCATATTGATTGACTATAATTTTTTCCATGCTTGGCTTTATGTGACTGGAAAGTTATATGTTTTCTTTAAAAATCCTTCTTAATCAAGACACTTTATGGCACAAAAGAAGGAGAATTTAAAATAAAGTTGATACTTGGAAAAGTGGTTCTCACTAAAAGATCCTTCACTGCCCTGTGCTTTAAACCATTTATGAAACAAAGTCGAACATGGAACAACTGTGTTGGCATTCTGCTCTAAGGAACTATTCTCACAAATATTCATCAGTGGGCAACGAGCACATAGTGTGAAAGGTATAGGAAGACTGTCCCCTGCATTCCCCATATTCCTGGTATGGCAAACTGCACCATTTTTACAAAAAATTACTGGGACATATTTCTTACAAAAACATAAATTAAAAATGAAATGTTAAAATCACCGCTTTCTTCTAAGGGACAAAGGGAATGACAACATCTGGCTGTCAGAGAAAAAAAAGCAATAAAATCTGAATGGAAATAATTTATAAATTGCCTGATTTTAGCCATCATCCTCTTGTTTTTACAAACCAGCAGAGCTGGAATATAATGTGGAAGCTGCAAAAAGGCCAAAGGAAAACAGAATACCAACTCTGCAGTGGTTTCAGTGCAGGGGTGAGGGAAGGCTCCTGGTGAGGACACACCTCCCTAGGCTAGCAGAGAGCTCCACTTACTGGCAGATGCAGCCCCTGAGTTATTGCTTCCCACCTAATTACTGAACCAGTGGTAAACAACAATAAATCAATTGCCCAGTCGATCAACCCACAACAGAAGAGTTGCATTGCTTGAAAGTGCCCAGTGACAGCTCACAAACCCTCCAATCTACTTCCTGCTCTGAAAGGAAACTTTGGACAAGCACATGGACAAAATGTAAAGGGGCAAAGTGGTGAAGCAGAGTCGAGAATGACACCAAGCCCTCTGGAGCCTTCCTGGTCATCAGCAGTTCTTGGCTGAGCTCCAGAACAAAAGGAAGGGAGAGAGATTTTCACACCACCAGTACTTCCTGTGAACCCCAGATTATTACAGTCTGGTACACTGACATTTTGTGGTCAGAAAATCGATCCAAATTATGCATAATCTGCCTATGTTTTATTATATTGTAGTGCCCAATATGTACAGGTTACAGATTTTTTTCCAAGGCAGCATAATGCTGCACAAAAAGATGGTGCTTTCTGTAAATTCTTTTGTAAATGGCCTTTATGAATATTCTCCCACATCTTTATCTTTCATTATAATGTTATTCTTTTCACCTCTACAGGAAAGTTGAATATGGCCAGTAATTTTAGAGAAAAATTGGTTCTTCAAAAGAACCTCATCAGCATTGACTCATGTGGGTGAAATTACATTTTATGGTGTACAACAGGATATTTTGCACGTAATGAATGATCAAAAATTATTTTTCTCTATGCCAGAAGGACAAATGTATATATCACTCTTCCTATTAATTTAGTTAAAAAATTAAAATTGATTTTCAAATACTTGGGAGGATCCCCTGGAATGACACAGCGATAGAGGATTATAGCACTTTGCTAGAAAGGATAATAATGACAAATGTTCAGGAGAAACAGAACAAGAACCAGAGATGAACCAAAAGTATTCTAAATTGCAAAGTATTTACTTACCATCAGTTCAAATTACACAAAATACATATATAACTGGCAGCAAAATTTAAATGATGAATTTTATCAAGATCACAACAAAGACTTTTTTTTTTTTTCAATTAGCCATCTAAATTGATTTGCTTTTTTTTTTTTTTTTTTTTTTGGCACTGTTTTTCAATCAGTCAGTGAAGGACAGATTGTGACACATTGTCAATACTTCACACAAGTTTTTCACAGTCTCACAGGGACTGCTGATACACCAGTGGAATCTCTGTCCTTTAAGTCAATGCACATACCCCAGTGAGCAGATTGTCCTGAATAAGCCATTGGAGTAGAAGTGCTGCAGGCCCTGCAAGCATTTAATGTGGCAAATGTATTGTGCAGTTTCAACAGGCATTAACTTCATCCTAAGCTGGGTGCTCCCTTAAATGTGGCCTTTTTTTTGCCCCAGCAGCAATGAGCAGGGCTCAGAAAGCTTCATTCCTTTCCTTGCTCCTTTCCAAGGGACCACTCACCCTTTGGCTCATGGCCTGCAGGTTTCCACCATCAAAATGGCCTGGCTTGTCTTTTATGGGATTTAAGTTCTGACTTTTCAGACGTACTTAAGGCTATTGTCACTACACTTGAGATCAGGATCAATGCTCAGATGGTCAATGGTTTGACCTGTTTAATTAGCTCCTGGGCAATACTGTTAGAGGTGGAAACTTCCCTTTCTGATGCAACTGGCTTATGACATAAAAAAAGTCACTTTCTAAAAACAATCTTCAGGGAAACATGCCTTTGGAAATTCATGTAAGACTCTGAACGAGTGCACACAGAAACTCCTGCTGCATTACTCAGTACTAAGCAAGAACTGGTTTGAAGGAGAGCAAGTGTAATAATTATGCAGCTTTCACCACCCAGCAGAAGGATGCTGGCAAGATAATAAGCAACAACATGAGATAGATAAGCTTCCTTTATTTGTAGAGAGGGAATTGTGAGACAAGTTCAATTCTTTTTTTTTGCCTACCAAAAATTACAGAAACGGCCTCTAGAGGGATCCAGGTTCTTGCTTTTCTATTGAAGTTCCTTAAGCTTGGTGGTTTTGTTGGGTTTTTGTTGTTGTTGTTTTATTTTTTTTTTGTTGCTGTCTTTTTCTTTCCCCTCTGTTACTTTTTAACAAGCCAATCATTCATTTAGAAATAATGATGTAAACGTTTTGCATTAAAGGGTGGTAGAACCACAGAGTTTATCACCAGGATGGAGCTTTCTGAAAACCCAAGAATTAAAAAACTGGAGGTCAAGGTTCACATTCAGTAGAAGTCCAGTCTCAAATAAATCAGCTCTCAGTTTATATCACATTGAATAAAACAATACAAACCAAAGAGGTGCCCAGACATTCAGCTGCCTGTGTGAAACACAGCTGAACAGGTGAATCTGCACAATTGAATTAGGAACGTGGTGAGAACTGGACTCAACTGGGAATGAGGCCCTAGACATGCTCTCAGATTGCAGCTCCATTTTCAAGTTCATATTCTGCAGAAAGAGCATTTTCAGGGACCCTAAGGCACCCATAAAAATACTGTTCTTCTGTTTGGCATGCCTGCTTCTCTGGCTAGACTCTTACCTTGCCACTGCCCATCTTCCCTCCTTACCTGCTCTTTGTCGCAGATTTTCCATCTCCAGATGAACCACGAGTAAAGAAAAAATGAGTAAAAATGCTGCAGTTTTAAAGACAATCAAGCCTGAACCTTTCAGCAGAATCCTAAGGTTGATTTATGGTGGATGTAAGTAATGCACAGAAGATGACCTTCCCCATTTTCAGGAACTTCTTTTCCTCAGATCTTTAACAGGATTCTGCCACGGAGTATAAAAATATCCATCTGAGAATAAATTCACTTTCTATTTTTAAAAAATTACTTTTTCCCATGATCTTGGGCTCACCTGGCGTTGTGACTAATGAATTTCCTTTGTCACTTTTTTTCCATCCCCAGAATGGGTGAAGTCAGAGTGTGTCAGGTGGTGCAGATGAGCAAATTGCTTCTTTTGAATTTGGTGTCAAGCCCTAACAAATCTACAGGACTTCTTTCATATCTACACATATTTCACATTTGCCAAACAAGGAACTAGGCTAAAGTTTGAAGGGTAGGGATTAAGTTCTGACATTTAATTTGAGCACAGCAGAAATACTGGATTTTTTTCATTAGGAAGGTGGCAGATAAAAAAAAAA
The DNA here is from genome assembly GCA_038380795.1 of Pyrocephalus nanus. Classification (NCBI taxonomy): domain Eukaryota; kingdom Metazoa; phylum Chordata; class Aves; order Passeriformes; family Tyrannidae; genus Pyrocephalus; species Pyrocephalus nanus. The sequence goes on along the minus strand of CM076270.1, from coordinate 24,614,632 downwards.
TACTTAGAGAAAGCTTCAAATGGAGAACTCCAGTGCCTAACTTTTTACTTCAATATCCAACATTTCATTGAACAGCCTTGGAGCTATTCATGAGGACAGCTGTTTCTTCTGTACAAGGAGAACACGACCAGAATTTACAGTCAACTTACAGTTTGTTGTCATTCAGCTCCTAATCCACCCCAGCACCCTCTACAGCTTTCTGGTTTCAGCATGAATTAATTGGAAAGGTTTACATAAAATGGTTTGTTGTAATGGGCTTGTGAACATTCTTAGAGTTGTTGTTACTGGTGTGGTACCAGCAGGAAAATCTCGTTTTCTTAACGAACCCCAGCAGGGCAAAGCAACTCTGACAATGCTGAGAAAAACCCAGTGTCTCATCTCACATGGAAGCTCTGTCACCACCCCTGTCACCAAATCCATGACTATCTCCACCCCACAGCAAGACTCACTAAGGATGGTTTGTTTCCTACAAGTTTGCTCATTTCCTTTGTAGTTCTTTCACAAACATCTACACTCTCAGGAAATTCAGCTGAAGTCTTGATTCTTGGGGTCTCCAGGTTGCTGGCTCTCTGCATATGGCATGGAATCATTTTTTTTACTGGTTTGTCAGCAAGACATTTCAATTTCTTGTAATCAAGATGGACTGTAAAAAACAATAAACTTGCATCAAGTAGCAGAGATCAAGAAGCTGTTTGTTTCTAATGATTAAGTCATAAAAGGTGCATGGGAGCACATGAAACCTTCAAGCCAGTCAAAATACATTCTTTGCCAATAGGAAAAAAAAAACCCAGTCTGCTTAAAAATACTGTGAACCAAGTACAATTGTGGACATTGAACTCAAAACAAAGAGAATTCATTCCTTCCTCCACTGGGACAACTATCAAATTTCAATAGTGTCTTCTATGAAGCAGTGACTTCGTGTCTGACTGACATGCATTTTGATAACAAATCAAGAATAAGCAAACAAACATTATTATACTGGGCAAAGGTAAAGTAATATAGATACTTTATGGTAGAATTTCCCATACATTTTGACACATTCCCTGACATGAACAAGTGCATTGATTTCTATCTTTCTATACTGTACAATAGACATATACATAGAATAATCTGGCAATTCAGGTAGAGGTATTTCCCTAATTACAGAAGCTGGCTTGATTCTTACCCTGCTCATAGAGGCAGTAAGGAGTCATGTAGTCTGCACTGTTGTATTTGCCTGCAAAGATGGCAGTTTGACCCTTAATATACAATTGAAAAGGCTGCTGTAGAATTTTATATGCTCAGGGCTACATCTGTAGCTATCCCACTTTATTGTAAATGTTATTGCTCACAAGATAGCATAAAAAGAATTATTCTCAGCAGAAATGTTTGTATGTGTGTATTTTCAGCTCCTGAACAGATGAATGTATCAGCAGAGATTACTGCTGAGGTTATTTCAGTGGCATCAATCAATTCTTGTCAGATGACAAAGCATCATGACAAAATGAAGCACCAGTGAAACCAGTGGGATTTGTTTTGATGGGTACATGTATATTTAATAACAAAAGACATGATCCTGCAGCTAGTGTAAATGCTGCACAAGAGAGATTGCAGATCTTACTCTGCAATAGTGGACAAGAGGATTCTGAATGCCATGGCTTCTAAATCTTTTATTAAGCATTTAGCTGAATCCACTATGGTTTCTATTTTTTTTTAACTCAGTGCTTTTAATTTAAAGAGGACATCTGAATTCCTCCTCTAGGTGATATGACTTACCCTGAGGAGTCGTTTGCATTTTTATTATCTTCTAAAATTATACTGCAGAAAGTATGTCCAACCTGAATCCAAACCCTCTCAAAACTGAGCTCAGCCACTCGAACCAACTGTGACTGGGATTTTAAAATTATCTTGTTCCTCCTGCCATAACAGCGCTGTTCACTTGGGCACACACAAAAATAAACAGAACATTTTTAATTAGCTCCTCCAAAAGAAGTACCTCCTGAGCTTGTCTTCCCAGGCTCTGCTTATAATTGTGAAGGTTTCATCCCAAGAGGAAAAACGTAACTGTTTTCATGTTTCTGCTATGCAGTCTTAAGCTAATGAGTTTGCACTCGGATTTATTAATTAACGTGTTTTATACTCTTTGTGTAAGAAGCCTGCCCAAGACTCTGTTACTCAGAATCTAATATGTGAAGATTTAATGCCTTTAATTGTCTACAGTACCATGGTGATTATTTGGCTGAGCAGCATATGTCCATATCTTGATGAATTTTGAATGCCTCTGCAATTCCCACTGAAAATAGGTTATTTTAGGCAATCACACTGATTACCTCTATTTATATATTGAACTTGAGAGTGAAGCCTATAATTCTAAATTCCTTTTAGTATGAAGTTAAATCATTACCCAAGTTTTAATTGCATGACTCTCTCACTCCCCAAATTTTAATTGGATGACTCTTGAGAACATCTATTTCCCCATTAAAGAACAGTTTTTGATTTTCAAGAAAAGAAAACTGTTAAAATTAAGATGTTGATGATGCACAAAAAAAGATAGCATAGATAAGACATCCATACTTTTTCTATAAAAAAGATACCTTTCAATATGTGCCTGGTTGTAGAAATGCAACACAAATTATACTAGTCAAAGACCAAATAAATTTTCTAGATGACAATACAGCTTTTATCAATCTTATCAAGTCACAGTAGAAACAATAGAATTATGTGTACATATAAGCTCATGTGGTCACTGGGTTGATCACCTGCAAAGGGTGAATCACAGAAAACCTAAACTGCTGCACTGGCAATAGTTGCCAGCACTATAATGAAGGGACACAGAAGAAGACAGGTGTCATTTATGAGTTTTGGCAGGGTCTAAACACTCTCTTCATTAAAGTGAGTGAGAACAGACTCCACTGAATTTAAAGAACTTACTGAATTTCAGAGATGGGCTGGAGTAAGTAATTGAATTTTAAAGAAAAATTTCAGCTATTGCCTCCTTTTCAAGTGTCTGGTTTAAGTTCTTTGTTCATATTATTAGTGCACTTAAGAGGTTCAAATGAAAAAAAAACCAATGTTCACAGAATGTCTGAAATAACCACATATTTCTTAGCTGCTTTCCAGTGTTAAAAATAAAACTCAATACAAATTCATCAGAGGGGATAAAAAGAAACTAAACATGATGAATATTCTTTTGCCAGGCTGCTTTGTTTCTGTGATGTGATGATTTCTCACAGAAATAATGTGTCTGGAAAGCCATATCTGTGTAGCATTACACTGGATCAGGTTGATTGTTGTAGCACTGCAGCTGAAGGCTGATCAATATCAAATTACCCTGAACAAAGTCGAGTCTGCAGCACAGCTGGACCATTGCATTGTGTTCAAGGTAAAGACATCATTTGCCAGCACATCATGTGAAATAATGAAGATTACACATTGGCCACCAAAGGGGCTGGGCAGTGTGCACAGTCCTTGGACACCACACAGCTCATTTGATGGTGTGAAGTCCAGCTCTTCCCAACACTCATGCTTAAGAAAAGAGGATGGCCTCACCCAAACCATCATCTACTTTCTGTGCATCTTGCCTTGTATTTTTATATTAATTTTATTACTCTGCACTTTCTTAATATGAGGATTTAATAAAGGCCCTAAGTGAGGCTGGCCAGTGAAGGTATTCCCTATTGGTATTTCATTCCACAGACTAAATAAATAAATATTATTATTAAATAAACAAATAACTCCAGGGTCTGGATTTGGCGAGGGGGTATCTGAAACCTGCTGTTATGATTAGGGTGTCTTTCTTCCTCCAGCAGCCTGGGGTTTGTTACACACAGGTCAAGCTGTAAGTCAGAAGATATTGGATGACTGAAAAGCAATAGAGAACATAAAATTATGTGGCCTCAGCTTAAAGAATCACAGGCAGAAAGAAATTAGAGATGGAAGGCTTATTAAACTGTCTAGTTCAATCTCTGCCAGTATGGGATTATTCCCTGGAATGTACTTTACAGCACATTATCAGAAATTGTTTCCATATGTGATTCTGCTCTGGAAAGAGCCTATAAAAGGGGTCTGGTGCTGTGCCATTCCGACTGCATCCATGATTTCCCTTTCAGCTGGACAAAGTTTAAAGACATATCTTTTTCTTATCAGCTGAAGACATCTGCTGTTTCAATCACACACACTATCACTTGTAATAGATGTTCTGTGCAGCACCCTTGCCTTTATTTGCATTGTGTAACTCCACATTATGCCTCAGCTCACTCCTCTTGCCTTAGGCATTCTGTGATGCAGGGAAGAGGATAGAGGTAATAGCAGAGGTAAATGCTTTATCAGATATAAAGTGATACAGATTCTTTGTATTATGTTCATGTGCACTGAGACTGACAATATTAATACTGTATCTGCCTTCCACAGTTGCTCCTCTCCTATTTCTGAATCCTGACCTAATGAATCCTTCATTATTCTCAAATTCCTTCTGATATTACTACTGAAATTATTCAAATATTACTACCACTCTACCCAAGAGACCTGTCTTTTAGCTTTAGGTGAAGGAACAGGTTGGTTACCTGAATCCTGAGGCTGCTGAGATTATTATTCTGCCTCGTAGTAAGCTGGTTTGCTATTAGTTTAGTGTCCCTTCATCTTCTCTTTGACTCTAACTGTGACCTTTTCATTTTTCTCTTTCATTTTATTCATAGCTCTTTGCTTTTTCCATTTCACAGTTTTAAACTTCCTTCTAGGACTTGAATATAATTTTGATTTCCTTGTGTAGAGTGACCAAACAGGCCATAGTGTTTTAGTGGATAAGATTTATCTTTGTCAGTGCTACAGGATTCATTCCAGGCCCTATGTAAGTATTCTCCTCACTTTATTGTCAGTGTCCACACTTTAGGGTCAGTCAGACAGGGTGTGGGGGAATGATGCTCGTGCCTGCTGACTGCAGGGACAGATTCATGCCCATCACATCTATCCTGGATTTTCTCAGGATTTTTTTTCCTCCCATTATCATCAGATTCCTGTTTTGTGAAAGTTTTTTGCAACTCCTAATTTTTATGCTGGTTTTAACAGTCCCAGTTCTAATGCCATCAAGCTGCTTTTTAATTATTCACCATCACAGGGCAGTGTCACATTCTCACCATGGCCAGAGGATGTCAGCAGTTTTGTCTTCATGACTTTAACAAAAATCATGCTTTTTTTTCCTCAATCATCACCACTTGCCTGTCAACACTGGCCTTTCTGAGGCTCTCCACGATGCCCTTATGCTGTTTCCACACTGTGGAGGGCAAACAAGCACAAAGACACCTTCTGGAAACCTGACTTGCCCTCTCAGCTTGAAGGCTTCCTGCACACAGCCTGTTCAGGCTCTCTGGTGCAGTGAGATGCCAGCAAATGGTCAGTGCTGAGATCTGAGGGCCCTGAGAGATGCACTTAAAGCATGCCTATATTGATGCTTTCTGGCTCTCTACAACCAGTCAGGCTGAAAAATGTAGTGTGGGTATGGTGGTCATTACATGCAGATTCCCTGTCAGCAAAGCAGAGTTAACACCTCTTCAGTTCACTGCAATCATCTTTTCTCACAATCTCAACAGCATCTGTGGGAATGGAGCACTCACAGAAATCCCACTCCACACTTTCCTACTGTGTTTTCCAGGCTGAAAACTCATCTTGCCTGCCGTAGTTTCTTCTCCTCATCTTTTGTATCTTACTCTGCCACATCTTTTATATTTTACAAGTGAAAAAATAACTTTGCCAGTCCTCATTCTTGCTGCAGGCTGTACTGCAGCCTGAGGCTTGCAGATGCATTTTGGAGAGAGAGGGCAGTGTTGACTGCAGCAGCTAAAGCATCAGGCAAGACACCCTGGGAACCTCAGCTTTATTTTTCACTCTGTCACAATCTTGCTAAAGGACTGTGGCTAACTCCAGGGGCCTCTTTCTGCTTTGGTTTTTACATTTTTCATAACAAGATAGAATCATAGAATTTTTCAGGTTGGAGAAGACCTTTAAGATAATCATGTCCAACTGTTAATTGAATACTACCAAGTTCACCACTAAAGCACGTCCCTAAGTGCCACATCTACGAGTCTTTTAAATACCTCCAGGGACTGTGACTCAACCACTCCCCTGGGGAGCTGTTTCCATCTGACTCTTACCCACAGACACTCATCCCTGCTGCCACCATCATTAGGCTCTAGAAGATCAAGGCACTCCCTACAATACAGGGATACCCCATCCCCTCTCCTTTCTTGCCTATCCCTTCTGAAGGTTGCAGCACTCCAGCTGTGGGATTCATGCCACCACATTTCCATGGTGGTAACTGTGTCTTGGTTTTTGCTGCTGCATGAGGGCTTCCAGTGCCTCCTGTTTGCTGCCCTTGCTGCATGCATTGGGGTGTAGATCCCACCACCTTCCTGGGGGGAGGAATACTAATTCCTGCATGACCATTCTCAAGTACTTGCATGGTTCCTAACATATCAGTAACCTTTGCATCTTTGCTGCTGCAGGGATCTCCTTCCCCTACCTCCACTGAGATGGCAGACTCAGGGACATTGTTTGAGGACCTCAAATATTGGTGTGCTGCCCCCATCTTAGCCCTAGGGACCTGGTTTTACCCCTTTCCCCCTTCAAATCCAGCTTAATCTCTCAGTGAGCCCTACTAACTCCTGTGCAATAAACCTTTCCCCTTGGAGACAGGGGTACCTCATCTTTTGCCAGCAGGTTCTGTAAGCTGACCTACAATCAAAAATGGCAAAATTCTGCCTGTGACACCAGGCTCAGAGCTTACAGGCTCTTCCCTCATCCTGTCCTGCAATTAGAAGTACAGAGGAGAACACTTCTTGTGCTCCTCACCCCTGACAAAATTGGCTTCCTCTATAAAATGCCTTCAGCCACGCTAAAGAAAAATATAACCTGGAGGAGAAACACTATTATTGCTTGGCTGGTGCAGTCCTTGCTCTTTTCTCATCACAAGCACAGGAACAGAAGTATTCTATAGCTACAGTGCCTGAAAGCTGACCCACCTGATAGAGGAGGTTCCTCCTAAGCACTGCAGGGAAGGGTGAGGAGCCATCCCAGAGTCTCTGGCCCCTGCACTGGAACAGCAGTGACTCTGCCAACACTGAAACTTCTCAGCTTTCCAAAAGCTTCCTTCCTAGTCCAAGCATTTGTTTACTTTTCATGCTAAATGGGAAAAAAAGGAGAGAAAATAAAAGTTGGATAATTTTCATGCTGCACATCTGTGATTTGTGTTTCTGATTCAGTTACAATACGAAACTCCTCCTGTTGTGCCACCCAAAAAGCCTGGAAGATGTCCATTCTGATAGTTTTCCCTAGGCTGTGCTGAGGGAATGTTCAGCCCCCCGAGGCTGAAGTGTACTGATATAGATTTACTGTGATAGAGCCGCACTGCTGCTGATTGTTGCAGAACTACCACTGAGTGGTAAATGCTTCACTGCTCTGTTACCCGGGGGGGCTGAGCATTAACTACACTATTGAACAGCAAATCCTTATCATCCCCTATAATTCAAACTATATAAATCACTGAAGAGAGACAATGTGCCTGCAGGGAACTCACATGGTCTATAAAAATGTAAAAATCAGAACTATATTTAGCTGACAGAGCTATGCTTAAAAAAGAGAAAGTATTCATAAGATAATCTCAGACATTAAACTCATCTTCCTTTCAATCTACCCAAGCTTTGGTTGAGTTTAATCTTTTCTGCAAACATTTTCATCATTAACAATATTTAAAAAAATAAGATCAAGAAATAAAAGCTATTACTCTTCTCTCCTCTCTGTTCTCCAGTCATGGATGCAGCATACAGAATGACCTCTTAGATCCTTAGAGCAAAGAAAAATGCCAGTATTTTTATCTTTACTGAGAAAAACAACTCTGCTTAAAAAATATAATAGAAGGTTTAAAATATCTTGGTTGTAAAACGTATCCACTGAAAGTAGAAGACACAGTTCCCTTTTGTTTAAAGACAGCTCTCCAAATGCAGAGCTTATGTAAGGTTCATTGCACTGAGAAGAAAGGCAAGTTAAAACATTCCTCCAAGGAATTCTGCAACTGAGGACATAAACTTTCCTTCCTGGATAAGCAAACACTTAATGTGAAGTGGACACAAGCAGTTCCATCACTCTCAGTGAATTACCCATGGCTGTGAAGTTTAATACACGTGAGCATTTGAAGCATCAGAGAACCTCATGATAAGTTGGTGCTGCATATTCCTTAGTGTATGCATAAAATCTGATTGCTTTTTTGGCAATAACCTCTGGACAGTTCTCAACAGCCCTCCTGCATTTATCATGAATTCACCAGCCAGTTCAATGCAGAGCAGAGCCCTTCAGTCCTGTCCTGCATTAGAAAACAAACCCATCCCCAAACGTGTGTCCTTAGAGAAATAAAACATCACAACCTTTAATACACAAACACAATTACAGAAAAAGACAAAGAGCCAAAGCAGATGAGAGAGGCCTCGGGGGGAAAGTGTCACAGGACTCTGTGAGCGCTCCGTGCGGCATTCTGAGAGCTGATGAAAGAGGCGTTTGAGAGCAGAGCTGGAATGTGATCACAAGCAATCAGTGTTTCAGAGAGGTCAGAATCAAAATCAAGGAAGAGTACTAAAGCTTTAGTTCTTAATCCATGGACAGCTTAGCAGCACCCCACTAAGATCTATCCTTCTTGCAGATGCTGTTCTAATGAAACAAAGAAGATTTTGATTTTTTTAATCTTATAAAAGATGATGTCATTGATGATTTGTGTTTGGGGTTTTTTCCCTACACAGAGAAAATACCTGTACTTGATTAGCATGTGTGTCCTACCACATTGTGTGAGTTTGAACTAACCAAGAGTAATGAGGCATTCTAAACATAATAAAAAAATAACTAAACAATCAAAATATGTTTGAAACATATGAATGAAAAAAGTGAGGTATGGCTTACAAACTGGCTCAAATGAAGTTAGACAGTCAGAAAAGAGTTCTTCCAGCACACAGAGCCACTTGCATATAAGATTACTTTGTAATTATGAAGCAAATAATGCCAACACACATCAGATGTGTTACCAGGGCACATTATTATCAAGAAGCGAGATAACAACTTTGTATGCATATTCATAATGTGGCTTGAAGGTGTTGCTTTCAGTTGTCTTCAGATGAAGAGCAGATAATTAGGTCTAAACAAAATCAAGGAAGCTCAGAGGAAACTGTTACAATCTGCAAAGGTCTGGTGTTCTAAAGACCCCTATTTTATACAGTGAGTGGCTTTATCTTCTAGGGGCTATTATATACATGTTCATCAGGCAGTCAACACAGAAGAGAGCAAAACATACTAAGAAACTGTAGTGAAAAATGCTTAATTCTGGATTAAGGGCAGAAAAAATAAAGTGATGCAGCAGTATTTAAATATGCTGGCAAAACGAGCACTTAGAAGTAATCCTCCAAAATGTACACCAGCTGCAGAAATCCAGATGAATTTAAGATGTTAGTCCCATAGGACCACTCAAGTAAAAATGAGCTCATGCTTCAGTATTTTCAGATCAGAGCCATATGCTGTACACTGGAGCTTTTGCAATATTAGTACCTTGGTGTAAATTTCTTAGGGCATTATTGAATCTAATTTCCAATGCCCACAGTCAGCAAAGTTCTCTCATTTCCCTTTGGAGATAACTCTGAGCCTTGGATCAGCCTTATGTGATATTGTTCTGGTTCTAAGCTGGAAGTGTTTTCCTCATTTGACTAAACACTGGACATCCATAACTTTAGGTGCCTGGAAAAAAAAAATCTGAGGATGAGGAATCTCATTGATTTAAAAAATGTTCTCCATGTATTTTTTAAAACATTTAAAAAATGTTCTCATTTTCACCCCTGCAGTACCACCAGTGGAAAAGGAGGGTGGCATTTCACAGCACTGGGGATGTGCTGAGCTGCCTGCAGAGCCAAGCACCTGTGTGAATGCTGGCACAAACATCATTCAGGTGGACACAGACCCTTCCCCCTCTGGCATGTTATGAATTCTTATGCATTATAATCAGACCTTTTAGTTTATTTGGCTCCTAAACATTTTTAGCTTTCCACTGACACAAAATAAATACCTGGAAGTGGAAAAAAAAAATTAAAAATTGGCCTTTTAAAAGTTAATCTCATTTGCATTCTATTCAAGACCCACTATTACACTCCATGCTCATTACGTCCAACCTAAAAAGAAAATTAAAAATCTCATTATTTTGTTGCTGGATTTTCTACTTAATTACCACAACAGGCAGGTAATCATTATGCTGATTAATCAAGACTGAGATGTAAATAGCTCACATAGGGGTTAATAATCAGATAATAACAGTAAGCACTGTTTCTGTATAATTAAGTCAAACGAAATGATTTATACTGGTACAAACTTACCTCCAGAATGCAACATTTAATGATATTATTGTCTTTCCAAACAGCCTTATGTTTTGCAAGCCTACGGTATCTAAAGGTTGCTTAAACTCCAAAACTTTTGACACTGACAAAATTTTAATTGAATAGGGGAATTTTGTTTCAAAATTACAGTAATCTATTTGCCCTTAATGTTGGCTATCATCAATTAAATTTTCTTTTTCAGTAGCCCACACTTCACAGAATCACAGAATGGTTGAAGGTGGAAGGGATCTATGGAGATCGTTGATTGCCTCCAGAAACTCCATCACCTGTGCATCACACTGAACTTCTGATGTGGCCAGTGACAAAACTGTCACTGACTTTCTAAAAAAAAAATCTGTTTTTCTAACATAGAGACTGTTATTAACTGATAATGGGAAGGAAGTGTTAGTCATTTACACAACTGGTGTGTAAGCACCAGCAGTGCTACATGTAAAACAAATAAAGGCATCACCAAATCACATGCAAATTTAAAACACTAAAAGGAATGGCTTTCTCAAGCTATAAGCATGCAAGGAATAGCTAACTGTTTTTAGATTAATAGTAAAATAACTTGTACTGCTGTCCCTAATAACTCAAATCTCTTTTTCAGCTGCAGGGGAGTAAATGGTAAGTTGCAAGGTCTTCATCCCTCCCCAGCATAGTATCTAGGGGAATATAATGAGTATGATATTTTTCCCTGACTCTCCATGTACTACCAGGGTACCAAGTATTTATGGGTTGGATGGTCAATATTCCTGGGTATATAATGTTGAATGAAGTTGTACTCAGATTTGAAAGCATACTTAAACTATTAGTGTCAGCCTTCACCTGGCACTGAGGTAAAATATTCACTCACATAGCACAGCACTCAGCAACAAATGTCAGAAATTGTCCCTATCAGAACCTGTGCCTCAGGAGCTGAGGCTTTTTAGCACTTTTACAAACTTGTCTCCTGTTTCTACTGTGCATTTTTCACTGTTTCCCCTTATTTCATTAACGCCAGCCTGACTGAAAAGGGCAGAGGGAAAAGCAAGCATTCTGCAGGGTAAAAGGGAAGAGAAATGGGCAGGAGCCTTTCTCAAAATGTCACTGCTCATAAGGGGCTTGTAACACCCCACAGTTACACAAGGCTGGCTTTTAAAGAGATGTTATTAAACACACACTGATCTCCCTCATATTTTTAGCTTGCTATTTGAACCCTCTCTGTGTTGTTTTCGTTTAAAAGTACGTTGAACTCCAGCTTGTTACAATCCTTTGTCACGTTTTACAGCCACTGGAACAAGGCTGTCCTGAATCAAGACAGAGTAGGAACATTATGGCTGTCACAGGAAGTTACTGGGATCAGACAGAGCCAGTTATTGCTTTACCCAAATCCTCCAAGCCCTCTGAGCACAGCTTGACTCGTTACCAGAACCTGTTGTGATGGTATTTGGGGTGCACGTCTGCATATGTTGTTAGAGAGTCTTTTATTCTGTTTGCACATGCACTTTGGCTGTGCTGCCCTTTGGGGTCATAAGTCCTGAACACAGCTGCAATTGTCCTCAGAGAAATTACCTTTAACATGAACGTGGTCATGACACCAACAGGCTTATTCTAAATGTTATGTTAGAAACTAAATAAACCCAGAGACACGTAAAATACAACTAATAAATATATATGGCTTTTGATGCACTCAGTCTAAAAATTATAAGAGGATCTACATCACAATTTTTTTGAGTTTGTTTCCTCTTCACATATTTTTAGCTAGTTAAGACATTTTAAGACCATTTAGAATTAATATAAACACAATTATATTAATGGTTCTTAAAATAAATTATGCCTCACTATAAAGTTTCAAAGCTTTCCCCCCGTAACATATCCAAAATGTAACTGAACCATACAGAAAACAGTAAATAATAATATTGGCAATATTCTTACTTTAAATGGATGTCAACTAACAGGAGGTGAGTATTTCACAGACTCACAGAATATCCTGAGCTGGAAGGGACCCACAAGCATCATCAGGGATATATATTTGAGAAGGTTTGGATTGAAGGTGGCTGGGAAGAGATGGCAGTGATACTTCAGCAGCTTTCTCTTTGTTTTCAGAATGGAAAATCCAGAGATTGAGACAACTGCAGCAGTGAGCACTGAAAATGCTCTCAGGCCTTTCATTCCTGTGCTTTGTTCATCACTTACCGTCTCCAGCACCAACAGGAGCCCTGTTCTAATTGTAAATCCAAATCAGCTGCATATTGATCCCCAGGAGGTCTGATTATATTTGTCCAAAACAATAGGGACACGTAGCTTACTCTAAAGACAACTCAAAACTTCCCCATCTAAGAATTTAGATCTCAGATTAATGAGTTCTTAAGTAATTGGGTCAGCCATAAATAGGGCTGTTTGCAAAGACAAGAACACATTAATCTGTAAAGGTCATATTGCTAATATCACTGAGATGTATTGGAGTATTTATATCCCAGTTTTGAGGATCAGTTGGTTGCAGTCAGATTGCATCTGTTCCTTTTAAAGACATTCAAACTGAGTCCCCTGGAGGTTTCCTCCATGTAGTCCAAAACACAGAGTAAATACGTAGGTTCAATGCAGAACAGATTTTGTTTAAGCATCTCCTATGAAGAGTTGCAAAAACCAGTATTGATTTCTGGATGTTTACTTCAGGAAGGAAGAAAAGGCTTTCCTGGTGTTGGATATCTAAGGTATTATCTAAGGTATTATTACAGATAAAGGGAAAAACCCCAGGATCTGCTTGTTCCAGTAGCTGTCCTATAAGGGATAAAATGTTCTCTACAAATCTGGATGCACCTTAGAGGCATGTAGGGACCTCTGCACTGTATCCCACTATATTACAGTGGTCTTTCTTTCCTCAGCTCTTACAAGAACACTGTTTGTTCCATACTGAGGAATAAATGACTTATCTGGGGACTTCTCTTCTGCCTTGTCTGATTGAATCCAGCATCCCAGCGGTCTTTGGGAAGTATAAACTACAGCAAACCTAAAAAGGATGTGATTTTACAATCCTCCTTGCCTGAGCTTGCTGTGGGAATAGAGGAAACATCAGCACTCTAACACTGTGAATTGAAATTGCTCACTCCCTATTTGATTAGCTTGGTACATGCTCTACATTTTGTCTTGTCACTTCCTCAGCTGTTAGAGAATGAGAATTGCAATGGTTTTCTAAGCCATTAAATTAGAAATAAACTGTAGAGTATACTGCTGTCTTCATCAGGGTTCTGGAGGATTTAAATCACATTGTTGCACTCCTTATTTAATCTATGCAAACAAAAGCCCCTTAGCATTATATGCAATTAAAGTACAGGAATTTATTCCATGAATCTTAATGTAAATACAATCCTGCCCTGTCCTAAAAAAACAGCCAGAATAATTTACAGTTTAAAGTTTCACGTTAAAAGTTTCATGTTTTGAGTTGGGATTTTACAGCATGAAAACAGTCAAGAAATCCAGTGAAGAGGAACTGAAGTACTCTAATAGCCCAGTCTTTTCAAATGTCAGAGGAAAGAACTGGTGGCTAAATCTGAGCAAACACCTCATCAAGGACAGTTTCAGTATTTCTACTAATTTTTGCTGTTAGTAAACTCTCCATAAACTGTCTGGGAAATTCTCAAACGTAATCCTTATTTTAAATATGTATGAATAAACTTCTGCAAAGTCCACAGACATTACGAACTGCAAGGGAGTGTTCATCAGAAAGCACTGGCTGAGGCACCTGGACCAATGGATGACCCTCATAGGGAAGAATTTCTTCCTTTTATGTAATCTAAGCCTATCTTGTTTCAGTTTGAAGTCGTTCCCCTTGTCCTACCACTCCAAACCCTTGTAAAAAGTCCATCCCCAGTTCTGCTGTAGCTTATTTAGGTACTGGAATGTGCTATATGGTCTCCCTGGAGCCTCCTCTTCTCCAGACTGAACAATTCCCACTCTCTCAGCTTGTCTTCTTATACAGCAGATGTGCTTAGCCAAAAGTTTGACTCCTGGAAAATGCAGTTTGGGGTTGATCAAATATTATGAGTGTTCAATAGACCTTGGCAACTGATTCTTCCAAACAACTATGGAAAGTTTCTAAACCCAGACAAAACAACCACCACCACAAAACTGAGTAAAGAAAGTAAATCCAAAACAAATGAAAAAATCCCCAAATAACACAAAAATACATTTCAACTAAGTCAACTCTCTTCAGCCTCCCTTTGCAGACAGAATGAACACATGCTTGATTTGGGACAACATTCTTACAATTAGTTGTTTCTAAACAGAATTATTGATGGGAGGCAATACTGCAATTCTGCCATACCCATAACAACAAAATCCTTATTTTTTAGCTACGCATACTACTGTAACAAACCCAGGCAGAGTCAACAATCTGAGAGTTAATGAGGGGCTGACTAATTACTTGCTTAAGCCAGACAGCTCTGAAGAAGAGGTGAACCAGGAAGGATGTTACTGTATTTGTTTCATCTCAGATCTTTACCAATTCTTCAAAAAAAAAAGCCACCCTAAAGAATCACAGACAGAGCCACAAACAAAACTTTGCAAACTGCTTTCTGGTGTAAGTTAGGATATGACTGAGATTTCAAAAGAATTTTTGAAATGAAATTTCAAATTTCAAAAAGTAGTACTACAAGGGTAAGATTTTTTTTTTTTTTTTTTTTTTTTTTTTTTTTAATTTTATATCTATGTTTGATTGAGATTGCACACACTATGGAAATAATTTGTACTAAGCAAATGCCCAAACATTATCAGTTACTTTTGTTCTCTCTTGGTCATTCTTTCCAGCCAGGTTTCAGTCAAATCATGTTTCAGCATGCTGAGGGCTGCTAGCAGAAGCATAATAAGATGACCTGAGCGTTTAACTGAATCTGCACAGATATTTAAATGATTGTTTTACTTCTCTCTTGAGGACCTTCAGTCCTGGAGCCACTCCTGCACTTTGTTACTCTCCTGAATTAATTAATTCTCATTCCAGTATTGTCTAATTGGTGAATGAAGCACATAAGACACCAAAAACGCCTCACCAGGAAATTGCTATTTTTGAAGCTATAGCTATAATTTCACACTGCAGTTAACATGTGGATGAGGGGGGGGGGTGAGGGAAGCCCAAAATATTCATCATTGTGTGATGCTGACTGCTGGCTGGAAACAGAGAAAACGCTGCCTGTAACCTCCAGGGAGCCAGTTCATCATTGGATTAACCACCACTAAGGTAGGGCCATACATCATTAAAAAAGACAGGCACTGTGCTGGCAATGCAAGAATAATAAGTAGAACAATTTGCACTGTCACTGTGCGTGGGAATGCAGGAGAAGCCTCCCAGGTGCTGGTGAGGCAGGGGAGGGTGAGCAGGTAGTCATTACCCCAGGAGAGAAATGATAAACTGCATTTCTGTTCTGCAGATGTGTCTTTGCTTATCAAGTTTATCTGCATCTACAGTATGCTATAAGAACTAAATACATCAGTTACTCAATGTCTAAACACGCTTTTCCAACGTGAAAAATATGTTGCCTATGCTGATAAGAGCTTAAATGCTTTTCATTCAACCTTAGCTTTCCCCAGCTCAGTTTTAATGACAAATAGCTATTTATGTGAAATGTTTTCCAGCTAAGCTCCTTAGCACAACACTGCTAGGGAATACTACAGCGTGGATCTCCCAGTTCCTTACAGGAGTGCTGCCCTCAGGTGCTTGATGTCATTCCCTGTGACTAGAAAAGGCAAAGAGATTAAGTTCTTTTGCACTCAGTAATTGCTTAGAGTATTCAAGGATGATGTGTGTGTGTGTATATGTTTGTTTGGGGTTTTTTTGGAGTTAATAGAAGGGGAAGATTTAATTTTGAGGGTTCCCCACAGAGGGCAGATATTTATTATGGACAGAGCAGACTCCCATGGCACCTGCTATTCAGGATCCTCACTCAGTTTATTTCAGCCTACCCCTACTCTTCCCTTTTGCTTTTAAGTTTCATGAATTGAGATAAAAGTACATACAGAGAGTCAGAATAGGTCAACTCTTTCTTCTGCAAATTAGCAAGCTTTGTGCTATTCAACATCCAGGCATTTCTGCCTCCCACTCAGAGCTGAAAGGTCTTTGTTCTGCACACCCAGTTCATGTTGGGCTGGTCATGGGATGCACCAGTAAATAAGGAGAGAACCAGTCTCTCTCTGTTTATTCCTCTTACCAGTCTCCAGATCTAAACTGTCTCAATCACCTCCTGTTCTCTCTGTCTGATAAACTTGTCAATCTCACTATGAATGTACCGAAAGTTGTACATGCTGTGGCACGTGAGGTTCTGGGAGCCTTTCAAACCATAATTTTCTTAGCTCAAGTCAATGCAGAGTGTAGAAAATATCTCTAGTTGTAGCAATCCAAACAAGTATTTAAGTAGAATCTTTTTCAGGAGAAGATAAGAACTAGAAATCATAGTATGATAATTCACTTATTAATGTGAAAAAGTATGTAAGTTGGATGCATGACAGCAATCCTATACTTAAGGGTAGATTTCCAAATTAATACACCATTGAATTTCTCATGTCTGTAATTCCATGAACTTTTAAAAACAAAGGATGTCTCCCTTTTCCTATAAAGTGCCATCAATACACTACCCAGTCAGTAATTTTTTACAGAATGGAGATAAAAATAAGCCAGCAAGCAACAAATTTGTGTTATAGCCTTTCAAAGTTTTGGTTTTTGGCAGAAAAATAACATGCAGATTGTTAAATCTATCAGCACGTTCATGTAATGCGTTTAGAAAGTAGATTTTGGTACACTGGCAAAAACCTTCCTCACTTGTACACATGATGCTGTCACTAAATTCTTCAGGTTAGGGGTAGACAAGGGATGTGATCCTGATGGTCTCTGTCCTGAATGAGGCAACTGAGCCCAGAGCAGTGGCAACTGAGCCCAGAGCAGTGGCAACTGAGCCCAGAGCAGTGGCAACTGAGCCCAGAGCAGTGGCAACTGAGTCCCCAGAGCACTGAAATAAATCACAGGAGCTGACAATCTCGCCATGAGTTCTGCCCAGACTCCTCCCCTGCACACAATTTAAAGGCTCTGCAAGGCACGGGGTCCCTTCTTTGTATCCCCACGTTCCCTCTCTCCTCACTGCACACTTCAATAGAGGACTGGGCCTAAAAATGGAACTCTGACTGAATAAAGTATACTGAATTAATTCAATCACTTATCAATCAAGAAATAGTGACTTACTGTATGAATATTAACAAGCCAAAACAGCTGGAGCATTAATGAAGATGGTGCAGACATACTTTTTTCAAAAAAAAAAATTTTGCAGTTGGAAAGATAATCAAGAACATTGGATAACTGCTGTGGCTTTAGTAAAATAATAAAAAAAACCCTCCTGAATATTATTTTTGCAGTTTGGAGTGGCCTATACATTCAATTAATTTTAAAAATCAGAAAAGATAAAACAAAAAAACACCCTTAGTAAGTACTCTAGAAAAAAAAAACCAACCCACTTCTAATTAAAATGGCATATTTATGTATTTAGATTTTAATTGCACTCACTTGATATGCTCATTAAAATTATTTTCATTATAATCAAGCTTTTTACTCTTTTCCAATTCCATGAGATACTAATATTCATGGAATGGAAAAAAGTGTTTTGAACAAAATTATGGCACCAGGCACCCCTTGAATCTGAACGGAACCTTTTTTTTTTTTTTTTTGCTAG
This sequence comes from Pyrocephalus nanus, assembly GCA_038380795.1. Lineage (NCBI taxonomy): Eukaryota > Metazoa > Chordata > Aves > Passeriformes > Tyrannidae > Pyrocephalus > Pyrocephalus nanus. The sequence goes on along the minus strand of CM076270.1, from coordinate 24,596,571 downwards.
AAATACTCATTGTTAAATGGATATTATTCAGTTCTAAAAACTTACACACACAAACAGGGCCAGCCCATGGACGTTTCTTCTCTGTGCTGCTCCAAGCAGCCCTCAGTAAGATGCTCTTTCCAAATCTCACTCAGCTCTCACTCCTGCTGTGACCAGCCATGGTTCCACAGCTGCTCTCAGTGTCAGACCTCAGCCAGGCAAGCTCTTAAAAAATAGAAACAAGCTTCAAAATTCCCCACAACGCTTCCATTTTTAGAAATAATTAACTGCCAAACTACTTACTGTAGTAATTTCCTTGTAGGTGCACAGTACTTAATAACTGCCTCTTTGGAGTCAGCTTGTTAAGCTTCTTGCTTTTCTGAAACATCCAACTAATCCTCCAAAAATGGGCAAAAGATTCCTGAAACACTTTTTCTAGAAGATATAACAAAAAACTTTTAATTAATTTCATAAACTTTCATGTTAGCTTAGTTTCACTTCACTGGAACAAGTATTTGTTCTCCATTTCTGAAGAAATTTTTAAAGAAAAAAGGGAAAAAGAATATAAAGTAAATTCACCAAGAGTAATTACAGATAACCCTTGGACCACAAGTCTTTACTGCAAGAATTAAAAACATTAGGAATTTTTTCTCAAGAATTTAGATATTTCAGCATTTTGGGTACTGAATTATAAGGAACACCATCACAATACTTTATTCTGTTTTGCCATGTTAGCCCATCTGGCCCACTGAAGAAGGTTAAGTGTAACTATTCATAGAGCTTTTTCCTGCTAAGAACTTGAATTAGTATAAAAATATTTTAATGTGCATAATTTCAACATCTGGTGGTGTAACTAGCGTTTTCTTCCTCAGGAAATTATATTCATTGCTCTCTCTTCCCCTTGCAATAAAACATGATATTGTTACTTATTTATTTCTGTTCACTTACGAAGCAAAATACAAATGAGCAATTTTGGTAATGTCTTTTCCCTTTCTCATAAACAGTTTGATTTTATTCTATTTAAACAACATTCAAAATTACCACAAAAAAGAATATATACTGTAAGAATTTTGATCCAAATTAAAAAAAAATAAAGTTGAAAGTTTTAATTTTTTATATATAGTGGAGCTGTAAAATTTTTCTGAAAGTTTCAGAAATTCAGATCAAGACTGAGATTTTTAACCTCTGACTCTTCCCAAAATATCAGGAAAGCATTCCCCAGCAACAATGAGGTTTCAGCATTGCCCACAAGGACAGTTACAAATTACAAAATTTGTAAGGTAATTCTCAGCAATATAAAGATGTTGTTTTTTGGTTTTGTTTGTTTGGTTTTTTTTGTACATACCTGGACTACTTGTCAGCATCTCGGAATAAGCCTGTCTTAGTTGTGTGTGCTCTGTGTCACACATTTACACAATCAGGGCTCTGGGACTGCAGTTCTCAAGGTCAAGGTAACTTATGATTATGAGAAGCTCTAAGTGGTACAACACATGAATGGGATATTTCCCCACCCTGTGCCCTCCCTATTCTCTTTATTTTTATATTAGAGTGCATCACAGTCATGATGTCTTGTGCCTGTAAGACATGGCCTGGACACACAGCACTGTGAGTGGCATCAGCAACTCTATTCTGTCAGATAAGTTTTTCATACCACTTATCCAGCAAGACTGAAACAATTTTTGATCCATCCTATTTGAAACACAAGTTACCAGGAAGAAAAGGATGGTACTTCCTCAGCTTTCAAAACCTGTAGAAAACCCTTTGCAGAAAACACACGTGAGCAGTTTGTAATAAATTTTAGAGAAAGGAAATCACTAAACAGGGGTTTGACTCAGAGTTACCTTTAATGGCAGTATGCTGAAATCCAGCTGACTTGCTCTTCAGTGCAAACCTGCTGAACACAGCAGTGTTGGCTTCAGCAAACCACCAAACCCCTTAATTGAGAGGATGTCCTTCACACACGGTGGTTTTAAAGACGATTCACAACCCTCACTCCCAAGAGAGTTTTGTCTGAAATCACCCATCATCTGTGCTGATTGGTGCAGGCCTAAGTTCCTTGGCAGTGCTGTGCATCTCTGGATAGCTGTAAATCAGAAAGCCACATTAAGTATAATCATTATCAAAAGTCCAGGATACAGTGCCTTCTAGTAAGTCCAAGAACACATTTTACCAAGTTTATGTCAATGCTAAAGTTTTCAAAAGAAACACAAAAATCTGTTCCTGTATATTTGTAATAAATATCTGTGCACCCAATACCCATATTTTCCTACTACAAATGACATAGATCACTCTCAGTTTAATTTCTGCTTCTACCTCTTCCAGGGAAAGGCTTGCTCAATAGTTCTCTCACTGAAAATATCCAAGAAACAATAATATTTTAAGATAATATTCATTGTGTATGAATTGCAATTCCTCTGAAATATACTGCCTTAATAAAAGGAAATTATTGCATGGTACAGACAGGAGAAAAGAAAATGAAATAATTGGTTTTATGTGTTTGAGTATCTATGTTCCTTTGTATTCATTCACTTTGACTGTTGGAGGAGTTAAGATTTCATTACAGAGTGAGTTATTAGTTCTAATAAGATGTGACTGAAGCATTATTTCTGGTTTGAAATCCTGTTTAACCTTATGAGAATAACTTTTAAGGGTAAAATCATCAGGGAAAAATGCTGTAGAAGTAAGTCATTGTACTGGGAAGTTAAAACTGGTTCTTGATGCAGTCTGAGCAGATTGACCCACAGGGTGTCCAAGTGGCAGCTGCCTTCTTGATTCTTGCTTCTAAAGGGAGAGAAATGTTCCAGGTAGACCTTCTGACACTGGTCAGCAAACCCCACACCTCCCTGGAGCCAGTGTGGGGCACTGGATGGGGAAAAGTTGAAAATATTTTCATCTATTTCACACACACAGATTAAAAGATACCTAGCATGTGATTATTAACACAAACAAGTACACTCTAATTTCCTTTTACTGCACTGTGTGTGTCAGTCTAGCCCATATAATTTAGAGGGTCTGACATCTATTGCTCTGATCTCATTTATCACCAGCCCAAGTTCATTTTAGAAGCACAGATACTCAGTGTACAATTTTTACTGTAAAATTGAATTTGTTTCTTGTGACAGAGTAGGCCTGTTGAATTTACGATTTAACACTGAACATCTTTCACCTTGGAAGTTGCTCTCCTGCTGTAAAAACGAGGCATCTCCCTCATGAGGACAGTATAACATCATGATACAGATGCCCATCCTGTTAGACAAGGTCATGCCAGTGGAAACTAAACTTAATTTTCTGAGCCCTTCCAACACTTAGCCCTATTTTTCATTTTACAAGGATAAATATTGGGAAATACTTCATCCCAGTGTAGCAACTCTCCTTTTGATCAGTGGAACAACAACAACAAAATGTCTGATGTTCAGTTCAAACCGGCTGAGTGAAAGAAAATGCAAAAAAGGCTGCTGAAGACACGATACTTTTCTAATTAACGTTTGCTGCATTGTCTGCACGTTACAGAAAATAAACAAATTATCTCATTTGTATTTTGGAACCAGACTCTTGATTATGGGTATTTTATTCAGGACTGTACTTTTTACTTTCTCGAATCCTTTGCCATTGGGTTCACTGCTTTGCTGTCTCCCTAATCTAACCCCTGGAATTACTGTCAAATTCTCAAATAAAAATACCCTTAAATTGGTTTTAATTAATTCACGTTACACAGACGCAGGAAAGTCTTGCTGTTTCCATCTTCTCTTCGAACTTCACAACTTACCTAAATTCTGCCAATCACCCAAGAAAACAATCCCCTGCATCTCTCCCTGAATGCCTTGCCCGCCTTCCTCCCTTGTGTTTCCTCATCATTGTTTGCAGAGTCCCCAGCCAGGCACAGCTCAGCTCCTCCACTCAGGAAAGCAGGAGGCACCATCCTGATCTGTAGCTCACATTCCTTCTCTAGAGAAGCTCTGCTGCTGCCAGCTGTTACAGGTACTCAGTAATTCTGCAGCCAAAGTGAACACTTGCAGGCTGTGATTACAGGCTGTCAACAATCCTCTCAGCCTTAAGGAACCGAGGTGCTGCAGACTAAAGCTCCTCAGATCTATTTGGATCCTTTTGCAACCCCAAAAAGGGAATCAGCTCACAGCTGGGGAAATATTTTCCCAATAATAATTTAAACCAGAGTCTGTGTGCTCCTTGGACATTTGAATGCACATTCCTGGGAAAGCAGCAGTATTCTGCTGTACTTGGGAGATCTCGTACAAGAATTAAATAAATTTAATAAAAATATGCATATTCACCCCCCACACAGACAAACCAAACAAAAAACCCCAACTACCAGAAAACCACATTCACATGCTCTCTTAACACTAAATTACAGCTCTTTAGCACTTCTGCATTGCTCTAGATCATCATTCACAGGACAGCAGCAACATTGAGCAAAAAATGCATGATGCTTGATGTTCAGGTTTATTCTCACTTCTAAGTTCATTAACTTCTCTGGTTGCAAGGAATATGAGAGCATCATGGACCATATGTTCCACAGCATAAAAATTCAGCAAATCATAAAAAAAAAACTTGCAAAGGCTTAGCCCAAAGACTCAGGCCTTTTTTAACAAAGAAGTAGACAGCCTGATGTGCTCTTGATGTATTTATTCTTTAGCTATGAGAATGTGCATCCTTGAAGGAACTTTGGTTTGATTCTACTATTGGATCACAAGGTATTACAAGCAAAGGATGTATAAACCTGCATTTTTCTGGGAGGCAATAAAATATTATTATACTTAGGGTTCAGCTCTTCTCAGATGTTTCTTTTTCCCCTTCCTCAAGCAGTTCAAATTCTGTATGTTCTAATGTCCCATTTTGATTTCTTTTCTACCTACTGTGTATTTCTCCCTTACTAAGAATAAATCACCAGAAGAAGCTATTTTGAAAATGGCTTGGACATGTTCTAGCCAGCAAATCCAGTGTAATCAGCAGGCTCGGATTCTCCAAGTTGAAGGTTTATTTTAGTACAGCATGCCATGTTTAATCAGTTTTACTAATACTGCACTGCACTATCTGCTTTGACAAGAATATGTTGATCATATTACAGAATGATTACTGCTAATGGAGATCTTTTAGACAAGATTAGATTTTTGCTTCTGTCCAGATGCCTCAAAGAACATTATTAGTTTTTGGTGTCATATTTTTGTAACATTAATATGATCAGCTTATGGGCTTGCTCATGTGCTATAACTGCAGCAATTTATCTGACAGTTAAGCTGTCAGGACCAGGCACATCCAACCCAGTGAACACTGCTGCAGTCTGTATCAAATTAGGCACTGCCTGCACAATCCTACCCTGGCTGGGAGGTGACCAATGAATATTCTGATGAGCTCTCAACCTCTGAGGTTCAGAAACTTGAACTGTGCAGTTCAGCTGCTGTTTCCCAGAAAGATGATTACTTCATGATAATATCCCTAACAGTGGATTTGCATACTTTTAAAGGAATGTAGACTACGTTTTTTTTTTTTTCCCCCCATAAATCAGCAGAATGGGATTCAGAGCTGTGCTGCTCTGACATCCAATTAATGTGCAACTGTAACCCACTAGTATTGTGGTAGAAGTTTTTCTATATACATACAGAAAGGGTAAATTATTTTGATTATGAAGCACTTTTCTGTCCTTCTTTCAAAGTTACTGGATTTCTACAAGTGCCTTTCATGACCTGTATTTACTAGTTAGACACAAAAATAATTATGAAAGCCAAGAAGCATAAAGATTGGTTTCAATACATTTTGACCAGAGAGCCTTACAGTATCAACTGAGCAAAACTATTGCCCTTTAGTTCAATACACACTGATATGCTCTCTGATGGTATGCTTCATTCCTTTTGATAATATGCCTTTAAAAACAATGTCCTTTAGGGTCCAATGGACCATGAAATAGTCTCTACAAAAGTACCAGTGGTGCCAATGCTGAGACAAACATTCATTTCAGCTCTCAGCTTTAAGGACTGTGGAAGAAATGAAGCACATTTATTATATACTGATGTATTCTGACTAGATAATCCTTTTCAGTTGTAGGCACTATAAAGACAAGTGCAGATTACTGTGGGGGAACACTTTAAAAAAATTCAGATGGGCTGAAACAGTTGAGCTTCCAATTTCACAGTTGGATAATTTGCCTTATAAACTTCTGTTTAAAAGAAAGTTTTACTGGCACTGAAGTACGCTCAGTAAACAATCTCTAATTTGAAAATGAGTAGGTTAGAGATACTTACACAGAAACTGTATCTACTAATGCTACATTTATTAATTAATGTTGGAGTTTAGTTTCCTGTGCTGCTGCCATTTCCAAGGGTTTTTTCTTAGATAACCATTGTCATTGCAGTTCTGCAAAAATTTAGGTCTTTGTCACCATTTTATGGCATTTTGACAGCATGATAATTTCTCTAAGGATTAATTGACTCATCCTGGAAACCAACAGGACCTCAGGGTTCAGAAGAAGGTACTTAAATCCCAGTATTTCCAGAGGTTTGTACTGGGACGGCCGCTGGTTAAAAAAAAATTGTTGGTGCCATGGGCAGTGGGATCAAGTGCACCCTCAGCAAGTTTGCTGATGACACCAAGCACTTGAAAGCTGGGAATAGGATGCAAAAAGCCTAAGGATTTTTTTTAATTCCGTGGTAAATGGTAGGAGAAATTCTATCAACAGATCTTACCTGGCTCCTGGCTACCAACAGCTGACCTCAGTCTGCTGAGCCTGTGCTATCAGGTCTTTTCAGGAACACTGAAAAGCAATCAGATGCAATCTGTCTGAAAGAAAGAAAAAGCAAAAAAATTAACAACTAGAACCAGCCTTTTTAAAAAGCCTATCAAAGACCAATTTCAGTGTACTGAAAATTAGCAAAATGGAAGCAGCCTCAGAAACCAGGCAGCAGTGTGATGTATATGGCATGTGATAACAACACAGCACCTGCTCTCCTGTGCCCTGTCTTGCTAAGCATAAACTTCTCTCCAAAATTCAGAGAATGGAAAATACCAAGGTACAAACTAAGGAAAAAATCACCTCTACAAGGCTTTATGCACACATAGCTGTGTGATACCAGCACAAAAGGAAATTGCTGGCTGATCTAATCTTCACTATAAAAGTTAACTGATGCTGTTAGATACAGTATTTAAGTGTTTAAACCACCAGGAGTTCTGGTATCTGAACTCCTGTACGTTTTTCTAATTTAGAAGAAACAGTTCATACAAATTTCTGTAACTCAAAGTTACAACATGCAGATAATCTGGCAATTTTGAGTAGGTAATTAACTATGTAACACATATAACAATCACAAGCCAAAGCTTCTTTTAAAGAGGGTTTTTTTTTTAACTGTTGAGAATTTTGTCTTTGAGAGAGAGCAGAATTGACTAGAAACAGACTGCAGACATCTGTAGTGGCACAGTCTTGCTACATGGTGAAAAGCACATCATTTTCCAGCTTCTCTGCTGACACATTCCCAAGCCAAGGCAACACATCCCCACTGGGAAGCTGCCTGGATCAGATGTTTCCTTTGGCTGGCAGGCCACCCTTCAGAAAATGCAATGTACTGCAGTATTTTACCTATTTATTTATTACTATTGCCTTCATGCACTCTGAGATCACACATATCACACAGGAGAACTGGGAAGAAATGATTGTCATTCATCTCCATACTGAATAATGCATTCAGAAGCTGAAATTTCCCCCCTCTTTCTATCAATGCAGAATTCAGTTACCAGCTGCCATCCTACCTCAGAATTAAATTGATGCACTGATCTCCCACTGGTGTTAATATAATTTAGATCACTAGATTTGGGTTTCAGTTTAAAGGAATTTCTAGACAAGAGCTTCATGAAGAGTTTAGGAGTGGTTCCTTTGAAGCCAGCTAGAGGCCTGAGAAAATGCATTTTACCTGGGAAAAAAATTAAAAGGCAGTTTCTTTAGGGAAAGTTTGGATGTTAGACTACAAATACCTAAGTCACTGTAGTTCTGTAAGGAAGGATGCTCATTCCATGAGAGGCTTTGGTCTGCAGACTCAATAGATAAGAAAATCAATTACTTCTTTGCCATATTATTCTCCAATGCTCATGATGATGCCTTTTGGCAATGTGCAAGACATAAATGTCACAAAAGATATTGATTCACATTATTTTAATCTCTACTAAAGAAGACAGTATAAGAAAAAAGGCAATATTATGACTGGCAGCTTAAAACTTTTAGACTTTTAGCAGAAATATAAATTTCCTGACTGTAAACTTTCACAGTTTCCTAACACTCACCTGGCAGCAGCAACAAATCTACCAAAAAGAAAATCACAAGTGCTCATTGGAAGAATTAAAGACTTTTTTTAGCATGGAATACCTCTCAGAGATAAATATTTATCAGCCAGCTTGAAACAAGAACTGCCTTTTATTCATAACAATTTTATTAACCGAGATCGTTACCATGACTGCACTGAAACAAGAATTAATCTTTTTATAGTAAAACCCCTTTGCTTTAAATTTACTTATTAAATTCAGTAAAATTAACTTTATGGGGTGGAATCAGTGGAACAATGGGGAATTTTAGGCTGAGATCTGGCAATTCTGTGTAGCACTGTCCTTGCTCACAATAAACATTTGTAAAATGGACTTATTTCTTACTTGGTGCAGTGTGTGTGGTGTGGTGAGGAACACACAGAGAAAACAATCTGTTTTGAATATACTTGAACAAAACTGTTAGTTTTGCTTCTTATTCAAATGCAACAGTGAAAAACCACACATTTGACGTTGACAAAATATCTCTTTCTGTCGAACTAAAATGTTTTTTCCAAATTCTCTGACCCCTCCCCTTGAACACCGAATTTAGTTAAATGTTATTTTAAAATGTCATAGCAAAATGAAAACTTGAAACATATGGTTTCAAAATGTCAAAACAAAATCTATTTTATTTTCTGTTACTGAACATTATTTTTACTTTGTTTAGTAAAGCCTCAAAAGGCACTCAAATGATTTTCAATAAGGAGCCTGCCTGAAAAGGATTTTTGTGAGAAACTTTAGCTTCACTAACTGTTTAAATAAATCTTCTTAACCAGTCTGCTTTTCTGCATTGCATATTCTCTCAGTCAGGAGAATCTCCATGATGTTTATTTTCTGTACCACTCTCTACATGTCACCAAGCATATGTTGTAGGAAGCTGATTGCATCTCAGACTGACAGCTGCTCTGCTCTTCCAGCTCTCTGTCAGGGAGGAAGATATCCTGCATCTAAGCAGAGAAATTCTTCAGTAATACATTTGGACACTTGCCTTTAGAACTTAACTCTGGGGCTCAGTTTGCCTGAAATCAGTATTCTGATTTCCTAATAGGCTTCTCTTTTAACTTTTATGGAGGTAGATCATTCTAATCAATATTAATCTCAATTCTTCTGGGAAGCTGTTATTTTATGCCACTCAACTTATAAATTAATTCCTTCCACTCATTCTATTTTCAAACCTTCTGGCAAAGCTAGAGCTGCAGAGAGCACACTCCATCAGTACACACATGTAAATGATTAGATTCTTTCCTTAACATCACCCAGCACCACTCAGTGGTGATTCCTTATGAACCATTCCTTTACCACAGGAATCCTCCAAAGGGCTGAGGCAGGGCAGGGTATCTCACAGGTGACCTATTGACAGACTTCTCCACAGGTTCACATTGCTTAACATTTCACATGAACACTTCATTTTTGTCATCCAAGAACTGCTGATTGCTCTGAGTTGCAGGTGCTGTGGTATCATGATTGCAGTAATTAAAACAATTAGGGCTGGAAGAGGTGTCATTAAGTTATTAATATACAGGGTCTTTGTTACAGGCAGAACACAGAGCTTTATGACAAGCTCACAGAAACAAGGGGATAACACTGCAAAAGATTAAAATGACCAATCAGATCAGAAGTCAGAAAGATGCCTTTGAAAAGAGCTGTAAAATTGTTACCACTTAAACCAGCATAAACACTTGGGGATTTTTTTCCCCTTTTTTTCAGATCACAACAAATGTATTGCAAATGAGACAAAACATTCTCTTTAATAAGCCCAGATCTTCATCGTGACATTTCCTCTCCTGGGAAGGCAACCAAAACAATTCAAACACAAGTGGTTATCAGAAAAATCTTAGGTTGAAGAAAAGCTCTTTTAGGTGGTTAAGTTCTTCTCTGCTATGGGCTGACAACAGATATGGCTTCCAATAATCAAGGTGCAAAAGTAAAAGCATTTCCTGCTTCACACAGATTTGTAGGTATTGGTATCAACATGACCCACATGGTGGAAGATCACTGCAGAACATCTCAACAATAACCAGCAGACAAACAGTCTAATTAGCGCTTAGTTTGTTCAGTGATCTTTTCAGTACACTGTTAAGTAAATTCTCTCATCTAGAAGCTGTCTTAGCTTTCCAAACTTTAGGCTATAAGATCATAATCCTGCTTTACTTAATTTTCTTTTTTGATTCCATTTTGCTACCTTGGTTGCATTGTCCTGTAGTGATTCAAGTAATTTTTTTGCCACAGGTTGGAAATTACCGTCACTAACCAGCGTGCTGATACCTTCTTGTTTCTCTGCATCTGGAAATGCATTCTCCATGCTGGTTCTGGGAATGAAAAGAATTGGAAGCAGGCCTAACAATTCTGCCAAGTTTTCTTGAGAAGAGTTCTGCAAATATGTATGGGTGACAAAGAGAGTTGTTCAGAAAACCTTAGTTTGCACAGCTGTCTAACTGGAATGCAGATCTAGTATTTAATGTTGGCTTCTCTTTTTTTTTAAGGCTTGGCCTGTTCTGAACATTCAGTGTATTCAGCCACCTCACTCCATCAATAATGAACTGAAAAATACCAAATTATAGACTGCTTATAGAAGTAAATGCATCAATTTATCATCCTTTTTATTTTGGTACCAAAAAGGAAACAACTATAGATTTTGAATATAGGCAAAACAAATAAGGTAGGTAGTCATATGAGTGTTTTATGTTGTGCCCTGTAGGCCACAATTCATGGATATTTACTTTCTTCAAAGACAGCTCTAAAGTACACGGAGTTTTATTTCCAGGCTTCAGACTGACATATAAAACCTGCCTGTATCTGAATACAACTGACTCAGATTTTAGAATGCATTAGATGAAGTTGTGTTTTCCAAATATTAACGTAATAGTTCTGAAAATTATTTTTAAAGAGATCAAATTGATCTGTAATTTTGTCCATGTTGATACAATGGATTTTTTACTAAAACAGTAAGACCAGAAAAAAAAATGGAAGCCAGTGATTTTGAAAGCTGATAAACAGTTTGGTTTGCAAACCAATTCTGCTCCTGATGAAATAAACAGTTTATCCACTGTTTTCACTTAAAAGAGGATTCTACTGCTTATCTGGGAGGAAGACAGAATTGTAGAGAAAGAAAAACTATTTTCAAGATACTAATAACTTTTGTTCATGAATTAAAGATGCTTTATTATGAAACACATATGTACATGTGTGCATATTTATATATATCATATATACATGTATGTACATACCTATTCAACATATATCTACATAATATATACATGTATGCATATATCTATCTGATATATTGATAAGATTGATTTATGTGTCAATATGGAGACAAAACCACAAATATTTGAATGAACAGAGGCAGAAAGAAACCAATGAGGATATGCTGTGTCTTGAAACTGCTTCTATTCTGGACTGGTTTTTGGCAGAGCTACTGACACTGATTATTTCTGATTCAAAAGCTGTGACCTCCACTGTGTCCTTTTTCTGCTGGTCAGACTGCATTGCAATTGCTGCAATAGCAGTGTGGAATCTTGTAATTTATAAATATCAAAGTTTTCTAAAGGAGTACAATTTTCATGTTTATGTTGCATATTTCTGGGTATCATTTGTTTACTTGCTAATTTTAGGCTATAAGTACTTGCCTTTTTACAGCAATGGTCATGCTACCTTCAAAAACTGACTGTTCATGCAAATAAAGCAAAGGGGTTTTGACCTTTGATGTCAAATGGTGCAGCTGCTCTTATGATTAGCACAGACTTTTAGCTATCTTGCCTGTCAAAAATGCAAATACCTTTCCTCACACTGCCACATAAAAAACTCCTCTGTATATTAAAATGCAGTTCAAACCCAAGCCAATTAAAAATTATTGCAGTTCAGTGGAAGAATTAATGTGATCTGGAACAGAAATTCCATGTTAGAATTTCAACCACTCTTTTTCAGTGAAAATTTTTGTAATTCAGTAGTAGTTGAAAAAGAATTCCTCCTTCCACATACTTAGAAACACATGAAAATGCTAGAATAAAATAACATATTCCCATTTGAGAAGCATCTGTTCCTTGAATGTGTTTTGGGGAGGACTGATGTTGATGCCTCTGTGGGACTAAAGGGACCGTGGACACCTTTCATGTGTACCAAACATCACAAACCTCTAGAGTAAAAATAAAGGAAGAACCAATAACTCAAAACCCTCTAATTCCAGTAAAGAAAGTCTTGCAGAACCCCAGAAATCTTCCCTCAGTCAAACACACGGCTAGGGAACATCTGACATGCCAGCTGATAGAATCAGACTGCTCTGAGACAACAGAGAAAATCCCTATTTTACAGCCAGTGCCTGTGCTATATCACATACTCAGCCAAGTGTATTTTGTGAAACTGGAATGTATTCATAAAAAAAACATGTTTGCAAACTACAAACTACAGCAATTTCTGAGAACCTCGAGAACAGGCTGTCAAGACAGCGTGTATTATGAAATATGACCATGATAATGAAAGATCCAAAGCAGAAAATGACATCCTTTCAACTACTGGAAACCCTTTTCTGCATTAGAAGATGAATCAATTTTCAATGTAGGTTTGCTTCCCCCCCCCTACAATTTCTGAGCATGTAATGTTGAATAATGCTGGAATAAAAAAATGTGTCTGAAAAGAATTTAGTGGTCTACCTTTACCTTGAGGTGTAATTTTCTACTGAATTGAGGTTCTTAAGATAAACTTTAATCTCTCAACTCTTTATTTGTCATTGACAAGGAGAAGCAAGGAAAGAACCATAAATCCCTGTTTGTAGACATAGGATAAAATGAAACTACTCAGGCATTTACCTTACACCACCAAATAGGAACTTCAGTTCCCTGGGACCCATTTTCTGGACCTCTCCCCCTTACTTATCATGCATTTGTCTAATAATTCACTTTTAGGCCAGCTTAGAAAATCACTTCTTACATGAGAAGTGATTCAAAACCTTGTCTAGATTGTACAAGGAGCACTATGAGCTTTTATCCCCCTTTATCAGATATACTATTAAAAAGAATTAATAAGTTTCAGAGATACTTTGATGGGTATTTAAAAAGACAAATCTGCACTGTAACTTCTAAATTCCTGTTTGCCTACTACAGGGGGCAGTCAGAGATGTGCTGTGGATTAAGCTGTGGATAGTTTATGTATACTTATGGTTTCCATTTCCAAAATACCTCAGAGTCTTTACAGCTCTTGCCCACCCAGCAGAACAGCACGAGTTACCCTCAGCTTGCAGGCAAGGAAATGGGCCCTGAGATTACATGTGATTTACTCAAGGTCAGACAGGAAATCTGCATTAAGGTTTCAACTCAAGTGTTTTGAGCTCTAAAATCCAGTTAATTCAACCATTATACTGTCCTTTATCCATGCAGGCTATAAAGCCGAGCACATCCCTGCAGCACCTTCTGAATTAAAGTGAGAACCCTCAAGCTCTTCCATGCACATATGCTGCTGGAAAATAAGTTATTTTAAGGCAAATTGTTTGATGAGAATAAAATGTTCAAATGTACTGTAACTTGAATGTTATTCTTCACATATAAGCCAAAAAAACCCCCAAACAAACCAAACTAAAAAGAAAAAAAAAATATATACTCTGAATACTCAATAGACTCTTGGGTACAAAACTATCCAATATCCAATTCTGGGGATTTGGGACAAGGACTGACTGGATTCTGTAAGAATTACAGCACAGCTGACAACTAAAGCAAACACCACAAGGCAATAAGTTGTGGTGTCCTTGTGATTTATCCAATTTTATTAAGCCTGTGAGTTTCTTTCTTATTAGTCTGAGATGAATCAGGACCTTGAGCAAGATGTAGTAGTTTTTTTATAGTCTTCAATTCTTTCTTGGTTCCCTCAGGTTTCCTTGCAGTTCTAGCAAAAAGGATAATTTTCCCTTCTCAGTACTTTACTGGCCAGCCAACCTCTGGACAGTTTCTGTATAAATCTGCCCAAACTCTACAGAGATGTTTTGCTTTCCTGAATTTTGTGGCCAGATTCTTATTTTTACTGCTATTTTCCATCTCTAGGTATCATGGAAAAGAAGCAAGGCTGGAGAAGGCACTCACTTGGCCTTTGTGGAAAACCCTAAATCTGCCTGTCCTGCCCCTGGCCCGAACCTCAGAGCTGTGTTGTGAGGATGGTAAATCTTGATTTTCCCTCCCTTGGGGGAGGTTCCTTCCAGCCCGGTGCTGCTGCCCGGGGAGCAGGAGGTTATTGCAGACTGTCCTCCAGTGGAGAGCACCAGAACTGACAGCCCTGACTTCTCTGACCAATTTACAAACCCCGAGCTCCCACAGCAGAAAATTCTTTATTTTATTCTGTGTCTCGTTCTGTCCCTCTGCAGACTGCCCAGTTCCAAGGGGCTGCTTGGGATCACCGACTAATTAAATGGTGCTCATTAGGGCAGCTTTCAGGAGCCTGGAACTTTTCAGCTGGATTTTCATTACACAGAAACACAGAAGATGTCAATGGGTTGACATCTATATTTTCTGTTAATGTAGAATGAATAGATTTAATGGAAAAATATACATTTTTAAAACGTATATTTTGTCTTCTTTTGTTAACTGTGAAAAAAAAAATATTAAAAATCTATACTACATTTCAGTCTAATTCCAAGCACCTTCTCAGTCTATTTGATTTTCTCAGGAGCAGAGGTAATAATGGAGATTTTACCACTGTAATTGGTGCTGCCTTATAGAAGCACCTGAGACCTACTCTTTCAATTTAGACATCCTTTTTGCACATTGATAATAATTCCCAATAATCTCATTCCACAATAAATAGGCAGTCTATTATTCAATTTTTATCACATGACAGAAAAACAGGGGGCTTTGCCAAACTAATTAATGTTTTTCTTATCTGGAGTCCCAACGAATTAACAATGCATGTAAGGGCCTCAGTCTGGCTTCTGACAAACACAGAAGGCACAAATTCGTTGTTGCAGGGAAGAAAAGGAGACTGTGAGACAGGTGCTCTATAAAGTATGTCAAATGTCTGTATAAAGCAGAAAGAATTCTAATATGCTAAGATCAAGAACACTGCCCTCAACTAATCATCCAGCTCCAAAAATAAAAGGTCATCAATTAGAAACACTGCATGTATTTTATCATCTCTCTGTGATAAAGAAGTAGGAGAGAACTACTTCAGGAATTGTGTTAAAACCATCACTCAATCTATTACAAAAAACCATCGATGCAGTTACGTGTCATTAGTGGCAATTAGTGAGAGGTTAAATGCTGCATGGTACAGTGATATTGTGCATTAATTGGAAACCACTCAGGAGAAAAGAAAACTCTTACAAAATCGGGTTTGTAATACCAATATTTCAGAATAATAGTGAGTTCTTGAGTGGTTAGACTCCTTGAAAAGAAGAGGGATATTTTTGGTGCTTTTTTTTTGTTTGGTTTGGGTTTTTTTTTACTAATCTTATTTTCTGTTTTGTGTGTGCAAACTTACAGAATGGAGCAGAAGTAGAATTGTAAGAATAAGGCTCTCCAGTGATCTAGAAGAGAGAAGGGCAATTCATTCTGAGTCAAGTGGATGGGTGACCAGAGAAATCCTCTGATATACCAAGCTCTGACTCATGGCAGTCTTCACCCACTTGCCCTCAAGCAGACATCTTTTATCTCAATTCTCTACCCATAAAGGAGGAGAGGTAGTAAAACCAATTGGACTTACTCTAAGATGCTGAGGACTGCACACACCTAAGCAGATCCTGCAAGCAGCAAATGCCTGTAAACTACTTCAGAGCCTCATTCATCCTAATCAACCCTGCTGAGAGAGCTGTAGCCCTCGAGAAAGAGGAGAGGCACAGAGCCTGGCTGAGTGCTTCAGAAATGCCCTGCAGCCCCTCTGCCAGGGCACTGCAGTGCAGAGCAGGCTGACTGCCACGCTTCAGCCACACAACAACAGCTCTGGGGCAGATAAAGGCACCTCTAGTCCAGCACTTTGGTCCAAATGTTGGCCAAAGGGTGGACATTTGCAAAGCAAATAGGCAGCAATGTTTTTCACAGAATGCCCTTCCACAAATGTGAACTGAAGTTTCCTGAACTGAGCAGTGAATCTGAATGATGAACAATCTGCTCTTGTTTCACACCTAACAGATCTTTGCCTGAGACAGGCTGTTGTCACTGTACTTCACTAAAAAAGAGTGCAGGACTGTTAGTCTAAGATGAACCCAAAATAGGCCTAACTTCAGCCCAGGATGTTCCCCTAACACTTGGGAAGCTTAACATAACAGAAACTTTTGCTATGGTCTCACAAAAGTAACTCAGCTGTCATGTAAATGGACTTGGGCATTAATCTCCATGCATCACATCCTGGCTTATAAAATAGGGATATTATTAATACTGTACCCAACTGATATGAGGTGCCCCACTGCCAGAAATTACAGAAAAAAATGAAGGAAATTGGCTTTTTAATTTTTTTTGGCAGTATAAAAAAGGTAAAAAATTCTTTAAGAAGGTTATAACATTCAAGTGATGAATTGTGTGAAGGGCCTGTCTGCTTCACCTGCATTCCATCTGTTGCTCTGGCTCCCCTCATAGTTTGGAAAAGCTTGTGCCAGAAGACCTCAAAAAGAGAAACAAACAAACAGAAAAACAACCAAACTGTTAGCAGCAGAGAGGATCATCTACTTTGGAATCCTCCTATAGAATTTCTCCACCAGAGTGCCTGCCTGTGTTCCAAGAACAGCTATGTCACATTTTATAGCAATCTTAAACACCCCAAAGTGAGAGAGGTGCCTCATACCCCTCCAAAATACATTAGCTGGCACACAGAGAGCCATGAGGAACACACATTTTATTGGATGGCTAATAGTGCAGTAAAGGTTCTGTCACTGATGAGTAATTTGGTCATCAAAACTGAAAGGTCACAAGGTATTTGCTGGTTGCACATATAACCTCCACCAACTCTATATAAATGCAGATGGGTTTGTAGTTTTTCATAGTTTCTGATTGCAAACTCTGAATTTGAAGTTATTCACTTATTTAATAAAATGTATTTTTCAAGTTTCAAATTTTGGTGTATTTTCTTCAGGCTTCACAATATCAAGCACTTTTCACCAACTGCTGAAACCCTCTGCCATCCACATCCTGCCAAACATAAGAAAGGTGGATAAACATGGAAGATGGAAATGAAATGGGAACAGATGGGCTCATCTGCAATTATACCTCTGGAAAGACTGAGAGCCTCACAGAGATTTATAAACCTTCTGGAGTCCAGGCATTTGGTGACCATGTGAAAATGATCCTGAAAATGTTTAAAACGAGTAATTGAAAATAACAATTTTATGTGGAATACAGGAAACTTCTCAAATCAACCCTGAACCAAGGAGGAGAAAACAATTAGGGACCCAAAGCGTTCATAATTTGAGTAAGCACAAGTAAGATTTCAGAGAAGCTGTTCCTGGCCCTAAGACTTCAGCCCAGAAACAAAGCAATTTTTAAATAAACGTGATGAGATGACCTGACTAACAAGAATGATTCAAAGGTGGCTGATTGGGTCTGTCACTGGAATGTTTAGTTTATCTCCCCACTTTCAGCCAAGTTTAAGGCCTGCTCAGTTGTAATGGCTTCTTTTCTAAAGTGTTTCTCAGTAGAACATCAAACAGCCTAGACAGAAGTGACTTCAGCTTATAAAGTATTGGCCATGCAATAAAGACAGAAAAAGTATTAAATAATATAATTTGTATAAACTGAATTTAAAATAGCAAGCTCTAGCTTTCTGAAATTTCATACAGCAAGGGCTGATATCCCCAAGGCAGTCGTGGCTAACAGATTGGTTCACAAAAGTCTGAGTCAATTTACTAGGGATCCAAAAAGAAAATTAAAGCCCGTGCCTTTGAACACCAACAGCCAAAGCAGCTGAACTGAAAAAAAAAATCAGGAAATTTCATCAGCTGGTTTCTAAACCAAATGAGATGCAGGAGATGCTCAAAATGGAATTTCTCCAAGGACGGAGATCAGAAAATATTTTGAGAAGCAAATTTTCTCGGAAATATGAATAGAAAACATTGCCATGCCAGCTGTCAATAAGTGGTAACAGAAAAACCACTTGTTTACCCAGTAATAACATTTGCAGCAACACATTTCTATGCTTTTCCCAGCATTAATCAAAGTTCTGACCTCAAAGTAATTGAAAAACCGTGAGAGACTTTGTAAGGAAAAGAAAAGGACCCAAACCTCAGCTCCAGCAAGGACAATGAGAAAGAGAACCACCCTGGTGTGAAGCAATGACTTATATCTAATTTCTCCAAAACTGCTTTTTCATTCAGCCATGGAAAGAACTTTTCAGGCTAAACAAACCTAATTGACTCAGTCTGCAAGGAATAGCATTTAAAATAGAGAAAAGGTTACAGGTTTTCACAAGTCAACTTCTCAAACTTGTTCTGAGGGACAGAATTAATACATGTGCAATGTTTCTGCTCTGTTCTTTTTCATTAAGCTATGGGTAGAGAGGACTGGATTTTCTAAAAGCAACTTGAAAGAAAGTCCAGGATTAGTAGTGTGCAGTGCTTTTGAAAGTCTGTGCTCAAAAGCTTTGTGGGATAAGAATTTCACAGAAATTTATGAAACAATACTGTATTTATAAAACAACAGTAGAACTGGGAGTCAGGAAAAACACCATAAAATAATCATTGTTTGTTTCTCCTCGAATGTTTTAATTCTGCAGATACAGTTCTAGTCTGACTGATTCGAGCTTACAGTTCAAGCTACAACCTGGGTTCCATTTCAAGGTGTCCTCAAATGGTCAGCAATGCTTCCAGTTCCACAAAACAAGCCCAATGTCAAATGCCAGAGAGTTCTATTTTCCTGAACACAAACCAGAGCAACACAAATCCACTACGACATGATGAAAACAATCCTCTGCATTTCTGTGTGAATCCAATAAAATCAACTGATTTCTGTATTTTCACTGCTGTTTAAAAATGGAGGATCCAAGTGAAGACAGAAAAGACTTTTCCCAGCAAACTGATTTGTTGTGAGAGTTTTCAGATTTCCCCTACAACTGTATGTCTATTTTAGCCTTATTGTCTGTTCAGGTCTTTTGGAAGATGGACCAATGAAGTTCATCTAACCTAAGTCTAAATACGCATTTCATAAAATATTTGATTATCTGGGGAGGGACAGGAGAATGAGGAAGTAAGATATCTTAGAGAAATTGAAAGAAATCCGATTATCAGCATCTATTTTAATGGAAATTTGGTTAATTTCTTAGAGAGAGAATGAGATCTGAAAAAGTATAAAAAAACAGAGAGAGAAAGTCTGGAAGCTGAAGCTCCACCTAGAAAATGATACCTGCTTTTAGCTGGAAGAGTTAAAAACTTTTAGAATATTTTATCAAAAGGAATAGAATTTCAGAACTTCAAATTTTTAATTTTTGATTTCTAGGTAGATGTTGTAACATTGATACCAGCAGTATTCAATCTGTGATACTGAAAGACAGACTCAATAATTACTGTAGACTCTAAAGCTAAAAAGGGCTGAATTTGTTAGAAGAAATTATTTGAGATTAGTTCAGGCAGGAAATTTGTAGTGCAGAATAGTAAAAAATGTACCTACTTCATCTGAGATCAGCTGTGGGTGTTAAAAATTACTTTTTCTTCTAGGCAATATTTTAAGCAAATAATAGCTAAATCAGTATTTGCAAACATTATTTTTTTCACTGTTGTATCAACAGTGGCAAGGTTTCTAGGCTCAGTTTCTTTCCACTATTTCTGCCATCCTTTCACTTGGTACAGATCTCCTTCCTTGCCCAGTCACTCGTGCCTCCCAAGATCAAAACTGCCAACTAATTCACTAAATCCTTGCAAAATACTCTGTGATCTAAAGGTTTTTATTTCCATGATACTGAATCATGCAGGGAGCCTTCCACACAGCATTTATTTGCAGCAAGGAAAACGCTATAAAGTTGCTCAGCTATCCAAGCTCTGAGGTCACTCAAAGCAGAGTGGAATTAAAATTACACTCTGCCACAAAACCCTTCAGTAATGGAGGTGTGGAAAAAGGGAGAGGAAATTGAAAAGATGGAAATGTGGGGGGTATTTAGGGCTAAGGTTGTCACCTCAATTACACAGAGGAGTAAAACAAAATGAACACAGATGGGTAAGGTCAAAATGTAGTTTGATACTTCTGTGAAGCCTAAAGGACGAAGAAAAAGGATTCACTTGAAAATCTTTCCTCACAATTCTCTATAAGGTATTCTCTCCCAAATAACTGGACAATATAGGGTTGGCTACTGGAGGTGTGGGGATGTACCCCCATGCACTTCAAGGTCCTACAGTTTGCCTGCCACCAGCAGTGCCCCTACACAGCCTCCAGGGCAAATATTTGACACCATTTCTAACTTCCACAATAATTTACTCTTTTTTTTTTTTTTAAATATATATATATATATATATATATCTCCTGCATATTAAATTTAGAAAGCTTATTTCGAATGGATTTCTACCTGTGCCTTTTCCTTACACAAAAGGTAAAAACTCTTAGGAAGTTGAGGAAGATTGGGAAAGGGTGAGAAGAGATTGGAAAGATTCTGCTTCTACTCCCTTTTGCAGGTACTCTGGGGATAAAAGAAGGTCTGTACCAGGCCACTTGAACGATCACAGTGTTCTCTCGTGGGTACTACTGACGTTATTCCATATTATACCATGAACTAGAGGTCCAGGAAAATGGAGTAAGAGAAGATTTCCTTCTTTCTCAGATCAGTCAGTGTGCTGTGGGCCAGTTTGCCCTCTCTTTCGTAAGTAAATACAACCTTGATTCTGTCTCTTCTTTTCCCTTTGCAGAAAAACGTGTCCTTTTAATCAGAGCAGGAAAGGAGAAGGTTATCTCTTGAGCCTGTCATCCAACAGGCCAGCCTGTCTAACTTACAAGGTCAGAAGATTCAAAAAAAGTGAGTTTTTTCTTCTCTTTTCCAAAGAAATGGAGTGATAAGTGCTGACTTGATTAGAGCAGGGGATAAGAACACCTATTGTAATTCTTTCCTCTCTTCTCCTTCAGTTCCTTCCTTTGGCTCCAAGAGATAAGAATGGAGAACTTTTAGCCTGGCATTGATCCAAGCTTTGAAAGGACTTGCTGATTATGGATAATGTTCCTATTCAAATGAGCAAATACTAATGTTGCCTGACTGTAATGAATAGGATTTAATCCTACATTTTAAATGAATTGCCATAGCACATGAAAGTATATTTATATATCCCAGGCTCTAATCTGACTGGATTTTACACTGTTTTTTGCTAAAGGGGAATCCATAGCACATGAAGACATCAAGTTAGATCACAGCTAATTATCTTGCCCTGCCACAAAGAGAATGTGAACAGTCACAATAAAGGACAAGAAAATAAAGGAGTTTCAAATGTTGTATTAAAAATATTTGTATTCATTGACTAATTAAAAATTTATATACTCAGTAAAAATATATCTAAGTTCTCCATCTAAACTGTTTCCTTTCCAACAAAAAGTCCCAGCACACTCAGCAATTTCATACACATAAACCATTTCATAATCTCTATTTCCTTACTGTAAAGCTTTTAAATTCCAGTATATCCCTTCTGAGATGGAAAAGACGCCAGAAAAGCACAAACCACCCACAGTGTTGATAAACAATGTATTTATACAGAGATATAATGATTACTTATTTGTTTATTTGCTATTCTTTCCCTAATAATTTGTAAAAGGTGATTTCTTCTGGACACTCACCAAACACCAATCAGATATTTTTCACCAGCACTACCTACAACTATCTCAAGATCTTGCTTTTGACAATTAATAAACCCAGAGATCATAATCATATATGTGGAGCTCAAGCTGTTTTCTTTCTCTTCATCATTTTACATTTACTGACACTGAATGTCACCATTTTATTGCACAGTTACTAATCTCAGAAAATTCCTCTGTAATTATTCTTGATTTTTCTAGCTTAAATCTCTAACAACAGGAAATAATATCACAGTACTGCTCATTACAAGATCACTGATGAATATGCTGGAATTCAGTAATATTTGCTTTTGTCCTGCTATAGAAATCAGAATCTAGAATTAGCAATAGGCATAGTCTCTCATACACAAATCTGCATTTAAAAGAGGAGATAGGAACCTAATATAAATCACCATATTATGTTTAGCTATAGAAACACAACTGGGATAAAGACAGGTTGATTTGGTAAAAACAACATTTGAAAAAACATTTGAAAGCTTTTAAATTTTTTTTTAAGAAAGCTATTAAAAGTAATTAACAAAAAAAGAGTCCATTTTAAAGAATACATCACAAACTTGTTGCTTAAAATGACTTGAAAATAGTTCTGATAGCACTGATAAAACATTTCATGAATTCAAATCAAATGCAACCAAAAATTCTGAAAATAACTACTTGGTGAATTTCATAAGTTTCTAAATGAAACATTATCTTCATGAATACATTTTGTTAAAACTTGTTTTCTATTTACTTCCCTATTTTTTTAATGTCAACATGATGTGGAACATTTTTAAATACAGATCCTTTTTCCCTGGCTTTTCAACATACTTTTAAAAGACCTTATCTTCATGTCTTTAATTCTGATATTTATATTTTTAGTGACCCAAATAGACAATTATTTTTAAACTGAAAATTTTCAAGTGTAAAAACAGTCACAACCAAAGGCTATATGAATATTATGATATTATAATAATATTAATATTCATATTGCTATATGAAAACGCCCTGAAGAATGGAAAATTGTAAGCCAGGCTTCCTGAAAAGAGCTGAGCTGTGTCACTCACCTATGGAGCTGAGTACAGGTGCTAAGTCAGCCTTGTCCACCTGAAACTTTCCTTCAGATACAACTGAGGATACATCACCTGTAAAAAAATAAAATTAAATTTAAAAATCTATCATCAGGGTGACTTGATTTTACAAAGATTGACATTACACCAAAACTTTTTCAATGTGTTGTACTTTAAGGGCACAATATTTTAATCTTAAATGATAGACTCAAACTTTGTAGTGAACTATAATCTGCTCAGTGACACTTCAGACAGAATTCAGTTAGGAAATTGCCTCCATGGGTTACATTTTGGAGTTTAAAAGAAACCCAGAATATAGCAAAAAGCCAGTTTGAACTATAGAAATCTGAGCCTTAATATATTCTTTACTCAGTTTTAAAAAGAGAGGAAATTATATTTCAAGGGGCAGCTGAGAATTTTTCGGTGAATACACAACTATTCATATGCAAAAACCTCCAGCTTTTGTGAAGCTTTAAAATGTGAGATGAGTAAAATGATAGATTATTGAAAACTTCATTGGATCAGCTTTCTCGAAATGATGGTGATTTTGATGAATATGATTCAACTGCTGAGAATTTATTGACAAAATCATTGTTTATTCCTGACCACCTAAGAAAATAATTTCTTCATCCACCAATATATAATTCAATCACAAACCTCAGTGAAAGTGTTTATGATGAAGATTATTCTCATTATACCTAGATATGATCAGAATACTTTTATTCAGTATATTGGATAAGAGTTGGAACCTTTTTCTCAGTTCAACAATTAAAGAAAAATTCCCATAAAACTGAAATCCCATAACAAGCCGAATTAACTCTTCTGAGTTGTTCTTAAAGCCATCTTTCAGAGTTCTTAAAATTCAGCAAAGAATTCAGAGATGTCAGCTTGAAAACCACCTGAGTTCTTGAGCCAGTGACTGTGATTGTGTTTAATCCTGTTAAGAATCAGGCAAAGCCAGAACAGGAACTGCTGAAATGTTCCTCAATCTCTGCATGATCTGCTGGAACTCAGACATGGCTGAAGTTCAAAATCCTGAATATGAGAACAAAACGATGCCACCCCACCAGATATAAAATGACAGGTCATACACCCTAGAGCTGAGTAAGGTCGGGAATATAAAATATACTTAGCATGAACATCAAATCCTTTGCTAGAAGGTAAAAATGAGACAAAAATGGAGCTGGTGACATTTCAGTCAGACAAGATGGGAATGGGATAGCAGTTTTGGAAGCTGAGAGATAACTCAGGGAATGCAGAAGAGTCAGGGATCTGCTATAACACAGTATTTAAAAAACAGATTATTTTCGGCACTAAATCAGCCTCTAAAGATAAAAAACTAACTACACCTATTCACACAACTGCTGCAAGAAAGTTATCTATAACTTAAAACGTAATTGAGCACTAAGAATGTTTTTCCCTGCTTCTGACCTTTCAGTAAACTCTGCCCATAATTGACTGGGCATGTCTTTCTACTTGTAAACTCTAACAAACTTCACCCACTTTCTTTCTCTTTTTGAGCAATTCCTCTAACTGATTTGCTGAAATTAACTCAAGGCACTGAGGCAACTTCCCCTCTGGTAAATACATCTGTAATTGGGCATCAGTTTCAAGAACTGTAGAGACACAGATGTACTTGAAAAAACCTGCAGAGGAAAGACAACTGAGCACTGGTGAGCAGTCTGAACTACTGCTGTTCCTTTTACTTACACGTTGTACTGCAGTCTGTATCAGTGGCTGCAAAAAAATGTTTCTTGCCTCTTAGAATTCTCAGCACTCTTGGAAAAACCCTCTTTGTTACTTAAACAGGTCATCCAAACTCAAACAAAGCAAACAACATTCTCAGACAACCTAGAGTGTGTCTGAAGCACATACATGTGTGGCTACACAAAGATGTGTGCAAAATGTTTTCATTTAAATACAGAATGATCTATTGAGAAGTTCCATTTTCAAATCCTGTTGGAAGTCAGGGTCCAAACTTTCCATGACTTCTTTCCAGTAACTTCCTAATCTCTCCCATTTACTGGTAAAGGCAGCATTCAATTATACTGATATTGCACAAGCACTGCATTGTGAGTCAGAGAGATGGATTACCAGTGCATGCATATGAAAATATTAATGTGAGGAGTATTATTAAAGTTCACAGAAAATAGTTTGTATCTTTTAGTAATGCTGCATATTAAACACTCCTATAATGCACCTTACATATAAAATCAGTTTTCTCTCTTATAAAGGTGCAAGGAAAGCAGAATGAGCCAATTTGAGCTGTAGAAACAGCAGAAGCCCATCAATTTCCAGCTGGATCAAGAACAGAATCCAGTTGTTTGTTGCTGGCAGGAGTGCTGTGACAGCAAAGCAGGATGGAAGGTAAAAGAGACTTGTGAGCTATGACTACTGTACCTTTACCTTTTCCTCCCTTATAAAATATCTCTCCATTTTTTTTTTCCATGAAACATGGACCACTTGGAATCAGAATGGCACACAGCTGTGTTTGATTTCAAGATGCCCAAAGCCTCCTCAAGGCAGCAGCCACACCTCCAACCAGAATGCTGGATATCCATATCCTACTGTCCATGACAGCAGAGGCACACAGTGGGAAAGTACAGGATTTCCTATTTCAGACTCCAGCAATAACTGGAATTAGAAACTGCTGCTAACTAATGCATTACAGATCCTAGAATTAAGAATGAAAACTAGTGCAACTCATTAATTATAGTTCAATAAACAAACTGTGGAATTCCTTGATGGGAATATTTTTTTCTACACAAGGATCAAACCTTTGAAAGAAATATCAGCATTTGAAGTTATATTACACTATAAGGGTATCATTAATTGGTTTTTGTTTGGTTTTGTTTTTCTGGTATGAGCAATAAGGTTGAAATAGATGGAAAAGCATTTTTTTTTCCTAATTTTCCTTCTTAGTGTCTTCTTTGATTGCAGCAACAGCAACTACACTGACATGCAGTGATACCCTTGACATCATCATGTTAATAACTGGCTACTCTGCTCATTTTCCCCAAGGCTTGCTGGGTGATTTTCCTGAGGTCAAGTTATTTTTACAGAGCCTCTCAGCAGGAGGGAGGGCTCTCTGTGCCATCTTTGAAATTCTCAGTATGCTGGTGCATTGCAGCTGCTTTCCCAGTGGCTGGGAGATAATCAGCACTGCAGGATCTTCTGTGAAAAATCAGGGAAAGGCATGTTTGAGCTCTCTGGAGAAGCCCAATCAAAAGGTATTCACTGAATGGATCCGAACCAGCACCCATCCTTTCTACAGCCAAGGGAGTTCAGCAAAATGTCCAGATCTAACCTGAATCTGGTAACTGTTCAGAAAAGACAAGTACTGAGCAAGACACCAACATCAGATGTGGTTCTTTAATTTGAAAATAAACCAAGTAAAAAATTCACTGAATACCTCAACAACAGGATGAGGGGAAAAAACTTTATGGCATCAAGTAGCTGAAATGCACCAGTCAATGTACCAGCAGTGTTTCTCTGTCGTGTCCTGTGGTCTTGGGAGCTTTCATAGACCAGAAAACTGGGAAACAATTAATACAGGACCCTCACACACCCACACACACAAAGAGAGCAGAACAGCTGTGTGTTCCCATATACATAAACAAATGACCAATCTAAATAAAGGATAATAAAAGCAAGGTTGATTATCCAAAGCTTAGCATAATTTTCAGTTATAAATTAAAAACATTGCAGTAACACTGACTCTGCTGTGTGGTTGGCTTTTTTTCCCGTAAATATTTACAACTGCTTGATAAACAAAAATTCTGAAAAATACTGATTTACAGAACTCCTAAATATCACTAGATCCTGATCCTCATTTTATAACTCTTGGTAGTTTGCAATTATTCCTAAGTTACCATTTTCAGAGGAAACTACAACTTATTTAGAGAATTTATTATTTTCACTCAAAACCTAATCTCTGAGCACAGACATTTCCTTTTCCCCCTGTCCTACATTGCTTTGCTCCCTTCTCCTTCAGAAGGTCTTTGTATTTTAGAGCATATCTGAAGGCTCATTGGCTATTCTGTTTACAATGTTATTTTGCAGAGCTCTAATTACCAGTGTATTTAGCATTCTGAGTCTAGAATTCAAGCCTTTTGACAAATTATTAATCATGGAGATGAGAAGCTCAAAAAATAAGAAAATGCCAAGCTTATTTGTGGCCACAGGCACGTTAATCTTTGTTATTCAGCAGCTATGGGTTTTGACAGGAATACTAACACAAATCATGCAGTGGTAAAATTTCTGCATGAGAACTTTTTTTCTGAGTGACATGTAGATTATCAGGAACCCTCCTGCTACTCTGAGCTGTGCATCAGCTTCTCTTCAGCCCATTCTGTGGAAAAAACCAAATCAATGTCAACATACTTTACCCACTGATCTGGCCTCCTTTAATCTGCTTATTAGAACTCTGCAGGAAAAAAATAAAATTCTTCACAACATATTTTTAGTAGTAGAGTAAGAAATTTATTATACTTAAAAAACCCAAAAAAACCCCCAAAACACCAAAAACAAGCCCACAACCCAAACCCCTCATAAAGTCATGTAGGGAAACCCTGGTTTTCTGATTCTCTCCCTTGATGTTGAACAAAGAGAATATAAACTTCCTGTAAATTTTCAGCCACTGTGCTGAGCATCTCAAACCTTAGGAAACTTTTTTTTCTCACAGGTAAAGAAAATAAATATAAAGAAACCAATTCCTATACCACAGACGTTTTATCTTATTTTGTTCTCTCTGTCAAAGGAAAAAGGAAAAGAAAAACGGAAGTGGAGAAAGAAAAGGGGAAGTATGTTAAAAGGCAAAGATCTTTCCAAAAACTTGAATGACCCATAAGCAATTGCATTTTCTCATGCCTGCATTTCCATCAATTGCTCATGAACATGCCAGTGAATGGGATTCTAAGCTTTATCCCAGTTTCCAGTTCAGCACATTGACTGCTTCTCCTTAGAGCCCAAGCTTTCCATCAGAGAAGAAAATCAAATCAGTTTGATACTATTAGTTCTTGATAAATCCATTTTGGCTGTTTCTTATAACCTTATTAGGCTCCTAAGTATCTGGTTATTGTTAACCTTTTTGCAAAGAGAGAAGAAGTCTCTTAGAATGCTTCCTCCCTTGAATCTACTCGTTTACTCCCTGATTAATTGATAGCCTGACTAATTTCATTGTTCTCTCTGTCATCTAATGTATTTACAGAACCTCTTCCTTTCTTTACTCCAGTAAATATCAATGCACTCAGCACTTGAGCCCTGGTTGATGTTTAACCCAAAGGTTTTTGACAGCCCTTAAGAGACAACTGCTCTTTTTTCCATTTTTTATGTATCCTTTTGTATTGAGGGTACCACGACAGCCAAATTACCTTTCACTGCCTTCTCACTTTCCTCTGCTTTTAAACAGGTGGCTCATTTGCCAATACAACCTGGGTTAGTCATGCTCAGATTCATTTCTCTGGACATTTTTGTTCCATCAGTGAATCTTGGTTTGTCAATTATTTCTAATAAAGTCCTCCTGCAACACTGGCTGCTAACTTGGAGGCAGCAGCTTGATCTGAGCGAGCTGCTCAGCCCACCAGACATTCTGAACAAGCCTTCAGACAGCTGTTGTTCAAATCCCTGTAGTAATGATAATTTTACCTGGGAAGCCAATGCAATTTGTGACATTTTCAATGCTCACTAAAAGCACGGGCAAATTATGCCACTATCTGGAAATGAAAATTTGGGTTTAAGAAGTTGGAGTCCTATTAAAAGCACATTACAGGCCCAGTTAATTGTTTCGGTCAGGACATTACTAATGCTTTGCATGTAAATTCCAAACTAATTAACTGTCTCTGCCAGCTGCAGTTTTTGAACAAGGTACAACTACTATGTATTTTCTACTAATTTTAGTAATTTGGATTGTTATTGTTCAATGACTGCAAAACATTCAAGGCCTCAGAGCCAGACAAGTAGTTGGCTACATACAGCAATGGCCCCTGCTAATTCCTGTTTTTTCCTCTTTATTACTAACACAAAACCTATTGGGATGGGTAAGATGACTCTTATCACCAGGCACATAGAAAGATGGATAATTCTGTGACAGCTGCTTTTATATTCAGGATTTCAGATGACTAGAGGTAGCTAAACAAATATTATTCGGGAACATATGTTAGTTTTTATTTTAATGCAAATGTTGTGAATATGTAAACTGAAACATATATTTGATTTTCATGGACTGAAAACAGCAGACTATCAGATATAAAAAACATACAGAGCAACTGAGGATACTGCAGGAGCTCTATTTCATAGGGCTACTCACATGGGACTCAGCAGAGGTGGGGTTTGCTATGCCAGTGGTTTGTTCTGTAACCTGTTGTTATATTATTTCTTTCCACTCGCTGATTTTGATGAAGGGAGAAGGATTACTTCTGCCTGTGAGCTTCTACAGCACAGGATCTTTCATTTGAAATCAGGCCCTGATCCTAGAGAAAACAAAACAATAAAAAACCTATCAAAAACATCTCCCCACCCATACAGAAATATCCATTCTGTGTTGCCATACAGCATTATTGGCTGTTAGCTGATAAACCTATAGTAGCTGCTGTGCATCTACAATACACAATAACTGGGAGAAATCCACTTGTGTCAATACCAATACTCAACCTCTGCAGTAAATACATGCCTTATCTCGAGCACCATGCCAGAAAACTGCTTCTATCTGTGATGTGTGGAAAAGCAACAATTACAGTCTTTTAATTGACCTGATCCAAGTGCAGTTCTGGAGCTAACATATACAGAGATATCATCACCCAATCTATTAGGGCAGTATTGACATTTGCAGGAATTGCTTTCTGAAGATTAAGATGAAACAAAGTTGGGATTGATTTAAGTATTCAAAAGGATTTTATTCACTGGTTTCACACTGTAGCAACTGTCATTTCTGAAAGTCAGATGGATTTAAATTGATTTGAAGTAGAGTCCTTATTTAATTATCTGGCACAATTGCAGTATATGAAACTTGCTGATTACCATGAGAGGCTCTCTGTGGCAAAAGCTCACAGCAAAGAGAGATGGAAGGCAACAGATGAGAGGAAGACTGTTAACAGGCTGATGAAGAATGAAGACATACAAGGCTAAATCACCAAGGAGCGTGTTTTGAAGCTCTTGTGCATTTCCAGATTGGTTAAGGATTAAGAGCTTTATGAAAAAAAAAAAAAAAGATTGAATAATTTCTGGGAAAAATCAAATAATTTAGACTTCAAAGGGGAGCAGTAAACTTAAACCCACAAAGCTGTGGAAGCAATCACGCTCTTTCAGAGCAACAACATTACAGCACTTGCAGAACAGGCAGAAGTTTAGACTTTTATGCTTTCCTGAGACCAGAGGGATATAAAAAAATGCCTTCCTCAGCCTGTACCTCTGCAGAGGCACTGATGCTGCATGCTTAGGTCCTGGCAACCTTCCTCTTGACTGTTTTTCAGACAGGAGCATCAGCATCACTGGGATCAGGGGAGAAAGTCACCCCTGCCAGCACATTCTCATCAGCTTTCTTGCAAGGACGTGTGGGAAGGGAAAAGGATGGGTAGAAAGCACTGAGTGTTTGGGTTGGCCAGGTAAATGGCTGGTCTCATCAGCATTCTCAGTGACAATACAGTACCTAATTCTGCAAATCTGCTCTGAAAGACTTCCTAAACTTTGAGCCTTGGTGTTAAAAATGACAAAAAATCTGGATTCTTTTCCTTTTTTTTTTTTTCCTGGATAATCCAAATCAGCCTCAGCTTTGTCACAACTGAGGCAGCTTTGGACACACTGAAAAAATCAAATTCTAAGAGTCTAAAGAAACTCTTATGCTAAATGATAGCCTTGTGAAACCCTGGGGTAATAGAGCAAGTTGGAGGGATCTGCAGAATTACAGTCTGTGCTTGCTGGCTAAATTATAGCCATTTTCAGGTGGTGCAGAAATACTTGCCATCAGCTGCAAATGCGCTGTGTGAGAGCAGAGTTCCAGAGCATGTTGGCACCACAGCTTCTAAAATCACACCCATAATCCACAGAGCCTGAGTGCCTTGGTGGGAAACATCGAGTTGCTCACAAGTGCATAATAAAATGAATCAGATATTTATATCAAGAAAATAAAAAGCCTGATACATCCCAGACCAGCCCCCAGATGGTCAAATCCCACAGGCCAGCTCAGATAAACTATACTTGAAGTCAGGGGGAATATTTTACTGAGTCAGGGCCTGCAGTATTTGGTTCTAAAGAATTAAATACATTTCTGGCTATGGAACAAAACTCTAAAAAACTTTAAAGATACGCTTTTCTTACTGAAAAGGTAAACTCAGAGGTCTGAGAAGTATCATATTGGCTCTGGCAGTATTTGATTCTACAAAAACAGCTCTGCAAACCATGTGGTTGTTTTTGCTGGAGGCTGTGTTGCCTCCTTCAAGTTTGAGAAGATAAGAAATAATTGTCATTTTTCAGCCATCACTGGCAGCAGTCCCTAATACAGAAGACCATGGTACAGCTCCTAGTTTTCAACCTGATGTTTATTCCTGGAAAAAACAATGAATGTAACTGTGGCTCCCTTCAGCTGTTCCTCATTATGAGTGAGGGAACAGGAAGGATGCTGCTGCTGGATGCTGTTTCAAGGGAGAAGACACAGGGTTGAACAGCCCTATAAAGGACAACCTTTAATATCCTTGTATTTTTTTGTTTATTTCTGAAACGAGGTGAAGGTGTTGGGATAAAAGTGGTTTTCTAGGTCAGTGTGGTCAGCTCACCTGATTCTGTGAGCTTCATAGCAAAAAAATTCTACAAACTCCGGTTTCTAAAATCTGAGACACGTGTCTTGTG
Source organism: Pyrocephalus nanus (assembly GCA_038380795.1). Taxonomy (NCBI): domain Eukaryota; kingdom Metazoa; phylum Chordata; class Aves; order Passeriformes; family Tyrannidae; genus Pyrocephalus; species Pyrocephalus nanus. The sequence continues at coordinate 24,564,686 of CM076270.1, read as the reverse complement.
AAGGAGACCCCTGGAGGTGCAAATCAGAGGAGCTTGTCCAAAACGAGCACACTTACTTCTGAGGAAAAACAGAGGAAAATTAGGGGTGCATTTTTACCACACTTCAAATTACAATGAGCAAGACAGAACATTTTATTTTGACATTTTTTGACAAATTCAGGTTATCAGTTAGAGCATCAAGCAAAACAAACCTCAGATCTAAAACAATCCAAATTTTGGTAAGACTAGTTTCCCTTTGAACACACAGTATTGTTTTAAGGACAGTTTAGCAGAAGTGTTAAGATCTGGCTGAATTTTAATTGAAATTCTCCTTTCCCTTCTTTCCATGGCTTGCAGTGAGCTAGACTCCAAAGCAGCCAACTTCGATGTAATTAAAAATATTCTCCACTTTGAGGAAATACTCACTGCAGAAATTAAGACAAACCCGGGTTCTCAAATTTTTAACAAAGCCAAATAAGCTTGATTATTAAATCAATTAACTTTCCGGAGTTGTTCTGCAAGGGTCTGATACAAAATCTTTTATACCCTCTTAAGTTCATCCACTGCTGGTAAAATAATATGGGTTTTTGCAGATCACTCCCTTGCAACCACTCATAAATAAATGGTACAGCTCAGTAAATCTGCATTCCTTATTTGCCCTCTGCAGTTTTATGCCTAAATTAAAAAGTCGGAATCTATTTCCTATTGTCAAATGGATCTTTAGCAACTGGGGTTTGTTTTCATATTGTTGTACCTAGTAAGCACAGTGAATACATGAGCTTTTTCTCTAATTAAATGAAAATATTATTGTTTTTGCCCTAAGCAGACATTACAGTACATGCCCAGGAAGATAAATGTAGAAAGCAAAACACAGCAAAAGATTGAGCACTTGTCAAAACCAAATTGAAGGCACTAGGCAGCAAATTGGATTTTCCTTTACAATAACATGCAGTTCACATCCTACTACTGTAATGAATATTATAATGTGTGCTTTCTAATATAATATCTAGTGATGCATTTCTGGAGCTATTTCTCAAAGCTTAAGGATATTCTTGCCATCTCATGGCTCAGTACATAGTAGTGATAAGTTTCTTCAGTTCACTGCATAGCCTGAAGGATATCTTTTTTCTGAAGAAAGGAAAATATTAATCTCTAGATCTCTCCGTTACAGCGATTTCAAACTATGAAACTCAGCAGATTTACGATGTCTGCACACTGTCCAGCTCCCAAATACCTATGGCTGTTTGAGAGCCAGCACAAATATGATAAACAAGCCTTAAACCCTCCCTGAAGCTTACAAGCAACACTGAATCACGTGGCTACAAACCCAGCTTGCAAATTATGAGCCCAAACCAACTTTTACGAAAAATTCCAAAGGTGGGTAATGACATTCATGATTATGAGCCAGCAGACCCAGAGTTACCTGTGGATCAGCAGTGCTGGGCTGGAGGAGGCAGTGTCAGGGGGCAGATGAGTCCCAGTGACCTCCAGAAAGGTCAGTCTTCCACCCAGGAACTGAACCTGCATGAGACCATAATTTTTGCATTTACAAGAGAATCCATTTTTCTTGTGTTTGTAGGTGAGAGGAAGGGGCTGCTGTGTGTAGAACATATAGTGTAAAGAAATGGAAACAGAGAGATAAAGATCTTTTTATACTGGAGATTAAACTTTACTATATATTTCAAAAGTAAGAAGTACAAGTAAAAAAAGCAATAAACTGAAATGAGAAAGGATCATGTGGGTGAGAAGGGATGCTTGGTTGTCATAACAAAGCAATACCTTCCTGCCCAATTTAGATCTTCAGGGAACATTTCTTGCTGAATTTAGCTTAAAAATAAGGCAATCAGAAAACACTGATATGCTGAGTCTGGAAGTGATAAAAAGCAGACGTGGATGCCAGCCTTGGGTATTACTGTATGTGTTCCAGATCAGATAACAGCTGAAAACAAGTTGTATATTGTGCTGTGTAAATGGTATTTAAAATAAAGAAGCTAAGGAGCTCTGCTGTTGCCATGCAGTCAGCAAGTGATGTTACTGCCTGTTGGTTCAAGGGCACCCATAAAATGCTTCTTTAACAAAAGCAAGCTCGTGCAGTGAGACGATTACTTTCAGTTTAGTCAGAGTGCATGTAAAACTTGACTGGAAAGGTTATAAATATCCTGTGTTTTTTAACTCCTCTCAGGGAAGAACATATTTGATAATTAAGAATATATTAATTTCTGGTAATTACGAAAGAAAAATGAAATACCTTGACTCCATTTAATCTGTTTGTTTTCCCAAGGAAGATTCCACATTTCTTCAACAGAAGTAGGCTGAGGAAGGTAGGATGGCTCAAACTCACTTAAAAATTCAAATTTCTCCAAAACTTGTAATACACGGAAAATGCTCATAGAACTGTCAAAATAAGCTTAATTTTTCTGCCTTGGAGGAATTTCTGAAAAAGTTATTAACATTTTGTGTGATATGTAGTGCTTGGTCACATCTTTCTTTACAGTAGCATTTATTGATTCCCGTGAATAATTCAGGTCTCACGTTAAGATTATCACAAATCTGATGTCTAGAACTTTACTGTTTCCATGAGTTCCATGTTTTAGATCAGTTTCTTTTCTATAATTACAAGTGATTATTTACTGCAGACATAATTCCTAGTACTAATCCCTCCTTGGAGCTAATCCTGATGCTGTGTCATTATTTATTTATTAGATATTGATCATAGGATTTATGAAGCACAGGAACTCAATAGGAAGGATTGTTTCTTTTAAAACCAAACTGGTTTAGCATAAAGATTACAGACAGGTGAAATTCCTGAAAAACATATTTGGTTTTGTTACTTTTCTCCATGCAGATGATTACAGGGTTGAACTGTCACTGTCAGTAAAGTACTATGAAATACAAAGAAAAATCATTATCAAATCCAAGGAGGGTGGCTGTTCAGTGCTCTGTCTCAGAACAGGGAGGGTAATAATGAAAGGCTTTTCAGAAAACTGAAGAAGGAACAGAGGGAAAAAAATCTTGAAAATGCCAAATAGATGCAAACTTCGAGTGTGCAATAGGAAAGTTAAATCATCTTCCCTTAAAATTTAGAGTTGATTGGCTAGAAAGAGAAAACACAGCCAGTAGCCAAATGCAGCACAGAGAAGATGAGAGGCAGCACTGGGCCACTGCTGATGATTTTCAAGACTGCACTGGAACTTCAAAGGAATATGGCAAGATGAGAAGCACAGCTCAAAAAAAATTATGATTGGAAGATGATAATTCTTTTATTGTCAAACTAAGCCTTTTTTTTCAAGGCATAACTGCAAAAAATTGAAATATTTTCATAGGTAACAGAAGTTTTTACATAATAAAACCTGGTTTGTTTAATGCACTATTTTAACCCACATACTTCAAGTTGTGTTTAGTTTAGGTGTTCTTTTACTGTTGCCACTAGATTACAGAGACTTCCAGAAATCTTGCATGTCATTAAGAGATTAAGGAATGATTTTAAATATGCAAAGATTCAGCATAGGAAAAAATATAATTTTAAAAACTATAAAAGCTTAAACATATTCAGAGCAACATCAAAGACTGAAACAGTTTTGTCCTTTTCACAACATCAATTGCTGATCTCAGGAGAAACTGGATGTCAAAAAAAACCACTCTGTGTGCGGTACAAACTTCAGCAGCTGAGAATTCTGTCCCTTACAAAAGACATGGGACCAAAATTACACACAGAGGCATGAAAAAAGTGTCATGGGAAGACAATTAAACAGACACAGGAACAGCAAAGTACTTTGGGCTGAATTTCACAGCATATAGGGAACTCAAAGCTGTCACTGGAAACCAGCTCTTTGGTGTGGCTAAGCTCTATGAGATATGACAAGAGATTTCACAAGCTTTTAAAAATTTTTAAAATGTGGAGTAAGAGACCTGAGAGGACAAAACAAGCTCTCACCTTGCCCAGCTCTCCCCCCATGACCACTGAGCAGCTACACCGCTTACAGAGCCAATAATGTCAGAACATCTGCAGAGACAGACCGAGGATCTGCTTCTTCCCCTGCAGGCTTCATCTGCAGCTGGAGTGGGCCTGATCAATAAACCTGCAAGATGGAGAGAGAGAATTTCATAGGTTCAAAGGACTTTTCTCAAAACTCCTTTTTTTTGTCCCAGCATCCCAGCTGAAAGTACAGTACATGCCTATTTTCTCATCATAGTTTTATAAGCTACAGTAGCCTGAGGCAGTTCTTTCCTCCTCCCTCTCCTCAAATGGAATGAATTCAGCCACAGGGTTTTGCAGCATCTGATCAATATTTACTTAGCAAGACAATTTCAACAAGAACAAAAATATTCTTTCTCATACACTGGCTTTCTTCTTTTAAACTTGTCAAAACATCCATCTGATTCTGAAGCACGACTTAAAGCCTTTAATAACCAGGAGTCCACCAAATATATCCTTAATGAATGATTCCCTTTCCCTTTTGCTTTACCTATTTATCCCTCAGTTGCATCACCAAAACATAAAGCCCACAAAGCCACTCCAATTACTCCAACCCCTTCAGTATGTTGAATTTCTACAGGTGTTATTGTCCCACAATAAAGACAGTCAGTAAAAGTACAGCAGGGCACCTAAACTTCTGAGAAACTTTTTTCTGGGCAACCACTCCCTGAAAAGCAGCTTGTTTTAAATGCCAGAGGAGTGCCTGCAGAATGGCAGTGAAGTCTCCACACACACCGAGTTCATGAGGCCACGAAGCACTGAGATGTTTCTTGAAGAAGTCAGGGATTTATTGAATCATGTCTTATGCTCTCAGAGCCCTCATAGATTTTTTTGCATCTTATTTGTTAAAAATAAACTGTTCTGCTACTCTGCTGTAACAAATCTCTTTCATAATAAGGGGATTTTTATGCAAGGTTTATTAGAACTGGAATGAAGACTTAAAGTCACAACATAACAAATCATTTTCATTTCTAGCATTATGTAATTAGAAAGAACATTTCATTTCAGTTAGTTGCCATTCATCTTTTTCCCCCTGTCTTGCCCAGCCAAAGCTGAGGATGTAATATAATTGGAAACATTAGTAAATAACTGCTTGAAAATAGATTTTTTGAAAAGCTTTTAGTCCAGATTTTTCTAAAACAATGACTGCCACTGAGATAGGATGGGAAAGCATTAGAATACAGTGCTTTATTATCTGATTTTCAGTCAGTGCCTAAAAAAAGGTAGAAGCCTCTACTCTTTTTTCCTCCATTTACAGAAAACGTATCCAGTGCAATAAATGCTAAAAAATACATACTCACATAGAAGTGTGCATCCAAATACTCCTGTACCTGGATACATTTAAATTTTCTCACCTCTATCATCAGGAAGTGGCACTCACAGGGCCTTTACACATCAAGTACTACCACAAGAGTGATAATTCATTAGTAGACAGGTTAAATCTTACTTTATTGCTGAATTTAATTATCAAGAGTCAGAGTAACCCTTAGTCCCTAAAGATGCATTCACTCTCCTGAGATCCCCAGGAAGATGGGGAACAGATGAAGCAAGACTTTGTTTCCAAAAAGGATTTTAACGTAAAGACAGAGTGGCTGAAAGAGGCAAATTACCTGAGAATCACTTCCATTTCTGCCACCTGAGCAGAACATCCTGGTGGTTCAGTTCACAGCCCAAAGAAAACAACTTGAAGCTGAGCCAAAGCTGCAGGTAGCTCTTGCTGTCTCCCTGCACAGCACCTGCTCCCCAGCACAGGAGAATCTGTTTGCTTTGTGTTTAATTACAATGAACTTGACTTTACTTCATTATTAAATTATGGTTGGAGAAAAAGTAATTTCATGTTGGTTTAGCAAACACTCATCCCCCCTTAGGGGACTGGTGAACTTTCTAGCACACAATTCTCTGTCAGACACTCTGGGAAAGACATTTCTCTGAAGGTGCTGGACCTACCTGGAGACTGATTGTACAAGCTGGCAGGCTCAGGAGGAGACAGCTGGCCTTGGGTTTGCCAGGCACTGAGCAAGGCAACATTTGTAAACAAAAAACACAAAAGAGACACAAATATCAGAGAGCTCAGAAAATCATACCATACACACTTTCCTTCAGAGGCTGTTTCCAGTGCATAGATGTTTTATTACTATCTCTACTACTGAGGCTTATTTAAAAAAAGCCCCAACATTCAGAGAATCGGGCTAGAAAAAAACCCACACAGTTTTGGTGTTAAATGGATCTAAAATTGTGTCAGCACAAGTCACAAATGCTTCATTTTCTAGAGCATCTCTTGGTAGTTATTCTGGGTCAGCAGGATGATTTTTGCCATCCCAGTGAAATGAGCCATAAACCACGAAAGCTGTGTTTGCATTCATTTCAGAGAGGCCTCTCAAAGCCAGAGCCTGCCAGTGTTTTGTGAGCAGAACATGTTCAACATGACAACACAGCAGTGTGTGGACTAAATCCTGTGGCTGACCTGTAAAAGATGGGGCCAAACTCCAGATGTGCTGGTATCCTTCAGGTCTGACAGCTGAGTCATTTAATCAGTGGTTTGAATATAGTGGTTTACACACATCTGATAAATAGGCTGTGGTCTTTGGTATTATTTTTTTTTCCCTTTTTCTTTCCAATATTCTGTTCTTAATTTTAATATCTGGTGTATTATTTGAGGGGGGTGAACATGCTGAATTTATATTATCTTTTAAAATATGGCCTCATATTTATACTTTCTCCCAGAAACAAAGTATTTGATCTTGCTGGTTATTTTCTAATCTGAAAAGGTCTTTGATAATTTTCTGAATGAGGCATCCAAGACTAAGGAATATCTGTACTGACAGAACTCATTCCAGTTAGAAGTCACACATGGAAAATTATTCCAGATATTAGAAATAATAGCTAATAGATTAGAAGCAAGGTGACAACTCAAATCGTTGTTTTAGCAAACAAGTATGAACTCTTGCACTATTATCTCACAGAAAGGTAAGTAAATAATTAGACTCAATTCCGAGAGACTTCTCCCACGCAAAGTTATCTGTGCTGTTATCTCCCACTATAATAGCTTAGCAAAAGAACTGTTTGCACAAGGGATAATCTTAATGCAGACATTGCCACACACCAATTTTGCTGCAGATGGAAGTGTTTCAAAACAAAATCAAAAAAACCTATACCAGTAACCTCCTATTCTGGCCTTTCACTGTGCTGCCAGAGCCCTTACTGGAATGAGTTAAAATAAAGAGCTGATTTCACAGGGCAGGGGGAACACACACACAAACGAACAAACAAAGAAACAAACAAACAAAACCAACCAACAAAAACCAAACAAAAACCACAAACCAAACACAAAACAAGACAAACAAACAAACAAAAAACCAAGAAAAATAAAAAGTCTATCAGCTTGATCAGTTTGGTGCCAGTAGGTGTGAAACCACAACCAAACTTGTGAACCACTTTTCATTTTACCCTGAATTAGGCAAAACTGTAAATCATAAGGATTAAATATTTAAATTTTTGCTTTGGATATAAGAAACCGAGACATATAAAGTTAAAATCTTTTATTTCCAAACCAAACCTTCTACTTTCCCAGACAGTCACTTGGGGCAGATGACACTCCAGCAGTGACAGTAAATATTGCAATATTTTGACAGAATAGGAACATTTTCCCAGCATAGTCAAGCGGCCGTACATGAGAGTAGCAGCCTGGGCACCTGGCACTGAAATGTGAAACAGAGAAAGATTCACATTCCAGTCCCTGCTTCATCAGCAAAAATTAATGTGAATCCACGACTCTCACTTTTTACACATGCACCTGAACACCAGGATCCTTAGTTTTCTAAATAACACTTTTGCTCACCAAAACAAAGGTTCCCCACTCTAGATCTCAGTAATATTGTGAAATTCCATCATGGACAGACAGTTCCTACCCTATACCAGCTTACACATGAGATGATTACATTTGCTTTTCCTGGTTGGGGGTTTTAGGCTACTCAAGGGAATTCTAAAGGGTGATAAAGCAGTGGGGAAAAGAGGAGAAAATTATGCTGATCCATGAGTAGTTTAGTCTTAGTTTTATTGACCATACTGAAAATCCAATTCTCTGATAACAAACTTTCTTTTAGAGTATAAAAGCAATGTAAAGAGGCTTCTTCTGAAAGGTTATGTCATTAGGGAAATAAAACTGAGAGCAATGAATTAACCCTAAATGCTGCAGCTTTAAACTGTGAACAGTACTGGCTGTGCACAGCACTGGTAGTTTAGTACATGTTCAATACCCCACTGCAGAAAAGACAGCCACGTAATTACCACCCAAATTCCAGCTCTCAGCATCAGGAAACACATAAGGCTTCACAAAAGACCTGATTCTATCTTTATACCTTCTCTGGAGCCCTCAGAAACAGCAGCAGGATTTGGAGCTCAAGGAAATTTGAAATAAGTCTCCAAAGGGGAAAATAAGTCCATAAGAAAACTACAAGAAAACTGCAGGTCCTTTCCTCTCAAGGTGGCTGCAGCTCTTTAAATTGTTAATGAACGTGCTGTTGAAGGAAATAACCACTTATAGACATGATTAAATACAGAACATAAGATCAATCTTGAATCTAGTAAATATAATCTAACCTTAACGTTAAAAACATGACATGTTTCTAATATCTCTGTGGAGGTGCTCAATACAATACTGTAATATTAAAAAAGAATTCTGTTTTGATTGGATGTGACACAGGGATACTTAATTTTTTTTTTGGCCCGTTCTTTGGTCTTTGTGATTTTCAAAACGTGTATATATCCAGGGTCATAGTAAAAGGAATGATTTATAGTCCAAATTCTTATTTTCCAGTTCATTACCAAGTCCTCATTTAATTTAGTACCTTATTTTCCTCTGGCCAATGCTTTATCCTTAGTGCTTCCAATTTTATATAAGTATACCATAATATCCACTGAACATTAGGAAGAAATAACCATGTTCAATCTTTCTGAAAAACAAATCATTACAAATAACCCACAGTTCCCTGATACATGAAAAGAAAAAACATGAAAAGCACACTTGATATCCATTAATCCACTAGAAAAGCATATATATCTTTCCCTTCAGATAATTAAAATGACACATTTGAGGCTTTAAAGAATACGATATCATTTCAAAAACAATAAGAGTATATTAACATGAAATTTAAAAAAATACTTCAGCATATATTTCAGTTTTTCTTTCTTAGATTTATATTTTAAATATGAGTAATTATTTCTAGACTAACTGCTAGTTTTCTGGAAACCTTAGCTCTCTGGTAATGTCATTATATCACATTTAACCATAGGAACATATATTTCAAATAAAAGGAACTGGTACAAGAAATTCAAATACCAGCTCAGAAAATTTGACCTCCGGTTCATTTCTTCAGTGCAGAGAGAGCTCTTTAATGATGATGCTGTGCCAAGCAATGTTAGAAACAGGATTATTATGAACTTACTTATTCAACTGACTTGCCTACTTCAAAGCCATCTCCCAGTGAATGTCACCACTGTCCTTAAGAGCAACATTCCAGACATTCCGTATCTTAACATGGTGTAATGTGTGCTCAGATGCAGAATGAACTCTACACTCCAATACCCTGTTTACTGACAGATTTGCCTCCAAATCCATCTACAAATTAATATTATGAGTCTCAAAATACTAATGACTTATAAGACTAGCTGCCTAAAAAATACCCAAGAAAAACTTTCAAAATGAATACATGAAAAGAAAAACACATTCCAGATGTTCAGATTGCTCCATCCTCGGATGAGAAAAAGGTAATTACTTTTAATGTTTTAATAGCTAGTTTAAGAAAAAAATAAAAAGAAAATAAGACACTAACATAGATGCAGCTGAACAAAAATAAGTGGAAATATTGCTAGATTAACAGAAAAATAGCAGGTAACTGAAAATATTGCACTGTTAATACCAGTGACAAATGTTTTGAGGTTTATATGTAACTAATGCCATGATTTAAGGGGGAAAGGACACTAAAAATTAGGGAGGAACCCACAGAACAAGTCTCTTGGAATCCTGTTTATAAGTTAAAATCACACCCCAGTGTAAATTATCCATCACAGCACTTGCTGCAGTCAACTATCTTAGCAAAAGGCAGAGGATGATGCCTTTTCAAAGACGGCCAAGGAATTGCCAAATCCCACTCCTGTTGCTTGTTATTCTTTATAATGACTCCTCATGGCCCAGGACTGAAAGAGAAGCTCCAAACCCCAGTTCTCCTGCAGAAACACCAGGCAGAAACCGGCTGCCTTTTCTTCATTTATCCTTGGTAAGTGCCAGCAAATTGCCTTTGCAAACCTCAGCTGTGGCTCACATGCAGCAGTCAGGAGGGAAATTCGTGTGCAGTGCTGGCTCCAAAATGGACTGAATTATATGCCACGACCAATATGTTGGGTTCCATCCAGGACCTGATGAGAACTGTAGGTAAAAACCACCCATCCAATATTTTCTCACCGCAGATATTAATGAACTAATGGAAATCCCCTGCAGAGGCTGAATGTGGCAGCGATACATTTTCTTTACAAATTGCCTCGCTGCAATCACATCCTGAGGGCAAACAGACCTGAGAAACCCCGCAGCAGTGAGAGAACCTCACACCCATTCACATGTGAAACAGGACCTGCAGAAGGGCTCAGTTCTGCACAGCCCAGAGCAGTCTGTAAATGCAGCAGAACTGAGCCCTGCGGTCTCTGCACAGGGCACAGGTCCTGCTCACAAGTGGAGCACACCAGCTATCCCAGGAGAGTGAGAACTGCTTCCCCTGATGTCATTTCAGAGAGAGCCAACTCACAAAGGCAGATATTCAGTCAAATTCACCATCGAGCAGGACAGCTGGCTATCTGCAACCACCAAAGGAGGAGGGCAGTGGTCAGCATTCATACCCTGTAATTTTTTATAAGCAGCAATGTGTTTAACTTTTCCTAATCACAGGAATAAGCTTAGCATACTGGCATTCCTGAACTTTCATTAATAATAATAATAATAATAAAAAGTCTGAGAACTTGAACCAATCCAACAAATTTCCAACTGCTCTTACTTATCATTACATTTTTCTCCCTCTGTCGTCTACCCCACATCTTTTGACCAAAGAACTGTATCAGGGTGACATGACTATAAAATTAATTAGCATGTGTAGATATGGACTGAGCTCTTTTCTACTGCTACTGTTCCACCAACCTAACAAAGCAAAATGATGACACTGTAGATTCATTGCATAGGATGCAAAAATTACACATTACCCAGGGAATACCTACCACAGCAGACTGTGTTCTGCTCCTTGCTAGCAAGAACATGTGCAGAAAACTGATTTAGGACAGCTTCATTTGCTGAAGCATCACTATTTTTTGGTTCATACAGCTGAATTAAGGAATATACATGTGCTTAAAACTCCTTCTGACTGAACCAAATTGGGTGGCAGTCTCTGAAGCAATATAATGTAAGCTGTGCTAGAGCATGACAAATTAAAATGTAACCAAGCTTTTATTTCACATCACCTCTGTCTCCAGATGCTACTAAATTATCATCACTACTAAACAGAATTCTCAAGTAACTATTCTGGGACCCCCACCTGGGGCATTCTGCATCCTCTCAACCATTACACCTAAAAGTCAAAGCCAGTAAGAAGTCGGATAGTTCATGTCAACTGCCACCAGTTTTTTTTCTGCTTGTCCCCAGCAATGGACAACATTTGTTTTTCCTGATGTGACAGTGAATGGCTCTCTGCTGTTTTCTTGTTCTTCATTAATCTCTGCCTCTGTTTTTCATCACCAGGTACCAGCCTCTGCTTCCAGCTAACTACTCCATCAGCACATCTGTGTGAATCGATAGTTCAGGACATTCTGCATCTCCCCTTTCAACCCCTTTCTGTGCAACAGAGCAGTTGTATGATTTCACACAGAGTGTATTTGACTGATATTCCTTTTTTTTTTGGGGGGGGGGGGGCTGGTGGGGAGGAGATATTTTTGAAAGATAGAAGCATTTTCCTGAAGTGGAAATATACATATGAATTACCATTTGATAGACATGTTTAGCTGGAGAATCCTGAACTGAATTCCTATGATGACAGAAGGGATGTTTATTTTTAAAATAAATGTAGCTGAATCATAGGATAATTTAGGTTTGAATGAGCACAAAATGTTATTTAGGCCCACCTCTGTTCAAAACAGATCAGGTTTGTCATGGCTTTATCCTGCCAAGTTTTAAATACATCCAAGTCACACACCTTGTTCCTTTGATATACATCTCCACAGCCTGCAGAGGATCATTTTCTCAAGAGCTTTTTACACAGACAGACTCCTCCAGTAATTCCAGTCGTGCCTGTGGTGTCAGTGGAGCATCTCCATATATTATGGCACAGCCCTCCTGATGCAGCCGAAAACCAAAATAGATCTTACTATGCTTAGAATAAAAATCTTATAAACACAAGGAGAAAAAGGTTCTGAGAGTTTCCCCTGAGGCAATCTACATAAATTACAAAAGTAACCTCAGGCACTCCGCCTCATTCACACCTTGCTATGCTTCCACTCTCTCCTAATCTACACCTTGAATAGAAAACAGAAACAAACCTTTAATCAATAAACCACCATGAACTCTACTTTCACTGCAGGCAGTCATAGAAAGAATTCAGATCTATCCTTCAAAAAATCAATGTGACTGCACTTGGACAAAATTCTTATATCATCACAAGTGAATACATAATGTCAATGGCTTTTTAAAAAGGCCCATATTCTGTCTGTATTCATCTTCTCCCTGTATAAGAGAAACATTAAGAACAAATTCAGTCTAATATTTCAGTAGAGACATGTTTTCAGTTCAGCTTTCAGATTTGAAGGTAGGAATTTTTGTGACATGTTACTGAACTGTGTGCCTACAACAGCATCTTGGATCCTACAGATACAGTTTCTAAGGAGAGAATTAAAATTGCTCAGCTTGTCATATTTTCATACTTTCTGGGTATATTAATGTGACTGATAGCACTATGAAATATCCTTCTTTTTTTTTTCCCCTGAGCAGGAATGGACCATTTGTATGTATTTATGATTGGCTCCATCCCAAAGCAGCTGAGGTTTTATGTTTCCTCAGTTACTACCACAGTTATGCTTTATAGGTCTGTTTGGTGAAACTTATGGAATCACTCTTTCCATAAAGTGGCAGTTGCTGTAACGCCAAGAAACACAGAAATTGCTTATCCTCATCCATCATCCTAACACTGCTGTGCCCTGAGCAACCTGAGATCACTCAGGATGGCACTGTGGCTTCTTCAGAGCCACCACTGTGCCTAAAGTGAGCCTGATCCAGCACTGGAGATCACTGCCAGAGGTGTTCACACCCAGCCAGGATGAAAACATGCCATTAGAGGATTATAGGGGAGGGTAACAACAGATAGATGCTTAGATAATAAAGATGAGAGAACTGGTGTGTGAAGGGGAAGAAGAATGAAGATCACTTAAAAAACATTCAAAGAAAACGTGCAGGTGATGCCCAGAGCACCACTGCCATGTAGATATAGGAAGAAACAGGGACACATAAGGATAAGTTCAATAAAGCACTGGAAGCAGAGACTACATGATGAAAGAATAATGTAATCATGGAAAATATTCAAAGGAACAAGTGATGAGTCTGAAAGAATAGACACAGAAAGGCATTCTGTTTAGCAATCTGTGAAATGGGATTTGATAAAGCACACATAAGGAGATTGAAGTAGTTCATGAAAATGCAGTAATGAAATGAAAGGTTCCTTTTAGTACTGGGGTTTTTGTTTAGCAGACAGAAAGAATTGTATTTTTGAGCTATTTTGTGGTCAAAGTGAATTTACACACTGATGACAGTGTGCAAAAGAGAATACAAGTTTCTTCACAGTTTAGTAAATAAGAAATAAAGCAAATCTGTCAGTGGCTAAAAAGGAGAAAATCTGTAGATGAATCACAACTCTCATCAGTAACATGAACTGTAAGAGGACTCAGATTCCATTTGGCAGGGAAAAACCCAAGAAAATACATTCCAGATATGTAAAGAAAAGGATGGGAATCAAGTAAGTTTGATTTTAAAGCTTTTAAAACATAATAAAGGAATTTCAACTTGTGCTTTCAGTGCTCATAATTGCAATTTACCTAATAAACTTGGCAGATGTTGTTTGCCACTAGATTCAATATACTCTGTAAGAATTGCAAATGCAAATCTCACACCAGCTAGCCCAAGTGTGCTACACAGAGTATTTTTCCTCTAACACACATTATGGCACATCTGAGGTTGACCTTGCTTTTAACTAGTTTAGTTACTCAGGCATGGACAACACTGTCCATGATAACATCATATGATAATAATTGATGTATTCTATCACATTAGACCATCAGGACTTGTGTTAACTTTTTAGTTTTATTTTTAGTTACTAGAGTGTCATTCTCTGCTTAGAGACCTAAGAAAAAATTACGTGACTTTTGTTGGAAAGTGGTGAAAGGACAAGTCTGGCTGAACTTGGAAATCTTCTGCTAGTACATGTAGAAAGACACTAACAAAAACTAACAGAAAGTTATTTCCTGAAATGAGACACCTGTCAAGCTAAATGTAGCACACCATGAAATTAATTATTCTTCTTACTCTGATAAACAGAAAAAAAAAAAAGAACAAAAAAACTAGGAAGTGAAAAATTGCAGCACTGCACTCCTACAGGCCTAAAACATGATACATGTAAATAAGTTCAAATTCTATCATCCTCATCCTGTCATTGAGTAGAAAAGAAATGAAGACAAATTAATCACAGAGTAAGGTGCTATTTATCACTTTCTTAGTAGGTGTCTATCAACAAAAATTCTTAGGTGCCCATAATATTTTTGGAGTTATTCCATCTAGAGCACAAATTATTACCATTATTATTACTCCTAATCAAAATGGACAAAAACTGTTATCCTTTAAACTTCTTTGTCTCATCACTTACCAAGTAAGCTGGACCCCACAGTTTGGAACCACTGAAATACTGAATATCCCAGCCTCCACCCCTGGCTGTGCCTGGAGACACAGTGGAATCTCTGAGTACTCCCCCTCAGTTTACCACCTCCATTTCTTTGCACCTGCTATGGAAGAGGAAAAAAAGAATCAGACTAATTAGGTAGACCTGAATTTTCACTGTGTAATAGCCAGGCTCAAATTTATTCCCAGGACAAGAGGGAAAACAAACCAGAAGAAAAATGCACCTTGCTAAATGCACACTGGAGATATCTAATGTGAGATTATGTAATTAACTCAATTTTCCTGAATTTCTAAATGAAGTAGAATTTACTGTTTTGCTAATGTATAGCAAGTATAATAACACTTCTGACAAATCATCATACACCACAAAATCCTGGTAACAAATACCAATAACATCACTTTGTTCCAAGGCATTCCCACAGTGGGTTTTAATTTCAGCACAATGTGTGCCCAGCAGCAGATACCCAGAAAATAATGACTGATGTGCACTGCCTGGGTCAGGAAAAAGAAGCTTCCACACACGAGCCCAGCCCCTGCCCCTTCTCTTTCACTGTCAGAACTCATAGTTAACAATTCTTCAACATTTTCTAGCATTTCTAATTTCTAAAGCAACAATAAATTTGCAACATACACTGTAGCCCACTCCTCATTCTCTAGGTTATCTGCCTTTGGCCACTTTTTGTCGGGCAGCATTAAAAAAATTGTGACAACTCTCCAAATAAGAAAATAATGTGTATCACAGAGGTTCTTTCTTCTTCTTCTTCTTTTTTTTTTTTTTTTTTTTTTTAATCCAGCCGTGGACAGGCACACACACCAGGAGGCCTTTAATTCTTACTTTTATTCTCAGTTCCTTTGCAGTACTGGTGGTGGTGGTCTTTGGGATTCTTGGACCAAGAGCAGACATGACAGAAGAAGCTGTGCAGATCATAACAAGTGTTTGATTTGAGGTTAGCTCATTTTATGCACTCAGAAAATAGAACTTCCTCCTGGATTTTAGTCTAGCTTTAATCATCTTGATTAATTTGGCACTGATGGTTTTTTAAAGGGGATGTTGTTCTTGCTCATGCTATACTTTTCTTCCATTAAAATAGCCCTTTACAGAACATGATGATTATGATAAGGTCTGTCTTTATGCCTGCATGTCTTGTTTTAGCAGAACATCTGAGGCAATTATTGTCTAAAGGCATAATAATCTAAGAAGACTTTTATTTCAGACATCTCAACTGGTTTTATTTTATTTAGTCATTATGCCTTCCATTCCTAAAGGATCACAGCTACTATAAAATTGGCAGCTCCAATACCAAATTTATACAAAGGTTTCTCTTCTCTCTCTCTCCTGCAATAACTGAATGTGGTTTTGATGAGAAAGGTATTTCCACTAATATTGTCTATCAGAAAGCTTGATGTGCTTAATAGAATTCCTTGAATTACTACTGCAGGACTTAAATTTTATATGGCTGAGGACCATTTTAATTTCAGTCTTTTAAGTGTTTGTTATTTTTTTTGAGGTACAGCAACAATCTACCTATCAAGATTGTACTACAGGACAGCAAAAGCTCTATTTTTGTAGAATATGTAAATATAAAGCTTGGTAGCTTGCCAGCAAATGGAGCTAACTACAGTGCTAAAGCTTACTTGAGTCATTTGATAGACATTTATGACTGCAGTGGGTTTTCAAGCAGGATATAAACCTTTCCTTTAGTCTTCAGCTCACCTAGTGTAAGATCCCCTCTGCCTTGACTCCATTTCCTTCTTGGTCCTGTGTTGTCCATCCGTCCCCTCTCGACATCTGTAATTAAAGTAATTAGATATATTAATTTTTTTTTCTTCCTGTAAGGCTTTTATTGCTATTTTTGAGTGTGATTTGTGATGTATTTCTTTACTGAGGAAGTCTATCTCCACATACAACATTTTTGCAGCTCTGAATAGCCCAAGATCCCCCCTTGTAAGATTCCCCCAACACACACACACACACTCACCTGGCTGTTATGGTGCCTATTTATTTGTAGCTTGATTTTCTTTTATAGGACACATTGGAAACACATCTCATCAAAACCAACAAAGTATTAGTCTTTTATTTGTATCCTCTCTGCCACTTTCCATTAGAAAATTCCATCATTCAAGGATAAAGGAGAACTGCTCCAAACAGCTGAGGTTGTTTGTAGCATTGTTATGTTGCTTTTGTCTGCTGCCTGTCTCATCCTAGGAACTGAACCCATTCATCCTCTCTAAATGTATGGGCAAGTTTGATGCTTTTCACTTTGAGAGCAGCACTGGCTCGTCACAAACCCACAGAACTTCTCCACCGATACGCCAGAGTCAATCAAGTGCTCAACAGCAGCTGCAATTCACCAGAAATCTTTTGCCCTGTAGGCAATCCTTTGTGCAAGGGTGGACTTCATGTGATTTCCTGATAAACAACAATCTACATCAATGTCTGTGTGCCACAATTGAAATATTCTTCCTTTTGCTGTAGATGACACGCTGTGGCTGTGATTGGTCTGCTGTCTCTCTTGCCATCTCTAGGTGGGAGAGCAGTGGTGGTGGAAGGTGAAGGTTCCCACTACTTAAATCCTAATAGTTAACAAAGCTGGAATTGATTATCCCACAGCTGAAAAGATTTTCAGATGACATGCAATGTAAAGTGTGCACAATCCTTACAGTTATGTAAGTGCAATATAGATTGACTGCACATGTCTGAGTGTGGGTGTAGCTGTCAGTGTTACACAGGAGCAAAGAGCCCCAGGGGTTTCCTTTCCCAACCACCATTCTGAATACAAGAGCCTCAAACACACAAAAGGTGCCCAGAAATGGAGCTGAGGGAGCAGAGTAAATGAGGATGGACACACTGTGAGGGAAAGGGCATTTATCCATTCTTCTATTTATCCATTCTTCCTCAGAGCAGTAAAAGAGGCAAACATAATTTAAATGTGACCATTATTAAAACATGGCTTACAGCACCAGTATCAGTTCTTAGCACTACACATATTCCAAACCACTCAAATGCAGACTTCATTTCAACAGAGCATTAACAAAAAAGTATTATAGAAACCTTTGCAATGCTTACAGTTTGTCTAAAAAAAGTAGAATTCAGATGTATTTTCCATTGCTTTATCTAAGCTTAGTTTTATCTGTTACTATCGATGTAAGTCATTAAAAATATCATGAATACATGAATACTGACACAATATTTCATCTTTTTATTGCAACAGGCAGTGAAAGACACATTAGTCCTTTTCACTGAAGTCCTGATGAATAAATAACACTACTCCAATATAGAAAGAGTAATAAAGACGTAGAATGATGTCACATATTAAATCTATATTTTACTCTGTAATCACACAGCATAAACTAAGCTAGTATATGGTTGTTCTTGTATTGTATTATACAGATATTACCAGGGTAGCTAAAAAGGTTTAGAAAGATCATAGCACTGCTAATTTGGACATAACCATTAAATGCTATGGCTTTATTACTATGGTTTAAAAGCCAGGCAATAGCCAGGATTCATTGCATTTATGAATGAAAGAGTCACTCCTTTGTTTTTTGGTAACACAGTGGTGTTTGGTCAAACAGCACTTGCTTTTGAAGTAAAATATATCAAATTCCATGTAGAGGGAGATAATATCTGGCATTTAGTAAAAGACAGACAAAAAGAACATAGCAGAGAGAATTTAACTCAGCAGAGAGAAAGGACGTAGATCAGGCCAAGGAGAAAATAAAAGTAGAAGGAGAATAAAGAAAAGGAAAAAAACTGAGTTAGTAAGAAAGAAAACATCACCACAAAAATTATATTTTGAGGCTTACCTGCATGGACCAGGGAAGTAGAAACATGATTTTATACTTAAAAAGATTAGTCTTGTCATCATTCTAAAAACTACAAAACCATGACTCCAAACCTGACTGGGTAGAGCCCTGGTTTGCATATTACCTCTGCTCTTCACCTGCCACACCCCAAAAAGATGTTTAAAGAAGGCAAAAAGCAGCTCTGTGTGCACGTGACAGATAAAGCCTTTTGTCTTCTTGCAGAGAACAGAAAAGCAGCAGCCAGTTTTACAAACATCATTTGTGAGAGACTGAGTTGAACTGCATAGTAAACACACCAAGATCACTGGAGTGCTGATTAAAACCCAAGAACCAAAGAGGCATTCCCGACACTGCTGCAGGAACTGATCCACCTGTTGACAGGAAACATTCTTCCTGGAATATATTTCATGTCTCGTGCTGGAATTATGTCACAAATTGCTTCAGCTCTTCTCCTGCAACACAATCTGACCCTTCAGCACTGTGCCCAAACAAATTCCACAGCCATGGGGTGAGAGGGGTGTAATTACAGGTGTGGGGGGAATCTGTTCAGTCTGAAGATGCAGCAGCTGGAAACTCTGTTTTGATATTTTAAAGAGTAAAAGAAGGCTTGAAGCTCTGTGCAGTCAAATTGAACAAGTGAAATCAATGTGTCAGACAGCTGTGGAGGCTTTCCTTTTGTTATGTTGTTATGACATGAGCAGATATTACAAGTCACAATATTTTTGTACACACGGTTCTCCAGTCAATACGTCTGCAAAGAGTTCCACATCTCATGGCCATCAGCAGAGGGTTTGGCCAAGGGTACTTGGGCATGGACAGATTAATCCAACAGTTTTCTAAGGACTGTTCTAGGGACATCCCAGGTCTGCATCTTCACAGCATTAAACTGTTAACTGAGGACAGGAACTGGGAGAAGCACAAAGCAAATAGCAGGTAGAATAAACATTTATCCATTTAGGTTTTTGCAAAACAGCCTAAATAAACTATTCATAAGAGAATAAACTATTCACAAGAAGGGGGAGAAAGGAGAGATAGAGAGAGGAAAAGATGGAGATGGTCCAATAACTGAATTTTTGTCAGAACTTCCAGAATGTTTAATAAGAGCGTGTTGCAATTTACATCAAGATGTGGAAAATTCAATACAGTTTACACCGCCCAGAATTCTGGAGCTGCCAGCTCTGAAGGAATGGAGCACATAAATAATGTATTTACTGTTATTCTTGGTCTGCAGCTGATCTCCTACTGAGCACTGAGAAAGAGTTTTAGAGCCCTAGGAGACAGCTGGTGCTGTCTAGCATGTTTGACTGATTTTGTGAGCAGAGAATTAAAGGCATAAAAAGCAAAATAGGCATCTAAAACTAAAGATTTATTTTCTCCTGAAAGAAAACTTGGAAGGTTAAAAAGCTGTGCAAGAAGGCACAATTAAGAATAATCTGTTATAAAGACTTATATTATTTGAAAATTAAAATCTCAAGTAGATTTGATGGAAAGCCAAGCATGCAGTTTTTTCTTCAAATAAACAGGGTTATGTTCTTAGTAATACATAATCCTTTGCATTTCGACATAAATGCCAGAAAGCTAATGACTATAAAAGATTTAGATCACTTGAGACTGTGGACCTCAGATGTGGTGCTGTTTAGCATTCAGCTGCAGTTCTGAGAGACTGAAGTTCAGCTCTTCTTCAACCCAACCTACAGGGAAGAAATGTTTTCAGTACCAGGTAGGTTTTCTGGAGCAGGCACCCAACTGCTGGGCTCTCCTGCTCATTTTGGAGAGCTACTCAGACTGGAATTGTTCAACCCCATTCCTGTTCTTCAGCAAACAGGACAGCTGGAGGAAAAAGCATTCTTCCAGTTGCTTTCTCATCCCTCTGCAGACCATTTATTCCCCTTGTAGGATTCCTTTCTCTAAGAAAATAAACATCTTAAGCCAGAAGTAAACAGTAGAAGGGCATACATCTGACTGTTCCTAGTTACAAACACAGGTTACCAACTGGCACTTGTGATAGTGTCCAAAAACTAAGAGCTGGGCTTAAAATGTGTCTTTTCTCACAGGCTTCCTTAATTTGACCTATTAGATGGCTAGAGATTAATACTGAATTATGACTCTATCAATCATTATAAAACCTAAAAGCTAGCATTCACTCAGATGAACTTCCTACAGGGATGTTTAGGAATTAAATTTCTCTTTCAAAAACAGTTCCATTTCTGACCAGCTCAAGACTCCTCTAAGACAGCAGGGAAGAAACTTTTACATCCCTAGCCACGGATGGGGAGTACAGAACAGCATCTTGGCCCCAGCTCTCCTTCTGCAAGGCAGCATCAGGCTTTTCTTGGGTCTGAAAAGTAAACCCCTCTGAGATATGAGGCTTCAACAGTGTATTTTACAAGGACTCAGTAAGACAATAAAGCAATTAAATCACTGCATCCCATCCACTAACAGGTTTCAAATACGAAACCATTGTAATCATGCCACGAACAACAGAAGTTCCAGAGCACTGATAACAAAAGTTCCAGCAGACCCACACAAACCTCTGTGTAACAGCTGATGTGGCAGAAACCCCTCAAAACATGTCCCAGCTTGAAAAGTAATTTCAAGAACTCAAGAAAATGAGACAGAAACTGCTGCTTCTATTCAGCCATGAAGGGAGCTAAAATGTGTAAATCATGGCTCATGAAAGAAAAATGGGGAGGAGAATTTCACTGCACCACAGATGATGAATCCTGGGCAGATAACCTTCAAAAGATGCTCATATTGCTATGACAGTGAGAAAATTCCACTGGAAAGCAATTTCACACTCCTCATAGGCCACTGTAATCAGCTAGAAAAGGGATTAGCATAGCCCAGAGGACAAGGTGCTATCAAACAGGGTCTTGATCCAGTGAAGCACTTAATCTTATGCTTAATATTAAGCACCTGAGCTGTCCCATTAAGTCACATATGCACGAATCAAACTTGTCCTGACACTAAAAATAACTGAAATACTTTCTAGCAAGTTATCTATTTATTGAATTCATTATATTGTTCTAGTTGCCCAAGACAATACTCTCCTTTTTCAAACTATTCTAAATTATTTAGCATATTTCTGCCTCTAGTGCTTGGGCTGAATGCCATTCAAAGTTCATAAAGTTCTTCTGAAAATGTTGATGCATCATATATTTCTTACAAATAATAAGGCATATTTTCTTTTCAATTACGAGTAGAGCATAGATTTTAGAATACATTAACAAGTCCAAAATTCTCTAATATCTATGTAACAATTTCTGGAAAAAAAAAATCCATTAGTCATCATACATATTTATGAAAAGTGGCATAAATGTAATCAAAGCGTGATACTTTTATCTGGGCAGCTGGTCAGATGTATTTATTTTTTTCAAATACTATTTGCAATGCTCTAAATAGGCTATAGGTTAATGCACCAAAAAATGAAAGAGATTTCAGAGGCAAATTGTGAAAAGAAATGCTCTTTAATCAGCGAGACAGTCCCAAAATCAGAAAAATGAAGAAATATTGACAAATGAGCATGAAATAAAACTCAGAAACCTGAGAAAAAAACCTTCAAACTTGCCATATAGCTGGATAAAATGCCAGAAGTTTGAAATATGGAAAGAAGGAAAAATAAGATTAGCCAGTCCCAGGAATTCCTGATTAATAGGATCACACACTAAAAACAAAACGAAACCATCAACAACAAAAAAACCCTTGAACAACAAACAAAAAAACAAATCAAACCAAATCAAACAGAACCCATTTGGGGAATTACATACAAAATTAAAATACAATAAAAAGGGATAGTAAATTCTAAGATGATTACCGGCTTCATCTGATTAATTAAATGCTCAAAAAAGGAAGGGAAAACAATCTTCTAAAATTATACTGGGAGTTTCTGGAACATTCTAACATAAAATAGTGGAGGCAGTGGAAAGGACTCAACACTGCAGTGCAGACAATCAGTTTAGAAATAAATTCAGTTGGAGCATTCTTATTTGTTATAGTAAGACATGTTTCATCTGCAACTTTTCTTTTAAGATTTTGGTTTCTTCTTTTTCACTAAAACTCAACAATCTTATTAGACAAATATTCACAACCTGCCCAGGCCACTTTATGACAACCCAGCTGTGCAAGGCAGAAGTGTAGCTGCTTGAAAAGAGTGGAGAGAGAAATAAAAAAAAAGATGTGCTCATTTCTTATTCAGCATCCTCAGCATTAAACTGCCTCATAAAAGGTCTCTCTGCCCACAAATGCAAAAGGAGCACAGTAAGATCCACTCTGGAGAAAGCACCCTTAGAACAATACCTGGAGTCACTCTCTATAATTTATATCCTTTACTGTATCAGCACAGAGAAAGGTTATCTGGGCAACCTGAGAATTAATTCCAGAAGATTAAACAAAGTTGCTTCTGTGAAAAGGTGTAAGCAAAATTTTTAACAGATCTACATTCCCATGTCATTGCCTCCCAGGGATTCTCAGACTGCTTTGTAAACTGGGCTGAACTTCTGCATTCTTTTCTCAAAGAACGGAATAAAAAGAGGGAAAAAGAAAAAAAAAAAAAAGAAAAGTAAATATAATTTGATATTTTCCCTTGCAGTCGAGTTCTGATAAAAGCTAATATAGCTAACTAGGGTATTTAGCAACCAGACAATTAAGGAATATATTTTAAAACACTGTTATTATTTTTAATGGTAAACTAGAGGGGAAATTACTTTCATTTTTTCATTCTAGTTTTTTTTTTCTTTATGGTTAAAAAAGGCACTAATTATAGTAATTAATTTTATTTGAAAAATAAAATTATCGAAATAGTTACCTGGTTCTAGAAGCTGGTTGATGAAAAGTAAAGATGCTAAGGCTAATAATATACTCACAAGATTCAGTAGTAAAATTGCTACTCAAGAATTATCACATGCATATGTCTTGGGAAGGATTAAATACAGTTTTTTCAGATGAATAAGATTTTCAAGTTATATTAATTTTTACCTCTGATTTATCCCTCTTGAAAATGATCATCATTTAATTGAAAATCATATCCTTTTTAAAAATGCCTCAAAAGCTTATAGCAACATTTGCCTGTTCTATTTAATTCTCTGATTTCTTCACAGCAGTTTCTGTTGAGGTAAATTACATTTCTACTGAACCGCACAGGCTCAATCTTTAAAATCTTTGAGCTTTTTCAGTAATATTATACTCAGAATGATACACTTGAAAAAATATTAGAACAGGGTGCCAGAAGAAATTTCATTCCAGGTGAAGGAACACTAAGACAATGTGGGTTTGTTTGTGCTTTGCTCCTGAACAGCATTTCAAGTAAGTATTTAATGCTATGTTGGAAAACCAAAGTGAGATCGAAAGCCCTGCCCTTATGGAAATTGGCATTAAATTTTCCTTTTTGTTCACTCAGAAAGTCTTACTAAACAAAAACACGTGGCCCTTAAGGCAGATATCTTTTTTTCCTACTCTTGTTTCAGGATGACAATCCAAAGCTAAAAACCCACTCCCACTGTGCCACGAAGGTAAATGCTTATCAACAAACCCAGAATACAAAATATGTCTATTGACAGGAAAGTTGCTGCCCACAGAATCTCAAACACCACTGGACATTGCTAAAATAGACTCTAAGGGTCCTGATCAAAAACAAACCTTGCTTTGCCGGTTCTTGTGCAAGAAACAACAAAACTTGACAAACAGAGAATTTTGAAGTGAATGTTCCCATTGTGGTGGTCTCCCAAGCATCCTATTTGCAGTCTCATCATAAGGGGACATCAGAGGTGGGGCAACAAGCTCGTAGAGCAGACCTGTGTTTTGGGAAAACAATCTACCAGGATATCTAGTTGCTGGATTTATTTTTATGCTGCTCCAAGCTATAACAAAGAACATTTTCCAATGTAGCACAAGAACTGAGAAGAACACACTTGGCTTTGACTCGCCTTCTTTCCTCGCTCCTTTGTTGCACCAAGTGCAGGCAAGCTGTTTATTTGAACCCAGAGCCCTTTGGACAGTCTCAGCTCCACAAACAGATATGATGTATGGCTACTCACCCTCCTCCTCATCTGTTGCCATGGCACTTTGCCTGCTCACAGGATGATTGGACAATTGTGCCGTGAAAGTCAGCACCCAGGATCAAAAGCTCTCCTGTGGAACAGAGCTGCCTCTGCCATCTGTTTTGCATGATGCTTGACAGGTCCTGGGAAGAATGGATGACAAGGCAATACCATGTCATGCTTTCACCTATTTTTCCTCACGAGCTGACATTTTGTCCCACCTTTCTTCCACCTGCTACTTGAAAAAAAAAATGTGGAGAAAAAAAAATAACTTCAAAAGAGAAGAGAAAAAAACCAATCAGCCTCCCTCAGTCTGGAACTGAAGAAACCCACAGTGGTAACTAAACAGAGGTAAACAGATACCATTGTATATATAACATCTGCCAGCACCCTGGAGGAAACAATAAAAGTAACTTACCAAAAAAATTAAGAGTTCCCAACAATATACAGCGAGTTGTGCACTTGTAGCCACACACATTAAATGGTGTTAAAAAGTCATGAAGAAAAAAAATCGTTCAAACCAAAAGCAGTATGAAATCTTCCTGAAAGAAAAACATTGCAGGAAAAGTTGAAAAGATTCAGCAGCTTCTTATAATCAGATTTCCTGGGAGAGGGGGTTGAAATACTTTTAAGTAATTTTTAAAAGGACTAAATGAACGACAACAAATTAAATTAAATGCCAATTTACTGAGAATGTGTCAGTCAACTCTAAATTCAGGTACATAAGCACTTGTAAAATGTTTTTTTCTTATCCAGTACTGTAGAAATGTAGGAGGAAGGAAGATCCTACCCTTCATTAAAAGATGGGAAGTGGGTTGTCTAAATTACAAGTTCTCTGACATCGTAGTTTTTGTTAGTGGGTGGGACAAAAATCCACAGATTCCTTTTCCTGTCTCACACCTCTTATTTTATCCTACTATGCTAAAGACAAAACAAGTATGAGCATTTGAATCCTATCTCATTTGCTTTTATATAAGAACATTACAAAGACATCCACTGCAATTTGGAAGGCCTTCAACAACAACAACAACCACTTTTTCTGAGTATACTCTAAACCACAACCCTGATGAAAACTTCCTATTTATCATTCCCGACCCTTTCAGATTCCCAAATGTTCTCTCTGTAGGGACTGAAATGAAGACAGGAATATTTTTCTCACCACAGGCAGTCACATCTTTCCACCTCCCTGGGTGAGAGTGCTCTTCCTTTCCTGAAGGAGATGCCTGCAAATCAGAGTACAGAGGCATTTCTGGGGTCCAGATGAACTGTTACTGCAATGCAGCAGCTCCCAAGAATGTTCAGGGGAACAGCTATTATGAGGAAGCTCATATAGCTAGTCCTCCAAAGAACAGCCTCGTTTCTAAATTATTTATACATGTTAATTTTTTCTCCCCATGCTGCTATGCATTTGAATTGTTTTGCTCTCATTTATAGCAGTACACATCATGGCTGAGATTTTCAAAGCCGTGAATCCCTCAGGTGGCTTTCAAGATCGAAATGTAATCTCTTAGTTTATGCTCATTTATGGTGGATTTGCAGAGGAAGATGCTTTTTCATTGCAGAAAGCAGCTTATGCAAATTAGTTTTTGTTATCAGACGCCCATCCTCCAGTACTGTCATTAATTAGCAGTCTGGATACTGTGAAAACTGTCTGTAGTTGTTAATTATAATGGGCAAAAATGAAGACAAGCTTTCTTTGCCATAAAAAGCAGCAGAAATTACATAATAAATACATTTACTGCAAATATTTCTAGTGGCACAATGCCTTATTTTATAGTAATATGATAATGAGCACAGACAGGAGATTTGGTTAGTATTTTTGCAGGAAACACTGTAGTATATTTCCCATTAAACAAATGCCCCAAAATGTTTGGCAATATATACTGAGAAATACAAACATGAGCCACAGCGTGACCCAAGCTGTGAAAAGAGTTGTTACATGTTGTTTCTGAGAATTACAGCATCAAAATCATAAGACTTGTTTGAAGGAAAGATCTCATTCTTCTTTTTTTTTCAGTAGGTCCTCTAACAATTGAATCAAAACCTAACATGCAGTAAAAAACATAGCTCCTCACACCACATAAAAAAGTCTCCTGAGCTTGGGATTGTCATGGGCAAAAATTTATTTCCATAATCACATCTGGCAATGCCTGCTTGAGCTCTTCTTCAAAACTGTGGTAGAGGATCAAGGGCTGGACTTGATGATCTCAGAGGTCCTTTCCAGCCCATCTGATTCTATGAAAATGGAAAGGAAAAGCTCCTTTTTCTAGAGAGGTTTAGCAGGTAAATACCAAATTCAGTGGCAATATAAAAACTTAAATTAATACTGTATTGAAGCATTTAGTAAAGACAAACCCAAGAAAAACAGGCAGTGGTTAAAAGGAAAAAAAAAAAGCAGAATGAACAGCAATAAAATAATTAGGTCATGTAAACATCTTAACAGTTCCACTGTGGTAAAATATCTCTGCTAAATCAGACAGCATATCCTTGTTGTATTGCATTATCCCTGACAGATGGACGTAAAAAGACATTCAGAAACTAAGCCTTACTCTAAATCGCAGTACAAAATTGATAATATAATCAATACAGCTTCAGGGGACACGAAATTATCTGAATATATTAGTTGAATGTGAATTCACATATGGAAGTGTGTCAGGGAGACAAGGAGAAAATGAGTGTGAATAGTTTCATGCTGATATACATGCCTGTATAAAGCAGACAAATTGAGAATTAAACTGAATTCCAAAGAGCCGAGAAGACAAAACACCACAGGGAAACAATTTACTTATGCCAACTTCAGCTAACACATACATGAGCAATTTGAAATACTATGAAAAGACACACTATTACCATTTCAGTTTCCTGAGGCAAGAAATGTGATTTAGAAATGTTTAAACTTTTCCCATTAATCTTGCTGTAGAAAAAGAGGAAAAGTAAACACACTATTTTATAGTGTTTTGCAGTTATAGTTAAACTCAGAGAGATTGCAGTATTCACTTGCTTACACTTCATCCTTACCCTTCTGAGTCACTGCTCTCATTTCTGTACCAAGACTCAAATTTTCCCTCTTCCCTCCCTGCTGACAGTAAAGGTTTTCCACCACTCCAGCCACACGAGCTGACTCTCAGTCATGTAACACTTCTTTATGGGTTTCACTGATGTGGCAGTGACCCTAAAAAACAAACCCTGTGCATGGATAGGTGTGGAAGTACCCCCTGAGCAGGTGAGTCCCCAGCTCTCCTCTGGGGCACACCCGTGCAGGTTATATCTGGGATGGAGATGTTCTTCAACCCTCACACTGGAACAGAGATGCAGTAACATATCCCAGATTTCCTGGAGCAAAGAGCAGGAGCAAAGAGCTCTCTCTGTGTCAGCAACTGACCCTTCAGCTGGGAGAGCAGATAAACAGTTCTGGTCACTGAGCCAGGTCTAATTAAATGTTTTACATTAAACTGCTACTGTCTCCTCTTAGTCTGAGAAATTACACTGAGAGCAAGGCATATTCAAACGTCTGCACGGATTTTATGTTTGCCACAAAAGCCTCCTAAGTGGTCTTGCACATGGCAACAGTTGCATCTCAGTCTTCAAGTGGTGACATTTACAGAAACCGATAAACAATCCCAAATAAGAAGAGGCATCTTCTACCAATCACAGTTTTTCCTGTGGGCAACACTGCCAGTGCAGTAAGCCTTAATTCACTCTCTGTTTTTTGTAGTTGTTTTTGTTTCCACACAGAGCACACTCATTTACTTCACCAGAGCTGGAAAATCCCTTGCAGGTGCCACAAACACTGCAGTGATGTCAGGAGAGAGGCTGGGAGGTCCGAGGGAGATGCTGTTCACAACACTCCAGGCAGCAGCTGGAGCAGGACACGGATCAGCCCATTCCAGATGTTTGGGTGCTAAACAAAATGCAACAATAGAAACTGTACTTCAGAAAATAAATGTGAACTCTCAGAAATGAGGGGCTGGACGAAGCAAAAGCCTTTCTTTCCATTTATAAACTTGGTGATAACCACAGTGGGAGGGGGGAAATCTGGGGACAATTCTTCATTATTGTACGGCTCATTCATGAAAATAAATTCCCATGCCACACACACTAAGAAATGCACTTTTTCTACTTCATATTGCCTCTCTTTTGGACAGATGACACAGAATAGCTTCAGGAAGTAAAAGTGCAACTTAATTTTCATGAATCAGTTACTAACTTGGAGTTGCAATGTAGCAGAAAAGTTAGAAGAAAACTCTCCTACCCAGACAGAAATGCAAGTATCTAATATTATTTCATAGAAAATCCTTAAAATCTGCACGGGAATTTATATTTTCATGAACCAATAAGAATAAAAAATCCACTGAAGATCTGACATTTACTGGTTGAGAAACTTACCTTTCTTAAAACAGTAAACCAGTGAGGTGGATGATCTAGCCATAAAAGAAATACAGAAGTCTCATCTGCCTTAGATTTGTACTTGGCACTGATCTTAGAGAATATAAAAGTCATTTCAGCTTTCACTCTTCTCTGCCTTCTTCAGCAGAAATTATTTCATTTTAAAGACTTCCCCCCATAGGATAGTATAATGATATTTCCATGGGAAGATAAATAAAATTCAAATGAATATAAATGTTGTTGCACCTCACTTTTATTGTCACAGGCAGCAAAATAATAATCTGATAGGTTATATTTAAGTATAGGTGACAATGAATTCTGCTAACTTAAGGGGAAAAACAACACATTCAGGCAGAGGAAATTAAATGTTAATGTAAAATAATACTGTAAAAGAAGTTCTATTGATACCATCACTATACACAGTTGTGTTGAAACTATCACTACGAAGCAGTCTAAAGACATGTTTATTAAACAGACATTTGACCTATAGTTTAAATTAAAAAAATTCCCTAAACCCAAAACAAAACAATCTGGAAGACCTCATAGAAATCTCACAAGGGAGGGGTAGAATGGACAGAAAATATTAATTTGTGTTCCAGAACATGGAAAAGCAGCGTGTCTGTATTTTAGGATGGTTTTGTAGTGGATCTTCTGGGACACCCATGAAATCTTTCTGTTGCCTTCAACAAGCATCAGATTAAGCTATTTGGGGTCTGTGTCTGCACTGCCATAGCTATTGCATCATGAGGAAGAACATCTGAGTGCTAATGCATAACATCATTAGCATTGAAAAAGGGTGAAAAACACACATCAGGAGCTCCATAAATTTGTTATAAAACCCATTACTAAATGTTATTTAGCATTTGCTCCTGAGGCTTAGTGCTGCACTAAATTAATAGTGTTATGGTTTCTATTCAACAGATTGCCTTAAAGTATTACATAAAAGATTAAAAACCACACTATAGTAACAATGGCAATCACTTTTAATCACATCAAGAACAAGACTCTGCCTTTAATGTCTTTATTTGCTACCTTAACACCCTACATTATAGCCTGAAGCATAGTCTGAACATCTTGTTAGTTCTGAGGTTAAAATCAACACATATGAATAGCTGTACAGATGTCTATCTAGAACAATGCAAGAATACTAAACACGAATATTAAAAGACATCTGACAGCAAAAAGCCCATGAGTTAAAATATTCTGATCTGTTAAAGACAACTTTATTAAGCATCAACTTCAGTCATGTGGTCCTGTGCTCCTTTGGGTCCCCAAGCAAACTTTCAGGAAAGGACTCGTCCATGTAAGGGGAAAAGATTTTCTGTAATGATTTTGTGTCCCTTGCTGGTGATTGTTCAAGGTGCATGACTACAGAATTTGCAAACTTCTAAAGCATTTGGAGGGGTAAGGAAAGGAGAATACAAAACCACCCAGGAATTAGACTCTGAAAAATGTAGTCACTATTAGTGAAAAGATGTCATTACTGCTCAATTCCAATTTAGGGACACACATACTTCTCAAATACATTTGACAGAAAGAACTAAACAAACAAACAAAAAGTTCAGAGAAACAAACGAACAAAAAAAGTTTTGCAATAGGAATATACACTGTAACAAAACAACTAATAGTTTTAGAGAAATTTTGTGCAGAAATGAAATTTAAATGCATGAACAATTTAAATAGCAATCTGAGAGCTAGGACTCTGCTGCCAGGCAAGAACATCATCAGGAACTCTGCTGTCACTAAAGGTGACTGCAGCCTGGGGACAAATGTATTCTTATATGCTCGTTTTCTCCTTTTGGTATATCAACCAAATGCAAAACTTTCCAATTGTGCTGCCCTTTTTCAGATTTCCTGTGATGTTTAGACCATAATCTTATGAAGATTTTAAATTGGGGATTATGCCACAGAGCTTGGGAAGTGCTGGCATCGCTATGGCACAAATAAGCAAACTCTGATCAAACCTATGGGGATCAAAGAGACACCTCAGGTACTGTTAAAAATGTAATCAAAGTACTTACTCCATTAGAAAAAGAAATTACTGATGTGCTGCCACAATGTCAAGTATAACTTATGGACATAAATTTTATTTCAGACTAAAATGTACTCTGAAATTCACAATTTACTCTCTTGGACATATATTGGTTGTGATTCCTTAATTCACTACCTGCTTTTGAACAGAATCAGATGACTCCAGGCTCAACACAAGTTTGGAACTTGCTACCTCCAGCTGCAGTTTTGGGGGATTCAATGACAGCTACTCCCCATTCTGCCATTCCAGCACATGGACACTCTACACCTAATTTTGAAAGTAATTTCAGGTTTTGCCACTTTCAGCTGAGTGGCACTTGCTTTTATACCATGCACCAGGCTTCACTGCATGAGATTCATTTTGTATTATCACCTAACATATATTTCATTTTTTTTAATTCTGGTTAAATTCATATCCTCCAGGTATAAACACACTGGTGATCCTCAAAAAATATGAGCCATCTTCCAGTAGCAGAAGTTACATAAATTAAGATGCCTCTGAGCTAAGTTCTGGGTAATATTGAATGCCTGGTTCCTATTGAGTTCTCTTCTACTGAAATCTCATATGATCTGGACCATTACGTAACATAAAGTTAATTTTTGTCCGATTTAATTTTAAACTAGTTGTCAAAGTAATGAAGTTTTCTCTGCAAAGTCATTCAGTCAGTTCAAATTCTGCTCACCCCCAAGTAGACATCCACAACCACATATGAGAAAATGAAATTCCTTTTTCTGATGGTTCTGATGCTTTCATTTTACTCATTGATGAGGTTCTTCTGGGTATAATGCCATGCTTTGGATTACATCCACTCCTCTGGAAAATTTCAGTTGTAGTTTTCTTGCCTTATTTAAGAAAGAGATGTTAAAAATGCATGATATTTAACCTTAATAACACTAAAAGTGTAGGGAGTACCTGAAGTCATATTTCAGTTTCTAGAAGGCTAAAACAAGGTACCATTCTGTGTGGTAGAACAGGCTCACCCATGGCAGGAGATCTGAGAGTAAATAAAAACCAAGAACCCTGAGATTATCACTAACCTTCAGATCTTCTTCTTATTTGGACTTATATCAGATTTTAGGGGGAGGGGAAATTAATTTAGGTCTCCAGAGACTTACATTTAATTAGTTTTTAATCCACTTTTACACCCAATGCCTTAGAGGGTGATTTCATCTTTAAATACAACTAATTGGATGTGTTTTAATTGAGGAAGCCTACAACATGCATAAGAGAACTACGAGGGGTTAAAGTATAGCTTTATATTTTAATGTGTTTATATTTAATTTAAAACTCAGTAAACAGGGTTTACTCTCTGCTGGAGTAAACAGGTGAAACCCAATTAACTTCAAAGGGACTGTTCCCAGGGTGTAGTGTATGTGAAAGTTGTGGATGATTAGTCTAAGGACACCTGCAAAGCATCATTATAACCTCAGTGAAAACAAAATATTTCATATTCTTTCTGTGACACCTCTGAAAAGTTCATCTTGATTGAGGGAGATAAAATTGCTTTGTTGTTCTTTCACTTGACTGAATCACCAATGTGGAATTAAATTATTAACATTGAATTAAAATACTAAATTTTGATAAAAACTTATATTTATTTGAGTGGTGTAAATAAACCGCATTTGATAAATAGCATTCCTCCATCTTGTTAATTCTATGTGAAAACATTTCAGAACTGCTGGTAGTACTAAGTATTGGAAGTGAAACTAAGCTTCTGCAATCTTACACAGCCTGTTTTTTAATATGGAAGCACACTGAAAGCACTCACACTCATACAGTTCTCAGAAGTTTGATGTACCGTTTAATGAACTGTTTAAATGCAGAAAAATATCAGTTGATAAAATGTGTATTGCAGAAGCTTAGCTTCATTTTCAACATCAAGATTAGTATACTCTGATATAATGGAAGGAGAATAGATGCTTTTCTATCAGGGACATGTAAATCTTTTAATTCAGTTTCCTAATTATATTTGCTTTTCTGATTATATGCTTTGATTTTTCATTTTTACACATAGCTACATAACTACATTTGGGATAAACTTTAATTCCACAACAATCTTTTCAGCTGCCAATAAGCTTTGTAAAATAAGCTTTTATGTATAACTGGGAAAATAAATTATTGACAAAACTAAGGTGTTTTATAACTTTCAGACCAACCAAGACAGTGGACTATGAATACAACACAGAAACACTGAGCCAGCTCTGAGTCCAGCAGGGCTGTACTGTGAGATGTTCAACCATGAGAGCTTTGGATATCAGTGCTAACTGCTTTACACTCTGGACAAGAGAACACACACAAAAGAAACTTGAGAGAATATCCCTGTGCATTGAAAGAATGAACTACTTACTTAGTTAGCAGCAGTAATTATTGTGTCTTGCTCACAAAACAGGAGTCTCCCCCGGAGAAAACCAGATTAAGTGGAGCCACAGAGATGCTTCTAGACACTGTGTTATTAAATTTAAAGTTAACATGGGTATTCTTAAGTATAAACCACCATCTGCAGCATGAGATAGCTTCAGATGCCCCAAAGATGCTGTTTCATTAGGAACAGGCAGCTCCAATTACTACAATATGGGATGTTGCTCAACACAAAGCAACTCCAGAGGCAACCCTTACTCATTTCCTTGAAGGAGAATCGTGCATTGCAAAAGTATCTGTGTCAGGCAGGGACTGAAGGTGTTAGGCACTGGCCCTGAGTTCACTTCAAACTCCAAAATCATGGCAAAAAGGTTGGGAAACTAACACACAGAGGACAAGAGAAGGATCAAGTATCAAATCCTGGCAGCAGGTTTGTGAAGAACTTGCTTGAACACAAGATCAGAACTGAGTGAGCATTAGGATGAAAACTGCCCCAATGACATCTACAACTCATGTAAGCACACCCAAAGAAATGAAAAGAGAAAAATCAGAAGATCTAAAAAAGTCACAAAACCCACAATAGTATAAAAACTCAAGTGGTGGATTCTGTTGCAATGAAAGTGTTTTTTCTCCTATAAATATTCAGGAAACTTCGCAGGGAAACTGAAGAATTTCAATAACTTTTCAGTTTTGAGAAGTTGATCAGACAACAACTGGTTATCTCCAGTTATCCTTTTGCTTCTAACCACACATTTATGGCACATTTTAGGACATATTTATGACAGAATGTAAAAATGGATGTAAGTCTACAGTCTGTAACACCTGCCAGTCACATCTCTTCATGTTCTTAGGGCAATGTACACACACAAGATCACTCACAGAGGCAAAAATATCCTAGATTTCTGCCCCGTGATGCTACATCTTCCTCTTAGAAATATCTAATAGAAGTTGGAACTACACAGAGTAAATCTGGACAAGTGGTATATCACTGGCATATTTTAAATAGTGGCATTTTTCATGACACTTTTTTTCTGCTGAGTATCCTTGAATCCCCTGATTGGATTTGCTGGATTTCTGTGGATGTCACTGAGTAAATCAGAACACCAGATCACATTCTCTGAATTTTTGCCACAAAATTAACTGCCAGCAATGAGTAGCAGACACTGCTCTGTAGTAAAACAGACAGATGGTCAGTTAATCTCAGGCCTTGGCAAAAACCAAAAGGGAATGGGACTAAAGAATAAAAACAAATGAACACATCGTATCCAGCCTTAGCTTGGATATGAAAATTAAACCCTATCCATGTTATTCTTGTCCAAATATCATGAGCATATTGCATCGAGTAAAATTTCCCCAGGAAGAATCCTCTCAAGGCAGAATCAAACTGCTCATATCATTCCAGTAATAGCTAAGTAGTATTAATAAAAACATTGGAAAATATAGAGACACTTTAAAGGGAGTTGCCTTTTAAATTTTAAGTGTTCTTTAACAATTTACTGACATGCTATAAAGTATGAAATTAGACTTAATTTCATTTCTAAGGTTTGAGAAAAAAATGGATCTGTGATATGAAACATACAGCATTTGTAAAGACTCAAATCAAAGGAGTGTTTCCCTGTTTTTTCAATTCATGGAAATGTAGATAAAAAATACTGAGAAAAATTAAAATGGAAAATTTGTTTCTAAGTGCTCTGAAACTGAAGTTTTTCTCTCTGCTGCAAAATTGCAGAGACCCCTGTAAACACGCTTCTTTACATAAGGTTTTAATGGGATTAGCCTCTCAGATTTATTTTTTTTTTAAGAATTCAAAATTCCATTTGTGATTTTTTTCTTACTCGTGGTTAATGAAACAATAAAAGCTCTTACTGTGAATGCAGTTGTGTCAACACAATGTATAGGATGGCTTTGTGACAGTATGATTTCCTCCTCTGTATGTCAGGAGTAACGATTTTGAGATAAATATTTATTTTAAAAGGACTACATGCCTGTACCTGAGATATCATATCCCTATTTGTAGCAATTAGAAATATATATATAAAAATCTATAAAAATAAATCCATAAACCAATACAAGGCCTTGTATCCCCTACTTCTTCCAATGGTTACGTTCCAAGACAAAAACAAGATTATAAAACCATAATTTTAAGAGGAGTCCTAAATAAGAAAAAATAAAACGAGGAAAACTGATGTGAATGACACAAGCAAACAAAGAATCTCTTGGGGATAATCACAGAGAAGGAAATGTTTGATGTTATATTTTGCAGAAAGCTTTTCAGGAAAATCAGTCTTACAGAAACTGGGACAGCTGAATGCACAGTCAGGTCGGTAAATGGAGATAAACACAAAGAAATGAATGAAACACGCACACAAAAATACCCCAAAGCAATAAAATCCACAAAAAAAAAAAATCCCAACAAACCACCATGGGAGACCCTAAACAAAGCTGTTTGTTTGAGGACAAAAAAAAAATCTGTAGCCTCCCAATATCAGAGAAAAATGTCAAGAGAAAAAGAGTTACAGAGTTTTATATCAGTCAAGTTTTTTGGGGACAATAGGTTGTTTTTTAAAATGGGAATTACTCATAAAGCACAAGGATAATTCCATCTGTCAACCAGAAAGAAAGTTGACATCAGAAAGAAATAGGGATTTTAACTAAACAAAAAATTACAGATTAACAATTAGCATTTCTCATTTGCATATCAAATGTTTCACTTGGTATATCCGAAAGAAAGGTTTGAGGTTAAAAACTTTTGTAAGAAATAAAGAAACTCCCTTGAACATTAATGGAAAAAACATTATGCATTGCACTGACTAATTTAAGTGTTAATGAGACCAGAAGTAATGGCAAAACCCTCATCTGATTATTGAAACGTGCTGGATAAATTCTAATGCCAGATGGTGTAGGTTATTCCTCAGGAAGCTGGACAGAGAAGGGAAAATATAATCCTGGCCAGTATTTTTGAAAAGCAAATATGAAGGCCTTGGTCAGGATGACAGAAAAAATCTGCCTTCCACAAGGATTTTTTAGGAATATCATTTGTGTCAAAGTATATAATAGAATAATATGAAGAAAAATGAATGGGGGAAGAATTATTATAAAATGGGTGCAGAATTTCCATCTTCACTCTCAGTGGTGATAGAGCCCTGATGAGAGTTCAGTCATCACTGATTTTCCCTAAAGTGTTGGGAGATCTGTATACCAGGTGGATTCACAAGAGGGAAAAGAAACCCAAACCCAAGAACACACACTGTTCAAAGCTGTTGGTGCATTACATTCTTCCCAGTTAAAAAGTTTGCACATTCTTAATTTGTCAATCTGTAGATTTAAAACAGCATCTGATCTGAACCAGCCCCTCCCAAACCTTGGGATTCAGTCCCCAGTTTTGCTGTGGGCCATTTGATCAGTGGAAACTCCCTCCCCTCTATTTCTGAACCACACTGCATCTTTATGTTGCAAATGCAGCAGACTGATAAAACCACACAGCATCAGCAACCAAACTAACTCGTGACATTTTCATTGCTAGGGCTGGAAAAGGCCAAGCAAGTTCTAGAGAATCCTCTCAATTCTATCCAGTCCATCTGACCAACCCTTTTCAGGACTAACAGGACATGGCACCCCTATTTAAACAGTTTTTGTTGGAATACTGAAGATTAGTTACTTAACTCATAAAGACCTACAGCACAGACTAGAAGTGTAAGGATATAA
Source organism: Pyrocephalus nanus (assembly GCA_038380795.1). Lineage (NCBI taxonomy): Eukaryota > Metazoa > Chordata > Aves > Passeriformes > Tyrannidae > Pyrocephalus > Pyrocephalus nanus. Next base: position 24,527,436 of record CM076270.1, on the reverse strand, counting down.
CAGAGTTAACAAATTAATCCAAAAAGCTGTCACAAAACTTAAGAGCTTCATGTCAGCACAGAACACAATTTCTCAGCTACCCAGGAAGCAGAATAGATTGCATTAACCCTGTTAAATTTATTGCAGAGTTGACACTTAAAAACTGACCCAGAGCATGCATGGTCATTATCAAGTTCTACAACTGCCAATGTGTTTATGTTTCACTATGAACAAACATTATCAGCCAGTATGTATTTCTAAAGAAAAATTTGATCCTGCTTAAAAATCAAAATTGAATCCAACCAAAATGTGCTTTATTTATGTGCTATTCTCACTGAAATAAAATTGAAATTTGCCTTTTTTGACCAGGGTTTGAATCAGGAAAGCAACGATTAAGTGATCTGATCTTTGTCTCAGATGATTTTGGATTTGAAACCAGAAGAAAATCAGCCAGTCAAATAAGAAATTCAAAAGCAAAGGAGGGAATGTATCTTACAGAGCCTTGATCCAGAAAGACCTGGGCTGAAGTCTCAATCTTGAGTCCAAACATGGAAGCAGAGCACCTGACTACAAAAAAAAAAATCTGAATTTGATTATTCTACAACAATCTGAATATCTGGAGAATATTCAGCAGTAGATTAGAGTGAGACCAGACTTTCTTACAGCACTGATGTAAAAAATGGAGCTTGTCAGAAGGAAAGAGGAGAAAGGTGGGCACCAGTCAGCTCAGGAGAGCAGCCTTTGCACCACACAATAGCACAGCATTTTGGAGGCACAATGAGAGCAAGGGGAAGCCAAGAACAGACAGTTCTCAGTATCACTTGGATAACTGTCCAGCCATATTTAACAGAAGCTTTGTGAGCTGGTTTTCTGAATTTGAAGAAAAGCATGCTGGCAAAGAGAATAATGGAAGTTAAATTACTACCTGGACAAATTCACATTAAAAACAGATAATCTCTGTCCTTTCCTACTATCAAGGAAAACTGGGCACAGACAGGCTTTAAGGTGACGAAAATCTTTAACTGTGCATGCTCTTTCTTAAATTCTTGCTCCCTTCCTACATATTTAAAATTCAACCAGTGGCTGCTTTAGTGGTGTTTGTCATCCGATGTTGCCATTCAGTCAGATTTGCATATCAAGCAAAGGAGGTGGAGCAGTTTAATCACATGTTCTGGCACGCTAGAGATTAATATTAATTACAGCCTTCCAAGTACCATTTAGCTTCTTAGCTTTCCTGGTGCTGATTACTTTGTAGCACTTTTGTGCAAGGAGCTTGTTTTACATTTATTTACAGTGCATGAAACCCTGGAAACATGTCTTGTGTGTTTTGAATCAGAAGCCACATGATATATGGGATGCATAAAACATAAAGTTGGAATCTATTTACCACTAAAATATGCCCTTTAATACAGTCTTAGTATAGGCATATCTTATTTAAAGTCTCTGCACAGAGCAACATGCAAGTCTAGAATTAACAAGCTGTTAATTAAAGTGCCAAAGTATATCCATCTTAGAGACAGAAGACTAAATATCCTAAATTAACTCAAGATTTATAAGCACTTCTTTGTCATTACCCTTTCAAAGCCTGAAGACACAAGGTAATGCCTGGCTCTGCAAATTGGGTAGAGTACACCAATTTCTCTTCCTAAGTGACTATTCTATCAGGGACTGAGAAAAAAATAATCAGACAAACCCAGCACTTTCAGCTTCTCCAAAACCAGTGCACAAATAATGTTTGGTCTGTTTAAACAGACACAGCAACAGAATACTAACTTGGGAGTGGATTCATTTCAGAGCAGTGGAATTTCTACCCTTCATTTCCTGGGGAGTCAGAAACCATAACAATTAACATGAAAAAGAAAAATGAAGAGCTATGGGCAGAGAAAAACTGATGAAGTGATACGTGAAATGCCAAAAAAAAAAAAAAGTCCCAAACACTTGTGTAAATTTTCACACGCTCTTTTCTTCAACAATGCACTTAGAAATAAAAATAAAAACACTCTTTTACAGTTGTAACACTTTAGGACACGTTTGTTGAGATGGCATGCTAAGAACACAGGTTATGAATTATCTAGGCTGTTTGAAGCCATAAAAAAAATCCACTTGATTAAATTTCTTAATCAATATAAAAGAAATAATGCAACTGCCAGCAACACCCAGCTCAATAATGTTTAAAATAGTCTGTAAAGGACTTCCATTGAGCACATGAACTGCAGTTGTTCTATCAGTGTGAGTTATAGCTGCAAGGACAGCAGTAAATTCTCTAAGGCACATCTTAATTGTTTGATGTAAAAGAAGCCCCAAACATCTGTCTTAAGTGTATGGGTGTGCCAGTCTGGCACGTGTCCTCACCCAGGATGTCAGCTTTGCCACCTGTAAATCCCACCCTCACCATGAGTTTCTGCACAGTGTTGGCAAACAGGAGCTGGCAGCTCTGTCCATCTGCCAGCCAAGTCCATCCAGCTCACACTCAACTGAGCAATCATAGCCATGCTTTGAACAGGAGATGGGGATGGAGGGGGTGTTTCTGAAATGCAGGTCTCTCTCACTCTAATCACTGACACTCAGATTTAACATCTGGGACAAGAGAGGCCTGGGAAGGTACTCTTCCCTTCCCAGTGCAAGAAAAACTCAAAAACATTGCAGGTAGTGTTTGCCATCTTGCTTTAAATTCATTTTCAGTCATTACAGTTATCCTTCCCAGAGGACAATCTACAGTGATTGTGTATCTGCACCTGCCATACAGACTGACCTCACAAAACAACCATCCCCTACTCCACAACACAAGTCAGGTTTGGGTGTTCGGTGTGCAGTCATTGATGACTGATGTCTAAACAATCAAGGTTTAACAAAATAATGTCTCAGACAACTCTTCTTCCTCTAAAACCAGCAGTATAAATATTTAGAAAACTCGGTGGGTGTTCTGACTGCAGCAGAACACTGTGGGAAGAGAAAAATTGAGAGAGAAACTGGCAAAGATGATTAATATAAGTTTATGAAATAAATAATGCCTGAGGGTTAGCTGCTGCAAAGATAAATTGTCCCTAGAGGGGACAGAGTCTAGTTATGGAGAAATGAGCTATCACTTTCAGATAGCTTAATTTATAAAAGAAACAAACTTCTCAGTCTAGAATTATTTATAGAGAGATATTACAAGAAATATGTCTAAGCTGTTAATAATCATGAAAGAGAACAAGGAGTTGTAATGGTCAGTTATCTATCAAGAGATAAAGTGGGATAAAACGTATCTTTTTTTCTTAAATCAGCAGACTGTCACACACTAGTTATATAAAAAGAATTTCAAAGGTTGGAATATTTATTCTCTTAGAATTGGTCAGATTATCATATTCACTGCTGATGGCAGTATTTCTGAAAGTATTTCTGAAAGTGCAGTGCAGTATGCAGCAGAACAATGTCAATGAGAACTATAGAAATTACCTGAAATGCACACTTTTAAAGCTGTTGATAATAATAAGATACTCCCCTAGTCAAAGTAAGACCTGAAAGCAATATGCTGTGGAACAGGCATGATGCTTTTAAATCAATCAAGTCTGCCTCAGTAAAAGGTGTCCTTTGCTCTTCAACACGAAACAAACCTCCCAGACACGGAGGAGAGGCCAAGAACCTCTCCCAGACCAGAACACAGCCAGTCCTGTTTTCTCCCACGTGGGAAACCAAGTCTGAGGTAACAAAGACCCCTTCTCTGGACCACAGCTCAGCTGCAAAAGCCTCAGCTCTCTGTCCTCAGCACGTCCAAAGTGGAGCAGCGCTCTGACAGTGGGATGATGTCCTGTTTGTAGGTGAATATTTCATGGTGTCCATTGCACAGATGCCCATGGACAGTTTGTTTAAAGGACACTGCCAGGGGAGGGAGGCTCTGGGGGCTGCTCAGGGCTGTGGTGCTGCAGGGCAGCAGGGGAACTTGCTCCACCACCCCCCTTTCTTCTGAAAGCCACTCTGTGAACAAATGGATGGGCTCAGCTCCTCAGTCTGCTGCATTTTGGAGCATTTAATTTCTTAATACATTAAAAATAAAATGATGAGTAGCTGACAAGTTGTTTTAGCATAATTGCCTAAGGTTACCAACGTTCTGTCTGACAAAATTAGGGAATAGTGTAATCATTGCTGCAGGAAAAAAACAGCCAAATCACAGAAAGCTGGCGATAGGAAGTCAGTTCGTGATAAAAATATTAAACCTGAATTATTTTGCAATACTCCTTACCCAATATTCATGATTATTTCAATAAATAATGTGCCAGTATCTGTCCATATGAAAATCTAAAGATTGAAAACACAATACAGGAACACAGATGTCACTGTAAAGGACTTCACTGACCTTTAAGTAATAAAAGCACAGCCTTTTACTTTAATAGACTCTGCATTATTATAATTCTGTCCCGGTTAACCACAAAATATGAGTTATTACGTGTTTTAACCAGGTCAGCTGTGTTAGAATGAGGATTTTAAAACAACCAGAAAGAACTTCAGTAGATTACACAAATCATATTCAGGATTTGATACGTCTGAACAGCAAAAATAATTATCGAGTCCTTGTAAAGGACTCGTGAATGCAAAGTGCTAAAGCAATTATTATATTAAAGTCAAATAATAGAAGAAGATTTGAGGATTATTTTTTGAGCTCCTTGAAGTAAGTTTTCTTTTCACTTTGGAGCCAAGATGACTAGATTAAGACACACCAGAGATAAAACACCTTGCCAGGCAGGCAGCCTCCAAGCAGTCATCCCTGCATAGCACACTTTGCACTGCGTTAAAAGGCAGCTGCAAATGCACATGCTAAGGGAATCACAATCTTCAGCATATTAATATGCTTTGTGTGCTGCAATAGGAAGGCAAAAGTTCAGCTCTCAGTCAGATCAAACACATTCTCATTATTTACAGTTCCTGGCGTTACCATTTGCCACCCCAAACAGCCCGACTGGAGGGAGCCCTCCCAGTGATTGGAAAATTGAAGTCACTTTTAATCTGGTTTCCCAGCACACCATGGCTTGCATTAAGGGTTTGCTGGGGCTACCCTGCTGTGCTGCATCCCAGCCCAGCCCCACCTCTGTCACCTCTGCCAAACTGCTGCCAGAGTGTTGAGGAACACCCTCATCAACTGCTGCAGGAAGAGAGAAGAGGAAAATTGTGCTCTGATATGGAACAAATCCATACAGCACATGTCTTTTGCTCCTGGAAAGTAAACACCACCATGCTCCCATGGATGAGGGAATCCTTTTAATGTGAGGGTAATAAAGCTAAGCAATAACACAGGATTTGGCACTTTGCTTTTCTATAATATAATAACCTATATTTCCTATTGAACCAACACAGTTAATGAATGTAGAGGTTACAGAGATAGATGATTATGAGCATTTCAGCCTGGGGCCAGCAAACTGTGCATTATTGTATTAAAGATGAGGTGAGGAATAGTGTTGACACAGGTGGTAGCTGGAGAGGTTTGAATACCATTGCAGATTCTGGCTGTGATGTAACAAAGTTGTCATTGTGGTAATCACCATACAGACAGCAAAATAATCCACTGTTTGCAACAACAACTCCTAGATGAGAGACAGTTTGTTCATCATGGATTTGAGCTGGACACCCTTTAATGCAGAGCCTGAAATCAGGAGTACTCAAATTGTTCCACCATAAAATCAATGAAAAAGCTATGTTTGTTAAACATACATTAAACCAACTCTTTGAGAGGAGTCAAAAGCAGAATTCAGTAAACTTTCAGATCATAGCTGAAAAATCAAAACTGTGCAGCAAAACTAGTAGACAAAATTGTCATAAATTATACATCAAACTACCTGTCAGACAAAAAACCTCCCAATAATAAACAATCATTTGTAGAAAGAGATTCCTACTTAAATGTTATCTATTATCTCTGTAATTTTACAGCCTGAAAATGCACTTTATCTACCTACAGTATTTCAATATCCTTTTCAATAATCTTTCTAAACGAAACAATGCAGTCACAAAGTGCAGTAAATTTGAATTAATGAGCAGCAGAGTGTAGAATGTCTTTCATGCTGCATAAAGCTTCCCTTTCAGAAGCTATCCCATACCACAACATATTGTACATGGCCACAGAAACCTTTGTTGCCCATGAGATCTTTCACTTACATTGCCTCACACATTCTGTCCTTGGAGTGTGAAATGCAGTGAAACAAGAAAAATGTCTGAAAAGCAGCAGATTAGAAACCATGTACATATGGTCCTAAATTGAATATGCTGCAGGTTTATTTTATCTAGGTAAAGCCATGCTGTATATGTTACTTTCTTTCCCATTCAACCCCTCATACTTCAAATGTTTGCCCAGGATATCATCCCATGTTGTTTTATTCCTACAATACCTTCTCTTTTTTACTAGACAGATGCAATAATTCAACTGCATTTTGCAGTATGCAGCAGTGAATTCTGTAGAATTAAGCCACAAAGACCATGGCTTATTGCTTCACCACATCTCTTGTCTCATTGCTTCACTCCACATCTCCAACTCTGTCTTCAGACACTCTTCATATCATACTCGTGTTTCACTAAGATCTGAAAAACCCATTCTGGATTCACAGGTGCTCTTGAAGGCAAAGTCAGAAGTATGTTAATTTTTTCCTCATTGTGGCACCTTTACCCTTTGAAGGGATTCATCACTAAAATCAATGAAAATGTATCAGAAAAATTATCCTTCATTAAAAGATCACTGTAAGGGATCCAAAAATGAAGGTACAAAGACAGTACTGAAAAACTCTCTGTTAGAAAGCGTATTATATCAGTACACCAACACCAATATAGAATTTCTTTTCCTCTCCACTCCTTTCTTATCTGTTGTCTCTCATACTTCAAATAAACTCTTAGGGACAGAACTTTTTGTTTATGCAGTAGAGAATGTAGAAAAGGACAACCATAGTCACTAATACTGACACACAAGTATAATCACCAGATGATCAGGGAACATTTTCCTGACATGAACATGTAAGATGGATGTCTCCAGCAATCCCTGCTTCAGCAAAGCAATAACTAAGAATCAAAAGTCTTCTGGTTCATACTAATCACTGACCCACTACTGGAAAGAAAAAAAAAGAAGGGTTTGCAACTTCTTTTCCTCATCATCGTGTCCCACAAAGCAGACACAGAACAGTCTTGCACAAAAAATTTTACACTGCACTTATTATGGGACAAGGAATTTGATCACTAACAAATTTAAAGAAATTATTCAAGGAATCATGCATGTGCTTTCCAAATTAAAAAAAACCAAAACAAAACAAAACCCAAAAACCTCACAAACAAATAACCAGCAACAAAAAATCCCAAACCACACAAAGCTTAACCATGAGACTAGATTAATTTTTTGACATTACAGCCATGAAAGTTATTTATGAATTCCAGTTTCTTAGATAATATTTTCTCTTTGATAAAAAAGCCCAACTGTCATTGAGTAAGGCTGTGGTATTTTCACTAACAAAGGTGATATAACAGGCAATTATTACTACAGTGACAAGACTTAATACATATTACAAGAGAAGTTCAAACATTTAATGAAATGTCAAGTTTTGATATCTGTCTTCCCAAAAAAGAATGTTAATGCCATCACATCTAGAAAAAAATTAAAATGCCTGGGAAGTCCCTCATTTACTTCATTTGGTAGACTGAGAAATCCATCAGCACAGCATGCCAGCATCATGGAAAATTAGTGTATCATATATTAAAGTGAGAGATGACAATATGTTAAAATTTAATTAAATGGCTATGTTTCTAGAAAAAACACACAAAAAACTATTTTTTATTTTGTTGCCACTGACAGGAAAATGCTCAGACATACATTTGAAAATGCATAACAAAGCAACAAGCAACATATGCTGTCTCTAAATTAGCTTCTTTTTTTTTTTTCTTTCCTCCAGCTTTGCTCTCTCTGACACAGAAGATTCAAACAGCGAGGCACAAACTCTTCTCCTGTCAACATTTTCTGTGGGTTACCTTGGAATGGTCCCCACTTACTTAACTGTCTCTTGTGTGTTCAGTTCCTCTTCAGATTGGAGCATTTATTAGGGTAGAATTTTAGAGTTCCATTCAGAGACCTAAGCCTTTGTGCAACCAACCCCTGAATATCTTGAATATGGAAATAGAAATCAGTTTGAAGAAATAATTGCATCTCCTAAATCTTTTACTGTATTCTCTGGGGCAAGATTACATTTGGGAAACTGAAAACAACTGTGGAAAACAGGTTTCTTGTTTTATGAATTTAACAAATCCAAATGTGTTTTCATACACTGCAGGCCCTCGTCACAGATAAATATTATACAAAAATAAAACTGAAATGGGTTTCTACTCACACTTGGCTGTCAGTCACCTTCCAACCTGGCTTGGTCATCCCTTTTCCATTTACTCCCTAAATCAAATATTGAGGAAATTGTTAATTCTGTAACTCTGAAGTGTTCCACAGCAGAACTGAGATCAAATCAGGTTTCTACACTCCCCATTATCAACCTCAGGCATTTTTGCAACATCAGAGTCAAAGGAGTTTCAGTGTTTAAAAAAATCATTAGTTTACATCTGGTCTTACATATTCCAAAAGTTCCTGATTGGGAAGAAGGAAAATTTCCTCATATTCTAATTTGTTCATAGGAAAAAGATTAATTCCCATAGAAAACCTCTGAACCACCAATAAATCCATGGGTTTTTCCTAATGCAGGTCATTAGTATTTAATGGCCATGACCTCCACTTACAAAATTAAATTCTTTCAATAGTTGATGATGGTGCCCTAAAATGTCTAGAATTAATGTTTTAGTTGTCTCCTAAAGAAAAAGAAGATGCTTTCATATAAAATACTTTTCAGTATTCCACCTGATGAGAACCCAAAATCCTGCTATAAATTACCCTTCATGTCTCCCTGTCTTTCAAGCAGTGTATTTTGAAAGATTACACCTTTCTTTAGCATTGTTGATATAACTAAAACCCTTCAGGTCTGATTCTTGACTCTTAACTAGAAAGAAAGGCAGCAGGGTAACACTGAATCCATGAGTAAGGGATATATTAGTTAAGTACGTGTTTTATTAGTAAATATTATGGGGCAGCATTAATTTTTTATGCATGGTAATTACAGAATTAATTCTTCTCTTCAACTGCTGATGTATGTCTCTAAATTAAATTAGAGAGAAGCCTCAGAAAATCTCAGCTGTCACTACTTCATTGACTTTAGTAGGTCAATATTTAAATCCAGTTCTTAAGTGTCAGGCCAGTTGGTCTGTTGTTCCTCTAAGTGACAATTAATGATGTTTAAGTGGACCATGTGAAAGACAACAAGAATTCCTCCTTCTCCCTGTAGTCTCACCCAAATGGTGTTTGGCTTTGCTGAGGAACATGATTTTTAAAACAAATATTAGGGGAAAATATATATTTGTGAAATTCCAGAATTTTAAAAATCAGCATTGTTATTTTATTTTGCTCCACAAATTTCAATTTAGTATAATTGAAACTAGAAACAAATAATGTAAAATAAAAATATATAATGATATTGAAAAAAACACATGGCTACTGGCAACTTAAAGAAGAAATTAAACAATTTCACTATTCTCCAGTTAACCCATCACTAATATTAACACATTTCTAAGATATATCTGGATTTAGAAAAAAAAAAATCCTAAAAAATGTTAGCCAGTTCTAGGCACCATATTAAAATACTAAAAATTTCTATTGAAAAAACATAATAAAGGGGGGAAAAAACCCCTGGAAGCTGAACTTCAGTGTTACCAAAATAGTTCTAATTTAGAAATACGTGTCTGCCAAGAGCTTCATCTTTCAGAAATGTACGTTACTACTTCAGTTGTTTCAGCTCATTTGTGTTCTACATGAAAATAAAATGTCAGAGAAGCAGAAGAGTCAGGGTTTCCTATTTTCATTTTTAGATTCCACTCAACTTTACAAACACAGCAATGGCTGTTATACTCTACTGAGGATCAGGCTTTTGGGGTTACACATCAGGTGTAGGGGACAGGATAAAACAGATTGAAGATTTTAGTTACAGTCAGATTTATTGTTTGGCCAAATATATGTTATGCTGCAATAATATAAAAAAAAGTCTCAGAAGAACCTTTATACAACTACTCAAAAGTCCAGTAGCTCCTCCCTGCAGCTGTCTTTCTAAAGGAAGGTCTTACATATATAGTCTTAAATCAAAATATAAACTTTTATTTGCTGTCAGAATCTTTTGCAGTTTGATTTTTAGTATTAAAGGATAAGCAACCACATTTTAAAATCCTAGATGAGACCTCCCCTGTCCTCTTTGTTATTTTTGTCAAGCAAAAGTCTGCTGATCTTATTCTGGTGCAGCTGTCAGTCTTTTAATCTACTTGCATATTTCTTCCTTTTAATTACAAAAAAATGTCACGTCTTTGGAACATTTTCTAATCTGCATTATTTACTCATTCCAAAATATATATGCATTTCATTTTCCAAAGTAAATACAAAATAAAATAAAATAAACAGCGCTGGCAATTGCAAAATGGAACTTATGAAGCATATGATAATTAGCATTCACCAAAATTGCAGAATGTGACATTCAGAAAGGAAGTTTCAAATGCCAACTATTTTATAATAAAAATAAAATGGAAGTATGGTCACTGGGGAAACATAAACCTCTTGGTTAGATATTGTAAATAAAATTATACTTGAGTAAAGTTCCACCCATGGGATAATTCATCCATTTACCCTAAATTAGGTTACATTAAACACATAAAAGCTATTTATAAGTTAACTGCAGAGCTACAGCTTACTTTTCTGTAGACATAGTAAGAGCTGCCTAGAAACTTGCTTATCTGGTCAGTCTAATAACAGCTAAAGGTCATCAGACTGAAGTTCTGTGCCTTTCTTACAGCCTTCTGCCACCAGGATGATCAGTGGGGCATTGATGGGAGCAGCTGAGATATTTCACACTGGCTTGAAAGAGCTGCAGGTGTAGAAGCAGCTTTTTCAAATTAAAATTTAATTGAAGTTTGGTCATTGGTACTAAATTCATTGGAAAAGCAAGGAAAGAGGAGGGTGGTGAAAAGTCTACAAAAGAGCAGGCTTAATTTTTATATATATCTTCTAAATGGCTTTGATGTGTTACAAAAAGCTTAATAACATCCAAGTTAGAGCAATCACATGGCCTTTCCCTTAACTATGACAGTGTTCCAACACAATGATTTCCTCACTGAATTTAATTTGAATAAAACAAACTTGTTTTGTAAGAGATCCTGAAATAACAGAGCCCATGGTGGATCCTCTCCATGATTGCCTGGTTTTGGCTGCTGTGACATCATGAACAGATTGTAATTTCCCCTTCAAGCATCAGGCAACTCCAGCCTTTGTGACTGAGGAAAATGGACAAGAAATGGTTACTTAACTTGAATAAGGCAGTCATGGGATTTCTGGGGAAGACACAGTGAGAAAGGCATTCTACACAGAGTAGAACTTTATGAGACTGATATTAAATATGGTCATAAAATTGTAAAAAGCTATATTAATGTTAATAACAGAGCACCAGAATACAGCAGGAACCATGCAAGCTTTTGCATTTCACACCCCCCCCCATGCTGCTGAAGTGTATCACAACTAGACTGAAAAAAAGACATCCATTAAAGAATTAAGAAGTCCATATACCGTGTAGTAGGAAATTCTACACTTAATGAAAAAAGTCATAAATCAAACCAGAAGTAAAATGAATACCATTAGCACAGCATAAGGGTCTAACTTAGGTATTTTTTAAAAAATCACATTAAGAAAATAAACAAACAAACCAGCAAACCAGTAAGAAGCAGCAATATTACAAGACAAACAAACAATAAAACCAAAGGAAAATCCACTTTCAAATAGGACACCTTGAAAAACTGAATTCTGCAAGATACAAGGAATAATTTCAATGTCAAGTTCTTTTCTCATTAACTACAGAATTGCACATAACTTTTCTGGTTGCATTTTGAGAGATTGCACAGCACAAAAAAGTTAAAATTCTTGCAATTTTATTTCTCATCCACATCATCTGTTGTAACAGCAGGTGATCAAACAATTGTAATGCACTAATACCAGCTTCCCTAATGTTGCTTACTGGAGATCATTAATGATGCTCCTTTTATCCTGGTGGCATAAGGGTAGCATAAAAATGGAAAAAACTATGGTACATGGAAGGCAATGTTTTGAGCCAGAGAGAAAACACCACATGGAAAACTGCTTTGTTATGTGTCATCATCAAATAATTTTAAAATATGTTAAAAGTTTCTTATGATTTAGAGATTATTTTTATCTCATACATGCAGATACTCTTACATTCTTGATACAGTTGAATTTTCTAAATTTTCTCTTGGAAAACAGAAAAATAGCAGCTTAGCCTTACTTTACATCTCCCTACAAATTACTAAAACAGTTTTAGGGCTTGTGTAGACACCTGAAGAAAACAGACACATTTTCAAGAGTGTTCAGATCCCAGCAGCTCCAGTTCTGCTGCAATGTCATAAATGCTTTTGAAAATGTTGATCATTCAAATTCCATATCTACAGACAACAGAAAAAAAGAAAAAGAAGCTCAACAAAGTTCTACTTGTAGGTTTTTTTCATGCGTTGTAGAATACCAATACAAAGAAAATTAAAGAAAGCTTTGTTTTTTCATGGAATATTATTTTCTTTTTCCTTGAATTAGTTTTGAAAGAACCACAGCCATCCAGCAATAATGAACCTTCAGAAAATGATGCTCTGTGCAGGGAGAAAACTTTTAGTGGTCATAACAACAGTAATTTATTTGGAGCCAGAGCTATTTTTGTTCTTGTTGCCCCTCCTCCTCTTTTCTCCTTTTAACTTTGCCATTGGAAATGGCAAATGTTTTTTGCAAGTTCAGTGTCACCATTACAGGATGTTCAGGTTCACATACTTTTCTGATGCTTCAGATTTATTGTCTTTTTTATGCTTCCGTGAATATGTGTTCTAACTCAACAAAAAAAAAAAACCAAAAAACAAAAAGCATTTGCAACCAAAAAAATAGCATAACCAGGAAAGATGCAACATACAATTGTTTATTTATCATTCAAAAATTCTTAGAAACATTGTTTTCAATGGAGTGAATTCATTATGGTCTGCAATAGATATTTGCAATCGCTCATATTGCAGATGGTATCTTGGGATAATCTTACTTAATTTTTATATGAATAGATTTTAGGCTGATTGTTACTTCAGCCTAATCTTCTGTCACTAAGTGTAAAATGCTGGACAATGTCATTAGTGCAATTAATTAAGCAGCTAATGCATTGTGAGGAGAATATTCAATTATATCACAGTGGAATTGCCTACACTGAAATGTCATAACCAGGTCAGTCTGAAACACTTGTATCTGTCATTACAACATCATTCAGTGCAACAGAGAGGCTGAACTAAATCACCCAGTGACTATTCAGCCACTAATTTCCAATTTCAGCCTGGTCTGACACATATATATGAATATCATTTCTCCATTTCCTCCTTGAACAGGAATCCTGTGTGAAGATTTAAAAGCAAATGTGGCACAATGGCTGGCTCAGACAGGAAAATGTGGCTACATTTTAATGTCATCTTTACCAAGAAAGTCCTATTACATAGAACTGGAAAATATAGTGCAGTAGAAACCTCTAGCCAATACTTCACACAGGTTTGAAGGCAAGCAGGTGAGTTGAATGTGTTCACAAAAACCACAAGAAGTCAGAAATCACGGAATTTTTAAGCAGGAAGAAGATCAGAGTGGTTGAAGACATGCAAAGATTTACATACCTGGTGACTGGGAGGAATGCAGGTTGTGATCACCAAAGCAAATATTTCTGCACAGCATTCAGGAAACTGGTTTAGCAACGACATTTAATCCTTTAGAGTTTATTCTGTATTACAGAATTGATTTCTGCTATGTGTGTTACTTTCCCAGACTGCACGAGTAGAAGTGGTGGTTAAAAGTTTTTTGGTGCTTCTTCCACTCCAAATGTTTTTCCAGTAGAAGCCAATATTATTTGTGATAAATGGACAGCTCCAAGTAACTCCTCTGCGTGTTTATTTCAATATTTGACTTCTGACCATCCCTACTACCCACAACAAACATTCATGACATCATATATGGCTATAGTTTAATATTTTCTGTTTAAAATTTCAGATGCACTTTTGGACAGGTAAAAAATACTAATGTCTAAAAAAAAAAAATAAAAATAATAAAGTCCTACCTCATAGACAAATGATTTGTCCATCATTTATTTCAATTAAAGTGGGTTCCTACAGCTGTGTGAGTGGAAGAACAGTACAAGGAACTCTTTGCAATTGTGCTACTACCAAGCTTTAGAGAGTAACATTTTTAACACCTTGAGGTGCTTGGTTTTCTTGAAAGGGAAAAAGGAAGAAGCTGAGTTCTTAATTGTTTCCTTCCATTGTTGATTTTTTATTTTAACTAGATAGTGCTCTAAACTATGAAGTGGCAACTTTCAAATGCTTGACTCTTTTTAGAGCTCTTCAAATGCAAACCCACCTGACTGGATATTCACGACATTTTCCAGATAGCATGTTTCATCCTCTCTAATTCTGTTTATGCAGCAGTCACTCCTCAGTTCAATAGCTGTGAAATCTGCTCCTGATTTAGGAAGGGGTAACAATATTTCTGCAGTCCTGCAGAGAAAATGCAGCATGCATTGTTACCATCTCACCATGTGCTGGTTTCAGCAGGTGCTGAGACACAGCAATATTTCTCACTTTCCCAGGCTTTTTCTGGAATACCGCCAGCCAAGGATTTGTTTTTTACTTTTTCTCTCACATTTCAATATTATGGAAGCCTGAGATTACCTGATGTGCTGAATCTGACCTCACAAACCTGTACTGAAATGTGTCCAGCATATTTATCAACTTCCCCTGTATTTAACATGCAGATCAGAATACCATGTATTTATAGCAAGCAACTGTCACAATCAGGATTATTCGGAGACTCCTAATTAAAATATGACTCCTATGGCTGCCATGGCAACTCAGATAAAATAAAATAATCTGACTGATACCACATCAGCATGCTTTGTTGTTTTTAAAGTAGGTGTGTGATTGCAATCACTGTATTAACAACTGTGCTTGCTTTATTAGCATGATTTATTTCTTCTTGGGAATACACCTTAGGAATTCATTTTATGCTATTTATGTTCCATTTAGATAGAACTCATTAAATACACTCACTAAGGACAGATACTTTTATGCCATATGACTGGCCTCATGACACTGAATCCACTTGGGTCCTGATGATTTTAAATTGCCATAGGATTGTTTTTGTTCACATATAAATATTTTAATATTCTGAAGAGCCTTCCTTAGTCAAACATTTGTTGTCCAATTAAAAAAGCTGGAACTTAGTAGCTCAAAAGTAAGGAAAGAAAAAAAAAAGGTGTATTTGCAATATGATTCCAATATTCTATCTCTTCCTGCACATTTGAACAGAACTGGGTATCAGGGCAAGAATTTTGTATAAAAGTTGTGGTAAAAATTAATGGCAATGGCAATCTTTAAAAAATAGACCACATAAAAGAAGATTTATGACTTTGTGTGTTATCATGCCACTACACTGTGCTTTTTACACTGTGTGACAATTTAACAGTTCACTTTTATGGAACAGACCTAAAAATAGAGATAAAACTGTATAGATATCACAAAATTTACTTCATTCTTTACCCAGTGATTTGTTCTGAGCTTCAAATTGAATTATTTCACAGCAAAGAAATCTGCAAAAATTTCTTTGAGAGAAGAGCAAGTGCTCTAGAAATGAGAAGCGAAGAACAAAATTTAATTTCTTCATCTATTTAAGGACAAGTAGAAATTTTAACTAAATTGAAGGGGAGACTATTATTTTGCAAAATGTATAAGTGATGTTGTCAACACTATGATCCGAAAATTTATTCAAGTTCACAGAGGAAGAGTCAGAATTAAGGTTTTACTTAAATCCACATAAAGGAATTACATACCCACATGATTCCCATGTCACTGTGCAAGCCATCAAGATCTGAGCACTGCATCAAATCCTTTAACTTCTTCCAGTGCTGCTGTACAGCTCATAACTTGGAATTTCTGAATAAACTATTCTGCTGGGTTTGAAAAAAGAGGACAAAAAAAATCAATAGGAAAAAAATCTAACCTAGAGAAATTTGGCTGCAGTAGAAGCTATGAACTTGCATCTAAGAGTGGAGGAAAATAAAGTATGAAGTTTTATATTGTAGAAGACTAAAACTGGAAATAAGTATGAAGTAAAACAATGAGCAGATGTTCCTTTGTCAGGGAATAAGAAAAGTAGACAGTCAAAAAGGACCAGTTACTGGAAATTAGACCTACTTCTCCAGAGCTGATTTTTGACATCCAACATGCATCTTCAGAGAAATGCAAACAGAAGTCAATTCATGCTCTTCTGAGATAAAGGGGAGCTTTGCCAATGAGATGAACTCCACAGCCAGGAGAAAAATCAAATATTTACAAAGAAAGGCTTAAACTGTTCTGCCAGAGCCAGCAGGAGTAACCTAATTGATGTTAATAGTGCTTTAGCTGACTACTCAGGCAAACCCTAAGACATGAAACTGTGTCACTTGTGTGTATGAGGATTTCAGAATTTTCATTCTATCCTGTTCAGCTGCTCCTGTTTTTGCTCTGAGTAGTCCTCTCCATCTCTTTAACTGTGCAACTTCTTTTTTGTATAATAAATTAAAAGACAATTGTAACGTGCTCAGACCTTTTTTTTCTTTGACAGAACAAAAAGAACTCAGGAATCTGCCAGCGTTAGGTAAAACACTTTGTTCCTTAAAATTGCTGTAGACAAACTGCTCTCCAGGCTTCTCATCCTGGATGTATTTTAAATTCTCACTGACAGGCGACTTCATCAGTGTCACCACAAGAATGCTGTTCAGCATTCATCATTAAAAACAGTGAAAGGAAAGAAGACCAATATTGTCTTCATACTTTCTTTAGTCACTGAAAGTCACTTTTCAGAAGCTATTAACAAGTCTCCAGGCTTCCTTTTTCATTCTCTTTCTGATATATTGCCTGAAAGTATTCAAGGAAAAGTAACCTAAAGTCAAGTTTGGATATACTTGGACACTGAATGTTACAAAAGAAACTAGACTGGGTGCTGGTTTGGGTTGTTTTTTTTATTGTGAGTAGCACTAGATAGTCTAACATGAGAACACATTTTTGATCAAGCCATGTGAGCAGACAGAACCAGGTATTTTGGCTTACTAGAGGGCAGCAGATGTCCTCTGATAGATATTGAATTATGTTTGAGCTGGAGACAAACAGATGCTCCTAATCAATGCTCAGCTGATTTATCAGACAATCTAAAGGTATAATCATTTTCACCATGTCTGATATGTGGATAAATAGCTATGTCAGTATTCTATGGGAGTCCTTCTCTCTTAAAACTTTAATTTAGTTATTGGGAGCAGTTTTAGAAGCATTTTCTAAAGGAGAAGTCCAATTTCTCAGTATTGATCTCAACACATGAACAAGGAACCAACCTAACAACGTTACTGAAAAGATGACTAAATATATCAAATTACTCAAAAAATCAGAATTTAAATTTGTAATTGAAGAGATGCAGGAATAGTATAGCCTTATAATAAAGACAAGAGTCTTAACATCCTTATAAGTTTTAAGATGCTGGGAAACACTACTTATGCAGCTGTCCTAAAAGTTTGTGCCATCCTCAGATACAACAGGTTGAGGGGATTGAAGAGCTCCTTTCACCTGCATGTGAAAATCTCTGCATGAAGGTGAGCTCACTGTCAGAAAAACGTTATCTGCATTATGGCACAGCCCTTTTTCAGCACCTACTCATTAATAAACAGCTGCCTCAGAAATGAGGTGAATTGATGCTTTTCATTGCCTCCACTTTGCCTTTTTTTTTTGAGGGTAGTAAATATAGGAAAGTTAATTCCCTATACAGAATTGTTAAGTGTGTCATGTTTTGTTAAAATCCTGCTCCCTTGGTCATCCCACCACATGCATAATTCACTCTTCCACACTCAGTTCTTACTTGGAGTTTAAAGTTCAAACTGAGTTACAGTGAGGAATTTCAGTTGGAAATGTATTTCTCTATAAAGCAGTTTACCTTCCATTGTTTAATTGAGTAAACGTTATCAAATTCATTTAGTAAAGAGCAGAATACAACAAAGGAGATTGATTTTACAAGCCAGCAGTCTTCCCACTAACATATTTGTCTACTCTTAACACCTTTTTGTCACCAGTCTTTTATTTGAATCTCTTTTAGGTGAGAAATAAGCCATCTGTATTTTTCAAACTAGAGATGGTTTATGATTTCCTTCCATAAACTCAGTGGGCCCATTTCTGTAAAGGCTGTCACATCTAGCTCACCATGATAATTATGTTGACAGAAATTGTTCCTTCAACGTTTAAGCCCATTTAGAAGGGAGCAGTAATATTAACAAAGGAGTTCTGTGAATCTATTTTATACAGTTCTCAAGCTATTTCAATCAGCATGTCTAATGCAAAGGGGATGTATCCTTGGCTCAGGTTTGCAGAGTGCAAGGCAGGGTACTTCACAGGAAGAGAAATAGGTGAAGAATTTGTTCTACACCACAGGCAGTGTCACTACAGGCATGGCTGATGGTGCAAAAGTACGTTTTTCTTGCTATTATTTCATGTTTGCTGGAATGTTTATGATTCTATTTGCCTCTGTAGTAACAGATAAATTTCATGGGTATCTTGCCACTTCCTAGGAGAGGTATTAATCCAGCTGTGTGCTCCTTGTTCCTTTCAGAAGACCTTCAAACTGACACTGGTGTTCCAACAACAGAGAGAGAATTCCTCTCTCTGCTTAAACCTACATTGCCACATTACAGACCACTAGAATACATTATTTGGTTTGCAGAAAATCCCTAAAATGAACAAAACTTTTGTGATTGTTACTGCACTCTCAGACATTAATAAACAAGAACTTTGCAAAAGACAATCTCAGATTCGTATTTCGAGGCTCATTTTAATCCTGTACAGTTTGCAGAAAAAAACCTGCAAATCTGATGCTCATTTCTGTTCTGGGCTGAATGGGCACTCCCATTTTTCCCTCTTGCAGTTGTTTCAACCTGTAGATAAGAACTGAGGATTCACTGCAACAAAAAGGGAGGGGTGAAGGTTTGTGAGATCCCCCGAGTGATCTGCCTTAGGCATTCAGGTGGGGTTGGGAGAGGGTTGTGAACCTTTCTCCAATGTCCTCCAGGGCACGTGTGAGTCTGCATTCCCTGACAATAAATAAATAAATATGGGAAGAATGTGCAGTATTTCCTCAATAACAGTAAGATTCATAGTCCTCAGTTCCTACCTACACTCCACACTTGAATTTTTCAATTTATAGATTCTTTGTCCTATATAACCTGAAATTCTCTTACAGAAAAAAAAAAAATAAAAATTCAAACTTTACATTCATACAGAGCTGCTGAAATTTCTCAGCTGCTAGGTGCTTTTAAATGTTCTCTTATTTCCATATTGCCCTGAAATGGAAAAGAGACAAAATTAATAATTCATTTTAAAATGACATCAGCTTGTTTTCAAAATGCAAATTTCCTTCTGACTCCAGGGAAGTGTTATGCACTTTTGGATTAATGTCAGTTCTTTACCTCTTCCTGACTCTGCCTTGACTTTTTTTCTCTTTGTCCTGTAACTGTACCCGCCTGTCAAAGTGCTGAGCTGCAGCTTTCCAACACCATCTCCTGCTTGTTTGAATTCTGCTATTTTCTTCTCTTATGCTGTGTAATAAATCTTTGCAAAGAGCAGTACTCTAGGCTATCTTACCACAGCAAAGAGCATTTTCTGACCAAGTTTGCCATCTTCTTCATAATCACATTTATTCAGTTCCTAAGATAAGGTCTGGAAAACAAAGTGAAGGATAAAGGGGCCATTGAGCAAAACACTGATAAGACAAGTACTCTCTTAAATAATTCCAGCATTTATGTGAGGTAGCTGAGGTCAATAAAAAGAACAAATTCTCAGTTATCACAACCTGTACAGGTTGTGGCTTAGTTGGGACAACTGTCAACCCTCCCCCCTTCTCCCCCACCCCCCAAATAGAGACTTATTTAAAACTTACTTTACTTCCCAGGTGAACCAGAAGTTGTGAAATCAGGACACGAGATGCATTTCATCATAGGTCAAGTCTTCTTAGAAAAGGCAGGAGGAATACCCAGGGGAGTGTGGCCACAGTGTGAGACTTAGAAATTTCTGAACATTTTCCCTTTCCAGTCCAACATCACAGTGCAAGTTAGGAGAGGACTGATGACAACAACAATGAAATAACTTCTGGATTACTTTTGGTTTTCATTTAATTGATATTCTGCAATATAAATATTCTACTTTCAATGGGCACTCTCTTAATTCTTTCTTTTTTTTTTCTAGCCATCCAGCCTATGAAATCACTGCAAAAGTATGTTTGTTGTAGAGCATTCTATTATTTAAACATTTCTGATTATCCAGGAAAAAGCTACTGTTTTTGGCTACAAAACAGAATAACTTTCTACAGAGAAGTGTAGAAGAAGAAAACAGTAGAGGATTATACATAAATTTGCAAATAAAAGACCAAATACTATTATTTTAAATTGCAAAAGAAATATCCCAGTAAAGAACTCTATCACTGGCATTTGAGAGATGTCTATTTTGGGATCTGGTGGTGCACATATTTTCCTGTGAGGGGAGTCCAAACTTCCTTCAGGCCACTCATTAAATAGGCAGTTTAATTACTGCCTGCACTGGTTTTCTGCAGGGTACATGCACTCTGCAGTTGGTTTAGGAATGCTGAGCCTTTGGCAAAGAGCAAGCATACAATTTTCTTTGGAATCTTGCCCCTGGAAAGTATTCCTAGGTACCTGAAGCAGACAACTGACAGCTTTATCAGAAGTTGGGAATTTGCCATGATCTAAGTATCGAAATTACTGAGTCTGTCCTAAAATTCAGGCCAATTCTGATGGGCAATAAAAAGGACAGAAATTAAGCCAGGCACTCATTGCTTTTGAAGGAACATTCTTCAATAAACGTCAATATAATAAATTTGTCAAGTGTTAGAGGACACCTTTGAGGAAGGTACTAAGCTGTGCTTTACATCCACTGCTGGCTTTCCTCTTTTGTGAAGTTCTCCTCCATTGAAACAAAATATTTTTGCATTCATTGCTGGCTAGTAAGAAAAGCTTGATACTTATTGAGGTAATTTGGATGGTACTTCTAAACTCTAGATGTTGATGCCCTTACAAAATCCCAATCTAAGTTTAAATAATGTTCAGCACCACCTTACAAGCTAACTAGAGTCAGATTCAATCCTCAATGGAAAGGTTTAATAGCACATCAAATGCTGCATTTGTTGTTTGCTTTCTATTTTGCATCCAAAATGCAGAGTCAAAGCCCTTCAGGCAAAGCTTTTCCATGAAATGATACATACTTTGAAAAGGATAAATGAAATTGGGGTATTAGGCAGCAATGCTTTTATTTTTTTGGGAGGGGAGCAACATGCCAAATTTAATCAGTTTGCTTCCTATGCCTGCCTGATAAAGAAATAATAGCTATTTACAATAGCTGGTAGCAAGTGGCACAGATAATATTATCTAAGGCTTTTTTTCTTTAAAAAACAAGCAGACAAAAACTTACCAGAATTATGATTTATAGTGAAATAGTTTTCTATTAAAACATCAAAACTATGATCCATCAATAGCCAGCACATATATGTGATTCAAGCCACTAAAATTTAATTCATAAGTTGTGGTGAGAAATAAAGATGGATACAGTGCAGAATGGGATACTCTCAGGAAAAAAACCAAATCAACACAAAACCACGTTTTTCTGACTAAAGCCTTGTAGTAGCACAAACTAGAAGCTTACAAAGTTTTGGAAAATCAATTCTTGTTGTGAGCATAATTCATTATATTGTAAGTGGTTTGACTAATTACCCTTTATTTCCACTAGAACAGCTTCCAACTCTTTGCTCTGTGTGTGCTTCCAGGACCTGACAGTGCCAACCAAAGTGTAGAGAGGTACAAATTGATTGAAGTGAGTTTTGTATAAAGAGTGTATCTTTGATTTCAGTAGAGAAATATAACTACACATAGAATCTTTAACATTGCTCCCCTCATCTAGGCAGTCACATTCCTAATGTCATGGGTATGCAATGAGAGCACTTTATCACCAAAACAACCACATAACTCCCTTTTCCTCCTCGCCACCTATATATTTGTAGTTGGCAAAATGGACAGCAATGACTGAACCAAGGTGGATTCTTATTTAGACCAAGGCCCCTCACACTATTACTGTGAAGAGGCACATTGCACTGAGGTCAGACTATACTGGAATAAAACCACAGGCTTCTGCCCTCAAAGCATAAAGAAATTGTGTTCCAGAATTCCATGCTCGTGCATCAATTGCTTCTGTTTCAGAACACATCTCCTTTAAATGTTCTGTTTGGTGTCAAAGGGCTGGAACAACCAACCACAGTTCATCTAATATTTTTATTGATCTGGATGGTGCTGCTTCTGCCCAAAATCATATCCATAAAGAGAACTCTGAAATACTGAAATTTCTTAAGTTAGTTACGATTGACAAATGTTCAAATAAACTCAGAAATAGACCCAGTGAGTCAATAAAACCTGAACTGTTAGATAAAGGATTTTTTATATGACTAAGAATGTTAACTTAAGCACCTTCAGGAGTGGTCTTGCTCAACTGAAAGCTAATAGCAACACTGTCAAGAGAAGTTTCCAACCTGGTTCTGACAAGTACACCTTGCAGAATTCAATTAATTTACAAATTTCAGATTAGAAATTACTTATTTATCCAGGGGAAAAAAAAAACCCCAACATTTGCACAAACAAGCACAAGTTTTTCTGTTCTGTAATGATGTGAGCCCCCCATCTGAATTTGTTATTTCTGAATAGTCCTTTCTTTGCTTCCTTCCTTACCTCGCCAGGCACAGTCTGCACAGAGAGATGGGAGCATCCCTTCTGTCTCTGCAAGGGAGAGCTCCTGTCCCTGCACTCCCTGCCCCTCTGGGTGCTGTGATTCCAGAGAGCTCCAGGCTGGTTCCCACTGAACCCTGGCTGCCCAAACTGACAAACTCTCAGCCAGATGATGATTTACTGCTCCTGTGCAGCTGAAAGCATCAGTTACAGAAATGTAGCATCCAAAAAAATGTAAAATCCAAAAGGTGTCATTGCTCCAGTGCCAGCAAAAGAACTATTACTGTTATTTCAGAAGACTGCTGCCTTCAAGGTAATTAAACTCTGACAACTTTGTTCACTCCCTATTTAAGATGACTGAAGTTAGATTATATTACAGCCTCCTCTATCTCTGACTCCCTGTGCAGTACAACTCCCATTCAGAAATAAATCTTAAAAATATAATTGATTATCCAGGACAATTCCAGCTTTCATTTTCAGTAAGGAGCTGAGGTGGCAGACTGGGAAATGCTGATGAATACTAAACAGCCTGTGGCTGACTTTACACAAATACCATGCCAACCCTGTAACACATTGAATTAGATACAAAGTAGAAAGTACAAAATCTATTTTAAATTATGTGCAGATGAGCACTGTACACTGGGAGAAAAGAATTAACCAATTAATTTCTAATTCCCCAAAAAGATGGTTTCCTTTAAATTTTTAATCTTTTTGACAACAGCATTGCTCTTGAGAAAAAAAAATCCAAACCCATTTAATCAGGTGTCAGACGTACTTTTCTAGAAGATAATTGTCTTATGTCCAGGTAAGCCTTCTAAAATCTCTTTATCAGCTGTGAAATATTTCCCCAACATCTTGTGACCCTTACATAAAAAACCCAAATATTTTACTCTTCCACAGATAAGTCCTCACTATTGTAAATTTAGGCTTGAAATATATTTAGGAATCTATGTGGAAAAGTTTGAGGTTATGAGCTGCCCAGATTACCTGACCAGAAACAAATTACTTGTAAAAAATCTAGGATAGTTCAGTGAAGTGGATTCTACTCACCTTGAAATGAAATGCTGAAATACCTGATGGGATGAATGCAGCTAACACATTGGTAGCAATTTACTTTTTCCATTTAATGCTAGGTTCCCTTATTTTTATTTTTTACCTCCCTCCAAATGGAAGAATAAAAAATAATTGCAAGAAACTTCTTTTTTTTTTTTTTTTTTTTTTCCAGTGAATATGCTAATGACTTTGTCAATATGTTTTATTTGGACAAGTTCAAAATCAATTCTTTTTTTTTTTTCTCCAGTTACACAACTGAATGGCTTAACCAGCAATGAAAAAATACTTATCTGTTTCAGCAGTGTTTCATGAAAAAAAAAAAAAAAATAAACAAATATGATCTTTCAAAATAGTTCAATTCCATCCAGTTAGCACTCACAGCTGGAAAACATTTCTTTGGAGTTTGACAAGCTCTTCGAGGAATATTTTTCATAGAGTGTAGTCAAAAATAGCAAGAACCAGTGAGCTCATGGAGATGGAAGACCAGTATGGAAATGTATCCCCTAATAGAGGGGAGCAAAGAATTTCTTATTTTCTCGGTGCTACAAGGCTGAGAGGTAATCTGAGGCACATTTCATAATGGGGGGAAAAAAGGAACCTTTAGAAAGATGCTGATTCCAGCAAAAACTGGAAAAGGAAAAGTGCTCATAAACAAACCACTAAACAATGCATTTGTTTTAAACTATTATATCATTTTAAGACAGTCTTTTTGTATAAGGAAGTAGGGCAGAACAAAACTGAATATTAATATTGCAAAGAAAGGATGCATCCATTACAATGAACAGAACATACATAACATCTTATTTTCCCTGAAATCACCTGTGTTCAGGCAAACCTTCAAGAACCTAAACTGACAATACCACGAAGTGAGATGTGAGATCACCAGAGGCTCTCCCCCATTGGCTGCTAAAATCAAAGAGAGATTGCTGACCTCTAAGCATGGAATAGGATTCAAGAACTGCCTCAAAACAGCACATTAAGCACATTCTGTTTACCTTAATTTTGTTTTATGATTGGCTTAAATGCACACAAATTCAGGAAAAGGTAGTTTGGTCACAGTGTTGTCAGCATAATAAGCACTCTCTCTGTTACCATAACATTTTTCCTGCCATTGGAGATGACTCTATGGGAAGAACTCCCTCATTTAAAGCAAAAAAAATGGTGATGATGGAACATATATAATACACTGAGATACAGAAATCTGTTTTCCTTCTCTAGAGCTTTGTACAGTCGCATGAATCGCCTGCTTTCAGAAGAGAGCAGGAGAAAATGAAGCAAGAATAAGACCTTTGGATGTCTGAAGTGACTGATTAAGCTGATTTGAAAATATTGTGTGCTTGTATGTCCTGTGTGTATGAAATTAGCTTTAAAAGAAAAATGCCATCCTTCCTAAACCCCACTCCCATCAAAATGATTCTCTGTTGAGAGAAGTCTAATAGATTTTACTCTGAGACATGAAGGATTTCCTTGAAAACAGTGGAAATAAAGCTTTTACTCTGTGACAGGGAAAGTTAAATTGAAGCACTCTTTGTTTATATTTGACATTTACAAATAGCAGAAGTCATACAGTAATGAAATAATAATGAAATTATAAATAGGTTGCTCCTCATTTGAATTGCAAAGCTGTGCTGGTTTTCTTTCCTCGGAGGTCACACATTTTGGTGTAGAAGGACCTGTTGAAAACAACTCCTTACTGACAGCTAAAAGGAAGAGTTCAAGGGGCAATATACTAAATTTCACCTTATAGCCAGTGTAATTTTACAGTAACATGTACAACTTCAGTTTTACAGCCTCTTTTGTGCTGCAATCCCAACCTGGTTAACTAGTGTTAATTAATTAATCTTCCTGGCCCCTAGGGGATTAAACAACTTGGCAAAATTTACAGAGAATAGATGGCACAATGAGCAATAAATTAAAAATATGGAGGCTTCAAACCTAACTGTTTAAGAAGTGGAAACAAATTACACGCACAAAAGAGAAGAAAAAAAACCATTTCATGAAATGTATTTAATATTTAGTTCCTATTCCTGTTTGTTTCAGTATATGCCAAAAGACATTTCCTCATAGCTGGGCCTGCTAAACTGCTTTGTGAAATTTCAGAAGTGACAGAGAATGATCTGCCCACAGTGGTCTTTCTGCTCAAGTATGTGAGACACATTCTCACACAGCATTTAATATTCCATACACAAACTGTGGGATGGATTTTCTATTTCGGCTGAATAAGAGCTGGGGGAAAAAAATAAAAAATAAAAAAAGAGTGTACTATCTTGGATTACAGAGAAGTTGCCCCATAACAAAGAAGCAACTCATGCGATTTTTGGTATTTGCTTTTCACTTAACCAGTTCTCACAAAAAATCATCAAAATTCCATACACTGCAACTCAATATAATTGTCCTGCAGGCAAGTAAGGGGATTTATTTAAAAGTCTAACACTTTTATAGTTGCTCAAATTAAATTTTTATTTTGAAAGCCTGTTTTTCCCCGCTCCTAGAAACATCCTAAAGAATAGCACATTGTAAATAATTTTGGACTTTTCTATGAAAAAATGTGATCACTGATGTACCAGGACCTGGGTAACTTAAAAACTATAGAAAAACTTCTATAAAAGCACAGGCACGTTTTCACTTCAAACAATAGTGAATTCAAATAATATGAAGTAAACACATAATTTAATTTATATCAGAAGAATTCGCATTTTCTAAAATTTGTATTGTCTTAGGTTTAAGAGAAAATATTTCAGTTTTTTACAGAAGAAAAACAGGCAAAATGGCCATATGCTCAAAGCTGTGGGACAGCATGCTGATATATTGCCCTCAATTTTAAAATAAAGAGTTAGTGCTCTTTTGTGAGGTGCCTTCCAAATCAGCATCCATTTCTCTAACTTGTCCACACCATCAAACACTGACACCAAGCAATTTCCCAAATTCTTTCTTTCCCTCACTTCTTCAGCAGGGATATGTGAGCAGTGTTTTCAGTCTGCCATAGAGTACAAAAAGGGAAAGCGAGCACTGGTGAGAGCTCTCCAGTTGGAGTGTGTGACCCTGCCCCAAGCACAGCTCAGCTCCCCACCACAGCTCCCTAACTGCAAAACAGGACTAACAAATGCTCCTTCTCCCAGGTGGAAAGTCTGTCTTATCTGACTAAGTCAATTAGTGCACTGCAGCTTTTTTTGACCATACTTTGTACTTTCCAATCGTTCCTGTCTCTGTGCAATACACAAACTCTTCCAGCCAGTGCCAGCCTTCCTTGGAGGAGCTTTGGCTGGCCCATCCACCTGGTGGCACTCATGCGTCTTCACAATCCTGAGTTAATTAAAATATCCATTTTTAACATAAAATTATCACAGAGCCTTCGCTACAGCCCTGTATTTTGCTCTGATATTGCTGAAATATTAACTTTTACTACTGACATAACAGAAGACACATCTTCCTCATTCCCTGAGAGAAGAAAGCACCCTCAATGCTAGAGTGAATGTCATTGCCATAAGAAGGTGTTTATGAAATGCTCTTTCCATCTATGACTCTGCTTTATAAATTCTTACAGCACTCCTGTTTCCCTAACACTACATCAATATTGCTGTTGCTCAGAAAAACACATCTCCTATTTTTATACTGTTTGGGAAACATGTCCAAATATTTTAATCTACCATGCTGGATTTGCAAGAAGTTTAAACTGTGTCATCTGAGCAGACCAATAGCTTCTGAATCAATTAAGAATTTTTAGTTTATATGTACAAGTTTTCCTCCCAAATAAACAACCAACCCTCATAGTGCTTTGCCCCTTGCATCAGATACATTATCACTATAGATCTGATACAGTAAGGTGTCCCACAAGAGAATACAAATTGTCAGGAAGGTTTGAGATTTACTGGCTAAAGTTTATTGTCCTTTTTTGGACATATTGAGCTGTTTTTTTCCTCCTACACCATTCCAGTTCTCCAAGTTTACTGCCCATGGTCCCTGAATTTGTTTATACCATCCTCCTGCACACACATGCCACAGCCTTCAGAACCTTCCAACATTTCTGATGGGGGCTCTGGCATATTTTTCTTTCACCACAGATGAAAGCTGACATTTTTTAGTCCTTTCATATTTCAGTGTCATATTTCTTCCCTACCCAGATATTCTTCCAGACTTTCTAATTACTTGCCCATGCAGTAAATGTCAGAACTGTAGACTGCAGCCCCGAGGACAGAGTGACCCAAATACATGGACACTCACTGACAAGCCAAGGTCAATGGCTAACATAAAATCGTTATTATACCATGCACAACATGGCAAAATCCAAGCCACAGGCAGGCAAAGAGCTGGGTGCTGCTCAGTGGCAAACACAGAGTTACAGTGGAGCAGAATGGCTGCAGCTCTAATTCTCAACATTCCTGAGTTAGCTTAGAGCAGAAATGCATAAAATACAGCCTGACAGCTTTCCCTTCATTAGGGTCAAGGTGAACCTGTTACACATCGTGTTTGAAGGAGGAATTGGACTATTTCTGAAACCTCTTCGACTGAGTTTCCCTATTTTACATTGAACATTTCATGTTACAGACTGAGACTGTTGGCTCAGCCTCCTTCAAATTACACATCCTTCTGTAGGTGAGAGAAGGGGCTGGAAAGAGGGAACTCAGCAAATGCTCTAGCAGAGCATGGCACTTCAGTAATTAGAGCACAGCCATATCTCAGATCAGCCCCTGTCAGCAGCATTGCTGGGCTCCCTCTCTCAACAAGGAACTCTGCAGTGACTCATCATTTCTCACTGTCTAACAAAAATATGCACATTACTGTGAATGTGCAGGACCTTAGCTGGGTGACAGGAAGAAAGATGGTAAAAAGATTTCTTTTTTTTAATGGAAAATTTCACACTGCAGAGGGCTGCAGGTCTTTTATTTCTTCCTTTCTTTCTCCTTGAACAACAAAATGACAACCCTTCTCACCTCACAAGTCTGCAACTGCTCACACTGTATCGAGTTCAATTATGAGTGGATAAAACTGATAAGCACAAAATGGATGTGTCTAGACCACAGCAGAGACCTCACCAGGTTAACAAGAACTTTGCTTAAGAGCTTATAATCCAAAGCCGCTTCTTTATAAAGAGGAATGAAAATAGAAGACATAATGGAACCACAATGGATAAAGTTAAATAAATGCCAAACCAAATCTTGGCATCTGCTTTTTCATGTGCCTTTCCTCTTGCAACACCACCCCCTTCTTGCTGATCCATATTCAGCTGTCAGTGGACATGCACTGGCAGGTACTGCAGCATTTGTAAGGTACACTTTGCAATCACAGCCTTGTCATGATGGTATTCAGTGCATTATTATTATTACTATTATTATTATTATTATTAATCTTTGAATCTACTCTTTCTTCAGCCACTTGGAATCCATGAAGTCTATTCTGGACTCATACACAAAATTAACTCAGGTTTGTGCCTCCATTCCACCGCTCACACCTGTGTTAAACTCTCCAGTTCAGGGGTGTAAATCTTTTTCATGAAACAAAAATAAACTAATGAAAAAGACTTACTTAGTCCTGGCATGAAAAAGCACTTGCTTTCTTTAAATAAAAATCTAACACTGTTCACTGAAATGAAATATTTCAAGCTTTGATTATACTAAACAAGGGTATTGATTTTTCCAGTTTTTTCCATTGTGAGGGCTCTTGTGAGCGATAGAGACCATTACATCATTCTGGTTTAGTAGTCAGGACCTTTTGTGGAAGGTTTTCAAGCTGCTGGCTGTTTTTGTAAGCTGTTTGCTTTCAGAAACACTCAGAACTCTTTTATCTATTTACATCTCCAACAGCAACCTTAATCAATAACAGAATGCAGGTACTGCACATCTGGTATCCATAATCTAAATGCCATTATCCACCTGGTATCTGTAGAGAGCAATGAGGTCTCCCCCCTAAGCCTCCTCCCCAGAAGTAACTTCCAGAATTTCTGATCCTCCAAAGATGTGAATTATTTTCTCTTTTTCCATGTGCCTCTCTCAACCATTGTTTACTTCATAGAAAATTTTCACAAAGTCTGAAACTGAAACAGGAAAGAACTAGAGGAGCTCTGACCAACTGAATTTTTGTGGAATTGGTAAAAGATACGCCCATCTGTCTGCAACCTCAACCTTTACTTTTGTCAATATATAATATATATTAAATATAAAAATAATATAAAAAATTTAGTATTTCAGCTTAGAAGGTCTGATACAAGGATACCACCTGTTCTATTGCAGACCAAAGGTCTATTTTTGACTGTCAGTTTTGTTTGTCAAGTCTGTTGATTGGGCAAGATAACATTCAAAGAGTATGAAAAAAATAATCTGACTCATTCTGAAGACAGAAATATCCTCATTATACTACAGTAATGAGGAAAAAAAAAAGTAGTTCAAAATTACTTTTCAAAAACTGCTGTAAATGAATACAATTATGGTTAGAAAACTAGAATTACTGGTATGGCTGCAGGGAGCATTCTCTGCTACTTTCTTATGTTTGCTTCTCAGTAAAGTCATATGATTGTTTTGGAGAAGAATGAAGTACAGCACAATTAATCCTGCACAACTTTAAGTTTGTTCATTTGTAAATCAAATGAAATTGTGTTCTTCTATGGCCCATCTATATCACTTTCAAGGCTGTGATGATTCCTTTCTACTTCACACCCAATTACAGATATTGTGATGACACTCAGGAAATGTGTGATTTGAAGGCCATTTCTAAGCATTTGAATGTGACATTGCAATTACTGTGGGAAAACTGAATGCTGATTTCCCCAAAACCTTAAACAGTGCTTTGAGCACAACTTTGTGAGGAGCCAGGAAGTACTCTACACAAGATCAATATTCTATCCAATCAAAATGGTATCTACAAGGCAAGGATAATCTGACACTAACAAAATTCCAAGTGAAAACAATTACATATCAATGTGTACTTCCCATAGGATATGGTCATTTTTTACAACCCTGCTACAATTATACACCAGAGAGATGCATTTGTACTGCTAACCTGATCCTCCACTTCCCATGCCCAAAGGATAATTCAAGTACAGTGCACATCCACACAGAACAGCACTATCCAAACAACTTTGGCAGTCTGACCACCATCTGGCCCAATCTGGCTTGAACAGAGATTAATTCTAGGTCATCCAGTTCCTTTATGGTTCTTTTTTGATAGATTTCCAGTCTCAGTACGGGTTGAGTATGAAAAATTGCACTTTAGATTACAGAATTTGCAAGAATGAGCCTTTTACTACCAAAAAAAAAAAAAAAAAAACAAAACGTTCCTCTCGCAGTATATGCAACATAAAAGTCACTGAGATCCAACAACCTCCCAAATTCAAGTAATGTGAGAGACAGATACCCTTCTGTTGTGCTTTCTGTCCTTCTGTCTGTGCCCATGGGCAGAGGAAATCCAACAAACGTGAGGTCCAGAGAAGGGAAGAATTGTTTTGACTGCAAGACTCATCTGAAGGACAGAGCAGATCTAGACAAAAAGAGATCTCTGAAGGACTATTTCTAAAAATGGGATGGAAGAGATCCCCAAAGAGAGTTGTCAGTGTTTGCAAACTGCAAAGGGAACGGAACTATCCTGATGGAAAAATGGGACAGCAACACCACTGCAGAGTGACTCTGCACATTTACCAGGGACTTGCCATCCACAGGGGAGGAAATCTCCGAGCTGTTTCTCAGAGATTTTGCACTTCCCTGACAAGCATGAAGCTGAGCAGGATCAACACTGCAGCAAAGCTGACACCACCACTCTGGGTGTCTGGCTTTCTGCTCTGCTCCTCTCCCACAGAGGGTTCCGGTTGTAATTTAAGATGCCACAGAGCAGAAATGTCTGTCAATGAGCAGTCAGTAAGCACCACGTGCAGGAAGTGCCCTAAGCAAGCAGTGAGGTAGCCACGAGCTTTCAGAAACATCCTTTTTGAGTTCCCAGCATCTCCCGTCCCAGCACAAGGGCACAGTACCCACCCTGCTCTGCACTGGGGCAGCCTCACCTTGAGTATCGTGGCAGATTTGGTCACTGCAATACAGGAAAGACATAAAGCCATTAGAGAGTGTCCAAAGGGGGGCAGTGAAGAAGGGGAAAGCCTTGAGGTGAAGTTGTGTGAGGAGCAGCTGAGGGCATTTGGTCTGTTCAGCTGGAGAAGAGGAGACTGAGGGGAGACCTCAGTGCAGCCACAACTTCCTCCTGAGGGGCAGAGGAGGGGCAGGCACTGATCTATTCTCTCTGTGACCAGTGCCAAAACCCGAGGGAATGGCCTGAAGTTGTGTCAGGGGAGGTTTAGGGTGGTTATTAGAAAGAAGTTCTTCCCCCAGAGGGTGGTTGGGCACTGAACAGGCTCCCAGGGAAGCGGTCACAGCACCAAGGCTGCCAGAGCTCAAGGAGAATTTGGGCAATGCTCTCAGGCACTTGGGGATGGTCCTGTGCAGGGCTGAGGGTTGGACTTGATGATCCTTGTGGGTCCCCTCCAACTCATCATAATCTGTGATTCTTTGAATAATAAGAGTGTCCTGGTGCCCAGAAAGTGCTGGGCAGGGAAACAAGGCAGTGCAGCTGAAGGGCACTGTGCAAGTCCACACGTACAGAGGAAAGCAGGGGCAGATTCAGGACATTCAGTGATTAAAAACAAATGCCTGGTTTTCAACACACATCAACAACTATGGTAGGTGTTCTCTCACTCATGTATTTCAATATACAACCATTGACATACCCTTGGAAAACAGATTTTACTAGAGCAAAGGTGCTTGTGTGCCTATTCAGATAGAGAGATTCAGCCTAGTGAAATTCACACCGAAAAAGGATTTTGAGATTGATAATTTTATCGTTAATCTGGAATACTAGATGTAATCATTAAAAATAATAAATTGTGTTTAAATTGTTCTTATGAAATTAAAACCTACATTTCACCTAAACAATTACCAGACAGCCTACACTGAAGACTTTTGTGGATTAAGACTGGCTGGTGCAAGCCACAACAATTTAGTTTGAACTTAGAATTTCATATGCATAATGGACTGACATGTATCACATCAAACCTGTTCAATATTTTCATTGAAGTATTTTCCTCTCATGGTGCACCTCAAGGCTTAAAATAAATATTTCCCCTTACAATACAAATATTTCAGTTATTTTATTCTGTAAGCAAAATAGAACTATAATCTCCTAGTATACTTTAAGCTAACAAGAATTAATCACACTTTTCCCACTGCATTACTATAGTAGAGCAATATATTCTGAAACCAGTTCAAACAGAATTGAATTTACTTGGTTTTCTAAGTAACTTTTATAGATTTACTTACTTAAATTTATTCTAAGTTTCCTACTGGCATCAAATACAACAGGCCAAATGAAAACAAAATTGGTTTGTTCTTTCTGGTATTTATTTCTATAAAGCATATCTCTTCTCTTCTTCCTGCTGATTTTTTTTGCCAGAGGAAACAATTGGTTTCTTACCATGAGTTCAATGAACAATACTTTCTGTTAGAAAATTTGTGAAAAGATAATATAAAGGTGTTTTGAACCCCGTGAAGACAGAAGCTTTTCAACAAGATGCATGGCAGATGTCTCTCCAGGAATGTAAATTCCTCCCCAGTACCCAACTTGCTCCCACCAAGCAGGGCTTTGGCAGGCCCTACAGAGACTCCAATCTCCTCACTGACAACAGATGGCAATATTTGCCTCTCTTTAGAAGACACTGGTAACAACACTGAAAGTGGTTTAAGGCAGAATTCAGAGTTTATAGCCTCCTGCTCTGTGACTGTGCATTCAGCAAATACCTGAAACACGTTCTCATAGCTGAAACGGAGCTTTCAGTGCATGGAACAGAAGCTGTGTTGGCAATGATGTCTTTGCCATCCACTCCTCAGTGAAAACTTCTGAGCCATTTCTACAGGTTGTAAATTACACTGTGCTGCTTGAACCAAACACCACCTGCAATCACTCAGCACAGCTACAGATTTTAGAGCTGGGTGTGTAACTTGGAATTCAGTTTCAGTGATCACACAAACATTTCATCTGAACTTTTTCTTTAATACTATTCATGCAACTGAAACTCAAATTCCTAAGACTTGGAAGCAAGGGCAAAAAAATCCGGAAGAGGACAGATCCTTGCTTTAGGATTTGCATAAACAAATACAAGGCCATCAAAATGGGAAACAATTTGGGAAATGCAATTTAGAAGAGGTTCCTGACTTCCTGAAGAAACAATGAAGAAGTAGTGAGACAGTGAATAAAGATGGAGAAACAATCCTAGGTAATTCATAACTCCAGGAGAAATTCACAGGTAATGGTTTATATCCAGTGTCATAGCTAAACCAAGATATTTAAGTTAAGGTTTTTTTCAAGTTGACCTATTTGATCCTTCTCACCAATTGAAAATTATATTGGCCAATACATTTTTAATATCTAATAAATGGAGTTTTGGTTTTATAATATTATTCAAGCCACAATACACAGATAATGTAATGAAATATTTGAATACAGTGATTGCTATTGTTTCACTGATATTTCATTTGCATATTTAATATATTATTTTTCATTTTTTTTTTACAATAGAAAAAATGAAGGTTAATTTAAATGTTAAAGGGTATTAAAAGTTTGTCCCTATATTATTTTAATGTGTGATTTGGTAATCAGGGTGAAGGAACACTCAGTATAACATGACTAGAAACAGACATAACCTGTTTCAAATCATCTTAGAGGTGCAAAACAAATCTGCCTTTAACTGTGGATGAGGAAGATAACACAACAATTTTAAAAGGAGAGATATATTACCAAATTAAGTTAACCCCAGTTAACTGCACACAGTGGAACTCAAAGGGTTTTGATGTTTTACATGTTAAATCTTTATTGCATGGTTTATTATATGTAAAGAAAAACACGTAAGGGATAAAAGGGATAAAAAGCTTGTAGCACAAATTCTGGATTGCTGTACTATCTCCAGGGGTCCTTAATCCACCAAAAGCATTTTTTCCATTTGAACTGTTAATCTCACAAAATACAGAGGGGAGAAGAGAGAAGGGTGTTGTATCCTCAGTATGAATTATTTTCATTCACTGGGCTGTGCTGAAAGTGTGGGCTGATTTCTGATGTGTGTTATTAAGGTGCATGAAGGTAGCTTCTGTACCTGGATTTCAAACTATCAAATTGCAGGCTGCTGTTGACATTTCCTTTCATTTACCTGATCTTCATTTAGATGGGCTTGTATTTTAAATTTTTTTAAAGGTAATTATATATGTCAATATATCATAATTAAGGAGTTTCTCTGATGTTTGTCCTACTCATGTGCTTCATCCAAAATAATAATGGTAACTGCTGAAATTCATGCATCCAAGACACAAGTAGCTCATTTGGCAGAACTTACTTGTTTCAGAGTCTATATATTACTATTCTCTTTTGAATGTTAATTTTATTCAAAGAAATATTGGTTTCATCACTGGGCTTCAAAGATTACTTTAAATTTGGCATCTTTTTTGTAGGCAGAATTCCAGCATTAGCAGCAACGTGTCCAGACTCTGCATCATCAGCAGGCAATGGGCCTTGCTGAAAGCTCTGGACCTGACACAGCGATTCAGATATTTTAAAAGCCTATTATCTTTCTAACAATGAAAATAATTTATCATTTTCTTATGATTTACCAGTAGTAGTCGCAGAGGAAAAGTTTCAAGTTTTTTTTTTTTTTTTTTTAATTATCTTTGGTATATAAACAGCCAATTTTCAGATCCTTTTAATCTTTTTGATTAAAGCAGGTCTGCTGCTGAATAAAACTATAAAGCTGTCCACTGATTGCAAGATGAGTCAGTTCTGTTTGGTTATATGGTTAGTCTGTATGATCACAAATTCCTTGTAAAATGCACTGACTACTGCACATGCTTGCATTTTCTCCAGCAGCCTTTATGAAAAGTTTACAGGCTTATGACTTCATAGATTTAACTCAGTCAAACAACAAGGTACTCAAAAAGACCCCCATCTTTGCATCCCCCTGTTCACCAAGCTCCATTCTCAGTTTAAAGCTCAGCAGAGCAGTTTATGTACGAGGAGTAACAACAGCAACATCAAAGAAAACTTGAGGTCTGTTGATATTTTCTCATGGCATCCAGACATTGTTTGCTGGTTTATTTCAGAAAGTCTCATGAGAAAAACAATCAGACTGAGGCAATATCTCAACTCAAAGCCTTCAAAAGCAAGGGACTTAAAAACAGGCTCAGTTAAAAATGAAGAGCAAAGGAAGTAAGAAACAAGTCAGGGAAAGAGCTGACTGAAGAACTCTGCATTGTTCTTAACTGTATTCATGGCAATTCCAAAGTACACCACTTCATTCTGCTTGTCCTAAACCATTCCAGAAGTTGCCTTCGAGGTAGTTTTTAAAGGCAAATTATGGGGTAACACTTCAGTTTCTCAAGTGTTTTCACAGTCCAAAACCATCTGCCTGGTTTTCCCTGCTAGTGAAAAGGTTTCTGTACAATCAGATATGATGGAGCAACCTCTGTTAAACTGATATCCATTAAATTCTATTAATGAACTTTTTGATATGAATGACAACCCACTACCAACAAAGCATTTTGGATGTTGATGAGGGAAGGTATTCTTTACAGAGGTGAACAGATTCTCTATATGCTGTGAGAAAAGTATCTTTAGATGCCTGTCTGTATTTGAAAGCAGATGGAAGAAGAATCAAATTAGCCAAGGTTACCAAGTTAATGTTAGTGGACTTCTATATTGGGCTGCAAATAAGATAAATCTAGTTCTGAATAAGAAAAGGATGTAAATGTCAGACAGAAGATTAAGACTTTTATGTATGTAGCAAAGATTTACTGGCTGCTGCTAGACAAATTTTCAGTTTCATTATTCTTCTTTCAAATTCCACCAAATACCCAGTTTTATTGGTATCTGAAATATGGGTTTTTATTAAAGCAAGTCTGCTGCTGAATAAAACTATAAACATGTCCACTGACTACAAGATGAGTTACTGCTACACAGGTATTGTTGCTTATGCTCATGTTATTGAGGACACCACTGAACAGGTTTAATTGACTCTGTAGAGAGGGCAAGATTATAACTTGAAAATATAAAAGTTGATGGTATTTTATCAAAGCGCAAAGAAAACCTAATTGTGTTTGAATGAGATTTAGTAAAGCAACCTATTATTTCTCTTTGAACACTTGGCACACAGCTTTAAAGGGTCAACCTCTGCAGTGATGCTGCTTCACAAAATGTGTTTTCCACGTAGAAATGGATGTACCAAAGCCCACAACAATTTATTTAAGTCATAAAATAAAATTTTTATGCATCCCAGAACCTGAAGGTCACAATGTAACACAAGCTTTTGTAATGGAATCCCAAACACCACATCTCCTATCAGCATTAGCTGTGAAGTCAGGCTTTGTGCTGAATGAAAACCTAAATCTCTCAATAGCAAAGCAACCAACCACATTCATCAATCTGATGGAACTTAAGTTGTGTACTGAAACATTTTGTAGCATCAGACACCACCCTCATGACAAGAGATTAATGAAGAAAGATGTCATCCTGAATTAAACCCCAACTGGATATGGATATATATGGGTATCAGACTGAACTAAAGAGCTTTCAAACTGGCTATGCTGTTGTGCAAAGCTTCTGTTTCACTAGGGAACACTTTCTTAGAAAAATATCTGTCTAATCAGAATAGTTTCTGATCTGTTCCAGTCTAGGTATTTTGACAGTCTAGATTAAAAAACCAAACCAACAATTTTTTGTATTTTTTGTGATACATAACTGCTTTAGACGTGGGGCTAAAGGAGAAGATAGAGCACCTTTTTGAGTCTCACAGCAGATGAACCACGAGATAAAGAGTCTGGCATGCTTTTTTTGCAGTAGCCAAGACACCTTGACTACCCTCACAGGAGGGAGGGAAGTTCAGCACTGAAAAAAGATCCTTCTGCTTGCAGGATCAGTAAGAATGCAAGAGATAGTCACTTCTCTTTGAAATTGCTTCTTCAGTATTTTTCCCCATCTCAATAATTTTACCAGTGAATTTATGAACCAGATGACAGTATTTTAAATTAAGTTTAGAACAACCTACAGATGATATACAGGTGATGGGGTAGCCCTACCTTTTCTCAGTTGATTAATTGCCTTATTTATTTTGCTACAAGAAGCAACATGTATATTCTGAAATAATAAACAAGGTAAGTCCTAAGCTTATTCTATATTGAAAACTATGCCCATGATCATCACAGACAGACACCCTCCCAAACAGTAAAACTAAGTTGATGAATTTCAATTTCGTGTTTTGCTTTATATGGTTGCTTATTTTAATTTCTCTGTTAAAATGATTAGACCAA
Organism: Pyrocephalus nanus; assembly: GCA_038380795.1. Taxonomy (NCBI): domain Eukaryota; kingdom Metazoa; phylum Chordata; class Aves; order Passeriformes; family Tyrannidae; genus Pyrocephalus; species Pyrocephalus nanus. The sequence goes on along the minus strand of CM076270.1, from coordinate 24,489,149 downwards.
ACACATGGATAGATGACAAACTGAACATCGGATTTAAAATTCATTGCCACACAAAAGGTGTCAGGAGTGTAAAAAAAAACCCAAACAAAACCATATCTCATGTACCTAGTCACAGTGAAAAATACAGAACTTCTCAACAAAATTTCCATTAGGCTTTGCCTGAGTGACATCAAATGTGTCATCTTCATAATATGATTTGGAACAGAAGAATAAACAAACAAGGAATTTAAATTTTAGGCATGTGTTTGAATCCGTCAGCTGCTCATGTGGTATAATTTTTAGAATTAGTATAAATACAATCCCATGTGAGGACAGATGTTGATTTAACTTGGAATCAGTAAACTGATCTGTTTAGCAAAAAACTCTCAGAGACACTGGTTTAATTAATTTATCTGTCAGTGTTTTTGAAAAACCTATTTTGAAAAGAATTTCAGTGTATGGCCATAAATAGAATAGAGCTATTCTGGTCCTACTCCCAGCCTACTGAGTTTTATGTCCATAAAGTGGGGAGCAAAAAGAACACATTCTATAGAATTTAAATGATTTCTTATCAAGGAAAAAATTTGAATCAGAAATTCATGTTGTAACAATCCATAGCACTGAACAATGCTGAATCCAAATTTCACCAATTTGCCAATCAATAAGCATTATTCAGTATTTGAATAAATATGGAAACCATACCATCAGAACTTAAAACAAAGGCAAAATAAAGGTAGTATAATTAAATTACATTTTCTTTCTTACATGCACCTGAGAGAAAATTATTTGCCACAAGGTAGATGATTCTACTGATATTTTAATAAGTAAGAGACTTTCCCCCTTTTTTCACCATAAATATCACAACATCAGTATAATACATAAGTCTTAATTTCAACGCCCTTCATGTTGAAATTCCTTCCAGAAATGAGAAAAAAAGCAATCACATCACATTTTCTACTCTCTGAGAAAGGATCTATACACCAGAGAGTTTCCTGAGAATGATCCAGAGATTTAAAGTTGACAGTTATGAAACAACCACTTTGTCTTTCACCAAACAAGACCACACAGGAAACCAAGATTTCTGACCACTTATTTCTTCAGGACACATACAGCCATGAATGGGCACAACTGCAGGAAAAGAAAAATAACCAACCAAAGCTAATAGAGCCATGAAAGAAAAATACCAGCTGAAAACTTTGCCCTCACTTGAAGAAAAAGGTGCTTTAGGCAATTGCTATTCAAATATAAGCACTTCTTGACATGTTCCCACAGATTGTGAATGAATAAAAATGTTACACTGTATTTAAAGTGAAGTTCCATCCACACCAAAAACTTCACACCTGAACAGTCAAGTGCAAAAGCTTCTGGCCTGAACTACCAGTAACCAAAGGACCTGACCATTTAAAGGATTAGCACAAAAAACCTCCAGATTTCATCTGAGCAGCAGCCTTTGGAAAAGGACATCCTCTGCTCTGCTGGGGCTGTGTGTGACAGAGCAGCATCCACCTAAAGAGCAGCTGAAATCTCGCTTCAGGCTACACCACCACAACATGCTGTTTCTCACAGAACTGATTATAAAAACATTAGAAACTACACTGTTCTCTTTAAAGTCTCCATAGCTGTGCTATCATCCAATAGATGCCCCCAAACCAGCATCATCAGCACGAGGCTTTAAAAGCCTGCTGGCTTGTCTGAACTCAGCTGTGGCCCTTCTGTTTTCTTTTGGGTGGCTTTCAAAAGCTCCCTTTTCCTTTAGGCAAGGGCTCGGTGTTTGCTGATGAGACCAGTGCAGAAAACCTGTCTGCTTGTTTCCAAAACAGGAGGTAGCTGATCCAATTCCACCAGGGAAGGAAAGCTCATGGATGATGGACCAGTGAAACACAGGGTTTTATGCAACTATTTCATGCATATTGTGCACATGGAATATTCCAGTTTGGCTTATCATGAGCTCTGGAATACATTCCATTGCATAGCTGTGTTCCCAGTGTAAAGGAAGAAAATCATGCTCATTTATGCTGATGTAGTATAATCTAATCAATGGCAAGGAAGGGTAAAGGACATTGAGTCTGTGTCTGCTTCTGAACCAGGGCACTGTGCCTCTCAAGAGGCACAGAAACAAACAAGCAAGCTGATGCCCCCAGAACCTACCAGAGAAATCTCTTCCTCTGGCATTTTGATGTATTTTTCCATCTAAGTGTGTTGATGTTTCAACAAAATTCCAAATCCTCTGAATCCTTCTGTTCCCAAAATTAGAGGTCAAAATCAGGAGCAAACAGAAGTGGTGACAGATGTGAATATTTTAGCATTTGGCCATGGCAAAATCTGTACAATAGGAACAGCAAAAGACTTGACTGTCTCTGATGACAGCGTGGCTCAGACAGCACCAGGAGCTCCTGAAGCCAAATCCTTTGAGAGGAAAGGTCCCAAAAAATGGGAAAAAGGCTACGGATTGAGCTGCTGGAGACTCAGCCTCAGGCCTTGTTCTGGGCCGATATTCAGAGTCTCATCATACTGGGAATGTCACTGAAATTTAATTAAAAGGGGTATCAGAACCCCAGCCCATTTTTCATATTTTAAGAGCTCAGGCAATAATGACAAAACCCCAGAGAAGCCAAATTAGACATAAAATCCTCTTAGGTCAATGAAATCACCCAAAAGTAAATCTTGCACTTAGAGTAGATTTGAACGGATATGTTAATTCATTCAATCTACAGTTTAGCCAAGTTACATTAAACATAATTTTCACCAGTAACAGATTTTCTCCCCGTTAAGGAAATTTTATACACCCCATTTAAAATTAAACCAATATGACAGGCCTTTACAGAATGAATTAATGTCACATCTTGAGGGAAAGGTGAAATGAGGCAGCATTTTAAGCCAAGAATAAAAATATGTAAATGAGTATAAAAAAATATAAATGAGTATATTTCACATAATCAGTATTTGAGATGTTGTTCAACGGATCATGTAACATATACACGTAAATAAAAATTCCCAATATGCATATAAAGAGCAAGTTCCACAGTCAGAGGGTGGACAACATCAACCTACTCTGGACAAGCAATTTTAAGATAATTTTTGCAAGACACATACTTTTATTGCACTTCTATAAGCATTTATCTAGACTGTGAGAAATTCCAAGAGGTCTTGCAGTTCTCAAAAGTGTTAGAACATTAAAGCACAGATATTGTAGATTCTCAAGCCACTGTAGCAAAAAAACACCCTGAAACTTTACTCCTTGGGCTGTCTTTCAATATAACTTTGGGCTGAAATTAACTCTTCCAACAAACCCTACCTGAAGAAGGGCAGGCATCACTTTTTTTTTTCTCCTTATGAAGAAAGAAATATTCACTTTAGATAAGCTAGAACAAGGCAATCAGAGCTTCCCCATCCATTTCTTTCTAGGATATGGTTCACACTGCTAACTTCTTCAAACATACCAGAAATGAGAGTTAGGAAATGGCAGGAAAATGGCACATTTGTCTTTACAGCTCACAGACATAAAAACTGTACTGTGATTAATCCAAACTGCTTATAGTTCTTTTTTAGCCATTTTCTTTCCCACACAAATACTATGAATCTATAGCTAAGCATACCTAAACAATGTCACTGGAAAGGGAGGTATTGGATAGAGGGTTATGCTTGGTTTTCAAAAGGCCCTGGAGATTGTCCACATTCAACTCATTCTAACATTCTGCTTTTGTAGGTCTGTGGAGGCATCACCAGAGGGAAATAATAATGGAAATTAGAAATGGAGCAGACTCTGTTAAAAACAAAATTAAAGACCTCAGAGAAATTACAGACTTCAAATTTGATTTTTTTAAACTGACAGCCTGCTGAAACTCAAAGATAAACATATTATGCTCAACTTCTGGGGATCTGCCTTACAGTGACAAGAAAATATCCTTATTTCAAGAAAATGCACTTTAGAAAAAGGGGAATAGGAAACTGAATGTAAGGATGGCTGGAAATAAAACAATTTCAAAGGCTTTGACATCAAACAGTTTATTATCATCTGCTTTATAATTGCATCTGCTAGATTTCTAATCTATCAGAAATAGGGAGATTCTGAGCTTCTCATGGGAACAGTCAGGCCTTAATGAGAAATGCAGATGTGAAAGTTTAAATTCTTGCATATGAGGAAAGAGTGAGGGAGGGGAGAAGGAGATGGTGATCTCACCAGATGATTGGAAAGGATTCTCCTACAAAGTGTGTGCTTTCCAAGTGCAAAAAACCCCACTGTGTGACAGTAAATACATGTAGCTTTACAGTAGAGTCTGAAATGAGTTAGTGACCTATTTTGCATATTAATATCGCAAGAATGTGAGGAAACAAGGCAAGAGGAAAAACAAGTTTTAAAGGGAATGAAGTCCAATAGCCTGGGCTAACAAAATGGGAGTTGAGATTTCAGAAGTAGCTAAGAGTGCATGTGGTGAAGCAGATTCCACAGAGGAGGGCTAACAGACTGGCTGGAACAAGCCAGGAGAGGAATCTTTCTAAAGAAAAACTGGCACTGAAAGCAAATACAAGCAAAGAATTCAGTGTTTGTCACACCTGTGGGCAGATTGATTTCAGCATAGGTAATGGCCTGGATATTGCAAGTCAGAGGAGATGAAGGATGATGTGCACAGTATGGCCTAAAGGGCCAGCAGGAAACAGGGTTTTCTTAACAATCAAAAAGGAAACTTATGAAAATTAAAATCTAATGGTAAGGAATAAGAGTTCTGGTTGGCTGTATTGAATGCACACTGATGCATGTAGACAGATGGATGGAAACAAGAACAAGAGTGGGTCTGCCAGTGACTCCTGTAAGGACAGGAGGTGACCCTGTGCTCTGGGACAGGTCTACCAGAGGTGCTATGTGAGAGGAGAAAAGCAGTCAGGTCAGTTGAACCTGCAGGAATGAAGCTTTGCAACCAGTTCTTCTCTTCAGAGGTTTTGGTGAAAACAAGAGGCAGGAGCTGACTTCACTGTCTGCAGACAATGGTCATGGGAATGTTGGAGAAGTGATAAAAGAAGATGAATTTTGAACACTTGCACAGGCCATGAGGTTTCACTGCACAGCATCCTCATTGCACTGTTGGTGGCAAAAAAGAAAAAAAAAAAAAAAAGCTTTAGAGAGCTTTAGAAGAATGATAAGGGAAGGAAACTCAGGGACACAGGAGATATCTGGAGATGAATTCAGTCAAGGTCACTGGGGTATTGGTGAGGATAAGATCAGACACTGTGCAGGCAAGAACCTTCTACATCCAGTGCCAAGAGATAAAGGCAGAGCTGTGAGGGGGGAAGGGAAGGTGAGCCAAGGGCTGTGGTAAAGTCAGATCATTTATAGTCAGTTTTCTCAGAAGGAGCACATGAAAAGAGAGAAGAGGAAAATGGCTGTGATTAGAACTGAAAGGCCATGAGAAGGAATTGTCTGATCTGCTTGAAAGAAAAGTGAGCTGTAAGACAAAGACAGAGGACTGCATTGTTTCCTACAATAAAGGTTGGTGAGTTCCATCCAGTAAATCAGCCTTTGTTTCAATTCCCTGATGGTAGTTTTTAATCTCAAGTAATTATCATTGCTTTGCAGTTTTCTTTGCATCTCCCTGACTGAGACAATATAGCAATGAATAGGAGGACGTTTTAAGGGATTCATCCATTCAAATATCCCTAATTTAGACAGGAGCTTTTAATTTCTGCTTTTCTTTGAGAACAAGAAAAAAAAATTACCTTTTTTTTTCCCTAGCTGTATTTCATTTAGCCTCACACAAGCAATTTAACCTACATTAAACATAAATTTATAAGTTCAATGTGCATCATACCAACACGTCACATCATTACAGAGTTAATGAGGAAACAATATCTTCAGCACTGGACTGGCTTACCTGCCTGGCTCAGTCAACTCACAGATTACTCTATTAAAAAAAAAAAAAAAAAAAAAAAAAAAAAGCCTTCTTCTTGCCTTTCTTCAGTGTAATTGTTTCCAAGTCCTAAGCTGACTACTGCACTTCAAAATTTTTTGTTGCCAGCCATTTATCAACCTGCAGAGGACTGCACTGAGAAACAAACCAAAACAAAACTAATCACAAACACCTATGCCAAAAGGTCCTTAACCTCTAAAATAAAGCCACATCAAATTAAGAAAATACAAGCACTTTGACCCACTGACTGAACAAGATTATTTTAGGAGTCTGCTTATCTTATTAGGAGAGAATTGTGTTACAGTGCATATAACATTGATTTCATGCACATTACCACAAATTTGTATAACAAGCAGTTCTTCAACCATTTCTTCTTTATATTAACTTATTGTATCCATTTACATCTATGGATCCTTTGGAATTTTTTACTCTTCATTAAGATTAATTTTCTAATTTGAGCAAGAAGTAAGTCTTTTGCATTATAGTAGAATTTTTTGTTTAACTTTGGATGAAATTATATTTTTCTCCCCAAACAGCTCACATAGCAAATTTAATTATTTTGTTGCTTATTTAACTGCCTTTTAAACTCTATTTGTCAAAATTACTCTGCTGCAATTACTTATCTCCCTCTTCACTAAAGCCAAGCAAAAATAATGCTTGAATACTAGTTTATATCAAAAGTCTAAACACCAGTATATCACAATGGAAAAGCACAGGAATAACTGGGAAACATATCTGCAATTCTGTGTCCTTCAGCATCAGTTACAGAAAATGCTGGAACAAAAATCCCATTACAGTGTGTTTTTTATGAAACCTAGGAGTCTAACCTAACAAGAGAGTGAAGAACCTGGAAAAACATTCTTAGCTTGATCTGTCATCTGAGGTTTGGGGGGGGTTGTGTGGGTTTTTTTGTTTGTTTGTTTGTTTAATTTTGTTTTTTGTTTGGTTGGTTTGGGGTTTTTTTGTTTGGGGGGGTTGTATTTTTTGCTTTTGGGTTTTGGTTTTTAATTAGTAACTACTTTTTTTTCACCCTTTTAAATTGTAAACTCAAAACTCACACTAACCCAAATGTACATTAAAATTTTTTTTACCTTTTGTTTTTCCCCACACACTTGGGACTGTTTCAGTTAAATGAGTAAACTTATGTATGTTTTTTTTTATACAGGTAGGGCTTAGAAATCATAGATTAACAGGGGCTGGAAGGAATCTTAGAGGTCTCTAATATAATCAGTATTGTGGGATTTCGTCTTATGTGCCTATGGGACGAGGAAGAGAAATTACATCAAAAATACAGAATACAGGATTGTCCACTTAATACAGCTTAAAGTATAACCCAGTTGGTGCAATCAGAGCTAAGAAGAATTTGAATGGCTGCAAAATGTCAAAATACCATCTTTCCTTATCATAGGAAAAAAAGTGAGTAGAACTTACCAAGTGGTAGTGGAAAAACAAACACTTCAAGGCAGAACTGGTGGCAATGTTTTCATGGACTCTATAAAAAGTGATTTATGTCTTCACACAGGGAGAAAAGTTGCCTGGATTGGGGCAAATCTTAAGAGTTTCACTTCATAAACAACTCAGCATTAGCTGTACCAATTCAGCTAAAGTCAATTTATGCTACTAGCAAAAAGAAAATGCTTTTTAATGTTTTTTTTTTTCCTGTGGTAGAAGTTAGGCATACTGAATTACAAATCCTATTTTCACTGCTTGTAGCTCTTTGCAAAGATCCTAACTCCAGTACATGCATACTTTCATTCACTCATGGTTCATATTCTATCTTTAGATATAAAATATAAGAATATAAATTGGAAATAGCAAAAGTATCCAGTGGTGATTTGGCTCTGCTCTCTCAAAAGTCATTTTTCTAATCCCCACTGGACAAAAACAAATTAGTCAAATTCAAAGCAACTGCAAAAATCCACTCAAGTGTTATAGAGTGCATGGTTACTCATTACATCAAAGGTGGTGTTTAAAACAATCCTTAAGAGGAAGGGTCAGCTCACCCTTTCATGAAAAATGATGGAAAATACACAGTGGACCCTCCTGCAGTGGAGTGATACCAGGTTTTGTATGCATGTTTGGACATTCTGGGGGAAATGGCCCTTGTTCCACTGCAGTCAGCAGCTCCTTCCTGTGAGCTGCTCCTTCCAAATGGAGACACAATCCCTGCAGGCACCCTCACAATTCCACTTTGTCTAAAATCCTTATATAATTCATATTAAAGACTGAACACTGATATTCCCTGTTTATAGTCCCTGGTGTCTGTTTGATCAGTGATTTTTTTTTTCCCCCCTCCAGGAGACTGAACTAACACAACCTTGCTGATGGATGGGGCACGATGTGCAATTGCCAAGAAATGCATTACCACGAGCAGCTTTGCAAATTATTGCCACTGGTGGTTTTGACTAATATTGGAACTCCTTCTTCAGAAATGTACCTTGTACAGGAGAAAAGGAGAGCTCTGCTTTGTACCAGTCATCTTGGATTCTCTCTCTTCCAGTTCTCAACTTGTACAATTAATATTTCAGACACAGATTTTCCCCAACGAGATTCACTTGATTTACGCTACTTAAATATCTTTCAGACATGTATAACTACCAGAACAAGCCCAAAATCAAAAATTTAAATTTCACAGCAGTTAAAAATTCTGGAAGAAAGAAATTATTTAGTGTTACTCTGAGGGCTAAGGGATGCCAGAATCCACATTTGAGCAGCACGTGCTATATCACACAGAATGCTGCTAAGATTTATCTCAAGGACCAGCTAGCAGCCAGAAGGTTCACTGTGGGGGTCTCTGCAGACAGACAGCAGTGCAGGGCACCCCACTACACAGCCCACTCAGGGACTGAACTGGAAAACATTCACAAAATCTACTATAACATTTGCTCCAGAAATTCCATGATGAGGAAGTTTCCCTGGTGCACAAAGCTATCAGTATTCCTCATTTGCTGCTGGAGCAGCAGTTCACAAGTGCCACACACATCCCCCCAGCATCTCAGACACCTCCTGATCCTCCACTGACAGCCAGAGTCTCGTGAGAGCATTTTCCACCAGGAGCCAGGAGGGAAGGACTGACCTCTCAGAGATGGCTCCAGGGCTTGACAAGGTGATGACATCCCACATCTTTACTTTTTATGGCATCAGCCGACTGGAAGGATCATATCTCAAGCATTTAAACTGGCAATGAAAGGTCAAAGACGCACAAATGTCAAAAATAAAATGTGCTGAAGTGGTGCCAGCAATGTGTCAGTGAGCAACTCAGAGGAGTCTGCTAGATTACCTGAATTATTTTTAAAATTATATAAATATTACTTCTTAAGAAACATTTTCTAATTCACTCATATTTTGGTGGATCTATATCAGTTAAAGATATTTCCCTTTCATAATGTTTTAAGTAAGGGAAACATTTTTGTTTTATGAATTACTTGGAAAATACTGCAGGTGTTTACTGAATCCCACTTGAAACTCCCCACAGAAGTTGAAAATTTTCATCTCTCCTGTTCAATACCTCACAAGAAAGAAAAATTAATGATTATTATTTTCCAGTGCTTGTCTGTATACACGGAATTTAAAAAAATGTTTCATTGCCATAGAAAAGAACTGATGAGCACCAGCTTGAATATGAAGAAAAATGAATATTTTGTAAGTTGAAGGAGGTAAAAGCAGAGTGCTACAGATGAAGGAAATTAGAATTTATTTTATGAATTATTTATTGCAAAACCACAGAAATGGGGGGGGGGTTGTTGTTTTCTTGTAGATATTTTCTTATTCTGTACCTTCATTTTTTGCACAGATTATTTTCCAGCTGTGACACTATGAATGGCAAAATACTAAAAAAGAGCCATTCCACCAGAACAAAATCTAAGCAATGGTACTGCTGACTCCTCAAATGTTAACAAAATCCAGAAAACAGTATTCTCTTTTCACCAAGGAAAAGTATTGAGGAGAAAGAATCCATAATTGCTGTATTCACCCTTATTTTAATTTTTATGCTCTTTTTCTTTCTGTAATAAAAATGTTTCATAGTTTTGGGCCTCTTCAAGACTCAGATGTGTTTTCTTTCTGTTAAATCTCTCCAATATGGTCGCACTTACAGCATCCTAAAATTTCTTTACTTGGCATATCTATTTCAAGGGGTATAAAAATAAACAAAGTTTTCATTAGAAACAAAACTCAAATCACAGTCAAACCTCTTGCTTTTGATGGCAAAAGGTTGGGGTTTTCAACTCATTTGGAAAGATTCTTGCATCTGGGCTTTGCAGTTTCTTTCAATAACAACTAAACATTCTCAGCTGTGCAAACCCAAAATATTTCCTGGAAAACTGAAGAAACCCAAGGTTTCCTAGCTCATTCTGGCAAGGCCAAGAGTTCTCAAGACCCCTGGTTAGACCCAGATGTGCAGTGAACTGAAGCTTGCCTTCATTAATCATCTTATTTTTTGTATCTCAGTTGGATTACAGGCTATGGGAATAACTTCCTAACAACAAATGTAATAGGACATCTAATGAGTATTTAAAAAAAAAAAAAAATTAGGGGCTAAATAGATGACTGAGGAATGCAGGGATCTTAAGATTTCTTGTCTCATTTAATCAGGTATAACCACTCCAGGAAAAAAACTTTGAAGTGTCTATTCTGATGGCAAAAGGAAAAGTTATTTTGTTTCATCGTTTATTTATACTTTTAGATGGGGATCTAGAATTATTTTTTGTAAGCACTGGCAGAGGAAACAAACTTGATAACATAACTGTTCTTGCCATCTGTCTGTACTTCACACGCTGTCAGAGAGAGTCACTTTGATGGGAAAACAAACACAAAATCACCAAGTTCTGTAAAGTCTCTGCTTCTCAGAGCAGTTCAGGAGTGCCCTCACCTACTCTGAAGGAAAGATGTTACCCTAACTTTGGCAGAAGTGTCTGCAAGAGGCAGGAAGGATTATCTGCAAAGATTAATAGTGGCAGCAGTTTAGGACATATTTAAACCTTCTCACTTGCACGAGGCAAACTTCAGGAGTGGAATGAGCCATCTGCTTCTGCACAGAACAGGCTTGAAAAAGTAAAATCTCCCTGTCAGGCAGTGCTTGACTCATTCTCTGAACCTTTTTGGATGGCAAACCAGTTTATACCACCTGAGGGTGTTGTCTCCTATGGTTGTTAGAGAAGTAGACTCACTGTTTTCTCCCAGGTTCCCATGCAAGCACACAGGCAGCACCATCCTTGGGTAGTCTTTGCTATCTTTGCCTGAAATCTGCACCTTTCCTTTCCAATGCCAGCAGTCTAAGGGCTATCTCACCTTGATTCTGGTCAAAATCATAAACTCAAGTTCATGTTTGACTCTGAATGGTTATAGTTATTTTACCAGCCTCTGGAACAGCCTGGGCCAAATCCTTTCTATAATAATGAAAGTTCTCCAGCACCAGATTTGTTTTTTGCCCTCTGTCTCTCCCTCATGAGAGCAGGCACTGACACCACACTCTCTCAAAGGAGAGAAAACTCAGGGTGGGCAGCATGCCAGCATTCCATTGGGGTTTCCATCTGAACTGATGGATTACAGCACTGAAGGGCAGAGCCACACGTCCTGCAGTTTGGGTACAATCACTGCTATCAAGGACAGCATTTCCCAGAAGGTGTGAACTGTGTCACTGCTGTTGTGATACAGATTTCCTACAGAAAAAAAATCCACCAAAAAACCCACAAAAAATACCAGCAACAACAACACCATACCTAAAGTTTTACAGAAATCTTTAACAAAAGATTATTTTTTTTTAAGAAAAAAAAACCCATCTTATTCCACACAAAGGACATATCTTATCACTCCCTCCTGTGGTTGTAAAACTGTCAATACTTTTGAATTTTTACACTAAAAGCTGCTCACATGTGTCAGCCCTCTCTGCACTGAAATAAAAAACCTCAGAAGTGTAAGAAAATGCATTGTATGCAGGCTGGGTCCCAAAAAAGAAAACAATTCACTTCTGGACACTGCAACTCACCTCAATGTCAGTAACAACAACAAAAAAAGCTTTTCTACTTTCCTAAAGTTTGCTGTCAACCCAACAAGACAGGGATCAGCATCCTGCATCCACAGTAGGCAACAGGAACTAAATACTTCACAGTTAATAGGGAGATGGTTTGCAATGCAGTAAATTACTCCTGGAATATTAGTTTATTGCTTGTATCTACCACATGAGCTTGGGGCTCTATTGCATGATGTAATCAGGAGGCAAAGACTTCTTAGGAGGAAAAAAATGAGCCCTGTATTTCAATCTCTTGCCTGTCAGTCCTGAGATAACTCATGTTTGGATGCACTTAGCTGGCTGATCTAATGCAAAACACCTTGAGGAACACAGACCATATGGCTGGGGAGGCTGAACATGTGTAAGGAAGGAGAAATGAATTCTTCAAAAGTTCAGCTGCAATGAAACTGTCACAAATGATGCACCTCTTATCTATTAAACATGTCACTACTAATGTCAAAACAACTCAAAGATACACTCCAACCCAGTGAAAATGCTGCATTTCTTGAAAGAAAATTCATGCTTTGATGAATTTAATACATTCACCATACAGAAGTCTTACATACATAAATGCATTTTTGCTTGGAAAATGAACTTCCTCCACTTTTTAAAATGTGTATGATCTTCATATGCCATAGAACTTATTACTGAATTCCAGCTGCCCTTGCTTCTACACATCTTCTCCCACCAGAAAAGAACTCAAACCATGTTTCATTCCACAAACTGGACACTCATATTGTTTTACAAGTATAATTTAAACCTCTTACTGAACAAAGACAAATTGACCAAAATACTCCCAGGTCCTAAACATGCAGCTTTAATTTCAAAGAAAGGTGTAAGTGGCCAGTCACAACAACAGAAATGGTTGCAAAGAACATCTTCACCTATAGCTACAGTTATGTCTTGGGATGACAGAAAACTGCAACGAGCACTAATTTCACTGATATTCCTTGCCCATGGTGCCTCTTCACTACTCAAGCAGCACATTTTTTTCCTGGTTTGGGAAGAGCTGACCTGAGGAGTGTGGTGTTAGGGTGATGTTGGAATAACTGTAAAACCAGGGTTAACTCCTGGTTATCCCTTCTGTTGTGTGTTTATAACACAAGAGGAAATTAAAAAAAGCCTTCCACAATATATCTGAAGCACTGCTGTCACATATAAAGGAGGACACCACTGGTAGTTCTGTAGAGTTTGTGAGTAGGGAATTCATACATAAAACTTCAAAATGGCAAAATCTTAACCTTTGTAATAAAAATTAAAGGAAAAATATGAATCCACGAGACTGCAGTAAAAGTTATGTATTCAATTCTTTTATGTAAAAGAAAAAAAAAAAAAAAAAGAGCCTGTGTATTTCTAAAAGTACTAATTATTTTCCCAGGTTGAATCACAGCTGAGATGTACACTATCATTAACCTCATTGTTAATTGTCTTTTCAATAAATTATCACTGGATGTTCCTTACAGCCCTTCTAACAGAACATAAAAGAAAATGATCCATCAACCTTAAAGGCTCACGAATCTGGATCTTAACACAGAAATGAGGGAAGCAGCCCTCGGGGGTTACAGCTGGCTGCTGAGTAAACTCTAATGGAATCAGAGAGATCTGTTATTCAAGGCAGAGGGAAGCACAGCCAAAGAGATGTGGCCATCACCAGCACCCATGAGCTGACCTGCCCCCTGTGCTGCACAAGGAGCAGCAGGCTGTGGGCCATGGGAAAATTTGAGTTTTTAATAGCAATGAATATATTTCACAAGTGCCAGACTCCTGGTAAACCCATGGCTCAGCCATTGTGCCCATCTGCAATCTCACTCATCACCAGCCTGGATCTGCTGCTGAACAGCCCCTCTTGTCCAAGTACAACCTTCCTGAAAGCTTACAAGCTCACCTTGCTGAACCCCGAGGGTTTCAGCCAACAGCAACACAGAAAATCCTACAAGCAAGGCTCTGACACCCCCATGGAGGCAGCTGGACACAAGGACAATTGTTGCTCACAAAAGACCACCCTTCCTCTAAGTTCCTCAGCTTTGGAAGCTGCTGCTCAAAGCAGATTTAGACACCTACTGATGATGGGGGAACAACAATGGCAGGACAAACTGTATTTGCTTAAAAATCTCTTCTGTTGAATCTTACTCATATTACTGCTTTTCTGGCAAATGCAGCTATGCCAGACACTTTGTTGCTCAAACCATAATTTGAATCAAGTCCCCCATCGATTTCATAAGTCCACTTAGTCACAGGGAAGGAAAAAAAAGAATTTACTTGGGAGAGTGTGGGGGGGAAGGAAATTAATATTTCAAGAGAAGATCAAAAAGGATTCATGTTTTAATTAGACTCCTTAGTTATTTCTAATGATAACTGGTTTCAGAAAGACTGGATGATTCTGCTTTCCCACTCCCTGTATGCTAAGATCTTTCTAATTTATACACTTTTATTTTTAGTTTTATTTTGGGGCTATACAGCTGTACTTTTTGATAAGCTGTATATTTTCTAAATCTCTTAATCCAAAAAGAGTTGGAAGACAAAAGCCAAGAATTATTTTATGTGTGCAGACCTCCTAAATTCTGACATTTTGCAGAGGATAAGTACAAAACAAGAATTAATCTGGAATTCTTACTGCAAAAGTGTTCAGTAAGATGTGCACTGATGAGCAATGTCCTGCTCATCAAAATGGGTCAAGAGTTTGTTTCCCCGTGGTCAGAACGAAACATTCACCAGACCAGAGAGGCCAAAGTGACATTTCTGCTCTGACCTCCCGAGGGTTTCCAGACAAAGCAGTGTTGGGTCTGCCACGTGGCTTTCACCAGGGAGGTGCACCAAGGAAATGCAGCCTTTCAGAAAAAAGGGAAATGCAAGTTTCCAGTTCTAATTAAACAACCTGCAGAACTTGTAATGAAGCTGCGCTCATTAGTGATACAGCCAACCACGGCAATTAAACCCTCTGACTATTCTGGTAGCTCTAAGAGTGATTATGGTGTTCTCTTCCCTTTTTTTTATAATTTTGTCTTTAACAATTACAGCAGCTGCAGCAACCCAAACCAAAGGAAACAGAGTTTTGTTGTTAGTTAATCAATTCTACTTCGCCTTGCATACAGCTCTTAATTATGCAGGATATTTTAATTCTTCACAAGGACACAACACTAAAAAAGAAAAGATAGAAGAAATAAATTATTCCTGGAACATAAAACTGACAGACTCTAGGTGGCAAAAAGAGATAGCAATAAAAGTGAGGAATATTTTGAAATTGGCTTTAAGAAAGACAATTTTTAAACCTGCAATAAATGAAAGCAGGAAAAGAGTGTCTAAGAATTATTTAATTTCTTTTTGGCTGTAGACTAAACAAAGTCTGCTTATTTTCATTTATGAAGAATAAAGGTGTAATAATGCATGCTAAGCAGAACCACTCCCCCCCACCCCCAAAAAAAGAAAAAGTTTAATTAAGATAAAGTCATTACTATTATTTGTAATTTGGCAGTCCACAGAACCCTGCAAAAATGTTCAGTCCATTTCTGCCTTAATGCATAGTAACAACCTTCATCAGGAATTTATAATCTGAGGAGGAAGGAAGGGTATTCATTGTCATCACTTTACAAAATAACAGCCAGCAAAGATATTAGAGCTAGTACTCTCCAAGCTGGGTTGGTTCTTAATTCCCCTTGAATAAATTAAAATCATTAGCTTAAGACTATATATGATATATCTCTGACATGACTTGTCAAGCCTAAAGGGGAAAGGAATTAAGATCTTCTCACTACATGATTCTCATTCCATTGCCATTCTAGAGTTAGAAGAACTCAAAGAGGGAAATACTCAGGCTCTTCTACACAAAGTATCTTTAAAATGTAATATTTTTACAAAGAATCTTTTATAAAATGTGTGTTGATGTTATTTCATTGGACACTTTGCTATACTCAGCCACTTTAGGCAGAAAAAAAAAATTAAAAAAAGAAAACCACACCAGTAATGAAGCTTATGGAAAATACTAATTGCAAGACATGTGAAGACTGCATTTTTGAGAAATACAAGGAAGAGGGCCCTGACATTCAAGAAAGTGTGACAATAGAAATTCTGCCAAATAAAAATTGGTATTTGTTATCATGATATCTTCATACACTTCAGTTTACACAAAGCACAATTATTTAACATATCCTGCATAAGATAGAAATGTATTTCAAATTTAGATGAAAAGGAGAATTTATATGATACTAAAAAAAAAAAAAAATTGAAAATATCCATAGAAATGTGTATGACCAGGCTAATTATAAATCTTCTATTAAGATGTAGTGTTGTCTGTTCCCTTCTCAAGGCTCCTGTGTACACAGATGCACAGATAGCCAGTGCCTCATTTCATATCTTGTCATCAAACTGAAGATGTTCACAGCAATTAAATAAGCAAGGCACCAGCTATGAGCAGAGAACAAAAGCTCAGCAGCTGAGTCTTGCATTCACATGATTAAGCAACCTGGAACATTCAAAGGCTTGTGCAAAACACAAATTATTGTCTGTAAGAGAAACAGGAGCCTTTTGAGACTTTTTTTTTTCTACTTCCAAATGAAAAGATGATTTGATGACTTATCAGACTATCAGAACATTTTATCCCAATCATTTTTTTTCTGCCACTGTAATAATATTCTTTGTTAGTTTTAACAAAGAATTCACATTCTGTTTTAGTGTCTTTTCACATCTCTGAAAGTAACAGTATTTGGAGACTTTTAAAATGCAATTTGTTTTTTGAAAGTAAAAAGATTTGGTTATAAGGGGAAAAATCCGTAATTTTATCAGACTTCTGCAATATTAATTTTTTCTTCTAAAATTAAAATTTTTTATGCAATATTCAACATTTTCATTGCTAGAACAGCACAGAACAGACAGGTTCCCCAAAGCCAACAGAGAGGCTTCATTTCAAGCATTTTTCTGAATGTGTTGATTATAGCTTTATGTAAATTAATCAACAGGACAAATGTTCTTTTTAGTTTTGACCACATGTGTATTTTGATGGAGCTGCTTCTTAGCAGTAACAACAGAAAGCACATCATGTGAGCTGTGAGGCCTTTCTGAACAGCTGATATCAGAAGTGAAGCATTTCCTAATCCAGATCCAGCCAGGCAAGTTTGTTCATACAAACACATTTGTATTTTAAATTCTATTCCTTTTTTTTTCAAAAAGTCCTCACAATATATGAATATTTCATATGTGAAGTGTGAATACTGAGCTTTTACAGCAGCAAGCAGGGTACTATAACGTGCCTGAATCTGAACTGAATGTACAAGGATGGTTCACACAATCAGCCCTTCTATTGTGCAGCAGATTAATTCCTCTGAAACTACTGTTGCCTCCTAACCCCTGCACATCCCTTATGAAAAATATATGAGCCTGACACCTCTAAATTTATACTTTATAATCTAAATAATGCTCAGACTAGGACTCAAGCAGTAATCCCCCAGAAAATACACAGCTGTGCACTTGTCTGAAGAAGATAGGCCTGAAATACCTTGGGGGAATTAAGGACCAGTGGGTTAGCAGGGACTGCACGTGACAGGTGAGAAAACCTATCAGGAACTGCACCCTTAATGAAGGTTCAACAGAATGGTAATGGCACCTGAGCTGCCTTTTTCCCTCAGCTTGGAGAGGAGCTGTTACTGAGAGCAGGTAAAAATGCTATTGCCATCTTTTTGGTTTTTTGCTGTGAATAAATGAAATTCTTTTTTCAGGAAGCTTTTGAGGTCTCAGCCCCATGTCCAGGTACCACCCCAGGGTGGTGTGTCTGGTTCAGAGCTGCTCATCATCCTTTTACCATTGACCAGGCTCACTTGCAGTTTGTTGCCCATCTTCACATCCAGGCTTGCCTGGCTCTAAACCCACGTGGTATCACCTGCAGCCACCTGTCCCTGATGTACCACAAACACCACGCTGAGAAATTCTGAGGGATATTTCTGCAATATTGTCACAAGAGAAAATCCCAGAAAATACGACTAAAACATGAGAAAAAAAAAATCTCATTTCTCTTTCTATGCCAACTTTGTCCCTGAATTACTTCTTCAAGCTGAATATTTCTCCTATTTTAGTGTGAAATCAGAGACAGCGGTGTTCGTTCATCTGTCATGCAACATAATTGTAAACTTAGGATGAAGATATGCAACACACCATCTTTTATCATATCTAATTAACACAGGGTTGTTTGAAAAGACAGAGCAATCTCCTGTGGAGTTTTCAGCAATGGCTCTCTCTACACTGCTCCTTTTATTTTGTAAAAATAAGTAGGAAAAGTAATTATATCACATTATATAGACATTTTAGATAAGTCTTGCCTACTCTGAAAGGTCAGAAATCAACTGACCATTCCTTCAGATGGGTAGAAAGCTAAATAAAAAAAGTTTGTGTTTCCATCTACCCTAAGTTCTCTGAGAGTTCTGACTGCTGAAATAACATTAGAACAATTTCTTCATACAGTATTGAGCTTCAATTGTACACTGAGCTGTCAGCTGCAGAAGACAGAATTATTATCTGTTTGCCATGACTTTATTAAAGAAATGACTTATTACTACAGTGTTAAACAAACAGATCCAACAATCCATTGCAGTCTGTCATCTGACACCATGCTTCTCCAAGCCTTGAGATTCTGAACTCTGAATCGAAGCTTTGATGCCATGGTGTGATGTGCCTGGATTTGCTACTGTTTGGCTTTTCACTGAACACACACACCTCTACTGAACTTGTTTTCTAATCATAAAAATCAAGATGAAGTCTTGAACACAGTTTTTCTTCCTAATGAAACTTAGTAACTAAAATAAAGTCTTTTCTAGCCCCTAAGTATTAGGATAAAAAATAACTAAGAACAGTGCAAAAGGCATGACAAAGTAATGGATCATAATATTCAAGTCTGGTGGATACTGAAGAAGGTTAGGATGGGCCCTGTGGTAGTTAAAAGAATGTTTATTGACAGTGCTGATGACTCTGATCCTCCAGGGCAATGGACTGCATGAACAGCTCTCTCAGGAATGGGGGTCACAGGAATATCCAGGCTGACAGAAACCACAATTGCAGCACTGATACCCAAAACAGCTTGAGTTTAAATTACAGATTCATTTCTAATCTAAAAAGTAGTTTAATCTACAATTTTAAGGATACAGTGATGAGAGTTTATGATAAATTATCAGTAGTTTATTTTTATTAACATGGTAACTAACTGATGTAAAGTTACTTTACTGTAGAACTCTCTGTACATAAATGTGATATTTTAGGCTAAGGCCTACATGCTTTAGAGAGATTTGGGTCAGTTAATAACTTGAGCCAGCATATGCAAGAAGTTTTACTCTATAATTACCAAGTGACTTAAAGCTATTTCTTTTCTTATTATAGCCTGAAATTTCCTACCTATCATTTCTTTTCCTGTTGCTCTAAATTCTGATAATTTTAATTTCTCTTCAGTTTTAATTAAGCCACCCTAGGGCTTATAAACTCTGAAAGTTTTTACATTTCTTTTTTTTTTAATAATTAAAACTGATTCAATTTGTTTCAAAGGCCTGATGTTTAAACAGGCAATGTTCTCATAAATCCTCAGCTCTGCTTCTAATAAGAAATATATTTGTGGAATGAACTGTTCACTGCACCACTTTTTCAATTGCTTCAGTCAAAATCAATTAATGTGTGTTCACAGCTTGAAAAGTGCTGTAATGCAAGGCATACTCATATTAATATAAGTGTGTTAATCTTTCTGGGAGCTAAAACAAAACTGTGGACCTGATCTGGTGTCTTCACACTTAGGGAATGCCAAGCAAAAACAGACAGCTTCTCTAACCATCCAGCATCTCAACACATATTGCATAAAAAGACTTGGAGATCTTATAAAACTGTTTTAGGAAAAAGTTTCAGATGGTAAATGGAAACTTCCAGCCATAAAAGAGTAAGTTGCCTCCAATTCTTAGAAAATAAACTTTGAAAACTTCTACTCCAGCTTTTCATGCTTGTGACTAAAATCAGTGTTTGCCATTGGCAGCAAAATGATTGTTTTAGAAACTCCATATTTCACCAGAAACTTCTTTTTTTCTGCAGTGATATACCCTAAACAGGCACCAAGCACTGAGAAAAGGGAAGTACAAAGGAAAACAAGAAGCCTAAAAAAATTATAAACTGCCCTTGCAAGAAGCTATTTAAGAATCTGACCAACAATTCTCAAATAACTTACTTTTTGAACAGAGCATAAGAATTCTACGTATAATCCTGAAATCTTTGCATGGGAGATGCTGCACTACAAAACTGTAGTGTTTTCACACAGAACCAGGCAAATCTATTTATTTGGGTTCACTGCCATCAGCCACTCCTAGCACTGGATCTATACACCTTGCTATTTTGTTGTGGCAACTCAAGAAGAATTGTAGAAGTTATTTTAAAAATACCTTGCAAGGAAAAAGTTGACATTTCTTCATTATTTCAAAAATTCTTTATAAAATAGCAGCTGCTTCCACAGGAAATCTCGCTGCTCTCAAATGCACTTTAACATTGACAACAGCTTTCAAGCAGGAGAGGTAACCTTGAAATCCTCTCTTTACCTGGCTTCCTCTGGTCATGCACATCTACAGTTCCAAAGTGCTGGCTGATCCAAAAGCCAAGCAGAATTCAAGAGATGGCTAACACAAGAGTAGGCAGAAATGACCTTGCCATCAGTGAGAGGCAGAAAAACAGAAAACTTGAAATTAGGTGGCATCTTAAAGGAAAGTATCTTTTTGGCCAAGGTCTATCTTTTAAGGAAATTGAAATAAATATAATTTTGGTGGAAACGAAATGTTTTGACTCAACCAGCAAAAATAAAAGGAGATTCAGGCAGCACAATTCCGACCAGGCAGAATCCAAGACACGTTATCTGGTGTTCTAGGTCACATTTCTTCATCTGTCAAACAGTTTTAACTTACCTATTTCATATTCTTAATTAAGGTCTTTGCAGTGTTTGTGACCAGCACCTACAGCATTTTGCACATCAGTGGCCTCAGTATTGCTTTTGGGTTTAATTTACTTGCAGCAGCATTTCTGAAACATTTTCCCAAAGGCTTCGTGAATAAAAAATAAACAGGATTCTTAGTATTCCCCTTTTCTGACAAGCTGAGAAATACTTTAACAGCTTGTCCATATGCCCAATCTAAAAATTCATAGGAAAGTAAGGAAAAAAATATTAGATAAGAAATATAAAGAACCTGACTGATGTTCTGGAGGGATTCAGAATTTCTGTTTCTTCCTCTGAACATTGTTGTCTCACTGCACACACGATTCATTAAGTAGGATCACCTTATGAAATAAAGCACATTACAAAGCTCAGGATCACAGGAACCGAGGGAAAGGGTTTTGCTGAGTCAGTCACCAGGTGACTAATCCTGTACCTGGCCACCTTTTGGAAATATCAAAAGAACCCCTTGCTTTGGAAAACATTCTCCACCTTTTTCTGTCCTGCATTCCTAAGGGGCGAGAGGAAGGAATAGGACACAGCCTTAAATGCTGAAGGGAACTCTCCCTTAAGTGAAGATCACCATGAGGTGGCAGAGCAAAGCAACTGCTCAGAGCCTACCCTTGACTTTGCCTTGTTCCCTGCACTCACACTCAGCATTTGCTCCTCTGTGCTCTCCCACAGCCCCACAATCTGCCCCTGCATCCCACTGTGGATGGCCAAACACTGACTGGAAAAGACAAAGCGAGACACTTTCCTCTTCCCCCCCTCCAACACCAGCAGCAGTTTTCTACAAAGAATAAAGCAAAAGGAGGAAAAGCATCTATCTTAGTGACATGAGTGATTTATAGCCCCAAGGAGCAATAAAATGATCCATGACTAGGAGTCAGTGTTTTTATTAGAAATGATGATTCCCAGTCATGGTGCTTTTTCGTTGTGTGCATAATTAATGCTGGCTTGTGAAAGCTGCCAGTGACGCCCATCACCAGTGGATGTTCCTATAAAATGTGTCTGGATTTGAATGCGTGATGAAGTTTTTCTGTCTTTTGGGATTCAAAACAGAAGTTTGTGAATAATGCAAGTCTGAAAACCAAAAATAAGAAAGAAACTGCTTCTTGCCCAGTGAACAGCAGAGACAAGAGCATAGAATACAAAGTAAAATTAACCAAGCAGGCCCAGACTGTAAAAAACGGAACTGTGTGGAAATCTGTTTGATTTTTACTGAGAAAATAACTGCAAATGAGAAATTCAAAACTGTTTTACTGACAGCTGTGGCAGCAGCCAATTCTTTGTTTACCCAGTCATCAAAACAGAGAGAGACAGCACTGGAAGTCTCCACTTCAATGCCTGTCTGAAATCCTGGCCTTAAGAGTGCATCTCTACTGATGGGAAAGAAGTGGACAGCAGTTGCCTTCTTTTCTGAGCTCAGTGTTTGACTCCTGGTGTGGTTTGGATCCAAAGAGCTGTCAGTCAGCTGGACACACCCTGTGCCAGCCTTAAACCCTGTGTGTACACAACTAGCCATGCCTGTCATCTCACAAACATAAACCATGGCATACACTGTACACACAAACAGTGGTTGGCACCTAAACAACTTTGGGAATTTCAGAGGATGTGTTTACATCCATAATTTGAAGACTAAATGCTGTACATGCAATTACCAGTGGCAACAGAGAAATATTTGTACTGGGAACAATATCCAATTTATGTTATATTTGTGCAGTAGCATTACAGTCTTTTAACTAGTTCTTGAACCACATTGCCATACTCTAAACCAAGCTTTTTTTTTTTTTTTTGCCTTTGCCTTCCTCTCAAAAAACACTTCTACATGTAAAGTAGCCTTTTCCTGCTTACTTCAATCTCTTCCAAATTTCTTATTATTACTACAAATACCACATAAAAGAAAGCAATATTAATACTCCAAGAGCAGAGATACTGTCAATAGTTATGTTTCCAAGTAGTATTTTTTATTCTGCATAGCCTTTTGGATTTATCAAAATATTTACTTATGGGAATGGCTTTACTTAGTGCCTGGTGGATCACCAATTACACATAAAAGAACAAGATCATAAAATATTGATAAAATCATTAAATACTGTTTTATCCATTTACCATGGCTAAAACCACATGCTGCTACAATCTTAACTTGATTCCCAAGGAAATAAATTATTTTGAGAACAGTATTTAATTGCTAGAACACTTTCAGAATAAAAATAAAATAAAATTTAAAAAAAAAAAGAGTACCTTTCCTTTCCCCAATTCCAATTTTCTCTTCATGTATTTGCCTCATCAGAACACTCTGGTGATCTGAACTAAATGTCCCAGACCCAGAATTTTGGAGGCGTGCTGTGCTCCTGAAATAACACTGTGACTGGAGTTGCAGCTCCTCAGAACTATCAGTAATTAGGCTCTTAACCATGTTAAAAAGCATTCTGTTCTCCAGTGTTATCCCTCTATTCATCCTCTCAGACAAACAATTGGGGGGATGTTGGCATGAGGCCAGATAAGAGATATCGATTGGGTTCCTTAGACAAAGATCATAACTGGCTTTCAGAAAGCTACTCCAGTTCCTTCTCTTTCTGGACAAAATGGTTTCTCATTCTTCTAGTGACCAGTCTAAATCTCCAGTATGCATGTGACATCACCAAACAGAACTGCACATGTGTAAGACAGAAAGAATAAGGCAACAGCTGGATGCAATTCCCTTTCTCCTCATGCAAGGTATTTATTAATTATTGCTGGCAGATCCAGCCCTGTTTGTCCTGGGTGCCAATCTGCAGTGTGTGCTGGTGCAGGGTCAGACATGGCAGAGTTTAGGATGCAGACCTGGGCTGTTTTCCAAAGAAATTAAGGATAGAATTCTATTCTTACACAGAAGAACTTTTATTTAAGAAGAGAAGCCGGTGGATTTGGGAGCAGAACCAGCCACAGGATCTGCTGAGACTGGTTTTGCCATAATAATGGTAACCTACTTTTCCACACTTACAAGAAGACTTCCCCAAGCCCAGCACTTAATTAAAGAACAAACAAAACAAACAAACAAATTGTCCTGCAGCTCAAATATGCAGATAAAACCAATAGTGTTAACTAGGCTGGCAAAATTTGGTGTAAAATCCAAGCAAAGGCATAGCAAACCTTTAAAGCTGCAGCAGTGTCAGCATAGAAGGACCCCAGAACCTCTCCCAGCACGGAAATCCATCGACCCCAAGCACCCACACACTTCAAATGAGCTGCCCCAGTCAGCCTGGTGAAAGTTTGCAGGAGCTGTCTATGCAAGCATCATCTTTTCTTCCTGTATGATTTATACTTAGGTTGTTTTCTAACCTTATTTTAAATATGGTTGGAGACTATCAGCACAACTGATAGGAAGATACTTTATTCCCCTTCTTGTACTCAAGTTGTTTTTCTCAGTTGCTTTTCAGAGCTCCTACTGAGTTGTTAATGAGCTGTCAATTATTTGTGCAAACTGGGAGGCAGGCACTGAAAATCAGCCACTGGATAAGAAACATCCCTCAAATCTGGTGAAAAGGAACACTACCTTTAAGGATTCTCTTCAAATTGATGAATCGTCATCAATACCAGAACAAAAGCTACCCTATATGAGATAGGTGACCGTTTGAAATGTGTCTGCTCTAGTAAAACAAAAGACAGCAAATTATAAACACAGAGATGTAACTCAGCAACTCCATTCACAGCCATATTTTGAAGGGGCAAAAATTAAAATGTCACTATTCTGCTGGAAAGAGCACCACAACCTGATCACAGTTCCCATCACTGCTAATGTTCACCGGTTTGCTGAGAGTGGTTTTCATAAACAATAATCAGCTTAGCTTCATTTTTTTCAAAGGACCCTCTGGTTCTTGGCCCTACATGTACCACACAGCACACACAGCTGCTTGTCTTTTACTACAACCAATAGAAAGAGGTTGTTGGTGGCAAAAGTAGTAAGGAATATGGCCAGGAAATCCAAGAACCTGCTACAGAAGATGGAAGTGGAACTTACCTGATCATTGTTGGAAATACCATCAAGTTTTTCTCTCTCTTTCTCTCCCTGCCACTTTATCCCCTGCTGCTCATTTCCACCCTGCAGTTGTGTGAATACTGATTGTGGGTGGCTGCATTCTGAGAGCCTGGAAACCTTTAATGTGAAAAATGAGAACAATAATAATTTTCTAACCATCTTTTCTCATCTCGATCATCAGTTGCACTCATAAGACAAAATTAGTAGTTTTAATTACAGTGATACAACTTTTAAATCGTCCTCTCCTCTAAGAAAAAAATAACAATGTTTTTCTAAGTTTTACTTATGCAAAGGGTTATCCTTAAGAAAGTACAGCGGGATATTTCATATGCTTAAGTTTAATCACATGCATAAGTCGTTACAGAATCAGAGACTGCTATTTTTGCTGGAAGATCACGTACATTCCCATGAAGGGAGGACTGCTTCCCTCTGACAGTCCTCCTGACTCTCATATTCTGAGAAAACTGGACCCACACTGAGCAGATATGGGCATCCAAAAAGCTGCACTGATCTTCAGTGAAATGTTAGGGCTTTTCTAGCAAGAAATGAAATTAGGTGGGTTTCAGCAGGTGCTTCCTCCACCAGAGGGTACAGATCAAAATTGTAACACAGGGGCAGAGATGCAAAGGGTTAGAAATCCCTGAGCATTGCAAAAATCACAATGCAGTGCTTTGAACTCATTCTCCTTCAGGGACCAAACCAATACTGACTGAAAAACTCCTATTTTTGACACAAATTTTGTAAAAATGTCTAAAAATTATTGATGAGATTTTGCTAATCTTTTAACGATGAGAATAAGGACCATTCACAATAAATGCAGTGATGCTCACTGATGCTCATCAACAGAGCCACAGAGAAAAGGGAAGGTTTTTTTAATTTTAATTCAGATAACGCAGAAAGTAGAAGGGCTACCTGAGCCTGCCCCTCTAAAATTACCAGACAGTCAAGAGACCACACAGCAACATTTCATCTGCACATCTCTCCACCCAGCTACACACATGTGACCTGCAGGGTAACACAGAAGCAACACTCAACACCATCTGGTGTTTGACTGGAGCACAGACCCTCTCACCAGGTGCCAGTCTGAATTTAAGTCAGAAGGCAACAAATAGAAGTTGTTGCCACGGGCTGTTCAGGCTTTATATCAGTCCCATCACAGGGATTGATATGAAAGCTCCAACTCTCTCGGTACTGATTTGTGTCCTTGCTGAGCAGACCCAAGGATCAGGCAGCAGAAGCAGCTGCATCCCCATCCCTGCCCTGTGAGGGGCTGCAGGGCAGGGCTGGAGGAGAAGCCACCCCACATTCTGAACAGCTGCCTTGTGTCCCCCAGTCTAAAACCCAAAGAATTCCAGTCTCCAGTTCCAGCTCCTTTGCATCACCTTTCACAAACAACTCCACTTGAGGAAGCACAACATGAATAATGTGTTTTCATTTCAGGAAGATTTATTTCCCTGACATCTGCTGAAATCATCTGTTTAGGGGCACAGACCCTCCAAAGGTGTGATTAAAGTCTCCAGGTTGCTGGAATGGGGCCAGCAGCAGCTCCATGATCTGCTACAAAAATTCAAGTGCAAGAACACCCACAACCACCCAACAAAACCCCATCCAACTAAGAAGTGTAAGGAGTGGGGAATCTTCTACTGAGGAGTACAGCTTTTAATTTACACTAGCAGTGAAGGTTAGACATGCAAACACAGACCAGTAATGTGCACAACGAATGTGGGAGCTGATGGATCAGCCTGATTTCATCACTGCTATTAAATTAATACAGGAGTTATTCCTGTGGTATCTGTAGCACAGCCAGACCCACAGGTCTCAGCTGACATAACTGGAGGCAAAGTCACTTGCCTATGGCAAACACATGATGAACAGAATTATAGTCCAGGTCTCCTGAGTCTCAGACCAGATCCTTTTTTTTTTTTTCTGATACCATCTGCAATGCTTAAGGAGCCACTTTCACTGGGAAAAACGTGACAACAAACAAAGGTAAGCTATTATAAATTGATTTCAGAGATTTTAGCTCTTTTCCTAGGTTTGGTAAATTTTCCTAAAACTTGGATATCTAGGGGGAAAATGGCACTTTCACTTTGTGTTTTAGAAACATCATCTGGAAACAGAACATTTGCTTACAAGAAACCACAGACACTAAACAGCACTGCCTCCAAAATCTGCACATTTAAACTGCATATCAATTAACTTCCCTATGTAAGAAAACGGGGGGGGGGAAAAAGGAAAAAAAAAAAAGCAAGCTTATATATTCCTAGAGGTTTTTAAATAATAGGCTGCACAAAGCCCATATTAGAAATCAAATTATGACAAGAAATTTTTCTGTAAAAAAATGCCATGCAGAAGATGGAAGCATGAAATATAAACCCACATTACCTTTTTTTTTTAATCTGAAAATCAGTAATGAAAAAAATACTACATTTTTAGCTGCATATCAAATGATTTTCCTAATTATATTTTCCATGATCAAGAGAACAGACACTCATTTAAATAGACTGAAGACACACAGTTATTTTCTAAAAGATTTGTATCAGCCAAAATCAAATAACACACCAATCATGTTTTTTCTCATTCAGCAAAACATCTGTCACAAACCTGTGCCATGCAGACCAGAGGCTGAACTGAAGTGTCAGGAGTGTGTGCAGCATCCTCCCAGACACTGATTCAGTTTGACATTCCTAATATTAACAGCAATATACATATTGTGCTTTAGCACTCACATAGCACTTTATTTCTCAAAGCAAATATGATGGTTTCTCAGGATCTATTAACACTTGAAAAATATTTTTCTGATCTTAATTTAGATAAAGTCTGAATACTGATATGTTCTGTTGCATAGACTTTTCACATCCATAATGTTGACAGGGATGGACTGAGATTAAGGCAGTTTAAAAAACACAGTTATTAAAGCCAAAACAATTAAAATAAAGGCAACCAAACATTCTCCTTGTATGTCATCTTGCATTCAGGAGTAAAGTTTTGGCCTCACTGAAGCCAGGATTTCCCCCAAAGTATTAACAAATACCTCTGTAAATCCTCTACCAGCAAGAGTCAAAATAGGAAAATCAAGAGTAAAGACATACAAGTGTAAACAGTACTTGGCATCTTTCTATCAACTTGACTGGATGCCAGTGAGAGAAATTCCACTGTCAGTTATCATTGTGTAAGAGAAGGCAAAATTCTGCTGAATATTATCCTGAGTGTACAGCAGTGGAATGGAACCTGAACCACTATTTCATCAAAAATGTCTCGTTACGAAAAGGTGTCTTTTCTATGGCACAAGTATTTCAGTTCAGTGAGGTATTTCTGGGTGAATTACACTGCACACACAGAACTGAGCCTGATGACTTCCTGTGGAAAAAGAATTCAGAGTGCATTTCAGTAGCAACTTGACTACATTCCCAGTGTGCCTTTAATGCCATTTAAGAAAAACACACACAGGCTATTCAATGACCCCTAAAGGGAAGTGCATGCCTACAGCTCTGGAAAATACAGATCACATGAAAAGGACAAATGTCGTGGAGATATATTTTTTAAATGTTAAGTATTATGAGCCTTTTTTTGTACCACAAATAAACTTTATTATGTTAAAAACACTACAATCAACTAGGACTGCTTTTGTGCCGTGAGTAATGGGTGGAATTAAACAAAGCTGCAGGCACAGCAGAGCTGACCTCTGAAAACTGAACTCTGCATTTTTCCTCCAACAGTTTATATTATTTTATTTCTGTAGCATTTGGAAAGGAGCAAACTCAGGACCCAGCCAGTTATAGAGTTTTTCTGGCATGATTCAGCATCCCTCTGCTTTCACCTAAGAAGCCTCTGTCCCTGCAGCCACTCCTGTACACCAGGGTTTAGTCTGGCCAGCCTCACAGGGGCATCTCACCCAGTCAGAGGACAGGACTTTGTGGAAGTGAGGGGAAAAAAAGAAATCAGCACATAGTCAAAAATTCCTGCTATACTGCATTCGACACGATCTCGTAATACTGAAGATTTAATATACATTTATGCAAAAATTATCTCTGCCTGCTATATTTGTTTGACTTGTTGTAAAATATTTATGTTAAAATCTGTATCCCATGGTCCTTCTGATAAAGCTTGCAGAGTTGTGTGAGGATCCAAAAGGATGTGTGTGCCCCTCATGTGCAGTATAGTGTTTTAATTTTAAATTGTATTGTGCCCATCAGAGCTGGGAAAAGCCTCAGACTGCCAGTTCTCCCAGGGCCAAGGAATGCTTTGTTATACTGATGGCAGCACCCCTCTGTTTGCCCAAAGGTACTGGCTTCACCAGGGTAGCATTTTAACATATGTGGAAAGTATATTCTTACTATTGCCTTTATCATTTATGACAAGGAGATCTCTAATGTATGGCTAAGTTTCCACCTGGAGAAATCAATAGTCTTAAATAATAACTAAGATTTCAGGTCTTTCAATCACAATGCAAAATAACCTACTATTAACTTTACAAATGAGAACCAAGTTAAAAGGCTTCTAGCAAATTACCAGTGAATCACCAGAATTTGCTTCAGGCAGAGATATTATTCCTAAATTGTTGCCAGTGATCTATATCTTCAGCGGTTTTTATTGCTAATTTGCACTGGTTTCTCATACTCTTCTTCTAATGCATCATTACAGGAGCCAGATAATTTGTACTGCTGCCAATAACTGTCTCAAGGTAAGGCTGTTTAGGTAGAGCAAGAATAATGCACAGCAAGAGCCAGCCTTCGAAAAGAACCCAAATTACAGCATTGTTATGGAAAAAAAAGGAACCACTTAACAGAACAGAAAGCTACATCCTTACGTATCTCGCTTTCAAAACCAAGGCCATCACAGCTAAAGCACTACCTTAATAATAGACTGTTAAGGCCTTTCTTTCTTAGTTTTTAAAATTCTATTCATTGTCTTGTATGTCATAAAAACATGCTGGGTCAAGCTGTACCTGGAAACATTGTAAAGAGTGACACAGGCACTCAGAAGGATTAAATTGTAATGCTATGGAAAATAAAACAAAGGATTACATATGCCCTGAGATTTCTCACACTGCTCCAAACTTTGATATTACATAAGCCACCTTGAACATTAAAACTTTATAAAGCTGGTCCGTTATATAAAGGCTAGTAATAATAAGTTATGGATCAATAAAAAATCGTTTGAACAAAATGTAATAAAAGCTCAAGTTAAGATGGATTGGTCATAAGCAATACTCATTTCTTCTTTGATATGATATGTTCTTTCTTATCTTTCTTTGGTACACCATGGATTTTTGCTTTCAACAAACCTCCTCAGTCTGTTCTTGGAGGACAGCACTGGGCAGAGTCAGTGTTAATACAGCTCATGCAACTGAAGAAAGGGCAGTTGGAGAGGATTCTCCAGAGAACCAATCTCAGACTCCATGAAAATGTGGAGGTAAAAAAAAAAAAAAACCAATAAATATATCAACATCTAATCTGCAAAACTAAGCCACCATTTCCAGCCTGGGCATATCATTCCCTTGTGGCTACTGGGGAAATGATTACTTGATGTTAAGAATTCAACATATTGATGGAGGGAATATTTACAAAAGGTTCAGCACAGAGGAAGGTGTGTAGCTAAAAGCAGTGAGAATTGGCAGCCTCATCTCAGGCATCTTTTGATGTGATTTATGAAACCATGCAAGTGAGCCATGGTCTTGGCACAGTTTCTTTCTCCATCTATGCCCGTTCTAGAAATTGCCCATCCACTGTTACATGCAGAAATGTTGTGAAGTGATGGTGTTAATCCCCCTCTGTTCACATGAACTCCTCGTGCCCAGCAGCTCTTTCCTCCTTCAGCACCTCAGTGCTTGACCCTGAGAGGGACCTTCTTCCACCTTCTGTTTGGAGTCACAAGGCTCACCAAAGGTCAGAGGACAAGAGGGAGGATGGAGGAGGAAAGATTCACAGCAAAAGCACAAGCAAATCATAACTGGTGACTGGCTCTTTGTGTCAAAGGCTTTCAGCACAGCAAGCTGAGAAACAACAGGCTTCTGAATTTCAGCATGTCCCAAAGGTGTGTGGAGAAAAAAGTCCTGGTGAGGCAGGGCCTGAGTTCCCACTTGAGGAGCTAACCTTGAAAGAAATCTCTGCATTGGTAATTAATTTATACCAATAATTTGATAGACTTACTGCCAGCACACCACAAATCTGAGGTTAATTGCAGAGAAGGAGAATTTGGCAGTGAGAACTGCAGAAAGCAGAAATGTGTTAACAGAACTATAGCAGGAACATCACACCTGGCACTGCAGCCACTGCATGATAACCACCTGAAGAGCTGGCTGGGCAGCTGAGGAATAGGCACACATGTGAAGATGGTGTAAATCAAGTTAAAAGAGGAATTATGAATTAGGGAACAGTTTAGGAAGAGAATAGACAAAATAGTACTGTTTATAAATAAGGCATTTTTTTGTTTGGGTATTTTTGTGGATTTGTTTCAGCTTTTTGTTTGGTTGGTTTGTTGTTGCTGCTGTTTTTGTTGTTTGGGGTTTTTTGTTTTGTTTTGTTTTCTCCTGTTCAGCATCCAGAAAATGAAGCATGTCCAAAAAAAAATAATAATAATAATAAAAAAATAATAATAATTTTGCCAGTGTCTTGAAAAAAGCTAGAAGAGAAAGCAGCTCCAACTCAACACACAAGTGTGGGTTACTCAGAAAGTGCAACTCGTAACTTTGGCCATCTCTTATTTCACTTACAGCCCAGAGGCCAAGATAACAACCATCCTGTGTAAGGGCAGGAACAGTCCCAGTCCAGCTTCTACAGTGAAATGAAACAGTGTCTCCTCTCTCCACAATGGCATAGACAGTCAATTCACTCAAGTTTGTAAAGCACTTTGGCTTCTTTAACTGGAAAATACTGCATTCTGGATCATTATCTCATCTCTGGCAATATGATACAGACATTCAATAGCAAGTTTAGCATTTATTGAAGTGCTACTCTGTTCTGCCTTCACGACCTGCTCTTCAATTACTGCCAGTTAACTCATGACTGACCAAATCTACTGCTGTGTTTTCGTGATCTGTGAGAACATTTTAAAAGCAGCTTTAAACATTCCAACTGTTTTCTTTTATTCTATTTCATTTTTTTAACTCAATTCCACTTTCTATCAGCAAGTTATGTGAAGCCCCTCTGGTTATGTACTGCTTTTTCAACACTGTATTCCAGAAAAAAAAATGACATTAAAGTTTCCATCCAAGTGCACTTCATTTCATCATGCCAGTATGTAAGCAGTACTAGCTTTTAAATCTGAATGTAACTAGTTAATAGAAAATGTCAGTATGAGACAGATACCTTCTTTCCACAGCAGAATGAAGAGCAGCTCAGAGAAATGTCACAAGAGTGACTCAGATCGGGTTCTTGGTAGGTGTTTTGTACCACCATCATCCAGACCTCTTTTTAAAAAAACCAAACCACCAAAACAAAAAAGAAAACAAACAACAAAAACCCCACTTACTTTCTTCTCTAATGCTAAAGAGGGAACAAAAAAAAAATTTCATCTAACCTACTGATTTTGCAGATTTGGATAAAGTTATAATTTTACAAAAAATGTAATAACTGCAGATTTTTAGGCAAATGCTCAGGTGTGTCTTGAGTGTAACTGAACAAAATGATCTCTAAGTAGGATTCGATGTCTGAAGGATCTTGATGTCTGAAATACTATTACAAGATTTCAATATTGCATGTTGAAGAGAGGCATTAATTTTGTAAATGCTCAGAAAAGCACGGATAAGCTTCAATGACCAAACTACAGATAATGGAAATACTTTCTCTAAATTTAACCATTGATTCTTATTTCTTTACCCAGAGATGATGTTCAGAAGAACATAAAAATACTGGCAAGAACAGAAGGAATCATCTTCCAGCATGCAGAACCAAGATTATTTTCACCCAGAAGCAGAGCAGATTCATAAAGCAAAGAAATGCTCCCTCACAAAGGGCCCAACTGACTGTCCAGTTTTGTCTTTAATGTAATTTGTCACGTCTACTGGACTTGACCTTTCAGCAAGTGTGTTCAGAAGCTGATAAAGGAAAAGCAACCCAAGACATTAACTCAGCAGTTAGTATGTGAATTAAGTATTGCCTCTTGCTCCATGAAAGAAATCCAACCAAGAGTAGATAGGACACAAGCAACAGTAACATGCTACTGAAATAGGTATATGATTTCCACTCAGTCCATTTAATTAATATTGCCACTGAATAAATATTTGTTGATGTTTCCAAATCTCGGGGGAATTTCAGATAAGGGAGGGGAAACACTTGAATTATTTTACTGAAAGTGGGAGTGGAAGTACAGTGGGATTCACTCATGGGATGCTCAGCATTGGTCTGAAGAACACGTGGGAAAAATGTACTTACAGAAGAGTATTTACAGAGGGAATGAAGCTCCTGTTGAGGAGCAAACAGCTGGACACTGGATTGCATCAGTCCCAGGCTGTAAGCTCAGCTTAACATCCATTTGAAGTACTCTCAGCTCTGAATAAATGAAAATTACTATCCAGCACTCAAATCACTGTTTTTCTTCAAATGAGAGCCTTCATTTTCAAACTTGTAGGAATCTTTGCTGTTATTACAAAGCCTATTAAAACTAACATGTAAAACCTTACATCCACAAGTTATACTCTTGTGCAATGTAAATAAGTGCAGCTATCCCAGAAGATCCTAGACTGAAAAACAATCCTGCTGTAACTATCCTTGATATCAGCTAATTATATATTCCCTGCTACAGCTTTTAAGTCACTATAGAACGGATCACACTTCATAGCAGCAAAGATGATATCCCTTGGGACTGACTTTCCATTGAAGAGAGCTTTAATTTATTTATAGCTACACTTTATACTGCAAATGACACTGGAAACCCAGATAAACTGTTTGGAAGAATTGCTCTCTCCTATTAAATTAGCTGCTATAGTTAACTGATTAAAATCTTACTGCAAAAATAAAAGGTTTAAACAAGTTTGCCTTGTAACAGGGAATTGAAAGGCATTCTGTGCTAGGAGCTACTGAGAAAATAATGACAATAGAAAGACTTCTTTTACAGTTTCTGAATGTCTTTTATGCCAAAAGAAATAAAGCAAGCTTTACAATGGGGAAGAGAGCTTTCCAAGAAAGCTTTTTATGTTTTGAAAGATACATGAGCTGTTCCCAAAAACGTTTTGAGCAGGCAGTCAGGGTAGGGCTGAAGAAATGCAACATGGCTTTGTCTGCTCAGTCCTGGTGTCTCCCCCTACAGAGTTTATGCTTCAGAACAAAGGGGGTTCAAAAGCTGCGGTAATTCTGTGCTCTGTACAGGAGTATAATTGTGATTAACTTTTTACAGCAACTACTCCTATCAGCAACAGCAGCAACTGCAAGGCAAGATTAGTTCAGGTTCTTCAAAGAAAACATCTCTGTGTTGTCCTGAGAACTTCCAAAGACAACTGCCACTCTACGAATCTATGACCTAAAGCCTGAATTTTGGACAAAAACTGCATTTGGGACAAAAACCGAAATGTTTATTACAGACTTTTTATTTGTTTCCTTTGGTGACTTGTGTGTTAAGGTGAAGACACTGGGTTCATTAACACTGTCTCTTTTTTTTTTAACTCAGTACCCAGAGAGAGGATTTTTAAACGTTTGCAGTTGTACTCAGGCTTTCTCTGGCACAAATTTTTCATTTTCCTGTCATTGGATAATCAGTATTTGAACAGCCCCCATATGACATTTCAACTCCAACAGCACTCACAGAGCACTGTGCCTTCTGAAGCTGTTACTAAACTTGCATCAAAAGAAAGTGCAAGTGAGGGCTGGGAAGTGATTTGCAAAGGTTTTGTTTGTTTACCAAGCTATTCAGCCTCCAAATCCACTGCTAAGGATAGGGGTTTGTTTGTGCTTTAACTATAAACACCTTCCCTATGTGCAACACAGAAATGTCTCATCTACAGGTTGGCATTAACGGGACTTTATTTACTAATTAGTTCAGCACTTTATTACAGTGAAATTTAAATGTACTAATCAAATGTTTATTTTGTAATCATGTTACATTAATGCTAATTAGTGATGTATTTATCGCTTCATGGATTATATTTAAATTTAAATACTCTAGTCAAAAGTTTGACATTAAATTGCATCTACCTACTTAAACAGTCTCTAATGTATTAGCCAATTTTAAATACCATTAGACAAATGCAAGTATTTCTTTTTACTGTAAGAATTTTTTTTTTAAAACATCACCTAGAAAACTTTGTAATTGTTATTCTGTGGGCAAGTATTTCTTTCATAATTATAAGCATATAGGTCTGAATCAAACATCTTCTTTAATAGCTTTCTTTTCTTTAGCTAGTATAATAGATAGTATAATTTAGAGAAGTAATTTTAGAAAAACCATTTTAGTCCAGACCACTGGGATGTAACAAATCATACAAAATTCCAATGAAAATGAATAGATTTAAATGTAATTCACCAGGGTGTGAGATTAATTATTAACTACTAATAAGCTGCTCTTGTTATATGGCAAGGAAGACGTTCCCCAAGATGACAACAAAAAAGGACTCCAGACAGCAAGAAAACTGCCATGCCAGTTCTTACTGAACCAGACCTGTTTGCAGCCAGGCTTCTACACGGCTGTGGTTCTGGGGGAGATGTAAGCAATTATAAGAAACCACGGGTGGAACAACAGAATAAAACAACAGTAAAAGCAAACACTCTTCAGTGGAATAACCAGTGCATGACAACTTTGCTATATGGAGAAAAAAAATCTAAAATACTTTGCAATTCCACTTTTCAAATATTAAAACACTTTATTGTTACCAACTCCTAAAAATTCCTATTCAGGCTGGAACAACCTCATGATCAGCTTTTGCAGGTGGGACAGAGACAAATGAAGCTTAAGATGCAAAGATTCATCATCTTCAGGAGGCTGGTTATGAACAACACAGTTCAGACTCACCTTTTCCCTGCCAGATATGAACACTGGGTTGCATTAACTTCCCAAAGACTGAGGCAGAGCACACCTCTCCAAAGATAGGTGAAATCTCAGAACTCCAAAGTCTGGATGATTTATTTCATGACCTATCTGTCCTTCCCTCAGATGCACCGTGAGTCTTTTTGTTTTTCAGAAAATAGTAATAATGTAAAGCTAATGTGAAATTCTCCTTCCCCTAATAACTTATTCAAGTACTTTATCAAAAAGAGATAAAGCCCTGTTGCTTTCATAAAATAAAATACTAAAAAAACACCCAGATGTCATCTTGTTTTACATGTGCTGCTTTATTTTTATACTCGGTTTTTCCAGTGTCATTTAGTCTCAGCTGAGACTTTTAAAAGCTCTGCAAGGTTTTTCTTGATGCTGCTGAAAAGCTTTGCATTTATCTGACGCCTAAAATGGTTTATCCAAGGCAACTTATTTGCCAGTGGCAGTGTTTGGAACAGCATTCAGATACTCAGAATCTCATTCCACTGTTCTCACCTAGAAATAACTCCTGAAACCATAAAAGGAGAAACACATAAAAGGATTGTCAGATTTGTTTGTCAGATTTTGACAAACCTGAAGATTTTGTGCAGGTGTATTCTGTTGTTAGTGGCTATTCAAATACAGTGTTGTAATTATTATAAAATTCAATTGGGCTAACAAAACATTAAGTATATTTTTGGATAGGATAGGACCTCTAGTTTGCTTTCCTTCTAATAAAATAATATTCAGAAATGTAGTGCATTTAAAGAAGATGATGTTGGGACATCTGCCAGTGCATTTACTGAAGGAAGTGAAGAACAGAAAGAGCATTTCCTGAAAGAGAAATGATAAGAATTCAGAGATAGATCTGAGAGGGGGAGATGCCAAATTCTAAAATAAACAATAAAAAATGAAAACTTAATTGTAAAAAATGTCTTGGAGTCAGCCACGTGGCAGAGGATTCTCAGCACCACAGCAGCCGTGCCAGTGATCAGAAGACAGTAAGTACACCAGTGCTTCTTACACTCAGCTTCTGTGTTGCCCTGACAGTGGCACAGTTTTGGAGTTGCAGAGCCCGTGGATGCAGGAATACCAAGGCCTGTTGTAATGTTCACAATGGCACAGAAAGGTGTTGCAGTGGAAGGGCGAGAAATTTGCACTTTCACATAAAAGTGAGAATTTACTGCTATGCACGTAAGTGGCTCGTTCAGCGAAGGCAGAGGTTGTGGCTGCCTTGCCCTTCTCTGAAATGTGTCCCCTACCCTTAAAAAACACCTCATGCACCCCTGCCATGGCTCAGGCATTAAGATGATCAATGAGATTCTCTCCTTTCAGTCCCTGTGCTGGAATCCCTGACACTCAGAGACAATTGTCAGGTAACGGGGTCTGGGAGGGCACAGGGGCTGCTCAGCTCTGAGGAGCTGACAACACCAAAAAGCAGGAGGGAGATAATGAAGTCCACTGTGTGCTCTGATTTTGTGAGCTACTCCCTCTTCCTGCTCTTCTGAAAACTATGTCAGAGCTAATTAATGTCATCTGTGGCGAGATGGCCCTTCTTAATGAACTTGCTTTTCCCCCTGCAACTAAACTATGTCCCTTAAATTTTGAATGCAGCATCATATTTTGCCAGAAATATTGCTGCAAGTTTTTTGGTTTTGCAATGTTAATTTTTTCCATTCAAAGTGTATTTAAACTGCTGAATGAATAATGCACATTTTTTCCTTTGTTTGACAATTGATTAAAAAGGAATTTACCACCTTTCCTCTTTAGACCTTTTTTCAGTACATCATATTCTAATATTTCCTCATTTTAAACACAGGTAAAAGGCATTTCTGTTCAAATGGGTAGTTCTTTTCCTTTGCAAGTACTAGTATAGATTTCAGTATTTATAAGAAATTACAAAATCTTAAATCTTCCTTGGATCCAAGCTATTTTTCATTTACTTTCATAACCTAGACTTTTTTAGGAGATAATGAATTATTTTTTTTTATATATAGATATAAAAGTAGGTCAGATTTCCATTTCACGGGGAAAGGGGTAGCAGAACATTTTTACCTGCTAATTTACTAAACTCTACACAAGTAATAACATATGAAGGGGTCAATTCCCACTAGTACTGTATTTTAATTATATACATTCATACCCCAAATTAAATTTTGCCTGCCAGCTATTTATAATAATTTAAGTTCTTCAAGCAGTCAAAATTATTTTTAACACTGTGTCTTTCACATGTCTCACATTCCATGTCAATATTCTTAGATATGACTCCAAGGACAAAAAAATAACTCTACTAAATAAAACACAAAAAAAAATACTTCTTGCTTCATGATCCAGTAACCCATGAATAAAAATGAGCTTTGCTCAGAGCTGAGAATACACTGTACTGAAGAGAATAAAACACTGTACTGAAGAAACCTCAAGTCGTGGTAGAATATGGTCTGCTTGATTTCTTCACTAAGTGACAGACATTATGGGTGTTGCTGATTCCTCACAGCAGAGAGAATTCCTCAGCAGTGAGTACAGCTCAGTGTCCAGCCTAAAACTCTCCTTTACACACAAAGCATCAGCACAAACCCCCAGGAGAGCACAGGGACTCCTCTGCTCCCCAGACCCCTGCTTGGTCCAGCCCTGCCTTCAGTCCATGTCCCAGCTCCCTGTGCATCTCCTGCTCCAGCAGCAGCTCTCACAAACTGTGTCAGGACACACAACTGTCAATCCTCACACTGCAAAACTCACATGCCAAGTCAGTGATCATTCACTCCTTTGTTACATTACCAGTGGCTCGGTTTTACCTCTGTTTTATTTTGCTTTGTTTGCCTTGTTTGTTCCATTTAATAGCCATGGACACACAGAAATACTCTGAAAACAAAGGGTAGTGTGTGGCACATCTAAACAGGCCACATGCACTGAAAATATTTCATTTCACCGACCACTTCTTGTTTCGTGTTCAATCCCCTTTAATTCCTTTCCACACCATAAAGCTGCAGCACCACTGACGATGGAGGTCAGTTTAATTTCAGACACTGCAATTCTGAGCACAGATAATGGGAGTGAAAGGCCACAGGGGAGTGTCCACTGTTCATTTCCTACACACACAGGACAAAACCCACCTTGCTCAAATGGAACAAGGCAGTCAAACGTGTGAAGCCAATAGCTAAAATCAGCCAGGAGATCAGATACCTTGCTGCACGTGTGTATTTACAATGACACCCACAGGCATCATGGCAATGGAAATAGTATGAAACTGAGGCAGATGATAGAAAATAAAATCAGATCTGATGTATGAGATTATGGCATATTGGACATTGGAAGCCTTTACCCACTTTCTGAAACAGGGAAGTTATACTGATCCAAGTTGTATAAACATGACAAAAATTAAACCTAAGAAAACTCTAAGGAAGTTCAAGGTTTTTATTATCAACTCATTAATGGCTAAAATTTATAGCACTCAGTTATCCAGTGCTTTGAGTTGAGCTCACAAGCAGAACCTTTTGCATCAGTGTTCCTGGCTGCACAGGGTGTTGGGCTGTTTGTATTTCTGTATTTTTTACTTGCAATCAAAATGTACACGATTTGCTATTGTGGGCTGCCTCCATATCCCAGATGGCCTCCCCGAAATATTGGTCCACCTCCTGGTTCCACCTCCCTACAAGATGTTTTAGAAGGTTTGTAGACTATATCAAGCAATGTCTCCAGATAGTTACCCAGTGCTATTTGAAAGCTCAGGAGCTGCAGCCCACCCAGCCACAGAACTGTAGTCAGAGAGCACCAGGGGATAAATGGGGCTTTGCAGGCAAAGAGGCCACATTTAGGAAGTGTGCTGAGAAACTTCAGCTGAAATTCATATGCTTTTAGAGAGCACAGTCTGAAGCTCACAAAAACTATGGTTCCAAAAACCTCAGAGCAGAAGAAAGAGAGAGTGGCTCACTGCAAGCATTTTTCTCAGCTGGAGCTCTGGGAAGAACTTACTTTCTTTGCAGTCTGAACATATTAGAGACAACAAACTGAGGCTGGGATGAAACTTGAGACTGGGATCCAGGCACTGGATACTGCACAGCCCGTGCACAATCACCAGGCTCAGCCATCTCTCTTCACACAGGC
Source organism: Pyrocephalus nanus (assembly GCA_038380795.1). Classification (NCBI taxonomy): domain Eukaryota; kingdom Metazoa; phylum Chordata; class Aves; order Passeriformes; family Tyrannidae; genus Pyrocephalus; species Pyrocephalus nanus. The sequence continues at coordinate 24,449,256 of CM076270.1, read as the reverse complement.
CCAATATATAAAGAAAATTCCCTTTAAAACCCTCTATATTTCTGTGTTCACAGAGAATCCAAAGATTCTTAATAGCTAGCAACTTTCCACACACACACACACACATATATATATATATTTATAACCTGCCAAGCCCATATGTGAACTAGAGCATATCATTCCACACCAGCTACAACCCACTAACCCAGGCCAGCTCAGTCACTGTCAGGCAGAGTGCATCTCAAAGACCTCTCCTGATTTGGGTCCATTTATCAGCTGTCAAAACAGAGGCTATCCCTGTTGCTGTCAGAATCACCATCCGAGTTTGGAGAAGCATTTGGCCACTCTGAGCATTCAGATTGATTTGGGTTCTTCCAAGGCAAGAGCCTCAGAAAAGACAGTTGGGCTCTTTGGCAGAGCAGGAAAATCACACATGAAGAAACATGGGCGCTGATGGAAGCTTTGCAAAGTTTTGTTTTGAAAACTCCTTCTCCTTGTCACTTAGGAAACACGAGTTGTAAGCCTGCTTTCCCCAAATGACCATATTCATGCTCACTGAAGCAGCACAGTTTCTGCCACAGTGTTTAGGGTTGAGAGAAATGAGATTTCAAAAGCTTATTAATTGCTAAAAATACGTTTCCAAAGGGAAAAAAAAATGCAACAAAATGCGTCAACGTCATTCCAAGTTTGCAGACAGCTCGAAATAGTAACTTTGATTTAGCAGAAATATAATCATACAAATGTCAATTAAATATTTCCCTAGTGATCAAACTTTCAGCCTTTGCATCTGTTGTAAATCCCTGCTAATTCCCAGACTTAACATGAGCCCAAAAACCCTTGCTGTCACTTGGCCCAAAAATGACAGGTTTTCCTAGAGAGATTGCTCAATATTCTTCCTCTTTAAATTCTAATCACACTGAATCTAAAAACTAAATAAAGCTGTGAAATAATTAATCAGCTGTAAAACAAAAGTAGGTAAAACAGTGGTGGTTTTTTATTTGCTTAATATCTGCATGTTTAAATTGCTCCTAACCTTCCAATGTTATCTACTGCCAACAGCTGCATTATCTGCAGGTTAGATCCCAGGAGAATTGTAAAACCCAGGGTAATTTATTGCAAGAATTTAGTCAATTTAATTGTGTAGTGTGCAAGAACCTGGCTTCCATCTTCAGTTTGTTGTGTGTGCCTATTTTTGCTTCTAATTCAGGACTTCTCTCAGGAAGATATTTTCTCCCTTCCTTTTTTTTTCCAAAACATTTCTCCTGAAAACTACAAAAAAACAAAAAAAAAAAAAAAAAAAAAAAAGTGTCCTTGAATTTAATACTCATTCAGCAGCACTCAGAATTTTACTCCATAATAGTCATATAAAATCATATTTCTCTTATTTATTCATCTAGAGCTAGAGCTTTTACTCCAAAGGCCCAGTAATTGCTGAACATTTTAGATCCAGTTTTTATTTATTGGAAACTGAATATAATCTGTTCTGGTGTGACCCAAAGTGACTGAAGCTTTAATCAGACTTACCCTCTTTATTGAAGTGATTTAATAACCACTTTATTGATTTAATTCATACCACAGAGCATCTGAAGCTGGCACAGTTAAACCTCTTTGAACATTACCTTTTTAATTCCAGGAAGAGCACTGACTCCTGGCTGAAAAAGCTTCACTTCACCTACACAAATGCAGGTTCTGAACCTTTGCTCATGATGGTCTGCATTTTTCCATATCTTGGGAGCCCAATCACAGTCATCCATAATACTGGGGGAAACTGCTGGTAACAGGAAGCTGATTTTGTGATTTTGTGCTGCAGAGATGCACACAGGATGAAAACATTCTCAGTAGAGAAGATGGGCTGGGTGTAAATTCTTCCTACTCAGAAAGCTGTGATAGTCATCACACCCAGGCTCCCAGACACCAATTCAGGATTCATACATTGGTGATTCCAAATCCTACTGAAGTTTGGGCTGTTACTCAGTGCCTGAGTAAATTAAGTCTGGTGGTCTCAATTTCAGTGGAGCTGGTGTAAATCAAAGAAAAAAAAGAATAAAGAAAAGCGGATCTTATCACCTCATTCACACTTACAATATAAATGTAACTTCACTGATTTCAAAAGGAAGAAGCATCCTAACTGCAAATAGCCGAGTTTATATTAATTAGTGAATTACTTCCACAGGGAGGCAGGTGTGAAAGTAGATATCAGGTGTCAATGCTCATCTTTCTTTCAAATAGTGACTGACAAGAATCATTATGGCTCAACCAAAATGATTTTTACTGCCTGAAGGAATTATTTCAGTAACAGTCCTGTATCTATCTTCTTCCATTGCAAAACAGCACTGCTTTTTATGATAATTAAATCTGTAAGATATTAACACCTTATCATTTCTCTGAAGTGACTATAACCTTCACTTAACCACCAGCTTACAAGTAGGTTCTGTGTTTCATCTTGGGAAAAACACACAGGGGAAACTATAATTTGAAAGAGCAAATAATTTTGTGTTATTGAGAATGGTGCTTGTCTCACAAGCACTGCCCAGCCAAGTCTGCCTGCATCTCAAGGATGGTTGCCATAAGGATGTCGAATAGGTAAATCAATTCCTCCTTCCTATAGCAAAGGAGACCTTGGGCTTATCAAGATCTACTCTGTGTTTCTGACTTTGCTCTGAACTCTGGAAGCAGTGTGTGTTCAGTGGCAGAAGAAGAGCTGCACGCTCTGGCTGGAGCTGCTCTTCAGCACCGAGGTTTTCCAGTCTCAAATAATGGGGAAGTTCCCACCTCAGCATCCCAGGAGGAGCAGCCTGTCCCCTGTCTGGAACTGGATGTGTTGACACAGCAGCCTTTCACCCCCTTTCCCTGTGCTAATATTCTGGAAATTTTCCCTACAAAGCTAACAGTTACAAATTTAGAAACTGCAAGTCTGGGAACCACTGCACGAACCCAACACGGTGACCTGGATACACTGCATTTCCCTGAAGGTAAATATAACAATAATAAATACAATAATACATAAACTTAGCAATCAAAAAAACCAAAAACCAACCAAATAAAATAATTTACTCTTATTCACTGTTGGTTTAGGATTAATAAAACTCATGCAGACTCTGTGGATATGGAAAGAGCCTATTTTTATGAAAAAATTGATCAAGATAAAATTTATGCTCTGCTGTACCTCAGTAAATCTGCAGACTTTAGGACACTTCAGTGGAACTGCATGTGGAATATTAGCAGAATAATTAATGTGGTAGTTTAACTAGAGACTTTACTTCAATATAGATCAAGTTCCAGTCTATACATACAGCATTTTTCACACTGTCATTCACAGACTCTGAAACTGAAATGAAAGATGACATCGGCTAACAGAGCAGCTCCTAAAATATGTAGATAACTTCCATCAGTATCAATTATTTTTTTCCAAGGAAGATTATTCTTATCTCCTTTTAATTCTAATAACATAAATGTTTGATTCAGTTTTAGTATGTGTTCATCTGTTTGAATTCAATGCATTCAAGGATTTTTTAAATAATCTGTAGCTTATTATGACAACAGGGAATGGATCTGGCAAAGTCATCCATGTTCACTTCATCTACTATTTTATCCATAAACTCCTGTCCAAAACAGACTTGAAAATTAAAAGAAAAATATGTCTTTCTCAAAACTCAGTTTATAGGATGCTCAGCCCACTCTTTAATGATAACTTGTTCCATGAGAAGCAGCAAATTGTACCAGGCAGCACAATAAACAGAGTTATGGTACATGAAACAGAAATAAGAATGCAAGTGATTAAATGCACATTTACAGAAGTTTAAGCTGGGTAATATTCAGCAAACTGAATATATATTCCCCAAAGTATGGGAACTGCTGCAGCCCTGAAAAGGAGAACTATAAGCATAGCACAAACCATAATAGAAACCAAGCTCTATTAAGCCAAATCTTAGACATTTTTTTTTTTTTTGCAGACCAAATAATGACAACCATGGACATGCTGCTCTATCAAACAGATAGTAGCTGTCAAATTTTTTCAATCATTCTATTATAATTTCAGCCTAACATCTATCTTCTTACACAGCTGTGCAAACTCCATCACTTCCAATCCACAACATATAATTAATCCAACCTCAATAGACTCCATTTTTTTTCTCCTTATCTTGTTTGTAGGGAGCCTGCCTTTTATTTGCAATGCTATGTTGCCTCTGATCCACAGAGAGACCCAAGGGACTGTACTAATATTCATCCAATCCCTGCCTCCTAATGTCATGACTAAACCCACATGAACCAATGACAAGAAAAACAAAACAAATAACAACAACAACAAAATCCACAGAAAAACTCAGCACAAAACCTCAAAGCCTTGTGAAGTTTAGATGACCAGATTTCAATTTCCCCACAAGATGTAACAGTACACAACATATCCAACCCTAGAATAATCTTGGACTCCTTTGGGCACATGAATTCACCATTCTATAAGGACCCAAATGGCCAATAATAGACAGGACTCCTCCCTCCTACTGAGTTTGCAAATCTTGCTGTGGGCTCAGCACACACCTGAGTGAGGAACTGAAGTGCCAAAGCCACTCATCAGGCAAACACTTTCTCTTTCTTAAGGCTGCACAGCAAATTTTTCACATAATGGAAACCATATTTAAAGTTGCAATCCATAATAATCTAGATCATTACAGCTAGAAAAGTAACTTCTGCTTGTTGATGAACAGAAGTCTGCTTTGAAAATTTAATCATTTTCTATTAAATTTTGAGTGAATATATTTATAATTTTTTTTCAGTGTATTACTTTAATATTGGTTTGGTTAAAATATGCTTATTTATACTTTTGTAACAGGGAGGCAAACTGATACAGATCATGTTAAATTCTCTCCTACATGGTTTTTCTATTAGATTTAGAAATAATTGAGATTATTTTCTGAATGCATTTTATTAAATGCATTTCTAAATTTAGTAAAAAATATCTTCTCTATACCAATATTGTTCTACAAGGCTTTTACTATATCATGTCATATAAGATGTGTTGTTAAGACTGGCAACAAAAAGTAATACAACAATACATGAAAATTATTTACACTGGGTCCACCAGAAATCAGATATCTCAGATTGAACCTTGCAGAGAAGATTAGCTACAAGAGAGAAAATCCATTTTTTGGTATTGGTCCTCAACAGGAGCTTATTTACAGAGGAAATGTATTTCAGCACATACGTGAATGTTACATGCACATCAGCCAAACAGTCTTTAATATTAAGCAGAGCAAAAAAAAAAAAAAAAAACCACAAGAGTTATTTTTTGTGAAAACTTTTGAAGACTTCCTTCAGCCTCAGAAGCTCCCAGGTGGAGCAACGTGTGGAAAAATGACAGAAGTTACAAAAGGTAGAACAAGGCCCAAATGAGCATCCCAGCTCCAAGTTATGGCAAAAGGGACCTGAACTTCAGTCTCCTACAGTGGCAAGGGGGTCACTGTAATGATTAAAGTACTTGCTATACAGACCTGCTTCTCTCTCTTGAGGAACTTGACTAATCTTTTTAATTTCCCATGAGCTGTGCCCGTTTAGAACAAGAAATCCCACAACCAAACAAAAAAACCTTTCTAACAGAAGAAGCCTCTGTAAAGACAACTCTTACTATCTCTAATTTCTCCATCTGTATGCCAGGGGCATCAATCACCCTTTTAATATTAAGAGGTCTCTGCAGAGATAGAGTGTGTTTACAATATGACACTTCACTGAACAGATGACACATGGCTTGGTTTCCTGGCTCTGAGTTCATAAGCCTGACGAGCGAGAACCAGCAACAACAAATCAAATTGAGGTTTCAGGACACACCAGGGATTCCAAAGATACTTGGACATTTAATCACATACTACCACCCACTTTTGCTCCTCGTGGATTGCTTTGGATTGGCCCAGACACTTGGGGACAATGTTTTTTCTGTCACTGAGCAACTGATAATCTACAACCCAGAATCCAGGCAATATCTTCCTTTTTCCTGTCACTCAAAACTTTACAAAACCTACTCAGAACTGTATAGAGGAAAAGGATTATGAGAAATAAAGTAAAGCCCTCATCAGACCCATTGCATACATTAGTTGGGAAACTTAAAATGTTCTGGCTTCTGAAGCTGGATATCTGTGTGAATCTTCCTCCAGTGATGGATTGGGTGAATTTGGGAGAAATGCTGTTGTCTCAACAATGATTTTAAAGTTTCCTGTCTCTAAGTGTAGCTGACCAAACTGGTGGATGCAAAAGCTTTTCTAAGGCATTTCAAACATAAGAAGTGACTCAAGAAATGTGATTATGAACAAGCACTAAGAATCATTCCTTGGATAAAACTTATGCTATTGTATAGGCAAATGGGAAGATTTTTTAACTCATTTTAAAATTAAACTCCAATACTCAAATCAGTGCTTTTATGACCCAATGGAGAAAATAAAACATTAATTTATATAAACAATTATGGTTACTGTAAATTTCTCCTTCCTTATATACAGCTCTATAAACATATTTTCTACTTCTCTCAAAAAAAATTTAACAGCACTGTTGCTTTTCAAGTGATTTGCTGCTACAGATCTTACAGCTGTCAAACTAAAAATCTCAAAAATACAATAAAAATAATTACACATGCATTCAGTTTCCCATTGCTATATACAACATAGGCCCTGGAAAAAAAATAGTGTTCTTATCAGCCATATATAGGTAAAAGCTACTGTAAAGTGAATTAACCTATTTTCTGCTTCTTAATAATAATATCATTCCAAACAATCTATTGATTTGCAAGCATATGAAGCCTTTTTTTCTGAAAAGATTTTATTACAGTATATTAAAATATGTCATAACTGCTGTTCTATAAGACAGATGAATTCCAGTATCACAGAAAAGATTATTTTTCCTTTCAATATACAATTACATAATAAAATAAAGGAGCAAAGCACATATTCTGTGGCCTTTGCTTTTCTTCTCACACATACTTTAAGCAATTTCTATGACCTAAGATTTAAAGTAGGGACAATTTTGCCCAGTGGGGGAGGTGGCCATGCAGTAACAATAAATCTATTTACTCCATAATTTTGATTATTTTCTTTTCTTAAAGCACTCAAAGCCCTTGAAAGAATACCATATTCAGCCTTCATTTTCTGGTTATGGATGTGGTTTAGCATCTCTTTATGTTCTTGCTTTTAAGACATTTATATTTTAAAGAGTAATCACAGGCAGCATAGTGTGCCTGATCTAGTGTCACTAATGGAACTGAAATGGCTCTTTTTTGCCATTTAGAGTTAGTTCCTCCTTTTTTTTTCTCATCTAATACTTTATGGGGCTGATAACTGTAAACAAGAAACTATATGCAACATAAGAATGGACCTTGAGCATGAACAAGTATCAAGTGATTTCTGCTTAACAATTACTCTGGCAACTCCCAGCTGCCACAAACTTTTAATTAGTACACAGAAAGGTACAATGGAAGAAGAGGAAATAAAATATTCATGTCTCTATGCAACCCTTCGAGTTCCTAGGATCCTTCCAACTTTCCCAAAGAAACTCATAGTTTTTTTGCTCCAATATCATAAGATGCTGGCATTACATCCCAAGGTACATGAGGAGAAGTTTCATGTTACAGAAGAACTTGGAAAATCCATTGCATTATTGCTACCCAGTAGCCTTGAACTTTTAAACCATTTTTAGCCAGAACCATGAGTCATAAATAGCCTAGTCCTGCCAAAATTAAAGCATATTGCCACAGGGAAGAAAAATATTATAAAATGCAGCAATTTCTCTCCATAAAATAGTTGCTTTTCCACTGCTTCCAGAAGCATCCCTTCATGAATATCTTTTCTGGGTATACAGAAGAGTGCAAAAGTATCAGGGCAGGGGAGAAAGCCATGGCCAACATGTGAGGACATCAGGAAGGGTCAGGAGGTTGCTTTTCATGGCTAATACAGCCCAGGACAAAAGAGTCACAGCCTTGAGAAATGACCACAGCAGCAGGGAAGGAGAGAACTGCTTTTTCTGCCTGGGCAAACGGGGATTTTCTTCCTCAAAGGAAGGAAGTATAAGCTACTGTGAATTTCCAGGGGATATAGATGTGCAAACATTGGTGTTCCCTCTCTGGGCTCAGAGAAGAGGATTTGTGATCCACTCCTTAGCTCAGTGCAGCTGTTCTGTTAGCCTGGGGCAGTACAACAGCACAGGAGAAAGCAGAATTACAAGCAGGACTGTCTTAAGTTATTAAAGCTACAAGGTTAATACTGACAATATGCTTGGGGGCTAAAACACTTCAGCAATCAGCATCATGTATAACTCCAGTGGATGAATCTTAGCTATAAACTAAAATTATGGGGGGTAAAAAAATCTATACTCAGTGTAAACCTGAAAGAGTCCAGAAAGCAGAATCTCAGCCCGTGGGTTTTTGCTATTATCATCTCCCTTCACTCATGCTTACATATCCCTTTGAAAAACACTTAAATACACAGGAAAACATTATGATGTCTGTGTTTGCAGAAATGCTCTGACTATAAACCCCTAAAGTCTTAGTAATTTAAGTCTGAACATAGAGAAGGGGGATAATACTTTATACAAAGCACAACTACAATTTGCTTTCCTCAGAGTGTTTGATGTTGGGGTAGTACTCAGTCAAAAAAATGTGGGCAATGTGATTTGAAAAAAAAAACCTACAAAGTAACAAAAATCCTGTCCTTTTTTCACGGGGAACACCATCAGTGAACACCTTTCTGTTGAGAAAGGGCTAGAATGAAGAATGCATAAAAAAAATTAAAATACAGTAAACTAACATTCTTAAATGAATGTTCATCATCACTTGTTCCTTCAGATCACTTTGATATTAAAATAATTCAGCTTGAAAAGTTCTCTAGTCTCTGTTTTTCAAATTATCAAATGGGCACAGAACAATGTCTACTGATTTTCAAATACATATGTGAAATAATTATATCCAGCTAAAAGAGCAAAAGATAAATATTTACATGAAGCCAGCCCTATATCTTATTTTGGTTTTGATCATAAAAATGATCAATATCTTCTTGAGAGGAAATGGAATTCATCCTGCAGCTACACTCAGAGGTTTTCCTTCACAATATGTATGTTGTTCAGAAGCATAAAGAAATAGATACATATTTATGCAGAATTATACCAAACAAAACCCCTAGGAGTTTAATTTTGCTTGGCTGGGGTTTTTTTTTCAAGACAAAATGGTAGAACATATTCTTGGTAAAGGGAACTGCTCATACAAGAAAAAGGCACACACACAGAGGCTATATAAAATTCTCAATATTAGTATTCAATGAGAATTTACACAATTTTTTCAGCACCATATTTCCTGTTAGCCAGTTCAAAAATAAATAATAAAAAAAGAGGAAAATTTCATTAGTGATACATATCAATATAGGTAAAGTGATTTCCTGATTAATTATACATCAGTGTCAGTATACTGGTCATGCAGCTTCAACTGGAAAATATTTAAAACCTTTCCATGTGAATGCATCATATTTCTACTGTTCTCATTAATATTCCAAGTAATTTTATGCTTGTTGATCAACTTTCCAGTTTAATGAATACCAGAAAATGTGCAGGATTACATGGATCTTGACAGGCACATGTCTCCTGTTAAGACAGCATTCCCCACAAAGAATTCAATGATCTACAATACTGTGCCCTTCATTATAGGACTAAAATTTTCAGTAAAGCATAGGAAGAAAACCATCTTTTTCTTGAAGAGATCTATTGTACCATATCTATTCCTCCCTTCCATACAAGGGAAAATAAATGAAACGAAAGAAAGAAAACTGCAGGCTTAAGCTGCCTCTCATCACAGTTAAAAATAACAGTCAGCCATTTAAAATCTCATGATAAGTGCCAACAGACAGAATTTTCCCTACTTGAGGCAGACAACGTTTTTTTTTTTTTTTCTTCCCATTTTAAATAAACTGCGGAAAAAGCTGCAGTAAATTGAATACCACCACCACCGAAATGGAATTGTCACTGGGTTCACAGAGCAGGCAAGAACTTCAGGAAGGTTTTATGGATATCTGAATGTAGCAAATGCACATGCCACAAAGTCCAGAGGCAGAGAGGCTGCAGGTCCTGCTCCCTGACTGTCCCCAAGCTGTGCCTTTCTCCCCATGCCTGTGCCAGCAGGTTAGCAGGGCTTGAGGAATGTCAGAGCCAAAAAACCACAAGCACTTGCAATCTTCAGGTTTTGTCTTGTTTAATAACCCTTCAGAACCAGTTCTGAGACCCTTGACAAACCAATCCAAGCATGCAATGTAGACATGTGATGACCAGATGGCCCATCCTCTCATCCATCAGCATCCATATGCTTTGGGTGTATTTTCAGATTGCTGCTAAAGGGTTGGGGTTTAGAGTTGTAAAGATCCTACTTGGCAGAAAGAATCCTTACAGATGTTGGAAAAAATGCTTTCACCACAGAAGGATCTCAACCAAGCACACAGTGCACTAAGAGTTAAGCTGATTATCCCTGAGGCAGCAAAAAAAATCAGTTCTCTCATGTGTCCTATTAAGAATACTATTCTTTTTTTCTTGACTTGTTATTGGGGTACCAAGTGTTGAGTTAAAACAGTATTCTTGTGATTGGATTCTTCTAATTGACAATACTGGACCCAAATGAAATATTGAAAAATGCTAAAAAAAAAAAAAAATGCTAAAAATGCTATCAGTTTTGGTATTGCCTTTATGTCTAGACTAAAAGCCAAGTGTATTGAAGAAAAAGACTTCAAACTACAAACAATGCTTCCAGTTTTCTACAAATAGTTAAAAACTTCTGAGCCCCAGAAAAATAGCACATTTTACTGAGTACTGGATATTATACAAAGTCGTCAAGAATGTAATAACTTCAGGAAGAATAATTTAAAAGATTGTAAATATTTCATGGAATAAAAACTTCATCACAACAAAAGTTTTAAAACAGTTTATGGTTTTGTATTTCTGATAATCTTTCCTGAACTCACAGATCACAGGACTGGTAATAGATAGCTCTTTTTTGTAGTTGATGAAGAAAAACAGGCATTTTTAGAATGTTATGTAGCTGATCACATGGAAACATCTCCTTGAGGGTGATGCTAATTAAATCCTATTTTCACTGAGTTTATAGACTAGATCTCCAGCAAGTCCAAGGGGAACATAACATGACTAACTCAGCAACTGATCACACCCCATTTATTGACAAAATAGTGTGGCTTAAACTAAAACATTTTCATTCTATCAAGCTGAAAATCCAGAGGTAGAAACACATGCCCAAGGGTCTTCAAGAGACAGAATCTTTGGAAAATCCAATCTATTAAAGCAGTGCACTTATAAACATGTAAATATTTATCAGATAGGTCAACAGCTTGAAACCAAAAGATGTTATGGCTACATGCTACAATTTGTTACTTATCAGTCTAAGTCACCTGTTTACCCATGGTGGGCCTATCATGAATAAAAAAGCAGAAAAAAAACCCCAAACAAATCCTCTGTTTCATCCTGTAACAGTAGGACAAATATTGGAGCACTGAAAAAGAAAGAGACCCAGTAAATACTTTGGCAGTGCAGCTCCTGCCCCAAGTGACATGACAGGGGCTCACTTGTGGTGTAGATCCTGAACCACAGCAAGTTCCTCTTCCTTTTTTGAAGCAGAATATGCTTGGACATGTGCCAAGCCTGTGGAAGACTTTCATCTTTCCCCTTCTCATTGCCCTTGCTCTGCTCATGCCCACGTTCACCGAGCCCTGAGTTTCATGGCTGGTGAGCTGCAAAAGTTCAATCATTGCAGAAAACTGCCTGAGATGGGGTGGGGAACCACAAACAAGGTCAGCATGGGCTGCAGCCACCTTCACTGAGACAGAAATTACAGTGTTTGGGACTTCTCAGCACTTAACTTTATACTAACCAAAACCTTGGCATATTTTAATAAACAGACTCGGTCTGGATCTCTCCTATTAATGTGCAGTTGCCTCTATTTGCAGTCTGTAGTGTATTTCCACAGCACTCAAATAACACAGCAAATATTAATGTCCATAAATCCTCTCTGTGACAATTCCACTGTTTATTGCTCCAGTTTCCTACATCTAAAAATAATAATTTTGAAAACTATGTTGATATTTACAATTAACATCTTTATACCTTGCTGAGATAAACAAAATTTAAGATGTATTTTTGCTCTTCCAGTGAGTTCTTTTAGTCCTCTTTTAAGTAAAAGGAATGCTATTATATAATGTTACATAAATAAACATAATGAAAATTATTTAAAATAATAAAACTAATACTCCTGCTTCAGGAGCTCCACAACTCTCCTGGACTGAGGAGCCCAGAACTGGACACAGCACTCCAGATCCAGGGCACACCTGGATCAATTCACAGTTTAAACTACTGACTCCCCAAAAGGGTTGGGCAGTTAGGATGATGTGGAATACTTTTAGTTTGTTCCCCAAGTGCCTTACTTTATGCTTTGTACTATGGAATTTAATCTTTGTTCAGGGGGCAGGAGAGTTGTCTCACATAAATAAATGAATGAAATTCCACCTTCAATGCCACTCTGCACTTTCTCCCCAGCAATTCAATTTGTCTTCTCTGTTGATGGTGCCACCTAACTCTGAATCTTTAGTAAATTTCGACAGAACACTACGCTTTTTGTGCCAAAGCCATTACTGAAAACATTAAACAATATTGGTTCCAAGACTGATGCTCAGGAACTCTATTAAATAATCTTTCAATACGTCCTTCTTCCTCGTTTTAAGATGATTTATTCTGAGTCAGGTTTATCACTCCATTTAATGCTTATTTTCTGGAAAGTGTACAGAAATACAAAATAATTCAGTTCAACACCCTGGCTGGAAAAGCAGTTGCTTGTGTGTGTAGCCTACAGTTGATGCATTAAACGACAATAAAATGGATAAAACAACCTTACTGTGCTAAAAGTTACTGCCAATATACGACATTGTTAAATTAAAAATTAATTGCCTGAAGAAACACACAGAAATGCATACATGCATACTCCAAATTTTTTATGTAGGGTTGCTTAATAATTTATGGCTTGAGTAAGAGCATGCCTTCTTCAGCATAAAAATGCTAATTGCATTAAAGAAGAAACAATCCCTGAAGCACAGAACCGAGCATTACAACTGGTTAGTCAAAAATTAGTACTCAGCACTAAGTCATTTTTATTAACTTACTCTGCAGTTGCAATGGCTGCACAATTACAAACAACAATGAACGATTCCCTAAGACTCAAGACAAATGATCAAATTAATTTTTAGTTTGGTAAAATATTTTGTTACTTCAGTCTGACTGCCAAAGACTGAAGCCCAGAATGAAAAAACACCTCATTTTCCAGCTTTTTTTTTTGCTTTCACCATTTCTACTTTACATGCCACCCTGCTGTGCTTTGAGAACTGATATCAGTGAACAGTGACCATTAGAGGATAAAACCAATCAAACTGGTTTTGTTTTTTCCCTCTACATCTGAAAAAATGTCAGCTCCAGCAAAGTATTTCCTTGATTTTGAGTGCATCAGCATTTCTTTCATAAACTCAGATACTTTTTAATTACAATTTCCCTTAGAAGTTTTAGGGAATTTTCACATGTTCCTCTTTTTAAAATAAAGCAACTTGGCAAAAGTTTGCCGAAAAAATTATGGAAGTCACACTGCATTTCTGGAAGAAACATTTCAACAGAAAAGTTTCACCTTTGTCTCTCTGCAACAATTAAGTGATATCTCACATAAAAACCAAACAAACAAACCCTCCAAAAAACTCCACCAAAACAAAAACAGCAGAACAAAAACGCTAACAACTGCCATGCTGCTGCAGCAGCAAAGACCTATCACCCTCTGTGCCCAAAAAATAAGCACTAATGTCTCATTTTAACTCCTAATTTTTGTCACCACAGCAGGAATGTGGAGTACACCCAATTTACAGCACACATAAAGTGTACAGAGCTCATCAGACATGATGTTTGGAAGACTGATCTCTGGTAGGACTCTATGAAAGTCTCTATCAAAACTGCACTACAGTGAAACCATCTCAAAATGAAAGAGTTCCTTTCACCAGAAAAATAGAGAATCACGTTGTGGGAGTGTCCCTGGGACAGGACAAAGCATGCAGCTGGGAGAAAAAGAGGTAAAAGATGGCAAAATACCTCTGAAGGAATTAAACATAGGATAAAAACTGGCTCAAAATGTCCTTCTGAGAAAAAGATTTCTAGAGGCTGGAGATGCTTTATAGGAAAAGCTCTTCCTATTTTTATTCTCCTACACATTTGCTGCTGTGGGGGATGAGGTGCCATGAGGACAACAAGTGAGACTGAAACACACCTTTTTATGGTAAGGAGTTTACAAACACCAGCTAAGCAAACAAAGGTCTAGGGAATAAAGCCATGGCTTTGGGGATAGGTGCTGTCATCCTGTAGCTTCTCATCCCTGGGTTCTCTGCTGTTGCACTGTGAAGCAGTGACACAAAACTCACTGCTCAGAGATCCCAGCTCTGCAGGTACAGCAAGACCTGCCCAGCACAGCCCTGCATGGTTTGGGCTGGGATCCTTGCAGGACAACTCTCTGCTTCAAGCCCAGTGCTGTGAGACACCTGCCTTAACCAAGAGGTTACAGCTACAAGGTGCTACACACGACTAAGTAGATAACCAGACAGCTTCACCATAGCAACATATTTCAGTTTTCAAATAGAAAAAAAAAGTGTGGCTTAGGAGGGAGTGCATCTGATTATTGTCAAGAAGAGTTGCTCCTTACAGGTAGATTTTAATTTTAAAAAATGGTAAATTGCTGTCCAAACATTTCATGAAATGCCACAATTACAAATTTTAATTTCACCAAAGGCTACGAACAGTTAAAACATTGTTTTGATTACTTGGTCGGTACAGAGATTTTATTTTCCATCAGAGCGCATTACTGTAGAGAATGTTGACCAAATGAACTCTCTCCTTGTTTGTGTCTCACCTAATTAAACATTATAATTATAAACAGCTTCAGGCTGTCATAATTAGACTCCTGTTGGTTTTACTGTTGTTGTATCCCACAGCTCTCTGCTCACCGTCCGGTCACACAGAGGCTGCCCTGGCCTGGCAGCTGGCTGGCAGTGAAAGTCTTCAAAACCAGTGTCAAACTGTGCACATTTAAAACTAATTTCTAATCAGTCTTATTTTAAAAGAAGGCCTAAACTTGACACCATCTGCTTTTTCTTGAGAGCAAACCTTATAGACAACCCAAACAGTCCTTTCTGAATGCTTGTGTCGTTTCAACTGAAAGCAGCTCTGAGCAATTGCTTCCTGATCAAATGTCATCTTTGTTATGAAATTAGTGAAATATTTATCAAGATTAATTTTAAATGATTTGCATACATGTCCTCTCTAATTACATTTGCATATTCATTGCTCTGATTAGCCCAGTGGCTTTCATGTGAATCAGGAATTGATACTGTGCAAGTTCTCAGGTTTGAGTTCTTCTCAGAAGTGCCATGATGGGTCTGAAATGGCATGGCAGGCTTGATTTCCACAGCCCATTCCAAGCAGGGATGTGCATTCTCTGCTCTGACAAGAGTCAATGAAAACTGTTCATGAACTACCAAAAGGTGAATACCAAGCAAGGATGAGTAACACCGAATGGCTTGGATCTGTGCTTTGCTATAAAGTGGATGAGGTTGTGTTGTTCTTCCCTCACACACTTTCTGAAGGGCAATGCCCTGCATTTTCCTTTGACTTTTTATCCATTTGAAACCACTGACTTTTGTGGGATCTCCTAGGCACTTGGAGATTATATGTGCAATTACTCTCTCTCCTTTCTCTTGCTGTATCATCGGTCAACCATTTTTCAGTGCTTCTATTTCTTTGCTCACTTTTGTCAGCAGGCAAGTTGGGAAAAAAAATCAAAACCCAAAATCAAACCCAACCAGGAAGTTTGAAATTATTCCCACTGCAGTAGTTCCCAAATATTTGCCATCAAACGAGTCAGAACTGCACCACCACACTTGTTTTTTCCCTCCATGTGCCTTGGTCACATTGTGAAGGAAGTGATAAATGCAGACAGTTTTTGAGTAGTCTTTACTCTGGTATGATTCCATGTGTACTGGGGAGGATTCCCAGCAGAGAACACGAGACACAATATTGTAGAGGGATAGTAAAAAACAAGAAAATAACATCCTACCTTTCCTCTAATACAATAGAGTAATGCTACAGAAATACTCTGAGGCTGTTCTGAACACAGTTCTGAATTTTTTACAGAAAGAAGTCCTTTGGGAGAAGAGTTAGTAAGCAGAGTTAGTTCTAATTCTAGATTCAAAACCAAGAAAGAACTGAAACTGGTCTTGTTTTTCTTTTGTCTTCCATCTCTCCTGACATCTCTTTATTCTTTCACTGTCTGTGATTCCCAACATGATCTGAGTTCAACAGGGAATATTTCTGCTCTAAACTTTAGATCCCTTCAAGGCACATGGGGGAAAGCCAGCGTAAATTCCTTTTTCCCTAAGGATATACTATCATTTAAAAGACTGCTCTCAGCTAGTTAACTGCAGAAATTATTTTGTTTGTATTTTCATTATATAATGTACTTGTCACTTTACTAACATCCTGACCAAACTTCCCTTTTCTTCATTACTCTTTAAAGCACAAAATTTCCCAATAAATGAACAAATTCAGGCTCCCCAAAATAATCCCTTGAAATTTAATAGCATTTCAGAGAAGAACTGGACTACAGGAAAGTGCCTACCTATCAGTTCACCACGGCCATCACCTTCCAGACCCATTTTTAGACCTGAAAGCGAAACTCTTTGCCTCATTTCCTTGCATGTAACCTGGCCAAAGGGCTGGCTTGCAAAAAAAAAAAATGAGCAAAGTGAGAAAAGCACATGTCAAGAGAAGCAGTGGTTTTGCTGGATGCTGGGAAAGAGAATTACATATAACCTTTGATCAGAGCTAATAATAAATAATAAAAATATTTATGTGCACAGAACACGTAAAAACACATCATAGCATGACACAATATATAGTTCTTATAGGTATAGGTTAGAATGACATTCTTATTAATAAGTTCCTGTATACCATTTATATAACCATGGCACCAAGATTTCTACACACATATTACGTATTTCATAGAAAAATGATTTTTCAGAAGTTTATTTTTTACTACAGAGTTTTGAATTTTACTGGTCCTATTTTTCATATACTGTTGCCTGCAAAACAGGTTCCTGCAGGACTAAGGTTCTTGTGATATACATTTTGCACAGAGAAAAAACAAGGAGAAAAATTCATATGTAATAAAACTTTAGAACCCTTTAAAAGTTACCTAATATAGCTCTACCTTCCATAACCATGTTATTGAAGTTTTTATGTCTTCTCTCATATAACCACCCTGGGGTAGCAACAAGTAGGATTTTTTAAACTATTTTCTACAAATCTTAGTCACAAATTGGTGAGTTCTTTACCACTGGTATAAATTCAAAGAGTTTTGCTCTTCCTTTAGTCAGTACTTACTGAGGTAAAGAGCAACTTAATTTTATTTCACATGGAAGAACCAAACAGCTTCAGAAACAACGAGCCCATACTGAACACAACAACATGACCAGGAGCCAATGGAAATTCCAGTTTTGTGGTGTATTGTCAAGATTCTGACCTCTGACACACACAGCTGGGAAGAGGGAGGTATGGGAAGCTGATAAAAATATGCATTGCCTGAAGTCAACATTTGAGGATGAAATTGTACCACTGCACCAAAAATAGATTAAAATTATAAACTAGAGTGTGTAGGCTGAGTATCAAAGAATTACAAGCAAAAAAATGATTAAAAATACTACAGTGACTACAGGATGAGAGAAATTACTTTGCTAATTTTGGGCAACCTCATGTACTTCTGACCATACTAAAGAACTGAATCCTTTACAACCATATGACTCAGAATTAAAAGTATATACAGAAATACATATAAATACAAACATATACCCATGCGAGTCTCTTCTTGCCACAGCTTCTCTTAAAAGAAACTCAAGAGTGCAGACAATTTATGCAGTAATTTCATGCAGTGGA